>CM050929.1:15125414-16528227 GCA_027742785.1 Vigna reflexopilosa
AAAGTGTTTTAGATTAGGCTTTTGCCTAATCCAAAACTCATGAGGTGTTGTGACAATTGTCTTGGTTGACACTCTATTTAATATAAGTTGTAATCCTTAGTGTCTTTCTCTAGAGTGACTTTGGCAAGGTGGAATAACATATCATACTCCTTACCTATCTTGAAGAGTCTGGTTTCATTTTCAACCATATCATTCATGCTAGGTGAACCTCACATAATGTATTGTGGGAAAATTTCAAATTCCTCTAAATACTTGGCAAAAGGCCTTTGAATGTTGTTCACTTGATCTACCATATTGTCATAGTATTCACGATTATAATCAAACCTGACATTTTTAATCCTTTTGTTGAATTGATTCTCAACTTTAGCTTTAAATGATTTGAATACATCTAGAGATTGAGATTTTTAATGTATGAGATACGCATATCTAAACTAATAGTCTATGAATAATATTAAATATTATTTACCATTCCATAAAGGTGTAGTGAATAACCCACAAATATATGTATTTATTAATTCTAAGACATTTGTAACTCTATTCACCTGATGTCTTGGTCTGTTTATCTTTAAAGCATTTAATACAAACATTGAAACTTATGAAGTCAATATAATCCAATATCCTTAAGGTTGTGTTCACATGAACAAATTGTACTGTTCATGTGGATTTGCAAGCGATGAAAGGAAGCGAATTGTGTGTTCGTTTGAGAGGAAAAGCGATAAATTGCGAAGATGAATTTGCGGGATGGAGAGCTTTCTCATCACTCGCACAAGGGAAGGGATTTGAAGGGATTAGTAGTAAAAAGTCAGCTTTGCCCTCAATGTATAACAAAATTCCATTCCTGCAAAGTACTCATTGTATTTGATTCACATCAAGTAGTGATATTCGGTTACAGGCATGAGATAACTTGAGGAAGGAGATATATTTGGTTACCATGGAGTGGTATTCTGTTCTCACTATGCAGAACCACTTCGAACAGCGTTGGCGATTAAAGGGTTTGGCGCAAGGAAGATGGCGGCTCTAGAGCAGCGGCGACGTCCGATTAAAGGGCGAGAGAGTAGCGGTGGCGCGAGGGTTTGGCGACAAGCGCCGCGGCGGTGACCACGACAGAGGGTTCGCCGATATGGAGCGGTTTGGCAGCAAGCGTCGCGACCAAGGGCAACACCCGCCGTAACCCACGTCCTCAAAGGCGATTGGTGGAGCTCTGGCATTTTGCAGGTTCTGCGGTGGCGGCGTCCTCCATGATTGGTGATGACCGGCGAAGATGACAATGGTGGGGAACGACCAAGCCGGTGACAGGTGGTGACTCACTGTTGTTTCAGTTGCGGGAATGATGGCGGAGGTTTGGAGTAGAATGAAGCTTTAGCATAGAGGCTATTTGAACCTTGGGTTTCAGAGGAAGAAGTTGGCTTTTGCTTGCAGGTTTGCGCAGAAATGATGAAAGATGGAAGCGTGATAGCTGATGATGGCTGGAAGATGAGTTCTCGGTGGTCCTTCGTGGAGGTGCTACATGTGGCTATCAACTTTTTAAAAATTAATTTTAATAATGTTTTTTAATTTTTTATTTTTTATAAACATTTTTACAATTAAATATAACATTAAAAAATATCATTTTATATTACTTTAATATCTAGGGGTATTTTGGTAATCTTCAATTTTTACCAATTAAACAAATTTTTTAAAATTGTCACATCAATGAAATCTTACTCTAATTCTCACAAACTTTACCTCTAAATCCACCCTCAATTACCTTTAAATTCACTCAAATAAACACAAAAAAAATCACCCTCAAATCCACTCAATCACTCTTCTCCAAATCATCTCCTCCAATCACCTCCAAATAAACACAACCTAACTTTTTTTAATGCTCAATTTTTCTTTATAAAAAGTTATTTATCATTTTTAAATTTTATGAAAACATTTTTTAATTATACCCTTAATTTGATTAATATGAGAAAAAAAATTATTCATATGAAAAAATTATAATAGATAACCCCTATAAAATTATATTCAAAATAAAAATATTAAATAATTTATTGGTTTAAGTGAAGAAACTTTAAACAAATATTATAACTATAACGAAACAGAAAGAATATAGAAAATGTTTGATTAAGTTATTAATTTTTGTTTTACAGTCTTTATTTTTTATTTTTTTATGAATTTTATTGTTTAAAATGGTTCGTATGATGTCATAAATGTGCATTCAACTTGTTACGTAATCATTTAACATGCCACATTTATATACGTGTGACGTCACTAAACATTATAATTTTCAAAATTTTACTATTCAAATTATTTTCCTGTGAACTGATATTTTAAGGAATATTAACAAACATTATAAAGTGAAAAATACAAATTTGAATTAGCATTAAATATTTTTTTTTTCCATTCTTAAACTAATTTTAAAAGCTGTATTTCGTTTTTAACTAAATTACGTATTTTTTTGTACTTTATTAAAATCATATAAAATATTTTTTTAATAAACCGTACATGATATGTTTATAATATGACAAGCAAAATTATATAGGGAACCATAATATAATATATATATATATATATATATATATGTATATATATATATTATTTAAGGCTTAATTAAATTCCAAGTATTTTATAAATTTTACTATTTATAATTGAGTATTTATTAAAAAAAATTCAATTTTTATAATATTTCTTGGTTTGCTTAAAAGAATCATCTGACCTCGCTTAATATGTTTTAACTTAAAAAAACAGTATTTAAAAATGTAATGACATTTTTTAAATTATTTGGAGTGTATTCTCTAAAAAACTGAAAGCTATATATAAATAGATTTCAAATGTTTGGGAATCACTATTTATATGTTGAAAAATGATACTTTAATAACAACATTTTGACACGGGACACATGTCAAAATGTGAGTGATGCACGTGAAAAAGGAATTTTTAATATGAGAATGACAACAATGAAAATTGGGGGCAAGTTTCAAAATTTAGCTTCATTTTCATATTTGCAATTTGAGTAACATTTGAGAGATAACATAAAATAAAACTAAAGTTTGAAACCTACCCCCAATTCTTATTGCTATATCATTCTCATATTAAAAATTCATTTTTCACGTGCACCACTTACATTTTGACACGTGTTTCGTGTCAAAATGTTATCAAATGTTGTTGTTAAAGTATCATTTTCCCTATATGTTCCTAATAATGTCAAAAATGCCACTCTTTTTTAGAATATTTGTCTGAATGGTAGAGATATAGGCTTCTGTATTTGAAAAATAAAGCCTATACATTATTAGACTTCGCTTGGTGAGAGTAGCTGCTTCCACCATTGTTGCTCCTTTCTTCATATTTTGTTCACCACCGTTAGTGATGGCAAAAAAATCCGCGCCCGCGGATATCCGCGGATAAAATCCGCGACGGATAGTTGTACCGGCAGATATTTACTACCCGAAACTCGCGGATAGCGGGTATTTTAATACCCGCTTATAAACGGGTCGGATGCAGGTATTATATTATCCGTACCCACGGATATTCGCTACCTGCAAAAAATAAAAATTTAATTTTTATTTTATTAAGTTAAATTTAATTAAGATTAACATTAATTTATATTTTACAAGGTTAAATTTAATTAAAATTGTAATATATGAAGTATACAGATCGAAATTAATTGTCATTTATGGACAATTAACATGTATTAATAGGAGGTATTAATAGGTTAGATTGCCTTACTCTTTACAAAATATAATTATTGAGTTTGATTGCCTAAAAATATATTGCACTAATTAATAGGTCAGATTGTCTTACTCTTTACAAAATATACGGTATTAATTATTGATTATTTGGTTTAATCGTCTAAAAATATATTGCACTAATGGTTAATCAATGGCTTGTCTGCCATAGGTTCTATAAATATACAATATACAATTGATGTCTAGGTACAATCTTCCTCTTCCATCCTAATAAAATTTATTTAGACTTTGAGCGTCGGAGTGTCTTCTGCACATCAACAACCCATCGGAGTGGATGACATTCTCAAGAAGATTGAAGATCAAAAGAGAACAAAACAAAGAAGAACGACTGACCCTCAGACCATTTCAACCGAAACAAAAATATTTTAATTTATATTTAATTTAATTTATATTATATGTTATATATACTTTTTTGTAATTTTATTTTAATAATTCATAAGAATATATTTTTTTAAATATTTGTAGGTATCCGCAAGTTTTAAAATATCTGCAAATATTGTTTAAGCGGGTATCCGTGCGGATAGCGGGTGAATTTTTTTTGTCGGGTCGAGTTGCGGGTAGGCACTATCCGTGCTGGACTCGACCCGTTCCCATCCCTAACCATTGTCATTAATCCACTCTGTCATCACCTCTGCAACATTGAGCACTCGTGGGTGTTGTTTCTTTCTTCTCTATTTTTTTTCCCTTTTTCGTTTAGTTTACATTAAGGTTTGTTGTTCCTAAAGTTCACATTTTTTTTTGCCGCCATTCATGCCCAGGATACTACGTTCCGTTGGGATTATGCCCAATTTATATATGTTTTCATATATTATATAAATAAAGTCGTTACAAAAATTTATTCAAATTTAATCAGTTTAATTATTTTAAAGGTCGCATAGTTGTTAAATAATCAAATAACGTGATTACCATCAAAGATTAATTTTACAAGTAAAAATATGATTAGTTGTATTTCAATGGTTCCCTTGTTTTATTCAAGTATATATAAGATTTTAGTTTAAAATTTAATTTCACATTAATTTATTAAAATATATAAATATAAATACAAAAATATATTTCCATAATACCATAATAATCTTATAATAACGAGTAATTATTTCAATTCTTAATTATATTTATTATGATCAAAATTCTTAAAAGATTAATCTTGTACTCCTAAATTATTATAAAACTAGACAGATCTTTTTCAAGATTTGTAACCCTTGTTGAAGCCATGTAACAAAGAAAGGTCAAATAGGGTACTGTTAAGACTCTGACAAGTCACTTCCAAGAACGCGGATATTACCGGCGGCAATGTTTCAAGGGCCTATGAGCCTTCGGTAATGAGTTTGGTGAATTAGAATACCGACGGCTGAAGAGCCTTCGGTAATGTGTTCGATATTTACCAAATCAGATTCACTCTTTGCAACATCAGTAAACACCACACTGCGTCCCAAGGTGAAAAGGAAAACCCTAAACCCTTCTCCATTGCAACTTGAAAGACGTGGTTTTTGCATCAATCTTGGAAAGCAAACTGTCGGAGGAGTGCTTTGCAGTGAGCTTTGGGAGGAAGAGGTGAGTATTTGCGTTCGCATATTTTCTGTCAATTCCTTGCACGTATCTCTTTCTTAAATTTTGTTTTCCCCCAATGTGACCCATGCCTGGAATTCTTTGTGGTTTAATCACGACGTTGTGTGTAGGAGGCTCCATTAGAGTTCAATCGTGGTGGGTCTAGGGTTTGGTGGTCGGTGAAGGGTTCGTGGTTCGTCGACTTTGGCGTGAGGACGCGACGGTGCTGAGGAAGGACTCCTTGGTCCGTTCAACAAGGTAGAGATTTGGTACAGCTCTGGAGTTGGACGAATAAGCCGTTTGGTTGTCTGGAGATCGAACGAGGTTAGTTTTATTAAGGACGAAAACAGTTTTTTTGCAATGCAATTTGAATCCTGCTGATATTTGATATTGGTAAGTTGTGTGTTTGGTAGTTTCATGATCATGTGACACTTTGGGTTGAATATTCAAAGATGCAACATAATACAATAGAGTCCAGAAAATTGCTAGCATTTCTGCACTCTTTATCGTAATTTTCTCTGAAGTAGAACTGATTTGGGCTTTTAGATAGTTTGTCAACATTCAATATAGTTTCACAGTACATTTCAAGGCAAATTAATTTCACAAGAAAAACAAACTACTGTACTACTAATTAGTTATCACCTAATTGTCACCATAAAGTTTGGATAAATGTTTAAAGCATATATACTTGTTAATAGCGACTATCAAGATGGTAAATGTATATTTACATTTCAGTGCAAAATTCCATCTTTTAATGAAGAGATTACCAGCAGCATGATTGATAAGAACTATCATTTCGAATAACTATAGTTCCTTAAAGCAAACAAATGTAGCTAGGCAAGGAATATATGCTTCTAGAATTATCTCCTTAGCTAGAAGCAACTCTAAAGATAGTAAGTAGAGACAAGAAGAGGTTGATGACGTCTAAATACAAGGATACCGAAGTCCATATGTACTGATCGTACGAGAACCTCTTTATGAGGTTGTTTGTGTCATATATGATGGAGCCACAAAATATAAGTGATGTCAGGCCCTCGTAGATCATCAATGAAAACTTACCCAATGGAAATAGAATCTGCAAGGAAGGAAAATAACAAATTATATCTGAAACCCTTAGCCTTAATATGACCTATTAGCCCAATTGTTGATATATACATGCATATCAAGCAGAAGAATTTTTCTTTATGTGCCTTTGTATACACATTTTGGACACCTCCATCTTATTCTGGAATAGATTTTTCGGTATGATATGGACTTTTGCGGCAAAAAGCACATTTCAAAATGAAAGGGAGATATGAAAAAAATTTATCCCATACAGGAAGAAACACCCCAAACATAAAAGACTTCTTGACCAAAATACCTGTATCAGGGCAAAGGCAATAAGAATTAGCATGGCTCCAAAGAAGAATGGGCCCAAATAGTTGAAATCATGGCCTCTCCTTGCGACAATAAAGGTGTACATAGTTAGGCTGATGATAATAATAATAATAAAAAAAAAAGTAGTAGTAGTAGTAAAGCAAAGAAAAATCAAGTTTGTAAAACATAACTGAAATAATATTACCTGTTATATTCTGATCCACCTCTTGAAAATTTCCAATGGTGCCACAATATGAAGAGTGTCTGATAAATTACTTAAGAACTTAAAATATGCATGACGCCAAGAACGTCGTACTAAAATTGAGCTAAACACTCTCCAAAAGCTTATAATAAATCCAATTGTCATACTTATATAATATTCACGATTGAAAATCAAATTGTCATTCTCTTGAAATTTAACAATTGGCTCTTTTCTAGGCACTCCATCAGTGCACAATTTCTTTAATGGTGATCCACAAAGATCAACATTATCTTCATATTTTGATGCATCAAAACTCTGTAATTGTGTGCCAATTGGAATGTTTCCAGATAAACTATTGTGTGACAAATCTAATGTAGTGAGTCGATCAATTTGAGCAAGACTTGAAGGAATTGAACCAACAAGTTGGTTTCTTGAAAAATCAAGAAATTCAAGTGATGTTAAATTCAGTGAAATCAAACCAATTAAGTCCTCCACTTCTTTTGGAATTTCTCCTGAAAATAGATTGTTTGAGAGATCAATGCTTTTCAAGAGGGATAATCCATTATTTGTGAACATTTGATCTGAACCTTTCCACATCAATACTGCATTCAAATTGTATGAAATAATTTCGACGTAGGTGGTGTTGGCCAAATACCAATGATCTTCATAATCTCTCAAAGAAGTCACTTGAGTCATTGAGGAGAAGTTTTTTATGCATTTAGGAATTTGACCAGATAGGTTGTTTAACGAGAGATCCAAGAGTTGAATGCTTTTTAGATAACAATTTTCCAATGGTAAGCTTCCATAGAAGTAATTGCTTCTTAAACTTAAAAATTTCAACTCTAGGAATTTCCCTCCAATCCATTTTGGGATAGATCCTGATAATCTATTTTCTGCTATATCTACCATCACTAACTTTCTGCAATTCTTTAAGGAGGAAGGGATTTCACCTGTTAAGTTATTGCTTCTCAATAACAAAACTTGAGATGATTGAATCAACTTGTATTTAAGGTGCAAACTGGTCAAAACAGAAATGGATGAAAACTGGGTTATTGTCCAGAAGGCAACACCAAACAACACTTAAATTCAAAAAGCTTAATTGGTTTAAACAAGGTCTGATGAAAACTGTTTTGAACAATTTTTATAAGCTGAAATCTGCACCTTCAATTGTAAAAACCAGTTCAATCAACAAGTTCTCAAAATCCTTTTGATCATGTAAAATGTTTCTCAAATCAGAAACTGTATAAACCAATTGCATAACACAAATCAGATTCAGATACTGGAATGTTTCAACATTGGAAAATATTGCAGTATCTCTCTCGGCCAAGGCTATTTGGCTTCATGTCCAATCACTCAAATCTCACTTCCTGGATTGTTTTAGGTTATTTTCACCCCACTAGCAAGTTTCTTTTGGATGATATACACTCAATCTCACCAACACTGAACTGTTTGACTTGTATCTCAAAATTATGATAGTGAAGTTGCCAAAATTTCAGTGTTTTATGCTGTTGAAAAATGAAAATTATGCTTGCTGGACAGCACACTTGAATTCCAAAATTCAGGTTCCTCTCCACTACCTAAGATGCTACCTTGGTAGGGAAAGGATTCTGCAAATTGAATGCTCCAATTAGACTTCACAAAACCAATGAAATCATCTAAAACAGTCACCAAACAGACTTAAACTTTGCACTAGTTTCAGTAGATTGCACCAGATTTTATACCAAATTCAAGTGTATTTGACAATTTTGGAGGCCAAAAATAGGGAATTCAAAGGGAAACAGATATGGAATAATAGCAAGCACTCAAAAGGAACCTATCAATGGCACTAGAACATATCAAGAAAGCAATAAAAATGAAAATGGCAGATCACAAATTCAACCAGACCAAACTGTTTGATATTTTTCACAAGTGTTTGTTAAAATGCCCCAATGAAATTCAGATTTTGTGTTTTGGGGTTTTTACTACTCCAATCTGGATTGCACGGTTCTCCATGCCTTTTAACCCTTGTTTTTACTTATTTTGATCATTTATTTTCATATTATAAAAATGAACCAACTCTTGCTGCAATCCACAAACCATTCTGCACAATGGATCAAAAACAGTGGCTGAAAATAATGTTCTACACTAGAAAAACAAGCTAATTTTGGTGGTTTGACATCCAATTTTCGAATGGAACTGTTTTAAACTCTCAATTAACAATTCAAGCAACTTTAATTGATGATTTTAAGTGTGTTCAAACTTTAAAATTAAGTCTAATCTGCTGGTAACTCAAAATCATCATTCCACTTCCATTTTTAACCAAAAATTGATGGTTTCAAGTACAAATCTGCATATAAGCCATCTTTTGACCAAATGAACCGTGCTAACAACTTTAAACCATCAATTTGGACTTGCTCAAACAGTAAAACATCCAAGAAACAGCAGCAATCAAAATTCATCTCTGGGCTGGAACAAGTTATGCAGTAAAATGCATAAACTTTTGTTTAGTGTTATGACTATGTATATATTGTGTAATTATTGGTGTATGTTTTAAGTTCAAATTTTTAAGTACTGGTTTATGTTTTGCCATGGTTGTGGGTTCAACTATATTTGGTGGAAGATGAATATGGATTATCTTATTTGAATTGAATTACAACTACAGTGTACAATATGGCCAACCCTAGGTACCATTTAGTTAGGTTGTTCATGTAATTTTGAAACCCACATCGTACAATATGGCCAACCCCATAGGTCAAAGGAAGCCTAAAAATTGTCTTGCACATTACCGTTGTGATTGTTGATTATGACGGTAATGATTTAGCTTGCTCTTAAATGTATATACAGAACTATTAATGAGGGTTATGTGACATGGACTTTTGTCATAGTAGTGTTGAAATTGTATGCCATGTTTCACTAAAGTAGTAATCAATTTATTACTTATGTCACATGGACTTTTGTCACAGTAGTGTAGAAATTGTGTTCCATGTTCGACTTAAGAAGTAATAGGTTTATTACTTATGTCTCATGGACTTTTGTTATTTTGACTCAGTTTGTCTTGGTTTGGCTTGTCACAGAACATGGCCCAATTTTCCAACAATCGTGCATGGATGTACGACCGTTGTTATAGTGGAAGGAGAGGACTGAAGGAAGCTTTTGTACAAGGAGTTGAAGAGTTTGTGCATAGGGCTCGACAATATGAATATTATGCTAGTGATGGAGGGATTCGATGTCCATGCCTAAAGTGCGAATGTACAAGGATTTTGAAAGATGAAGAGGTAAAAGTTCACTTATACAAGAAAGGGTTCATGCCAAATTACTATGTTTGGACATTTCATGGTGAAGAATTGCCTACCACTTCGACTGGTCGTTCAAAGCAGCAAGCTTCAGGTTCGAACAATTTTGTACATACACATGAGTTAGATCAATTATTGTATATGCAAGAAATGGTCGACAATGCTAATTGTCGACATTATGAACAAGAAGCAGAAGATAGTCCTGATGAAGAGTCTCCAAATGAAGCCACTCAAAGGTTTTACAACTTATTGGCAGATGCAAACCAACCTGTATTTGATGGGGTATTAGAGTCAAAATTGTCAGTTTGCATCAAAATCATGGCTTTCAAATCTAATTGGAACATTCCCAATGCTGCAATCGACTACATCTCAAAATTGATTTTAGACCTAACACCAGTAAACAATTCTTTGCCCAAGAATTATTATGAAGCCAAAAAATGTGTTTCAAAGCTAGGACTAGAAGCGAAAAAGATAGATTGTTGTGTCAATGGATGTATGCTTTTCTATGACAACGACACTGGCAAGAATGATGCATCCTTGGTCCAATGCAAATTTTGTGGCCATCCTCGATTTCAGGAGGTGCATCCTGAACGAAGGCAAAAAAAACCGATTCCACTCAAGTACATGTTCTACTTGCCTATCATTCCTAGATTACAAAGATTGTTCGCTTCAATGCAAACAACTGAACACATGAGATGGCATGCTGGTAAAAAAACAGAAGGAGTGTTGCGTCATCCTTCAAACGGTGAAGCTTGGAAGCACTTCAACCGTAAACATCCATCCTTTGCTAGTGATGCGCGTAATGTGCGACTTGGTCTATGTTCAGATGGGTTTACGCCGTACATTCAGGCTTCTGCATCGCCATATTCATGTTGGCCGGTGATTATGACCCCATACAATCTTCCTCCTGAGATGTGTATGACAAAACCTTTCATGTTTTTAACATGTATAATACCAGGTCCATCTAGTCCTAAGGCATCCATTGATGTTTACCTGCAGCCTTTGATTGATGATTTAAAGAAGTTATGGAGTGGTATTTGGATATATGATGTCTCAAAGAAGCAAAATTTCCTTATGAGAGGAGCTTTGATGTGGACAATTAATGACTTTCCTGCATATGACATGCTATCTGGTTGGAGCACGCATGGCCGATTAGCTTGTCCGCATTGCATGGAACACACAAAGTCATTCACATTGAGAAATGGTCGGAAAACTAGTTGGTTTGATTGTCATCGAAGGTTCTTACCCATGGATCACATGTTCAGGCGGAACAAAAAAGCTTTTCGCAAAGGCGAACTTGAAACAGATCAGCCACCGCCTAAACTTAGTCCTTCTCAAGTGTGGAGAAGAGTAAAACATTTTCCAAAAGTCACTGAGAGTGGTATCAATAGGATTGAAGGGTTTGGAGAGTGGCATAACTGGACAAAAAGAAGCATTTTTTGGGATCTTCCTTATTGGAAGGATAACTTACTCAGACATAACCTGGATGTCATGCATATTGAAAAAAATTTCTTTGACAACATCTTTAACACAGTTATGAATGTTAGTGGCAAAACAAAAGATAATGAAAATGCTAGAAAGGATTTATGTTTATATTGTGCTAGAAGAGATTTGGAGTTGAAGCCTCAACATAACGGAAGGTTTGTGAAGCCAAAAGCAAATTTCACCATATCAAAAGATGAGGCAAGAATAATTTGTCAATGGATAAAGTCGCTAAAAATGCCAGATGGCTATTGTTCAAACTTGGCAAGATGTGTTAATATTGAGAATGTTAGTATTAAAGGTTTGAAAAGTCATGATTGCCATGTATTTATGGAGACTTTAATCCCGGTTGCGTTTAACTGTTTGCCAATCCACGTGTTAAATCCACTCATAGAAATCAGTCATTTCTTTAAGGATTTGTGTGCCACAACGCTCAAGGCAGATTCACTGATAAAGTTGGAGGAAAATATTCCATTTATTCTTTGCAAATTGGAAAGAATATTCCCTCCTGCATTCTTTGATTCAATGGAACATCTTCCTGTTCATCTTGCATATGAAGCATGGCTTGGCGGGCCAGTGCAATACAGGTGGATGTATCCATTTGAAAGGTTTATGGGACAAGCAAAACGTTCAGTGAAAAATAAAGCTAGAGTGGAAGGATCAATATGTGCAGCTTTCTTATGTCGTGAGACAACATATTTTTGTTCACATTATTTCAAAAACTTTATGTTGTTGCCAAACAATGTCAGGAATGAAGTACAATGCCAAATTGGTACAAGTCAATCAAGATTGTCAGTGTTTCGACAAGTGGGTCGCTCCACAGGGAGGGAGTCCACTTATTGGTTAACTGATGCTGAATTCAACTCTGCACACGTCCACGTGCTAATTAATTGTATCGAAGTTAAGGTCTACCTTGAGTATGTTCTAAACCTTAATTAACTTATTGTCAATACTTAAATTGTTATAGTCTCTAATTGCGTTAATATTTAACAGCTCATTTCTTGTGGGAATGCAAGTCCCAGAAGGAAGTAGTTCTGGTATAATACACTCGGAGTTTCCACAGTGGTTCAGATATCAAGTATGTCTATGTTTTCCTTAATCATTCCCAAATCAATTGGTTTAAAACTTGTAACATAATATTTCTTCACGTAATTGTAGGTTCATAACCAACCATTAAATCCCATAATTCAAGATCTAAGGGATTTGTCAGACTGGCCCATGAGATGTGTTAAAGAATGGCACACATATTTTGTCAATGGGTACAAATTCCACACAAATGCATGGTCCAAAGGAAGGAAGACAACTAATTCTAGTGTGTTTGTGAAGGGAGTTACCGAGGGTGGTTATGATGATTTCTATGGTATTATTCAAAAAATTTATGAGTTCGAGTACAATAGTTCAACTACTCCAAAAAGAGTAGTTCTTTTTTATTGTGAATGGTTTGATCCTTCTAGGAGTGGAACAAGAGTGGATCCTAGGTATAATATTATTGAAATTCAAATGACAAAAAGATACCGCCCATTTGATCCATTCATTCTAGCACAAAATGTTAGACAAGTTTATTATGTTCCATATCCAAATTTTCGTAACATTGACAAATGTGGTTGGTGTGTTGCAATACAAACCAAACCTAGGGGTCGGATTGAGTCAAATGATATCCAAGACGAAATCCCTTACCAAGTTGATTCAATGGAACATGGAAATGAAATTATTGAAGTTGAAGGTATATCCGCATTGCATGACTTTGATGGTGACGATGAAGAGTTGGAGGGACAAAACCAAGAACATGAAGAAGAAGGAGAAGAAGAAGAGGAAGAAGAACATAGAGAAGATGAAGAAGAAGAATTTGAAGAGGATGATGAAGATGATGACGATGCTTTGCATTATGATGATGATAGTGACGGTTTCAACAATGATCATAATAACGATGATGACGATGATGAAGATGATGATTAAGCCCACTAAATTAGAATAACCCTTTAGTTATGATGCACAGTTCTATGATGTTTTATAAAAATTGTATTAATGTATTATGTGTTAATTAATGTGTTACAGTTTTTGCCTGAGTATATTTATACTTCCATATTGTAGCCATGTCAGGAGAGGGTCCTTCGCGCCCTGATAAGGGAAAGGCTATAAAAAAGCCTAGAAAGCAAGTGCAGTATGTTATCAAGGTTCCTGACACCACCCCATTGGCATACGATAGTACTCAACCTGACGTTCGATCATCTCACCCACCACGCCCTACTCCGCAACCCACAACTCCTATTATAACGACCCGTTCTCGTACTGAACGATGCACTTCCCCTACTATACAACCCACTCGTTCTATTGTACCACCCACACCAAATCCTAATGTGGGTCCGACACCTATAATTGATCCCTCTCCTTCTATCCCCGGGACATCATGTTCTATACCATCTGCAAATGTTCAACAACAATCTGATGATCCTGATGATGTGAATGATCCGTTGCCAGCTAATCGGCCTTCTATTGAACCTTATGGAAAAGGGTAATACCACATTTTCTTCTTAGTCATTATTTGAACTGTCTTATTTTTTGTATAGATTCATCATAACTTTCTTGCATTCATACTTCAGGTTTTATCCTTCTAGAGTTGCTTCACAAGCTATCACAAGGTGTATAAAGCAACAATTTCTTAAGCCTTGGACATCCTGGTTTGCAATCCCAGATGATGATAGGGAGCTTTTCTGGAAGAGATTTAAGGTAAACACATTTTGTTACTTAATCATGTTGTATAAGTTTCTTTGATGGTGTACGTTAAAAGAGACGTTTGCATTAATTTCAGCATTCATTAGAAATATGAATTTCATCTTTATTTTAACATTATGTCTGGGAACAGCAAAAGGTTCAGTGGATTCCTGAGCATCAAGTTCAGATCAAAAGAAACTTCCACAGCAAAGCTTCACATAGACTGTCTGAGATGTTTAGAGAGGCTAGGATCGCAGGAGAGCGCCCTCATTGGATAGGGGAGGGCATTTGGCACTCATTGCTGGAACATTGGAATACACCAGCATACCGTGTTAAATGTGCTACCGCCCAGAAAAACAGGGCTTCAGAGAAAGGTGGCGCTCTCCACACTAGGGGATCAATAACCATACACAAGCATGCCATTCGTATGGTACAAATTCTTCATTCATTTCATATCAATTTTTCCTTAAATTGATATATATGTTTCCATATATATATATATATATATATATATATATATATATAAATATGATAATGTATGTGTGTTTGATTTATAAATTTACAGGCAGCACAACTGGGACGTTCTGTTTCTGTTGATGAGGTGTTTACACAAACTCATCTTCGGAAGGGAACGGGCACATATGTTGATGAGCGATCACACAAGACAATTGTAAGTAGTTTGCTGTAACAATATGAAATGTTGTACTATTTATTTTAATTTCACACTTTTAAATTAAAGTTACTGACATTTTCTATCATATTAACAGGAAGAATTTTCTACTAGGCTTACAGAGGCCAGAGAGGAAATAGGAGGTGCTGCTGATGCTGCCTCAAGAACCACCACTAATGCAAATGAAGATATCATCAAGACGCAGTGTTGGGTTGATGTAGTCGGGGGGAAGAAGAAGGGAAGAATTTATGGAGCAGGACAACTTGCCTCCCATTATACTGCTGCAAGAGGAGGGGTATTAAAACATCAGCCATCTTCATCGAACACTTCTGACCAACATATCATGCTGAATAGAGAGACTTATGATGACATGAGAACCAGATTGCAAACTCTTGAAGATATAGTCCGGAAATACATTCCTCAGTCAGCAGAAATATTGGACCCATTATCTTCCCACCAGGGACCTACACAGCCCATGCAACCCACTAATGTCCAATCACCTAATCAATAACAACCTCCTGTCCAGCAACAAGAAGATGAAGAAGAAACTGATTCTGATGATTTTAATGGCTATTAGGATTTCATAAACTTTTAAAAGTTACTTGTTTAGTTTAATGTCTATTAGGATTTGATGTTTTGATGTTTTGATGTACAAAAGGTTAACAACTACTGTTTAATGGCTATTAGGATTCTGATGAATGTAATTCCTAGTTGGAATTGATGTTTTGATGTTTTGATGTACAAAAGGTTAACAACTACGGTTAACAACTACTGTTTAATGTCTATTAGGATTGTGATGAACGTAATGCCTATTAGGATTTGATGTTTATTACTTTTTTATTGAGTTTTGATGTTTATTACTGTTAACAACTATTGTGATGTATGACAAATGTTGGAGTTGTGGATTAACATGCCAGTGCAAGCATGACTTGCAGAATCATTTGCATGATGTGGTTGACTTTAATGAGATAAAGACTGTATGGAATGATGATAAATATCTAAGATTTAGGTTGCACAGGATAATGGTCTTTGGTGGAATAAAAGCCAAAGTGGAATTGATGGTCTCCCGAAGCGAGCCATAGAAGTGGTTCACGGTATGGTTAAAGAGATTGATAAAACAATTGAACTTCAACCTCATAGTGGCATCTCAGGTTTGTCTTTAACTTGGTAGCATCTATAATTACCTTTTAAATTTACATGTCTCCTTCCGTATTCATTCTTTGTCTCCATTTTTTTTATTTAGGTTGCAAAGGATTCTCTAATTACCAGCATCATCGAAGGTTTTGAGAACACTTCTCGCTGGAAAGAGAAGCAAATCTGCAACCCAAAGGTAGAAATGTTCTTCTTTTTCCCTTTCAAAAGAGATAAATAAAATGGAGTCTTAGAATAAGGTAGTAGCAGTTTATTCTTGGCATATTTGTGTGATGTTTAGCTTTTGAAAGATGGAATCCATGCTCTCCCAGTAATTTTTTCTTGTGTTGATTCTTACCATTTGATTATTGATATTGACTTCTAAAGTCCTTTCATGTTGAAATGATTTGCGAAATAACTTCATTTTACAAAAAATGCAGGGTTCTTCACAAACATCTTCATGGTGAGGTAGTGGAATACAACTATAAAGTTTGTCACAGATAATACTAACATCCTCGTACTGGTTACATATTTGATAAAAATTGTTCAATCATTGGTATAATTTTCCACCGTATTGACCTATATGCTTTCTCTTTGTCTTAGATGATGAATACACTTCTTCTCATGGCTGCTAAATTAATATTCATATACCATTATATTAGATTTTTTTCTTATTGCAAGAGTACGAATAATTTATTCTTTAACCTTTAATGTCTGCCCTTTATTTTGACACCTAGGGAACTGCATTTACCCAATCTCTGTCGAGCAAGTCAAAGAAGAAGAAGAAGTAGATAAGCAAATGTTCAGCCACACAAGACTGTGCCATGGAATACAGAATAATGTTACTGACTAGGTTTGAGTCTAAGAGAGCACGACGAAGTAGCTGTGAAATTTTGGCTGAAAGATCTAGGTTTCCCTTGAAGGTTTGTGCTATAGGGAAAGAATGTATTGGTTTTTCTGTGTTTACATCACATAATATTGACCAGTATTTTCATTTGTCTTAGTGTTTCTTGTTTAATATTCCAGGTTATTCGAGTTGTACCTTACAGTGCTGTCCAGGTTTTTGCTTATGAAATTTAAAAGGTTGTCACAAACTATTGTATCAGAAGTTGTAATAGCAAATATTACCTGTTCATGTCTGAATGCCTACTTTTGGATTCACAGAAAATATTCAGGGGAGAGAACGATGAGCTCTCTGTCGTGGGAAGAGTTGCATCAGGAGCTTTTGCAAGAATGACGTCCACTTTGTGAGTAATTAGAGGGCCCTTATTTTCATGGTTTCATAGGGTTGCGGTGCTCTTGTATTTTGTTGGAGATAGTTATAATATTGCTCATCTCTTTTTGTCATTTATGTCTTGCTCATTTCTTTTATTAATGTGTCCAACTAACCATCTATGTATGTACCGTTTTATTATATCCATGTAGATAACTTACCCATTGGATGTTCTACGATTGCGATTAGGTGTTGAACCCGGCTATCGAACCATGTCAGAGGTATGGTTGAACTGATTTACTATTTAAGCAATATCTACCTGTGATGATGAACCAACCATATTGTGGCTTCTCTAGGTTGCCTTAGGATGCTAAGGGAGGAAGGAGTTGCATCTTTCTATCCAGGCCTTGGGCCTTCGCTAATTGCAATAACTCCTTATATAGCTGTAAACTTTTGTGTTTTTGACTTGTAAGTTCATTAGTAAATACTATATCTTATAATTAAATTGAGAGATATGAATTTGGACATTGAAATTGAGGCTGGAAGGACAGATTAGAGGGATGGAAAAGGCTTGCGACAATGCGTAGTCTGTTTTCCACGGCCATATCGAAGGTTATAAGCCCTCGGAAATTACAGAAGGCCCTTAACCCTCGATAAATGTCGTCGTTAATTATCGAAGGCCAGTTAGCCCTCGAAAAAGCCCGTCTGTAATTACCGAAGGCCACACACCCTCGGTAATTACAGAAGGCCCTTCGCCCTCGATAAATGTCGTCGTTAATTATCGAAGGCCAACTAGCCCTCGGAAAAGCCCGTCTGTAATTACCGAAGGCCACACACCCTCAGTAATTACAGAAGGCCCGTAGTCCCTCGATAAGCTCCCTCGATAATTACCGAGGACCAAGTTGTCGTCGGTAAGTGCCCTCGGTAATTACCGAAAGCCTTTAGCCCTCGGTAATGGCCGTGGGTAAATTTATCGACGGCCTCCAGCCGTCGCCAAAGTTTCCGACGAACTGTTTATCGTGCGCTTTGGAGTCGTCGGTGACCCGTCGGAAATAAATAGTTACCGACGGTTTTATTTAATTACCGACAGGTGTTAGCCCTCAGTAATAAATTTTAAAATTGCAGTGTGTACCATATCGTTATCAAGTAATATAATTGGTAAAACCCAATATCGTTCTCCCAAAGGACTCTTAGGCCTTATCTTTCGTGTAAATTAATTTTCTAAGACTTGAAAGAAAATTAACTTGTGGTTGAATGCAAAGAACTAAAAGTAAACATGCAAATGCAAGTGATTCAATTGGCAAAAAAAAGGTATGGATGAATGGAGTTGTTGGGGTTTATAATTTCATCTTATCTACTCTCTTATATCTACTCTTCTTATTAAATTCGCTTTATTATCCAATTATCATGCAAACTTTCTTAGTCTCCCCTAGTAACTAGCAATGCAAGTACCACAGAAGAAAAATACAATTGATCGTCCTACCCCCTATCCCTAGGTGATATTGCTTAATCAAAGAATTCCCTATCAGTTCATGACTTCCCCGTACGTCCCCGTATCGACAAAGGCAAACATCTATTTATCGAATGAGTTAAACGATAAAAGCATAGAGCATAGATAAGAAACCTAACAATTGATAATAAAAACATACGCAAGCATATGAATAAAACAAGAATTTCAATATAAGGGAGTTTCAAAAGATTACATTGTTCTCCAACAACAAAGGGTTTAGTTCACCATTGACATAGTGAAACTAGATGAAATACAATGAAAGAATGGAAAAGCAAACCCTAGATTGGATAAAATGGAGCCTAAGCATCCACCAAGAAATCTTCTCCAAGGAGTGTAAAATAGCTCTGGATGTCCTCTTCTGCCAAAAGAATAAATCTCAAATCGCACTAGGGCTATATATAGCACAGAAAAGTAACAAAATTTAGGCCCAAGCCCAGCAGACCACCGCTCAGCGGTTTCCCTCAAGTCGCGCCACTGCTCAGTGGTCAGTTTCACCGCTGAGCGGTTGCCTCTAATCGCCCTGGACGCTCAGCTTCATCTCCTAGGCGCCAAACAGTGTTTTCCCTCAAATTATGGTGCTCAACGGTGCATTTTGACGCTGAGCGGTGCATAGACTTTCTTTCTTCAATTTCATCCTTAATTCTCATCAAAACCCTGCAAAACAAACATAATATCTCTAAAAACAGGTTTTGACTCTCAAATGACTCAACTTAAGTGTTTTACTTGATTCTAAGCCATTAAGAGTGTATTTTGATATCAATTTAAGCATGAAAATAACGGTTTTTAGGCCGTTAACCGTTATCAGGTGCCCAAGAATTTTGAGGTAAGCACTGTTACATCTCAAAATCTGAATTTTTATTGTATAATATGAAAGTAAATATGCCAAATCACATCTATAATAAATAACTAACTTACTAATAATATGTAAGTAACAAAAGAAATCCTACTATGACCAAAATTTTACTCACAATGGCAATACAATAAAAAATGGATTGATCCAAAAACTGCAAAAGGAAAATGCTCTTCAGGTAGCTATGTCATGTACACTTTGGTTTCCCCATACACGATAAATGTATTCAGCAACAGCAGCCACTAACACAGCTGACAACCCAAATTTTGAACAAAGACAAAGAATCTGACCTGTTCCTTTTGCCCTTGTCTCCTTTCAAACCTGGTTCGAAGTGGCTTGGCAAAGCTCGAGATGAGGTCTTCATGAAAGATGAGTACCAGTCAATTTCTGCTTTCGTTAACGCTGGTTTTAAAGACCTCTTTGCAATCTGGAAATCGCGATCAAACACAATGGCAGCAGATATGTCTTCCCTTAGAGCTACAATTCCAGCTTCCTTGCACAGTCCCTCCAGTTCAGCACCTGTAAACAGTTCTGTCTTCTGCTAGCCTTCTGAGGTCAACATCATGACCTGTTTTCATCTATCGCGTATGAACACAAAGTATCTCGTATCTAGCCTCTAAATCGGGTGGTGGTACATACAAAACCTACTATTCAATAATAATAGACCAGAGTCAGAGAAGATATTCGATCAACTCTTTTCAACATGCTGAAATCAATATCAATTGCTTGAAGTATATTTTTAACAACAATTTTATCAGTGATTTGTGAAATTCTTCTACTGCTGTACATGCACAATCTTAGTACATTTTAACATGTAGAATTCAAGTTACAAGCTGGATCACAAGTATGGTATAGGGCATTATTTTGCACCTGATCAAAACGCCCAGGACGCATGAGTGCAGCGTCAATTGCATAGGGGTGATTTGTAGCTGCTAAAACAAGAATTCCCTGAAATAAAAAGGATGTGGTTAACAGGCAGAAAGAAACTAAATGCTAATTACCATCTCTTAAATCTAGTTTTATGATTACTTCTTCGTTTAGATAAAATAAGAATTTAAAAAATAGAGAAAAAGGATGGCTAAAATATCATTAAAACAAAAAGCAAAAGAAGAAAAAGGCACACATACTTTTGCTTCTTCTAAGCCATCAATCTCAGTTAGCAGAGTAGATAAAAGTCTCTCCCCAACTGTAGCACTATTACTTGAACTGTCACCCCTACAATCAAGGGAAAACTCAATATAATTTTATCCACTAAAAATTATTAAAAAGGGTTCCTGTTCCCATCTTGAAAATCATAGAAACATTTACATCAAGGAATTCAACATCAAACTTTAGATGCATGTAAGCAGAAAATTGACCGAGAACAGTTCACTTCATGTGGTCTGATGCAACCCTACTACTTTACAGAATGCTAAATATTATAACTAACAAGACAAATCATTGAGCCACCGCACTCTAGTGCCAGCATTAAGAGATTTGTGTAGACATTTTCCTTCATAAAATAAAAATAAATCGTGAAATGCTATTAGCTTGGTAAACTTGAGAATAAAATATATTAGATATATTATTTTTACCTTTACTATTTTGATAGGTTGTTATTATTCTTTATTTATATTTTAAACTTAATTTATATTTTTTTTATTATAAATAGAATTTCTTCTATTATAAATAAAATATCTTATGTATATTTAACATAAGGAAAATTAATCTTATAGATAATTTTTACTATATTCAACAAAATATAAGAACGAATGTTTACACGTTTTAGCTCTCCCAAAGATAGACAAAAAATATATGTTAACCAGTTGTAACAAGCCTAACTATTCTAACACCAACATTTCTCCAAGCTAGAGCATGTATGTATCAGGCTTGGAACATAAAAAGTTGAGTTTGAGGTCCTCTCAAGAATTTAGTAAAAATATTTGCAAACTGAATTGGAGGCTACCAAATTTCCCAGGACATCGAATTCTGTCAAACTGATAATCACAGTACATTATCATTTGCTGAATTTTAAAAAGTTTCAGCTCTCAAAAGAATTTTTCTTTGAGAAATTACAACACATCCTTTGATTAAGCTACTTCAATACCTATAAAATTTTTAAACATGGTTAATGAATTGAGATTATAATGGTGAATCGATTTTCTTATATTTTGAATCGTGAATTGAATCTTGCTATGAATAGTAAGATACATAACTTATATAACTTCAAAAATAAAATATAATAAGAAGAAATAATTAAATAATTAATTTTACATAAAAAATATTAAAAAATATTTATAAAAGAAATAAAATAAAAAGAATATTAAACAATTAATTTTACATAAAAAATATAATAATACTTATATATTAAATTTTAAGGCATCCAATATCCTTGGTCTGAAAGTAACTGAAAATACTTCTAAAGTTGACAGATTCTAATGACAGCATTCCCAATAATAACTCTCATTAACATACATAATTACATGCACACTTTTCTCATAAGAATTATGACAACACAAATTATTTGTTTTACTAGTTACAAACTAACTAAAGAAACCAACCCAAAAAGTTGCTCGTGTAGATTTCCTCCTCTATATCACCATGAAGACAGATATTCTTTATATCTAGTCGGAGAGTTCAATGACAAATGACAACCATGACAAAGAATAGTTAGGCAAACATGTAATACCTTTTAGTTTCTGGATAATAGCATCAATACTCTTTTTAGAAATGAGAATATCATTGGAAAAAACATATGATGGCTCTCACAGATAATATGTATCATGGACAAAAACACACATAATCAAAGACATAAGAGAGATATGATAGAGTTCATTTGGAAACATGAAAGTATAGGGAATGTGACTTTTCAGAGAGGAAAAGAATATTCTAATTTTGAGGAAGTAAACAATAGTAAGAATAACAACCTAGTGATGAACAAGTACACCTAATACCAAACAATGAGGAATGAGCAATTCCAACTAAGTCTTTTTCATTTTTGCTATACTATTTTGTTAAGGAATATAAGAACAAGTTAACTTATGTAAAATGTCATTTAAACTTAAAAGAATAGAAAAGCCAAAAAGAGAAGTATTATTTGACATATCACCCCTCAACATTTTTTATAATTTGACCAAACTTATTTTTCATTTCTTAGTGAGAGGGTTTATGTCAAACTCAACCTTACAAAATGCTGATTTCACCCCATTTATATATTATAGTTCAGCCTTATTTATAGTTAATGTAAAACCTCCAAAACATATCCTTAGGCAAGGAATGACCATCTTGAACATGTGATTAGATATTTGTGGGTAGGCCAACATGAGCCCAATAGTTGTGGCACAAAAGCCCAGATGGACTTAACCAGAATATACTCTAACATGACTTTAATAGCATCTTAGTAAGAGGATTTATGTCTAACCAACTTATATAAGATGAAAATTTCCCCTCACTTATATATTAGAATTCAGTCTTGTTCCTAGTTGTGTGGGATATCCAAATATTTCATTAAGGAAAGACAAATAAAATACAGTTCATGTCAAACTTTCCTCATCTAAACCCAAGTACATTGAGAACACCTATCTATAAATGTAATGATGTATCAGAGTTACAAGTTTTGAATACATTGGGTTTCACATATTGCTACAACAAAGCAGAAAGTTCAAAATCCATCTTCCACTGTTCAACTTTGTTTCATGATATTTTACTACAATCGCTTCCAAGTGATCAAGGAAGCCTACCAAGGCACCAAAGCTCAACTCATGCAAACCAAGGGAAGTAATTTTTTCCATTACACTTTCCTAAAGTAACTGTGGTGGTCCCCAAAAAAAGAGGTGGTAGATCCCGAACACATTTTGAAGCCAGAAAGGTAAAATAGAGGGTCTGAGAGGTGTTTTAAGGGCTGCACTTCGAATGATGGTGAGAAACTAGAAATAAAGGTTGAAACAAGGACATGGGAGGCTGATAAAACCCATGAAGGAGGCATGATATCACTTCAATGACCAGAGGGTGGTGCACGACTTCAATGTGCATGGTTGGAGTGTGAAAAGAAGGGGCATGTGATTTAGTTTGTGACTTTTTGGGTTCTCTGTTGCTTGGCGAGATGCCTTAGATTTGGTACTCAGAAACTGATGGTGGTCACAGGAGGCAGTTGAAAATAAACGGAGGCCAACAACAGTGACAGTGGACTGTGGGTTCTCTGTTACTTAGCGAAACAAACCAAATCCAATGCTCACCAAAGAAAAAATAATGGTGATCAGCTGTTAGGTTCCTGGGTTTGGATCCTAACAAGAACACACTCAGAAGATAGAAATAGTAATGAAAGAATGGGTTTTCTATTATTCACGATAAAAGAATTCCTCTTTACAAAGAATGGGTTGGGAGCATAACCTCCCTGGTTGAGAGCATAACCTTCCTCTTCTGGTCAAAGTCCAAACTTACAATGAATGCACTCAATAATCTCCCTTGTACAAAACCCACTCCCTATTTATAAAGTTTCTCTTCCCCTTCCCACTAACTAACTAACTAACTGTCAAATAACTCCTCCCTCTTAACAGCCCTTCTCATTTAAACCCATTATAACCTATCACTCTATATCCTATCATTACACCCCACTGCAGAACAACCTTGTCCTCAAGGTTGGAACCAGAAAGCTAGATCTCATGGCTCCTCTTCATCAACCTGTTACCATATGAAGGGAACCCATTGGATGCTACCCTCCAATTCAGGTCTGGAGGCTTGGGTGGTGGCAAATCCTCTTCCAATGACTTCCACTCTTTCTGGATTCTTTTAGCCTAATTTTGTGAAGTCCTCAAAATCTCAACTCTGACTTCATCGACCCTTGTAGCAACAACACTTTTGGCAGCTGCTTCATCTACTTGCAAACTCTCATGTAAAATTTCCACACTCCCCATCTGTGTTACTATTGCCCAATTCTCACATAAACTGCTTCTTTTGTTCCCTTCAACTATCTTTAGTAGAGTTGGATCCAGATTTTTCCAAGAAAGGTGCTTGAATTTTTTATGCCAAGTCTTGCACCCCTTGACTACATTTTCTTTGCTGTTTGGATGTGCTTTTGTTGATGCTTTGGTGTTTTGAACTTTAAAAACATTTGCTGCCCCTGTTGTTTGATCTTGGGTGTGAATCCCTTCATAAGTGATCAACTCTTCTCTTTTCACCCAATAAAAAATTGGTGTCTCCTCACCCTTCCTAGCTCCATTATTGTCAGTGGCATCCTCTTCTTTTTGCCCTGAGCGTTTCTTTCCTGTCTTTACTGTTTTGACATTCACACCACAACCTACCACACTATCTCCACTAAAAACAACTTTTGAAACTTTCTCAGCAGCAGTAAAAACAACAGTTTTTTTATCTTTTCCAGCAGCAGTAAAAACAACTTTTTCAACTTTTCCAGCAACATCTTTTTCAACTTTTCCAGCAGCAGTAAAAACAGCAGCTTTTTCAACTTTTCCAACAGCAGTCACACCCATGTCTCCATCACAATTTTCATCATTGCCTTCCTCTCCACATAAATTTTCTTCTCTCCTATCCTGCCCTGTAATTCTTGCAAAACCATCAACACTCAAAACTGCAGCTTTCGTTTCTCTTTTCTACAAAAAAACAAAGCCTCTATGTCTTCCTCCGAACCCCATTATTAATGCCTCTTTCAGCCCTTTCCAAGAAAGGTTCTTAGTTTTATTTTTCCAGGCCCTGAACCAATAGATTGTGCCTCCCTCCATGCAGCTGTAAGCCAACCTGAGCCTCTCCTTCTCTGTGACATTTTGGGTGTCAAAAACACTTCTCTGCGTGAGAGATCCATCCCCATAGGTCCAACCCCTCAAACCTGACCAATTATACCTGCTGCCTCCAATTCTGTTCACCCCTGTCTTCCTCCATCTCCTCTTCATCTGAACCCTCTTTCTGCCCTTTCATGACAGATTCCTTACTTCTTCCTAAGCCCTTTATGTGAATCTTGATTTCTTGCATCATTTCTCTAAATTCTTGCACATTTCTTCTGTATTCTGCCATGTTCATTTTTGATTCTGCCATGCTCATTTGCAATTTTGCCATGCTTATTTTCTGTCCGCTGGTCATCCTCTCCAAGGTATTGTTTCTTCCTTCCATGCCTCCACCGTTTCTTGATCGCTTCTTGATCTCTTCTTGATCCCTTCTTGATCTGACAGCCCTCTCCTAAGGAGATTCTGATGATCCGGCAACTTCTTGATCCTTCACCCCCACTTTGATCCGGCAGGTCGGACCAATTTGTTAGGTTCTTGGGTTTGGATCCTAACAAGAACACACTCAGAGGATAGAAATAGTAATGAAAGAATGAGTTTTCTATTATTCACGGTAAAAGAATTCCTCTTTACAAAGAATGGGTTGGGAGCATAACCTCTCTGGTTGAGAGCATAACCTCCCTCTTCTGGTCAAAGTCCAGACTTACAATGAATTCACTTAATAATCTCCCTTGTTGAGAACCCACCCCCTATTTATAAAGTTTCTCTCCCCCTTCTCACTAACTAACTAATTAACTGTCAAATAACTCCTCCCTCCTAACTGCCCTTCTCATTTAAACCTATTATAACCTATCACTCTATATCCTATCATCAGCAGTGGTTGCCAACAGCAGGCCACAATTTTCTCATTGGACAGTGAAAGAGAGAGGTTGGATTGAATCACTTTGACATCAACTTGAGAATGAAAATGAGAAAGAATGCTTCACAAATGATTCATCTCTCAGCAAATTCATGTATTATGAGTCCTTACACCATGGATACACAAATATATGAAAAGACTGCACCTAGGAAATAAATAAGCTCCACAAAACAATCTTTAGTTTTCCTATAAATAGACATGTTGAATATAGTGAAAAAACTATACATGGGATTAATCTCCCTTGTGTTAAATACACACATATTGTTCTCTATTTATAATAGAAGAAATATGGACTAAGCCCAAAATACAAATAAAAATAATAACAAACTAACTAAAGGTAAAAGATAAATATAAACTAAATATAATATATCTAACACTCCCCCTCAAGCTAGTGCGTACAAATCGTTTGTACAAGCTTGTTACTAATATAATCCATAAAGACTTAGAGTAAAATTATATGCTTCTGCACTCGAGTGAAACCAAATTGCTAATGATTTGCAAGACGACATAGAAGATGAAATAACAACCCAGAAGACTCCCCTGAGCAACAAATTTGGGAGGTTGCTCCATGTAAATCTCTTCTTACAAATTGCCCTTGAGGAATGCCACCAGTGGATACAAAGGTAATTTTTGGAGAGCCACTACGACTATAAATAAACTAACAAAAACCCTCTTTTCCTGATTATGATAAGAGGATCAAGTATTATCTTGGAGAGGTAATTGATCTTGATGATGAAGAAGATCAGGAAAGGGGTGTTAAGCCTAGAAAGAAGGATCATCCACCAAAATTGAAGGACTCAGGGAATTTGACTCTTGTGTTATTAATAATGTGAATATAGGGAGAGCCATGATCGATTTAGGATCAAGTGTTAATTTGATGCCCTTTAGTGATTTCAAAAAGATTGGAGGGCTAAAATTAAAACCAGTTAATACTACCCTGACAGTTGCGGATGGATCTAATAAGAAGTCAGTTGGTATGGTGGAAAACGCAATTGTTCAAATTGAGGAGTTGGAGTTCTTGATTGATTTTCTGGTAGTGGACATGGCAAATGAAGGAAGAATTCCATTAATTTTGGGAAGACCTTTCATGAGGACTTCTAAAATGGTGATACGTGTCCATAATGGGAGAATGTTGTTAAAAGATCAAGACCAAGTGCTAACTTATAGTGGCTCTAAAGAAAACAGGATGAGAATAAGAAGAAGATCCAGATATAAAAGGGCCAGAAGTGAAGCTGCAAGAGAGGAGAACACCACAAGTATGGATCATCTTAATAGTTGTAATATTTTGCAGATATTTAAGGAGAAGAAGGTAGACAAAGGAGAGTCAACCCATTCAGAGGACATACCATTCTTACGTGGCATGGCAGTAAGATATAAAAGCAGGAAGTGGATTGTGAATAGAAAGCTTGAGGAGAAAGGAATGGTGGAGATCAGAAGGCCATACTCCACATCATATTTTGTATTATAAAACATTTTGTTTATTTTTATTTGTTTGATTGGACATGTAATTTTTGGAGTTTTGAACAATTTTTGGGTAGCGTGTACTGGGGGATGCTAATCTTTATGAAGTCACTGAAGAACACAGGATAGTACACCTACTGAAGGGTGTTGGGAGGCACTTGCTGACAAGTGCTAGAACAGGTTTGGGTCAGGCTCGTGACGTTAAACAAGCGCTACTAGGAGGCAACCTAGGTTCCTTCTTTCACTTTTGCATTTTGAATTCTTAGAATAGGTTGAATTTTTATTTTTATTTTATTTTCAGTGTTTATGCTTGGCTTGAATACTTTTCTGACAATGTTTGACTGAATGACATGCATGATAAGTCTATTTGATAATGATTGGATGTGAATGATAATTGAGTTGTGTTTCATGTTGATATCCAAGTGACAAAGTTCACTAGCAATGTGAACAGATGTGGGATGAATTATGATTGTGGTTATGATGCTAAGTAGGGTGTATAAATGAATGATGTGTGAGAAAGCATGTATTCATTGTTGTATGTATTGTTCACTAGAAAACATGAATGATTTTACCTTAATCTTGATGATTGATTGAATTGCATGTGAATGTCATATGATCAAGGCCATTTTTGTCAACCCTTCTCTAGCCAAATTTTTCACCCAAAGTGCTTGAAATACTATACCCTTTTTGAATCTTAGCCTTAAACAGGATGAGAACCCTTGGGTTGAAATTCTTTACCTTGAGTTGGGTTGAGCTTAACTATATGTGTTGACAAGGTTCAAGTTTGGGGTTGTATGGGGGAAATTGAAAGGCAATTGAAAAGTGTTGAGCTCAATTGTGAAGAAAGAAAAATGCATGAAAAAAAAAAGAAAAGCATGGAGGATGAGCTCAATGTAAAAATAAAAGAAAAGGGAAGAAGTTGGGAATAAGTGAGATTGGTGAGATGGAGAGTTACGCTTAAACTTTGAATATTATTGTAGCTCTCTTAACTCAAGGATTTTGCATTCCAGAAAAACCAATTTTTCTTGTTAGCCCAGCTTCAATACAAGCCTTGGAAAAGTCCCTGTGATGGCATTTGCGTGTGAAGATTTTGATTGTTTTAGATGAATGACAATTTTGTTTCATATGACCTGTGAATAATAGAGAGTTGGAGTGCCATCCTAAACACTTGAGTTATTGAGTGAAACACTTGCTTGGTGAGAATTGATAAATTTCATGCTTACATTTTTGCTTAGTGGATTGATCATTCATAAATGTAACATCTGTTGAGAAATATGTTATCATGTGAAATGAATTGAATTGAAAGCATGCATGCATTTGTATTTGATTCCACTGAAAATCTGAAATTGAGTAGTCTTGTCATAAATGTTAGGAGTGTTGAACTATTGGATGAAAAAGTGGAAAACCAAGTTTTGTTTTGTTTGCTTGAGGACAAACAAAGTTCTAAGTTTGGGGTTGTGATAACGGTTGAAAAACAGTTATTTTCATGCTTCATTTGAGGTTAAAATACAACCTTCAAGGCTTAGAATGAGCTTAGAATCAAGCAAAACACGTAAGTTGAGTCGGTTGAGAGTCAAAAGCTGTTTCTAGAGGTATTATGCTTGTTTTGCAATGTTTTCCAGTGTTTTTGATGAGAATGAAAAATGGGATTGAAGATGGAAGGTCTTAGACTCAAGGAAGAAGAAGAAACATGAAGAAAGGAAGAGTCTAGGAACCGCCCAACGCCAAAATCCAACGCTGGGCGGTCATATGCGGGGAGAAGTCACTGTCTGGCGCCCAGGCGGTGCAGCCAGGCGGTTTTGCGATATGAGGCAAACCGCCGGGCGGTAGCGCGATAAAGGGGAAACCGTCGGGCGCCAAAGTGTGACGCCGGGCGGTTGTCTGCTGGGCTTGGGCCTAAATTTTGTGACGCTCCTCAGTTATAAATAACCCTATTGCGAGTTTAGGAGCATTCTTTTGACAGAAAGGGGTGGCCAGACCTAGTTTTCACTCCTTGGAGAAGATCTCTTGGATGCTTAGGCTCCTTTTTATCCAATCTAGGGTTTGCTTTTCCATTCTTCCATCATTTTTCATCTAGTTTCACCATGACAATGGTGAACTAAACCCTTTCGTTGTTAGGGAACAATGTAATCTTTTGAAACTCTCTTTTATTGAAACTCTTATTTATTTATATGCTTGTCGTATGCTTTGATTATCAATTATTGGGTTTCTCACCTACGCTTAATGCTTTTATCGTTTAACTCATTCGGTAATTGTTGTTTGTCTTTATTGATACGGGAACGTACGGTACTGTCATGAACTGTGGGAAATTCCTTGATTAAGCAATACCACCTAGGGATAGGGGGGTGGGACGATCAATTGTTTTCGCTTCCGTTTATAATGCATTATTAATTACTAGGGGAGGCTAGGGATAGCAAGCCAGTAATTAGTAATAGGCTCTTTTCGCCAAGGGATCGGGTTAAGGGTAGACTAAGAAAGTTTGCATGATAATTAGATAACAAAGTGAATTAAATAAGAGGAGTAGATAAGAGAGAGCAAATAAGATGAAATTGTAAACCCCAACAACTCCATTCATCCATAGTCTTTTTCTCGTCAATTGAATCAATCGCATTTGCATGTTTACTTTTGTTTCTTGCATCCAAACCAATTAATTTTTCTTTACAAGTCTTACAATTTCAATTTGCACGAACAATAAGGCTGGCGAGTCCTTTGGGAAGAACGATATTGGGTTTACCAATTATATTACTTGGAACGATCTGGTACACTTGCCAGAGTGTTAACAAGTTTTTGGCGCCGTTGCCGGGGACTCGTGGTTTAAATTTTTCAAGTAGTGTGAAGTCACTGAAATTTGACTTGTTTGCAATTATTGTTCATATTTTGTTTTGTTTAAATTTTTTTTTATTTTTTTTAAAAGTGCGTTTAGGGTTTTTGTTTCTTGTGTATGCAGGAAACAATACACACTAGAATTAAAAAGAACCAGCAACCAATTATATTACTGAGTCGCACAAGTAATATAAAATGGTAAGACCAAGTATCGTATCCTAGAGGACTCTCGGTGCTGAACAGTTGTGTGAGAACAAGATTAATTAAGACTTAAAAATAAAAGGGATCATGGGTTTGGATTGCAAAAATAATAAAATAAAACAAAATAAAATTGATCAGTGGCAAAAGAGCACAAAGATGAACGGATGTTGATTATATGAGATGGGTATGTTGTTGGGGTTAGATTTCACCAAGTTAGAACAAAGATGAAGTGAAAAATCACAAGCACATTTATGAACTTATAATTGTGTGACAAAGTTATAGTCCAGTCGAATACATCTGTAATGGATTCGACTATTCTAAAACCTTTGTACAAATTTTGAGAATCAGTGCTCTGTGACGTTTTGGATTGAAAAGAATTTCAAAATGTTTTTACATGTGTCAGTTGACTTTGTCCAGTGTACATTCGACTGTATCTTTGATCTGTTTTGGAATTCTGTTATGCTTACACGCTCAAAAGGCTATATTTTTAAAAGTTAGTTAAGCATTGATGACTTGGTCAACTATATTGAATGTGTGTTGATTTTGGTTGACTGAGAACCTCTATGTTGACTATCTATTATAACTCTAATAATACAGTCGACTGAATTAGTAGGCTATTCGATTGAGAAACGATCTGACCAACAGAAAACTATAAATTGGCTGAACACGAGTTGTTTAGAGACTTTTGACGCTGTAAGATTTTCATTTCTTGTTTCAGATTGAATTCTCTATGTTAACAGCTTCAAGAATTCTCCAAGAATATGGTGGTGATCTATCTTGAGAGAGATTCAAAGGGAGAAGGCTTATGCGCCGACTGTGTGATCATTATCTGCACAAAGAAGGTGTTTCTTGATTGATCATTGAAGGCTTGGCATCTTGTGAAGACTGCTGCGTTGATTGAAGGCTTGGCATCTTATGAAGAGTGCTGGAATTGACCTGTTGTGATATAGGGGTTACATATTGAGGATTGTTCGACGTGGGTTCAGATTGCAGAAGAGGGGATTATTGCTGCAAGTCTGGTTTTGGTTATTGCAGCTATATTTTGGTTTTGGGTTAGAGAGGAGATTTATATTTTTGACGTGAGGTCTTCTATAAATTCCTTGTTGTAAAAACCGAAACCATTATAGAGCATTTGATTCCTGGGTTGGAAGGACACTGGATGTAGGCATTATTGGCCGAACCAGTATAAAAACCAGTGTTTGATTTTCTCTATCCCTGCACTATTTATTTTAGTCGAATATACCTGTTACGCAGTCAACTACGTTTTTCCGCTGCATAGAAATTTTCATTACTTGCATTTCAAGAAAGATCAAAGAGCTTTATACTTTTGTTTAAAGATTGCGAAAAGATTTTGTTTTTGAACTAACACCAATTCACCCCCCTCTTGGAGTAAAATTAAGCCTACCTGTTTGCTAACAATTTGCACCAGAGCTGGTTTTCATCAGATATTTGAAAATTTAGTCGACTTTGTTTTTATCTTATTCGACTATAAAACCTAGGGATGGCTTCCAGTTTTCAAACTTTTGGTGAAGGTGCTTCAACAGACCACCTTTGTTTGCGGGTGAAAATTATCCTTTTTGGAAAATTCGAATGCAAATCTTTCTTGAATCCCTAGATAAGGGAATTTTGGATGCCACTTTGAATGGTCCATATGTGCCTACAAAAACTGTTGATAAAGAAACTGTTTTAAAACCTTTTACTGAGTGGACTGCTGATGAAAATAGAAAAGCTTAGTATGATGTTAAAGCTATAAATATAATTGCCTCTACACTGACAATTGATAAATTTTTCAGGATATCTCAATGCAAATCTGCAAAGGAAATGTGGGATGTCTTAGAGGTAACTCATGAAGGCACGAATGAAGTCAAGAGAGCTAGAAAGAACTCGTTGATACAGGAGTATGAATTGTCCAGAATGAAGGCTGGTGAAAACATCTATGATGTGCAGAAACGATTCACTCATATTGTAAATCATCTAATGGCTCTTGGCAAAGTGTTTGATAAGGAAGAGATTGACATCAAGATTTTGAAAAGTCTGAACAGGAATTGGCAACCAAAAGTCACTGCAATCTCTGAATTGAAAGATCTTACAACGATGAACATGGCTACCTTGTTTGGCAAGTTACAGGAACATGAATTGGAACTTGGTAGATTAAAGGATGAAGAGGAGATTGAAGAAAAGAAGTTCATTGCTCTGAAAGCCTCAAGCAAGAAGAATACAAAAATAGACATGGACGAAAAAGAATTGATGACCTTGATGGTAAGAAAGTTTAGTCGACTTATGCAAAATGATAGTCAACTGTCTAACCATGCAGGTAAAGCAAAAGGAAGAGCTTCAGTACAAATGTTGTCCAGTGCTATGAATTTGGAAAGGAAGGTCACATCAAGCCTGATTGTCCTGACTAACAACCGAAGCAAAAAGGAAATAAAAGATTCCCTCAAAGCAGAAATATGAGAAGAAAAGGAGCCTACATTGCTGATAACGGTTGAAAAATCGTTATTTTCATACTTAATTTTGATATCAAATGCACACTTGAATAATATGAGATGGATTTGTTGCTAGGGTTCAGATTTCACCTAATCACTCTCATATATGAATGAATTCATCTTCTTCATTAATGTTTATGCAAACTTTCTAGTCTACTATAAACCCGATCTCTCGGCGAAAAGAGTCTATCACTAATTACTAGTTTACCATCTCTAGTCTCCCTAAGTAATTAGCAATGCAATATATTACAGAAGCAAATACAATTGATCGTCCTACTCCTATCTCTAGGCAGTATTGCTTAATCAAGAGAATTCCCCAGATCGTGATTTGTAGATATCACATGATACCAATCTTAGGGAGAGAAGAGGAGAGTTGTCACTGATGAGTCGATATTTTATTGATTTTACTTAGCTTATTGTACCGAATTTAATCAGGGAATTATGTTTAATTGTCCGGTATTTTCCCGTTTTTCCTAATTATGCTTTATTTGATCGAAAATTCTAATTTTAATTAATTTGAATTTTCTGAGCTAATTATTTGCATTATTATTTTTAGGGAAAATTTTGGACAAACATTTTGGAGCATTAGGATGAAGGCAAAATAATTCAAGACTCTCTACAAAAGCAGTTTAGAATGAATCAAGCCTAGTTTAGTAGTTTAGAATTTGTAGATCAATTTTTGTAATGTGCGCAATTTTTGGGAGGATAAACTAAGCCCAATAGTAAAAAAAGATGACATGGCCTAGGGTTTTTCAAATGGGTGGACCACACCCCATTTTTAGGGCACATGGCCTTGAAATGAAAGCTCCCAGTCGACACACTTGGAGGTCTCTCTCTCACACTCTTAGCATTTTTGATATGGCCAGCAACTACGGACCTTTTTTTTGAACATTTTGAGAGCTGGAACGTGGTTTAAAAAGAGGAGAAAAAGCACTCGGACATTGAGGGAAGCATGGAAGGTGACGTTGCTTGAGTATGGAGGGTTACGGCTGATCTCTTATCTTCATTTCTTTAGGAAAATCTCATCTTCATCACGCAGCATGCACACACAGTTTGGTTTCCTTATTTTGTTTCTTCTTCAAGGTCGGATACAAGAAGTATATTTAATAGTCTATATAATTGAATGTATTCAGAAGCATTTTCAATTGAAAGTTGCATGGTGCATTAACTTTTCTTTTAGAGTGAAAAACGGTGATTTATTTACCTCTTGCTTTTGAGTAGCGGTGCGTGTAATGATCCAGTTTTAGGAGAATAAAGTTGTAAATGATATGTGCACATGGTGACGTGTTGGAAGGGAGTGTTCCAAAGTTATTTTATTCTAATGTTTAGACCGAGATTGTTTTTTTTTTTTTGCTTTCCATGAATACATTGCTGCTAATGTTTTAATTTAATTGCTTTCAACGTTCATTTGTCACTTTTCGCAAGTTAACTTTATTTTATTATTATTTACGCATTTTTTTTCTTTGTACTATGTCCATGATGAATCTACTTAGTGTTAGGTTAGCCAAAATCTATTGCATTTAATTTGCGTTGGTGGATGCCCACAATATGCCTTTCCATGTTGTAATTAGCCGCTACATTTAAATTAGTTTACACGTCTTGCTTTATTGTTTTCCATTCACTATGTTGTTTGTTCTATTCGATTTTGATGGTTTAATTGTGATGTTAGCTTAGGTTAGTCGGGTTGGTCATTAATAAAATTGCTTTGTTTCCTTGAGATTGCTTGGACTGTTCTTGTGTTTATTCTACTCTGCCTGGCATTCTATGAAATTCGATTGTGTTCTTGCAATGGGTATATGCTTAGTTGCCCAATTGGTCATTGCATCTTCGCTTAGTTGATCGATCTGTATAGAACACATAGGATGGAATAGATGTATTGCGTTCGCTTAGTTTGTAATTATGATAGCATGATTAGCCTTTGCTTAGTCGGTTAGCTGTGCTGGATTAGAGGCTAAAGTAGTTTATTCATGAGACTTCTGCACTTTAATTGTCATACTGTTGCTCTGATTTAGCTCAATATTTAATCTGTTGTGTGCTTGCGATTAGGTATACGCTTAGTTTCCTACTCGGTGTTTAATCTTCGCTTAGTTGATTAAACTGTATGGTGCATGACTGATTAAATTTGTGCATTACATTCACTTAGTCTGTAATTTTGAAGACTGAATTAGCCTTCGCTTAGTTGGGTGATTCGTGTCGGATTCGGATTAGAGTAGTGTGTACTTGTCGTTAATCTGGGATAGGAAGCATAGTAATTTAGCTAATGACCAACCATTTTTATTCTGTATTTGATTCCATTTTTACATTTTGATTTCCATTTGTGTTTACATTTTTGTTTGCATCCGTGTTTTAATTTAATTCATCTGCATTCACAAAACTTTTCAATAAACCCCCCCCAACTTCATGTCTGACCTAATTCTCGAACCACATTTGGTCCTTGAGAGACGACCTAGGAGTCACTTCCTAGTCTATACTGCATTCTTTAATGCACATTAAATTTGCATGGGGTGCGACACCCATCAGTCACCACCTCCAAATCCACCTACCCTAAGAGTGCGATATCTCCTCATGATATTCACAATTCATAAGATTTATAACAAATATGAATAAATCATAACAAGCATTTGAGCAAAGAAGAATATCTCTAACAATTAATGGAAGAAGCATATATATTCAAGAATAATTCAAATACAAGAGAGTTTAGAGGTTACATCTTTTCCCAGCAACAAATAAGATTAGTTCTCCATTATCATGGAAAAACTAGGTGAACAATGGAATGAAAGAGATAGAAACCCTAAAAGGAGAAAAGAAGAGTTGTCACCATCTCCAAATCTACCCCCAAAGGGGTGAAAAGTGTGTTTCTATGCCTAAGCCATCAAAAGATACAAACCCTAAGACGTTCTGGCCTTTAAATAGGGCATAAAAATAACCAAAAACAAGTCCAAGCCCAAATAGATCATAAAAATAACAGAAAACAGGTCCAAGCCCGCGTCCCCAGCACTCAGCACTCAAAAATGGCGCTCAGCGGTTTGCCTCACTGCGCCCAAAACTGCCGCTCAATGCTCTTGTCAACATTTTGGTCAACTAGTTGACTTTTCTGGTTGACTGGTTGACTTTTCTGCATTCTATTTGACTTTTCTGCACTGCAACCCTTGGTACTTCAACCCTTCTTTCAAATCATTCCAAAAACCTACAAAATCAAGGGAATTTATTGATAAAATCATAAAACATGTCCTCAACTCTCTTATTCACAAAACTAAAGAAAAATCATGATTACATGCAAGTTTCTAAGTCAACAATGGTGCATTTGATATCAAAATTAAGTATGAAAATAACGGTTTTTCAACCGTTATCATTGTCCCAATATGTCACAAATTCTTGCTTTTTCTTCTCAAAAGAGATGAACCTCTTTTTGTCACCAGTCATGTGTCTTGAACAATCACTGTCAAGATACCACAATGACTTCCTTGACTTACTAGGTTCCTACAAAACAAATTAAGCAAGAATTTAGGTCCCCAATCTCATTATGGGTCCTTGGGGTTAATTCATGCAAGCAAGCATTATTTTAACACTTTGACCCATGCATATTTTCCATTTGTAATTCCAAAATGTTTAATGTTGCATTTGTTTGATGTATGACCATTCTTCATGCAATAAAAACAACAAACATCATGCACCTTATTTTTCACAAAAGTCCATTTTTCAACCCAAACTCTACGAGTTCTCTTAATTTTAGACTTTTTATGATGATGCATGTTTTTACTATTAACATTGCTTCTTTTAAAGTTAGTTTTAGCATATGAGTTAGGCTTGGTTGCCTTTGCAAGTAAATTTTCAAGTATGTCAATACCAATTTGGTGTTTGTTCTTTTATTTTTTGTATATATTGGTGTTTTTCTATTTTTTGTATCTATAACCCTTGTTAACCAATAGTCAATTGATCCATATTCCCAATCGATTTGCATTGCTCTCCATGTAAGTTGAAACTTCAATGGTTCATTCAGAAGCAATGTTTCCTGTAAAACCTTTCAAGATCTTTTGTAGATCAAGCTTTTTAGAATCATTTAAATGCAAGAAAGTAATACAGATATGAATTGAATATGCAAAAGAATTAATGTAATAGTAAACATATGCATAATCAACTTCATCAATCACAGAGTCGATTTTAATTTGATTATTCACAAATTCAATTATTAAATTAACATTGATCGAAGTAAAACTAAAATCTGATTTCATTGATATATCAAAAGATAGTACAATCAGATGTAACAAAAGAGAATGACATATAATGCCATTACAAAAGATAACTAGAACACAATAAACAACTAACAAACAAACGTTAACAAGACAAAAACACATGATTGTTGGGACGGATCGACAAGTGTACCGAGTCACACAAGTAATATAAAATGGTAAGACCAAGTATCGTATCCCGAAGGACTCTCGGCGTTGAACAATTGTGTGATAACAAGATTAATTAAGACTTAGAAATAAAAAGAGATCATTGGGTTTGAGCAAAAATAATAAATAAAATAAAGATGCAATTGATCAATGGCAAAGGAGCACAAATATGAACGGAGGTTGATTTATATGAGATGGATATGTTGTTAGGGTTAGATTTCACCAAGTTCCCTCTCATGTATATAAGAATTCTTCTTTATGCATTAATGCCAACGTCTCTCACTAAATTACCTAAACCCGATCCCTTGATGAATAAACATGTCCTTAATTACCAGTTCATACAATTCTTACCATTCTTGGTAAAAAGATGTGAAGAACAAGAGATTAAGACGACCAAGACTCATACCCTCATCGCTGAGAAATATGACCCTTAGGAGTAATTCAACAAGAACTTGAATTGAAAGCAACCTCCTAACACTCATGCAATTCATAAATCATGCTATTGTATAAGCAAACATAGAAACTTATGAATTACGATAACAATTAATGAAAAAGCATTTGCAATTAAGAATCAATTCAAATACGTGAGAGTTTACAAGGTTACATCATTCCCCAACAACAAATAGAAATTAGTTCCCCATATACATGAGGGAACTCTATGAATAATGGAAGAAAGAATGAGAATGAAAGCCTAAGAATTGGGAAAAGAGTGTATTGCTATACTCCTCTCTGCCAGGGATACAAAACCTAGATACGGACCTGAGCCACGAAAGTCGTCGCTCAGGCATCCAAGGAGGTTGCCCGGGAGAGAAGAGCACCTCATGTATGGCCCGAGCTTCTAGTATGGTCGCCCAAGCTTCGAGACCCTGTCGCCAAGGCGGCCAGGGTCCTCGCCCGGGCGACGGACGTTGATTCTAGACGCTTAAGCTTCACTTCTGGTCGCCCGAGCTTTGCGTTTTCCCTCATTCTAGTGCCTTTTTAAGCCCTTTTGAGCTTCATCTTCTTGGCTCTTCATCTCTGCTTCCTGTATTACCTTAATCTCTGTCAAAACAAGAGGAATTACTCATAAAACCATTGAAATCAACCTCAACTCTCTTATTAACACAATTTATTGAAAAAGTATGAGTCTAAGCAAGTTTCTAAATGGAAAATGGTGCTTTTAGTATCAAAATCATATCACAAATAACGGTGTTTTGAGCCGTTATCAATGATACTAAGACAACAACAAGATTTCCTAACATCCCTATGCTGAGTCATAAAGATTCCATCGTATCCTCATCAGATGAACTTTCCTGCTCTTGCTGTTGAGCAACACCATGTTCTCTTGCAAACTTTTCAAATTTGTCATGTAGAATTATGATCTGTTCAGTAGTGTATCTTTCAAAATTTGTTTTAGGGAAGAAATTTGTACGTTCTTCAATCTCAAATGGAGTGCTCCTTGTGCTATATCTAGAATTATTTTCACCTATGAAGCTCCATCCATTTATGGTCTTTACGAAGCTAAGAGACATAACAAAGTCTCGGTCAAAAACATTTGAAGAGTTCCAGAAGCACTTTTGCTCATTGCTAATGTGAACTCTTTGCAACTGATAACGGTCTAAAAATCGTTATTTTCATACTAAAAATTCACATCAAAACACACCCTTTATGACTTAGAATTAGCTTGAAATCATGCAAAATGCTTAAGTTAGAGAGAAAGAGAGTCAAAGTGGGTTTTCTGGGTGTTATGCTTGGTTTCTCTTGTTTTGATAGGATTTATCAAGAGTTTGATGAATGAATTGAAGGAAGAGAAGTGTTGGATGCAGAAGAAGGTGGAAAATGAAGTAAAGATGAATCGTAGCCACTGTTGGGCGGTGATAGCACCGCCGGGCGATGAGACCTTCTATGATTACACTGCCACGCGCTTAAAGGGCAACACCAAGGGGTGAAGATGGAATCGCATCCACCGTCGGGAGATACAAACCACCGTCGGGCGGTGGACTCGTTAGTAGAATTTAAAGAGAACGCTCAAGCAGCAGCGCTGAGGGGTGGATTAGGTGTCGTGCCTACCATTGGGCGGTGTTACCCACCGCCGGGCAGTGTACTTATGGGCTTGGGCTTATTTTTAGTTATTTTTCTGTGCTTTAAATAGAAGTGCACGAACCAGAGCATGTATCTTTTGGCAGAAAGGACACAGAAACACGGTTTTCACACCTTGGGGACGGATTTTGGATGCGAGAGCTCCAATATGACAAATCTAGGGTTATCTTTTATATTCTTTCTATTCAATTCATCTTGTTTCACCATGATTATTGTGAATAAGCCCTATGTTGTTGGGGAACGATGTAATCCTTTGAAACTCTCTTATATCGAATTTCTTATTTCATTTATATACTTGTGTTTATCAATAGTTTGAGTTTTTCTTCCGTTCTTGCTAATGCTTTGTTTAAGATGTTATTCAAATGCATCATCTTTGATTCTTTCTATATGGGGACGTATAGTTAGGTCTAGGACATGAAGAATTTCTCTTGATGATGAATATTACTTAGACATAGGAATAGGAAAGTCAATTGCTTTAAGCTTTTGTTCACATTAATGCATGAATAATTGCTAGGGAGACTAGAGATAGTAAACTAGTAATTGTGATTAGGCTCTTTTCATCGAGAGTGACATAAAATTGTTAACAAAGTGTCATAAAATTGAGAGTGGATCAAGATGAAACTGTAAACCCCAACAACACCATTCATCCATATATTTTACTGCCAACTGATCAAATCTTTGCATACATGTTTATTTCTTGTTTTGCATTTAAAACTCAACTTATTGTTTATTCAAGTCTTATGCTTTCCATTAATCACATGAATGTTTAGGCCTAAGAGTCCTTTGGGAGATGATACTCGGACTTACCGTTTTAATATTACTTGATACGATCTGGTACACTTGCCAGGGTGTTAACAACAACACAAGCACTTTGTGATGGAGGAGCATCCAAGCTACATATAGGACCTCTAACAAGAGCTATGTCAAAGAAAATACAAGAAGAAGAGGGAGCACTCACAACTTTACTCTTATGGAGTATTTCCTATTAAAACCTTCTTCTTCTTAAACTAAATAATTTTACCATGTTTTGTAGATTACCAAATAAGGATGGGAAACCATGCCAAAGATGGCAAAGCAAAGGAAGGCACACGAAATTCAACAAAGATGCTAAAGATGAATGGAAAAGCTACCTTGAAGTTTCAAAAGAAAAGGAGTGCGCCCAGCCAAAACCCTCCTTCGCTCAACCATTCCAAATTCAGCATTTAAATCATTTAACACGTGATAAATGGGTTTGGCATGGAGCTGGAAATCCACGTGGGTTACGCATCTTATTCCGCACATGTAATCAGCAACATGAGTAGCTTCTCCTGCACGGATCATAGCTTTTCTTCATCTATAAAAGAAAGCTTGATCTGTTGTAAAAACTAACTTGAATTGAGATAGTGAATTGCTGCCAAAATACAGCCACACTCTTCGAGTTCATTGCTTAGCTTCTTTAGCTTGATTCTTCCTCTAGATCCTTTCCCCTATGGAAATCCTTTTGAGTTAGAACTGCATCCCACTCACACATCCAAACCTATCACGCTTTCTGTCAAACACGTTGCCTGTGCCGGATACATACATCCATTGAACCATTCCGCTGCCACTTCTGTACTGAGGAGCCATTCCAGTCTTGAAGTTGGAGGTCGCTTCCATCATTTGGCATCCAGAGCCAGTCGATTCTTGTGGTGCTTCAAGAGCTAAGTGCTCTTTTCTTCCATTTTTCTGTTTTCCGTGTTGTTCTATTCATTTTTGTCATTGTTTCACTGATTTTCTGAATTGATTTTGTGTTTGAGTGAATATTTTCTTTCTTTCACTGTTCCATAGTCTTTGTTTCATCATTTTAATCAGTGCAAATAAGTTGTTTTGGTGCAATTCATCCTGCTTTTAATTTTCCAGTTTTTGTCGTCGGTCATGTGCAACTTGTTTGCTGTTTTACTCTGTCATCTGGTTTTGAATCTGTTCCAGCTATATTTTTCGGTTTTTATTGAATCCAGTGCAATTTCTGGCTATATGTTGATCTATAAAGCAATGATAGTAAGTCAACTTTGATCATTTGAGCTCACAAGCATTGTACACTGTTTTCCAATCAAAACACTGCATAAAAAATTTTTCGTTTCTGGTTTGGCATGGTGTCAACTGTTTTTGGCTAAAATTTGTGTTCCTGAATGATTGTACAAGTTTGTTTCAAGTTTCTAAATATGTTTCAAGTGGAATCAACTCAGAATAACCACTGCTTCCAGAAAAACATACTTGAGTTGATTAACAATTCAATGAAACAATGCTGTCATAGTTTTTAGAAATTTTTTGCACCATGCATGACATATTTGTGTGCTTTAGGTAATCTGTAAGATCCGGATAAAATAAAAATCTTTTATTTTTATTTTCATAATTTCTAGTGTTAAATATTTAATTATGGTATTTTATAAGATGATAAAAGTGTTAAGGAGTTGTATGAAAATTTACTTATAATAGTTTTATTTTAAATTAGCAGAATTTGTTAAAGTCAGATTATAAGTTAATGTGTGCATTACTATAACAAATTCTTTTGGGTCTAGTCGTAATTGTTGGTTGGTGTATTGGTAGGTTGCATGGGTTTGAAGCCAAGTTGGATCTGAAAGTTTTCGTTTATATTATTTTGGGTTGTTCCCATGGGTTGGATGGATCGTGGATGGTACACATGCAGGGAAGAGGCGTCATGAGAGAAGAGGGTTTTCTTTTTCTCTGTTGGACGTTTTAGAAAAGAAAATAATAGGTAGAAGAGGTGGGCCCAGGTAGAGATGCATTAGCCAATAGGAAAGAGAGAGAAAAGTTTTTTTTTAATTCTCATGCATGGGCTATGCGTCCAGTGGGCAGTGTTTTAGGTTATTTGCTCTTGTTTTTTTTAACAGAAAGTACTTGAAACAATAAGGAGAAATATTTTGGGCTGGAACGATAAGAGGAAGATTTTATTAGAAGATATTTTGGGGTATTTTGTAATTTGGGTTAGGAGGAAAAAGGGGTATTTTTAAAGGCTTGTTTAGGTTAAAACAGGGAAGGTGATAAGTGTTAAGGCTGTGGGAGAAAAGAGGAGGCAACCCTAATTCTCGTTTTGACCGCACAAAGTGTGAGAGTCTTTGCTTTGTTCCATAACTTGAGGGTAACGAGGAGAAGGGAATGAACCGTGAAAACCTAGACGTCAGGAGAGTTTCTGCATTTGCCATGGGAGAGGAGAGGTTGTCCAACGCTTCTAGGAGTCAAAGGAACCTAGAGAATCCTCGAAATCAGGTAAGGGGAGGAACCATTTATATTGTAATACATGATTGGGTTAGGGTTTCGATAAGTGTTTTATGTTATGGGAGAATGTTTTGTAATGTAGTATAATATCTGTTCTTTGATTGTGCATCGCTGTAAGGAGAGTAATCATGTTTATTTTGTGTGAGTGTGTGTCTGTTATAGATGAGAGTGATGGTTGTAAGGTAAGAAACCTAATTTGTTGTTGTAATTATTTGAGTGGAATATATATTGTCATACGTTGTTTGTCTTGCTGTTGGATCAGGAAATGAATTGATCGTGACAGTCTCTAAACCAGAGTGAGTAGGGTTTAGGCTTTGGGTTTCCCTTCCTTGAAGGGGAAGAAGTGTGTGAGCGGGCGTGGTAGGGAACACGTTGTTATTATAGTGCGATATTGAGAGTGAATGAGCGTTGATATATGAGGGTTAGAAGAAACTAAATGGAGCTAAATATAGGTGCAGTGGGGTATGCCTGAGGGAAGGAGGTCTCGGTCTTGACCGAGAAAAGAGGAAGAAAGGTTGTATGGTTATTTTTGGGGTTCCAAGTGAGAAGGAATGTGTGGTAGTGAGTTGTGAATGTGTGTTTTAGGTTATGGTGAGAGGAGTACAGAAAGTTGGAGTTGCAAGGGTTTTGTGTGTATTGCATGGGAAGTGTTACCCTTCTTGGGTATCTAGAAGAGAGAAGGAAGATGAATGAGAGCTTAGGGTTGGTGTAGCACCAATATATAATTAGGTGGAGGATGTATTTGAGAGTGGAAGAATGGAGATGAGCGTGACCTCTTGAGGAAAAGTATTATGAGAAAGAAGAGAGAGGGGGTATAGGTTGGGTGGTTGTTTTGAGGAAGGCGGAGTTGGTGAAGAAGTAGGGGAAAAGATGTTATGTACCTAGGCATTAGTAAGAGAATAAGTGGGGAAGAAAGTAGAGGAAATATGTGAATGAGTGACGGGAGGGAGTAGACTTGGGTCTTATTATGCTTGTGTTAAAGTTGGAATATAATGAAGCGTAAAGAGAGTGTGGATGATGGGGTAGCTATAGGAGGGTTAGTTATTTTATGTGTTATGTAAATATGTAGTAAGAAGTTTGGGTAGAAGAAGAAGTGTTATGGGTATGTGAATTTTTCATGCAGAGAGAATTTGTTTTGTAATTGATTGGGAAAAGAGTGGAGAGTCAGTATGGTTTTGTGATATAAATAAGAGTGAGGGTGGTTGAGTGTTCTTATTAAGGTCTGGGGAGATGAAGATGATCAGAGAGTGTGTTTTGTAAGTGAGACGAAAATAGAGTTTGAGAGAATTTTTAGGGGTCTCTCGTGAAGAGTTGGCAGCTGAGAGTGGTGTGAGATGGGACGTGAAGGTGTGCATGGAAAAGTAGTATAAGTAGAAATATTGCAGGGAGGGATAGGAAGCATGGGTTTCAGACACATTGTAGCTCGGGTTGGTGGTGTTAGTGGAGTTGAATGAAGAAAAATAAGGTTGTTGGTGTTAGAGAGGTTGAATGAAGAAAAAGAAGGTTGGGTTGAGGTTGTTTGGCTTGGTGGAGGTAATGTTTGCATGGCTCATGGAAGAAGTTACATAAATTTAGTGGAGAGAGAATTGGAGGAATGTTGTGGTGTGTGTCAGGAACAAAATAGAAAGGAAGAAGGGGTTTCTTTATAGGAAATTGTTTCTTCAACAACGGGACAAGAGAGGTGTCATTCAGTCATTTGTTGTCAATAATGAATTATTAAATGTTTTAAAATGGCTTTTGAAGGACGTTTTTGGAAGAAGCAAATATCTGAAAACCTGTTCGCGCCTTCAACTCTTACGAAACGCTCTGCCTCTCTCTCTCATAGCCCTTCATCTCTATCGAACCTTTCTCTCTCAATCTCTGTCCGCCACCGAAGTGGTGTTTCTTCACCGTTTATCGTTGGTGGTTGTCCGCATACGCTCTGTCTCTCACAGCCCACTAGTGGAAAAATTGCTTTTTATGACGGGTAAAAGTGACCTATTATGACGGATAACTTGACATCATAGTTTTGGGCATCATAATAGGTCATGTGCATTTTATGACAGACAGAAAAGTTCATCATAATAGGTCCAATGTATTATGATGGACTTTTTGTCACTTATCATAATAGATCTAGTGTATTATGACAGATTTTCACTTATCCATCATAATATAACGACTTTACCTATCATAATATGTAACGTTTTATGACGATGATTCTTTCATCTATCATAATATGTAGAACATATTATGACAATTAATTGTTCACCTATCATAATATATACTTTTCAAAAATAAGCTTTTATTACATACATTGTTCACCTATCATAAAAACTTGTTTTGTAAAAAATAAAATTCATTATTACATTTGACATATCCATTCAATTTACAATTAATTTCCTGTATTATAATCTTATCAATCAATTTATAATCAATATAACATAAAATGAACATATTCAATTAAACTAACATAATGAAATCCATTTCAAACATTAAATTGTGTAATAATATTTAATACATAATTTGTAAATCAAACCATATATTAAATCCAAATATAACATTAATCTACACTACATTGTAGTCAAGTTTCTACATTAAATTGTGTAATAATATTTAATACATAATTTGTAAATCAAACCATATATTAAATCCAAATATAACATTAATCTACACTACATTGTAGTCAAGTTTCTACAATTTACTAACACTTAAAATATAAGAAGTCCACTTAGTTCTAATGTCTTCCATGTCTGGAGCTTTCATTGGAGATGAATCATTAAAGTTCTACAAATAAAATAATTAATTTAGAACAATTTTGTAATGAACAAATACCTTCAATATGAACAAATAATGTTAGAATCAATACATAAATGCAATAAGTTGTGGCAGTGCTATTGTTATTCAATTCTGTTTGAGAGATTTAGTTGTGCCTATGTCCATGCAAGTTGAATATGAGTGGAAGTTGCATCTTAACTAAGTTAAACAACTACAAAACTAAAAATCACAATTGGAAACCACATTTGACAGCTTGACAACTCTGGTGGAGACATGAAGATTTTCTTTATGCTAATGTTGTATGGTAATCAGAAAATATAGTGTATTGCAAGTAGTCACGATCTCAATTTTAATAATAAAAGGTAAAATAAAGGAAAACTGAACATATGAAAATTAAGGTACATACAAAACACAAGTCAGAATGCTCTTTTTGAATTAAATTTACTCAAGAAGACATGCTATTAAGTAAGGCCCGCTTTCGGGTATTAGGATTCTAAATCAGAACTTTGATTACACAAAGTTTACAAGTTCATTTCATCCAATCAAAATCGAGAATCATAATTCTAAAATAACAATCCAAGAAAAAACACTGCTTAAACAAATTATCAAACATAAGAAGCCTCACAAAGGTAAAGCAATATAAATAATAGTAAAGGAAGAGATAAGACTGAGATTACCAGCTCAACGACCTGTTTGGATACCCCAAAGTCTGCAAGTTTTATGCACCCTTTATTATCTACCAGAATATTGGCTCCCTGAAATTAATTACAACTTGAACAATAGTCACCAGATAAGAACCAAGATAACATGGAATCCTATTTTTCCACTAATGTATTATACTCTAGCTATATCAATTAATGTTGTCTTAAACTTAAAAGATAACAATTAAATAAAAACGAAAAGATTTAAAAGATGCGAGTGTAAAACGGAGGGAGTAAGATTTTAAAAACATTGTTGTCAATTTCCAATATAGTACCTCATTTCTAATAATGATAACTTTTGAACTCATCTCTAAGACTTTTCATGTAAAAACCCAAACTAAAATATTTCCAGTCTTTTAACTTGTATACAAAGGAACTGACTCAACTGAGTAAATCGGCCCATATTTAACTAATCGGGAATTAAACGGCGAATGTCGGGGCAACTACTCTTTTATATATATCGTGCAGTCTAAGCTTTGGGTAATAGGTACCTGCCCCAATACCTATTGTCATTACTAAGTGAAACAAAGAGAAATGATCTAGACTTATTTTAAAAAGTATAAGAGAATTTTTAAGCATGTGTCGCAAAATAAAAAATGGTCGCTGACTTGATAATAATAGACCAGGCACGTGCCATATCAACAGATATTTGATTATGCTCCAAAATAAATTTTAAGTTGAACACGAAACTCAAATAAGAGGCAGTTTTCCTTTTTTATCTTAGAAAGTAAAAAATACATCCCCCACATATAAATGCTTTACCTCTAAAGAGCATCTGACATCTTCCACAATAGGCCATTTATTTGGGGCTTCCCTATACCAAGGGGTGTTTTATCTTTTGAGAGGCCTGTTGACATTGATGATGCTAGCTCAGTCATCCATTTTTCATCTAAAGAGCCAAGGGAGGAGAACTGCAGCAGATATAAGCCAAGATCATAAAAAAAATAGTAAATGATAGATATTGCAATCTTTAAAATCTGTCAAAAACGTAAGTTGAAATGAGAGAAAATATAACAATAGTGAAATACTTTAACATTAGCTTTTTTCCATTTAATACTAGAGTTATAAGATTAACATGAACCAAATGCACCAAAACAAGAGTATAATCCATAAAAGTAAGAAAAATAAAATACAAAGAACATGAAATTAAACCAAACTAATAAAGAGTTATCAATTAGTTGATAAAACATAAATTCTAGGGGCCTTAAAAAAAAGGTAAAAATGAACACAGGAACATGAAAATAAAAAAGCATCAAACCAAAGAAAATTAAGTATATTACGCAGATCTACCTTATGATAGACATCTCATAGACTTTACAATCCATATTTTTGCAAGTATTAAAAATATTAGTTGTCATCCTCTAAACTAAAGAGGAGTCATATTCAAGAGCGTCATGTCTATAATTGTTAGTTTTAAAAATCTCTAATGCGAGGATTACAACCATAATTCAACGTAAATAGAAGACTTAATGTTTAGATAGACTGTAAATCGTCCAACACAGTCTCTTCAACTGTCTTTAAACATACTACCATTTGAAGCATGATCGATGGGGATAACTTTTAATAGAAAAACCTATTTTATAACCATTGATGATTTTACCAAACATCAATTCAAGGATATAGCAGAAAGAAAAAACATGCATAGAAAGAAAAGAAATCTACTTATAAGAGCTTTTCCCATATCCGTGTAGATTTGACAAAGACACTATACTTAAGAAAAAAAAGTACTTGTATTTTGACATGTTAACTTTACACTCAATTTTACAGTTCTAGTTTATGATAAGAAATGAAAACAATATTCCAAAATTTACAGACAATATCACAGTACTGCCCTGCAAATAAAAACAAGTAAAACATGTTGTATATCCAATGAGATGAGTAATCTGGATAGCCAATAGGAAACTTGAATTCCCAAGATAGTCTTGACATTTTAATAAGTTAAAGTCGAAATAAATCATCAAGATATTTATCCTTCCTAATATTTCATCATCTGACTTAGGTGCTAGAAAACAGGGCAGATAGCATGCCAAGTTCCTTTGGCTTGTGATTTTTAATTTTATTTAACAAGGACACACAGGTGAAGGGGGAGTGATCTAGATTAGGAATTATTGGACAATTAGAGTAGTAATGATGATGACAAAAACAAATAAACACTTGGAAGTGGTTGCTTATTTTAAACTAAATAATATTGATATGACTACTATAGAAACAATATCTCTTCTATCAATAAAAGCATTCAAAAACTTTACTGACCTTAGTCAGAAGCTGATTTACTATGCTGTCGTGAACTCCAGTACCATCCCGAGTTGAACCCCTTGACTGCACATGACATGAAAAGTAACAGAGTGATTATAGTACCACACAAATCAAATAACCATATTATTACACATTTGCCTTTAGTTTTTTTCTGTCACAAAAATAGACTTCTTTGATGATCTATAGTCAACATATTATAATATTAACAAAATACAAAAGCAAATAACACAAAACCTAAGGCAATGTAAACTTCACTACCAACAATGAACAACTGCTACCTTGTAAAAGGAACACGAGATACACAAATATGGATTACTAAATAACCATCCATGGAAAAACATGATTCGTAGAATTGGCACATGTCAGGTTCAGGTTTGCTTAATTATTATACAAAAGAAAGTATACCAAGGGTATAATACCATAAATTAATGAATAACAATGAGCACCTTAGATATAAATCAAAGAAATGTATGCAAAAGGTTTGCTAAGAATCTTTAAGTGAATAACATTGGCATGTATCTCCTTCGCCTAGTATACATACCAACATAAACAATGGTTTAATAGAAAACTATTCTAGGGATTAATTAAAAAAGAAAAGCAAGGCCATAAACTTTGCAACCATGAGTCTCTACTTAGTCAATACCTCCAGCCTGTTTTCCCAATATGTTCCATATATGTTACTTAAAGTTGGACCAGCCTTAACAACAAACTGTGGAAGTTCTTTGAAAAAATCTGCAATGCTGTTGAATAGAAAATGAATATGACAGTAAGTACTATAAAAAATACAAAGTACGTGTTAGCAAGTATAATACCCAATCAATTTCAGTAGATTATAGTCAAATGCAGAGTTAACATCAACCTATACTAACCCAACGACCCTTATTATTTCATTATAATACTCCAATCAGTTTTAACATGCTTCCTAAATTGATCCATATGTGTATTCAAAAACCCTTATTCAAACTTTATACTTTCAATATACTAGTAACAGAGACAATTGCATACCAAAAAATATAATTAAAAAAGGAACACGCGAGAATCATGTAGCAAGAATCCAATCACACACAAAACGGGATTTGCTCTCCATACCTTGGCCTTTGCTCCTGCTTCGCCAGTTCGCCCTCTTCCACTGGTTTTCTCGAAACCCGACTCGCTCTTCTTACTCCCAACTTTCTCTCTCACTCTCTTGATCACTCTTAGCTTCTAAAGATTGCTTGGGTGGCTCCATTATTCCCTTTCTCCTCCCGTTTTATAGGCTTCACCGAACCCTCACCATAAAACTCCCATGGCCCTAGCGGAAGACGGTGAAATCAAAGGCGAACCCTAGATTCGAAGGTTTGTTTGGAGGAGATTCTAGGGTTCGAGGTAGGAAGGGATTTAATCGATGGAAAAGGTTGAAACGAAAATTTAATCGGTATAAATATATAGAAACCGATCTCAATCGGTGAAAAATGAAGAAAGAGGCAAAACAATCGGTCTGAGAGACAAGAAAAACCTAGCGGAATATGAGTTTGGTGTTTGAGGCAACGCTCGAGGCAGCAAAGAAGATGTAGTTTGGCGAGGAGCGAATGAGAAATCGAGAGTGCTTCGAATGAAGATGTTGTTCGGTGGTGGTGAGGGAGGAGGAGTGCGCGGTTTAGAGAGGAAGAGAGGAAGAGATGAACGAGAGAGTGAGAGGAAACGTGAAATTAGAGAAAGCCAGAAAAAAATGTGAAAAATTACACAGGTGAGAGATATCATGACTGATTTCTAAAACTAAGTCATAATACATCAAAATATTTCAAAATCTTGTGACAGGTGTCCAAATATACGTAATAATAGGTTTTTTTACTTATTTACAAAATTACCACCGTGTTTCATATTATGACTGATATATAAAACTATGTCATAATATGTCTCAAATTTATTTACAAGTTTGCCACCACGTTTCATATTATGACTGATGTAAAAAACGACGTTATAATATGTATTACTTTTATTACGATTCTGCCACCAATCAACCTATTATGATGGATAATTTTTATCTGTCATAATAGGTCGTCATAGAAAGCTATTTTCCTACTAGTGGCCCTAACGAAAGGAAAGCCCTTCAAAGCTATCTAACCTTTCTCTGTCATTGTATTTTTCTTCCGCTCATTATGCATTATTAGTTACTAGGGGAGGCTAGGGATAGCAAGCCGGTAATAAGTAATAGGCTCTTTTTACCAAGGGATTGGGTTAAAGGTAGACCAAGAAAGTTTGCATAGCAATATGATAAATAAGCAAAGTAAATAAGAAGAATAGATATATGAGGGTGGATAAGATGAAATTGTAAACCCCAACAGCCTCATTCATTCATAGTTTCTCTTAGTCAATTGAATTCTTGTATTTGTTTGTTTATTTCTGTTTTGCATTTAAACCATTCAAATTATTTTTTGTTACTCAAGTCTTAAACAATTTGTTTACACGAAAGATGAGGCCTTAAGATTCCTTTGGGAAGAACGATATTGGGTTTACCAATTATTATTACTTGATACGATCTGGTACACTTGTCAGGGGTTTAACACCTGGGATGTGCAATTGCTGCAGGAAGTCACATCCCACCCCACCCACAACTCCACTTGTTCTTCCCTTAACATAGACCTTCAGTCCATGGCAATCAGCCTTAACCAAGACAAAAAAACATTGAAAAACATTGCAGTAAGGCATGTTAGGGAGCCACTATGTCATTTGTGGGGAACACGCATAAGGTTTTGGTACAAAATCCATTCTGGTACTCGTAATCGCTTACAGTGTCATTGTAAGCGATTACAACAGCACCTGGGTTGTGCATTTGCTGCAGGAAGTCACATCCGACCCCACCCACAACTCCAAATGCTCTTCCCTTAACATATACCTTCAACCTATGGTAATCAGGCTTTAACCAAGACAAAAAAACATTGAAAAACACTGCAGTAAGGCATGTTAGGGAGCCATTATGTTATTTGTGGGGAGGACGCATGAGGTTTTGGTACAAAAGTTGTTCTGGTACTGGTGATCGCTTATAGTGTCATTGTAAGCGATTACAACAGCACTTGGGCTGTGCAATTGCTGTAGAAAGTCACATCCCACCCCACCCACAACTCCACTTGCTCTTCCCTTAACATAGACCTTCAGCCCATGGCAATCAGGCTTTAACCAAGACAAAAAAACTTTGAAAAACACTGTTGTAAGGCATGTTAGGGAGCCACTATGTCATTTGTGGGGTGCACGCATGTGGTTTTGGTACAAAATCCGTTGTGGTACTGGTAATCGCTTACAATGTCATTGTAAGGGATTACAACAACACCTGGCTTGTGCAATTGGTGCAGGAAGTCACATCCCACCAAAACCACAACTCTACTTGCTCTTCCCTTAACAACCTTAACAGAGGCCTCATTAATGTTTGAAATTGGTATAACTTAATGGATCAAAATTAAATAATACAACCAAAAAGCACAGGTAATGAACATTCAACTCAAATTTCCAATAACCACTTTCTTTATTCACAATCACATTAATTGTTTAAAATACAGCTATCCATACTTAAAGAAGTACAAAATATTACACTAGTAATAAATTACATAATTAATTATCTAAAAAGATGGGACTATATCCAGTTTAGGGAGTTCTACAAGCTTTGCTTTTGTAACGCTTTTGACGTTGTCCTTCCTTCTAAAGCTTCTTCTAAAACAGCTAGGCCACTTTCTTTTTCTGTTTATTTGACTTTATTCCTTTCTTCATATCTTCTCCAGTTGGATGTACTGATGCTTTAACAGATGACTCACCCATTTCTTTCCTTGATGCACCATCAACATAGACATTAGTTGCACATTTTCCTCTATTCCAGGATAAGTTCTGTTTGCAGAAACTACTAAGTAGATAATGGTATAAAACCATAAAAGGAAATTTTAACAATAAAGAAAAGGGCAAAAACCGAAACGATATAGGGGAAAACCAAAGGTCATATGGCATATACCTTGCTCTCACCGGACAATTCCATTTCGCGCAATACAATCTACATAATCAAACCAAAAAGGTGAGACCTTGAACAAACAAAAGAGAGCTTTGATTTAGAAAAGCAAAAACGAGACCTTAAAGAAAGAAAGGACACACGTTCAACAGAAAAATGAGACACCTTCAACAAAGAAAGGTCAAACCTTCAACAAAGAAGAAAAAGGACACACTTTGAACTGAGAGTGCGGAGAGAACGAAGAATTGGAGAAAGAACGGAGAGTGGAGAGAAAACCAAAAAATTTGAATTGTAGAGAGAGAATGAACCCTCTTTTTATCAATGAAAAAGGCAAGGGTTTTTTGGGATTCATAAATGTACTCTGATTACACTTTCCTACGTTACCTTTTTCAAATAAATTTAAGCTCCTCCAATAGTATGCTGACACATAGCCGTTGTCAAATTGTTGTTAAAAATACATTGTCAACGTATCGCTACCCTTCTTTATAATAATAGTATAGGTATGTTAGTGGTAAGGTCCATCCTTTTTGTTAGTAAAAGAAACTTTAAGAGATATTTGAAGCTTGGAATTTTGGAAGCAGTGAGGGTCCCACCTTGATAGGTAATTGAAATAAAATGAATGAAGGAATTGGGTTTGGTTTGCGTAAATAATAGGTACAACAGAGAGGGGGAATTCTTTGATTGGTGAGGTTGAAGAATGATTAATAGTAAATTGGAATTAAACGAAGAAAGAAGCGAGAAGAACATGAGAGTAGGATAAGGGTTCAGGACCGTGGGTTTATTACAATATGCCATAATTCTTTATTTGGGATGAGCAATAGAAATTGAAGAAAAGGTTAGATAGTAAAATTAGGTGGGCTCCGTAGTGTAAGAAATAAAGTGATTGAGATTTAAGAACAGTGTGGTGCTAGGTGCAGCCGTGGGGATCCATGTTTAAAGCATATTAAACTAGAATATTGGTAGTTGGGTCTCCGCCAAAGAAAGATGTTCGAGGTTTCTTTTTGTGGTATTAATTGAAATTTATAGAGCAGAGGCCAGTGTTTTCTTTGGTGGTCAGGGTCCTTGCGCAAAGAGTATTGGTGATAAGAGATGAATCGAGGGTGAGAGTGAGTTGTGTATGCTTTACTATTTTTCTGGACGCGTGGGTAAGACTTGGTATGTTGTTATGATGATTCATTCAAGGAAAATGTTTCATTGACACCCTTTCTTTAACACAAATTTGACATCGCCACATGGCATCATTCGGTTGGCTCTTTTCATTGAAGAAAAAAAATGATTTAAAAATGCTGGGGAGGGTAATTGTAGAAATATGAATATGTGAAATTTGATTTTGGCGGTTTCATTTTCACTTTCGCGTTGTCTCTCTTCTCCACTTTCCCGTCTTCTCTCTTCTCTGTCGTCTCTCCCAAAGTTTGGAATCGGTGTCGCATCATCTCTCCGAAACGAAGATTGCTCCCAAACGCCTCATCTCGAATCGCCATTGTTGAGTTCGTGTTTTCTATCACTTCATCTCATCACTTTTGGCGTTTTGGCGTCGTTTTGGCGTTTGTCTTCATTGACCCCCTTCTCAATTGCCTTGGTAAGTAAAAGATATGGAACCCTACTTTAGTTTGGAGCATTTTTTGTTTTTATGTTTTGTGAACCCTAACCGTCTTCTCCACCATTGATTTTTTTGTATGAAATAAGTGCAGTTGCAATGGCGTCCCAAAACCCAAAGGTAAGTTCAAGTTTTGGTATTTTATATAGTCAGATTTGTTTGGTAAGTAATAACAATGTTTTTGTAATGTTTTGTAGTGGCGGGTTCGAATCTCTCTGAATTCATCAACCATTGTTCAAATGAATGGCTTATTGAGAGATGTCCATGTAGATCGAATTGGGATGACATAACTGCGTTTGGGAATTTCAGAGTTTCATGTTAAATGTGGGTTGAATGTTTTGCGTATTATATTTGACAAAATGTTAAGTAGTAAGATAATGGCGTATTTAATGGACAGTTAAACACTTGATAATCACGTATAAACAACCAATTACATTTTAAGGAACTCAATAATAGTAAAAAAACACTACTATTCAGTTGTGGTCCCCTACGTTTTCACTGGTGGCTCCTTCAGTTCAATAGGATGTCCAAAAACCATTTTAGACTCGCGTAATCGTTTATAGCCCCCTTGTAAACGATTACAAGACACATTTTTACACCAGAGGTAGCAGAACTTCACTTGACTCAATAATCTCAACATGGGTGGTTCCCCCTTCATCATGGGGCACCCAAAACATTAAGTTCAAGGCACTCCTCACTCAAGAACATCAAAGTACAATTAAAAGCACTAGACTTGGGTCAAAACATACTGTTATTCAACTGTGGTCCCCTACATTTTCACTGGTGGCTCCTTCAGTTCAATAGGATGTCCAAAAACCATTTTAGACTCACGTAATCATTTACAGCCCCCTTGTAAACAATTGCGAGGCACATTTTTAGACCAATGCTAGCAGAACTTCACTTGACTCGATAATCTCACCATGGGTGGTCCCCCTCCATCATGGGGGACCCAAAACATTAAGTTCAAGGCACTCCTCAGTCAAGAAACATCAAATTACAATTAAAAGCACTAGACTTAGGTCAAACCACACTACTATTCAGCTATGGTACCCTACGTTTTCACTGGTGGATTCTTCAATTCAACATGATGTCCAAAAACCATTTTAGACTCACGTAATCATTTATAGCCCCTTTGTAAACGATTACAAGGCACATTTTTACACCAGAGCTAGCAAAACTTCACTTGACTCAATAATCTCACCATGAGTGGTCCCCTCCCCCATCATGGGGGACCCAAAACATTAAGTTCAAGGCACTCCTCACTCAAGAACATCAAATTACAATTAAAAGCACTAGAATTGGGTCAAAAAACACTGTTATTCAGCTTTGGTCCCCTACGTTATCATTGATGGCTCCTTTTGTTCAACTGGTTGTCCAAAATCCAACTTAGACTCGCGTAATCGTTTACAGCACCCTGGTAAACGATTACAATGCACATTTTTACTGCAAAGGTCACAGGACTACAACTATGGTCCCCTACGTTTTCACTAGTGGTCCTTTAGTTGATCAGGTTGTCCAAAATCCAAGTTACACTCGTGTAATCGTTTACAGCCCCCTCGTAAACGATTACAATGCACATTTTAGCAGCATCATCTTCACCAATTCAGCTAAATTCATCAAATCACAAACATTATTCATTCTTCTCTCACAAACATTATCACTTGCAAAAAATGGAGTCTTCATTATTTAAATTGTACACTAAATAAAAATATAAAGCACTTCAATAATAAAGGCAATGAAATTGCAATTATTAATTACATAAATAGACGGAACCAAACATGTATATTCTATATATTGAACGAAATAGGTTTAATTACAACATCATGTTCTTGTCCTATACAAAACCTTATACAATAATCAACCATTTTTTTTTCTAGGTACTACATTTCTAGTGTATGGTGTCCTCAGTGCTTGGATCTTATAACGCGTTCTTGATCCAATCCTCACATACGTCTTGAAATGTGATTGGTTGTTCGACATTCCACCCGGTTCGTTCTAAAAACCAAGCAAATGGAGTCTTTGAGACCGATGCTCCTTTGTCAGATGTTCGTTCAAACTACAAACGTACTTTGTTGAAAACGAGTGGCGAACGCTCAACTGCCCAATGAAAACAACATAGATCTCAAAACGAAAATCACAAAACTCAAATCGAGAACAACATAGTGGAAAAATGCATTTACCTTGGTCAAACAAAGATGCTCACCGGAACTTGCCATTTTGAACACCCACAAGGAGAACGAACTGCAAAGACCCACACCCACAACGGGAACCAACTGCGAACACCCACAAGCACAGCGAGAAAGAGCTACAAACAACCCATACCCCCAACGGGAACCAACTTCGAACACCCAGAATGAGAGCGAGAACGAACTGCGAATAGAGGCAACGAGAACGAAGACACAAACGGAGGAGCTTTTTTTGTGAAAATGAAGAGAGAAGCTTCAGTTTCTAATGAAACAGAGCAGGGGTAGATATGGAAATGCAATTTTCTGAAACCATTTACACTTTCTAGGACATGTTTTTTTTAAAAAACGAAAATTAAAAACCACCAATGAGAACTTGACAACTGGCATTGTCAAATGAGTCTTAAAAAATGGGTGTCAAAATAATGGGACCCTTCATTCAAGGTTGATTTACGGTATGTAAATTACTTATTATAGCATAATATTTGATGAGTCTTATTTCTAGGTGGGACCCGTGGAGATAGAAGAGGGATATGGGTTTAGCTTGGTTTTGCACGTTGATATTTAATTGTCCTTTTATAGGTATATCTTTTGGAGAAAACTGATGGATAAATGTTATGTAGATAATATTTATGAAAAGTGATAAGATTTGTGTCATAAACTTTATGATTAGTGAGAGATGCATATATTTGAGATTATGTTTGAAAGATAATGAGTATGGTGTTATGAATCGTGTGATTCAAATATTATATGTTTTGAACGATGTGTTATAATGAGAATGGTGCTATGAACTTGGTGATTGGTGAACGATGCATGTTATTGATGAGTTAATGTCTATTATTAAGATTAAAAGTGTAATGTAATGAAATTGTATTATAAGCTATGTGTTGGATGAGTAATACATATTGCCGAGATTATAAGAATGGTGAGATAAATACTGGAATATGTTGAAGAAAGTATGTTGAAGAGAATATGTATAAAATTGTGATGTAAACATGAAGCTATGTTATTTCCTTGTACTTTCGTCGGTCATGGATGAACTTTTCGTACTAAGCTACGATAATAATATGTTGGACTCTCGTTTAGAGATAGTGATTCAAGTGTCACTTTCCTCTACGGAGGGATATGGATGTCTCGCCCAAAATGACTTCGACTCGTGTGAGTATAGTGCTCGGTGGGTGTTTCCTACCGAAGTGTTTACTCGTAATTCCTTGAGAAGTCGAGGAGATAGGTCGGAAGTTGTGATGGAAGATGACTTGAATTTTCCTGTTGGGAACATGTGCCTGTTAGTGATAACAGGTTATGATGACACAATAGAAGGAAACGACATTGGGTCATGAATGAATTGATTGTGATTGAAATGTTGTCATAAGATATGTTGTATGGTTATATTATTCTGTGTTTAATATCATTATGATATTTTTGTATGTGATGACATTTCTGGTTGCTCACCCTTGTATGTTGTGGTTGTGGTTTTCACCTACGATGATCGTACCTGTATGGAAGTAGATAGAGTTGCAAATAAAGGTTGGATTGAAGTAGCTGATGAGAGTTGAGATCTTTATATCGGGGATTGATTACTTATTATCTTTAAAACTTTTCAGACTTGGTATTTTTTATGTAAAAACGATATTCTAGAATTCCAGACAACGTTTATAAATGTGTTTTGCTTCCGCGTCTCAATCAAATACAGTTTGATTATCTTAAGGAATTATTTTATCGAAATATTTTGTGAAAATTTTTTACACCGTGATCTAATATCTCGTAGCTGATACTCGGCAGCTATATCTAATTGTTAGGACCTTTCATACATATTTTTGATCCATCCAGCATTGCTTCCTTTCAATTTTTAAATTTTGTTGCTGTTTGGCCAATTTTTGTTACATAATTGGCAACTACAATGGTGATTTAAACAATCTGTCTGTTTTTGGGCATTGTGAACATTTGGACAACTTCATTTGACCATTTAAAATGTGTGCACACTGTTCATTTGGTCATTTTCCAACCAATGTACAAAATCACCATTTAAACCACCAATTTTGCTTGAAAATTACAAGTAAACCAGTCATTTTGGGATTCTGAGTGTTTTGATGCAGTTTTCATGTTTGTGCAGTTATATTTGGTGCATTGAATTCTACTTCCACTGTTCATATGGTCATTTGTTGCACTTAGCCAAAAATCACAAGCCAAAACACCAAACTTTGATGCATTTTGGGAAGTATATCAGTAAAATTCTGCACTACACATTATCTTGGTTGTTTTATTGGTTGCACACGTTCCATTTCATATTATAGACTTGTTGGAAGTGTTAGTTGAACATTTGGATCATTGTTTCTCATATTAGCCACTACTGTTCTAATTTTTCCAGCCATTGGTTATGGTGCAGTAACCATTTCTTTGTTGTTTGACAATTGCGAAATTGTAATTTACATTTCTGGATTGGCAAGAGCTGAGATTTCATTTCAAATTAACTTTCATTGTTTAAACAAATCAAAAGCAGTTAGAAAAAAGCAATTACATCCCTGCAATCTAGTTTTGGAAGTCAAAATTCAGAAAACACAAAAATCTGATGTTCTTTGTGGCATTTCATCAAACAGTTTTGCAGCACAAAATTCAGTCACTGTTTTGAGTTTTTCTTGCTTGATTAATCTGTTCTAGATCATTTCCTAGGTTCCTTTTGAGTGCCACCTCTTTTTCCAGCCCAAAGTCATTAGAAATCAACGTTATTGGCTTTCCTTTCTGCTATAAAAACTGGTTTTCACTGGAAAAAAAAAATCTGGTGCAGTGCAAGCTTTGTGTTAACTGGGTTTGCTGGTTTGCTTGGCTTGTTGTGATGTTGTGGTGTAGTTTAAACCTCCAGATTGCTTCTCCAAAGGCGTAGCATATTAGGGAGTGGAAGACTTGTTAAATTGGCTTCAAGCTTGGACTCCAAAGAGCACACTCTTTTGCTGTCCAACACCTAGTTCCAGCACCCATTCTTCTGCAGCAAAACGCAACAAATTGACCATTCTTGCACCCTGAAACAGCAGCACACTTGGTTGTTCATTTGCAAACATTTTTTGTTGTACTTGTGCTTTATATCATGGAACATTTGAGTGCAACTTTCTTTTATTTTTTTTTAAAGCTTAAGTGACTTGGGAAAATGCTTTCTTAGCAATTCCAAGATCACCACGAAAAATTGTAATAGTTTAGTAGATGCATCTTAGTGTGAAAGTGTGTCAAGTGGCTCCAAGTGTCACTTGCACTTTCACTTAGGGCCGTGTCTCATTCCTTCTTTCCATTTGCATTCTCTCGATTATTTTTGCTTGTTGTTCTTTTTATTTTACGTCTTCATGATATCTAGGTCTGCTATCATATAGATAAACCTTCGTTTGGTTTCTAGGTGCATAGCATTCTTGCATTCAAAAAACTTTTGAAAGACTTCTACATTGAAACTTGGGTAAGAAACGTTAGGAGAAACTCTAGCTAAGGAAGGACAAGGTTTTTAAGCTTGTCCATTGTGACTCACCTCTCCTTCCTGAGAGCTATTTTGTTTCTTCACCTCTAAAATCTCTCTAGAAGTCATTCACCAAAAACCCAAAAACAATCTTTGAAATGTTTTGGACTCAACACTTGTGAATCCTTTCAAAACTCTTGTGAAAATCTTTTCTCCACTTCACAAGTGTGAGTAACTCTAGTGTTCAAGGTACTCTTCATAATGATCAGGAAAATATAAGATTGAGAGAGGAGCTTCATAGAAGACAAGATCGTCTGAACAGGACTGAAGCTAAGCTTCAACGAACTCAAGCTGAGTTCCGTGAGCTCAAACAGATGGTCACTAACCTCACTCTCAATCAAAGAGGTCCAAACCAAGAGGATCACTCCCATAGGCAACACCATGATCATGGGGATCAATCCCATTAGTGCTCATCATTATGATCACTATCAGCCACCTCCTAGGAGACACCACCATCATAGAGACCAACATGTGGAACCCAAACTCGACCTTCTCCCCTTCTATGGCAGATATAATGTGGAAGAATATTTTGAGTGGGAAATGAAGGTTGAAGAAGTTTTTGAGAAGATGATAGGAGGAAAGTGACCTTAGCCACCTTGACCTTTCAAGGTGCAGCCCTTTATTGATGGACCTCAATCATTAGGGATCAAAAGATGCATGGCGACTATACCATACAATATTGGAATGAGTTAAAGGTACCCTTGCATCGAAGGCATGTTCCAGCCTACTATGCTAGGGAGGTCATGTACAAGCTCCGTCGACTCCAACAAAGAAACATGAGTGTCGAAGAATATCGACAAAAGTTGGAATCATTCATATTGAGAGCTGGAATCAAAGAAGAAGAACGAACCATAGCTAGATTTCAGAGCGGATTAAACTATGAGATTAGAGATAAGGTAGAACTCTTACCTTACTTAGATCTCAATGATTTTGTTTAGCTGTGTGTGAGAGTGGAAGAACAAAACAGGAGAAAAGCTTCCACAAAGAGGACCTACCCTACTACATCCACATATAGGAGAGATCCTAAGAGGGAGGGTAGTTATCCGAGATATGAAGATACAAGAGATATAGAGAAGGATAAAATTAAGGGCAAAGAGCGAGAGTTAAGAAAGGAAAAGGAAAAAGAAAAGGGAAGAGAAAGAGATAAGATTTCAAAAGAGCTTATCCGTGATACCAAGGGTAGGGAGACTAAGTGCTTCAATGTGGAGCAAGAGGATACTATTCCACTGAGTGTCATTTTAAGAAGTCAACCTATATCCTTGAACATGAGAGCCATAGTGAGGAGTCATCAAGCGAGTCTGAGCTCTCCTCGTCTGATGAGGAACATGAGGCTCCACCTTGTGATGAAGATTTACTCATGGTCAGGCGACTCCTCGAAGCAAAGCATGTTGAGTTAGAACAAACTCAAAGAGAAAATGTATTCCACACACGCTGTAAAGTTTTTTATAAAACTTGTTCTATGATTGTGGATAGTGGTTCTTGTTGTAATTGTTGTAACTCTAGAATGGTGGAAAAGCTAGGCTTAATTACTATTCCTCATCCTAACCCTTACAAACTTCAATGGATAAAAGAGGATGGAGGGATAATAGTCAAGGAACAAGTAAGTGTACCCATTTCCATTGGCAAATATGAAGACCAAATCATTTCTGATATTGTTCCAATGGAAGCGGGTGATAACGGTTTAAAACACTGTTATTTATGATGTGATTTGGATACAAAAAACACCATTTTTCACTTAGAAACTGTTGAGATTGTTGACAACACAATTTCTATATCACTCTAGTTTTTGATGATGACAACACATTGCTTAATAACATGCATATATTGTTGCTGAATTACATGTTCTAATGCTGATTGATTGTTATATCTGTTGAACATGTTTATGTATTGTGTTACATGTTCCCATGTTGATTGATTGATATATCTGTGGAACGTGTTTTTGTGTTTTATGTGCTATGTGCAATGCATCATTACATATGTTTTACTGCACATGTTTTAAAGCTGAAAACCACAAGCACTTTCATGAACTTATCACTGTGTGACAAAGCTATAGTGCAGTCGACTACATTATTAATAGATTCGACTATGCTAAAATCTTTGTACAAATTTTGAGAATTAGTGTTTTGTTATATTTTGAGAAGAAAAGAATTTCAAAATGTTTTGTATGTTGAAGTCGACTATGTGCGCCACACATTCGACTGTGTTTGTTGTCTATTTTGAAATTTTGTTATGCTCTTGCACTCTAACGGCTATATTTTCAAAAGTTAGTTGAGCATTGATGACTTGGTCAACTGTATTAAATGTGTTTCGTTTTTGGTTGACTGTGAGCTACCAGGTTGACTGATCTGTTATAACTGTCATAATTCAATTGACTGAATTAGTAGCTTATTCGACTCAGAAACTATCTATTTAACAGAAATCTATAAATAGGCTGAACACGAATCTGTTCAGAAGACTTTTGTTGATCTAACAATTTCATTTCTATTTCAGATTGAATTCTCTATTTTAAGAGCTCCAAGAATCCTCCAAGAAGACGGTGGTGATCTTTCTTGAAAGAGATTTAAAGGGAGATTGTCTGCGCACACATTAATTGATCATATTTTGCACAAAGAAGGTTCTTCTGGTTTGATCACGCTGAGGCTTGGCATCCTTGAAGACAATCGTTTTGGACCTGTTGATTACAGGGGATAGTTCACTTTGAGGATTGTTCAAAGTGGTGATTGGCAAATTGAAGAAGAGGGGACATCTTGCTGCAAGTCTTGTTGTTTTTTGTTGCCTATAGTTTGGTTAAGGGTTAGAGAGGAGATTTATATTTTTGACATGGAGGTCTTCTATAAATTCCTTGTTGTAAAATCCGCAACCATTATAGTGCATTTGCTTCCTGTGTTGGAAGGACACTGGATGTGGGCATTGTTGGCCAAACCAGTATAAAAACTAGTGTTTGATTTTCTCTATCCCTGCACTTTTACTTTACAGTCGGCTTTACATTTAACGCAGTCAACTACGTGTTTTCCATTGCATACAAATTTTCATTACTTGCATTTCAAGAAAGTTCAAAAAGTTTCATACTTTGATTTCAATATTGCGAAAAGAATTTGTTTTTTGGTACAACACCAATTCACCCCCTCTTGGTGTAAAAACGAAGCCTACCTGTTTTCAAACAATTGGCACAAGAGATGGTTTTCATAAGATATTTGAAAAACTAGTCGACTCTATTTTTCTTTGATTCGACTATAAACCTGGGGATGACTTCCTATTATAAAACTTTTGGTGAAGGTTCTTAACAAACAGACCACCTCTGTTTGCTAGCGAAAATTATCCGTTTTGGAAAATTAGATTGAAAATCTTTCTTAAATCGTAAGATAAAGAAATTTTGGATGCCACTTTAAATGGTCCTTTTGTGCCTACAAAAACTGTTGAAGAAAAAATTGTTTTGAAACCTTTTGCTGAGTGGACTACTGATGAAAATAGAAAAGCTCAGTATGATGTTAAGGCTAGAAATATTATTACCTCTGCACTGACTATTGATGAATTTTTCAGGATATCTCAATGCAAATCCGCAAGGAAATGTGGGATGTCTTAAAGGTAACTCATGAAGGCACAGATGAGTAAAGAGAGCAAGAAAGAACTCCCTGATACAAGAGGATGAATTGTTTAGAATGAAAGCTGGAGAAACCATCTATGATGTGCAGAAACGATTCACTCACATTGTAAATCATCTCATGGCTCTCGGAAAGGTATTTGACAAGGAAGAAATCAATATCAAGATTCTGAAAAGTCTGAACAGAAATTGGAAACCAAAAGTCACAACAATCTCTCAATCCAAAGATCTCACAACGATGAACATGGTTACCCTGTTTGGCAAGTTACGTGAACATGAATTGGAAGTTGGTAGATTAAAGGATGAAGAGGAGATTGAAGGAAATAAGTCCATTACTCTGAAGGCTACAAGCAAGAACAACTCTGAAACAGACATGGACGAGAAAGAATTGATGACCTTGATGGTAAGGAAATTTAGTCGACTTATACATAATGATAGTCAACTGACTAACCATGTAGGTCAAGGCAAAAAGAATAGCTTCAGTAAAAATATTGTCCAGTGTTACGAATGTGGAAACGAAGGACATATCAAGCCTGATTGTCCTGAGTTAAAGCCTAAGCAGAAAGGAAACAAAAGATTCCCTCAAGGCAGAAACTTAAAAAGAAAAGGAACATACATTGCTTGAGAGAACACAGATTCTGAAAGCTCAAGTGATGAAGATGCTGATCAAGAGGAAGAATCCAACATCTGCCTTATGGCCGGAACATCAAGTGATGACAGTTACAGTGATGAAGAATTTGAGAAGTTACCAATAGAAGAGAAATATCAGCAACTTATAGAGACATTCAGAGAACTACATGCTGAAGCAATGCGACTATAATACAAGGTTAATCTTCTAAACTCTGAGAGAAGAGATTATGAGTATAGGATTAATAACCTTGTTGCTGAAAATGAAAAACTAGAGAAAGAATTAAATGAAGCTTTGTTATCTGCTAAGGATGTTGAAATTAAAACTGTTACAGTAGAAAAAGCTTGTAAAAATTGTCTTGCTCATATTGAAAAGATAGATTACTTGACTAGCACGCTAGCTAAGTTTACTCAAGGTAGAGACAATTTAAATGTTGTATTGAAATCATCTGGCAGAGCTATATACAATCAAGGTATATGATACAAAGCTCAATCTAACAGAACCAATGCTAAGAGATTTACTGATTTAAGTAAACCTACTAAAAATGCATGTTTCTATTGTAATTGTGTTGGCCATACTGTTAGAAATTGTTATTACAGAAATGTTGCTGTTCCTAAAGGATTATATGTATGGAAACCAAAGGAGAAAGTGACAAAGATTGACAATCATGGACCCAAAGTTAAATGGGTACCAGAAACCAAAACTTAAATTGTTTTGCAGGATAAATAGCACATGCAGTTTCATCTCAAGGATGAATCAATCTGGAATAAATCAAAATCTTGACTATCTACAACTGGTAAAACTATATCAATTTACTGCATATTGCTAAATTTGATTGGTTGTGGTTATATGATTGCTTGAATATTTTGTCTGTCTGATTGATTGAATGATTAAGTTTGAAACTTTGTTTTCAATGTGTCTTAGTCAACTGTGTTATTAATGTTGGGAAACAGGTAGGCTTCGTTTTTACACTAAGAGGGGGGGTGAATTGGTGTTTTCACAAATACAAATTCTTTTCGCAGTCTTGCAATCAAAGTATTATACTTTTCACACTTTCTTGAAATGCAAGTAATGAAAAATTATATGCAGCAGAAAAACGTAGTTGACTGCGTGAAAATTAAAGTTGACTGCAAAGTAAAAGTGTAGGGATAGAGAAAATGAAACACTAATTTTTTATACTGGTTCGGCCAACAATGCCTACATCCAAGCAAATAATGGTTGCGGTTTTTAAAACAAGGAATTTATAGAAGACATCCACGTCAAAAATATAAATCTCCTCTCTAACCCAAAACCAAAATATAGCTGCCGAACAAAACCAGACTTGCAGCAAGAATCCCCTCTTCTACAATCTGCAACACCACTTTGAACAATCCTCAAAATGAACTATCCCCCTGTATCATAACAGGTACAATTCTAGTAGTCTTCACAGGATGCCAAGCCTTCAACATGATCACACATAAGCACCTTTATTGTGCAAATAATGATCAGCAAATGTAAGCGCAGAAAGTCTCCTCTTTGAATCTCGTTCAAGAAAGATCACCACCGTCTTCTTGGAGAGTTCTTGGAGCTAAGAGAAATTTGAAACAGAAACGAAGTTGTGAGTTTTTCAAAAGTCTTTTAAACAGACTTGTGTTTAGTCTATTTATAGATTTCTGTTATACAGTCATTATCTCAGTCAAATACGCTACTAATTCAGTCGACTGTATTATGACAGTTATAACACTTCAGTCAACTTAGGAGCTCACGGTCAACAAATAACAGAACACATTTAATACAGTTGACCAAGTCATTAATGCTCAACTAACTTTTAAAAATATAGCCGTTAGAGTGCAAGAGCATAACAAAATTCCAAATCAGATACCAGATACAGTCGAATATGTAAAACACATAGTCGACATCAACCATGTAAAACATTTTGAAATTCTTTTCTTCTCAAAAATACACAGAGCACTGATTCTCAAAATCTGCACAAAGATTTTAGCATAGTCGAATCCATTCACAATGTAGTCAATTGTGATAGAACTTTGTCACACAGTTGAAAGTTCATAAGAGTGCTTGTGGTTTTCAGCTTTAAAACATATGCAGTAAAACATATGAAATGATGCATAACACATAGCACATAAAGCATGTAAACACGTTCCAGATATATATCAATCAATCAACATAGGAACATGTAATACACTACATAAACATGTTCAACAGATATAACAATCAATTTGCATAAGAACATGTAATAACAGCAAACAACATATGCATGTTATTAAGGAATGTTTTGTCATGATCAAAAACCAGATTGATATAGAAATTGTGTTGTCAACAATCTCAACAAAGACCTCCACGTCAAAAATATAAATCTCCTCTAACCCTTACCCAAACTATAGGCAACAAAAAACAGCAAGACTTGCAGCAAGATGTCCCCTCTTCTGCAATCTGCCAATCACCACTTTGAACAATTCTCAAAGTGAACTATCACCTGTAATAAACAGGTCTAAAACAGCAGTCTTCACAGATGATGAAAACATCTTAAATGAACTAGTGGATATCAAATATGATCTGCTGCAAGATGCATTCAAAGAACTGCATGCTGAAGAAATGCGACTGCAATACAAGGTTAATCGACTAAACTCTAAAAGAAGAGACTATGAATATAGAATTAATAACCTTGTTGCTGATAATGAGAAATTAGAAAAAGGGTTAAATGAAGCTTTGTTATCTGCTAAGAATGTTAAGATTGAAACTGTTATAGTAGAAAAAGTTTGTGAAAATTGTCCTATTCATATTGAAAAGATAGATTACTTAACTAGCACGCTAGCTAAGTTTACTCAAGGAAGAGACAATTTAGATGTTGTACTAAAATCATCTGGCAGAGCTATTTACAGACAAGGAATAGGCTACAAAGCTTAATCTAAAAGAACCAATGCTAAGAAATTTATTGATTTAAGCAAACCTGCTAGAAATGCATGTTTCTATTGTAATTATGTTGGTCATACTGTTAGAAACTGTTATTATAGAAATATTGTTGTTCGTAAAGGATTATATGTTTGGATACCAAAGGAACAAGTAACAAAGACTGATAATCATGGACCCAAAGTTAAATGGGTACCAGCAACCAAATCTTAATCTGTTTTGCAGGATACAAAGCAAATGCAGTGTGATCTCAAGGATGGATCAATCTGGATTATAATAATTGTCTTGAGAATCTACAACTGGTAAATCTGTATCAATTTACTGCATTATGCTTGAATTGATTGTTGGTTGTTGTGTGATTACATGAATACATTGTTTGTTTGATTGATTGATTGTGTGTAAAACTCTGTTTTTCATGTGTCGCAGTCGACTACTTTAATAATTCAATCGACTAGTAATTGTACACCCTGTCAACTTAACCCATTAGGTATTCGACTAGCTATAATCTTGTTGACTGTGTTTGAAATTTAAAATTTTATTTTGGTGCAAAAATCAAAACAAAATATTTTCCCTTTAAATTTTTCATCCGCACTTAATATGTTGAAACTTTTATAATCATGGGTCACTACATTTATTCTCACTGATCTGATACTCCACTATCCTCATTCCTTCTAAGAAAATCTGCACTCATCTTCAATCACAATGGCCTCAAGCTGTACGCCAAGAAGGAGGATCAAAACTGTTGCCTCAAGGAATGCTAGAAGAGTATCTGATTTAAACGGCTGGATAAGCGATGATGAAGCATAGTCCAAATATCTAGATTGCTGGAAAAGAAGAACTTTGGTGACGCATAAATTTCTAAAGTTGAAGTTTTTCAGGACGGAAGGATTTCTATTTCAAAGATGGATTAAGCGTCAGGGCTTAAAACAATTTGTTTAAATGGCAAGCCCCTGGTATTCGGATTTGGTAAAGGTCTTCTACTGCAACCTGAAAATAGAAGATGATGTCCTTTGTTCTCGTGTAAAGGGGGTTGATATCAAATTGACCAATGAAGTCTGGAGTATTGTTGGAGGATTAAAAATTGGTGGAGAAAAGTGTCATCTAGGAATAGATGGGTTCAACAAGTTTACTGAATACCACAACTGTCTGAGAAATGCTAATGACTGCAGGGACTATTCAAATTACAAAACTGGTGTAATGAAGAAAGATGAAAGAATGACTATCTATGTTATTGCCTATATACTTATGGCTAGAGGAGGAAACTATGCACAAGCCACCACTGAAGACTTAATGCTGCTAAAAGCTCTCAAAGAGAATATTGAAGTGAATTGGCCAGCAGCGATCTCTGACAACATGCTGAAGGTGACCAAGTCAGAGTCTGGAAAATAACCTTACTGTGTTTTTATTTCAAAAGTATTGATTTATTGTGATGTGGAATGCATTGGTGAATCAAGTGAACAGTATCAGCGTACATGCCGCGTTGACGAGACTGTTCTTCACCTAATGCATATGGTGAAAACATCAGATGGGTGGAAATACAAAGATGAACTTGTTGGGGACAACAACACTGCATACTCCTCTCAAATGAATCAGTACATGGCGAAAAATGAATTTGAAAGGGTTGTCCTGTACAAATTAACTGAAATAGAAAGAAGTGAATGAAAGTTCTGAAGATGCAACTTCTTTTGAAAATTCTTCTCAAAGAAGTGAAAATGATGATAGTGAGGAGACAAGATCAGAGGATAATGGAAGTGACATGATTCTCAATGCTTTCATTAATAAAAAGAGGAAGAAGAACTAATTAGTCTTAGGATATGTTTTGTCGTCTTTTGTGTATGGCTTAGAATGCCATTCTTTTGTTGTTTTTTGTTTGTTCCTTGATTATGCTATATCATTGTAATATCTTCTTTCAAGGAATGAAATTAGTACTTTGAATCAATTCAATTGATTTAATCTGATTGTTTGATATCTGATATACTGATTGATTGATTCGACTATGTTTTGAGTGAAGTCGAATATGCTTAACCTGTTTTACATCTTTATATTTTGACTTCTGTTCCTTTTAATTATATTTCTTGCTTAACTAAAATGCTTGATCTGGAAAGGATCTTTGAATGTTTTGCAGGAAGAACATTGATTTTGGAATTTCAAGTGGAATTCAACATTGGAAAACAATGTATTCGACTGGAGATATACAACAATCGACTATTCTGTAACAGTATTATAAATTCCAATTATGGAATTTGGTTATTCTTTCATTGATTGCTTATTCTGAATATCTGCTATTATCTTTGACATAACCTGATCTTTACATATCATGCTTGAGATAATATTGTGAGATTGTTGAAGTTTGTATCATTGCATATCTACAGTATTTGCTATCTTGTCTTTGATACAATTATGTGCTTAACTGATTGTTAAATTTGTGATATGCTGCATTGTGCATCTAATCTGATGTTATTTCACATTTTACACATTTTTATTTCACATGCCTACATTTTATACATTTTTATTTCACATGCCTACATTTCAGGGGGAGTTATCATTTACATGTGATTTAAATATGATAATGAGTGCATCACTGCATATTGTTTATCGCATATTTCTGTTTGATGCATCTCTGTTTGATATTTTAGTATAAATATCCAGAGCATACCTTTTTTGCTAATGCACAAAAGGGGAGAGATTGTATGAAAGCCTTATGAAAGGGGGAGCATATGAAAGGGGGAGAATGTGTTTACATTCTATCTCATATTCTACTTATTCTGCTTGATATTTTGCTGTTTTGAATAAGACTATGTGATGAGTCGTTATTTCTTGAACTGTATTTAGTTTATTGCACTTAAATAAACCAGGGAATTGTGTTTAATTATCTGTTCTTTCCCCGTTTTCCGAATTCAGCTTAATTTGGTCGGAAATTCATAATTGTGCTAATTTGGATTTTCTGAGCTGATTAAGCGCATTTCTGGTTGCAGGGAAGTTGTGGAAACATCATCTGGAGCATTAGGATATGGTGTGACACATTCAAAGGCTCAACATTTAGTCATTTAGATTCTAATTAAAGTTGTAATTTCGTTTTCTAGAAGTCCTTAATTAGAATTAGGTGTTTTGGACCCTTTTAAGGGTAATTTTGTAAAAGCCCAATGTGTGGGACACTTGGAACCAAACCCTAGGGTTTCTTTTAGAGGCGGACCCCACCCATTTTTTGAAATTCTCGGCCTGGAGAAGGGAGGAGCCGTCACTTCACTTTACACACTTCATTTTGCTTAGGCTTTTTGTAAGAACTCTCTCTTGGAGACCATGGTGGGTGCTTCACGGTTTTTGAGCTTCAATGAATCAAGGATGCATTTTTAACTAAAGGAATTTTTTCCATTTTGGTTTTGCCTCTAGCATTGTTTCTGCCGAGAATTACCATGAGGAAGGGAGGTCTTTGGTGTTTAATTTTCATTTGACCTTGCTTATGTGGCACAAGGGTAGGAGAAATTGAGCACTTTTTGACTTGTGGACTTTTTGAAGCCTTGTTTGCAACCATTGCATTGGTGATTCACGCAAATTGGTGTCTTGGTGTGTGGAACAAGAATTTTTGCTGCATGGAGAGAGGAGTGCACGGTTTTTATGGTGTGAGGTTGTCTTATGTTCAATTTTCTTGAAGAAAGAAGCACATAGGACAAGAGGCAACATATTTTATAGTTTAGTGAAGGTTGACTTTGAAGTTGGACTTTGGAATGCCACAAGGATGCTCATGGCCCAAGGGGTTTTTCTAGCCCTTTTTCACTTTTAATTTAATTTGGTTGGATTCACTTGGTCACATAAATTGCTAGTAGGAAAAAGTTGTGTTTGCTTATTTCTTTTGTTTTGAATTAGTTTGCATAATAGGATTAGTTGTTTTTCATTTCTTTAATGTAGTTTTTCATTTAATAATTTTAATTAAGCTAGATAGTTGTTTGTCACATTGTTGGGGTCTAGTATTTTATTTTTGTTTTAATGTTGTCTAATATGTTTGGTCTTGTCACTTTAATTGTCATGATAGCTTAAATTAACTGTGTTGGTCATTAGCGATATTGCATTGCTTCTTTGAGATTTCTGGACTGTATTTGTAATTGTGACTCTGACTTGGTTAATATCAAATCCTTAGTTGCACTTGCAATTGGGTATACACTTAGTTGCCCAGTTGGTGTTGAGTCGTCTCTTAGTCGATGAAACTGCATGGTGTAAATTAGATTTGACGTTAACATTGCGTTCACTTAGTCCGCTTTTATGAAAACATAATTAGACTACGCTTAGTTGATTAATTGTTTTGGATTAGAGGTTTGAGTTGGTTTTATTTTGTTGATCTGTGATAGGAAGCATTGTAATTAAGTTAATGACCAGCCGTTTTTAGTCTGTCTTTGAAACCGTTTTTTTTGGATCTGTGTCTGTGTTTCTGTTTGCGTCAGTGATTTGATTTTATTCATCCGTATTCACCACAACGTTTTCACAAACCCCCCATTTCGTGTGTGACTTAATTCTTGAACCGCAAAATTGGTCCTTGAGAGACGACCTAGGAGTCATTTCCTAGCTATACTGCATTTCTAAATTGCACATTAAATTTGTGTGGGTTGCGACAACCCATCAAATTTTGGCGCCGTTGCCAGGGACCAACGGTTCAGTTTTAAGTCTTGTGTTGTGTTTGTGTTTGTGTGAGTTGTGTTGTCTTGTAGTGTGAGTGTGACGTCTTGTGTTGTCTTGTGTTATTTTCTGTGGTTTGAAATTTTTGTGCTATTTTTTAATGATTACAGGGTGTTGTGATTTAGTGCATGACTAGAGGAAATCTTGGACCCATACCACCCTTTGATCCTGATATTGATAGGTCGTTCCATAGGTTAGCTAGGCATTCTAGGAATTTGTCTTTAGAGTCTGTTTTTGAGTCAATTCCATTACATAATTGTGCATCCTACTGCTGAATCTGAATCCAATGTTGAGTATTTTGTGCATACTGCATCTACTGCATCTGTTGCATCTACACCTGATACTGATTCTGATTCTGTTATTTTTCACACTGAGAACAATATGGCACAAACTCCACTTCGTGAGAGGACTTTTAGGGAGATGGCTGCACCTGATTTCGATATTGAAAGCTTATTCATCCAATATCCTGATGAGGACGTTCCATTTGTTCTCAAGACTGGACTGATCCATTTGTTGCCCAAGTTTCATGGTCTTGCAGGTGAGAGTCCACATAAGCATTTGAAGGAATTCCACATTGTGTGTTCCACTATGAAACCGCATGATGTTCCTAAAGAGCACATCTTCTTGAAGGCATTCCCTCATTCATTGGAAAGTGTTGCTAAGGATTGGTTGTACAGTTTGGCACCTAGATCCGTCACTAGCTGGGACGATCTAAAGAGGCTGTTCTTGGAGAAATTTTTCCCAGCATCCCGGACCACAGCTATCAGAAAAGACATAACTGGGATTAGGCAGCTTGGTGGAGAGAGCTTATATGAGTATTGGGAGAGATTCAAGACACTTTGTTCAACCTGCCCCCACCATCAGATTCCTGACCAACTTCTTCTCTAGTATTTCTATGAGGGTTTGAACAACATGGATCGGGGTATGATTGATGCTGCCAGTGGTGGAGTTCTTGGAGACACCCGCCTGTTAAGGCCAGGCAATTGATTGAGAAGATGGCCTCCAACTCCCAGAAGTTTAGCGCCAGGAATGATGCCATTGTGGTGACGGGCGTACATGATGTTGTTGCCCAGTCTTTATCAGCTGTTGAAAGCAAGTTGGAAGGCAAGATTGACTCTTTTGCGAAGTTGGTGACATAGTTGACAACCAACTAGAGACCTGCAGCTTCATCTGCATTTGTTGCACGACTATGTGCTATTTGTCCTTCCAGTGACCACTACACAGATGCCTGTCCTACTTTGCAGCACTCTATTGCTCATGATGCGCCTCAAGCTTATGCTACTAACATATACAACAATAGGCAACAACAGCAGCAGAATTATGACTTGTCCAGCAACAGGTACAACCCAGGGTGGAGAAATCACCCCAATCTTAGATGGAACAATGCGCCACAGCATCAGCAGCAGGCGCCACCTTTCCATAATGCTGGAGGTCCTAACAAATATGTGCCTCCACCTATGCAACAAAATCAGAGGCAGCAACAACAACAACAATAGCAAGAGGCACCTGCCTAACCAGCTGCCCAACCTTCTACTTCTTCTGAGCCTACATTGGAAGAGTTAGTGAGACAGATGATTATGCAAAACATGCAGTTTCAGCAGGAGAGTAGAGCTTCCATACAGAGTCTCACTAACCAGATGGGTCAGATGGCTACTCAGCTTAACCAGACACAGTCTCAAAATTCTGATAAGTTACCATCCCACACTGTGCAAAATCCAAAGAATGTGAGTGCCATAACCCTCAAATCAGGGAGGCATATTGTTGTGCCTTCAGAGCCGACTTCTACACCTACACCCGTGCCTGACACTTGACCTAGAGAGGACGACCATGACGGTCCACGCAGGGCATTTGAGGTGGGTGGATCTTCTTCTCCAGCCGGTGGTTCTTCTTTAGGTGGATCTTCTCCTTCTTCCACCACACCCGTTGTTGCGCCTTCTCCATTGGTTGATCGACCTATCCCTCTTCCATTCCCTTCACGAGCACTTCCTAGCAAAAAGATGGAAGAGGTGGATAGGGAAATTCTGGAGACCTTCAGGAAGGTAGAGGTGAACATACCTCTACTCGATGCCATCAAGCAGATACCAAAATATGCCAAATTCTTGAAGGAGTTGTGCGCACACAAGAGGAAGATGAAGGGCAATGAACGGATCAGCATAGGGAGGAATGTATCAACTCTTATTGGTAAGTCAGTCCCGCACATTCCTGAAAAGTGCAAGGACCCAGGTACGTTTTGCATTCCTTGTGTGATTGGGAATAGTAAATTTGAAAATGCTATGCTTGATTTGGGTGCATATATAAATGTCATGCCATTTTATATTTATAAATCTCTGTCTCTTGGTCCATTACAGCCTACGAGTGTGGTCATTCAGTTGGCCAATAGGAGTGTTACCCACCCGACATGTTACATAGAGGATGTCTTGGTTAGGGTAGGTGAATTGATATTTCCTGTTGATTTCTATGTTTTGGAGATGGAGGACAGTTTCTCTCATGGATCCGCCCCCATTATTCTAGGCAGGCCATTTTTGAAAACTGCCCGTACCAAGATTGATGTGTATGCTGGGACATTGTCTATGGAATTTGCTGATATTGTTGTACATTTCAATATCCTTGATGCCATGAAATTTCCAGTTGAGAACCATTCTGTGTTTAGAATTGATACGTTGGATGACATTGTTGATGAGTTCATTCTTGATGATTTTCGTTCTATGCATGAGAAGAAACATTCTTTTCTATCATCTGTACATGCATGCATAGCATCTGGGTTTGAATCAGGAATTGGAAATGTTGTTGAAATTGATGATGATATGGATGAAAACTGTGATGTCCAGGGTATTGATGATGTGCGTGTTTTTGATGATTTAGATGATATTGATGATGTTGTTGATATACCTGTGATGGATATTGATCTGGATCGTGATGAGATGGGTTTTCTGCCTTTACCTGTACATTCTTTAGAGTCAGAATGCATTAACCACGTTGCAGGAAGTACACTTGAATCTGACTTGCAGGAACCCACTCTTGAGTTGAAACAGCTCCCAGATAACCTCAAGTACGTGTACTTGGAGGATGATGAGAAGAAACCGGTGATCATTTCTACCTCCCTTGATTCTGTTCAAGAGGAGAAGTTGCTTGGTGTACTGAAGAAGCACAAGAAGGCTATTGGTTGGAGTTTGGCTGACATACCTGGTATTAGCCTATCCACATGCATGCATAGAATTCTTTTAGAGGATGGAGCAAAACCAGTGAGACAGCCGCAGAGAAGGCAAAACCCCGTGATCATGGACGTGATTAAGAAGGAGGTGACGAAGCTTTTGCAAGCTGGGATCATCTATCCTATTTCAGACAGTCAGTGGGTGAGCCCCATCCATGTTGTGGCCAAGAAGACTGGCCTCACTATTGTGAAAAATGAAAGGGATGAGCTGATTCCCACAAGAGTGCAGAACAGCTGGAGAGTCTGCATTGACTATAGGAGGCTGAATCAAGCGACCAGGAAAGATTATTTCCCCCTGCCATTCATTGATCAGATGTTGGAGTGCCTGGCAAGTAAATCTCATTATTGTTTTCTTGATGGTTTTTCTAGTTATTTCCAAATTAACTAGAAAAACCACATTCACCTATCCCTTTGGCACTTTTTCCTATAGGAGGATGCCCTTTGGCCTATGCAATGCCCTTGGTACCTTCCAGCGGTGCATGCTTAGCATTTTTAGCGACTTTCTTGAGAATTGCATAGAGGTGTTTATGGATGATTTCACTGTGTATGGGTCCTCTTTTGATCTATGTTTAGATAGTTTGGAGAAAGTTTTGAAAAGATGCATAGAAGGAAATCTTCTTCTCAATTTTGAGAAATGTCACTTTATGGTAGAACAAGGTTTGGTTCTAGGGCACATCATTTCTAGAGAGGGAATAGAGGTAGATCCTGCTAAGATATTTGTGATTTCGCAGTTGCCTTACCCCTCTTGCGTGCGAGAGGTTCGATCTTTTCTTGGACATGCAGGTTTCTACAGGCGCTTCATCAGGGACTTCAGCAAGAAGGCGCTTCCCTTATCCAAACTCTTACAGAAGGATGTTGACTTTGAGTTTGGTGACAGATGCAAGCAGGCGTTTGATTGCCTGAAGGAAGCTTTGATCACCACCCCGATCATTCAGGCACAAGATTGGACGACCCCTTTTGAACTTATGTGTGATGCGTCTAACTATGCATTAGGGGCCTTGTTGACACAAAAGGTTGATAGATTGCCTAGAGTGATATATTATGCTTCTAGGACTTTAGATGTTGCCCAAGCAAACTATACCACAACTGAAAAAGAGTTGTTGGCAATTGTTTTTGCGCTTGATAAGTTTAGATCATATTTGCTTGGATCTCCTGTTATTGTGTACACTGACCATGCAGCTCTTAAGTTTCTTTTGAAAAAGGCTGAGTCAAAGCCAAGATTGATCAGGTGGATGCTACTACTCCAAGAATTTGACTTGTAAATCAAAGACCGGAGTGGAGCACAAAATTTGGTTGCAGACCATCTCAGCAGGATTACGAGAGTTGAGAGAGAAGCTGATGTTTTGCCTATCCAGGATGACTTTCCTGATGAGAGTTTATTGATGATTTCATTTACTCACCCTACTCCTTGGTTTGCACACATTGTAAATTATTTGGTTGCTTTTGTATTTCCTCCCTTAGCATCCCGTGCTCAAATTGCTAAAATTAAGAGTGATGCTAAGTATTATATTTGGGATGACCCATATCTGTGGAAGCTTTGCAGTGACCAGGTTACTAGGAGATGCATTCCGGACCATGAGATTGACTCGGTCCTGCAGTTTTGTCATGCCTCCTCACCTGGTGGTCATCTGGGGATTTAGAGAACAGCTCGCAGAGTGCTAGACTGTGGTTTCTATTGGCCTTCCATCTTCAAAGATGCAGAGAGGATTTGCAGCACCTGTGAGCCTTGTCAGAGAGTAGGAGGATCAATTTCACGGAGACAAGAGATGCCTCAACAGCCTATGCTATTTTGTGAGGTGTTTGATGTCTGGGGTATAGACTTTATGGGTCCTTTTCCTGTTTCTTTTGGTTTCTCTTATATTCTCCTTGCTGTGGATTATGTTTCAAAATGGGTGGAAGCTAGAGCCACCACGACTAATGATGCTCGGGTTGTTATAGATTTTGTTAGATCTCACCTCTTTTGCAGGTTTGGAGTACCTAGAGCAATTGTTAGTGATCAGGGAACCTATTTTTGTAACAAATCCATGCAGGCTTTGCTCAAGAAATATGTGGTGACGCACAGAGTTTCTACACCATACCACCCCCAAACAAATGGGCAAGCTGAGATCTCTAATAGGGAGATAAAGAGAATTTTGGAGAAGATTGTCCAGCCCAACAGGAAAAATTGGAGTAATAGGTTGGACGATGCTCTTTGGGCCCACAGGACCGCCTACAAAGCACCGATAGGGATGTCTCCTTATCAGGTTGTCTTTGGAAAGGCATGTCATCTACCAGTTGAGATTAAGCATCGGGCATACTGGGCTGTGAAGACTTGCAACTTCTCCATTGACCAAGCTGGAGAGGAAAGGAAGTTGCAACTGAATGAATTGGATGAGATCCGATTAGAGGCCTATGAGAACTCGAAGTTCTACAAGGAGAGGACAAATAGGTTCCATGATAGTTCTATTGTTAGAAAGGACTTCGAGGTTGGCCAACAGGTATTATTGTACAACTCTAGGCTCGGCCTCATGAGTGGTAAGTTGAGATCAAAGTGGATTGGACCTTTTGTTGTAACTAATGTTTATCCTTATGGTGCAGTTGAGATTCAAAGTCTTTCCACAACTAAAAGCTTCAAGGTGAACGGGCACAGACTGAAGCCTTTCCTCAACAATCCTTCTTTGTTGGATGCAGTGGTGGAGGAGACATCTTTGGTCAACCCCACCTATCCTTCCCTTTGACTAAGGGAGTTTCTTTCCTCCTTCCCTTCTCACTTTTATTGCACTTTGTCCATATCTTTTGACTGTTCTAATTGTTCATCTGATGATTGTAACACACTGAGGACATTGTGTAGTTTAAGTGTGGTCTATTAGGGGAGATTGTTCTTTGTTTAGGTCTTGTTTTCTAGGTAGTTTTTGTTTTGTCTTGTGTACAGTTTTGCATGTTTTTCGTGATCTCTGGACTTGATTTAGGTTGCAGACTTGTCTTTTACTTCATTGATACTCTATTTAGCTTGAAATCCTTGCTTTTTCTTTGCTTGGAAATATGATTATGATGTTTGAGAGGTTGAATTGATTGTGACAGAATTACCTTGTGCGAGATTTGAGCCATTTAATGATCTTTCTTGTGTGTGATATGTCTCTTGATTTCTTGCACATATGCCTTGGCTTGACTCTTGTTGATAATTCTTGATTCATGCGCATGTTTGAAAGTGATAAAGGCGTTTTGTTGTTGAGCCTTTCTAGCCAAATGAGCCTACCCTGTTTTGATCCATTGATGACCCCTTTTGAGCCTATGCTTTCCCTATTTCTTTGTTTTGAAGCTTATACACTAGCCCTAAGTGAAAAACCATGATGACCTTAACCTTAGGGAATTTTGGAGCTTTGGAATTGTTTTGGGAATAAGTGTGGTCTCTTGGGAGATTCAGATGATTTGGTTAGTTGGCTTCTCTTCTTGTGATTGTTTTTGTAAAAATGTTGTGTATCTTGTCTCTTACAGTTGTGTTTTGAAAAGAGAGAAAAGAAAAGAGACAAGATGGGAAAAAAGAAAACAAATTACAGAAAAAAATTGTGTGAATAATGGAGTCAAGAAGAGGATTGAATTAGAGGTTTCGGGGTATGATTTAACTGTTTTTACACTTGTTCCCCATTGCTCCTCTGTTCCTTATGGTTTGTAGCTTCTTATCCAGATGTATCCTCCCTTTTCCTTGGCCCCATTACAACCATGAAAAGACCTTTTTGATTTGAACATGCGTATGTGCTTGAGTGTTGATATTAGAGGCTTGCCAAGTCTATTTGTGTTTGCTTTCTTGAGTGCATTGAGTGACATTGATTTACCTTAAACACTTGAGAGAAACACTGATTGTGTGCATCTGTGAGGCTCTGTTGCTTTTGATTCATCTCTTGAACTGATTGACTATTTTCCATGTACTGAACTATTTGGATGATTTCATGAGTATCTACTTTCATTGACTCTGTATGGGATTCTACCTATGCCTTGCACTGTTCAGATTTTGTGAGAATTGCGCAACTCTGTTTCTGTTTTATGAGTCTTTGTTGTCTGTCTATGGAGTCTGTGTCACCTCCCTGATGTTTGAGTAGTTCCCTGGTTTTCGTCTTGGTTTTGCCTAGGAGTGCAAAAGACTAATTGTGGTCTATTTTGATGAGTCGTTATTTCTTGAACTGTATTTAGTTTATTGCACTTAAATAAACCAAGGAATTGTGTTTAATTGTCTGTTATTTCCCCGTTTTCCGAATTCTGCTTAATTTGGTCGGAAATTCGTAATTGTGCTAATTTGGATTTTCTGAGCTAATTAAGCGCATTTCTGGTTCCAGGGAAGTTGTGGAAACATCATCTGGAGCATTAGGATATGGCGTGACACATTCAAAGGCTCAACATTTAGTCATTTAGATTCTAATTAAAGTTGTAATTTCGTTTTCTAGAAGTCCTTAATTAGAATTAGGAGTTTTGGACCCTTTTAAGGGCAATTTTGTAAAAGCCCAATGTGTGGGACACTTGGAACCAAACCCTAGGGTTTCTTTTAGAGGTGGACCCCACCCATTTTTTGAAATTCTCGGCCTGGAGAAGGGAGGAGCCGTCACTTCACTTTACACACTTCATTTTGCTTAGGCTTTTTGTAAGAACTCTCTCTTGGAGACCATGGTGGGTGCTTCACGGTTTTTGAGCTTCAATGAATCAAGGATGCATTTTTCTCCTTCTCTAGCTTGAATCTTGATTGTCTTTGCTTGTTGGTGGTGATAAACCGTCCCATATTCCACTTTGTTTCTTGTTCTTTGAAGTTGAAAGTATGAGCTTGAAGGGTTGTTCTTGCTTTTTCATGGTGGTTTCTTTGGTTGAATGAAGACCCATTTTCCATTTCATTTTCTTCTCATTTGCTGCAGTGATTTCGTATTTAGTTTGGTTTACTTGGATTGGATGATGAAAATGAAGTTCTTGATGGCTTGTGGAGTGAAGGAAGCTTGAGTTGGTGTGTGGGTGTTTGAGTTTGGACCCTTTCTTCTTGTGTTTTGTTCTTGTTGATTGGAAGCATTTTATGAGCTATAATTTGTGCTACATTATCATGGCTGGATGGTGTTGGACCTTGAGCTAGGAGTATGATTTTCGTTTTTACCAAAAGCTTGAAGAAATAGGAAGGTTTGGTTGGGTCAAATGAGTAGAAATTTGGGTTTCTTTTTCTTGTGTTGATTTGCAATTGAACTTTGGGTTTTCTTGGGTGTATTTTCGGTAGATTGAAGGAAGAAAACGTGAATGATGGCTCTTGGTAGAGAAACAAAACGAAAATGGTGTGTAGAAAGGAGAGAGAATGATCTATTTAATTTTTACCACTTTTGGCCAAGCAAAAGGAGATGCTTCTTTTAACTAAAGGAATTTTTTCCATTTTGGTTTTGCCTCTAGCATTGTTTCTGTCGAGAATTACCATGAGGAAGGGAGGTCTTTGGTGTTTAATTTTCATTTGACCTTGCTTATGTGGCACAAGGGTAGGAGAAATTGAGCACTTTTTAACTTGTGGACTTTTTGAAGCCTTGTTTGAAACCATTGCATTGGTGATTCACGTAAATTGGTGTCTTGGTGTGTGGAACAAGAATTTTTGCTGCATGGAGAGCGGAGTGCACGGTTTTTATGGTGTGAGGTTGTCTTATGTTCAATTTTCTTGAAGAAAGAAGAACATGGGACAAGAGGCAACATATTTTATAGTTTAGTGAAGGTTGACTTTGAAGTTGGACTTTGGAATGCCACAAGGATGCTCACGACCCAAGGGGTTTTTCTAGCCCTTTTGCACTTTTAATTTAATTTGGTTGGATTCACTTGGTCACATAAATTGCTAGTAGGAAAAAGTTGTGTTTGCTTATTTCTTTTGTTTTGAATTAGTTTGCATAATAGGATTAGTTGTTTTTCATTTCTTTAATGTAGTTTTGCATTTAATAATTTTAATTAAGCTAGATAGTTGTTTGTCACATTGTTGGGGTCTAGTATTTTATTTTTGTTTTAATGTTGTCTAATATGTTTGGTCTTGTCACTTTAATTGTCATGATAGCTTAAATTAACTGTGTTGGTCATTAGCGATATTGCATTGCTTCTTTGAGATTTCTGGACTGTATTTGTAATTGTGACTCTGACTTGGTTAATATCAAATCCGTATTTGCACTTGCAATTGGGTATACACTTAGTTGCCCAATTGGTGTTGAGTCGTCTCTTAGTCGATGAAACTGCATGGTGTAAATTAGATTTGACGTTAACATTGCGTTCACTTAGTCCGCTTTTATGAAAACATAATTAGACTGCGCTTAGTTGATTAATTGTTTTGGATTAGAGGTTTGAGTTGGTTTTATTTTGTTGATCTGTGATAGGAAGCATTGTAAATAAGTTAATGACCAACCGTTTTTAGTTTGTCTTTGAAACCATTTTTTTTAGATCTGTGTCTGGGTTTCTGTTTGCGTCAGTGATTTGATTTTATTCATCCGTATTCACCACAACGTTTTCACAAACCCCCCCTTTCGTGTGTGACTTAATTCTTGAACCGCAAAATTGGTCCTTGAGAGACGACCTAGGAGTCATTTCCTAGCTATACTGCATTTCTAAATTGCACATTAAATTTGTGTGGGTTGCGACAGCCCATCACTGTGCAAACATGGTTGGTTATTAATCATGGTTGTGCATCATCAAAAAATGGGGGAGATTTTTGACAACACAATTTCTATATCAATCTGGTTTTTGATGATGACAACATATTTGCTTAATAACAGGCATATGTAGTTTGCTATTATTACATGTTCTTATGCAAATTGATTGTTATACCTATTGAACATGATTACATGTTCCTATGTTGATTGATTGATATATATCTGGAACGTGTTTACATGTTTTATGTGTTATGTGCTATGCATCATTTCATATGTTTTACTGCACATGTTTTAAAGCTGAAAACCACAAGCACTCTTATGAACTTTCAACTATGTGACAAAGTTCTAGTACAGTCGACTACATTGTGAATGGATTCGACTATGCTAAAATCTTTGTGCAGATTTTGAGAATCAGTGCTTTGTGTATTTTTGGGAAGAAAAGAATTTCAAAATGTTTTACATGGTTGATGTCGACGATGTGTTTTACATATTCGACTGTATCTGGTATCTGATTTGGAATTTTGTTATGCTCTTGCACTCTAACAACTATATTTTTAAAAGTTAGTTGAGCATTGATGACTTGGTCAACTGTATTAAATGTGTTCTGTTATTTGTTGACCGTGAGCTACTAAGTTGACTAAACTGTTATAACTGTCATAATACAAACGACTGAATTAGTAGCGTAGTTGACTGAGAATCTGACTGTATAACAGAAATCTATAAATAGACTAAACACAAGTCTGTTTAGAAGACTTTTGAAAAACTGACAATTTCATTTTTGTTCCAGATTTCTCTTAGCTCCAAGAATTCTCCAAGAAGACGGTGGTGATCTTTCTTGAACGAGATTCAAAGAGGAGACTTTCTGCGCTTACATTTGGTGATCATTATTTGCACAAGAAAGGTGCTTCTGTGTGATCGTGTTGAAGGCTTGGCATCCTGTGAAGACTGCTGAATTGTGTTGAAGGCTTGGCATCCTGTGAAGACTGTTGAATTGTGTTGAAGGCTTGGCATCCTGTGAAGACTGCTGGAATTGTACCTGTTGTAATACAGGGGGATAATTCACTTTGAGGATTGTTCAAAGTGGTGTTGTAGATTGCAGAAGAGGGAATTCTTGCTACAATTCTGGTTTTGTTCTGTAGCTATATTTTGGTTTTGGGTTAGAGAGGAGATTTATATTTTTGACATAGAGGTCTTCTATAAATTCCTTGTTGTAAAAACCACAACCATTATAGTGCATTTGCTTCCTAGGTTGGAAGGACACTCGATGAAGGCATTGTTGGCCGAACCGGTATAAAAAAATATGTTTGCATTTCCCTATCCCTTATCCTTTACATTCCAATCGACTTTATCTTTTACGCAGTCAACTACGTATTTTTCGCAGCATACATATTCTGATTGCTTGCATTTCAAGAAAGTTTAAAAAACTTTATACTTTGTTTTCAAGATAAGGAAAAGAACTTGTTTTTGAAACAACATCAATTCACCCCCCCTCTTGGTGAAGAAAGAAGCCAACCTGTTTTCCAACAGTCTTCTATAAATTCCTTATTGTAAAAACCACAACCATTATAGTGCATTTGCTTCCTAGGTTGGAAGGACACTAGATGTAGGAATTATTGGCCGAACTAGTATAAAAACCAGTGTTTAATTTTCTCTGTCCCTGCACTTTTACTTTACAGTTACATTTAACGCAGTCAACTATGTTTTTTCCACTACATACAAATTTTCATTACTTGCATTCCAGAAAGTTCAAAAAGTTTCATACTTTGATTTCAATACTGCGAAAATAATTTGTTTTTGATACAACACCAATTCACCCCCCTCTTGTTGTAAAAACGAAGCCTACTTGTTTTCCAACAGAAACTTGCTTGGACTCATGCTTTTTCATTAAGTTGTATGAATAAGAGCGTTGAGGTTGATTATAAAGGTTTTATGACTAATTTCCCTGATTTTGACAGAGATTAAGGTAATACTGGAAGAAGAGATGAAAAGCAAGAAGATAGAGCCTAGAAAGGCATAAAAAGGCACCTGAAGGAGGGAAAACACGAAGCTTGGGCGACCAGAGCAAAAGCTTGGGCGATCAAAATTGGCGTCCACCGCCCGAGCGATGGCCTTTGTCGCCCGGGCGGCGGGGCTTCGTAGCTTGGGCGTCCAATTTCGACGCCTGGGCATTACATGACCCGTTTTGGCCGCCTAAGGGGTCTCCCTAAACGCTTGGGCGTCGACTTTCGTGGTCCGGACACTGTTTTTGCTCTGTTTTGATTCTTTTGGACCAGACCCTGTTTTGGCATTCCTCTGACACTATTTAAAGGACCCTGGGGTTCTAGGTTTTGCATCCCTAGCAAAGAAGAGCATAACAATACACTATTTTCCCAATTCTTAGGCTTTCATTCTCATTCTTTCTTCCATTGTTCATAGAGTTCCCCCATGTCTACGGGGCACTAATTCTATTTGTTGTTGGGGAATGATGTAACCTTGTAAACTCTCATGTATTTGAATTGATTCTTAATTCCATATGCTTTTTCATTAATTGTTAGAGCAATTCATCTGTTTCTTTTCTTGCTTATACAATAACATGATTTATGAATTGCATGAGTGCCGGGAGGTTCCTTTCAATTCAGGTTCTTGTTGAATTACTCTTAAGGGTTATATTTCTCAAGGATGAGGGTATGAGTCTTGGTCGTCTTAATCTCTTATTCTTCACATCTTTTTACCAGGAATGCTAGGATTTGTATGAACTGGTAATTAGGGACAAGCTTATTCACCGAGGGATAAGGTTTAGGTAATTTAGTGAGAGACGTTGGAATTAATGCATAAAGAAGAATTCTTCTATACATGAGAGGGAACTTGGGTGAAATCTAACCCCAATAACATACCCATCTCACATAAATCAACCTCCATTCATCCTTGTGCTCCTTTGCCACTGATCAATTTTATTTTATTATTTTTTTGCCCAACCCAATGATCTTTTTTATTTTTAAGTCTTAATTAATCTTGTTATCACACAACTGTTCAGCACCGAGAGTCCTCTGGGATATGATACTTGGTCTTACCATTTTATATTACTTGTGCGACTCGATACATTTGTTGATCCGTCCCAACAAGTTTTTGGCGCCGTTGTCGGGGACTCACGGTTTAAGCTATTCTATTTGTGTGATCCTTGATTAATTTTGACTTTATTTTATTTTTATTTTCTTATTTTTCCTATTTTTATTTTTTTTTCAATCTCTAATTTTTATTTTTGTACTAACAGTATCTCTCTAGATATTTGTGCAAGAACTTGAAGGAGGCCTAAAGGAGATAGATTATCTAGAGAACCTTCTCTAGAGAAAATCTAACAGGCCTCACAATATGATCTAACAATGATGCAATTCTACCAAGTTAATTTCAACTACTGGTGGGAACCTCACTCAAGCATAAATCAAAATCAATATGACAATTTGGTGGACTATTCACTGAACCACCACAAGCCAACAGTGCCACGAAGCTTGAGGAGACCCTCCATTGGTTCATGCAGGAATCTCTCTCAATTCAAAAAAGCACTCAAGCAGCATCTGAAAGGATGGAAGTGCAGTGCAGATTCATAATTCAGAAGTTGGATGATCTTGGGGCCAATATGAATGATAGACTTAGAAGGGAATGTCAAGTCACTATCACTGAAGGTTGCAAGGCTTTAGATGAGAGAAAAATAGAGAGAGAAGAAGAAGAAAGTTTTAGTGAGAAGGAGAAAGAGGTAGAAAAGGAAGAAGTGGGAGAAGTAAAAAGAAAGAGGTTGAGAGAAAAAAAGGAGAAAGACAAGGGTGAAGAGTGATAACGGTCTAAACACCATTATTTTTATACTTGAAATTGATATCAAATCACAACCTTTATGGCTTAGGATGAGCTTAGAATCATGCAAAACACATTAGTTTGGTTTCAAGAGAGTCAAAAGTGGTTTTAGAGATATTATGCTTGTTTTTACATTGTTTTGACAGGATTTGATGTGAATTGAATGATGAAAGTGAAGAAGGAAGGACTTAGACTCAAGAAGGGATGAGAAAAGATGAAAAGGAGAAGTGACGTCCACCGCTCAGCACCATTCCCAGCGCTGAGCGTTAGCTTCCAGAATCGCACACCGTTGAGCGCCATAATTGATCGTTGAGCGTCCTACTATACCGAGGCCCACCGCTGAGCGGTGAAATGGACGCTGAGCGCCTAAATGATGGGTCTGGGCAGAAATTCTGTTATTTTTCTACATTATAAATAGACCTAGTGCGACCTTTAGAGTTATCTTTTAGCAGAGAGAGACGTCCAGAACATCTTCTTCACTCCTTGGAGGCGGTTTTTGGATGCCGGAGCTCCGAATCACAAATTCTAGGGTTTATTCTTTCCATTAATTCCATCTAGTTTCACCATGCCTATGGTGAACTAAACTCATTGTTGTTGGGGAACGATGTAATCCTTTTAAAACTCTCTTATATCAAAATTCTTATTTTATTCATATGCTTTTATGATCAATAGTTTGAGTTTTCTTTTCTGCGGATAGAGCTTGCATCGTTTAACTCATTCGGTGTCATGATCTTTGATTTTGTCGATACGGGGATGTACGGGGAAATCTAGAACTAATAAGAATTTTCTTGATTATGAAATACTACCTAGGGATAGGAGTAGGACGATCAATTGCTTTAAGCTTCTGTGATTAATGCATTAGTAATTACTAGAGAGACTAGGGATAGTAAACTAGTAATTATGGTAATAGGCTCTTTTCGCCGAGGGATCGGGTTTAGAGTAATTTAGAAAGTTGCATGATATTGATAATAAAGCGAATTTAATAAGAATAGTAGATATAGGAGAGTGGATTAGGATGAAATCGTAAACCCCAACAACTTCATTCATCCATATCTTTATTTTCCAATTGATCACGTTTGCATTTGCATGTTTAAATTTCGTTTTCCATCAACACTACAAAATTATTCTTCTTTCAAGTCTTATATGATCAAATCACATGAACGTCTAGGCCACTGAGTCCCTTGGGAAACGATATCTGAACTTACTGTCTATTATTACTTGATACGATCTGGTACACTTGCTAGGGGCTTAACAAAGAGATAAAGGGAAAGGAGGAGGTATAGAGAAAAAAAATAAAGTTGCATAAAAATCCTCTACCTCACTCAAAAAAGCACCACAGGAAGACGACAGAAAAACAATTTGAGCAATTCATGAGAATCTTCAAGAAATTGAAGATTAAACTTCCTGTGAGTAAAACACTGCAGCAAGCCCTTGGTTATATCAAATTCCTGAAGAAATTTAGCAAAAAGAAGAAATTGCTCAGAAAAAGGAATCACTTAATACATAGGGCAACTGTAAGTGATCAAGTGTCCACTGAAGGATACCACTGATTGGGTCAAGCTAGTGACGTTAAAGAAGCACTTGCTGGGAGGCAACCCAATTCCTGAATTTTTATCTTTTATTTTGTTTTATTTTATTTTATTTTATTTTATTTTTATTTTTTCTTTTTAATTTATTCTTTGTGTGATTTGGATTTGAGTTTGTTTTTGTGTGTTTGAGTTCTTTTTTTAGGTATATGCTACTTCTGATGACAGTAATGACATCATCTACTGATGGATGCTTCTACAACATCTACTGATGGATGTTGTTATGGAAGAGGAAGGTGACTAAACATCTACTGATGGATGTTAGGTGATTAGGCATCTACTGATGAAGATGAGAAAGACTAATGTCTACTGAGGGATACCAATGAAGATAAGAAAAATTAGCATCTACTGATGGATGCTATATGATTAGACATCTACTGATGGATGTTATTAATAGCATCTACTGATGAATGCTATGATGATGGAGACTGGGTCAAGCTAGTGACGTTAAAGAAGCGCTTGCTGGGAGGCAACCCAGTTCTCTGAACTTTTGCTTTTAATTTTCAATTTTTTTTTTAATTTTTTGTTCAATTTTTGTTTTTATTTTATTTTGTTTTATTTTTATTGTGCTCTGCTTGAATGAACTGAACTGCTTTGATTTGTGTGATGGGTTTTACTTTATGAAATTCTAGTGTTTGATTGATGTTGAGATGATAAATGATGTGATTTAAGAGATGACTCACAATATGTGAAACAGGTGCTTGAGATAAAATTTGATTGAGATACTGAGCAGGATGTTTTTTCTGAATTTTAGAACTTGTGAGTTTACCTGTGAGAGTTTTAGGCTTCAAAGTTGTTTATAAATAATTGCTATTACTTTGAAAGCATGAATGATTTTGCCCAAATTTTCTATGATTGAACTGATTGCTTGCAGGTATCATGTGATCAAGGCCATCTTTTGTTATCCCTTATTCTTTTGGCCTTCACATAAATTTTTCCCACTGAAAAGAGAACAATTTGTTCTAACCTTTAAACCTTGAACCTTATGCATGTTTTGAAAATCCTTTTTGAAAAATCTTTACCTTGAGTTAAGTTGAGAACATTTGATGAGGTACTGATAAAGGTTCAAGATTGGGGTTACTAGGTAACAAAAGGTTAGAACAAAAGGAAGAGCTCACTGCAAGGGAAAGCTGGAAAAAAGGAAGAGAGTTTGTTCTTAAATGTTAAATTCAGAAATGTCTCTCTTGACTCAAGGAACTTTGTTGTCTAGAAAAACTGATTTCCTTTTTAGCCCAGCCAAGTTACAAGCCATGAAAAGCCCTTGTGATGATTACCTGCTTGTGAGTATGTTTGATTGTGGTTAAATAAAAGGCAAAATTAATTTGTGTGACATTGTGATAGCACAGTGAAACACCTCACTATACACCTTTGAGTTAAGTGAAACACTTTTGAGTGCTTGAGTGATATACTTTTGAGTGCTTGAGTGAAACACTTTCTTTGGTGAGGAGTGGTTCTTTGAATTTCTGATTGCATCTCTGCTTGGTTAATTGATCTTTCTTAAGGATAGCACCTATTGAAAATGTATGAGCATCACATTGATTTGGATTGAATTAAATCATCTGCATATCTTGACTGAGATCTTTATGCTAAATCGATAAAAGTGACTCTTTGTCTTGAAAGAAATTTTTTTTGAAAAAGGTTGAGTCATTGTAGTGATTATTTTGAAGAACTAAGTTACATTCTGTTTGCTTGAGGACAAGCAAAGTTCTAAGTTTGGGGTTGTGATAACAGTTTAAAACACCATTATTTATGATGTCACTTTGATACAAAAAGCACCCTTTTTCACTTAGAAACTTGCTTGGACTCATGTTTTTTCATTAAGTTGTATGAATAAGAGAGTTGAGGTTGATTTTAATGGTTTTATGACTAAGAAGATGAAAAACCAAGAAGATGGAGCTTAGAAGGGCATAAAAAGGCACCTGAAGAAGGGAAAACACGAAGCTTGGGCAACCAGAGCCAAAGCTTGGGCGATCAAAATCGACGTCCACCACTCGGGCGGCGGGGCTTCGTAGCTTGGGCGTCCAATTTTGACGCCTGGGCCATACATGACCCGTTTTGGCCGCCTGGGCAGTCTCCCTGGACGCTTGGGCGTCGACTTTCGTGGACCGGGCCCTATTTCTGCTTTGTTTTGATTCTTTTGGACCAGGCCCTGTTTTGGCATGCCTCTGACACTATTTAAAGGACCCTAGGGCTCTAGGATTTGAATCCTTAGCAGAGAAGAGCATAGCAATACACTCTTTTCCCAATTCTTAGGCTTTCATTTTCATTCTTTCTTACAATATTCATGGAGTTTCCCCATGTCTTTGGGGAACTAATTTCTATTTGTTGTTAAGGAATGATGTAACCTTCTAAACTCCCATGTATTTGAATTGATTCTTAATTCCATATGCTTTTTCATTAATTGTTATAGTAATTCATTTGTTTCTATGCTTACTTATACAATAGCATGATTTATGAATTGCATGAGTGTGGGGAGGTTCCTTTCAATTCAGGTTCTTTTTGAATTACTCCTAAGGGTCATATTTCTCAAGGATGAGGGTATGAGTCTTGGTCGTCTTAATCTCTTGTTCTTCACATCTTTTTACCAGGAATGCTAGGAATTGTATGAACTGGTAATTAGGGACAGGCTTATTTATCGAGGGATCGGGTTTAAGTGATTTAGTGAGGAACGTTGGCATTAATGCATAAAGAAGAATTCTTATATACATGAGAGGGAATTTGTTGAAATCTAATCCCAAACATATCCATCTCATATAAAGCAACCTTAGTTCATCTTTGTGCTACTTTCCCATTGATCAATTGCATTTTTATTTTATTTATTATTTTTGCATCCCAAACCCATGATCTCTTTTTATTTTAAGTCTTAATTAATCTTGTTTTCACACAACTGTTCAGCGGCGAGAGTCCTCTAGGATACGATACCTGGTCTTACCATTTTATATTACTTGAGCGACTCGGTACACTTGCCGATTTGTCCCAACAATAGTCTACTTTGAATTTTTGTTGCACTAAATTTTCTATAACTTACGATTCAAGAAAGTTTGTAAAGTTTTCTACTTCGAATCAAAGATTGCGAAAAGACTCTGATTTTGAAAACCCACCAATTCACCCCCTCTTAGTGTTAAATCGAAACCTACCTGTTTCCCAACAATTGACACCAGAACTTGTTTTCATAAGATATTTGAAAAACTAGACGACTTTGTTTTTCTTTTAATCGACTATAGACCTAGGGATGACTTCCAGTTTTCAAAGTTTTGGTGAAGGTGCTTCAACAAACAGACCACCTTTGTTTGCTGGTGAAAAATATCCTTTTTAGAAAATTAGAATGCAAATCATTCTTGAATCCATTGATAGAGGAATTTGGGATGCAACATTGAATAGTCCTTTTGTACCTACTAAAACTGTTGATGATAAAACTGTTGTAAAACCCTTTACTGAATGGTCAACTGAAGAAAATAGAAAAGCACGGTATGATATTAAAGCTAGAACAACTATTGCCTCTACACTAACTATTGATGAATTTTTCAGGATATCTTAATGGAAATCTGCAAAGGAAATGTGGGATTTATTGGAAGTCACACATGAAGGCACTGATGAAGTCAGGAGAGTAAGGAAGAATTCTCTGATTCAAGAGTATGAACTTTTCCGGATGAAGGCTGGAAAGACTATATATGAAGTCCAGAAAAGATTCACACATATTGTTAATCTCGTTATGGCTCTTGGCAAAGTGTTTGATAAAGAGGAGATCAACATCAAGATTTTGAAAAGTCTGAACAGAAATTGGCAACCAAAAGTTACTGCAATCTCAGAATCTAAAGACCTTACAAGCATGAACAAGGCTACCTTGTTTGGCAAGTTACGAGAATATGAATTGGAACTTGGTAGACTAAAGGATGAGGAAGAGATTGAAGAAAAGAAGTCTATAACTCTGAAAGCTACAAACAAGAAAATTTCGAAGTCAGATGACTCAGATGTAGAGATAAACGTCAAAGAGCTTATGACCATGATGGTGAGGAAGTTCAGTCGATTTATGAAAAATGATAGTCAACTTACTAACCATGCAGGTCACAGTAAATCAAAGAAAAGCTTCAGATTAAACGCTGTCCAATGCTACGAATGTGGAAAGGAAGGACATATCTAGCCAGAATGTCCAGAATTGAAGCCAAAGTAGAAAGCAAGTAGAAGGTTTCCTCAAGACAAAGGAAGAAAACAAAAAGGAGCCTATATTTCTTGGGAGAATAGTGACTCAAACTCTTCAAGTGATGAAGATCATGACCAAGAAGAGGAGTCTAACATATGCTACATGGTTGGAACATCACATGATGACTATGACAGCAATAAAGAATTTGAAAATGAGCAATTAGAAGTGAAGTATGATCAACTATTGGATGCATTCAGAGAAGTTCATGCTGAAGCAATGCGACTGCAATACAAGGTTAATCGACTCAACTCTAAGAGGAGAGTTTATGAGTATAGAATTGATAACCTTGTGTCTGAAAATGACAGATTATTAAAAGAATTGAATGATGCTTTGTTATCTGCTAAAGAGATTAAAATTGAAACTATTATAGTAGAGAAAAATTGTGATAAATGTCCTACACATGTTGAGTAAATAGATTACTTGACTAGTACGCTAGCCAAATTTACTCAAGGTAGAGACAATTTGAATGTTGTATTAAAATCCTCTGACAGAGCTATACATAGACAAGAAATTGGTTATAAAGCTCAATATAATAGAATCAGTGCAAAGAAGTTTATTGATCTAAGGAAACTTGCTAGAAATACTTGCTTTTATTGCAATTGTGTTGGTCACACTATTAGAAACTATTTTTATAGAACTATTGGTGTTCCTAAAGGTTTATATGTATGGAGACCAAAGGAACAAGTGAAGAAATCTGACAATCAAGGACCCAAGTTCAAATGGGTACCAGCAACCAAAACTTAAGCTGTTTTGCAGGGTTACAACTAGGTGCAATAGGAACTCAAGGATGAAATACATTTGATATATCAATCTTCTTGAGTGTCTACATTGGGTAATTTGTATCACTTTATAGCATCATGCATAAATTGATTGATTGTTGATGATTGATTGTGTGTATGATTGTTTGTATGTTAAAATGTTTGATTTTGTTTGAAAAACTGTTTTCACGACTTTTAGTCGACTCTATTATGAGTCTATTTGACTACGTATATTTTATGAGTTGCACCCTGTCTTGAACTTTATGATTCATATTGTAGTCAGCTCTGGTTTTACTCAATTCGACTAGGGTCTCTTCTTTTAGACCGTTAAAATTTGATATTTTAAATTCTGATTTCATAAGTGAAATTGGGTGAACGCCTCTCTTTATATGCTTGTTTTTGGACTCTTGAAACTCATACACTCTAAACACAAAACCCTTATTCTGATTCACGAGGTTTCTACAAATCCACGAAATGGCGACATCTTCGTCAAGTCCTAGAAAGTGCTCTGTGTCTGCAATGTGTGAAGCGAATCCTGTGTTGATGAGAAGAAAATAGTGATAGAGGAGGAAAAGATAGAAGAAACAGAAAGGTTGATTGAGGGAGAAAAAGATGAGAAGAAAGAAAAAGCAGTGGTTGAAAGAAATGAAAAAAAGAGAAAAATTGTGAAAATAAAGAAGAAAGAAAAAAAATAAAAAGAGAAAGTTGAAAAAGAAAAGGAGAGAGAAAAAGAAGAGTGAGAAAAAAAGGAAGAGAGGAAAGAAGAAAAGATCATATGAAAAACCCCTTCCTCATTCAAAAAAATATCATAGGAGGGAAAAGAAAGTCAAGTGCCTTATGGAGATGTTCAAGAAATTGGAGATTAAAGATCCTATGATTGAAACATGGAAACATGTGCTTGGTGTTCTCAACTTTATGAAGAAATTCAGCAGGAAGAAGAAAAAGAAAAGAATATCAAGCAAGGGGAGTATCAACACCTACTGATGGGTGTTTGAACTTTACCGGGTCAAGCTAGTGACATAAAAAGTGTGCTTACTGGGAGGCACCCTAGTGATCCAAGAACAATATTTTTGTACTTTAAATTTTTAAATCTTTGTGATGTAATCATGAACAATTTTTAAATTTTTGTGTATTGGGTAGCTTCTACTGAGGGAAGCTAAAAATATTTTAGGTACTCACTAAAGGGTACAGGAAGGATTGCACTTACTGATGGGTGTTACAAAGGTTTGGGTCAGGCTCGTGACGTTAAACAAGCGCTACCTGGGAGGCAACCCAGTTGATTGATTTATTATTGTTGCATGTTTTAATACTATTCTAGTTGCATTTAGGGCTTAATTGTTGCATAAGTGAATAAAGTGAGTGGGAATTGTATTTAAGGTTTAATTGTTGCATTTTAGAAAATCCATTCTCTATCATTTTTGCATCATACATAATACAAGTTTGGGGTTTTTGAGAGAGTACTGCATTTTGGTTTCATCCATCATCAGTTATAAAGAATTTTTCATACATTCAAGGTCTTTCCACCCCAAGGACAGGTTGTTATTGCCGAGATGATCATAGGCATGTATGACACACCTCCTGCTCATAGGTGGTTGACGAATGAGTTCAACAACAGAGTGGCTTGGCCAGAGCAGGCACAAGGGAGTGGAGCTGGAGCAGCTGAAGCTCCAGTCAGGAAGGACGATGACAAGGATGATAACTTTGAGGATGCAGAAGCTGGAGAGGATGATGACTCAGATGAGGACATGGATTGAGAGGGCATCTACTGATTGATGCCCATGCTTTAGACAGAGTTTTATCTTGCACTTTTGTATTTTGTTTTTTTTAGAATAGGTTGAATTTTTATTGTCAGTGTCTATGCTTTGCTTGAACACTATTTCTAAAACGGTTTGATTGAATGAAATGCATGATGAATCTATTTCATGATGATTGGATGTTGATGATGATTGAGTTGTGTTGCATGTTGATATCCAGGTGAAAAGTTCACTAGCTATGTGGACATATATGTGATGATTTATGATTGTGGTTATGATGCTAAGCAGGATGTATGAATGAATGATATGTGAGAAAGCATGTTGTGTGAGGTATTGAGCTCCAGAGTATTCATTGTTATATGTACTATTCACAGGAAAGCATTAATGATAGTGCCTGAGTCTTGATAATTGATTGAGTTGAATGTTTATGTCATATGATCATGTCCATTTTTGACCCAAAGTGATTAAAATGTTATACCCTTTGTGAACCTTGGCCTTAAACAGGATGAAAACCCTTGATTTGAAATTATTTACCTTGAGTTGGGTTGAGAATAATTGTATGTATTAACAAGGTTCAAGTTTGGGGTTGTTGGGAAAATTTGAATGGCAAAAAGAAAGGCATTAAGCTCAAGTGTTGAAAAAGAAAAATGCACGAGAAAAGAAAAAGAAGAAAAGAAAAAGCATGAAAGATGAGCTCAATGTAAAAATAAAAGGAAAGGGAAGAAGTTTGGAATGAGTGAGATTGGTTAAAGAAAGAGAGTTTGTGCTTGAACTTTAAATGTTAAAATAGCTCTCTTGACTCAGGGATTTTGTGATCCAGAAAAACCAATTTTTCTTGTTAGCTTAGCCTCATTATAAGCCTTGGAAAGGTCCTTGTGATGGCATTGGCATGTGAGAATGTTGATTGTATTAGATGAAGGGCAATTTTCTTTCATGTGACATGTGAATAGTAGAGAGTGGAGTGACCTCTTAAACACTTGAGTGATTGAGTGAAACACTTGCTTGGTGAGAATAGTTGAATTCCAAGATTACATCTATGCTTAGTTGATTGATCATTCATAAATGAAACATTTGTTAGGAAATATGTGATCATGTGAATTGAATTGAATTGAAAGCATGCATACATCTTGATTAGATTCCAATGAAAATCTGAAATTGAGTAGTTCTTATAATAAGAAAAATGAATTTTGGGATTGTTGAACTATTTGATGAAAAAGTGGAAAGCCAAGTTTTGTTTTGTTTTCTTGAGGTCAAGCAAAGTTCTAAGTTTGGAGTTGCGATAACGGTCTAAAAACCGTTATTTTTATGCTTACATTGATATCAAAATACACCCTTTATGGCTTAGAATAAGCTCAGAATCAAGTAAGACACTTAAGTTGAGTCATTTGAGAGTCAAAAGCTATTTTTAGAGATATTATGCTTGTTTTGCATTGTTTTGCAGGGTTTTGATGAGAATTGAGGATGGAATTGAAGAAGGAAGGTCTTAGACTCAAGGAAGAAAAAGAAAATGAAAAAAAGAAGAGTCTATGCACCGCTCAGCGTCAAAAAGCACCGTTGAGCGCCATAATTCGAGGGAAAGCACTGTTTGGCGCCCAGGAAATGATGCTGAGCATCCAGGGCGATTAGAGGCAAACCGCTGAGCCGTGGTGCGGCTTGAGGGAAATCGCTGAGCGGTAAAATACGACGCTGAGCGGTGGTCTATTGGGCTTGGGCCTAAATTTTGTTACTTTTCTGTGCTATATATAGCCCCAGTGCGATTTGAGATTTGTTCTTTCGGCAGAAGAAGACCTCCAGAGCTGTTCTACACTCCTTGGAGAAGATTTCTTGGATGCTTAGGCTCCAATTTATCATATCTAGGGTTTTCTTTTCCATTCTTTCATTGTATTTCATCTAGTTTCACCATGTCAATGGTGAACTAAACCCTTTGTTGTTGGGGAACAATGTAATCTTTTGAAACTCTTTTATATTGATATTCTTGTTTTATTCATATGCTTGCATATGCCGTTATTATCAATTGTTGGGTTCTTTATCTATGCTCTATGCTATTATCATTTAACTCATTTGATAAATAGATGTTTGCCTTTGTTGATACGGGGACGTACGGGAAAGTCATGAACTGATAGGGAATTCCTTGATTAAGCAAAACCACCTAGGGATAAAGGGGTAGGACAATCAATTGTATTTTTCTTCTGTGGTACTTGCATTGCTAGTTACTAGGGGAGACTAGGGATAATAAGCCAGTAACTAGTAGTAGGCTCTTTTCACCGAGGGATCGGGTTTAGGGTAGACTAAGAAAGTTTGCATGATAATTAGATAATAAAGCGAATTTAATAAGAATAGTAGATATAAGAGAGTGGATAAGATGAAATTGTAAACCCCAACAACTCCATTCATCCATATCTTTTTCTTGCCAATTGAATCACTTGCATTTGCATGTTTACTTTTATTTTTGCATTCAAACCACAAATTAATTTTCTCTACAAGTCTTACGATATTGATTTACACGAAAGATAATGCCTTTAAGTCCTTTGGGAGAACGATATTGGGTTTACCAATTATATTACTTGATACGATCTGGTACACTTGTCAAGGTCTTAACACACACTGAGGACATTGTGTAGTTTAAGTGTGGTCTATTGGGGAGATTCTGATTTTTCTTTGTTAGTTTTTGTTTTCTTTGTTAAAATTTTTGTTTTCTAGGTAGTTTTTGTTGCGTCTTGTGTACAGTTTTGCATGTTTCTCTTGATTTCTAGACTTTGTTTAGGTTGTAGGTGTGTCTTTCACTTCATTGATACTCTGTTTGGTTTGAAATCCTTGCTTTTTCTTTGCTTGGGAAAATGATCATGATGTTTGAGAGGGTGATTGATTGTGACAGAAATACCCTGTGTGAGAACTTGAGCCACTTAATGTTCTTTCTTGTGTGATATGTCTCTTGATTTCTTCCACACATGCCTTGTCTTGACTCTTTTGATTATTCTTGATTGATATGCATGTTTGGAAGTGATAAAGGCAGTTTTGTTCTTGAGCCTCTCTAGCCAAATAAGCTTACCTTGTTTTTATCCTTTGATAAACCCTTTTGAGCCTATACTTTCCCCATTTCTTTGTTTTGAAGCTTATACACTAGCCCTAAGTGAAAAACCATGATTACCTTAACCTTAGGGAATTTTGGAGCTTTGGAAGTGTTTTGGGAACAAGTGTGGTCTCCTTGGAGATTCTGATGAGTTGGCTAGTTGGTTCCCCTTCTTGGTTGATTGTGTAAACATGTGTACATCTTGTCTCTAAAATTTGTGTTCTAAATAGAGAGAAAAGAAAAGAGACAGGATGAGAAAAGAAAAAAAAATAGAGAAAAAAATTGTGAATAATGGAGTCAACAAGAGGATTGAATTGGAGGTCTTAGGTGTGATTTAACTGTGTTAAAACTGACACTTCTAAGTCGACTTTACTACTAATAGAGTTGAATATACTCAGACAGTTATAACAAATAGTAGCAGTTAAACCAACTTAATTGATTACACCATTAATGCAGTTGATTCACAATTAATGCTTGGTCAAACATATTAAAAATATAGTCTTTAGAAAGAATATGTCAAGCATTAACAGAATTTCAAAACATAACAGACTAAGTCGAATGGCTTGCGCACATAGTCAACTTTGTAACAGTTAAATACATAGTTTTGAAAAAATTTCTTTCCAAAAATACTCCCAGCACACTTTGAAAAAGCTTTTTCAAAGCCACGAGTTTTAATCGACTTACTTCATAATGAAGTCGACTTAAAACTGTTGTTTTTCCACACAATTTAAGTTCAACAAAAGTGCATGTGGTTTTCCTTTTTCAAAACATTTTTTATGCAATCACAAATAAGATCTCATGTATAACACAGTGAATTTTCATGTAATGACAAAAACAACACAAACATGTTCTCATATAATCATAAACGTGAAAGCTATGAACATGTAACATAAACACATGTGTTATTAATTATGTGTTGTCATCACAAAAAACCAGAAGCTTTGAGATTGTAAGGTTTGGCTAAACCAGTGCTCCCCTTATCAACAATGTCAACAATATATGTGTTTCTGATGATGACAACACATAATTAATATTAAAATATGTGTATGTACTGTGTTATACATGTTATATGCTTATGCTTACTGTGTTGTATTTGTACAAGCATATTTGTGAACATATTGTGTTGATTATTGCATACTATTGTGTTTGATATGTGATTTTATCTTTGTATCCATAATATGAGGTTTTGGAATTGAAAAACCACAAGCACCTAGCTTCAGTTTTTTGAACTTTAAAGTGTGGCAAAACAACAAATTTTAAGTCGATTACATTATTGGTTAAATCGATTAAAACTCATATGTTTGCACAAATATTTTTAAAGTGTGTTGTGATATATTTTGAGAAGAAAAGTTTTCAAATATATGATTAATGTTACTACTTAATCGATTGCATGCATCTTGTATTCGACTAAGTTTGTTATTAATTTGAAAACTGTTTCAATGGTTGATATAACTGTAACAACGATCATATTTTTGAATATATTGACCAAGCATTTATTGCAAATTGTTTACATTAATTGTGGTTTCAATTAATGCCTTTTACTATTGAAAATTTGTTATAACTGACAATTGTATTCAACTAGATTAATAGTGTAATCGATTAAAACACGTCTGATTTGCCTTATACTATATATGCGCATGATTTGATATCTGTAAGAAGAATTGATATTTACACTGTCATATCTTTTCAGTGTGCTCTTTGACACCTTACAAAAGAGAGAGAAGCTTGAAGAATCATAATTATCGTTGTGATAAAGTCTTGAGGATTTCTTGTGAAGCAAGATTGTTTGGTATGAAAAGACTGATCGTTCTACACAGGAAGGTGCTTACGGCGTGATCAGAAAAGCTTTGGCAAACACTGAGAGTTGCTGGTTTCCCTGTAGTGTATACAGGAAGAAGAACGTGGTTCTTGACTTTGAGGGTTATGTCAAAGGGGTTGACAGCAGAAGAGGATTGTTCTTACTACTTGTCTGTTTTGTATTGCCTATACTTAGATTAGTGAGTTAGAGAAGTAATTTATATTTTGACATGAGGTCGTTGTAAAGCCCTTGGTGTAAAAACTCATATCTATATAGTGCATTGGCTTCCATCTCAGGTTGAGTGGAAGGAATTTGGATGTAGGCAGGTTGGTCGAACCAGTATAAATCGCAGTGTTTGAATTTTCTTATACCTTCTCTCTGCATAGTCGATTATACTATCATTGCATTCGAATACGCTTACTATTTCATACGCTTACTCATTTTTACACATTGATAACGGTTGATTTAATCGTTATCTATGATTCAATTTTGATACTAAATTAACCCGTTTTGACTTAGAAACTTGCTTAATCTCTTATTTTCTGTTTACTTTAGTGAATAAGGGAGTTGAGGCTATACTTGATGATTTTTATCACTAATTGCCTTGATTTTGTAGGTTATTGGAATGATTTGAAAGAGAAGTTAAAGTACCAAGGAGTTGGAACCTAGAAAGGATAGAAAAAGCACCAGAAGAGAAGGCTACAGAAGGTCGTAGGACGTGTGGTAGCCCTTTTTTCGGGCCCTGGGCGCTGGATTCACGCAACCACGCCTAGTGGCCCTTTTCTGGGGCCCTCAGCGCCAAGTGTCTCGCATGGGCGCCTGCCTGCCCTCCCTGGGGCACTGAGCGCCAGCTTCAAGGTACCGCACACCGCCTGGCTGCCCCGTTCAGGGCCCTGAGCGCCACTGCTCTCAAAACCACCGCCTGTTTGCCCTAAGTAGGGACTCTGAGCGCTAGCGTGTTGGGCTTATACTTTCTTTTCTGAACTATTTAAGGACTTGTACACATTAGGTCTTGTATCTTTTGGTGGCAGAAGCGCAAAAACACACTTTTTGACTCTCTAGAGGCAGAATGGGATGCAGGAGCTTTCCTCTTCAGTTTCTAGGGTTTGTCTATCACTTTCATTCCATTGTACACCTAGTTTCTCCATGACGATGGAGAACTAAACTCATTTGTTGTTGGGGAAGATGACCTTTAAAACTCTCATGTATTTGAATTTGTTCTAAACTATTTTATGCTTCGTTCATTAAATGTTAGTGATTTTCTTTTATGCGTAATGCTAGTTTTTTTTAGCTATTCATGACTTGATATTTGATTTTTCTGAGTATTGGGAAATATCTTACAAATCATGATCTGGAAAATTTCACCCAAGGGAACTATTGCCTCGACATAGGGATATAACGTTTGGTTGTCTTAAGCTTCTGTTTGTAATGCAAAATTAATTATTAGGGATGCAAGACATTGTGGTCTAATAATTGTGGTCTACTAAGTCGATTAAAACTCGTGACTTTGCACAGATTTTCTAAAATAGTGTTGTGAGTAATTTTGCAATGAAAAGATTTTCAAAATTGAATTGAAGTGACATAGTCGACTGCATGCGCAGGAAATTCGACTTAGTTAGTTAATGTTTTGAAATTTTGTTAATGCTTCTGAACTATAACGGCTATATTTTGATTCTGTGTTCAAGCATTTATTGCAAGTCAACTGAATTTAATGTGTAATCAATTTGGTTGGTTTGACTGCTACTAATTGTTCTCACTGTTATAACTGTCTGGTTATAGTCGACTATATCAGTGGCAAAGTTGACTACAAGAGCGTCTATTTTATAGAAAACTATAAATAGATGTGATTCTCCAACAACAAATAGAGTTTAGTTCCCCATCGACATGGAGTAACTATATGATCAATGGAAGAGAATGAAACAGAGATCCCTAAGAATTGGGAAAAAAGTGTGTTGCTATGCTGCTCTCTGCCAAAGATACAAAACCTAGAGCCCCACGGTCCTTTAAATAGAGTCGGAAACGAGCAAAAATAGGGCCTGGTCCAATAGAGTCGAAACAGATCAAAAACTAGGCTTGATCCACGAAACCCGACGCTCAGGCGCCCCACTTAGGACGCCCGGGCGGTGGACGAACCTCATGTAAGGCCCGAGCTTCAAGTTGGGCGCCTAGGCTTCAAGACCCCGCTGCCCAGGCGGCCAGAAGGGGCGCCTGGGCGGTGGACGTCGATTTCCAACGCTCAATTTTCCATACAGGGCGTCCGAGCTTCGTGCTATCTCTCCTTCTGGTGCTTTTCCAAGCCTTTCTGAGCTCTATCTTCTTGGTTCTTCATCTCTGCTTCCGGTATTACTTCAATTTCTGTCAAAACAAGGGGAATTAGTCATAAAATCATTGAAATCAACCTCAACTATCTTATTCTCCAGTATTACTTCAGTTTTTGTCAAAACAAGGGGAATTAGTCATAAAATCATTGAAATCAACCTCAACTATCTTATTTACTCAACTTAATGAAAAAGCATGAGTCCAAGCAAGTATCTAAGTGAAAAATGGTGCTTTTAGTATCAAAATCACATCACGGATATCGATATTTTCAACCGTTATCACATACTCATTTCTTAACTGTATAATTTCTTGCATTACTATGATTCTAAATTGTTTGATCTGTTGCAAAACAGGTAGGCTTCTTTTTACACAAAGAGGGGGGAGGGTGAATTGGTGGGGTTTCAAAATCAGAGTCTTTTCGCAATCTTTTATTCAAAGTAGAAAACTTTACAAACTTTCTTGAATTGCAAGTAATGAGAATTCGTGTGCAGCGAAAAAATGTAGTTAACTGCGTAGATAATAAAGTTGACTATAATGAAAAGAGCAGGGATAGAGAATTTCAAACACTGGTTTTTATACTGATTCGGCCTCAATGCCTACATCCACTGTCCTTCTTGTACCCGGAAGCAAATGCACTATAATGGTCAAGGTTTTTACAACAAGGCTTTTATAGAAGACCTCCACGTCAAAAATATAAAACACCTCTCTAACCTTCTAACCAAAATATAGGCAAACCACACAGCAAGACTTGCAGCAGGATGCCCCCTCTCCTGCAATCTGTCAACTACTTTGAACAATCCTCAAAGTGAACCAAACTCCATGAGTCTATCCCCTGTAACTACAACAGGTAACCACAGCAATCACCAATGGATGCCAACAAGAATCTTGATCAACCAGAAAACACCCCAATGTGCAGATATGTGATCAAGTAGTGAGCGTGCAATCAGTCTCCCTTTGAATCTCCTTCAAGTAAGATCACCACCGTCTTCTTGAAGAGTTATTGGAGCTCTATAATCTCAGAGAAACAATCTGAAACAGAATCTGAAAATGTTAGATCACCAAATGTCCAAAAGTCTTAGAATAACTTCAGATTTCATCTATTTATAGATTTCTCTTAATCAAACGCTCCCTTAGTCGAATATGCTACTAATTCAATCGACTAGGTTATGACAGTTATAACAGATTAGTCAAACCAGTAGCATTCAGTCAAACAAAAATAAATTCTCATTCAATACAGTTGACTTATATTCAATGCTCAACGAATATCGTTACAGTTCATGAGCATAACAGAATTTCAAAGCAAACAACTAATACAGTCGAATGCGTGGCGCACACAGTCGACTTCGACATGTTAGAGCATTTTAAATTTCTTTCCTTCACAAAATCTCACATAGCACTGTTTCTAAAAGTCTGTACAAAGACTTTAGTATAGTCGATTCAATTAGTACTAGAGTCGACTTTACCGCAACTTTGTCACATAGCTTTAAGTTCACAAGAGTGCATGTGGTTTTCATCCTTTAAAACATGTGTAATACAACCAGATATGATGTAACATGTACAAGCTCAATAAGTATGCATTCAAATAGTAGTAAAACACAGAAACATGTTCAACAATATATCAAACAATACACATACGAACATGTAATACAACAACAACATATGTGTGTTATTAAAAATATGTTGTCATCATAAAAAAACAGAGTGATATAGATAGTGTGTTGTCAACAATCTCAACATTATCTTTGTTAAACCCCTAGCAAGTATACCAGATCGTATCAAGTAATAATAATCGGTAATCCCAATATCGTTCTTCCCAGAGGACTCTTAAGGCCTTATCTTTCGTGTAAACTAATCGTTTAAGACTTGAGTAAAAGAAAATAATTTGAATGGTTTGAATGCAAAACAGAAATAAACATGTAAATGCAAGAATTCAATTGACAAAGAGAAACTATGAATGAATAAGGTTGTTGGGGGTTACAATTTCATCTTATCCGCCCTCATATATCTACTCTTCTTATTTACTTTGCTTATTTATCATATTGCCATGCAAACTTTCTTGGTCTACCCTTAACCCAATCCCTTGGTCAAAAGAGCCTATTACTAATTACCGGCTTGCCATCCCTAGCCTCCCCTAGTAACTAATAATGCATAATAAGCGGAAGCAAAATACAATTGATCGTCCCACCTCTATCCCTAGGCGGTATTAACATAATCAAGGAATTCTCCCCAGTTCATGACATTACTGTACGTCCCCGTATTAATAAAGAGAAACAACATCTACCGAATGAGTTAAACGGTAAAAGCATTAAGCAAAGGTAAAGAACCCAACAATTGATAAATCAAGCATATGCAAGCATATAAAGTAAACAAGAATTTCAATATATGAGAGTTTCAAAAGATTACATTGTTCCCCAACAACTAAGGGTTTAGTTCACCATAATCATGGTGAAACTAGATGAACTAAATGGAAGAATGGAAAAGCAAACCCTAGAATTGATAAAGTGGAGCCTAAGCATCCAAGAAATCTCCTCCAAAGGTGTAGAGCTGTTGTGGACGTTGTTCTCTGCCAAAAGAATTACATTTGGATTCGCACTAGGGCTATATATAAGCCAAAAAGATAACAGAAAGATCTCAAAATCCAAAATATAAAAACAGACAACTGCCCAGGCGCCCAAAATGACCGCTGAGCGGTTTGCCTTAACACACGCCACCGCCTAGGCACCTAAAATGACCGCTAAGCGGTTTGCCTCTTGTCGCTCTAGACGCTCAGCGTCACCGCCTGGGCGCCAGACAACAACTTTTCCTTGAACTAGGACGCTCCGCGGTGGAATTTACCGCTGAGCGGTTCACAAACTCTTCTTTTCTTCCTTTTTCTCCTTCATTCTTGAGTCTATGACCTTCCTACTTCATTGAATCTCATGTAACACAACTTAAGAGTTTTACTTGATTCTAAGCTCATTTTAAGCTACAAAGGGTGTGATTTAATATCAAATTTATGCATGAAAATAACGGTTTTGAGACCGTTATCACTCGTATGAATTGTATCCTGCATACACAAGAAACAAAACCCTAAAAAGAAATTTTATATAAAAATAAAAAAAAAAAACAAGTCAAATTTAATCAATAATCACACTACTAGGAAGGTCATAGACTCAAGAATGAAGGAGAAAAAGGAAGAAAAGAAGAGTCTGTGAACCGCTCAGCGGTAAATTCAACCGCTGAGCGTCCTAGTGCAAGGAAAAGTTGTTGTTTGGCGCCCAGGCGGTGACGTTGAGCGTCTAGAGCGACAAGAGGCAAAACGCTCAGCGGTCATCTTGGGCGCCTGGGCGGTTGTCTGTTTTTATATTTTGGATTTTGAGATCTTTCTGTTATCTTTTTGGCTTATATATAGCCCTAGTGCGAATCCAAATGTAATTCTTTTGGCAGAGAACAACGTCCACAACAGCTCTACACCTTTGGAGGATATTTCTTGGATGTTTAGGCTCCACTTTATCAATTCTAGGGTTTGCTTTTCCATTCTTCCATTTAGTTCATCTAGTTTCACCATGATTATGGTGAACTAAACCCTTAGTTGTTGGGGAACAATGTAATCTTTTGAAACTCTCATATTTTGAAATTCTTGTTTACTTTATATGCTTGCATATGCTTGATTTATCAATTGTTGGGTTCTTTACCTTTGCTTAATGCTTTTACCGTTTAACTCATTCGGTAGATGTTGTTTGCCTTTATTAATACGGGGACGTATAGTAATGTCATGAACTGGGGAGAATTCCTTGATTATGTTAATACCGCCTAGGGATAGGGGTAGGACGATCAATTGTATTTTGCTTCCACTTATTATGCATTATTAGTTACTAGGGGAGGCTAGGGATAGCAAGCCGGTAATTATTAATAGGCTCTTTTCACCAAGGGATTGGGTTAACGGTAGACCAAGAAAGTTTTCATGGAAATATTATAAATAAGCAAAGTAAATAAGAAGAGTAGATATATGAGGGCGGATAAAATGAAATTGTAACCCCCAACAACCTCATTCATTCATAGTTTCTCTTAGTCAATTGAATTCTTGCATTTGCATGTTTATTTCTTTTTTGCATTCAAACCATTCAAATTATTTTCTTTTACTGAAATCTTAAATGATTAGTTTACACGAAAGATAAGGCCTTAAGAGTCCTTTGGGAAGAACGATATTGGGATTACCGATTATTATTACTTGATACGATCTGGTACACTTGCCAGGATCTTAACAACGAGAAGCAAGAAAAATTTAGAACCTCTTCTTGAAGGTTTAAGTGAAACCCAGACGAAAAGGAGGATTCGAATTTCTAGAGAATTATTCCCCCCTCCGGAGATATTGTTGCAACCCTCTCCAAAAGCATCTAATAGAGCACAAAAGAGATGTGATGGAAGCGACTCCAATCTTCAAGAAGGAGTGACTCAACGAAATGGAAAATAGAGTTGATGGATGCAGTGCACGGCAGGTGTTCGATAAAAGGTATGAACGGGTTTGGCTATGGTGTGGAGATAGAATTCTAGCTCAGAAAGCTTTCCAAAGGGGAAAAAAGCTAGACGATGCAAAGCTAAAGCTAGCACAGTGTTTGAACTTGAAGAAGAACGACTGAAATTCAGCAGCATCTCATTACTATCATTCAAGTTGCCATTACAAAGGATTTGGCTTCTCTTTTATAGATGAAGATAACCTATGAGTCGTGCAATGCAAGCCATACAATGAACTTATTACAAATGTGCTGGAAAAGAAGTGTATGATGAGTCGTTATTTCTTGAACCATATTTAGTTTACTGCACTTAAATAAACCAGGGAATTGTGTTTAATTGTCTGTTATTTCCCCGTTTTCCGAATTCTGCTTAATTTGGTCGAAAATTCGTATTTTCGCTAATTTGGATATTTTGAGCTGATTAAGCGTATTTTTGGTTACAGTGAAATTGTGGAAATATCATTTGGAGCATTAGGATATGGTGTGGCTCATTCAAGACTCAATATTTAGTCATTTAGATTTTAATTAAAGTTGTAATTTCGTTTTCTAGAAGCCCTTGATTAAAATTAGGTGTTTTGGACCCTTTTAGGGGCATTTTTGTAAAAAACCAATTGTGGGGGCCATGTGGCATCTCTTTAGGGCTGACTTGTAGTGTGTGGACCCCACCAAATTTGAAATTCTAGGTCATATGGGGTGTGAATACCGAGCCACACATACACACTTCTATAGCACACGGTTTTTGCTTCATTTCTTCTAGGTTTTCATGTATGAAGACTCTCTCTTGGAGCTTGCCATGGGGTTTTCGGTTTTGGCTATATGAATGAACAAAGTTGCAGATTTTATTCTTCTCTTACTTTAATCTTAGTTGTCTTAGCTCATTGGTGGTGAAAAACCATTCATTTCTACTTCCATTTGCTTGTTCTTGATGTATGAAGCTTGAGCTTTGGAGCTTGTCTTTACATTTCTATGGTGGATGTTGGGTTTGAGTGGCTTTATATTTTCGTTTTCCTCTTCATTTGCTGCTGTTCTTCTCATTTTTCCTTGCATTTCATTTGGTTGGATGATAAAAATGGAGTTCTATTTGAGTTTTGGGTTGAATAGAGCTTAACTTGATGTGTGGGTGTTGTGGTTTGGGCTCTTTCTTCTTGATTTTTGGTTTTGATGTTTGAAGCAAGGATGGAACCAGATTTTGGGGTTGTTATTGTGGCTGGACAGAGCTTGAATTGGTAGCTTGGTTATCATTTTCGTTTTTGCAAAGAAATGTGAAGAGAAGAGAGTTAGAACTTGGGTTGAAGGAGGTAGATTTTGTGTTTGATGTGTTTGTATGATTTTACATGTGGAAGCTTGGTTTCTAGTGCTCATTCTCGGTATTGAGAAGAGGAAGAAAGAATATGAAGGTGTGTGTTGGTGAAGAAAACGAAAATGGTGTGTAGAAAGGAGAGAGAATTATGCATTTAATTTTTACCACTTTTGGACCAACAAAAAAAGATGCTTGTTTTGACTAAAGGAAGGTTTCCACTTTGAGCTTTGGCCTTTGCTTGTTCCAGCCGTTAATTGTCTTTGACATGGGAGGTCTTTGGTTGTTTATTTTCATTTGGTTTTGCTTACATGGCACATTGGGAGAAGCATTCAATATATTGTCCATTTAGCTAGTGGTTTTTAGAGCACTTTTTGCACAATGGTTGTTGGTAGGCTTGGCAATTTCGGTGCTGGAGTGTGGATTCCAAAATTTTGCTCATGGAAAGAGAGAAGGGAAGTTTTCATTGGGATTGTTGAAGCACATGTTTAATTTCCTTGAAGAATGGTGCACATGGGACAAGAAGTCAACTCATTTGGTGGATATTTGAAAGTTAAATTTTGAATTGGTATTTGGAAGAACATGATGCACGGCCATGAGGTTCTCTTTTTGGCCAATTGGACTTTTAAAATTAATTGTTAATTGTCATTTAGTCAAATTAATTGTTAGGATTAAATTAGGCTTGTTGGTGCCCTTGGTTTTAAATTAATTTAGTTAAGAGGTTGAGTTTATGTGTTTGAGTTAGTGTTGCATTTAATTATTTTTAATTGTGTTTGCTAATTAATTGGTAGCAGTTTTTGATGTTTAAATGTTGTCTAATTTGTTTAGTCCTTTTAATTTAATTTCCATGGTAGCTTAATTTAATTCAGTCGGTCATTAGCCATATTGCAAAGTTTCCCTGAGGTTTCTGAACTATGACTGTGTGGCAACTCTGACTTGGTTAATATTAATTTTGTATTTGCACCTGCAATTAGGTATACGCTTAGTTGCCCAGTTGGTGTGACATCTTCTCTTAGTTGATGGAACTGTTTGGTGTAAATCAGAGTTGATATTAACACTGCATTCGCTTAGTTCGCAGTTATGAAGACAGATTTAACCGTCCCTTAGTCGGTTAACTCTGTTGGATTAGAGGTCCGAGTAGCAACTATATTTTGATAATCAATGATGGGAACATTGTGAATAGGTTAAGGACTGACTGTTTTCATTCTGTGTTGATCCCGTATTTTTTACAGTACTGTTTGCGTTTTCGTCGTTAAATTTCTGTATTTGTCGTAATTAAATTTTGTTTTCATCTGTGATTCCCCAAAACGATTTCAAAACCCCCCCTCGTGTTAGACTCGATTCTTGAACCACATTTGGTCCTCTAGAGATGACCTAGGAGTCACTTCCTAGCTATACTGCATTTCTAATTGCACATTAAATTTGCATGGTGTGCGACACCCATCAGTGTGCAATGGATGTTTGGCATTTTTCACGTGGAAGGTATGGATCATAAGCTTCAAGAAGTGTAGTCCACGTGAAAAGCATGGAAAATATGTTGCAAGGAGTGGAAAACGTGCTTCAATATGAGAAGCTACACGGCTATGCATCATGGTTGTTTTCCACATGGGAAATGTGCCTCATAGTTGGCTGCAACATGCACTCCTACTTGCTTACTTTGGTTGGCACACATGGCATGCTTTCCCTTTCTTATTGGTGGCCTACAAAACAAGGTAAAAGTATTTAGATTTAGGAGAATCTTTCTAAGACTTTAGATAAGGAAAAAGTTTTGGAAATCTTTATTCTACTTCCCTTTCTTTAGTCTTAGTTGTAGTTGATACTTCTTTGCATGGGAAGTCCCTAAAGGGTTGCCATCAAGAAGGCTGGGGAGGAAGCTCCTAGGAGACGCACTCTGGAAGATGCTATCAATGTGGTTAGCCCTCAACACTTTAGCATCATTGCAAGGACGAGGGTCAATGCACTGAGTATGGAGTTGAAACCGGCGTTGATTCACTTGGTGCAAAGCAATCAATTCAATGGGTTGTCAACTGAAAGTCCATATGATCATCTCACCACATTTAATGAGATTTGCAATACGGTGAAGATCAACGAAGTGCTGGATGAAGCACTAGTGCAAAAACAGCCTATTACATCGTTTATTTTTAGCCTTTAACGACGCATTTGCTAGTGACGTTATAGCGGGTGACGTAAGTTTACGTCGAATAATAACGGGTGACGTTAATCGAACACGTTTACGTCGAATACAAAGGTAATAGACGTAAAGTTAACGTCTATTATGTAGATCGACATTAAGGTACGTCGTATAGAATAGAGTTTAACGTCCAATATTTGAATAAATATTTATTTTTAAAGAAAGATTTTTCGTCATATGGTCTAGGGAACTGACTTAAAGTTGACGGCGGCATAAAAGATTGTTGACTTAATATTCACGTCGAAGTGCAAATTTGACGTCAATTTTTGAATAAATATTTATATATAAGGAATACTTGATGTTAGTTATAAGGTGAATGATGTAAGGTTGACGTCGAACTTGTTTACAGTCGACGTTACTATCGCTGAGCCGTAGAGTTCCTCGACCAACGTTTTTTTATCATCGTTATCCACTATATTATATGAACGTCACTCATCGCCGTGATGGACGTTAAGATACATATATTAGGGTCGAACATTGTATAAAATGACCTTACCTTCAGTGTTTTTTTATTAAATTTCGTTCGTTTTAGCTCATTTAACAAAACCTGAAATACAGCAACCAGTTTTCCAATTCCTAAATGCACAGAATTAATTAATTTAACCATGCTTTCATCAATTGCAATTAAATAGTAAAAGTAAAAGACGCTAATGCTATCATCAAAACTTAAAAGAACCCACTTTTCCATTCATCTATTCACAGTATTCATCTATTCACAATATTCATCTATTCTCAATAATCTATTCATAGTATACATCTATTCACAGTTAAAAAGTTGCACAAGTAAGAAAATGTGCTACTATCAGGAAAGGAAAAACCTAAAACTATAGTTATTTAAAGTGTTTATTTAAATATCATGCACATTCCTCTCTTATCGTCTTTATATTAGTGCATTGGGCAATGCAGAAGTAGTGTTGAATTACTGCAAAATCAAGGAAGGAAAGTTTACAATTATATTCATTTTAATGTCAAAAGTTCATTGATATTTTTAAGATTTTCAAATGTAAATTTCTACCTCAGTCCAATCTCCTCTGATTCTTACTCGGATGATTGTCTTCATCCATGATATGATGTAGTAGCCACATGTCCAGGAATCTTTCACATTTACACTAAACATGTGAAAGAACTTAGTCAAATGTAATGGTTTAAAATTGACTACGAAAATTAAAGGTTAAAGATCAACGAATTCCAACCTTAGGATATATAATTTCAATTTGTTGTCCTCTGGTCCTAGTCAGAACTCTAAACAAATTTGAAACATTTGAAATATTAGAAACATAAGTTAATATATTAATATCATAATGAATTGATAAGAACGAATGTAATACTTACCTATTTCTCCCACATGCCTTCGTTGTGATCACATCGAGTTGCATGTATTTCATCGGGTACATCATAAACCTTATTTTCAATGGTTCTCGATGAGAAGAAGCTTGTCTCAAGTATATCTAGAGAGTCTTCATCATCGGTTGTGTGCATGGCTCTGCCTTCCAATACCACTGACCATTTGTGATTCACTAGGTTAGTGACATAGAATATTTGTCTTGCTTGACTAGCCATAATAAATGGTTCATCTCTGTAACTCATTTTGTTAAGATCCACCAAAGTGAATCTGAGGTCTTCTGTCACGACACCATATTTACTATCAACCCATTTACACTTGAAAACTGGAACTCTAAAAGTGACATAATCAATTTCCCAAATTTCTTGTATTATTCGAAAATAACTGATTAATGCTCTAATTGGATTCTTATCCTTGGAATTGGAAAAGTGTATAGCCTCAGCTTGTAGGGTAACTCCCCTATTTTGAACTCTACTTTTATCATTTTCCTCCTTTGAATAGAACAAGTAATTGTTTATGTAATAGTTGTTGAAAGTGATCACATCAGTCTTAGGTCCACAAGCTAGTCTCAACAGATTTTCAGAAACATTCGGAGTGGCATAAATCTTTTTCTTAAACCAAGATAAAAAGGATTTGTTATGTTCATTAAATGTCCACTTTTCACTCATACGTGGATGTGCTGACAAGCTGTTTATTAAGTGTCCACCTTCAAACTATGTAAACATTGACAAAATAATTTTTTTTCTTTTTTGGAAAGAGTGTGACAAGCTGGAGGAAGATAGGTGCGTCTTCCTATGGATTGCGGATGTAACTCAGAACGGATTCCCATGTCAACCAAGTCTTGTTGTGCTTTCACTCTATCTTTTGTTTTTCTTTTAACGTTTAGTAAAGTCCCAACAACACTATCACATACATTTTTTTCAACATGCATCATGTTTATGCAATGTCGCACATCAAGTTTACACCAATATGGAAGATTAAAGAATATTGATCGCTTTTTCCAAATGTTTCTCTCAAGGGTCATTTTTTTATGTTTTCCGAAGACAACATCAATGTTCCTCACCTGGTTGTATACTTCTTCCCCATTACATGGTCTACACACTACATCTTCAGGATTTCCATTAAACGCTTTTTTCAATCTACGGTAAGGGTGATTTTTAGGAAGGAATCTTCGGTGTCTTGTGTACGCAGTTTTCTAGCCATGCTTTAGTTGAAGATAACTAGTATTTTCTTCACAAATCGGACATGCAAAATGACCTTTAACACTGTAACCACTCAAGTTCCCATAGGTTGGGTAATCATTTATGGTGCAAAACAACATTGCAAACAAACGAAAGTTTTCTTCTAAATATGAATCTAAGACCTCGACGCCCTCTTCCCACAACATTTTTAAATCTTCAATTAAGGGTTTTAGATAAACATCAATGTCATTTCCAGGTTGTCTAGGACCCGATATCATCATCATTTATTTTCTCTTCATGCACAACATAGGAGATAGATTGTATATCATCAAAATAACTAGCCATGAACTATGTTTTCTACATAAGTTGCCATAAGGATTCATACCATCGGTAGTAATTGCAAGTCTTAAGTTTCATGGCTCTGCATTAAATTCGGGAAATGTGGCATCAATGTTCTTCCATTGTGGGGAATCAGTTGAGTGTCGAAGAAGATTATCACATTTTCTTCCATCAACGTGCCACATAAGATTCTTCGCATCTTCTTTAACAGAAAACAATCGTTTCAACCTCGATACTATAGGTAAATACCACATGACCTTGGCCGGTGGACCTTTATTCATTTCATCGTTATTTCCATCAAGTTTCTTCTTAAATCATGACGAACCACACATCGCACACACCTTCATTGAAGCATATTGATCTTTATACAATACACAGTCATTGGGACATGCATGTATCTTTTGGTATTCCAAACCCATTGGACATTGAATTTTCTTTGCGTCGTAATTACGTATAGGTAACTCCAATAATTCCGTGAAACTTTTATCAGTCCATCCGTTTCTTGCTTTCAAACAAAACAATTTCAAAGTAGCCGATAACCTTGTAAAATTGATGCATCCTGGATACTCTTCACTAATACTCATAACCTTCTTTCTTTATCGTAGTCGTCCGCGAAGAAGAAAGTTCAAGCAGAAATGGAAGCGCGAACAAACAGTGAGACTATGTTATGTTTTTAATTCAATAAATAAATTTCATGTCGCATACAATAAAAATTTGACGTTCTATTTAAATATAACGTCGAACCCCAAATTATATGACGGTTTCTCTTAAAACATTAGCACCAATAGAACGTCGAATATGAGTTAATTCGACGTTTTCTCTTAATAAGCCGCCAATATCAGAAACTATCGTACTTTTCGATCTCTTTTATTTTCACCCCTCCCATAGAACATCGAAGGATGCGGGGCTGGGATGTGAAGGGAATTGAAGTGGTTGGGAGCATTAATGGTGTGCTTAATAGAACGTCAAATTCGATGGGGCTTTGACGTTTTTTCTTCCGCCAATTTCAAAATTTGGCGCTCTTATGATTCTCTTTTCTTTAAAATCATACATGAAATCTTTTCTTTTTACTTCTTCCTTAATCGATTCAAGTTAGCAGTGTACTGAAATTTGCACTTTTAAACCAGTGATCAGTTTTTAAAAGGTCGACGACGTTAAAAATTCAAAAAAAACTTAGACCTTTTATTTGGTCACAATCAAATAAATTACTTTTTAAAATTTAATAGTTATAATAGGTAATTAGTATAAATGATTAAGCTTTAAAAAATACTATGATTAACATTATTACAAAAAACAACCCTCTCATGCATTATTTCCTTTCTTTTTAGTAGCAAACAGGTATCATTAATATCCCCATAAATAATCAATGAAAACTCATTTGCATTTCTTAATTTATAACGCTTGGAATCGATTTTTTATTACTTCGAATTGATTATATTAACATAGCAAAATTGAAAGAGGAATTATATGAATATAGAGGGCACATCAAACTTTCTAACTTCGATCCCTCCAAATGTCACCTTCCTCGCGGGTGATAGAAAAGTAGACATTTTTGGGTTGCGGGAAGTCATTTTGTTAGAAATGTCACCTTCTCTGATTGATGTTTTAACGTCGAATTTGTCTGGGCTTCAACGTTAATACAAAAAGGTTTACTAAACATAATTACACGATGTACGTCATTGGTTCATCTATAAATATAGCTTGCATCTCACTTATTCCCTTGCCTCCTGTTTCCATATTGAACATATTAGGATTCATATTTTTTATTTCATTTTCATTTTCTTTTGCTTAGATTTCTAAGCATTTATCTTCTTCATATTGCATTTTGATAACTTTAACTTGAAAGTGGTTCTTTCATCGTCATCTAATATGAAGGAGCCCTTTCGAGTTAAAGTTAACAAATGTTTTTATAGTACAGAAATCTGGGGGGCAGGATGTCAATTTGTTATTAATCAAACGACATATATAACTTTTTCTATGATCGATGTTTGAACGTCGAACTCGGTAGGGCTTCGACGTTCAACAACATCGTGGTAGACACACTACTCGTGTATTTCCAATGACCCTTGACTAAAATCTGTGAATCCTATAATGTCTCTGAAAATGGCTTCTTCATCTCATCTCTCAAGAATAGAGAAAGCAAATAGCATGGCTACTGTTACAAAAGCTAATGTAAATGGCTGGATAAGTGATGATGATTTTCGAGTGAGATTTACTGATGGAATTCCTGAAGTTGTTGTCTCACCAAAGTATTTTGACATGAGATTATTTGGAAGGGAAAACTTTAAATTTCCCGAATGGATTTAGACTCAAAACCTGTCAACTTTGGTGCAAATGAACGGAGACTGGTACCCTGATCTTGTTAGAATATTCTACCATCACTTAAAAATTATCAATGGTGACATCTGCTCAAGAGTTAAAGGCACTTACATTTTAATTAACAATGATGTCTGGCAACAGACCACTGGGTTAAAGGCTAAAGGAATCTCTTCTCATCTACCAAACTCTCAAGTAAATCATTGGTTAAAGAAAAAGGATCTCTATAGAGGGTGGCTCAGACTTCCGGTAGGTCAAACAAGAGAAAATATTTTTCTGCATGAAGACCTCATAATTGAAGAAATGGTTTTAGCACATATACTGGCATAGGTGATTCTACCGGGAAGATTGATGCAAGATGAAATAACCACAGAAGATGTGTTTCTTCTACATGCTATAAAGAATAACATACCCACCAACTGGGTGAAGGTGTTAAAAGTTCACATGACTAAAGCTACTCGCAGCAACGCTAACTATCTGCCTTATGCTGTTCTCATAAGTAATATACTTGTTCTTCAAGGAGTGAATACCTATGGAGAAAGGAAACATTCATGTACCTACACAAATGTCATAAATCATAACACCCTTGTGTCACTAGGACTAGTAAGGACATTAAAAGGATGGTGCTTTAGAGGCGAAGAGAATCTGATGTACTGTTTTGGAAGCACCTCTGTTACATGTGGAAAAAGATTTGCTAATGCCTCCAACAACAACAGTGAAGATATCTTAACTGATTCCCTTCAATTAATTGTTAACAAGCTCAATCAGTTGGAGACAAAGGTTGATCGTATTCTGCAACATGGGAAGGATAAAGACACATTTGAAGATGACTCTATGGATTCAGTTGAAGAAGGATAGGAATAAAAATACACTCCATCTTGTGTTTTATGTCTTTTTTTGTGTTTTGTTCGTTTTTGTTCTTAATTGTCTTTTGATAATGGCTTAGACTACCATTTTGTCTGGTCTTTTGCAGTAGTTATCTATTTGTAATATTGTTTTGAAATATAAATGAAATCAGTTAGTGTTGGTTTGAATCCAGTCGCTTTACATTTAATGATTGAATCTATGTTAATCAATTTTAATCGATTGTATGATTGTTGAAGTTGATCATGCACATGCTAACTGTTACATGACTTCTTTTGATGTGAGGAAATTCGACGTTTTGACTGAATTATAATTTTTTAATTTTTTAATTATAAAATGAAGTATACAGGGTGAAAACTGATGTTTAAGTAAGGGAAAAGTTGGAAATTAAACCTAAAATTAAGTGTTGAAAGCCTCATTCTCATTTACATTGCAAAATTAAATAGTTAGGTTCTACAACATTCTCATTTAGACATACTTGAACATAAAATTAAAAAAGAAAAAACATTTTAGGGAGAAAAAACATTTCAGCCAATGACATGCTGCCACATCACCACCTTGACACGTCATCATCATCTTCTCCAACAATCTGAAACCCTAATTCCAAACCAAATCCTAAGGCACCGTCAGCAACCATCGCACCACCAGCAATCACCTTCCCACCGCACCATCGCATCAGGCCAACACCCACCTTCCACAAAACAATCCAAAATCGCCGCTGAACCTCCACCGCAATCCTCTTCGCCAAAGCGTCGCTGCCTTCGTTCTCATCCAAACTCCATGGACGCCGCACCTCCTTCATCAATCTCGGTACTGATGTTGGCGGCATGGAGGATAGACAGACAGCCAAGATCGAAGTTGGGGTATACGAGAAAAATGTAGTTGCTGATTGTGAGACTGATAATGGAGACTCTGATGAACTCAAGACGCTCGTAAGAAACACCTTGGGTGAAGACGAACTTGAGAGCTTCTTGTAGAAGCTTTCGGTATTTGAATATGTGGCATAAGATTCTCTCTCTACCTCAGCCACTTATGCCACAGATTCAAAAACTGGAATCTTCTAGAGGAAGCTCTCACTCGTTCATCTTCACCGAAGGTGTTTCTTACGAGCATCTTGAGTTCATCGAAGTCCCCATTATCAGTCTCGCAATCAGCCACTTAAATTCAGAATATATTTAGAATGTTGACGTCGAATGTTGAGTACCCTCGATGCAATGACCTGGAGTTATTCATTGTTGACATCAAGTTAGCAGTGTACTAAAATTTGGACTTTTAATAGAGATTAGTTTTTCATAAATCAGACGTATAAATTAACAGGAAAAATAGAAGCTTACATCGAATATTAATGATATTCGACGTTTTATTATTCTAGTAGGACGTCGAATACTAAGGATATTCGACGTTTTATTTTTAAAGAGAAATAAAATATTATTCTGAAGATGATTCGTGGCAAGATGTATGCAGTTCCTATCAGAACATGAGATCTTTCTTTGCTTACTTGTGATAGAGGTGCTTCCATAAAGATATAACAAATTTTCTTCTCCTTTAAAGCATCATCCTCTTAAAGTCCTTGTTAATCCAAATGAGATCAGAGTATTTTGGTTAATCTCATTTGTGCAGTTGCATGGAAACCTCCTTTCACCATCAGTGTTCACACCTTTATTTTCAAGAATTCTGCTGACTAATATTGCATAGGGTAGATGATGAGACTTGTTCGTAGTACTTTCAGTAAGATGTTCTTTTAGCACATCCACCCAATTGATTGGAATATCATTCTTAAGAGCATACAACAAGTAGATATCTTCAGTTGTCATATTTGGTTCAAGCATTCTTCTAGGTAGAATCACAAAGGCAAGTATATGAGCCATTATTCTATCTTCCATCCTTAGTCCTTCATGAGCAAAGTATTTTTCAAGCAACTCGGATAACCTTGAATTGTTATCAGAATATCTTAGCCACCCTTTGTAGACATTTCTCTTCTTCAACAACGAATTTTTTCCGAGTTAAGTAGATGAGATGATACACCCTCAGCTTTTAAACCGACAACATGTAGCCATGTATCGTTGTCAATCACAATGTCAACCCCCTTTACTCTAGAGTGAATATCACCGTTTACCAATTTCAGGTTGTGGTAGAACATTTTCACAAGATTAGGATACCAGTATCCTTTCAGTTGAACCAAGGACGATATGATGGAAGAAGGCTCCAAGGAAATTGTCCGATAGGCGAAGCGAACATGAATCTGGACCTCCTCGAAGCTTCTTCGACGCGGAAATGATGTAAACTTTAAGGAAATCATAGGATGAACTAAGGAAACCCTAAAACCCCAAATTAAACGGTACAAATACTAAGTGGACTCAAAGGAAACCTAGAAATGGGGAGAGATGCAAAATGAACCGATTAATCGGTTGAATCTCAAGGTTAAACGGTGGAAATGTGTTAGATCGGAGCAAAGAAGAATTTAACCGGTCAAAATGGAAGGAAATTGCAAAAGAAGGAAGAAACCCTAGGTTTTGATGAAGATGATTGGTGGAAAAGGAGGAGAAGTAGGTAATGAAATGCTGAGAAATAAGGTTTACCGTGATGGAGGCAATGGTCGATGTAGAGAGTTCTCGAGTGCAAAGAAAGAGGTGCTTCTCTTGCTCGAGAAATATCATAAAATGGCTAATCTGATGCGCGAAATGGAAAAGAGGAAATGAGATTAATGACGCGGATCTGTGAGAGAAAATAATGAAGGATGTGGCTCACAGTGAGCGCTGACGCAAGCACAAGATGTGGCAGTGGATGAGTGGATTCGCGTAGAGGAGGAGAGATAAGGTGGAGCACCGTGGAAATTGGAAAACGGAAAATAGGAAGGGTGCTTGGAAGTGGCTAGAGGAGGTCTCTTGGACTTTCTAGCCTGACTTTCAAGAGAGAATATTTTTGTGAATTAGAAAAGTCTATTCTCATTAATCTCAAAAGTAAGGAATACAAGAGAGGAGCTGGGTATTTATAATAACCCATGCTCATTGCAAGCTATACTACGAGTACAATGAAATGTAAAAATACGACTAAGAGGACTATGTCAGGAAGGATTCCATCATACCCTCCCTCTTAAAAAAAGATTTGTCCTCAAATCTGGAAATCGCCTTATGAAGAGGCTCCACATAGTCTTGGGAGCATGGCCATCTTGAAGTGGCCTTATTCTTTTAGATACACTTTTCTTCCTCCTGGATCAAATACGAATCTGCAATACACATGAAATATATCTTCCATTAATATCGATCCAAGAAAAGAATTTTCTAAAAAAATAACTTTGGAATAAGGACTTCTTATAGTTTCTTTTGAAGTTTTAAAAATGGTTAGAAGTCCAAATTCAAAAGTTACTTTGCTTTTGTCTTGAGTTATTTGTCTCCCTAAAGGTAACAATAACTCAAGATTGCCATACTTTGAAAAAGTGTTCATTGAATATGGAATGACAATTAGTTTGAAAGAGAAATCAAAATTGGAAGAGTTAAAAATGATTGGAAAAGATTGAAAACCTTTCCTTTTAAAATTAGGTTCCATGATTGGAGTCAAAGTTGCTATCAGTAGGACTTCCTCCTTTTCTTTCTTTTCGCTTTCCACTCTTTCCTTTTCTTGTTCTCTTCTCTCTTTTTCTCTTTTCTCTTCTTTTCTTTTCTCTTCTCTCTCTTTCTTTTCTTCTTCTCTCCTCTCCTCTTCTCTTCTTAATTCCTCTCTTCTCTCTTCTTCTCGTTTCTCTTCTTCTCTCTTTCTCTTCTCTTATCCTTTCCTTTCTTCCTCTTATTTTCTCTCTATCTCTCTTTCTCTTTTCTTTTCCTTGATTTCTTTAAGTTTGACTCCAAATTCTAATTCCCTCCTAAGAAACCAATGATCATTTAATCTCTCAAGAAACATTTTTCCTTCTTTAATGCAATCTCTAATTAATTCTAGGTTTCTTTTAATGGTTGAAGGCACAAACTTTCTTCTCATGCAAGCTTTTAATGTTGAGATGGTTGACAACACAAACTCTATATCAATCTAGTTTTTTATGATGACAACACTATGCTTAATAACAGTACACATGTTGCTATATTACATGTTCTTATTCTGAACTGATTGTTATATCTGATGAACATGTTTTGATGTACTGAGATGTATGTTCCTATGTTAATTGTGTGATATATTTGAGGAACATGTTTGTATGATTATGTGCAATGTGAAATGCTTTATCAAAAATATTTTACTGCATATTTTGGAAAGTGAAAAATCACGAGCACCTTTTATAAACTTATAATTGTGTGACAAAGTTCTAGTTCAGTCGAATACATCTGTAATGGATTCGACTATTCTAAAACCTTTGTACAGATTTTGAGAATCAGTGTTCTGTGATGTTTTGAATTGAAAAGAATTTCAAAATGTTTTTACATGTGTCAGTCGACTTTGTCCAGAGTACAGCTTATTATTGTTTCCTAGATGGCTATTCTGGATATAATTAAATTGTGGTAGATCCTAAAGATCAAGAGAAGACAACCTTTACATGTCCTTTTGGTATATATGCTTATAGAAAAATGCCATTTGGATTATGTAATGCCCCTGCCACATTTCAGAGGTGTATGTAAGCAATCTTTGCAGATTTCATGGAGAAAAGCATAGAAGTCTTCATGGATGATTTTTCAGTATTTGGGGATTCTTTTCAAAAATGCTTGATCAACCTGGATGTTGTTCTTAAAAGATGTGTTCAAACAAATCTTGATGTGTTCAAACAAATCTTATTTTGAATTGGGAGAAATGCCATTTTATGGTTACAGAAGGAATTGTGTTGGGACACAAGATTTTAGTTAGGGGGATTGAAGTAGATAAGGCAAAAGTGAAGGTTATTGAAAAACTTCCACCACCGACAAACGTGAAAGGAATTCAAAGTTTTCTAGGCCATGCTGGATTCTATCAGAGGTTTATTAAAGATTTTTCAAAGAAGAAGCAGAAGGAATTCTGTGGCATTGTCATAATTCCCCTTATGGAGGTCATTATAATGGAGAACGAACTGCTGCAAAAATTCTTCAATTAGGATTTTATTGGCCGACTTTGTTTAAAGATGCTAATAATCATGCCAGGAATTATGATTAATGTCAAAGGACATGGACTATTTCACGAAGACATAAGATGTCGTTGCAAGGCATTTTGGAAGTTGAAGTCTTTGACTATTGGGGTATCGATTTTGTTGGGCCTTTTTCTTCATCTTTCAATAATGAATATATTTTGGTGGTTGTTGATTACGTAAGTAAATGGGTTGAAGCTCTAGCATGTCCTAAGAATGATGCTAATACTGTGATCAAATTCTCAAAGAGGCAGATCTTTTCATGATTTGGAACTCCCACGGTACTCATCAGTGATGGGGGGTCTCATTTTTGTAATGCTCAGCTGTCTAAGGTACTTAAACACTATGGGGTGAGACATAAGGTGGCAGCACATTATCATCCGCAAACAAATGGTGAAGTTGAAGTTTCTAACAGGGAGATCAAGAGAATTTTAAAAAAGACAGTTGCTTTTTCAAGGAGAGATTGGTCACATAAACTAGATGATGTTCTTTGGGCATACAGGACGACTATGAAAACTTCTATGGGATTATCACCTTTTTAGATGGTATATGGGAAAGTGTGTCAGTTGCCAGTAGAGATGGAACATAAAGCTTTGTGGGCTTTGAAATTTTTAAATTTTGATCCTCATGAAACTCAAAGCAAACGTAGAAGTCAATTATTGTAGCTTGAAGAGATGCGATTACATGCATATGACTCATCTAGGAGTTATAAAGAAAAGGTGAAATTTAATCATGACAGGAAGCTGATAAAGAGAGTTTTTAACCCGGGGCAGCATGTGTTATTGTTCAATTCACAGTTAAAGTTACTTCCTGGGAAGTTGAAATCAAAATGGTCAGGACCTTTTATGATAAAGCATGTATATCCAAATGGAGTAATGGAATTGTAGAATGCAAATGATAACGGTCAGCAGCAGAGTTGGGTGGTGAATGGTCAGAGACTCAAACATTATTTGGGAGGAGAAGTGGAACAATTCTCCACGGTGATGATGTTGGTGGATCCATGAGGTTCGGGTCAGGCTCGTGACATTAAACAAGCGCTACTGGGAGGCAACCTAGGTTTTATCTTTAACTTTTGTACTTTGAATTTTTAGAATAGGTTGAATTATGTTGCATAGTGTAGGTATATGTGCTTGGCTTAAACACCTTTTCTGAGTATTGTTTAACTTGATTGTTATTGCATGATGAGTTTTCTCAAATGATGATTGGATGTGGATGACGATTGAGTTTGTTCACTAGCTATGTGAACAGATGTGTGATGATTTATGATTGTGGTTATGATGTTAAGCAGGGTGTATGAATGCTGTGTGAGAAAGCATAGTTGTATTCATTAATATATGTTGTATTCATATGGAAGCATGAATGATATTGCCTGAATCTTTATGATTGATTGAATTGCATGTTTATGTCATATGATCAAGGCCATTTTTTGGAAGCCATTCTTAGCCAAATATTAACCCAAAGAAAAGAGAACCATGTGTTCTATCCTTTTTGAACCCTAGCCTTGAAACAAGATGAAAACCCTTGCTTTGAAAATTTTTATCTTGAGTTGGGTTGAGAATAATTGTATGATATTGCCAAAGTTCAAGTTTGTGGTTGTTGAGGAAATTGAAAGGCAAAAGAAAGACATTCAGCTCAAGTGTTGAATGAAAGAAAAGCATGAGAAAAGAAAAGAGAAGGAAAGAAAAAGCATGAAAAATGAGCTCAATGTAAAAATAAAGAGAAAAAGGAAAGAAGTTGGGAATGAGTGAGATTGGTTAAAAAGAGAGTTTGTGCTTGAACTTTTTGATCTTAAAATAACTCTCTTAAATTAAGGATTTTGTGTTCTAGAAAAACCAATTTTTCTTGATTAACCCAGCCTCCTTATAAGCCTTAGAAAAGTCCTTGTGATGACATTTATATGTGAGAATGGTGATTTTAGTAGATGAAGGGCAATTTTGTTTCATGTGATATGTGAATAGCAGAGAGATGGAGAGACCTCTTAAACACTTGAGTGATTTAGTGAAACACTTGCTTAGAGAGGATTAATAAATTTTATGGTTACATCTTGCTTAGTGGATTGATCATTCATAAGTAAAACATCTGTTGGAAAATATGTGATCATGTGAACTAAATTGAATTGAAAGCATGTATGCATCTTGATAAGATTAAACTGAAAATCTGAATTGAGTCATTACTTGTTGTGACAAAAATGAATTTTGGGAAATGTTGAACTATTTTGATGAAAAAGTGGAAAACCAAGTTTTGTTTTGTTTGCTTGAGGACAAGCAAAGTTTTAAGTTTGGGGTTGTGATAACGGTTTGAAAACCGTTATTTTAATATTCAAATTTGATATCAAAACACACCCTTTATGGCTTATAATGAGCTTAGAATTAAGTAAAACACTAAGTTGAGTCACATGAGAGTCAAAAGTTGTTTTTAGAGATATTATGCTTGTTTTACATTGTTTTGCTGGGTTTTCATGAGAATTGAAGATGGAAGTGAAGAAGGGAGGACTTAGACTCAAGAACGAAGGAGAAAAAGGAAGAAAAGAAGACTCAAAGTCACCGCTCAACGCTATTTTCCAACGCTGAGCGCCATAGTCAAGGGAGCAGCCACTGCCTCTCGCTCAAGCGGTGCCGCTGAGTGTCCAGGCGATTTTGAGGTAAACCGCTGAGCGGTGAGATGGACCGCTAAGCGGTGCTACGATTAGAGGGAAACTATTGAGCGGTCAAATGAGGCGCTGAGCGGTGGAATGTTGGGCTTGGGCTTAAATTCTGTTACTTTTATGCGTTATAAATAGCTCTAGTGCGACCTTCAGAGTAATTCTTTTGGCAAGCAAAGACGTCCAGAGCACTTCTACACTCCTTGGAGGCGGTTTCTTGGATGCTGAGGCTCCAATTTATCAAATCTAGGGTTTACTCTTCCATTCTTTCATTTAATTCCATCTAGTTTGACCATGTCCATGGTGAACTAAACCCTTTGTTGTTGGGGAACAATGTAATCTTTTGAAACTCTCTTATATTGAAATTCTTATTTTTATTCATATGCTTATATTATGGGTTTCTTATCTATGCACAATGCTTTTATCGTTTAACTCATTCGGTAGAAGATATTTTCCTTTGTCGATATGGAGACGTACGGGGAAGTCATGAACTGATAGGAAATTTCTTGATTAAGCAATACTACCTAAAGATAGGGGTAGGACGATTAATTGTATTTGCTTCTATGATATATGCATTGCTAATTACGTAGGGAGACTAGAGATAGTAAACTAGTAATTAATAATAGGCTCTTTTCGCCAAGAGATCAGGATTAGGGTAGGCAAAGAAAGTTTGCATGACAATTAGATAGTAAAGCGAATTAAATAAGAAAAGTAGATATAAAAGGGTGGATAAGATGAAATTGTAAACCCCAACAACTCTATTCATTCATATCTTTGTTTTGCCAATTGAATCACTTGCATTTGCATGTTTATTTTCGATTTGCATACAACCACAAAATTATTTCTTTTTCAAGTCCTATAAGATCAATTTACATGAAAGATAAGGCCTAAGAGTCCTTTGGGAGATGATACTCATACTTACTGTTTATATATTACTTGATACGATCTGGTACACTTGTCAGGGGTTTAATAATAGAACTTATGAGATCGGGATAGATGCAACCTTTTTGCTCCACTAGATGTGTGAGACCTTCAGCACCAAACAGATCGGGGCATTGAAAACCATAGAAACGATAAAACTCAAGGCGAATATACTTTACCGCCATGATTCTCCTCTCTTGCCAAAAAATTGACATAGTCTGCATGCTTCTCTTGATCCGAAATCCAGCCATTGAAAGAATTTTGAAGAAGTGAAGTTTTAAAAAAAATGGAGAGGGATGAAGAAATTTGTTTCAAATTTGATTTCAGTAGTTTTTGGGTGCAAAGGGGTGACCATTAATCGATTATAGGGGACTATTTATAAGAAAAATCAGAAAACTAGTCGTTTATGGCCGTTTATAGCCGTTATAGAGCTCTCCAACGACTCTATTTTTGAAACTGTGCACGTGATAATCAATTATAGTTAGTGATAATCGATTATCAGTTCATGGGTCACTTTCCAGAAATTGTGTGATAATCGATTATGGATGAAGATAATCGATTATCTGCTCATGAATGTCCAGTTTTTGGTTTGAAGGAGAATAATCGATTATGTCATGAAATAATCGATTATCTACGATTAAGGGTTTTCCAAAAGCCAAAAATAATCGATTACGCTATCTTGATAATCGATTAAAAGCGCTAAGCTTACGAAAATTGGGAAAATTTCAGAAAACATGATCCTGAGACATATCTAACACTCCTAGCTCTCTTCTAAGCTCATAAAATCTATCTTTAGGTAGTGCCTTTTCTGAAAATATCAACTAATTGATGTAAAGTATCAATATATTCAATTTGGCAATCTCCCTTTTGAATATGGTCTCTCAAGAAATGATGTCTTATCTAAATATGCTTAGTTCTAGGGTTCATTATGGGGTTCTTAGTTAGGTTTATAGCAGTAGTGTTATCACATTTCAGAGGAATGTGATCAAGGAAGATATCAAAATCTTCCAATTGTTGTTTCATCCACGGTATTTGGGCATAACAATTTCCAGCAGCAATGTATTCAGCTTTAGTGGTAGACAATGTTACACATGCTTGTTTCTTTGAGTGCCATGACACTAAAGAACAGCCCAGAAAATGACAAGTTCCACTAGTACTTTTCCTATCAATTTTACATCCACCATAATCAGCATCAGAATATCCTATTAAACTAGGTCAAGCATCAGAAGGAAACCAAAGTCCAAAAGAGGTGGTTCCTTTAAGGTATTTCAAGATTCTCTTGATAGCACACACACAAACAAACACTTTGCATAATATCAGGTCTACTAGTAGTTAGGTACAGCAAAGATCCTATCATACCTCTAAACATAGTTTCATTTACTCCTTCACCAGATTCATCCTTATCTAAATAACATGAAGTTTCCATAGGTGTGTTTGCCTCTTTACAAGTATCCATACCAAACTTCTTAAGCACTTCTCTACAATATTGGTTTGGGAGATAAAGGTTCCCCCATTCATTTGTTTTATTTGTAGTCCTAAAAAGAAATTTAGCTCACCCATCATAGACATTTCAAACTCACCTTGCATTATTTGTGCAAATCCTTCACATAAAGAATTATCAGTAGACCCAAAGATAATATCATCTACGTACACTTGAACAATCAAGATGTGTTTGCCTACTTTCTTAATGAACAAGGTTGAATCAACCTTACCTCTAGAAAAGTTATTATCAATTAAGAAGGTACTAAGTCTTTCATACCAAGACCTAGGTGTCTGTTTAAGATCATACAATGCCTTTTTCAATTTATAAACATGAACAGGATATTTAAAATCCTCAAAACCAGGAGGTTGACTAACATACACTTCTTCTTTTATGAAACCATTCAAAAATGCACTTTTCACATCCATTTGATATAATTTAAACTTCATCAAAGATGCATATGTGATGAGTCAATATTTTCTTGACTGTATTTGGTTTATTGAGCTTAAATAAATCAGGGAATTGTGCTTAATTTTCCGGTATTTTCCCGTTTTTCCTAATTATGCTTAATCTGATCGGAAATTCTTATTTTAGTTAATTTGAATTTTTTGAGGTGATTAATTGCATTTTTAGTTGCAGGGAAATTTTGGAGATATCTTTTGGAGCATTAGGATGGAGGCAAAGTCATTAAAGATTCTACAATTAGGCATTTCATTTTTAATTAAATTGTAACTTAGTTGTCTAGGAAGCTTTAATTAAAATTATGAACAATGGGCCGTTGTGGCAAAAATGTAAAGGCCCAAACTTTGTGAGACACATGGCACCACATCCTAGGGTTTCTTTTAGGGGTGATCCCCACCGTAACAAGAGGACTCACGACATTTTGAGAAGAGGGGGGCAACAACCAGCCAACACTAACTCTTTTCACTTGGCTTGGAACGTTGCTTTTTTCCATAGAGCTTTTATTTGCATTACTGGATTTTGGTTGAATAAAGAAGAACATTTTTTTTTCTTTTCCTTTTCATTTTACAAGGCTGGAACGTTTCTTTAGTTTTGAAAGCTTGTCCTTGAATGCTACGGTGCAGCCTATGCAGTAGCACATGGTGATGTTCCTTCTTGAAAAACGTGGTTGTAAGTTATAAATGAGAGCTCATGTTTACTTCATTTTTCCGAATTTAGTCTTTGCCTTCCATTTGGTTTCATGCACTTTTTGGTTGAAGTTTAATCCTTGAATGTCACGTCCAAGGGAGAAAAGAATTCAATTTTAGAATTTGCCTTCTATTAGAAGAGTGAACGGTGTTCTTATTGATGTGTGCAAGTACGGTTTTGACTTTCATTTAATGGAAGAATGGTGTAGCCGTCCATTCACTTTGTTTTTGAGCTTTTGTTTCATTTGGAAGAAGGAAGAGAGTTGTCACATCATGATGGGGTAGCCTTAAATTAATTGTAGAAGCATTTCCATTTTAGGCTTGAGCATTGAGAGTAGTGTAGCTTTTGGCTTAATGAGAGAGAACCGGACACCTTCATGGAGTGTATGTACGGTGGTGGGTCTTAGAAGTGAAGCTTTATTTAATGGTTTAATTATCTTTTTAGTCTTCAAGTTGGGGGCTGAATTTCCGTTTGATATCCGTTTTTAAAAGTGATTTAATTAGATCCTTAGGTTATTGATTTTGCTTTCAATAGGTCCCTTCCATTAAATAGCTTGCAACGGCGTTAACTTTACGCTTACGTGGCAGTATTTTTCTTCTCTCTCCTCTGTTATTCCTGACACTTCTTTCTCTCTCTCTTATTTATCTTCTCTCTCACCATTATAACATCATTATAACTACCTCTCTCTCTCACCTCTTTCTCTCTCTTCTATTTCTCTTTTATTTTTTTTAAATTGAAGAAATCTCATACTTCTCTCTATAGTACACATTCACCTTTTCCCTCTAAAATGGACATAAAAAATATTCACCTTACTAAATTATATATATATATATATTAAAATTCTAAACCTATTTGAAAGTCTCGTAATGGAGATATTTAGACAAAATTTGGTAACTACATTTTATTATAGTATAAACTGTTTAATAATGATAAAATTATTTAATAATAAAAATTGAAAATTGAAAATTATAATTTAGATTAATTATTTAAGTTAATATTGTTAATATATATTTATATTTATGTATACGTATTAGAAAAGATGTTTCTAAATATTTAAATTGAAATTTAAAATAGATATTACAGATATCATCTATTAAAATAATAAGAAAAATCATAGATAAATATATTAATAAACTCATTCATATTAAAAGGTATATTATTTATTTAAAAATTATTAATTATTTACTGGTTTAAATAAATTTGATAAAAAAGTAATAGTATAAAAAGAAAATCATAATTTTATTTTTTTTTAAATTAAGAATTAAGTAAAAATTCGATCTTTAACTAGAATTCAGATTTACTTTTTTCAGTGACGTGCCCAAAATTGGTTTTCGATCAAGTTTTTACTGTGAATTATAAATAATATTATTTAAATAAATAGTATGAATAAATATATTATATAAAATTTTTATTAGAAACATTATATTTTAAAAATAATTTACTAAACCTTTTTCCTATTTTTATAAATAATGTAATATTTAAATTTTTTATTCAAAATTGTGATATTTCTAAAAAAATCATAAATTAAGAAAATAAGACAATCAATCCATGCAATTACAAAAACATGGACAAATAAATAATGATAAGAGATAGATTACATTGTTTGAAAAGAAAGAAATAGAGAAAGAAAGGCATGGATGCAGAGTATGTAATGGTAAGAGAGAGAAAGAGGTGAGAGAGAGGTAGTTATAATGATGTTATAATGGTGAGAGAGCAGATAAATAAGAGAGAGAAAGAAGTGTCAGGAATAGCAGAGGAGAGAGAAGAAAAATACTGCCACGTAAGCGTAAATTAACGCCGTTGCAAGCTATTTAACGGAAGGGACCTATTCAAAGCAAAATCAATAATATGAGGATCTAATTAAATCACTTTTAAAAGCGGGTATCAAACGGAAATTCAGCCTCCAACTTGGGGACTAAAAAGGTAATTAAGCCTTATTTAATTGCTAGGAGAAGAAGAGGGGCATGGATCCCATTGGGTGGAAAGCACATGTTTTTCTTGAAGAATGGGAGTCTAGGATGGGACGGTGTTGGTAGTTGTAGGTGTAGCTAGCTTTCTTTTTTTTTATTTATTTGAAGAGTGAAAAGTTGATTAGATAGGATTAGGTGATGTTTGTACGGTGGTGGTGTTGAGAGAAGAAAATGAATTCATTTTGGAGAAGTTGATACATGTTTCATTTAGGTGCAGCACTGCAGTGTTATCACGGCATGGGAGGAGTTCTTGAAAGCATCTTTAATTTTCCATTGCTCTTGGGAAATGAAAGTAAGGTTGGGCTTTAGGAGGAGAGAGGAATATATGTCCTTCCATTTTAAAAGCACATTGGTCACGTGAATGAGTAGAAAAGAATTTATGTTTTCTTAATTGTTTGTTTGAGAATATTTTATATTAAATGTTGAATAGTTTTAAATCTTTTAAATTAAGTATTGAATTTTAATAGTTTTAATTGTGTTTAGATAATTGTTTGTGTAATGTTAGGTTTAGCATTTTCATTTATTTTAATGTTGTTTAGTATTTTTGGTAGTGTTAATTTAATTGTCATGTTAGCTTAAGTTAGTCGGATTGGTCATTAGCGATATTACATTGTTTCTTTGAGATTTCTTGGACTGTTCTTGTGTTTACTGCCGCTCTGATTTAGCTCAATGTTTAATCTATTGTGTGCTTGTGATTAGGTATACGCTTAGTTGCCCACTCGGTGTTTAATCTTCGCTTAGTTGATTTGTGTTAACACTCTGGCAAGTGTACCAGATCATTCCAAGTAATATAATTGGTAAACCCAATATCGTTCTTCCCAAAGGACTCGTCGGCCTTATCGTTCGTACAAATTGAAATTGTAAGACTTGTAAAGAAAAATTAATTGGTTTGGATGCAAGAACAAAAAGTAAACATGCAAATGCGATTGATTCAATTGACGAGAAAAAGACTATGGATGAATGGAGTTGTTGGGGTTGACAATTTCATCTTGTCCGCTCTCTCTTATCTACTCCTCTTATTTAATTCGCTTTGTTATTTAATTATCATGCAAACTTTCTTAGTCTACCGTTAGCCCGATCCCTCGGTGAAAAGAGCCTATTAATAATTACTGGCTTGCTATCCCTAGCATCCCCTAGTAATTACTAATGCATTATAAACGGAAGCGAAAACAATTGAAAGTCCTACCCCCCTATCCTTAGGTGGTATTGCTTAATCAAGGATTTTCCCCCAGTTCATGACAGTATCGTACGTTCCCCTATCAATAAAGACAAACAACAATTATCGAATGAGTTAAACGATAAAAGCATTAAGCATAGCTGAGAAACCCAATAATTGATAATCAAAGCACACAAAAAGCATATAAATAAATAAGAGTTTCAATAAAAGAGAGTTTCAAAAGATTACATTGTTCCCCAACAACAAAAGGGTTTAGTTCACCATTATCATGGTGAAACTAGATGAAAAATGATGGAAGAATGGATAAACAAACCCTAGATTGGATAAAAAGGAGCCTAAGCATCCAAGAGATCTTCTCCAAGGAGTGAAAATTAGGTCTGGCCGCCCTCTCTGTCAAAAGAATACATCTAAACTCGCACTAGGGCTATTTATAGCTGAGGAGCGTCATTAAATTTAGGCCCAAGCCCAGCAGACAACTGCCGGCGTCACACTTTGGCGCCCGGCGATTTCCCCTTTATCGCGCTACCGCCCAGCGGTGAGTTGTACCGCCCGGCGGTTTACCTCATATCGCAAAACCGCCTGGGCACCAAACAGTGACTTCTCCCCATATTTGGCCGCCCAACGTTGGATTTTGGCGCTGGGCGGTTCCTAGACTATTCCTTTCTTCATGTTTTTTCTTCTTCCTTGAGTCTAAGACCTTCCATCTTCGATCCCATTTTTCATTCTTATCAAAAACGTTGCAAAACAATGCAAAACAAGCATAATACCTCTAGAAACAGCTTTTGACTCTCAACTGACTCAACTTACGTGTTTTGCTTGATTCTAAGCTCATTCTAAGCCTTGAAGGTTGTATTTTAACCTCAAATGAAGCATGAAAATAACTATTTTTCAACCGTTATCAATTAGACTGTATGGTGCATGACTGATTAAATTTGTGCATTGCATTCGCTTAGTCTGCAATTTTGAAGACCGAATTAGCCTTCGCTTAGTTGGATGATTCGTGTCGGATTTGGATTAGAGTAGTGTATAGTTGTCGTTAATCTGTGATGGGAAGCATAGTAATTGAGTTAATGACCAACCGTTTTCATTCTGTATGTGATTCCGTTTTTACATTTCTGTTTCCGTGTCTGTTTACATCTGTGTTTACATTTCTATTTGCGTCCGTGTTTTAATTTAATTCATCTGCATTCACAAACCTTTCATAACCCCCCCACTACGTGTTTGACACCTAGGAGTCACTTCCTAGTACTATATTGCATTCTTTATGCACATTAAATTTGCATGGGGTGCAACACCCATCAAATTTTGGCGCGTTGTCGGGGACCAACGGTTCGGTTTTAGGTCTTTTGTTGTGTTAATGTGTGTTGTGTCTTGTCTTGTGTTGTGAGTGTGATGTCCTCTTTTGTGTGTTCGTCATTGTGTATTGCATTTAGGTAGCTTTAGTTGCATATTTTCATTGCATTTTTCTTTTCCCCTTCTTTCTACATGTCTACCTACTTTGATGTTGTTAATACTGTTTCTTCTGCCTATGCCTATGATTTTGATTCTCCTTCTGCATCTGACTCTGATATTGCTTCTCATGCATATTCTGTTGATGTCTATATTGAGAACAATATGACTCATCATCCGACTCATGAGAGTGCTCTTTGGGAGCCAGCTTCACTTAATGAGGATGATGTTCATTGCATTCTCACCTTTGGACTGATAAATTTGTTGCCTAGGTTTTATGGTTCTGCAGCTGAATGTCCACATAGATATTTGGAGAGGTTCTAACACATCTGCTCTGAAATGAAACCTCCACATGTCCCGGATAAGCGCATTTTCTTAAAAGCATTCCTGCATTCAGTAGAAGAAGCAGCATGGGAATGGCTTTATTATCTTCCTCGAGAATTCAAAGCCAATTGAAAAGATCTTAAGCATCTGTACTAGATCCATCGCATCTAAGCGAAAGTGCGCAGAAGGTAATGCCAACTCCAACACCAACACCAAGCGCTGCTCTCGGAGTAGAATCGCGCCTCCTCCACCACCTGCGCCTACAACGCTCCCACTACTGCCGGAGACTCCGGTTCTGAAGAAAACAACCACCAGATCGAAAACGACGAGGAGTAGCTTCAAGTGGTGGCGCAATCTGCAAGCTCCGACGACGACAATACCGGTTAATGGTGTTTCTGGAGAACAACTTTTAATGGAGGAGAAAATCGAGGAAATTAGACTAGTGGTGAAGGAAGCGCGACGAATTAAACCGGGGAAAAAAGGGGAAGAAAAATGGTGGAGGAAAGTAGCAACACACTAACAGGGCAATAATGCAAAAGGAAATTACTGGAAAAGAGTCTGAAACGAAGGAAAGAGTTGAGAGTAATAGGAGAAAATCAGACTTCAAGAGGAGTTGTCTTCACCTTGAACCGCTTCGCTTGGGCCCGCTGCTGGTTTCCTCTCCGGTCAGATCTTATACCTGCTTCTACCGTTCCCGGCATAGATGCGGGTAATCCTCTTCAGTTCTCAGGTAAGTCTGATATCCCCTTTTTCCTTGCCACCTATTCATGTTTTACGTCCTTTATCTTTATGAATTTGTCTCTCGTATTTATTGTTTACAGTTTGATAATGTTTTGAATATGTTGTTCTGCAATTGGCGTTTGTGGGTGGATGTGATTTTAATTAATAGTTTTCTTTTTTATATGAGATCTGTGAGTATTTGTATGGGATGGAATGAAGCCTATCTAGAAGGTTGGTGATGAGACACGTTTCAATGGGAGGGAAGATATTTTTGGTTGTTAAAGTAAATTCAGGGGGATTCGTTCATTGATTCTGTAACTTCATTCGTTTTTATTATGAATTGTACTTGTTAGATTAAATATAATTTTAAGCGTGAATTTTCTCTAATTGTCTCGATTTCATGGATGGATGGGTTCATGCATTTTATAAGTTTATTTTTGTGGATACTGAATTTATGTTTGATGAGGGTATTCTCTATAATTTTTTTTGCTACTTTTGTTTTGATGGATGCAACATTCAATTTAATAAAACTTATTTCCATTAAAAAAACAAGTCATAAAAATAGTAAAAAATAAAAAAGGGTTACTAAGGGAAGAATTTAGTTGTCCTGTTGCTTCTCTTTTAATAAATATGTGAGGATGGGACATGTGCTTTTTATTCCAATGTCATGGCAGCACCCAATCTAATAACGATGATTTCTTTCATTTACAAAAATTAATAATAAAAATCATAAAATTATAAAAAAAAGTTTTTTTTAACTACTTAGTATTATATTAATAATTATTCTAGTTTTATGTAAATATTATTATTACTTTATTGTTTTATTTTAATTAATTAGGTAAACATTGTTATTATATTAAATCCTTATGTAAATATAATTATTATTCTTATAATATTACAAAAATTACAAAAAAAATTAAAGATAAAAGGTAAAAAATTAGAAAGTAAAAAATAAAAATAAAGAAATACTAAAAATGGTATGGATACTTGTGTGATCGTCTGCATCAGCCTAATTACCTTCAATTTAAAAATTTAAATAATAGCATGAGTGCTCGTGCGATCGTCTGCATCGGCCTAGCGCTTAATAATCCCAGGTTTTCGTAAATAAGTAAATAAAGGTATAAGCATTGATGTAATCGTTCGCATCGTCCTAGTGCTTAATATCATTATTTCTTTTAAAACAAATATCAAAAAATGTTTTAAAGGTTAAGCACACGTGTGACCACTCGCGTCGTCCTTGTGCTAGAAGCCTTTTCCCTTTTTTTTATAAAAAAATATATCAAAAAATGTTTTAAAGGTTAAGCACATGTGTGATCGCTCGCATCGTTCTTGTGCTAAAAACCTTTTATCTTTTCTTTAGAAAATAATAAAAAAAATGTTTTAAAGGTTAAACACATGTGTGATCGCTCGCATCATCCTTGTGCTAAAAACCTTTTATCTTTCCTTTAGAAAATAAAAAAAAATGTTTTAAAAGTTAAACACATGTGTGATCGCTCGTATCGTGCTAAAAACCTTTTCCCTTTCTTTTATAAAAAATATAAAAAAATGTTTTAAAGGTTCAACATAGGTGTGATCGCTCGCATCGTCCTTGTGCTAAAAACCTTTTCTCTTTTCTTTTATAAAAAAATATCAAAAGAATGTTTTAAAGGTTAAGCACATGTGTGATCGTTCGCAGCGTCCTTGTGTTAAAAACCTTTTCCCTTTCTTTTATATAAAATATCAAAAAATGTTTAAAGATTAAGCACATGTGTGATAGTTCGCATCGTTTTTATGCTAAACACATTTTCTCTTTCTTTTAAAAAATAATCAAGAAATGATTTAAAGATTAAGCACATGTGTAATCGCTCGCATTGTCCTTATGCTAAAAATCTTTTCCCTTTTCTTTTATAAAATAATATCAAAAAAATGTTTTAAAGGTTAAACACATGTGTGATCGCTCGCATCGTCCTTGTGCTAAACACCTTTTCCCTTTCTTATATAAAAAATAGCAAACTACGTAACCCTGATTTCTCATTTTGAGAATACGAAGGAGCAATGTCAATCCTTGTCGGGTACAAAAAAATAAAAAATATATTTTGTTTCTTTAGAGTTTTATTTTTAGGAATAATTAAACATTTTGAACATCACATCACAACAAGGCTTTTATGATGTGGTCCGGCCTCTATAAACTTTTGGTTTTCAACCTAGTTCGGCCTCTATAAACCAAAACATTTTGAACCTGATTCGGCCGCAATGCCTACATCCAGTGTCCTTCCAATACCAGGAAGCAAATGTACTATAATGGTCAAGGTTTTTATAACAAGGCTTTTATAGATACCTCTACGTCAAAAACATAAAACATCTCTCTAACCCTTTAACCAAAATATAGGCAATACACACAACAAAGATCTGCAACAAGATATCCCCTCTTCTGCAATCTTCAACCCACTTTGAACAATCCTCAAAGTGTACCAGACTCCACGAGTCCAACCCCTGTAATCACAACAGGTACAACAATCTCCAACAGATTGTAAAATGATCCTTGATCAATCAAAGAACACCTCAATTGTGTTGGTAATGATCAAGCAGTGAGCACAATAGAATTCTCCTTCAGAACCTCCTCAAAGAATGATCTCCACCGTCTTTCTTGATGAGTTCTTGGAGCTCTAAATCACACAGAACCAATCTGAAACAGAATATGAAATTATTACATTTCCAAAAGTTCTTCTGTGATCAATTCAGGTCTCGTCTATTTATAGATTCCTATAAACCAGACGCTCATGAAGTCAATTTAGCTACTAATTAAGTCGACTGTCCTTGACAGTTATAACAGATAAGTCAAATTAGTAGCTGCCAAGTCAAACAAAATAAATTCTCATTCAATGCAGTTGACCCTCATTCAATTCTTAATTAACATTTGAAAATATAGTCGTTATTATTGACAAGCATAACCGAATTTCAAATCAAACAACTAATGAAGTCGAATGCATGGTGCACACAGTCGACTTACACATATCTGCACACATTGAAGTTCTTTTCAGTGTAAAATCTCACATAGCACTAGGGATGACAAAAAATCCGGTGCCCGCAGGTACTCGCGGATTAAACCCGTTGTGGATAGTTGCTATTCGCAGGTAATAGGTACCCGTGGGTAGTGGGTAGCGGGTTTTTTAATACCCGCTTCTTATCGGGTCGGGTTCAGGTTTTGCATTATCCGTACCCGCGGGTACCCGTTACCCGCTTAAAGTTGAAATTACACCTTTGTCCTTAGTTTCCTCTGCATAAGTCCCCTTTTTCTCTCCCTATTCTCTTATGTAGCATTATTTCTTCCTCTCACCATTCTCTTTTTATTTTACTTTTCTCATTAACTTCCCTTCCACCTACCACATTTTATCTTCCCTCCCTTTCATTAAATGTTGTTTCCCACACTTAAAATACATCTTATTATTTTTTATTTTATTCTTTTCTCTTCTTTAACTCCCAGACTCATTGTAAGTACCTTTAACTTAAAATCTAAAACATTCCAATTTTTTTTTTCAATTTAATTTGGATTTTTTCATTTAAAAACTTATAAAATAATTTTTTTTAAATATTCGCGGGTTGAAACGGGTATCCAGCGGGTACCCACGGGTTGAAAAAATTCGCGGGTTTTATTAAGGCGGGTATCCGGCGGGTAGCGGGACGGGTAGCGGGTACAATTTTACCCAGCGGGTCGGGTTGCGGGTAGGCACTATCCGTGTCCGACCCGACCCGTTGTCATCCTACATAGCACTATATTTGAAAATCTGTGCATAGTCACAAGCTTAATTCGAATTCTCCCATAATGAAGTCGACTTACAGCTTGCAGTTATGCCACACAATGTAAGTTCATAAAAGTGCATGTGGTTTTCCTTTTCCAAAGTATATGTAATGCAATCACAACATATGTCACACATATCAGAACAGTGAATATGCATTCATATATTAGATTTCACACAAATATGTTCATCAAGATAACAATCAACACTAAAGATTGGAACATGTAACACATAACAATACATGTGTTATTAAAAATGTGTTGTCATCATAAAAAACCAGAGTGATATAGATATTGTGTTGTCAACAATCTCAACACGTGGCACGAAGGAGAAACGATGTTTCTCTCTCGGGGAGTTGGCTTCTGGGGTAGAGCTGAGTGAAGTTGCGAACGACACTTCCCTAGGCAAGTTTCCGCGAAGAGGCATCAGCTTTGGAGGAAGGAGGTGAATCGAGGTTTAATGAATTTCTGAATGAGGCTAAGGCTTTAGAGACGTTGCGGGTGAGCTTATGGAACTTCTTATGGATGTTAGGGATGGAGGAGGGGTCTTTAGGGTTGGAAGTCGGGCCTTCAGATCTGTAGATCTAAAATTTTTCACCGCCAACGACAACCGCTTGCTCTTCACTCCATAGGCGACGCATTGGCAGGCGAGGTGGAAGCCGCGCTCGCAGCCATCGCACACGACGAGGTGGTGGTGGCTCCCGACGGCGGTGGGACAGGGCTTAGAGCAAGCAGCAAGAGGAGCGAGATTGAAGTGTAGAGAAGACAGAGAAAAAAGAAAAAAGAAAAGGGAAATGGGAGAGGTGCTAGGTTTTCTGGCTTGAATGAGGCATTTGGGGAAAAGTTTCCTCTTTTGTATCCAGAGCCTAGGTTTTCCTGGCTTGAAGATTCGCACGGTCCATCCTACCAACCGAGGCAGTATCTTTGTCCCCAGCTGATGTGAAATATCTGAGGTTTATGCCTCGGTTCACCAATCGAGGCAGTATTCTCTTTAGACATCGGTTGTTTAACAACCGAGGCATCTAGTGTTTTAAAAATTACGAAACTACCATCACGTTTTGATACGCTTCGGTTCCAGAAAAACTGAAGCGTAATGTGCGAGTTAAAAATACAATTTTTTACTAGTGTTACCAAATCGAAACACATCCTGGACAAGATTCAAGCATTCAAACACACATACATCAACCCTAGATCACATGGAAACATAGTTAACACATCATACATGCTTTCAAGTATCACATACCCATGTAAACATACTCAAACACATATAATACATCAATTGAATCATCCAAATCCAATCATTAACATGTTATACCCCCAATAATAAGGTGCAAAAGAGTCTCCTATAAAAACATCAAATAGGATTTTCAATAAGGCAAACTAACTAAGCATAATGCTTACAAATCAAAACCAAGAAAATGAAAATTCTCCATAACAGAGATGCTGGTTCGAGGTTTTTTTTCTCCTAAAATAGACCTTTCATGGACTATCCGAATGGTCAGAATGAAGAACCATACGTCTGAAACTCACTATGCAAAAATCAGCCCGATTCAACGGTGAATGACTTCACAACGACGAAAACACCAATGCAGATTTTATGAAATTCTCCAAAATAGAGCTGCTAATGCGAGGTTGTTTCACCCAAACTGGACCTCTGATTGTTGACCCGAACGGTCAGAATGAAGAACCTTACGTTTGGAACCCACGATCTAAAAATTAGTCTTATCCAACGGTGGACGACTTCACAACAACGAAAACACCAGTGTATGTTTTATGTTATGCGGGAATGACTTCTTCTCATCATTTCTCTCTCACTTGGCTTTTCCCTCTCTTCAAATAACTCTAATGTACCCTACTAATCTGACCCATATCCACTAAAACAAAGTGAAACATAATGGTCCACATTATTTGACCTATTCTCCAAATATGAAGGGAGCCCAATAACCAAACACTTACAACCCTTAATTAATTTTTACACCAGTTAAATAAAGGTAAAAAACCCTTTTACCCCTAGACAAAAATATAAAAATAAAGAAATAACATAATAATTGTGTTCTAACAAAAATATATACTCAAGAATACTAATTTTAAAAAAAAAACAAAGTCTCAAAAATGCTTTATTTAGCATTTATTTTCCCAAATTTTACATTAAGAACATTAATAATGTACTTTTCGCAAACCATAGCATCTTGTCGAAATTAATTAAAAAAAAGACTAAAAATATAGAAATACATTTTGTTTATCAACATGGTAATGTTGATTATGAATATGACTCATTTTTATTTTATTGATTTCTCTAATAATATTGAGAAGGAATATGAAGTTCTTAAAGAAATAAAACTGTCACATTATATTTTGCATTTTGTGATTACGAAAATGTTTCTTATTATTATGTTGATTTAATTGTTTACTTGGTCCTTAGGAGGTTTTTTTCTGTTTAATACTGGTTTTTAAAATGATATGTATTGTATTCTTATATAGTATAATTTGTAACAATCAGGTTATTCGTTAAATTAGCAGAAACAGAATTAACTTTATGCTGGCTCTTCCATCATCCTTTTCTCTCTCTTCTTTATTTTTTTCAACATTAAAAGCGTACAGAAATTCTAATAATTCTTAATTTCTTTTTAGTATTTTTGTTAGTTTCCAAATTCGCAAATTAAATTTTGTTTGAAGGTGTTATATATTCTTTCTGTGGTTAAATTGAAATTGATTTGACCTTTTCTTAAAACAAATCTCTCCTACAAATAAAATGAGAAATTTTTTAGAACAATTTATATTATAATTTACATACCCATAACAATTAAAAATGATACTATACTTTATATATGCATAACAATAAAAAAATGTATGAGTGCATATCATATTCAAATAGATAATACCAATTCATAAATAATTAATTTGAAGAAAACTTTTGGTTTCTAATAAATTCATAAATAATAATAACAGTAATAATATTAATGTGCATAGTTAATTAGTAACTAATAAATAAAATACTATTCCAGTAAATTATGAAATAAATAAATAACATTAATTGTATTAGTTAAAATTAATATTTAATAATTTAACTTCAAACATTAAACGCAATTTTTACTGTTATTATTAAATATTTGATGTTTAATGTTTGATAATTTAAGCAATGATTTTAAGTTTGATAATAAGTTTCGATTAAAAAATCTGATTTGATCGAGTAATCAAATTTTTATATGTTTCAATTGTGTGTTTGTTGTGTGATTTCATTGTTAATTCAAATTATGATTACTTTGTAATAAAATGCTTGTTTTGTATTGTGAACGTTTATATACATGCATAGAAAATATAAAAAAAATTTAATCAAGTTTAAAGTTTTTACTAAAATTTGTTGTTTAATTGGATTTTTAAAATTTTTATATTTTTTGTTTCAGTCGAACGGGGTCCGAGGTTAACACTTTTCTAAGATGTTCCTTCTTCTCTGATGTGAACCATGCACTCCACTTCTCGTAGCATTGCTTTTCTCCGATCGGCTAATTTCTGTCACCCGGTAGGGGTAGACCTGCAGAAAACACTCTGACGCTCAAGTTAGACACGTGTCTTAAGGTGTCAATGTAATTCTGGAATAATATCCTCTTACCTGATCATTCACCGTGCACTTATAAGGTTTACAATTGTTCAACACATTGAATGTCGTTTAATGCACTATATTTTATGCCCCATGATTTGCTAATTACACAGAAATGCAATACATATGATACAGTAATTACTCACCTTAATTGTCCATTAATGTTATTGAATGCTTACCGGTCGGTGTCCTCCCGCAGACCGTGCTGGTCGGTCATCCCTCCATATAGTTAGGGATGAGCAAATGAAATTGTACTGCACTGTACTGCTAAAAACTGTACTGAACTAAAAATTAATTTGTTTAAACTGAACTATAAAATAGTTCAAACAAACTGAACTATTTTTTGTTTTATCAAACTGAACTGTACTAAATTACAATATAAACTGAACTGAACTACTAACTGAATTGTAAATTGTACTAAACTACAATATAAACTGAACTAAACCACTAACTAAATTGTAAATTGTACTAAACTACAATTAAACTGAACTAAACTACTAACTAAATTTTATGTATAAACTACAATATAAACAAACATGGCTCATGGTAAAGAAAATGGTTTTTTTAAAGCTTTTGGACAATGGAAGATCCAATTAAATACAGTTGTTTATAAGAATAAAATTCTCAAAATACTTTTATTTTATGCAAAACTCGTACCAGATGAAAAATAAAGTTTATTTCACCACTTGAATTAAAAGAAAGAGTTGTTTTACTTTTATTTTTAGAATCACATATTTAGAATTTTAGTTTATTACTTTATGGATAAGTTGTGTCACAATTATGTTCCTGGTTGATAATAATTTCTGATTCAATTTTCCCTAATATATACGTACAAAAAATGTTGCTTATACTGCACCATCCCAGTTAATTATAGGGTGTTCGAAATGTTCATGTAAATTTTATCTGAATTTATGATTTTTAACGAGTATTTTTAATTTTATTTTTAATAAATTTGTAATCAAGTTTACTATATTAAAATTAGTTCTGGATTTTAAACTCTTAAATATAAAATATGATTTTACTTGTTTAACTGAATTTTAACGCAGTTAACTGAACCAAAAATTTATTAAGTTCAATTTTTAAAAACTGAACCATAAAACAATATATTTAAGTTATAGTAAAAATGGTTCAGTTCTTTTTAGTATAATAAAGTACAATTAACTATAGTACAATACAGTTCAGTATTTTTTTCCCAGCCCTACATATAGTACATAAGCCCCCAAAGCCCAAGCGACTAGAAAGAGTCGCGAAGGGTTTGAAAATGTATAGGATTCGAAAATGGTGCGAAAGGAGGCTAATTGTGGTTGTCGTGAGTTCGTCAATGGGCACTCGGCTACTTGGAGGGTTTAGAGAGCTTGTCATCTTGTCGATCGAGAGTTGCTAATGAGTCTGTCACTAAAAGACCATAGGTGCTCGCCGTCGTATGGCCGCCGGGATTGCTAGTGAGTTGCTCACTAGAAGACACAAGTGAACTAGTCATTTGACCGCCAAGGATTGCTAGTGAATTGCTCACTAGAAGACCATAGGTGCTCGCCGTTGGATGGTCGCCCGTGATTGCTAGTGAGTTGCTCACTAGAAGACACAAGTGAGCTGGTCACTTGGTCGTCCAGGATTGCTAGTGAATTGCTCACTAGAAGACCATAGGTTCTCGCCTTGGATGGCCACCCAAGATTGCTAGTGAATTGCTCACTAGAAGACACAAGTGAGCTGGTCACTTGGCCACTCGGGATTGCTAGTGAATTTCTCACTAGAAGACCATAGGTGTTCGCCGATGGATGACCGTTCGAGATTGCTAGTGAATTGCTCACTAGAAGACATACGTGAGCTGGTCACTTGACCACCCATGATTGCTAGTGAATTGCTCACTAGAAGACCATAGGTGCTCGCCGTTGGATGGTCGCCCGGGATTGCTAGTGAGTTGCTCACTAGAAGACACAAGTGAGTTGGTCACTTGGTCGCCCAGGATTGCTAGTGAATTGCTCACTAGAAGACCATGGGTGCTTGCCGTTGGATGGCCGTCTGAGATTGCTAATGAGTTGCTCACTAGAAGACACAAGTGAACTGATCACTTGACCGCCCAAGATTGCTAATAAATTGCTCACTAGAAGACTATAGGGGCTCAAGGTCACTCAAGATTACTAGTGAGTTGCATACTAGAAGATACAAATGAGCTAGTCACTTGAGCGTCCACGATTGTTAAATTGTTTACTAGAAAACACCATATATGATCGTCATCGTCTGGCGGCTCGGGAGTTGCTAAACCTGTAGTTGGCCAAGTGGTTTGTCCGTAGAGACCTGTCGTCTGCACTGAAGTGATAATTGCAATTCGAAGTAGAGACCTGTCGTCTGCACTGAAGTGATAATTGCAATTCGAAATTGAAGGGTCAGAAAAATGTAACTAATCAAATTAGTATCATAATAATTTAGGTTGAAGCCGGATGGCCTTGTAGGCGAGTCTGCTCGGTCTTCAGTTCTCTATTGAATGTTTGAAGGCCAAGAACAGGGAATCCGTTTTAAGACGTTTCACGGATGGCCTGTAGGTTCTTTATTATCTCGGGACTTCCTGTTACTTGGTGACTCCATAGGCGTCTGCAATTTCTTGAAAAGCAAAAGTGAATGTATTCATGCAGAAGTAGGTAGGTGGTGGTTCCTTTGTCTCACTGACCTTCCGAAGGCTATTTGAGAGACACATTTCCCCTTGTAGCTCGAGATAGAATTCTTTCGAAAGTAACTTATTTTCCCTGAAACAAGTCTACTGAAAAAGATTATGGAAAGGGAGAAAGGAAAGCTCAAGAGTCCATGTCCCCAGCGCACACTTCATAGTCTCCAAATAGGGGAAATCAAGGTCAATCACGAGCAGCCCGAAATAGCAGAGCAAGCTAGAAGACGCGTGAAAGGGTGGCGGATGACGCGGAGGCTGAACCGAACGGCGCAGCGGCGACCGCGCGGAGCGGATGAGATCGTCGACGGACCCAGGGTGATAACGATCTCTTCTTCGACGGCGACAGTGTCGCGGCCAGCGACGGACTGCCGGAGGGATGGGAGGAGGGCGCTGGACTTGTTGTCGTTAGGGCCAAAGATCTTCTGAACATGAAAGCTTTCCATTCAAAAAAACACATTTAAAATTAATATTCGTGCACTTGGAATATAAAAAAAAAAGTGAGGGGAAGAATGGTTTACGGAAGCATAATTTGGTGGCAAAGAAACTTCACACTTTTTTCTTGCTCCCAAGTCAGATTACGTGACCTATAGACATTTCCCTCCAAAATTGAAAGGAAAACCCCTCTACTGACTGAAGCTAGCGGATTACCTGGATTTTCGGTACCAGGGTCGCGCTTCTTGGACGTTGATTGATTGAAGGACCCAACCCCTAATTCCTCAAAATCAAAGTTTCTTGAAAAAGACAAAAAGAAAGGAAAAGATAGGAATCTTACTTTTCTCCTTCTCCACAAAAGTTTCACAGAAACCGAGAATGCTCGATGACACCTATTCAAACATTGCTTTATCCAATATGACACGAAGAGCATTGATAAAGCTTGAATAATATATTAAGATAAATTTATAATGGCTTAATGTTTTCGGAGTAGGATCCGTGATAATGTTTAACCTTACCCTTATGTCCAGTACTCTTGCGGCCTAAAAAAATTCGTTCTCTTTAACTTGTTTTATAATGCTATTTGAGTAAGCAAACTATCTGAAGTTGTGTCAGCGAAAGGGTAATCTGATTTAAAGGCAAGGTGGAGCACCGTCGGGGGCGCCGCCAAGGAGAATCCTAGCGTCAATGCGGTAGGAGAGCGATAGCACTGTGCCAATTCCGGTTGCGGAGAGATTGCGTGACCGTGAAGAGCATCGATGGTGGTGGGAGCGTCGATGAAAAACGTGGTAGTTGTACATTGAGTTAATTTGAAAAAAAAAAATTCAATAAAAAATTTCTTTCACGTTTTCCTATTTTTTTTTATTCGTGGTTTGTCTCTTTTAGTTTCATCTCTTTCATCTTTTTGTAGAATCCTAAAACCTTGACGTATCTTCATTTTCATAGTTCTTCTTGATCGGTCTCTCATCTCTATTATATTTTTTGTTTGTGATGCGACTCAGCACCTTATTATGCTGCATTGAAGTCGTCTTGAACGCGATTACAAAAATAATATATAATAGGAGGGGGTTTTTTTTCCGGCGTTCACAGAAACCCCTCCTAGTTTTCGGCATTTTCAAATGAAAAACCACAGTAAAGTTTTCATTTAATTATTTTAAATATTTATCAAAATTTTTCCCAATCTCTCGCGCTTTGAAATTCCTAATTTTTCAATGTTCGCCCTTCTCAGTTTCACATTCTTATCTCTCTACTACGCAACTCACATTTCTTTCTTCTCCATTTCTTGGTTTTCACTTTTTTTTTCCTTCTCAGCTTTCCCTAAACATTCTTCTGCCAATCCTTATGCACGCGAATCAACGATGTCCGCCCCCATTCGCTACCAGCGATGTTTGCGCAATCGTCGACCATGTCCTCGTTGCCATGGCCAAAGGCCGAACTCGCTAGAGTAGCGTGATTTTTGTAAATCTGTTTGACCGGTAGAAGAGGAGGCACCACATGAAGGCCAGGAAGTCCCGCGCTGGATTGATGAAGAAGAGGACGCCGAAGGTTCAAAAAACGACGTCGCCGCTACAGAAGAAAGCGCAATCACTTGAGCCTTCGGCTGATTGCCCAGCCAATGCTGCATTTTTCGATGCATATTTTGCAGAAGATGGTGTACCAGTCAAAATTTCTAATGCAATTTGTATCTTTGAGAAGTATGCTGGGGATATCATCTAACGCCACACAGAATCAGAACTCCACGATGAGGAGGTAGTACACCCGTGGGTGTTTTAAATTTCTAAATTTTTGTTATTAAAAGTATTAGGTATTCATAAATTGGATCTTTGCAGATAAGGGAGGTTAGGCTTGATGCGAGCCTGATGGTGATAACTGTCTCATTTGTGGGCAACTATGATTATGTCATAGATAGGGAGTTCAAGCCAAGTGGTTCCATAAAAATGGGGGTATGTATGATATACATTCATTCTCAATGTGAATTTCTCGTCTTATCCAATCAGTAGTGCATGTATAAAATCTTTGAACAATTAGTAGATGCACTATTAATTAAATACAATGTTTGAATATTTGATGTTTTTTGATGCTAACAGCATTTTAGTTTTAGGTTTTTCAAAATGTGGTCATACTGATAAGCATGTTATTTAAATTGCATCATGCTATTTAAATTGATTCGGGAATGTAACATTGAAGAGGTTGGGAATGAAGATGATCCCCCATCCAAAAGCTCAAAGGACAAGAAGTCTAATAGGCCAGATTCTGGTAAAGTCGATATTGTATTTAAAATTACCAATAGAGTTCCTTATAAAACTGTTCTGAAAGGTAAAATCCTCTGTTAATATAGTCGTCAATGGAACATGCACACTTTATTTCTTACAAAATTTTGAAACCATTTTAATTACTATGTTTTTATGTTGCAGCACATAGTGTTGTTGTTTTGAAGGCTGAAAGTGCATCTGATAAGGTTGAATGGATTAAGAAGATAAATAGTGTTATACAAGCAAAGGGTAGACAGATTAAGATCTGATCTGACGGTGATCTACCATGAGGCAATCCTATTTTTATAATTTTTTCCAGCTGTTCCATTTAACATTTTATGCATTTTTTGGTTACTTGTTTTATAGGTAGTTGTCCTTTGTCAAGTTGAAAAATCTAAGGAAGACATGCTGAATCTGTTATACAGCTCTATCAGGTTCAAAAATTTGTTATTATTGTTTATTTTTACTCTCTTGCATTAGTTTAGTTTGTTGCACTTATTACGTGCAAGTCTCATTCACTTTTAACTTGTAACATTAATAGTTCTTTAATGTCTCTCAACTTTGGATACAATGTGGAATACAATGTTTCGTATGTGTATCATTCCTTGTTTGCCTACTTCGACAGAGATAACATAGCTCTCGAGGGACTTGCCAAGTAATCAACTCTAAACCAGTGTCATATTTCTATAATGTTATTTATTCTATTTCTCAAAAAGGGTTTTAAATAGTGTGCTGCTTTGTGGAGAACAGGTTCTTCAAGGAATCATGTGAAGAAGAACGACAACATGCTGAAAAGCTCATAAAGTATCAGGTTGGTGTGTTACTTTTGAACGGCTCTTGCAAGCCTTGGAAAAATACCACTAAAGTTTGATTTTTATAAGGGCTAAGGATTATTATATGTATAATTTGTTTTATCATTCATGAAAAATTATTGTACGACTTGACTATTGTTACCTTATGAACCTTATAAGGTTCATAAGGTAATAGATTACTTACTAATTTTAGAGCATTTTTTGTACTTATGCTAATGTGGTCATTTCTTATATTTTACTGATATGTTATATGTACATATATTATGTGCAGCTTCATTTTTGAAAATAAAATCCCCGATGCCTTATGTATTTAGAAATTCCTTGAACCTACAATATGGTATAAACTTTGCTCATGGAGGAACTGGTATTTTCAACACTTTGGATAATGAACCAAACATGACTGTCCAAATTGACTGGTTTGAGAAGCTAATCCAACAAAAAATCTACACTAAAGCCGACCTTGAGTCTTCAGTTGCTCTAGTCAATTCTGCTGGAAACGACTATGCTACATTTCTACAAAGAAAACAAGGACGCATGCAAGTGAGTGGTTCAGCTAATTAATTTCTTTTATACATAACCTCTGTTTACATGCATGCAACAACTACCTTATTCAGCTTAGTGTTATGTTATATATGTTTTTGGTATGTTTAATATGTTCTTCATCGCGTTTTACAGGCATTGATTTACAGGAAAATGGACATGATAACTGGCTCATTCATGTTCTTTTTGAGTATTCACTGGGCATGAAACTATTCATTATCGATCAATATGGACAAATGTGCCTTTCTGCGCATCGAGTGGTAATTCATAATTTCGGATTATAACAAATTTTTTGCTCAATTATTTCCTAGTCTAATTATGCATTGTTTCTTAGTTAATAGTTTATTGGAATGTTGATAATTAAGATGCTTAGTTATAGTGTTTAAATGTGGACATATTTCTGGAATTCTGATGGATTGTTGATAATTAAGATGCATTCATTTGAGAAGAAAAAGAAAGAGTTATTTGAGATGGTATGATTCGCGTCATGAATTTTTGTTTAATAATTATATCTTCTTTCTAGGTAATTAGTGAATTGCTAATCTCATGTAACTGGGCTAGATGTCTTGGGTTTATGGGGAGCTTTATTGAGTTGTGTGTATACTTGTTGATGTTCATGCTGTTAATTATTGTGAATCTTTTACCTGTGAGAGTATTCTGTTTCATGGAAACTAATTATACTTTGTTTTGTTAACTGAAAGCAATATAAAATTGTTATATGTGTGTTATGTTCTATGTTTTGGTTGATCATTCATAAAAGAGATTGTCATGTGTGTTAGAATGTGATTAAATTATGTATCTGTGATGAATTGACTACATGAGTCAAGAAATATATGTGGAAATTTACTCTGCTAAAGTGTAGATTTAAAATATAGATATATGTTGTATTTTGTTATCTTTATTTAATAGTTTCAAATTGTTTCATAGCACTTGAAACTAGATTTCTAACTGATTCTCCTTGGTCAGTGTGGGCTAATCATGGGGATGGTATAAGCATTCAATACTCAGGTTCTTCTTTACAGTTTCACTCAGTAATTCTTTTTTTTGCAGATATATTCCTGTGAAGAATAAAACCAACACTCCTGTACATTATTTTTTTTACTTGCGCAGCTCTTTTCCAGCATTCTGTTTCTTTTTCTCATCTCCATTTTATCAAGTCTAGTCTTCTTCTTCCTGGTTGGGCTGGAAGATCAATTTAGCTTGTTAATGTACTTTGTGCTCAATTTTTTCATGACTTTGCTGCTGAATGAAGGAATTATGTCAGAATTTCTTCATTCAGAGATGAAAAGAGGAGGAACAAGAATTGGAAGGAGATTGAATTTCAATAAAATGATTATTGGTTGTATGATGTGAACTTTTAGAAATTAGAATCCGGTCTAAATATCTTTCACCACCTGTAAATTAAAAATTCCTGACGAAAGGATAAATTAGTTGTATTAGTTTATTTTAATTTTTAGGAAACATTAATTGTATTTTTAATATTTACAGTTTAATAATAATATTTTGGTTTATATTTAATGTTTACATTTAATTTTGGTTTCATATTATTTAATTTTGGTTCATTTGTGATAATCAAATAATTTGAATGATAAAAAAATAAATTATTTACATTTTCGGCGGTTTTGGAAACCCCAATTATGTAAACTCAGCAATTATCGGCGGTTTTGGCAAAATCCCGATTATTTCCGGCGGTTTTGGCAAAACCCCGATTATTTCCAGCGGTTTTGGCAAAACTTCCGGTATTTTTGGAAGTTCTGGCAAAACCCCGGGTATTTTCGGCGGTTTTAGCAAAATCCTCGTTAATACCGGTAGTTTTGACAAAACTTCCGTTAATACTAACACAGCTTTTTCCAGTGGTTTTCCACAGCTTTTCCAGGAGTTCTCCTAACCCTGGATAACATTTTCTAGGGGTTAAAGCCCCCGGAAACGAAAAAAATAATCCCTGGTAAAAATCTAAATTTTTGTAGTGTGGTATTGTGCCTTCTCGGTGTCATGTTTTGTGGTTTTCGTGTATTGTGCGAACCCTAACCATCTTCTCGAGCATTGGCATTTTCGTGTTGGGCGAACCTTAACCTTCGTGTCCACCATTTTTCCATTGTGCCTCTTTGCCGCAAGCCACCTAGGATTGAAGTTTTATCCAAGGTTGTAGCATATTGGGAGTGAATCTTGGACAATGAGAACATTAGAAGAATGGAAGCGTCAACGGAATATGGATTGTTACAGGATTAGTTTCATTTGTAGAGATTTTGTTTGTATTTAGGCGAAGATGGATTTTTTGCTTTGTAGATATTTATGTACAAATTGTTATTGCAATAAGATGATCGTTTTTATGATTACTTAATGTGCAATTTCATTAGATTTACGTCGTGTATATTTTGATGACAAAGTAACGTGCAATATTAATAAGTTTTTGACATGAATCCAACGGTTTACAATTGATTTTGGTGTTTAGGTGTGAGTAGATTGTGGGAAGTCATGTTTTGGAACTCCATCATGGACGAAAGAAACAATGTTTGTGAGATTACCATGGGTTGCCCACACCTTAGTTTTCAGGCTCTACTCACACTTAAACACTAAAAAGAAGTCTCATCCATTCAAGAAATATGAAAAAATTACGTAAAATTTCTTTGGCTACTTATGTGCCCAAAGCTCGCTCCTACAACACAAGTTCTTGTACAAAACTAGATTTTTGTTCGTGTAATCGTTTACAGTGTTCTTGTAATCTATTATAATAGCCAAAAAGCCCTAAACTTGATTACCAATGCATAATTTAAAAGGTATTTCAGTCTAGATTCCAACAAATCAAGAATCAACTCATTTGGAGTTCGGTGAAGAAAGTTATGGGCAAAACAACCAGCAAAGGTCAGAGTTGGCAAGAATGTATAAAGCGTCAACTTGAAGGAATAAACTGTACCTACTGAGATGTGCAAAAGTTTCAAATTAATAGTCATTGGAAAGCATTTTGAGTCTAGTTTCTAATAAAAAAAGAATCACATCATTTGGAGGTCGGTGAAAAAAGTTATCATTAAAATAACCAACAAAGGTCAAAGTATTGGGTCTTTCCTCTACCATGGGTTGCCCAAACCTTAGTTTTCAGACTCTACTCACACTTAAACACCAAAAAGAAGTCTCATCCATTCAATAAATATGAAAAAATTACGCAAAATTTCGTTGGCTACTTATGTGTCCACAACTAGCTCTTGCAGCACAAGTTTTTGTACAAAACTAGATTTTTGTTCGTGTAATCGTTTACAGTGTTCTTGTAATCGATTACAATGGCCAAAAAGCCCTAAACTTGGTTACTAATACATAATTTGAAAGGTCTTTGAGTCTAGATTCCAACAAAATAAGAATCAACGCATTTGGAGTTCGGTGGAGAAAGTTATGGGCAAAACAACTAGCAAATGTCAGAGTTGGCAAGAATGTATAAAGTGTCAACTTGAAGGAATAAACTGTACCTATTGAGATGTCCAAAAATTGCAAATTAATAGTCATTGGAAATCTTTTTGAGTCTAGTTTCTAATAAAAAAAGAATCACATCATTTGGAGGTCGGTGGAAAACGTTATCATTAAAATAGCCAGCAAAGGTCAAAGTTGAGACCATGTTAACTTGGTCATGATATCAACATTGGGTCTTTCCTCCACCATGGATTGCCCAAACTTTAGTTTTCAGACTCTACTCACACTTAAGCACCAAAAAGAAGTCTCATTCATTCAAGAAATATGAAAAAAATACGTAAAATTTCTTTGGCTACTTATGTGCCCACAACTGGTTCCTACAACACAAGTTTTTGTACAAAACCAAATTTTTGTTCGTATAATCGTTTACAGTGTTCTTGTAATCGATTACAATGGCCAAAAAGCCCAAAACTTGATTACCAATGCATAATTTAAAAGGTATTTGCGTCTATATTCCAACAAAACAAGAATCAACTCATTTGGAGTTCGATGGAGAAAGTTATGGGCAAAATAACCAGCAAAGGACAGAGTTGGCAAGAATGTATAAAGCGTGAACTTGAAGGAATAAACTGTACCTACTAAGATGTCCATAAATTGCAAATTAATAGTCGTTGGAAATATTTTTTAGTCTAGTTTCTAATAAAAAAAGAATAACATCATTTGGAGGTCGGTGGGAAAAGTTATCATAAAAATAGCCAGCAAAGGTCAAAGTTGACACCATGTTAATTTGGTCATGACACCAACATTGGGTCTTTCCTCCACCATGGGTTGCCTAAACCTTAGTTTTCAGACTCTACTCACACTTAAACACCAAAAAGAAGTCTCATCCATTCAAGAAATATGAAAAAATTACGTAAAATTTCTTTGTCTACTTATGTGCCCACAACTGGCTCCTACAGCACAAGTATTTGTACAAAACCAGATTTTTGTTCGTGTAATCATTTACAGTATTCTTGTAATCGATTACAATGGCCAAAAAGCCCTAAACTTGATTACCAATGCATAATTTGAAAGGTCTTTGAGTCTAGATTCCAACAAAACAAGAATCAACTCATTTGGAGTTCGGTGGAGAAAGTTATGCACAAAACAACCAGCAAAGGTCAGAGTTGGCAGGAATATATAAAGCGTCAACCTGAAGGAATAAACTGTACTCAATGAGATGTCCAAAAATTGCAAATTAATAGTCATTAGAAAGCTTTTTGAGTCTAGTTTCTAATAAAAAGGGAATCACATCATTTGGAGGTCGGTGGGAAAAGTTATCATTAAAATAGCCAGCAAAGGTCAAAGTTGACACCATGTTAACTTGGTCATGACACCCTCATTGGGTCTTTCATCCATCATGTTCTACCCAAACCTCAGTTTCCTCCCTCTACTCACACATAAACACTAAAAAGAACTCTCATCCACGGAAGAATTACGAAAAAATAATGTAAAAATAATGTAAAAATAATGTATGGATTCCTAAGCGCTCTGCTCCTGTAACGCCTTCGTGACCCTCATCCTGACATACGTCTTCAATGGAGGTGGATTGGTAGACATGTCTCCCGGGGTATCAAATCCACTGTTCATGCACGGTTCTGCATGTGGCACACTCTATCCACCATCCTCTGGTGTTCTTCTTCTAGCTTTCTCTTCGACCAACTCTGCCTCCAACACAACAACCCTTCTTTTAAGTTCTGCAATTACATTTTCTTACTTCAACGACAAATAAATAACCAAAACATAAAAGCCCTAAAAAGAAAACAACATAAAATATAACACAACAACTAAATGGAGGAAGAACACTCTTACCTTGCTGCTCGAAGAACCATGCTTATCGGAACTTCCCATTTCGCACAATAAACTCAAGAAAGACGACGACGTTGCTCAAAATGAACACATGCAACAAACACCGATAATGAGAGCGACACCTAGACCGACAACGACAACGAGAAGGTGAGTGAGACGGAGAGCGTGATAACAGTTTGAAAACCGTTATTTTTATGTTCAAATTTGATATCAAAACACACTCTTTATGGCTTAGAATGAGCTTAGAATCAAGTAAAACACTAAGTTGAGTCACATGAGAGTCAAAAGTTGTTTTTAGAGATATTATGCTTGTTTTGCATTGTTTTGCAGGGTTTTCATGAGAATTGAAGATGAAAGTGAAGAAGGGAGGACTTAGACTCAATAAAGAAGGAGAAAAAGGAAGAAAAGAAGAGTCAAAGTCACCGCTCAGCGCTATTTTCCAACGCTGAGCGCCATACTCGAGGGAGCAGCCACTGCCTCTCGCTCAAGCGGTGTCGCTGAGCGTCCAGGTGATTTCGAGGCAAACCACTAAGCGGTCCTGCGATTAGAGGGAAACCGCTGAGCGATCAAATGAGGCGTTGAGCGGTGAAATGGTGAGCTTGGGCTTAAATCTGTTACTTTTATGTGTTATAAATAGCCCTAGTGCGACCTTCAGAGTAATTCTTTTGGCAGGCAGAGACGTCCAGAGCACTTTTACACTCCTTGGAGGCAGTTTCTTGGATGCTTAGGCTCTAATTTATCAAATCTAGGGTTTACTCTTCCATTCTTTCATTTAATTCCATCTAGTTTCACCATGTCCATGGTGAACTAAACCCTTTGTTGTTGGGGAACAATGTAATCTTTTGAAACTCACTTATATTGAAATTCTTATTTTTATTCATATGCTTATATTATCAATTTTTGGGTTTCTTATCTATACTCAATGCTTTTATCGTTTAACTCATTCGGTAGAAGATATTTGCCTTTGTCGATACGGAGACGTACGGGGAAGTCATGAACTGATAGGGAATTTCTTGATTAAGAAATACTACCTAGAGATAGGGGTAGGACGATCAATTGTATTTGCTTTTGTGATATATGCATTGCTAATTACTTAGGGAGACTAGAGATAGTAAACTAGTAATGAGTAATAGGTTCTTTTCGCCGAGAGATCAAGATCAGGGTAGGCAAAGAAAGTTTGCATGACAATTAGATAGTAAAGCGAATTAAATAAGAAAAGTATATATATGAGGGTGGATAAGATGAAATTGTAAACCCCAACAACTCCATTCATTCATATCTTTGCTTTGCCAATTGAATCACTTGCATTTGCATGTTTATTTTCGTTTTGCATACAACCACAAAATTATTTCTTTCAAGTCATATAATATCAATTTACATGAAAGATAAGGCCTAAGAGTCCAATGGGAGACGATACTCAGACTTACTATTTATATATTAGTTGATATGATCTAGTACACTTGCCAGGGGTTTAACAAATTTTTTGGCGCCATTGCCGGGGACTCGTGTTTTAACTTTTCAAGTAGTGTAAATTGATTAAATTTGACTTGATTTTATGTTTATTTTATTTTTGTTCTAATAAATGATTTCTAGGGTTTTGTGCCTAATGTTTGCAGGATGCAGTACAGACAAGAATTTGATTATATGGGCACTCAATTCTATCAAAATGATTTTAACTACTAGTGGGAACCTCACTCATACATGGATCAAAGCCAATTTGGGCAAGCTGCCGAGCAACAAATTACTCCACTCAAGGAGAATATAATTTCTGACGACGAATTTCTTCAGCGGATCACGAGTATGAATATATCATTCATCAGAAGTATTAAGGAGATGCGACAACGTGTGAGGAGTTACGAGAACGTCAAAGACAACAATATCGTCCTTCACTTGAAGAAGTAGAACGTCAAAGGCAACAATATTCTCCTACACTTGAAGAAAGAGAGAAGGAAGTTGAACAACGTCTTTGGCAGAAACAATCCTCTATGCCAAGGGAAACGTTGGGGGAAGCTAAGCAACATTGGCTGGAGGAAATTAAACAACATTGGCAGCAACTATCTCCATTAGAAAGTCGTGAAGAGACATTCCAAGAAGTGATGCAGAATACTATTTCCTTTTCAGAATGTGATGACGTAAGATGTAAAAGGAAGGAGATAGAATTGGAATGCGTGACTGCATCTTTGAATGATTCTAGGGTTAGTACTGAAGTTAACCCTAGGGAGGAATGCCAAGCCACTATCTCTGAAAGTGATAAGGTAGTTGATGAGAAAAAAATAGAGATAGAGAAGGAAAAGATAGAGAGAGATGGAGAGGAAGAAGAAACAGAAAAGTTGAGTGAGGGGGATAAAGATGATTATAAGGAAAAAACGATGGTTGAGAGAAAAGAGAAAAAGAGAAAAATTGTGAAAATAAAGAAGAAAGCAAGAAAAAATAAAAAAAGAAAGTTGAGAAAAAAAAGGAGTGAGAAAAAGATGAAGAGAGGAAAGAAGAAAATATCATATGAAAAGCCCTCTCCTCGTCAAAATAAATATCATAGGAAAGAAAAGAAATTTATGTTCTTTATGGAGATCTTCAAGAAATTGGAGATTAAAGTTCCTATGATTGATACATGGAAATAGGTGCTTGGTTCGATCAACTTTTTGAAGAGATTCAGCAAGAAGAAGAAAAAGAAAAGAATATCAAGTAAGAAGAATATCAACATTTTCTGATGGGTGTTTGTTGGGGGTCATCCCAGTTGTTGTAATATATTAGTTTTATTTTATTTTGGACATGTAATTCTTGGATTTTTAAACAATTTTTGGGTAGCATCTACTGAGGGATGCTAATTTTTATGTATCTACTAAGGGATATAGGTAAGTATACCTACTGAAAGGTGTTGGGAGGCACTTACTGATGAGTGCTAGAAGGTTTGGGTCAGGCTCGTGACGTTAAACAAGCGCTACCTGGGAGGCAACCCAATTGATTGATTTATTATTGTTGCATGTTTTAATATTGTTCTAGTTGCATTTAGGGCTTAATTGTTACATAAGTGAGTAAAGTGAGTGGAATTGTATTTAGGATTTAACTGTTGCATTTTAGAAAATCCATTCTTTATCACTTTTCCATCATTCATAATCCAAGTTTGGGGTTTTTGAGAGAGCACTATATTTTGGTTTCATCCATCATCAATTATAAGAATTTTGCATACATTCAAGGTCTCTCCACCCCAAGGACGGGTTGTTATTTCCGAGATGATCATAGGCATGTACGACACATCTCCTGCTCATAGGTGGACGATGGATGAGTTTAACAACAGAGTGACTTGGCCAGAGCAGGCACAGGGGAGCGGATCTGGAGCAGCTGAAGTTCCAGGTGTAGATGATGATATGAGGATGATGATTTTAAGGATGCCGAAGCTGGAGATCAGGAGGACTCAGATGATGACATGAGTTGAGAGGGCATCTACTGATGGATGCTAGTGCTTAGGACATGGGTTTTATCTTTCACTTTTGTACTTTGAATTTTTAGAATAGGTTGAATTCTGTTAGGTAGTGTAGGTATTTGGGCTTGGCTTGAACACCTTTTCTGATTATGGTTTGACTTGGTTGTTATTGCATGATGAGTTTTCTCAAATGATGATTGGATGTGGATGACGATTGAGTTTGTGTTGCATACTGATATACAGGTGAATGGTTCACTAGCTATGTGAACAGATGTGTGATGATTTATGATTGAGGTTATGATGCTAAGCAGGGTGTATGAATGATGTGTGAGAAAGCATAGTTGTGTGAGGTTTTGAGCTCCAGAGTATTCATTGATATATGTGCTATTCATATGGAAGCATGAATGATATTGCCTGAATCTTTATGATTGATTGAATTGCATGTTTATGTCATATGATCAAGGCCATTTTTGGAAACCATGTGTTCTATCCTTTTTGAACCCTAGCCTTGAAACAGGATGAAAACCCTTGCTTTGAAAATTTTTACCTTGAGTTGCGTTGAGAATAATTGTATGATATTGCTAAAGTTCAAGTTTGGGGTTGTTAGGGAAACTGAAAGGCAAAAGAAAGGCATTGAGCTCAAGTGTTGAATGAAAGAAAAGCATGAGAAAAGAAAAGAGAAGAAAAGAAAAAACATGAAAGATGAGCTCAATGTAAAAATAAAGAGAAAAAGGAAAGAAGTTGGGAATGAGTGAGATTGGTTAAAAAGAGAGTTTGTGCTTGAACTTTGGATGTTAAAATAACTCTCTTAACTTAAGCATTTTGTGTTCTAGAAAAACCAATTTTTCTTGATTAACCCAGCCTCATTATAAGCCTTGGAAAAGTCCTTGTGATGACATTTATATGTGAGAATGTTGATTTTAGTAGATGAAGGGCAATTTGGTTTCATGTGATATGTGAATAGCAGAGAGATGGAGAGACCTCTTAAACACTTGAGTGATTTAGTGAAACACTTGCTTAGAGAGGATTAATAAATTGTATGGTTACATCTTGCTTAGTGGATTGATCATTCATAAGTAAAACATGTATTGGAAAATATGTAATCATGTGAACTAAATTGAATTGAAAGCATGTATGCATCTTGATAAGATTCCACTGAAAATCTAAATTGAGTCATTACTTGTTGTGAGAAAAATGAATTTTGGAAATGTTGAACTATTTTGATGAAAAAGTGGAAAGCCAAGTTTTGTTTTGTTTGCTTGAGGACAAGCAAAGTTTTAAGTTTGGGGTTGTGATAACGGATTGAAAACCATAATTTTATATTCAAATTTGATATCAAAACACACCCTTTATGGCTTAGAATGAGCTTAGAATCAAGTAAAACACTAAGTTGAGTAACATGAGAGTCAAAAGTTGTTTTTCGAGATATTATGCTTGTTTTGCATTGTTTTGCAGGGTTTTCATGAGAATTGAAGATGGAAGTGAAGAAGGGAGGACTTAGACTCAAGAAAGAAGGAGAAAAAGGAAGAAAAGAAGAGTCAAAGTCATCGCTCAACGCTATTTTCGAGCGCTGAGCGCCATACTAGAGGGAGCAGCCACTGCCTCTCGCTCAAGCGGTGTCGCTGAGCATGCAGGCGATTTCGAGGCAAACCGTTGAGCGGTGAGATGGACCGCTGAGCGGTCCAGCGATTAGAGGGAAACCGCTGAGTAGTCAAATGAGGCACTAAGCGGTGGAATGTTGAGCTTGGGCTTAAATTCTGTTACTTTTATGTGTTATAAATAACCCTAATGCGACCTTCAAAGTAATTCTTTTGGTAGGCAGAGACGTCCAGAGCACTTTTACACTCCTTGGAGGCTGTTTCTTGGATGCTTAGGCTCCAATTTATCAAATCTAGGGTTTACTCTTCCATTCTTTCATTTAATTCCATCTAGTTTCACCATGTCCATGGTGAACTAAACCCTTTGTTGTTGGGGAACAATGTAATCTTTTGAAACTCACTTATATTGAAATTCTTATTTTTATTCATATGCTTATATTATCAATTTTTGGGTTTCTTATCTATACTCAATGCTTTTATCGTTTAACTCATTCGGTAGAAGATATTTGCCTTTGTCGATACGGAGACGTACGGGGAAGTCATGAACTGATAGGGAATTTCTTGATTAAGAAATACTACCTAGAGATAGGGGTAGGACGATCAATTGTATTTGCTTTTGTGATATATGCATTGCTAATTACTTAGGGAGACTAGAGATAGTAAACTAGTAATGAGTAATAGGTTCTTTTCGCCAAGAGATCAAGATCAGGGTAGGCAAAGAAAGTTTGCATGACAATTAGATAGTAAAGCGAATTAAATAAGAAAAGTAGATATAAGAGGGTGGATAAGATGAAATTGTAAACCCCAACAACTCCATTCATTCATATCTTTGCTTTGCCAATTGAATCACTTGCATTTGCATGTTTATTTTTTTCTTTTGCATACAACCACAAAATTATTTCTTTCAAGTCATATAATATCAATTTACATGAAAGATAAGGCCTAAGAGTCCTATGGGAGACGATACTCAGACTTACTATTTATATATTAGTTGATATGATCTAGTACACTTGCCAGGGGTTTAACAAATTTTTTGGCGCCGTTGCCGGGGACTCGTGTTTTAACTTTTCAAGTAGTGTAAATTGATTAAATTTGACTTGATTTTATGTTTATTTTATTTTTGTTCTAATAAATGATTTTTAGGGTTTTGTGCCTAATGTTTGCAGGATGCAGTACAGACAAGAATTTGATTATATGGGCACTCAATTCTATCAAAATGATTTCAACCACTAGTAGGAACCTCACTCATACATGGATCAAAGCCAATTTGGGCAAGCTGCCGAGCAACAAATTACTCCACTCAAGGAGAATATAATTTCTGACGACGAATTTCTTCAGCGGATCACGAGTATGAATATATCATTCATCAGAAGTATTAAGGAGATGCGACAACGTGTGAGGAGTTACGAGAACGTCAAAGACAACAATATCGTCCTTCACTTGAAGAAGTAGAACGTCAAAGGCAACAATATTCTCCTACACTTGAAGAAAGAGAGAAGGAAGCTGAACAACGTCTTTGGCAGAAACAATCCTCTATGCCAAGGGAAACATTGGGGGAAGCTGAACAACATTGGCTGGAGGAAATTAAACAACATTGGCAGCACACGTTGATGTTTTTTTTGGTTGGACACTGATTCACGCTACCTTCATTCTGCTGCTGGCACATAGTTTATTTTAATTGCAATTGTAGTCATGAAGCAGGTACACGGTGCATACAACCTTTTTCTTTATTTTATTTTTGTTTGCATTTGCTTTGGAGAAACTTATGAAACGGTGATGATATTTGGGAAATGGGCAGCTGCCACCTTTATATTTTGAATGTTTTTATTAGATAGGAATGGTAGATTAGGCGTTGGTTCCAGGGGCTTGGAGGATGCTGCACGGATGTCACGGGCTGATGATAAAATTCTTGAGCACCTTTTCAATTTATTTCATTTAAAAAAAGTAGGAGTTGTTTTGTTAATTGGAAAATAAAATTCGGTGATTTAGTGATGAGGTGGTGCGTATGGGATGGCTGCTTTAGGAGAACAATGTTTTAGGATAAATTCATTTGCTTTTGAAAGAAGTTCACGCTGATTCACTTTGGTTTTGGTGTGCTGCATGCTGATTTCATGTTTTTGTCCATTTCTCCAATTTCATTGGCTTTCTGTTGTTATCCATGTTATGGTTTCATTACGTATTTTTATATTTTTATTAGATTAAATAGTTAAATCAATTCTAATGAAAGTTATTCTTTTTAATTTCAATGCCATTGCAATCTCTTCCTTTCTTTTATTGTGATTCCCGATATAATGTGCAATTGATTTTTTTTATTTTAACATTGCAATTGTTTGAGATTTAGGACTGTTCAGTTTATATTTCTTTTCAGTTCACTATGTTGTCCATTAGGTTTGATTTAATGCTTTTATTCACTTTAATGTTGTTTGTTCTGTTTAGTTGTGTTTAATTTCCATGCATTTTAATTAAGTTTAATTATCATCTCAAACACTTTCAAAAGCCCCCCCACTTCGTGTGTGACCTAATTCTAGAACCACATTTGGTCCTTGAGAGACAACCTAGGGGTCATTCCCTAACTATACTGCATTTCTAAATTGCAATCAAATTTGTATGGGTCGCGACACCCATCTATGCTTTTAATTTTTTTTTTCTTCTTTACTCATGCAATTTTTCTTTTCAATACTTGAACTTAATGCTCTTCTTTTGCCTTTCAATTTTCCTCATACAACCCCAAACTTGAACCTTTTCATCACATAAGATTATTCTCAACCCTACTCAAGATAAATACTTTCAAATCAAAGGTTCTCATCCTGTTTAAGGCCAAGGTTCAAAAAGGGTATAAACTTTTAAACTTTTTTGGTAAAATTTTGGCTAGATAAGGGCTTCCAAACATGGCCTTGATCATATAACATAAGCATGCAAATTAATCAATTATCAAGACTAAGGCAATATCATTCATAATTCCCTGTGAACAATACGTATACCAATAAGAACTCTGAAGCTCAAAACCTCACACACATGCTCTATCTCACAACATTCATTTATCCTGCTTAGCATCACAATCACAATCATGAACCACAACACATCTATTCATATAAGTGAATCATTTAACTGGATATCAACACACATACATTTTAAGTCAACCACATTCAATCATTATCCAATACTTGTCATGCATTTTAATACCACCAGCAGAACCATTGTATAAGCCAAGCATAGACACAAAATAAAAGTTTAACCTATTCTACCAATTCAAAGTACAAAAGAAAAAGAAAAAATACCTGTCTAAGTACTGGCATGCATCAGTAGATGCCTTCAACGCAAGTCCTCATCTGAGTCCTCCTGGTCTCCATCATCAGCATCCTAAAAATTCTCTTCATTATCATCATCCATATCTGGTGCTTCAGCTGCCTCAACCCTGCTGCCCTGTGCTTGCTCCTGAGGCCAAGCCATAGCTTCATGGAACTCGTCCATAGTCCACATGTGTGCTGGTGGTTGCTGATACAACCCTACTATCATCTTAACAGTGGCTATCTGTCCTCTACGAAGAGCCTCCATCCTAGCCTCTATCATGGACATATACATGTCCCTCATCTGGAATGGCTCGGCATGATGTGCCGGTGCATCTTCAGGTATTTGCTCCTGCTGTGCTGCTACTCTCCTAGGACGTCTTCTAGGTGCTCCAGCTGCCTCCTCTTCCTCACAGTATTGCTGATAATAAGAAGCATCTATAGCCTTCCTAGGCCTCTCATATGGTGGAACTACAGTGTCCACCCCAGCTTGCTGACACAAAAAGGTAATCAGGGACGAATGTCCCAACGGTGTCCTACTACTCACAATAGTAGCGCAGCTCTGAATCTCGTCAGTAATAACTTTCCCAATGTTTACTTCCAACTACCTTAGCATGCAGTATATGAAGATGATCTGATGCATGGTGATGTCGGAAACATGTGAGTATGGCTGAATGTTGGCATGAGTAAATGCCATCCAGTATTTTGCCAAAGGCGTCAAATCTACCCTTTTTATGTTGATGGGCAGTCCATTAGGGTTGTTCTGAAAATGCCTTCCAGGAAGGCACATAACCCTCTCAATATCTGCTATATCTCTGAACCCCCCAACAAGTGCTGCATACTGGCATTGTTCCCCTGGCCATTCAGTGCCCAAAAAGCTGTTAATGGTGTCAGAGTCATACCTGATGATCTGTCCCCTCACATAGCTCATATATCTACCAGCATCAACTCCTCCTCTAGGTAAAGCATTTGTATAAAATTCCTTCACTAATTCAATGCTGGCAGGTGCAGGATATGTAGCCAACCTCTCCCAATCTCTTCTCATGATTTCTGCTCCAAATTCAAGAGCCAAATTTGGGATAAAAGTGGCCTTCTTCTCCATCAGTAATCTCCTCTCCTGCACAATCACAAAATGTTTCTCATGTTTCCTGGAGAGGAACGTAGGTGAATAAAATCTTCTTGGCCTCTCAGGTTCCTTCCTTTTGTTACCAAGAGTTTTCACCCTTCTTGATGATGATGACATTTCTGCATAAAATTCAAAATAACACAGAGATACATCATTAGAGGTTAGTATATCATTAATTAAATTCCAAACTGATCACATCCCACCATTGAGAGAAAATCAGGGCCCCTCAATGTCCCTGCATCAAGAATCAAGCATCCAACAAAATCTGCAGCAGACCGCCCAGGCGCCATAGTTGGCCGCTCAGCGGTTTGCTTCAAGCTGCACCATCGCTCAGCGTTAAAGGAGACCGCTCAACGGTGGTGACTAGGGATTCTTAAAAACCTTTTTAAAATTGCCCTATTCTCCATTCTAACACTAATTTCATCAATCCAGACCAAAATCATGCAGTTAAATCGGTTTAAACAGTTCCTATTTCATCAACTCATGCATAGAAATCAAAAACCCTAGTTTATCATGTTCCTACACATGGTCTTCATCAAATTTAAATTTAGAAATCCTAAGAATGAAATTGCACAACTTACTTGAATAGAGAAACTAGATGCTTGCTAACTTCCTTTTAATTGATGACGAATGCCTCTCAAGTGTACAAACTCTCTACCTTGAGTAAACTTAGCTAGCATGCTAGTCAAGTAATTTATCTTTTCAATATGAGCAGGACAATTTTCACATGCTTTTTCTACTGTAACAGTTTTAATTTCAACATTCTTAGCAGATAACAAAGCTTCATTCAATTCTTTTTCTAATTTCTCATTTTCTGCAACAAGGTTATTAATTCTGTATTCAAAGTCTCTTCTTTCAAAGCTCAGTCGATTAACCTTGTATTGCAGTCGCATAGCTTCAACATGTAGTTCTCTGAATGTCTCTATCAGCTGCTGATATTTTTCTTCTATAGGCAGCTTCTCAAATTCATCATCACTGTCACTTTCAATCTTTGATGTTCCAGCCATGTGACATATGTTGGATTTCTCGTCTTGGTCAACATCTTCATCACTTGAGCTTTCAGAATCTGAGTTCTCCCAAGCAATGTAGGCTCCTTTTCTTTTCATATTTGTGCTTTGAGGGAATCTTTTCTTTCCTTTTTGCTTCGGCTGTAAGTCAGGACAATCAGGCTTGATGTGACCTTCCTTTCCACATTCATAGCATTGGACAACATTTGTACTGAAGCTCTTCTTTTTGCTTTGACCTACATGGTTAGACAGTTGACTATCATTTTGCATAAGTTGACTAAACTTTCTTACCATCAAGGCATCAATTCTTTTTCGTCCATGTTTGTTTCTGTGTTGTTCTTGCTTGAGGCTTTCAGAGCAATGGACTTCTTTTCTTCAATCTCCTCTTCATCCTTTATTCTACCAAGTTCCAACTCATGTTCTCGTAACTTGCCATACAAGGTAGCCATGTTCATAGTTGTAAGATCATTGGATTCAGAGATTGTTGTGACTTTTGGTTGCCAATTCCTGTTCAGACTTTTCAGAATCTTGATGTTGATCTCCTCCTTATCAAACACCTTGCCAAGAGCCATTAGATGATTTACAATGTGAGTGAATCGTTTCTGTACATCATAGATGTTTTCTCCAGCCTTCATTCTGAACAATTCATACTCCATCAATGAGTTCTTTCTAGCTCTCTTGACTTCATCCGTTCCTTCATGAGTTACCTCTAAGACATCTCACATTTCCTTTGCAGATTTGGATTGAGATATCCTGAAAAATTCATCAATTGTCAGTGTAGAGGCAATTATATTTCTAGCTTTAACATCATACTGAGCTTTTCTATTTTCATCAACAGTCCAATCAGTAAAAGGTTTTAAAACAGTTTCTTTATCAATAGTTTTTGTAGGCACATATGGACCATTCAATGTGGCATCCAAAATTCCCTTATCTTGCGATTCAAGAAAGATTTGCATTCGAATTTTCCAAAAAGGATAATTTTCACCAGCAAACAGAGGTGGTCTGTTTGTTGAAGCACCTTCACCAAAAGTTTGAAAAACGGAAGCCATCCCCACGTTCTATAGTCGAATACGATAAAAACAGAGTCAACTAAATTTTCAAATATCTTATGAAAACCAGCTCTGATACCAATTGTTGGAAAACAGGTAGGCTTCAATTTTACACCAAGAGGGGGGGGGGGGTGAATTGGTGTTATTTCAAAAATAAAATCTTTTCGCAATCTTTAATCAAAAGCATAAATCTTTTTGATGTTTCTTGAAATACAAGTAATGAAAATTTCTATGCAGCGGAAAAACATAGTTGACTACGTAATAGATATAGTCGACTGAAATAAAGAATGCAGGGATAGAGAAAAGCAAACACTGGTTTTTATACTGGTTCGGCCAACAATGCCTACATCCAGTGTCCTTCTAACCCAGGAAGCAAATGCACTATATAGGTTGCGGTTTTTACAACAAAGAATTTATAGAAGACCTCACGTCAAAAATATAAATCTCCTCTCTAACCCAAAACCAAAATATAGTTGCAATAACCAAAACTAGACTTGCAGCAAGAATCCCCTCTTCTGCAATCTGAACCCACGTCAAACAATCCTCAACGTGTAACCCCTGTATTACAACAGGTCAATTCCAGCACTCTTCACAGGATGTCAAGCCTTCAAACAATGCAACAGTCTTCACAGGATGCCAAGCCTTCAATGATCAATCTAATAGCACCTTCTTTGTGCAGTTTCTGATCACACAGTCAGCGAATAAGCCTTCTCCCTTTCAATCTCTCTCAAGATAGATCACCACCGTCTTCTTGGAGAATAATTGGAGCTATTAACACAGAGAATTCAATATGAAACAAGAAATGAAAATGTTAAAGCGTCAAAATCACTGAACAAATTGTGTTCAGCCAATTTATAGATTTCTGCCACTCAGATTGTTTCTCAGTCGAATAGACTACTAATTCAGTCGACTGCATTATTACAGTTATAACAGACAGTCAACATAGTAGCACTCAGTCAACGAAAATCAACACACATTTAATACAGTTGACCAAAACATCAATGCTTAACTAACTTTTAAAAATATAGCCGTTGGAGCGTGTAAGCATAACAGAATTCCAAAGCAGATCAATAATACAGTCGAATGTACACCAGACAAAGTCTTCTGACACATGGAAAAACATTTTGAAATTTTTTGCAATCCAAAACATCATAGAGCACTGATTCTCAAAATCTGTACAAAGGTTTTAGAATAGTCGAATCCATTACAGATGTATTCGACTAGAATAGAACTTTGTGACACAATTGTAAGTTTATAAAAGTGGTTGTGATTTTTCACTTTCCAGATTGTGCAGTTAAATATTTTTGATACAGTAGTTCATATTGCACATAATCATATAAGCATGTTCCACAAATATATCACACAATTAACATACGAACATACATCAAAACATGTTCAACAGATATAACAATCAGTTCAGAATAAGAACATGTAATACAATAACATGTGTACTGTTATTAAGCAAAGTGTTGTCATCATCAAAAACTAGATTGATATAGAGTTTGTGTTGTGAACAATCTCAACAACCTTAATTGCCCATTAATACTATTGAATGCTTACCGGTCAGTGTCCTCCCACAGACCGTGCTTGTTGGTCATCCCTCCATATAGTACATTTTTAATTGAACTTTTATCACTAATTAAAATTACATGATCATTTGATTTAATAATTTTAAATAAAATATAATAAAAGTTATAAAATACTAATTATTCCTACAAATAGTCATTATTTTATGTATTTATAAATTTCTAATATATTATTATTTAATTTTCTATGTTCAAAGTATTATATTTAAGACTGTAAAATTAATTAGTTATTCCATCTCAATAAATGATAACGAGTCAGTTAAACAAAATATAGACATTTTAAATACTTAATACAAAGTTTTTAATAAAAGTTTAATTAAAAGTATTTAAATTCATGAAAGAATTAAAATTTAACTAAGTTTTTTAATTTTTTATTTATAATTAAATAAGTAATTCTAACATAATAAAATTTATGACAAATATTTAATTAAAAGTATAAAAAATTGATGACTTAATATAACAATTTTTTTAATAGAGTTTTAGTTAAAATTTATATTATTTTATAAAATTATAATTTGAGTATGCGTCTTCTTGAAAGAAAAAAATATGATTGATTAGAAATGTAAGTATGAAAAGATACTAAATAAGAGTCATCTCTAGATTTTGTAATTAAAAAATAATTTTAGAGAATAAGATCATGTGCAATTTATATTACCAAAAAAAATAAACCTTGCAGACTATTTTGAATGATTATTTTTCTTGAACATATTAAGTGATTAAGTGATGAAGAACAAAAACATTTTTAATAAGTGAGTATTGATGTGAATGATTGCTTTTCTTTTCCAAAATTATAGTACAAAAGTTTCTCTGATGTTGTTATGTATATTTTTTAATGAAATTTATTATATATTCTAGATTTAATAATGTAAAGAGTCCAAATTGATGAGATTTAATTAATAGAAAAAACTAGACGTTGCTGAAAGAATAAAGAAGAGAAAGAAAAAAGTTAAGATTTTTTTGTCATGTTAGGAAGAGACTTGTTACGATTTTTACTACTTTAGGATGTAATACATACAATTTTTTTAAAAGCAGGTAAAAAAAACTTCATAATATAGGAACTAAGTAAACAATTAAATCTATTATGTTTTATATAAATTTTCTAAGACAACAAATTTTTATTTTATGAGATAATAACATTTAATTTATTTATATTGATATTGATTAATAGATGATGGTGTGTTTATTTTTATTTTTTTAAATATTCAAGGTGTGTTTAAATTGAGTTCAGGATGGTTATTACATTGAGAGAGGAAGTTTGCTATTATAGACCCTAAATTGTAAAACTTGTTTACCTTGTCTTTTTTACTTTTAAAATCAAGATTTAAAAACCATCTATTTCAACTTGTAATTAAATTGGAATATAGCACTTCATCATAATAAAAAGTTAGATAGAAATAATAATGTAATTTTTGTGATCATAAAATTGCCTTTTCTCTATTTACCTTACTCGGGTTTGGGTTTGGGTTTTGTCTTTTGCTATGCTTCAGCGGCGATTTTCAGACCAATAACCTGGCCGTCAGTATCCACCATGCGGAGCTTCAGGATGAGAACCCTGTTGTCCCGTGTGAAGAGGAGAACAAAGAAAACTATCAGAAACCGAAAAATAACCATAGGAAACTGCATTTCCATATCAAAAGAGTTAGCACGTCTAGTGGAACAAAAACATGAAGAAGAAGAAGAAGAAGATGTTGTTGAGGAAGGTTTCAGCATCAAAAGTTCTGCTCCATCACACACTCACGGTGTTCAGCCCTTGGGAAATCTCTATCTCAACTCCAGTTCCGTTAACTCTAGAGACACCGGCTTAGGTAATCTTCATACTCTTTCGGATGAGCTTGTTCTTGACATGCTTGGGTTTTTGGATGCTTCTTCCTTGGGGGTTTTGGCCGCTGTGAGCAAGTCTTTCTACGTGTTCAACAACCATGAACCCCTTTGGAAGAATCTCGTGTTGGAGAACTTTCTAAGTGGGTTTCAGTACAAAGGGTCTTGGAAATCTACCTATGTATCGGCCTGTTACCCTTCATTTGGTAACTCTGCTATTGCTCTCGGGGGTTTCAAAGTTAGGGACTTTTACTCGGATTATCTTTTCCAGAGTTGGCTCTGTGCTAACCTTGAAATGAAGCCTGAGTGGTTGGAGAGGGATAATGTGGTTCGAAAGAGGGGAATTTCGGTTGAGGAGTTTGTGTTGAATTTTGAGGAGCCTAATAGGCCGGTGTTATTGGAAGGGTGTATTGATAATTGGAGTGCATTGGGAAATTGGGATAGGGATTATTTGGTAAGATTGTGTAGTGATGTTAAGTTTTCAGTTGGGCCAGTGGAGATGAAACTTGGAGATTACTTTGGGTACTCTGATCAGGTTAGAGAGGAAAGACCTCTATATTTGTTTGATCCTAAATTTGCTGAAAAAGTTCCAAAATTGGGTGATGAATATGAAGTTCCAGTGTACTTTAGGGAAGACTTGTTTGGTGTTTTGGGCAATGAGAGGCCTGACTACAGGTGGATTATTATTGGACCTGCAGGGTCTGGATCCTCTTTCCATGTTGATCCAAATTCGACTTCAGCTTGGAATGCAGTGATCAAGGGATCCAAGAAATGGATTTTGTTTCCTCCTGATGTGATTCCGCCTGGTGTTCATCCTAGTCCTGATGGGGCCGATGTTGCATCTCCTGTTTCAATAATTGAATGGTTCATGAACTTCTATGGTGCAACCAAAAATATGAAAAAGAAACCAATTGAGTGTGTATGTAAATCTGGAGAGCTCATCTTTGTGCCTAGTGGATGGTGGCATTTGGTGATCAACCTGGAGGAGTCTATCGCCATAACCCAAAACTATGTTAGTAGGTGAGGTCTTTTATTGATTTCTTCGAAATTTATGATATTTGATTAATCAAATAGTTATCATCGAGCTTCTAGTGAAATTGGATTTTCGGCCTACTGAACCTAAACTAATTGTTTCTCTGTGCTCTTTTAAGTTAATAATTGAGGACAACTTGATAGAGCTATGGCTAACTTCATTTTACCCTGTGTCTGAATGGACCTCCGCTGGTCATGTTTTACCCTTAGTTGTTGTTTGATACATGTTCAACTTTTGTAAGTATGATGGATTGACTATTCTATCTTTGTTCTGTTGAGTAGTCGACCGTCTGATTTTAGTTCTGTTCATAGGTTATTACATGAAATCAAAATTGTTAGTCTTGAAGGAAGCAGATATTTTGACAGACATTTTCTTGAAATACTCATTTTTTTGTTTGGTTTTTATGTTAAAAAACCAATTGGCTCTTTAGAGTTCACCCTCTTGGCTAGACGTGTGGAAATTTATTTGGACACATTTTTTGGTTATAAAGGGATAGGTAGGAATGGTGTTGCCTGGTTTCTAATAGCATGGTCAAACATCTACTCATTTTATGTTGAGGTGGAGTATTGTAGTTTGCATGACTTATCCTTTATATACGAAGATGAGGAGTTCAGATTCTCTATTGGATTTTTTGGTAATGTTCTCTGCTGAGTTTAGAAATACACTGATGTTGATATATTACAATTATTTTAATATATCAAAATCAGTGTCAATCAGTAGATGTTGAAGGCATAGTAGAAAGGCAGAAAAAAAAAACCATTAGAGAATCGAAATTCGAAGATGAGGATGACTGAAGAATTTCTTTTGTTTGCTTATGGAGAGTAGGTCACTAATATGATATTTTTCGTTTAAACTGTTATATTCAATCTGTCCATGTGTCTACAATACAGTCATTAATAAGCAGATGATAAGCATAATATATATCTCAACAATAACAAGTTTGTTTTTGTCTTAGTAACCTGAATACTTATTGAAACTCCTTAAAAAATTTAGATTTGGCTTTGTATTTTGCATGCGAAAATGATAATTTGATAAGAGATGTATCATTGCAGGAGAAATTTGGTAAAGGTCTTGGATTTTCTTAAAAGGCCAAATGCTAGCACACTGGTATCTGGAACAAGGGATCGAGTGAATTTGTATGATAAGTTTAAGAATGCTATTGAGGCTTCTTTTCCAGGAGAAATTGATGAATTGACTCGGAAAGAAGAGAGAAAGATCCAGCAAAGGAAACTTTCCTTTTGGGATTCTGTCGCAGATGCTAATGCAGGAGCTTTCAAGTTTTCTTTCTAGAGAAATTTACTGTATTGCTGATCCTTGTTTCAGGAAGATGCTATTCCTCAATTTTTTCCATTTTGATTACTTTTTCATTGATTGTTTTTGTACGGTTTATATTCCTTTTTTAAATGCTATAAATGTCATTAGTCTTCCAGTTTGAGCAACGAGCATAATTATAATATTGTCCTAGTTGCTAAATTAAGAATTTAGCAACGATTATAAGCTAACGTTGTTTTGACAGAGATTACACAGATAGCGATGCCGTATAAGAACCAGCAGTGTACCTTACACCTTTTAATGGAGATGAACACATTAGAGAAGTGACTAGAGCTTCTCGAATGTCAAAAGTATTAATGTTCTCTTGTAAGCTTTCACAGTCAAGAATTGTTGTTGTTAGATATTGTGTTTCGAATTCCGGTCCTGCAACAAAACAAAATCTTTGATAAATGAAATAATACAATTAAGGGAACGAGTTAGACGACTTACGGACAATAAGTTAAAAGGAGACCCAGGGACATAAAGTACATGATCAATGGATATGGATCTAGACTCATCGGCCATTGTTATCGAAGTAAATTATTCGGACATGACAAGGAAGAAAACAAGGACTTGTTACTAGTGATATGATCGGTGGCGCCTGAGTCAAAGACCCAAGATCTGAGAGAGTGAGTCATACCAACAAAAGGAGTACTTGTGAGTGTAACAGAAGTCATGTTTTGGATCAACCATAACACATTGTCCTATCTGATACGAAGCCTTCTTGCAAGTTCCAACACAGTCTGGATATTGTTCGCATGGCCCCAGACAATGTTGTCTGCTCATACCTAATGAGAATAGAAGAACAAAAACCAAGGCAGCCAATATTTGTTTCCCTACAAAAGCCATTTTTGTGTAGTTTTTTTTTTTTCAATTTTCAATCCCCTGATTAATATTGACAGCACCTGCACAAAATTTCCTTATTTCAAGTGACTGAGAACTAGAAAAATAATAGAATATGAAGTAAATTAAAAAATTGAGTTTATGTATTCCAAGTTTGGCCCATACAATCTGTATGCTTCAGTTTGAGGGGAGTGTTAGATATTGTGTTTATGTTAATTAGGGAAACATAGTCTCTATATGTTTATTAGGGAAACATAGTCCGTATTCTTATTATTTTATTTTTACGTATTCATTTGTATTTGGGCTTTAGCTCACATTCTTATTATTATAAATATATTACCCTATGTGTATGCAAAGACACACAAGAGACATTTCTCCTAATCTTCTTCCTATTTCATAGTTGTCACATTATCTCGATTGTTTTCTTTTAAGATAAATAATATAATTGTCACTTTTACTAGACTATTAATCATGTTAATAACCATTGAAAGTTCACGTGGTTTTAATATACCAATTTAAAGGCGATAAACTAAATATTAGACAAATCATGTTTATGATGGTCACATATTACCTTCAATTGTTGTGACTCTTCTTTATTATTGTGTATGGCCAGGCAGCCAACACAGTTAAGATCGGATTGAAAGAGCTATCGAGAAGGGGCAATCGGTCATGTATGTTTGAAATCGTAAATTTGGATAACACAAGACAAGGGTCGTTTGGCTGGGCATGATCAAGAGTTGAATGGAAAATTCCAACAGCAAAACATCTCTTAAGAAACATTGCAAACCAAAGTTAAGAGTAAGTGTTAATTAGTATGTAATAGGCCGAGATTGAGCCATGATTAGGGTTATGTTAATCTTAGACCCATCTTAAAAACTATAAATAGAGGTCAAAGATAAGAGGTAGGTGATCACATTTATTGTGAATTTAAGATTTTGCTCTAAAGGCAAGTAAGGATTGGCAAGTGAGGTCATAGTCTAAAGGCAAACAAGTTACCCAAGTGGCTAAGGAGTAAAGTGTGAAGGTGTATTCTGTGGAGTTACTGATAGCGGTCTCAAAACCGTTATTTTCATGCATAAATTTGATATTAAATCACACCCTTTGTAGCTTAAAATGAGCTTAGAATCAAGTAAAACTCTTAAGTTGTGTTACATGAGAGTCAAAAGTTATTTTTAGAGATATTATGCTTGTTTTGCATTGTTTTGCAGGGTTTTTGATGAAAATTGAAGATGGCAATGAAGTAGGAAGGTCATAGACTCAAGAATGAAGGAGAAAAAAGAAGAAAAGATGAGTCTGTGAACCGCTCAGCGGTAAATTCCACCGCTGAGTGTCCTAGTGCAAGGAAAAGTTGTTGTCTGGCGCCCAGGCGGTGACGAGAGCGTCGAGAGTGACAAGAGGCAAACCGCTCAGCGGTCATTTTAGGCGCCTGGGCGGTGGCGTGTGTTGAGGCAAACCGCTCAACGGTCATTTTAGGCGCCTGGGCAGTTGTCTCTTTTTATATTTTGGATTCTAAGATCTTTCTGTTCTCTTTTTGGCTTATATATAGCCCTAGTGCGAATCCAAATGTAATTCTTTTGGCAGAGAACAAAGTCCATAGCAGCTTTACACCTTTGGAGGAGATTTCTTGGATGCTTAGGCTCCACTTTATCAATTCTAGGGTTTGCTTTTCCATTCTTCCATTTAGTTCATCTAGTTTCACCATGATTATGGTGAACTAAACCCTTAATTGTTGGGGAACAATGTAATCTTTTGAAACTCTCATATATTGAAATTCTTGTTTACTTTATATGCTTGCATATGCTTGATTTATCAATTGTTAGGTTCTTTACCTTTGCTTAATGCTTCTACCGTTTAACTCATTCGGTAGATGTTGTTTGTCTTTATTGATCCGGGGACGTACAATAATGTCATGAACTAGGGAAAATTCCTTGATTATGCTAATACCACCTAGGGATAGGGGTACGACGATCAATTGTATTTTGCTTCCGCTCATTATGCATTATTAGTTACTAGGGGAGGCTAGGGATAGCAAGCCGGTAATTAGTAATAGGCTCTTTTCACCAAGGGATTGGGTTAAGGGTAGACCAAGAAAGTTTGCATGGCAATATGATAAATAAGCAAAGTAAATAAGAGTAGATATATGAGGGTGGATAAGATGAAATTGTAAACCCCAACAACCTCATTCATTCATAGTTTCTCTTAGTCAATTGAATTCTTGCATTTGCATGTTTATTTCTGTTTTGCATTAAACTATTCAAATTATTTTCTTTTACTCAAGTCTTAAATAATTTTTTTACACGAAAGATAAGGCCTTAAGAATCCTCTAGGAAGAACGATATTGGGATTACTGATTATTATTACTTGATACGATCTGGTACACTTGCGAGGGGATTAACAAGTTTTTGGCACCGCTGCCGGGGATTCTTGGTTTAACTTTTTCTAGTAGTGTAAACTGATTAGATCTGACTTGATTTTTATGTTTATTTTATTTTTGTTCTAATAAATTATTTCTAGGATTTTGTGCCTAATGTTTACAGGATGCAGTATGTACAAGAATTTGGTTCTAAAGGCACTCAATTCTATCAAAATAATTTCAACTACTGGTGGGAACCTCACTCAAGCATGGATCAAAGTTGGAATGGAGAAACAGGAGATCCACATCAATAATTACTATTAGGGCAACATGTGTCTTCTTTGAAAGAGCAAATCAACAAAGTGGACGAGACATTGGAACGACTTATCCAAATTACTCTCTCCTCTACAGAAGAGAATGAAGCAAGGAATAAAAGATTGGAGATACAGATTCTTCAATCCAATGAAATATTGAATTCTAGGGTTAATACTAATTTTAACCCTAGGGAGGAATGCCAGGCCACTAGTTTTGAAAGTGATAATGTTGATGAAGAGATAAAAGAGGAAAAGATAGAAGAAATAGAAACAGAAAGGTTGAGTGAGGGAGATAGAGATGATGATAAGGAAAAAAAAGTAGTTGAAAGAAAAGAAAAAAAGAGAAAAATGGTGAAGATGAAAAAGAAAAAAAGAAGAAAAGAGAAAAAGACAAAGTTGAAGGGAAAGATTGAGAAAAATAGGAAGAGAGGAAAGAAGAAAAGATCATATGAAAAACCCCTTCCTCAAAAGAAATATCATAGGAGGAAAAAGAAAGTGAAGTGCTTTAGGGAGATCTTTAAGAGATTGGAAATCAAAGTTCCTATGATGGAAACATGGAAACAAGTGCTTGGTGTTCTTAATTTTTTGAAGAGATTCAGCAGGAAGATGAAAAAGAAAAGAATATCAAGTAAGGGGAGTATCAACACCTACTGATGGGTGGGGATTATCCTAGTTGTTGTAATATATTAGTTTTATTTTATGTAATTAGTTGGATATTTAAATAATTTTGGGTAGCATCTACTGAGGGATGCTAATATTTATGTATCCATTGAATGATACAGGAAGATATACTTACTGATAGGTGTTGGTAAGAATTGCACTTACTGATAAGTGTTAAACAGGTTTGGGTCAGGCTCGTGACGTTAAACAAGCGCTATTTGGGAGGCAACTCAGTTGATTATTTGTTATTTTTAAACTTTGTCTTAAGGTCATTATATGTTTGCATGTGCATCTGAGAGGGGAAAGGCATGAAATTGAAAAATTGAAGGGTAAAATCAGGTGCAAAAGGGTGGAATTATGCAAAAGTAAGCAAAGAAGAGAGAAATTTTTTTTCCTGCCCACCGCTGAGTGGTGGCGGCGCAGACTGCGCTTGGGCTTTTAAAAGTTCAGCGTTTTTGGGGTTCTGCACTTTTCGAAAACTCTCTTTGAAGCTCGCCCAAGCGTTCTCTGTGAATCCTAGCACCCAAATTCACTTTCAAAGGTTTTCCAAAGGGATTTCCCCACTTTTTCTCATCACCCACTCACAAAAGTCTCATCTTTCTATCATTGTCTTGTCAAAGTTTGGGGTTTTTGTTGAGGGATTGTGCACTTAAGAGGCATTCGTCATCAATTAAAAGGAAGTTTACAAGCATCTAGTTTCTCCATTCAAGTAAGTTGTGCAATTTCATTCTTAGGGTTTCTAAATTTGAATTTGATGAAGAACATGCATAGGAACATGATAAATTAAGGTTTTTGAGTTCTATGCATGAGTTGATGAAATAGGAACTGTTTGAATTGATTGAACTGCATGATTTTGGTCTGGATTGATGAAATTAGTGTTAGAATGGAGAATAGGGCAATTTTAAAAAGGTTTTTAAGAATCCCTAGTCACCACCGCTGAGCGGTCTCCTTTGACGCTGAGCGGTGGTGCAACTTGAAGCAAACCGCTGAGCGGCCAATTATGGCGCTTGGGCGGTCTGCTGCAAATTTTGTTGGATGCTTGATTTTTGATGCAGGAACACTGAGGGGCCTTGTTTTTCTCCTCAGTGGTGGGATGTTATTAGTTTGGAATTTAATTGATGATATACTAACCTCTAATGATGTATCTCTGTGTTATTTTGAATTTTATGTAGAAATGTCATCATCATCAAGAAGGGTGAAAACTCTTGGTAACAAAAGGAAGGAATCTGAGAGACAAAGAACATTTTATTCGCCTAGGTTCCTCTCTAGGAAACATGAGGAACATTTTGTGAGTGTGCAGGAGAGAAGATTATTGATGGAGAGGAAAGCCACTTTTATCCCAAATTTGGCTCCTGAATTTGGAGCAGAAATCATAAGGAGAGATCGGGAGAGGTTGGCTAAATATCCTGCACCTGCCAACATTGAATTAGTGAAGGAATTCTATACTAATGCTTTACCTAGAGGGGGAGTTGATGTTGGGAGATATATGAGCTATGTGAGGGGACAGATCATCATGTATGATTCTGACACTATCAATAGCTTTTTGGGCACTGAATGGGCAGGTGAATAGTGCCAGTATGCAGCACTTGTTGGGGGGTTAAGAGATATAGCAGATATTGAAAGGGTTATGTGCCTTCCTGGAAGGCATTTTACGAACAACCCTAATGGATTGCCCGTCAACATAAAAAGGGCAGATTTGACGCCTTTGGCAAAATACTGGATGACATTCACTCATGCCAACATTCAGCCGTGCTCACATGTTTCCGACATCACCATGCATCGGATCATCTTCATTTACTGCATGCTGAGGCAGTTGGATGTAAACATCGGGAAGGTCATTGTTGACGAGATTCAGAGCTGCGCTACTATTGTGAGTAGCAGGACACCGTTGGGACATCCGTCCCTGATCACCTTTTTGTGTCAGTAGGCTGGGTGGACAATGCAGTTCCACCACATGAGAGGCCTAGGAAGGCCATAGATGCTGCTTATTATCAGCAGTATTGTGAGGAAGAGGAGGCAGCCAGAGCACCTAAAAGACGTCCTAGGAGAGCAGCAGCATAGCAGGAGCATATACATGCAGATGCACCGGCACATCATGCCGAGCCATTCCAGATGAGGGACATGTATATGTCCATGATAGAGGCTAGGATGGAGACTCTTCGCACAGGGCAAATAGTAGGGTTGTATCAGCAACCACCAATGCATATGTGGACTATGGTGAACTAAACCCTTAGTTGTTGGGGAACAATGTAATCTTTTGAAACTCATATATTGAAATTCTTGTTTACGTTATATGCTTGCATATGCTTGATTTATCAATTGTTGGGTTCTTTACCTTTGCTTAATGCTTCTACCGTTTAACTCATTCGGTAGATGTTGTTTGTCTTTATTGATACGGGAACGTACAATAATGTCATGAACTTGGGAGAATTCCTTGATTATGTTAATACCACCTAGGGATAGGGGTAGGAAGATCAATTGTATTTTGCTTCCGCTCATTATGCATTATTAGTTACTAGGGGAGGCTAGGGATAGCAAACCGATAATTAGTAATAGGCTTTTTTCACCAAGGGATTGGGTTAAGGGTAGACCAAGAAAGTTTGCATGGCAATATGATAAATAAGCAAAGTAAATAAGAAGAGTAGATATATAAGGGTGGATAAGATGAAATTGTAAACCCCAACAACCTCATTCATTCATAGTTTCTCTTAGTCAATTGAATTCTTGCATTTGCATGTTTATTTCTATTTTGCATTAAACTATTCAAATTATTTTCTTTTACTCAAGTCTTAAACAATTTGTTTACACGAAAGATAAGGCCTTAAGAGTCCTCTGGGAAGAACGATATTGGGATTACCGATTATTATTACTTGATACGATCTGGTACACTTGCGAGGGGTTTAACAGTTACTCGATCCTACACCCGAAACCACTACAAACCACCTTACAATTTAAAAAGACAATTACATTTTCTTGTTCTAGTTCTATTTGGTTGCAAATCAAGTTTATATTTCAATATTTATCATATTTTTCATAATCTAACTAAACATACGTCTTTCTTCTAGGTTGTCATTTTGTGAGATCTCATAATTACACCAACAAAACCGAACCCAAACTTAATACATCTCACTCACTCAAATATCATGTATAACAAATATTTTGTCAGTCCTAAAGGGTAAGTAGAATCTTCTTTCACCACTTCATTTGTACTCATAAACATATCAATCTTCTTAAATAGTAAGATTCATTGTCCAAATTCAATAGTGCAACACCTAACAAAGAAATAAAATAATAATAGTTTGCATATGCATAAACAATTTTCATAGCGATATTGATATAGAATTTGCATTATGATGTTAACCAGAAACATGTATTTTGGATTGACTAATTTGGAATGTATTTTTGAATTTAGTAGTACATTTCGAATTATCCAATTCGAAATATATGTTTTTAAATATGTTTTAAATTAACCAATTTGGAATATATTTCAAATTGACCAATCTAGAACATTTTTCAAAACATGTATTTTGGATTAGGCAATCCAAAATATACTCATTTTTTTTTACCTTTTGGATTACCAAATGAAATTTTTCTTATTGATCTTTTTGGTCTTTTGAACTTATTTTAGTTTCATGAATAATTTTTGGTCCTAATATATGTTCATCAAAGTCAAATCTTATAAACTGGACTAAATTGATAGGACTATATTATCTAATAATAAAATTATATTTTCTTAAGATTATATTTAATGTTTTTTAAAAAAAATAAAATATGTCTTAAGTAATGCATCTATTGTTTGGAAGCATTAATTAAGAAACTTTACATAGAAGTTCTTCCATAAAAATAAATTATTTAAATGGTGATTCAATGCTTATGTTTGTCTAAAATTTTAATATTTCAATTTTATGTAATTATTTTTTTAGTACTTAAAAAATATTTGAAAAAAATTAGTTTTTTAAATATTTATGTTAGCATGGTTGGCTTAATGGCAAGTGCATTACTCACATATTAGCAAGTCATAAATATTTATCCTTCTTCTATAAGACTTGTGCAATACATTACCATAATTGCAATTGACAATGTCTTGTATCCTAAGCAACTAATCATGCATTACATTCGCACAGAAGCTTAAAGGCAATCGATCCTCCTATCCCTATGTCTAGGTAATATTGCTTTCGAGAGAATTTCCCCAATTCTAGATTTCCCCGTATGTGTCCATATCGACAAAATCAATAATCATGCAATTGAATGAATTAAACAAAGCATGCAAAGAGTGTAGAGGAAAAACGCTAACAATTAATGAAGTAAAGCATTTGAAATATAATTCAATTCAATACATAAGAGTTTCAAAGGATTACATCGTTTTCCCAACAACAATGGAGGTTTAGTTCACCATAGACATGGTGAAACTAGATGAAAATAATTGAAAGAATGAAAGATAAAACCCTAAAAGATTAGATTGGAGCTTCCGCATCCAAAATTCGCCTCCAAGGGGTGAAAATAGTGTTTTTGCGCCTCTTTATGTCCAAAGATAGACCCTGTAGGTCGACTAAATCCTTATATAGTTTATAAAAATAACAGAAAAACTGGACGAGGCCCACGTTGTCAACGCTCAGCGCTAAAAATGACGCTCAGCAGTAGGCGCGACACTTAAAACGACGCTCAGCGGTGGCGCTCAAGCGCGAAACAGAATAAAACTACACTTAACTGTCGCTCAACGCAAAACTGGCGCTTCGTGCTAGCTTTTCCACCGCCCAACCCAAAGTAGTGCCTAGCCCCAGCAGATTTTTCAACATTGCATTTTTTTCTCTTTTTCTGCAGTTCTGCTCGCTCCTTGAGTTCTGACTCCTTCATACTTTGACTCTTCTTCCAAATTGTTGAGATTTTTGATAAGGGAAGCACTGGTTTAGCTAACCTTATGTTCACAATGCTTTAGTTGCTCTGGTTTTTGATGGTGACAACACATTATTAAGAACACATGTTTTGTTATGTGTTACATGTTCTATTCTTTATTGTGGATAAAATCTAAATGAACCTGTTTGTGTTGTTTCTGAATATGTATGCATAATCACTGATCTTTTACTTGATACATATCTTTGTGTTTTCATTACATATGTTTATGAAAAGGAAAACCACATGCACTTTGATGAACTCATAATGTGTGGCAAATCTGCAAGTTTTAAGTCGACTTCATTATGAAGATAGTCGATTAAAACTCGTGACTTTGCATAGATTTTCAAATTGTGCTGAAGTGTCTAAGTCGACTACATGCGTAGTGGATCTGACTTAGTTAGTTATTTGATTTGAAATTCTATTATGCTTGTGTACAGTAACAGTTATATTTCAACTGTTTGTTAAAGTATTAAATGATAGTCAACTGTATTAATTGCAAAATCAATTTGGTTGTTAAGACTACTACTTATTTTCTTATTTGTTATAACTGCCTGATGATAGTCAACTTTATTAGTAACACAGTCGACTACATGAGCGTCTGATTTATAGAAAACTATAAATAACTGATTATAGAGAAGAAGAATGACTTTAGTTGAACTGACATTTTCATTTGCTGTTTTCAGATTGAGATCCTGTGATAAAGTGCTCTAAGAACTCATCAAGAAGACCGTGTTGATATTTCTATTAGGAGATTCTAAAGGAGAAGATTTTTGTGCTTTCTGGTTGATCATAATCTGCACATTGTGGTGTTCATCTGTTGATCAAGATTTCTATCAATCTTTGGAAAGATTGTTGTTGTTGTCCTACTGGGATTGTAGGGGGAGAACTTGCAGAGTTTTGTACACTTTGAGGATTTTCAAAGTGGGTTGAAAATTGTAGAAGAGGGTATATCTTGCTGTAGATCTTTGTGTTGCTGCCTATATTTTGGTTAGAGGGTTAGAGAGGTGTTTTAAATTTTTGACTTGGAGGTCTCTATAAAAGCCTTGTTATAAAAACCTTGACCATTATAGTGCATTTGCTTCCTAGTTGTGGAAGGACACTAGATGTAGACATTGAGGCCGAACTAGTATAAAAATCTGGCTTTGATTTCTCTATCCGTACACTTTTATATTAAGTCGACTTAACTGTTTATGTAGTCACTAGTACACAATTCGGTTTATACAGCGCACATTATGCCACGGTTCAGCAGAAACCGTTGCATAATGGTGCGCGGTGGCAGTTTTGTAAATAAATGTAACTTATATGCCGCGGTTCTCTGCAGAACCGCGACCTATTCCCTGCATACTCCACACGAATCTGAAAGATGGGGAGTGTCAGTAGGTGACAGGGGGGTATATGCCGCGGTTGCTCATAGCAACTGCGGCATATTCCCCTGCCACCTACTGACATTCCCCATCAGTCAGCCCATGCAATAAATTGGCAGGGGAATATGCCGTGGTTCTCTGCAGGACCGCAGCATATTCCCCTGCCAATTTATTGCAGGGCTGACTGATGGGGAATGTCAGTAGGTGGCAGGGGAATATGCCGCGATTGCTATGAGCAACCGCGACATATACCCCCTGTCACCTACTGACATTCCCCAAAAGGCAGTTGGGGAGACAATTGGTATTCAGAACGTTAGGGTATAGGCCACGGTTCTCAGAGAAACCGCGACATATTACCTTATCTGAATAAATTTGAAATAAATTTGAAATAAATTTGAAATATTTAAAGGTATATGCCGCGGTTGCCCGCTGAACCGCGACATATAGTTCAAAAAGAATTTCAAAAATGTCATTTTTATTATTTTTTAAGGAGTATAGGCCATGGTTATCTGATGAACCGCGACATATTCTCTTTAAAAAATACAAAACACAGAACAATTTCTTCTTCTCCACGAGCTTTTCTCTGCCTCTGCCACGCGATAACGCCACTGCTGCCGCGCCATCTCCGTCGAACCGTCTTTGCCGCTGCGCCATTCCGGCCGTTCGTTGCGCCCTCTGCCGTCGCGCCCTCTGCCGTCGCGCCCTCTACCGTCGCACAAGCCTCTGCTGCCGAGCCATCCTCTCCGTCGCGCCATCTCTGCTGGCCCGGGTACGTTCCATTTTCTTCTCTGATGAAATTTTTGTGCTATATTGAAATGCTAGGTTTGAATATGTTATTGTGGCTTTGATTATTTTTGTCAAATTTGTTGTGGTTTTGGTGGTTCAATAAGAGACAAAGTATGTTAGCTTGTATGGGAAAGGATTGGAATAGAGGTAGATAAAATGTATTTAATTTTTTTTATCAGCAAATTTATTTAATTTATTAATATGCTATGAAATTTTTTTAGTAGATTTCTTATAAAATCAAAATTATGTGATTGAATGAGTCCTATGGACAAACTGTGATAATTCTCATATGTAATTATTTGTGATAGAATGTTTGAATTGATCATTTCAATGATTATTAATTGTATGATGTATGACTGAATTGATTGTATGATTGAATTGATAATCTTATATAGAATATTGTATAATTTTAATTTTGTAAAATTTAGGAATGGATCGAAATTGGATTAATTTACCACGTATTAGTGTTGAGTACGAGAGAGGTGTAGAGGAATTTATACAATTTGCACAACATAATGAGGGGAGAAGTGATGATGAAGTGAAGTTTAGATGTCCTTGTTTGAACTGTTTGAATGGGAGAAAGTTGAACGCAACCCAAATTAGAGAACATCTTATCTGTGATGGTTTCCTAAGATGTTATACAACATGGATATGGCACGACGAAGAAATGTACTTTCCGACTGACTCACAAACTGAAAATGTTACTGATTCCACCATGGAAGAAGATCGACCGGATGAAGACAAATTGGAGGACATGATCCGCGATGTTGGCGCAGAAAATTTTGCTAAAGCTCATGTGTATGAGACGATGTCGACTGATGCGGAAACACCTTTGTATGTCGGTTCAACTAAGTTCACATGTTTGTCAGCTGTGTTAAAGCTCATGAATTTGAAGGCGAGCAATGGGTGGACTGATAAGAGTTTTACAAAATTGTTGACGTTGTTGAATGAAATGTTGCCAGATGGAAATACACTACCCACTCGTAATTATGATGCGAAGAAAATTCTCTGTCTAATGGGTATGGAGTATAAAAGGATACATGCTTGTCCCAATGACTGCATTTTATATAGGAAAGAGTTTGAATTTTTGACAAAGTGTCCAAAATTTGGCTTATCATGCTACAAGTCAAAAAACAATAGTGAAGATAGTGGTCAGATACAAAAAAATGGATCTGCTTTGAAAGTAGTTTGATACCTTCCAATAGTGCCCCAACTTAAGCATTTGTTTGCGAATCCCAAAGATGCTAAAAACCTTAGATGGCATGCAGATGAGAGAAAAATTGACGGGCTGCTTCGTCATCCAGCTGATTCAAAGCAATGGAAAAATATTGATCAACAATTCCCCGAATTTGGTAAAGAGTGTAGAAATCTTAGGCTTGGTTTAGCCACTGATGGAATGAACCCATTTGGTAATTTGAGTACCAATCACAATTGTTGGCCAGTTATATTGATAATTTACAACTTATCTCCTGCATTGTGCATGAAGAGGAAGTACATGATGTTGTCTATGATGATATCTGGTCCAAAGCAGCCTGGAAATGATATAGATGTTTATCTAAGCCCACTAGTTGAAGACTTGAAGTTATTGTGGGTTGATGTGGTTGAAATATTTGATGCATTCGCTTCTAAGACTTTTGTGATGCGTGCAATGTTATTTTGCACCATTAATGACTTTCGTGCTTATGGTAATTTGTCAGGATACAGTGCAAGGGTCATAAAGCATGTCCTATCTGTGAAGAAAACACTGCAACTCATCAATTGAAACATGGAAGAAAGACGGTGTATCTGCGTCATCAGAGATTTCTAAAACGTAATCATCCATATCGAAGGTTGAAAAAATCATTCAATGGAGATCAAGAGAGGGACGAAGCACCAAATCCACTTACTGGCCTTCAAGTTCTTGAAAAAGTTAATAAAATACATCATGTATTTAGGAAAACATTTAAGAAGTCATCTGTAACGACCCCTTGGAAGAAGAAATCAATATTCTTTAATCTTCCATATTGGTCAAAGTTAAATGTTCGACATTGCATAGATGTGATGCATGTAAAAAAGAATGTGTGTGATAGCTTGATTGGTACACTACTCAACATTCAGGGAAAGACAAAAGATGGAATGAATGCTCGTTTGGATTTGATTGACATGAATATCCGAGAAGAGTTGACACCCAAGGAGATTGGTAAACGTACTTATTTGCCCCCTGCATGTTACACAATGTCTAGACAAGAGAAGATAATTTTTTGTCTTTGTTTAAAGAGTATCAAAGTACCACAAGGATACTCTTCAAATATGAAGAGTTTAGTGTCGATGCAGGACTTAAAGCTTGTTGGCATGAAGTCTCACGATTGCCACGTCTTAATGCAACAGTTATTACCTGTGGCTATTCGTGGAATTTTGCCCAAAAATGTTAGGCAAACCATAAACAGGTTGTGTTCATTTTTCTCGTCAATATGTAGTAAAGCCATCGATCCTACAAAGTTAGATGAACTTCAAGGTGAGATTGTTACCATCTTGTGTCAACTAGTTACCATCTTCTGTCAACTAGAGATATTTTTCCCTCCATCTTTTTTTGACATCATGGTACATTTACTTGTTCATTTGGTTAGAGAAATCAAGTTGTGCGGACCGGTATACTTAAGATGGATGTATCCTATTGAGCGTTATATGAAGATTTTGAAAGGGTACGTTAAAAATCCATATCGTCCTGAAGGTTCGATGATTGAAAGGTATATTGCTGAAGAAAGTATCGAGTTTTGTTCAGATTACATGACATCAACGAATCCGATAGGAGTTCCTCGCACATCATGGTTGAATAAATTTTCTACAAGTAAAAGCATCCGAGGTGTGAATTTGGTGACAAAAGATCGTGAAAAATTGTTGCAAGCGCATCTTTTTATATTGAACAACACAGATGAGGTGATCCCTTTTTTGGAAGCACACAAAGCCATTGTTAAGAATAAAAATCCAAGACAATTAGAGAAATGGCAGTTGATGGAGCATAACAAAACATTTATGTCTTGGTTCAAATCTGAAATTGACAAAGAGCCACATTCTTCTCAAACTTTATTGTGGCTTGCAAATGGTTTGAAGTTTGATGTCGTGTGTTGTACAGGTTATGAAGTCAATAATTGCACATTCTATACGAAGACTTTGGATGATAAAAGCATAGTACAAAATAGTGGAGTCAGTTTAGAAGCTGAGTCACTTCAATTTTCCACATCCAAAGATCAATCTCCTGTACTTGGATCAATGAGATATTATGGTATAATAGAAGAGATATGGGAGGTTGATTACACCAAGTTTTTTGTTCCATTGCTCAAAGGTAAGTGGTTTGACAATAAGAGTGGTGTAAAAATAGATGAATCGGGTATGACACTGGTTGATTTTCGAAAGGTGGGTTACCGAGACGAACTGTTTATCATGGTTCATCAAGCATCTCAGGTTTTTTATGCCAAAGATCCTGCGTCTGTCCATTGGTATGTCGCTCTTCAAGGAAAAAAACAAATTGAAGTTAATGAAGACAATCTGATTAATATTCATATTGCTGACAACCATTCATTTCAAACTACAACAAATTTGGACGACCAATCTCTAGTTGACGACGATGTACATGCAATTCGATCAGATCATGATGAGGGAATATACATATGATGAATCCATATCTTTATGTATGAATTTTCAATTTCTGTAGCGGTATTTAATTAATATCACATAAGTTTTCCTTTTATATATTTCCAATGATTACCATTACATGTTTTGTTAAATTATATGATATTACATAAGTCTTTTATTAATATTTCATGTTGCTATTTATTTTGACAGATATATGGCTGATCATCCACATTCTTCAGGGGATGAGGCTCCCCCTACCAGATCCACTAGAGGACCCACTAGGATGAAACAACTTTTGATCAGAAAGAATAGTGGTGAAAGAACTCCAGTGAATGTGAACGTGGTCACGGGTGTGGCAACTGGCCCCTATGCAGATGACTTCCGATCATACCTTGGAGTAGTGGCACATGATAGGATTAGTATTCGCACTCCATCTTTTGATAATGTGTCCGAGGTTGATCGAAACATTATATGGAACGATATATTGGTAAGTTAGTTAATATCATTTGAATTAAAATTTGTTTATATTGATAATTTTGTACTGATACAACTTTATTATGTTTATTTCACCTGACATTTGACATTCCAAATGTCGCAACACTTAGAAATAAGTGTTTGTCAACTGTTGCTGAAAACTTCAGAAGCTTTAAAAGTAAGTTGACATCAAGATATATCTTTGGACACCTTAAACATAAGTCTGCATGTAGTTCATATAAGTCCATTGATGAGGAGACTTGGCGGCTTTTTAAAGAGAGTCAGATGTTAGAGGAATGGCAGGTTAGTATAATTGATATTATTCAATTCCTATTAACAAGTGCTCATAATTGATATATCATATGAACTAATTAATTAATGTGTATGTGCCAGGCAATTAGAAGCAAAGCACAAGGAACAAGTGCTCATAACAAAAACCCCCATCTATTATCTCGTGGTGGGTATAGGAAGCTTGAGGAGAAAATCCTCAAGCAAAAGGCAGATGCTAGACCACCATCTCAGGGTGGTAGCCCCCCTCAGCCTCCTTCTCCACCTTCTAGACATGAAAAATGGAAGTTGGCTCGTATGAGACCATCGGGCACCTACTCTTTCGACACTGCACGGGAAATTTCTGAAAGAATTGTAAGTAATCACTGTTCCTAAAATAATAATAATTGTAATTATACATACTACATTGAACTTTTTAAAGAATAATGGTGTTTTGTAATGTTACAGGACTCCTTGGTTGAGCAGATCTCCCAAGGTCAATTCACTCCAGAGGGTCGCCAGAATATTCTTACTGTTGCGATTGGACGACCTGAGCACCCTGGACGTGTACGTGCTGCTGATGCTGGAGTAGGAATTAAAGAATATTTTGGGAGCTATTCTCGTCATCCTTATGCATACAGCGAAGCACAAAGAGAAAGGATGACACAAGAGATCACAAAAACGGTTCGAGCCGACCTTACGGATGAGATCACAAACAAGGTTAGGTCATAGCTCAGGGCTGAATTGTTTAGTGAGTTCAGCTCCATGTTCCAGCAGCAGTTTGAGACCTATGGCATGCGCCCGGTGCCATCTCCTGTACAGGAACAGGAACATGTTGTGCCTCCCACAGGTAAACTTAATAAACATTTATGTGCAATTATTTCTATCTTTTGTATAATCTAACATTTATTGTGACAGGGAGAAGCGGGAAAGGAAGTTGTTCCGCACCAGCCGTCCCAGGGGATGACATGGACGATGCTAGTCCATGTCTGCTATACATTTTAGACGATACCGAGACGGTCCTGGTAGCTCGTGGAACAATGTTTAAGGCAGCGACTGTTGTTCATGGTGAAAAGCTATCAGAGGATGAGGTGAAGGTCTCAGTGGACAAAATGATATTACCTGATGCCTTAGTTCCTCTGGCCAGAGATGAGATTTTCACTGTGGAACAAGCATTCAAGTCCTTTATCGCTTGGCCTAAACATTTGGTTGGTTCAGTTTCTGACCCCCCGGTATGGAATTCTTCTTTACACTTCTCAATTTTAAAGTTTGCATGTTATTGATGTCAAAACTTATCTTATTTTGGTTCATTGCAGGCACAAGAGAAGATTCCTCTATCTGAGGATGATTCTCTTGGTTCATTGCAGCTACTTGCTGACATCCTTGAAGATAAGCCTTTAGAGGTTGAATATGATTCTAATGTATTTGGGAGAGTCTTATGAGTTATGTGAGGGGGCATATTGTCAGGTATGACCTCGATACCATAAACAACTTTTTGGGTACTGAATGACTAGGAGAGCAGTGTCAGTATGCGGCACAGGTTGGTTTGTTTCATGACATAGCCGAGATTGGGAGGGTTATGTGTCTCCCTAGAAGGCATTTTCAGGCTAATCCTAATGGAGCACCGGTTAACATTAAGAGGTTAGACTTGACGCCTTTGGCAAAATATTGGATGGCATTCACTCATGCCAACATCCAACCGTGCGCCCATATCTCCGACATCACGATGCATCAGATCATTCTCATCTACTGCATGCTGAGGCAGATGGACATAAACGTCGGCAGGATTATTGCTGATGAGATACAGAGCTGCGCTACTACAGTGAGTAGCAGGACACCATTGGGGCATCCATCTCTGATCACCTTTTTATGTCGGCACGCTGGGGTGGACACTATAGTTCCACCATATGAGAGACCCAGGAATGCCATCAATGCAGCTTATCATCATCAGTACTGTGCAGAGGTAGGTGCAGCAGGAGCGGCATCTAGGAGACGTCTTAGGAGATCACCACCACAGCAGCCAGAGCCTTTTCAGATGAGGGACATGTGCATGTCCATGATGGAGGCAAGGATGAAGTCTTTTCGTAGAGGACAGGTGGCCACTCCTGAGATGATTGTAGGACTATATAATCAGCCACCAACGCATAAGTGGACTATGGACGAGTTCCATAGTGCGATGGCTTGGCCTCAAGAGCAAGTACATGGAAGTGGGTCTAGAGCAGCTGAAGCCTCAGGTGGACAGGATGATGACCAGGAGGATGAGGACTTTGAGGATGCTCAGGATGAGGATGAGTATGACTCAGATGAGGACGTGTATTGAGGGCATCTACTGATGGATGACAGCACTTGGACATGAATTTTTCTTTGTCTTTTGTACTTTTGCATTTTGAATTCTTAGAATAGGTTGAATTTTTATTTTTATTGTTTATGCTTGGCTTGAAGACTTTTCTGACAATATTTGACTAAATGACATGCATGATAAATCTATTTGATGATGATTGGATGTGAATGATAATTGAGTTATGTTGCATGTTGATCTCCAAGTGACAAAGTTCATTAGCAATGTGAACAGATGTGTGATGAATTATGATTGTGGTTATGACGCTAAGCAGGGTGTATAAATGAATGATGTGTGAGAAAGCATGCTGTGTGAGGTATTGAGCTCTAGAGTTTTCATTGTCGTATGTATTGTTCACTGGAAAACATGAATGATTTTACCTTAATCTTGATGATTGATTGAATTGCATGTGAATGTCGTATGATTAAGGCCAGTTTTAACAACCCTTTTCTAGCCAAAATTTTCACCCAAAATGCTTGAAATACTATACCCTTTTTTTGAACCTTAGCCTTAAACAGGATGAGAACCCTTGGTTTGAAATTCTTTACCTTGAGTTGGGTTAAGCTTAACTGTATGTGTTGACAAGGTTCAAATTTGGGGTTGTATGGGGGAAATTGAAAGGCAATTGAAAAGCATTGAGCTCAATATTGAAAAAGAAAAATTCATGAGAAAAGAAAAATTTCATGAAAGATGAGCTCAGTGTAAAAATAAAAGAAAAAAGGGAAGAAGTTGGGAGAAAGTGAAATTGGTTAAGAAGGAGAGCTGAACTTGAACCTTGAATGTTAAATGAGCTCTCTTGATTCAAATATTTTGTGATCCAGAAAAACCAATTTTTCTTGATAGCCAAGCCTCAATACAAGCCTTGGAAAAGTCCTTGTGATGACATTTGCATGTGAAGATTTTAATTGTTTGAGATGAATGGCAATTTTGTTTCATGTGACCTGTGAATAATAGAGGGATGAAGTGTCACCTTAAACACTTGAGTGATTGAGTGAAACACTTGCTTGGTGAGAATTGATAAATTTCATGCTTACATTTTTGCTTAGTGGATTGATGATTCATAAATGTAAAATCTGTTGAGAAATATGTTATCATGTGAACTGAATTAAATTGAAAGCATGCGTGCATCTTGATTTGATTCCATTGAAAATCTGAAAATGAGTAGTCTTGTCATAAATGTTAGGAGTGTTGAACTATTGGATGAAAAAGTGGAAAGCTGAGTTTTGTTTTGTTTGCTTGAGGACCAGCAAAGTTCTAAGTTTGGGGTTCTGATAACGGTTGAAAAACAATTATTTTCATGCTTCATTTGAGGTTAAAATACAACCTTCAAGGCTTAGAATGAGCTTAGAATCAAGCAAAACACGTAAGTTGAGTTAGTTGAGAGTCAAAAGCTGTTTCTAGAGGTATTATGCTTGTTTTGCATTATTTTGCAGCGTTTTTGATAAGAATGAAAAATGGGATCGAAGATGGAAGGTCTTAGACTCAAGGAAGAAGAAAAAACATGAAGAAAGGAAGAGTTTAGGAACCGCCCAACGCCAAAATCCAACGCTGGGCAGCCAAAGGCGGTGCAGCCAGGCAGTTTTGCGATATGAGGCAAACCGTCGGGCGGTACAACTCACCACCGGGCGGTAGCGCGATAAAGGGGAAACCACTGGGCCCTAAAGTGTGACGCTGGGCGGTTGTCTGCTGGGCTTGGGCCTAAATTTAATGATGCTCCTCAGCTATAAATAGCCCTAGTGCGAGTTTAAATGTATTCTTTTGACAGAGAGGGGCGGCCAGACCTAATTTTAACTCCTTGGAGAAGATCTCTTGGATGCGTAGGCTGCTTTTTATCCAATCTAGGGTTTTTTTTTTCATTCTTCCATCATTTTCATCTAGTTTCACCATGACAATGGTGAAGTAAACCCTTTTGTTGTTGGGGAACAATGTAATCTTTTGAAACTCTCTTTTATTGAAACTCTTATTTATTTATATGGTTGTCATATGCTTTGATTATCAATTATTGGGTTTCTCACATGCGATTAATGCTTTTATCGTTTAACTCATTCAGTAATTGTTGTTTGTCTTTATTGATACGGGAACATACGGTACTGTCATGAACTGGGGGAAATTCCTTGATTAAGCAATACCACCTAGGGATACGGGGTAGGACGATAAATTGTTTTCGCTTCTGTTTATAATGCATTATTAATTACTAGGGGAGGCTAGGGATAGCAAGCTAGTAATTATTAATAGGCTTTTTTCGCCGACGGATCGGGTTAAGGGTAGACGAAGAAAGTTTGCATGATAATTGGATAACAAAGTGAATTAAATAAGAGGAGTAGATAAGAGAGAGCGGATAAGATGAAATTGTAAACCCCAACAACTCCATTCATCCATAGTCTTTTTCTCGTCAATTGAATCAATCGCATTTGCATGTTTACTTTTTGTTTCTTGCATTCAAACCTATTAATTTCTCTTTACAAGTCTTACGATTTCAATTTGCACGAACGATAAGGACTACGAGTCCTTTGGGAAGAACGATATTGAGTTTACCAATTATATTACTTGGAACGATCTGGTACACTTACCAGAGTGTTAACTACGGTACTGTCATGATCTGGGGAAAATTCCTTGATTAAGCAATACCACCTAGGGATAGGGGGGTAGGACGATCAATTGTTTTCGCTTCTGTTTATAATTCATTATTAATTACTAGGGGAGGCTAGGGATACCAAGCCAGTAATTATTAATAGGCTCTTTTCGCCGAGGGATCGTGTTAAGGGTAGACTAAGAAAGTTTGCATGATAGTTAGATAACAAAGCGAATTAAATAAGAGGAGTAGATAAGAGAGAGCGGATAAGATGAAATTGTAAAACCCAACAACTCCATTCATCCATAATCTTTTTCTTGTCAATTGAATCAATCGCATTTGCATGTTTACTTTTTGTTCTTGCATCCAAACAAATTAATTTTTCTTTATAAGTCTTACGATTTCAATTTGCACGAACGATAAGGCCGGCGAGTCCTTTGGGAAGAACAATATTGGGTTTACCAATTATATTACTTGGAACGATCTGGTACACTTGCCAGAGTGTTAACATGCAGCAGGACTCCTTTTCATCCAACTAAAGCCGTGACACCAAACCACAAAATTCAAGGTATATAATGCAATGTGCTTCAATTGAAAAGACATTAAATAAAATCAGCAAAATGAAATAAATTTGGAGCTCTCATTCATCCATAATCTAAATGCATAGACATGGTTTCAAAGAAAAGGGAAACGTTCCAGCCAAGTGCCCCCCAAACATTCCAGCCGAAAATTCTCTCCCACCAACTGACAGCTCCCCTAAGTGTAGGGCTGTGAGTCCCTCTAAAATTACGTTGGGGTCCACCCAAAAACCCTAGGTGGTGCCAAGTGTCCCACAAAATTGGGCCCAACATCTAATTCCAAAAATTGGCCCACAATGTAAAAGTTTGTCTAAAAAGTTTTAAACAACTAAATTACAATACAATTAATTTTAAAATGTCCATGTAGAGAGTCTTTAATTATTTGACAGCACTCCGAATGTCCCAAATATATCTCCAAAATTTTCCCTGAAATAAATAATGCAATTAATTAGCTCAGAAAATTCAAATTAATTAAAATTAGAATTTCCGGTCAAATTATGCAAAATTAGCAGAAACGGGAAAATACCGGACAATTAAGCACAATTCCCTGATTAATTCGAGCATAGTAAACTAAGTGAAATCAATAAAATATTGACTCATCAAAGAAGGTTAAAATTGAGACTTTACAATAGAGAAAAAATGAGATAAATGCCCTGTTCATGTGAAACAAATAGATTACTTGACTAGCATGCTAGCCAAAGTTAAACAGGGTAGAGAAAATCTGAATGTTGTATGAAAATCTACTGGTAGAGCAATTAACAGACAAGGCATTGGTTATAAAGCTAATTCTAATAAAAACAATACAAGAATTTTTTTTGATTTAAGCAAACCTGTGAAACATGATTGCTTTTATTGTAATAGTATTGGTCATACTATTAGAAATTGTTATTACAGAAGAGTTAAAGTTCCCAAAGGATTATATGTGTGGATACTTAAGGAATATCTGGCTACAATTGACAATCAAGGACCCAAATTCAAATGGGTACTTGCATAAAAAACTTAAACTGTTTTGCAGGATTTGAAACAAGTGCAGTGAGAACTCAAGGATGAACTAGCATGGCTACATCAACCATCTTGAGTATCTATAACTGGTAACATTTATTATCTGATTCCATCATGTATGAAAAGATTGATTGTTTGATGTTTGTTTGATGATTGTATGATTGATTGTCTGAATGATTTGGTTGAAAATCAAATTTCATGAATTTTAGTCGACTAGATTATGGGCATAGTTGAATTTTTGTCTCTGTATGTCTGTGTCTGTTTTTGAAAACTTTATGTCATACAGAAGTCAACTTTGATTGTATTCAAATAAACTAATTGTCTTTGTTTTGGGCCTCAAACGTGGAAATTAAAAATGGGTCATTTTTGGGTTTGATCTTTCACGCCTTATTCGTTGTATACCTATCTTCTTAAGTCTCGTGGTGTGTTCAAGCATTAGTGTCTTGTCAAATTCCAAGAACCCTAGACTGAGAAAAAAGGTTTTCAAAGAAATTCATTCTTCATGGCTTCCTGATAACGGTCTAAAAACTGTTACTTTTGTACATTAATTTGATATCAAAACCTAACCTTTATGACTTAGAATTAGCTTAGAATCATGCAAAACATCTTGGTTTGAATACAAGAGAGCCAAAAGTGGTTTTAGAGATATTATGCTTGGTTTTACATTTGGTAGGATTTTATGAGAATTGAATGATGAAGATGAAGAAGGAAGGACTTGGAATTGAGAAAGGGCGAGAAAAGATGAAAAGGAGGAGCCACGACCACCACCCAGCGCCAACTCAGCGCTGGGCGTCCAAGTCGTAGACCGCTGAGCGTCTGGTGAGCGCTGAGCGTCCTACGTGGCCACCGCTGAGTGTTAGCTAGCGCTGAGCGCCTAATTGAATTGGCCTGGGCCATATTTCTGTTATTATTATGGCCTATAAATAGACCCAGCGCATTTCTCAGAGTAATCTTTTGGCAAACAGAAACGTCAGAGCACCTTCTTCACTCTTGGAGGCGGCTTTTGGATGCAGGAGCTCCAAATTACCAATTCTAGGGTTTATTCTTTTATTCTTTCCATTAATTCCATCTAGTTTCACCATGTCTATGGTGAACTAAACCCATTGTTGTTGGGGAACAATGTAATCCTTTTGAAACTCTCTTATATTGAAATTCCTATTTTATTCATATGCTTGTATTATCAATAGTTTGAGTTTTCTTTTCTATGGATAGAGCTTGCATCATTTAACTCATTTGGTGTCATGATCTTTGATTTTGTCGATACGGCAACGTAAGGGAAAATCTAGAACTGTTAAGAATTCTCTGGATTATGCAATACTACCTAGCGATAGGAGTAGGACGGTCAATTGCTTTTAAGCTTATGTGATTAATGCATTAGTAATTACAAGGGAGACTAGTGATAATAAACTAGTAATTATGGTAATAGGCTCTTTTCGTCGAGCGATCGGGTTTAGAGTAATTTAGAAAGTTGCATGACATTGATAATAAAGAGAATTTAATAAGAAAAGTAGATATAAGAGAGTGGATTAGGATGAATTTGTAAACCCTAACAACTCCATTAATCCATAGTTTCATTTGCCAATTGATTCAAGTTTTGCATTTTGCATATTTAAATTTCGTTTTGCATAAACATTATAAATTTCTTCTTCTTTCAAGTCTTATGTGATCAAATCACATGAACGTTTAGGCCACTGAGTCCTTTGGGAAAACGATACTCGGTCTTACCGTTTATATTACTTGATAAAGATCTGGTACACTTGCCAGGGGTTTAACACTTCGTGATGGCAAATGCTCTAGCCAGGACAAGCAAAATCTAGAAGCAAATCAAGCCATAAGTTCATGGATGAAGATTGCGAAATTTGGTGGTGGTGAAAGGTGTTGATTTCTCATTGTTGTGATGAGTTGTATGATGATGGAAGGTGTATTTGGTGGTTCTCTAAGAGAGGTTGGGCCAACTCTTTGAGGAAGGTGGCTAGAGGAGGCCACTTGGGTTGCTCTAGCCTAGTGTGACCTTAAAAGAGTAGTATGGCACAAAAATGGCAGCATAACCTCTATTTATACGCCAAGGTGTCTCAAAATGGGCTGAAACTTTAACCTAAAAGAGCCACCTTGGTTGTCTTGGAGAGCAACGAGAAATCCTCTACAATAAGAGAGAGACAAGTGGCAAAAATTCTCTCAAATGAGAGAGTAACATGTGGCCACTACTGGTGGGGAAGTTCATACCTAGAGAGAATATTCTAAATGACATTTAAGAGAATGGAAAAAGAAATTAAAAATGGAAGAGATTGAGGAAGAGGAAACTTATGATTTGAAGATGCGCCACTTGAAGGAAGCTCCAAGATAAGCATCAAAGGAGGACCGCCACTTTCTTGAGCAAGATAAGGTTTGCCCAAAATAGGGACTTTGGAGACAAAATACTATCTCAAAGAAGATTGCAAAAGTGCAAATCAATTGAAAATTCAATTGATTCAAGGTGTGTCTACAAAGGAGACCCATAAGCCTTATTATATGCAAGATCTAGGAAATGTGGGACTTTAGAGTGACGAGGACAGTCAGTCAGCTTTTGCACGTCCTCTAGGAGCTTTGAAGTCCCACATTGATGAAATCTCTCAACTCCAAAGGGTTTATAAGGCAACTAGTTCTCCTATAGTTCAAAAACATGAAAACTACCTATGCTACCTTGCACTAACGCCTAGGACGCCCATCTACTCTCCTTTTCTTTTTAAGACCAAGCCATGGAAAGTTGATAACGGTCTCAAAACCGTTATTTTCATGCATAAATTTAATATTAAAACACACCCTTTGTAGCTTAAAAGGAGCTTAGAATCAAGTAAAACTCTTAAGTTGTGTTACATGAGAGTCAAAAGTTGTTTTTAGAGATATTATGCTTGTTTTGCATTGTTTTGCAGGGTTTTTGATGAAAATGGAAGATGGCAATGAAGTAGGAAGGTCATAGACTCAAGAATGAAGGATAAAAAGGAAGAAAAGAAGAGTCTGTGAACCACTCAGCGGTAAATTCAAACCGCTGAGCCTCCTAGTGCAAGGAAAAGTTGTTGTCTGGCGCCCAGGCGATGACGCTGAGCGTCCAGAGCGAAAAGAGGCAAATTGCTCAGCGGTCATTTTAGGCACCTAGGCGGTGGCGTGTGTTGAGGCAAACCGCTGAGCGGCCAATTTAGGCGCCTGGGCGGTTGTCTATTTTTATATTTTGGATTCTGAGATCTTTCTGTTATCTTTTTGGCTTATATATAGCCTTAGTGCAAATCCAAATGAAATTCTTTTGGCAGAGAACAAAGTCCACCACAACTTTACACCTTTGGAGGAGATTTCTTGGATGCTTAGGCTCCACTTTATCAATTCTAGGGTTTGCTTTTCCATTCTTCCATTTAGTTCATCTAGTTTAACCATGATTATGGTGAACTAAACCCTTAGTTGTTGGGGAACAATGTAATCTTTTGAAACTCTCATATATTGAAATTCTTGTTTACTTTATATGCTTCCATATGCTTGATTTATCAATTGTTGGGTTCTTTACCTTTGCTTAATGCTTCTACCGTTTAACTCATTCGGTAGATGTTGTTTGTCTTTATTGATACGGGGACATACAATAATGTCATGAACTGGGGAGAATTCCTTGATTATGTTAATACCGCCTAGGGATAGGGGTAGGACGATCAATTGTATTTTGCTTCCGCTCATTATGCATTATTAGTTACTAGGGGAGGCTAGGGATAGCAAGCCGATAATTAGTAATAGACTCTTTTCACCAAGGGATTGGGTTAAGGGTAGACCAAGAAAGTTTGCATGGCAATATGATAAATAAGCAAAGTAAATAAGAAGAGTAGATATATGAGGGTGGATAAGATGAAATTGTAAACCCCAACACCCTCATTCATTCATAGTTTCTCTTCGTCAATTGAATTTCTGCATTTGCATGTTTATTTTGGTTTTGCATTTAACCATTCAAATTAATTTCCTTTCTCAAGTCTTAAACAAATAGTTTACACGAAAGATGAGGCCTTAAGAGTCCTTTTGGAAGAACGATATTGGGTTTAACAATTATTATTACTTGATACGATCTGGTACATTTCCCAGGGGTTTAACAAGTTTTTGGCGCCGTTGCCGGGGACTCTTGGTTTAACTTTTTCTAGTAGTGTAAATTGATTAATTTTGACTTGATTGTTGATATTTGTATATATTTTGTTTTTTTTTTAAAAAAAAAGTGCTACTAGGGTTTGTGTTTCTTGTACCTGCAACAGGAGGCTAGACATACTAGGAGCAAGAAAAATACTCAACCTCTTCTTGACGGTTTAAGTGAGATAAGGGGAAGAAGGAGAGTCAGACGCCCATCTAGGGATTTATTCCCTTCTCCTAGCAGATTATTGTCACCTTCACCAGATAGAAGAACAGGGGAGATGACAGAACAATTTCCTCCAACACGCACATTGGCAGGTCAATCTAATGTTGTAGGTCCTTTTCACTTTAACAGCATAGCCATGCCTACGGATCAAACAACCAACATGGTGATGAATCCAGCACTAATACACCTAGTACAAGGCAACCAGTTTCACGACTTGTCAAATGAGAATCTGTATGATCATTTGACCACGTTTAATGAAATCTGCAGCACTGTGAAGATGGCAGGTGTATTAGATGAACGAGTAAAGCTTAGCTTGTTCCCATTCTCATTAGCGGGCAATGCTAAGGCGTGGCTTAATTCCTTTCCTGAAGGAACATTCATCATATGGGAGATTGTGGCTACAAAGTTTGTCACTAAATATTTTCCACAATCCAAAGTTACTCAAGGGAAGCTGGAAATTTCATCATTCAAGTAGGGTATGGAAGAGACTTTAGGTCAAGCTTGGGAGAGATTTAAGGGCTTGCTGAGAAAGACGCCAACCCATGGTTTTGACAAAACCACCTTGGTTCTTGCATACCTTGGAGGATTGAACACTCAGTCAAAGATGATGTTGGATGCCTCAGCTGGAGGCAATGCTAAACAAAAGACTAAAGATGAGGCATATGAATTGATAGAAAATATGGCTGCTAATGAGCAAGAAAATTACAGTGAAAGAGACATACCTACACAAAAGAGAGCAGTTTTGCACTTGCCTGCGGATGACGCTATGCTAGCTTAGAACCATCTTCTGACTCAAAAGCTAGATAATTTAACAATGATTCTCTAACAACTTCCTAAGGAGATTCGTAATGTTTCCCAAACACAACAGCTGTGTGATTTCTGTGGTGGTGACCATATCAATGGTCAATGTCCTTTGCCTGAAGAGATGCAACAAGAAGCTAATTTTATGGGAAATCAGTTTCAAAATACCTACCAAGGTAATGCCAAACAAGGTTGGAAGAATCATCCAAGTATTAATCAGGCATCGAATTTCCCATCAGGGCAAACAGGGTGTTTCAGGCAGCAGCAACCTTCACCTTTGTGGCAGCAGGTCACCCATTTGACAAAGGTTGTCAGAGACTTAAATGATAGATTTGATAAATTCTTGAAGTTTTATGAGTCCAATCAAGCAGGTAATCAAGCCAGCATCAGATCTTTAGAGATGCAAGTCGGGCAGTTGTCAAAAAGGGTAGATACCACTGAGAAGCACCAATTTAGGGCTAACATTGATGTTAACCCTAAAGAGGAATGTAAAGTTGTTGTTACAAGAAGTAAGCGAAAAGTTGAACGGGAAGTTGTGGAGATTGGAAGCAGTGATGAGGAAGAGGAGAAAAGAGAAGTCATTGAAATAAGAAGCAGTGAAGGTGAGAGAGGAGAGGAAGAAAAATTCAGTCACAATAGACCATTTATAGAAAACCAAGTGACTGTGGTGCCTTCTGTAATCCAACAAATTCCTGCAAGGATGAAATTTTATCTTGGAAATATGATAGATTTGGATACAGATGAAGATGAGCAAGAATTTGAAGTTCAACCTCCAAAAAGGAATTATCCGCCTAAGGTAAAAGATCCAGGGTTTTTGACACTTTCATGTATTATAAATGATTTTGAGGTAGAAGAAGCCATGATAGACTATGGATCCAACATTAATATGATGCCTGGACGATTTTTGAGAAAGATTTGAGGGTTGTCATTAAAACCGTCTAATCTTACTGTGACGGTGGCGGATGGTTCCAGTAAAAAGCCACTAGGTATGGTGGAAGATGTGGTTGTGCGTGTGGAGCAGCTGGAGTTTTTGGCTGACTTTCTAGTTATGGGCATTGAAGATGATGAGAGGATTCCAATTATTCTTGGAAGACCTTTCATGGCTATGTCTAAAATGTTCATTAGTGCCCATGATGGAAGAATCATGATGCGAGATAAGAAGAATGTGCTCTTATATACTGGTTCTAAAGGGAACAATATTAGAATAAAGAAAAGATCCAGATTCAGAAAGTCAAGAAGAGAAGCTACATTAGAAGAAAGCATGACAGGTACCAATTCTAACAGTTGTAATGTTTTACAGGTACCTAAAAATGAGGAGGTTGATAAAGGAGGAACAATTCACTCAGAAGATATACCACTTCCACGAGGCTCATAGGTAAAATTCAAGAAAAGGAAGTGGATTGTTGAGAATATCAAAGAAGATGACAAGGTAGAGATCAGAAAACCATTTACTAAAGCCATCAAAAGAGTGGATAGAATGCCACTAATGAGTTGGGAGGATGAAGATCTCAACCAGGATGGAAAGACTTGAAGATATTTAATTTTATCCCATTTGTTGTAGAACAATTTTATCCCAAAAAAGTTTAAAATTTTATACCCGTTTTGAACCTTGGTCTTAAACAGGATGAGAACCCTTGATTTGAAATTATTTATCTTGAGTAAGGGTTGAGAATAATCTTATGTGATGAAAAGGTTCAAGTTTGGGGTTGTATGGGGAAAATTAAAAGGAAAAAGAAGAGCATTGAGTTCAAGTGTTGAAAAGAAAAAATGCATGAGTGAAGAAAAAAAAAAGAGAGAAAAAATAAAAGCATGAAAAAGGGACTCAATGCAAAATTGATAAAAAAGGAAGAAGTTGGGAATAAAGGAGTTTGGTGATAGAGAGAGTTTAAACTTGAACCTTTTCAATGATGAAATATCTCTCTTAACTCAAGGATTTTGCAATCTAGAAAAACCAAATTTTCTTGATAGCCTAGCCTCATTATAAGCCTTGAAAAAGACCTTGTGATGGTATTTGCATGTAAGGAATTTTATTGTTTTAGATAAAAGGCAATATTGTTTTATATGACATGTGAATAATAAAGAGTGGAGTGATTTCTTAAACACTTGAATGATTGAGTGAAACACTTGCTTGGTAAGAATTGTTGAAATCCATGGTTACATCTATGCTTAGTGGATTGGTCATTCATGAATAAAACATCTGTTGGGAAATATTGAAGTAGGTGAACTAGATTGGATTTAAAGCATGTGTGCATTTTGGTATGATTCCACTGAATATCTAAATTGGACAATAACTTGTCATGAAGAAAAGGGTTTTGAAAAGTGTAGAACTACTTGATGAAAAATTGGAAGGCCAAGTTTTGTTTTGTTTTGCTAGAGGACAAGCAAAGTTTTAAGTTTGGGGTTGTGATAAAGGTCTCAAAACCGTTATTTTCATGCATAAATTTAATATTAAAACACACCCTTTGTAGCTTAAAATAAGCTTAGAATCAAGTAAAACTCTTAAGTTGTGTTACATGAGAGTCAAAAGTTGTTTTTAGAGATATTATGCTTGTTTTGCATTGTTTTGCAGGATTTTTGATGAAAATTGAAGATGGCAATGAAGTAGGAAGGTCATAGACTCAAGAATGAAGGATAAAAAGGAAGAAAAGAAGAGTTTGTGAATCGCTCAGTGGTAAATTCCACCACTGAGCGTCCTAGTGCAAGGAAAAGTTGTTGTCTGGCGCCCAGGCGGTGACGCTGAGCGTCCAGAGTGACAAGAGGCAAACTGCTCAGCGGTCATTTTAGGCGCCTGGGCGGTGGCGTGTGTTGAGGCAAACCGCTGAGCGGCCAATTTAGGCGCCTGGGCGGTTGTCTGCTTTTATATTTTGGATTCTGAGATCTTTCTGTTATCTTTTTGGCTTATATATAGCCCTAGTGCGAATCCAAATGTAATTCTTTTGGCAGAGAACAAAGTCCACAACAACTTTACACCTTTGAAGGATATTTCTTGGATGCTTAGGCTCCACTTTAATAATTCTAGGGATTGCTTCTCCATTCTTCCATCTAATTCATTTAGTTTCACCATGATTATGGTGAACTAAACCTTAGTTGTTGGGGAACAATGTAATCTTTTGAAACTCTCATATATTGAAATTCTTGTTTACTTTATATGCTTGCATATGCTTGATTTATCAGTTGTTGGGTTCTTTACCTTTGCTTAATGCTTCTACAGTTTAACTCATTCGGTAGATGTTGTTTGTCTCTATTGATACAGGGACGTAGGGTAATGTCATGAGCTGGGGAGAATTCCTTGATTATGTTAATACCGCCTAGGGATAGGGGTAGGACGATCAATTGTATTTTGCTTCCGCTCATTATGCATTATTAGTTACTAGGGGAGGCTAGGGATAGTAAGCCGGTAATTAGTAATAGGTTCTTTTCACCAAGGGATTGGGTTAAGGGTAGACCAAGAAAGTTTGCATGGCAATATGATAAATAAGCAAAGTAAATAAGAAGAGTAGATATATGAGGGTGGATAAGATGAAATTGTAAACCCCAACAACCTCATTCATTCATAGTTTCTCTTCGTCAGTTGAATTGCTACATTTGCATGTTTATTTTTGTTTTGCATTTAACCATTCAAATTAATTTCTTTTCTCAAGTCTTAAACAATTAGTTTACACGAAAGATGAGGCCTTAAGAGTCCTTTGGGAAGAACGATATTGGGTTTACCAATTATTATTACTTGATATGTTCTGGTACACTTGCCAGGGGTTTAACAAAAGTCCCACATTGCTTGTTCTTAAAGAGAAAGAAGAGTTTATAAGCATTTATTCACAAGAACTAAGAGAAAGAAATCAAAGAGGCAAATACACGCCTATGAAACCTATTCTACTTTTTTTTTTGTACAAATGTATAAAGAAGACAAGAAGTAAAATAATTTCCTTTAGCCATGCTTCTTTTCATCCTTTTATTGTCTTCATTACTTGGCCCATCCATGATCACATCAACTACCTATGGAAAAACCCTCCATTCCTAGAGTGACACATGGCCAATAACTAGGAGGAAAAATCTCCAATGGGAAGCCTCCACATCTCTAGGACAAAATCTTGCTCCCTTGTCCTCCAAGCTTAGCCAAAATGTTGACCCCTTGGCAACACACCCATTTTGGACATCCAAGAATAGTCAACTTTGGGCCTTGGCCCTTTGATGACTTGTTTGGTCAAAATCCTATTCTACTTGGCCCAAAATACAAGGCCCAATTGAAGTCCTACACTACTAGGCCCATAATACAAAGCCCAAATAAAATCTAGACTACTTGGCCCAAAATACAAAGCCCAATAAAATCTAGACTACTTGGCCCAAAATACAAGTCCCAAAGAGAAAGAGTCTAGGCCCATCTTCCATAGATGCCTCCAACTCTTCATGAATGTGCTAGGTCATGGCAAGGGGTATGCCATCACTTCCTCTAGTCATACTGCCGATGGAAATAAAGGAAAAGAGATCATCACTACAAGGAGTTCTAATACAATGGGATGGATTAGCGACGAAGAAACTCGAGAGAGATTCCTGAGAGCTACTCCCAAAATCGTTGTGGCTCCCATGAACATCAATCTGAATATGTTTGAGAAAGAAGGATTCCTGTTTCCCAACTAGCTAGAGAGGCAAAGGTTTTCCATCTTCTCACAAATGAAAGGATACTGGTACCCTGATCTTGTCAAAGTTTTCTACCATAATCTGAAGGTGGTGAACAATGAAGTACACTCAAAGGTAAAAGGGGTTGATATCCAAATTGATGATTGTATCTGGAATATTATTACAAACTTACCATCTGAGGGAGCTTCCTCTCATCTTCCCTCCACTAAGATAAATACCTTGCTGAACAAGAAAAAGGTATTCAGAGAATGACTGAGATTTCCTGGTATGTACGCCACAGAAAATGTATTAGCACATGAAAGGTTATTGAAAGAAGAGAAGATAGTCTCTCATCTTTGTTGGAAAATAGGTAGGCTTCTTTTTTACACCAAGAGGAGGGGTGAATTGTTGGTTTATCAAAATCAGAATCTTTTCTCAATCTTTAAAACAAAGTATGAAACTTTTTAAACTTTTTTGAAATGTAAGTAATGAAAATTTGTTTGCAGCGAAAAAATGTAGTTGACTGCGCAAATAGTAAAGTCGACTGTAAAGTAAAAGTGCAAAGATAGAGAAAATCAAACATTGGTTTTTATACTGGTTCGACCAACAATTCCTACATGCAGTGTCCTTCCAACCCAGGAAGCAAAGGCACTATAATGGTTGCGGTTTTTACAACAAGGAATTTATAGAAGACCTCCACGGCAAAAATATAAATCTCCTCTGTAACCCTTAACCAAAATATAGGCAATCAAAACAGCAAGACTTGTAGCAAGATGTCCCCTCTCTTGCAATCTGCCAACCACCACTTTGAATAGTCCTCAAAGTGAACCAGAATGCACGATTCTATCCCTTGTAATCACAACAGGTACAATACAACAGTCTTCAAGGATGACAAGCTAGAATCTTGATCAAACCAAAAACACCTTCACTGTGCAGAATATGATCAACCAATGTGTGCGTAGTCAGTCTCCCTTTTGAATCTCTTTCAAGAAAGATCACCACCGTCTTCTTGGAGAATTCTTGGAGCTCTAAAAACTAGAGATATCAGTCTGAAATAGAAATGAAATTTTTATATCATCAAAAGTCTCTGAACAAATTCATGTTCAATCTATTTATAGTTTTCTGTTTAACAGACACTCTCTTAGTCGAATATGCTACTAATTCAGTCGACTGAGTTATGACAATTATAACAGTTCAGTCAAACTGGTAGCATACAATCACCCAAAATAAAAACTCATTTAATACAGTTGACCAACTAATCAATGCTCAACTAACTCTTGAAAATATAGGCGTTATAGTGCATGAGCATAACATAATTTCAAAACAAATAACTAATACAGTCGAATATGTGGCGCACATAGTCGACTTTGACATGCAAAAACATTTTGAAATTCTTTCCTTCTCAAAATCTCACAAAGCACTGATTCTCAAAATCTGTACAAAGATTTTAGCATAGTCGAATCAATTAATAATAGAGTTGACTGTACTACATCTTTGTCACTGAGTTATAAGTTCATAAAAGCGCTTGTGGTTTTTATGCTTTAAAACATGTGCAATGCATCCAGAAATGATGTAACAAGTACAAGCTTAATATATATGCATTTACACATCAATACAACACATAAACATGTTCAACAAATATATCAATCAATCAACATAAGAACATGTAACACAACAACAACATATGCGTGTTATTAAGCAATGTGTTGTCATCATAAAAAACTAGAGTATATAGATATTGTGTAGTCAACAATCTCAAAAATCTCCCCCTTTTTTGATGATGCACAACCATGATTAATAACCAACCATGTTTGCACAACCAGATACAAAATAGAGTAACAAAAGATATATCACAATTCAAATACTCTGCATGTAAGATAATCAGACAACAAAATATCAAGCAGAATATGAGACAAAATAAACATTCTCCCCCTTTCATAAAGCTTTCATAAATTCTCTCCCCCTTTGTGCATTAACAAAAAAGGAATGCTCTAGATATTTATGCTGAAATTGAAACAGAGATGCATCAAGAAAATATATGCAATTTCTCAAAATGCAATGATGCTCCCCCTATCACATTTAATCACATGTAAATGATAACTCCGCCTAAAATGCAGGCATGTGAAGAAAAATGTGTAAGATGTAATACTCCCCCTATCATTATGGATAGATATCAAAACCAGATCAGATGCACAATGGAGTACAGACAATCAGAGTATACAAACAGTATAGCACAGAGTTGTATCAAAGACAAGATATTAAAGAATTCAGTCATGCAATGATACAAACATAAAAAATCTCACAATATTATCTCAATCAAGATAAGCGTAATCAATTTAGACCAGAGATAATTGCAGATATTCAAGATAAAATAATCAATCAACGAAAGAAAACCAAATTCCAGAATTGGAATTTATAACCCTGTTAAGATGTAGTCGATTGGATTAATTTCTCAGTCGAATACATTGCTTTCCAAAGCTGTTGAATTCCACATGTAGTTTTCCAAAGCAATGTTCTTCCTACAAAACCTTTCAAAGATCTTTTACAGATCAAGCATTTTAGTTATGCAGTAGATATAATAAAAAAGAAGTCAATATGTAAATATATGTAACAAATTAAGCATAATCGACTTCAAACATGTTACAGTCGAATCATTCAACATTCAGCATATCAGATTTCAATTAATCAAATTAAAGCAGCTGAAAATGATTCAAACTAAATTTCATTAAAGAGGGAAATCTAAGCCATGAAAAAATAAGATACATCTAGAGAATCAAACACTACAGAGCAATCAAAACTTCATTCAGATTCAGAGGACCCTGTGGAACTTTCTTCACTTATGTCGTCAACATCTTTTCTAAGATATTCTTCTAAGGAGGAGGAAATATCAATGTAGTGCTTGAAGATAAAGTTCTTTTTAATTCAGAGTGGATAAAGTTCTTTTTAATAAGTTTATTCTTTTATTTGCACTACCAAGTCGATCTCCTACACGCCTTTCAAAGGTAGAGTTTAAAGGAGGAAGTTCTTGATCACTGTCAGGCTCAGGCAATGTCCCTTTCTTCTTTGTCGAGTCAATTTCATCACTGAAATACCATCCAAAATTAATACAATGGATTAACACTTTTCAAAACTCTTTCTTCCAAGACAAGTAATCATTCTCAGCTCATCATAAAAATATCAGTCAAGATGTACGTATGCATTACTTCAATTAAGCTCAGTATGGTGTTCACATAATCACAATCTTCTTAAAAGATGCTTTATCATGAAAGACCAATCAACCAAGAACAAATGCAATCAAGCATACATAGACCTACTCCTCACCAAGGAAAATGTTTCACTCAAACACATAAGTGTATATTGAGGTAACTCATTCACTCTACTATCACAATGTCACACAAATTAACTTTTCCTTTCATTTAACCACAATCAATCATACTCACAAGCAAATTATCATCACAAGGACTTTCCATGGCTTGTAACGTGGCTGGGCTAAGAAAAACATTGGTTTTTCTGGATCACAAAATCCTTGAGTTAAGAGAATTATTCATAAATTTCTCATTCAACACAATCTCTCTTTAAAGAAACCAATCTCACTCATTCCCAATGATAACGGTTGAAAATACCGTTATCTTTGATGTGATTTTGATACTAAAAGCACCCTTCTTCACTTAGAAACTTACTTGGACTCATGTTTTTGCATTAAGTTATGTAAATAAGAGAGTTGAGGTTGATTTCAATAATTTTATGACTAATTCAACTTGTTTTGGCAGAGAATGAAGTAATACTAGAAGCAGAGATGAAGAGCCAAGGAGATAGAGCTCAGAAAGGCTTGGAAAAGCACCAGAAGGAGGACAACACGAAGCTTGGGCACCCTGTATGGAAGCTTAAGCTTTGGAAATCGACGTCCCCTGCCCGGGCGCCCCTTCTGGCCGCCTGGGTAGCGGGGTCTCGAAGCTTGGGCGCCCAACTCAAGGCTCAAGCCTTACATGGGGATCGTTCACCGCCCGAGCGCCCTAAGTGGGGCGCTTGAGCATCGAGTTTCGTGGATCAGGCCCAGTTTTTGCTCTATTTCAACTCTATTGGACCGTGCCCTGTTTTTGCTCTTTTCCGACTCTATTTAAAGGACCCTGGGGCTCTAGGTTTTGTATATTCGGCAAAGAGCAGCGCAACAGCACACTCTTTCCCTAATTCTTAGGATCTCTCTATTTCATTCTCTTCCATTGTTCATATAGTTTCTCCTTGTCTATGGGGAACTAAACTCTATTTGTTGTTGGGGGATGATGTAACCTTGTAAAATCTCATGTATTTGAATTGATTCTTAATTCTATTTTCTTTTTCATTAATTGATGGAGTAATTCATCTATTTCAATGCTTGTTGTGTTTAACTCATTCATTAGCATGATTTATGTATTGCATTAGTGTCAGGAGGTTCCTTACAATTCAGGTTCTTGTTGAATTACTCCCAAGAATAATATTGCTCAAGGATGAGGGTATGATTCTTGGTTGCCTTTAAGCTCTTGATCTTCACATCTTATTACTAGGAATGCTAGGAATTGCATGAACTGGTAATTTGGGACAGGCTTATTCGTCGAGGGAACGAGTTTAGGTGATTTAGTGAGTGACATTGGCATTAATGCATAAATAATAATTCTTACATACATGAGAGGGAATTTGGTGAAATCTAACCCCAATAACATATCCATCTCATATTAAACAACATCCGTTCATCTTTGTGCTACTCTGCTATTGATCGAATTGCATTCATATTTAATTTCTATTCTTGCATTTGAAACCAATGATCTCTTTTTATTTACGTCTTAATTAATCTTGTTATCACACGACTGTCTAGTGTCGAGAGTCTTCTAGGATACGATACTTGGTCTTACCATTTTATATTACTTGTGCGACTCGGTACATTTGTCGATTCGTCCCAACACATAACTTTCCGCTTTTTGCATTGAGCTTTTCTTCCTTTTCATTCTATTTTTTTTTCTTTTTCATACTTGCTCAACACTTATCTCAATGCTTATCTTTCTTGTTTTTTCTTCTTTTTTTTTTCAAATTTCCCAACAATCCCAAACTTGAACCTTTATCAACAGCATACGAATATTCTCAACTTAACTCAAGGTAAAGATTTTAAAAAGGGTTTTCATATCATGTATAAGGATCAAGGTTAAAAAGGGTAGAACACATTGTTCTCTTTTTCATTGGGCTAAAATCATGCATTGGCTAAGAAAGGGCTAATCAAAGATGGCCTTGATCATATGACACAAGCAAGCAAGTGATTTAATCATAGAAACCTAGGCAAAATCATTCATGCTTTCAAAGTAATAGCAATCATTCAATCAAAAACTATGGAGTTCAAAACCTCACATATAGGCTAATTCCAAGTTCCAATACTTAGATACACATCCTACCAAGTATCACAATCACAATCGTATCATCATGCATCTGTTCACACATATTGTGAACCACCACCTGTATATAGCATCTCATATATCATCTCAACATCAATCAATATAAAAGCATCATCAAGCACACTTATCAAATCATCATCAACCCATTGCATCAGATATAAGTTTTAAACCAAGTACATCAACACCTATTCAAAAAACAGAAGATAATAAAGCATAAATTAAAAAGATAGGTTTAGAAAACTGGGTTGCCACCCAGGTAGCGCTTGTTTAACGTCACGAGCCTGACCCAATAATCCTCCAACATCCTTTAGTAGATGAACATCTTCTCACCAACACCCATCAGTAGGTGTATAAAACCATAATATCCATGTCACACAAGATGTTAATTTGTGATTTATGCTTAATAATTTTCATTTTTTCATATGAGAAAAGGATAGTCGCCCACCAAAGGCAGAGGCTTAATGATACACAAGAGGCAGAGGCTTAATGGTACACCACACGTACCTCCATGTCAAAAATATAAACCACCTCTCTAACCCTCTAACCAAAATATAGGCAAAACAACACAACAAGACTTGCAACAAGATGTCCCCTCTCCTATAATCTGCAACTCACTTTCATTTCTTGTTTAAAGGATATTACAATACATGAGAACAAAACAAGACAAGACTCAAAACATGAAATGGCAATCTAAGCCATTTACAAAAGAAACTTAAAAGCAAAGATACACTAAAATTTTCTCTTCTTTTTGTTAACAAGATCATTAATAGTCATATTGCCATCACTTTCATCAGTACTTTTCTCATCATCACTCTTTTCTTTAGTCTCTCTGTTTGATTCCTCTAGAGTACTCAATTCTTCAGATTGTTCATTATTTGACTCAGTGTTCACCTCATTCGACTAAGGCCTATTTCTTATGACAAAGGATTCATCCTTGTTTGCTAAATCAGAATTCTTCAAGAAGCAATTGTATAAGTCTCTTTTATCAAAGCCTGGCATTCCATGGTTTGATAAGAGACCTTCTTGTTGTAGGCCTGCTACATTCTTCCAAACTAGGTGATCAATGGTGATGTCGACACCTTTCAACCTTGATTTTAGATAGTTTCCTTCCCTTCTCAGGTTTGTTAAACCAGCCTTGACTAGCCATTCTTGAAAATTGAATCCTTCATTGTGATAGAATAAAATGCTTGTACATTTGTGACGCATGACTTCTTTGTAACCCCACTTGCATATAAAGTCAGTTATTTGGTCATCATCACTAAACCAGCCAAAGGGATTGGCCTCTCTTATTGCATACATTGGACGTTTTCCAGAACGTGACGAAGAGGCAGCCATTTGCACATAATTGAGAAAGTCTCTTGAGTCAGAATAAGGGTTTTGTGCTCAGAGTGAATGAGTTTCAAGAGTTTACAACACATATATATATAGAGGCACGTACCTAGTTTCACTAAAGAACTCAAATTTAAAAATTTAAATTTTAACGGTCGAAAACATAGTCTTTGGTCGAATTGGTTCACAATGCAGTTGACTACTGTATGACTTAAAGAATTTTAAATAGAGTGCCACTCATGAAACATACGTAGTCGATTGAGTTAATAATACATTCGACTAAAAATAGTGAAAACAGTTTTTCAATACAGATCAACCAATCAAACATCCAATCAATCAAACACGCAATCAAGCATTAACAATCAATCAATTTATGCATGATGCAATAAAGTGATACGAATTACCCATTGTAGACACTCAAGAAGATTGATATATCAAATGTAGTTCATCCTTGAGTTCCTATTGCATTTGTTTGTAAACCTGCAGAACAGTTCAAGTTTGGGTTGCAGGTACCCATTTAAACTTGGGTCCTTGGTTGTTAGTTCCCTTCACTTGTTCCTTTGGTTTGTAGACATATAAACCTTTAGGAACACCAATATTTATATAATAATAGTTTCTAATAGTTTTACCAACACAATTGCAATAAAAGCAAGCATTTCTAGCAGGTTTTCTTATATCAATAAACTACCTTGCATTAGTTCTGCTAGATTGAGCTTTATAACCAATTCCTTGTCTATGTATAGCTCTGCCAGAGGATTTTAAAACAACATTCAAGTTGTCTCTACCTTGAGTAACTTTGGCTAGCGTGTTAGTCAAGTAATCTATTTTCTCAACATGTGTAGGACATTTTTCACAAGGTTTCTCTACTGTAACAGTTTCAGTTTTAATCTCTTTAGCAGATAACAAGGCATCATTCAATTCCTTTTCTAATTTCTCATTTTTCAGCAACAAGGTTATTAATTTTATACTCATAATCTCTTCTCTCAAAGTTAAGTCGATTAACCTTATATTGCAATCTAATTGCTTCCACATGTATTTCTTTGAACACGTCCAATAACAGATCATACCCGACCTCAAATGGTTCATTTGAAATGTCTGGATCGATGTCATAATCATCCCATGTTACAGCCATATAGCATATGTTAGACTACTTTTCTTGATCTTGATCATCATCACTTGAAGAGTATGAGTCACTATTCTCCCAAGCAATGTAGGCTCCTTTTTGTTTTCTTCCTTTATCTTGAGGAAACCTTCTACTTGCTTTTTGCTTTGGCTTTAATTCTAGACATTCTAGCTTGATATGTCCTTCCTTTCCACATTCGTAACATTGGACAACATTTGATCTGAAGCTTTTCTTTGGTTTACTGTGACCTATATGGTTAGTAAGTTGACTATCATTTGTCATAATTCGATTGAACTTCCTTACCATCATGATCATCATTTCTTTGTCATCCATCTCTGCATCTGAATCATCTAACTTTGAGATTTTCTTGCTTGTAGCTTTCAGAGCAATGGATTTCTTTTCTTCAATATCTTCCTCATCTTTTAGTCTACTAAGTTCCAATTCATGTTCTCGTAACTTGCCAAACAAGGTAGCCATGTTCATGCTAGTTAGATCTTTTGATTCTGAGATTGTAGTGACTTTTGGTTGCCAATTTCTGTTCAGACTTTTCAAAATCTTGATGTTGATCTCCTCTTTATCAAACACTTTGCCAAGAGCCATAAGGTGATTAACAATATGTGTGAATCTTTTCTGGACTTCATAGATAGTCTCTCTAGCCTTCATCCTGAAAAGTTCATACTCTTGAATCAGATAATTCTTCCTTGCTCTGTTGACTTCATCAGTGTCTTCATGTGTAACCTCCAAGACATCTCACATATCCTTTGCAAACTTGCATTGAGATATCCTAAAATATTCATCAACTATTAGTGTAGAGGCAATAATATTTTTGGCTTTAATATCATATTATGCTTTTCTGTTTAGATCAATTGACCATTATGTAAAGGGTTTAATAACAGTTTTATCATCAACAGTTTTAGTAGGTACAAAAGGACCATTCAAAGTTGCATCCCAAATTCCTCTATCCACGGATTCAAGAAAGATTTACATTCTAATTTTATAAAAAGGATAATTTTCACCAGCAAACAGAGATGGTCTATTTGTTGAAGTACCTTTACCAAAAGTTTGAAAACTGGAAGCTATCCCCAAGTTTATAGTCGATTCAAAGAAAAACAGAGTCGATTAGTTTTTCAAATATCTTATGCCAACCAGCTCTGGTGCCAATTGTTGGGAAAGAGGTAGGTTTCGTTTTAACACCAAGAGGGGGTGAATTGGTGGATTTTCAAAATCAAAGTCTTTACACAATCTTTAAAACAAAGTAGGAAACTTTATAAACTTTCTTGAATCGCAAGTTATATAAATTCGTTTGTAGTGGAAAAGTAAAGTAGACTACGCAGATAATGGAGTCTACTGAAAGTAAAAGTATAGGGATAGAGAATTCGAACGCATGGTTTTATACTAGTTCGGCCTCAATGCCTACATCCAGTGTCCTTCCAGTACCAAGAAGCAACTGCACTATAATGGTCAAGGTTTTTACAACAAGGCTTTTATAGAAGACCTCCACGACAAAAATATAAAATACCTCTCTAACCCTCTAACCAAAATATAGGCAAAACAACACAACAAGACTTACAGCAAGATGTCCCCTCTCCTGCAATCTGCAACCCACTTTGAACAATCCTCAAAGTGTACCAGACTCCATGAGTCCAACCCCTGTAGTCAGAACAAGTAACAACAATCACAACAATCACCATGGATACCAAACAAGTTCTTGATCAACACAAAAGCACATTAATTGTGCAGATTATGATCAGCAGTAGGCGCGATGCAATTCTGCTTCAGAAACTCTTCCAAGAAAGATCACAAGTGTCTTCTTGATGAGTTCTTGGAGCTCTAAAATTCAGAGAATCAATCTAAAACAGAATATGAAAATGTTAGTAATCCAAAAGTTCTCTGTAAATGATCAGGTGTCATCTGTTTATAGATTTCTATAAATCAGACGCTCCTGTAGTCGAATATGCTACTAATAGAGTCGACTGTATTATAACAATTATAACAGTTAAGACATAATAGCAGAAATACGGTTAAACCAATTAATTTCTCAGTCAATGCAGTTGACCAACATTCAATGCCCAACTAACTTTTTAAAAAATAGTCGTTGTAGTTCATGAGCATAACATAATTTCAAAACAAGCAACTAATACAGTCGAATGCGTGGCGCACACAGTCGTCTTCGACACTATAGTTTACTTTGAAATTCTTTTCAATGTAAAATATCACATAGCACTGTTTTTTAGAGTCTGTGCATAGTCACGAGCTTAATTCGACTTCCCCCATAATGAAGTCGACTTACAGCTTGCAGATATGCAACACAATGTAAGTTCATAAAAGTGCATCGGGTTTTTATCTTTCAGATTATGTGAAATGCAGCCAGATATGATGTAACATACATAAGCTTAGTAAAAGTGCATTCATAAATATATCAATCAATAAGCAAAAGAACATGTAACACATCAACAATACATGTGTTATTAAAAATATGTTGTCATCATAAAAACCAGAGTGATATATATATTGTGTTGTCAACAATCTCAACACAGATGACATCCCAATATGCTTAAGAGATATGCTAGAGAATTGTAAGTTGAAACTTTTAACTAATTACCATAGTTCATAAACAAAATATGTAACAAACTTTTTTATGTGTCTATCTTCATTTTGATATGCAGATGATTTGGTTGAGTAACAAACTCAGGGTACATTTGTGGCACAAGGTAGGGAGCACCTACTAGTAATAGCCACAGGTCGGCTAGACCGTCCAGGTCATGTATGTGTGTTGTTGGAGGAGCTACTGGATTGAGGGACGACTTTGGCCATAAACCAAGAAGCACAGAGGCCATAAGTCAAGAAGTGCTTAGTAGCCTAAGGCAACAAATGCAAGTCAAGATAAAGGAGCGCATGAATGAACGCTTAAGAACTCTTGAAGAAAAACTTGCAATGATCTCCCAACAACAACAACAACAACAACAACAACAATAGCAATAGCAACAACAGGAGGACATCCCTACAGATGATCCTATTGCACCTCGTGTGAACACGAAAGGCTTATTCTCTACTACAGATCATACTGATTACACTTGTCAGTATGAGTTTTTGGTTGATGAGGATCATCCGCGCGTAGTGGCTGTGGGACGACAGATTGCAGGAGGCTAGACCCTTTTTATTGCCCACTCATGTGAGGGTAATGATTGATGAAATTAGAGACCCCCAGGCTCGAGTGCTAGTGCCTACATCTGAAATCCAATTCGTAGGGGAGGCCTTAGGCACATTTATAGCTTGGCCTAAGGCTATGATCATCCCATATTTTGGCAAACCAGCGATATTATATTCTTATTTTTATTATCTTAAATCTTCAAGTCATAATTAAATGATTCCTAACTTTTGTAAATGTGACTTGTAGTTCTACCATCCTAAGAAACAACCAATGGCTCAACCTGTTAATAAGGCTCATGAGGAAGCAGAATACGATGATAATCCACTATCCATATTAACCTCGAGATTAAATAAGTTGAGAAAAGGACCGATAGAGCTATTGTGGGAGTTAAGAACATTTGGCCTGGAGTGTCGTGTTCCATTGTATATTGGTTTCATCGATGCATTCGAGATCATTGGTGGAGAAACAATGTTGAACATTTCATGCATACAACTATTGTTCATGTAAGTTTTTTAATTGTTATTTTCCAATTTCTATATTAGTATTATTACTTTTTAATAAATATACTTAACTTTCTTGTGTTGGAAAACAGGTTGGCTTCGTTTCAACACCAAGAAGGGGGGGAGGGGTGAATTGGTGAGGTTTCAAAATCAAAGTCTTTTTAAAATCTTTTTCGCAAAGTATTGTCCTTTACAAAGTTTTTGAATCATAAGGAATGAAAAATGTAAGTGCAACCAAAAATACAAAGTTGACTACGAAAGCAGGTAAGTCGACTGAATGTAAAAGTGTAAGGATAGAGAAATCAAGCACAAGTTTTTATACTCGTTCGGCCTCAATGCCTACATCCAATGTCCATCCAAAATCCGGAAGCAAATGCACTATAATGGTCAAGGTTTTTACAAAAAGGCTTTTATAGAGACCTCCACGTCAAAAATATAAAACACCTCTCTAACCCTCTAACCAAAATATAGGCAGTACACACAACAAAAATCTACAGCAAGATATCCCCTCTTCTGCAATCTTTAAACCCACTTTGAACAATCCTCAAAGCGTCCAGACTCCACGAGTCAACCTCCTGTAATCACAACAGAACAACCAATCTCCAGTAGATTGAAGACAATCTTGATCAACAACAATACACCAATGATGCAGATTTCTGATCGAACAGTAAGCGCAATCCAATCTCCTTCAAAGAACTTCCTCAAAGATAGATCACCACGATCTTCTTGATGAGTTCATGGAGCAAATTCTCAGAGATCACAATCTGTAAATCACAAATGAAAATGGTAGAACATCCAAAGTCTTTGTGATCAACTGAGGCACGTCTATTTATAGTTTTCTATAAATCAGACGCTCATATAGTCGACTAAGCTACTAATAAAGTCCATCGTCCTTAGACAGTTATAACAGTTAAGTCAAACAGTAGCAGTCAAAAACAACCAAATTGATTTTGCATTTAATACATTTGACTAACATAAATGTTTAACTAACTTTTGCAAATATAGCCATTACTATATTGATGAGTCGAAATTTTCTTGATTGTATTTAGTTTATTGTACTTAAATAAATCAGGGAATTGTGTTTAATTGTCCGGTATTTTCCCGTTTTTCCTAATTATGCTTAATTTGATCGGAAATTCTTATTTTAGTTAATTTGAATTTTCTGAGCGGATTAATTGCATTTTTAGTTGCAGGGAAATTTTGGAGATATCTTTTGGAGCATTTGGATGGAGGCATTGTCATTAAAGACACAACAATTAGGCATTTCATTTTTAATTAAATTGTAATTTAGTGTTTAGAAACTTTAATTAAGCTTTTGTGAAATGGACCCCTTTTAGTGGCAAAATTGTAAAAGCCCAATTTTGTGACACATGGCCAAACCCTAGGGTTTCTTTTAGAGGTGGACCCCACCCATTTTATAGGGATTCTCGGCAATTTAGAGTGGAGGCCGACCCTAGCATTGGGTGCACACTTCATTTTACACTTTCATTTTGCTTTGCCTTGTATGAACTCTCTCTTGCGAGCTTTGGTGTGCCCTTTCGGTTTTGAGCTATGGAATGACCAATATCACGTTTTTCTTCTTTTCTTGCTTGCAACCATACTTGTTCTTGCTTAATGGAATGGAGATCTATGATTTCTCTTCTTATATTTTCGTTTTGAAGATTGAGAGCTTGAGTTTTGAGGTTGTTCCTTGCATTTTCATGGTGTTTCCTTTGGTTGAATGAAGACCCATTTTGTATTTTCGTTTCCTTTTGTTGCACTTTGGATGTTTATGTTCAAGTTTCTTTGTTGAATGAAGAAGAATATGGTTCCCATTGAGTTTTGAAGTAAAGAGAACTTGAGTTGATGTATGGGTGTTTGAAGTTTGAACTATTGTCTTCTTATGCTTTTGATTTGATGGATGGAAGCATTTTATGAAATGGAACATTATATTTGATTGGGAGAGCTGGACGGTCTTGCCAAAGGAATTAGGGATTGCATTTTGTTTTTATCAAAAGTTTGATGAAAAGTGAGTGTTGGGTTGGTTTGTAGGGGTTAGAATTTGGGGTTTGTTGTTCTTGAAATTATTTGGGAATGAAGACTTGGTTTCTTGGGTGTGTTCTCGGTTTTGGAAGGTGAAAGAAAGTTTGGGATGTTTGCTTTGGCGGAAGAAAACCGAATTAGTGTGTAGTAAGGAGAAATAGCACAATTAATTTTTACCTCTTTTGGACAAGCACAATATGAAGCACATTTACCATAGAAAGAATCTTTTCATTTTGGTGTGGACTCCTTGCTAGCTTATCACCGAGAATTGTATGAAGAAGAGGATGTGTTGTGTTTTTTTTATTCCCTTTGACTTGGCTTATGTGGCACCTTGGTAGAAGAGATTAAAGCACCTTTTGGAGTGTGGAATATGGAAGGCAACGTTTTGCAACTTTGGAAGAGGAGTGAGCTCGGCAATTTGGTATTTGGTGTGTGATTTCCGAACTTGGCCTTTTGGGAGAGAGAAGGGCACGGTTTTCATGATAAAAAAGTGTGGAAAGCAATGTTTATCTTGGAGAATGAAGCACATGGCACAAAAGGAAGCAACACATTAATTGGTTTGTTGAAGGAAGAGAATGAAATGGAACTTGGTGTTTGGGAGGTCACGGCCATGAGGTTTTTAGACCATTCCAAGAATTGAATTTCTTTAATTGGTGCATGTATTGTCACATAATTGATAGATAAAAAAGCATGTTTGATTATTCCTTTGTTTTGAATTAATTTACATAGTAGGATTAGTTACTCTTTAGTTTCTTTAATTTAGTTTTGCATTTAAATTAATTTAACTGTGTTAGATAATTGATTGTAACAGTGTTGGTGTCTAGTATTATAATTTATTTTAATGTTGTCTAATGAGTTTGGTCGTGTTACTTTAATTACCATGATAGCTTAAATTAACTCAGTTGGTCATTAGCTATATTATGATGTTTCCTTGAGATTTATGTACTGTAATTGTGGTTTCTACTCTGACCTTTGTTAATGTGAAATTTGTATTTTCACTTGCAATTGGGTATACGCTTAGTTGCCTAGTTGGTGTTACATCTTCGCTTAGTTGATGTAACTGCATGGTGTAAATTAGATTTGACATTAACATTGCTTTTATGATAACAGGGTTAACCTTCGCTTAGTTGGTTAACTTTGTTGGATTAGAGGTTTGAGGCGCAACTTTATTTTGTGGATCTATATTTGGAAACATTGTAATTAAGTTAATGACCAACCATTTTTATTCTGTCTCTGAAACCGTTTTTAGATCTGTGTTTGCATTTCTGTTTGCGTCAGTGTTTTAATTTTATTCATCCGTATTCACCACAACGTTTTCACAAACCCCCCCACTTCGTGTCTGACTTAATTCTTGAACCGCAAAATTGGTCCTTGAGAGACGACCTAGGAGTCATTTCCTAGCTATACTGTATTTCTAATTGCACATTAAATTTGTGTGGATTGCGACACCCATCAAATTTTGGCGCCGCTGCCGGGGACCAATGGTTCAGTTTTAAGTCTTGTGTTGTGTTTGTGTTTGTGTGAGTTATGTTGTCTTGTGTTCCGAGTGTGTCGTCTTGTTTGTCTTGTGTTATTTTCTGTGGTTTGAGATTTTTGTGCTATTGTTTCATGATTACAGGGTGTTGTGATTTAGTGGATGACTAGAGGAAATCCTGGACCCATACCACCCTTTGATCATGAGATTGATAGGACGTTTCATAGGTTAGCTAGGCATTCTAGAAATTTGTCTTTAGAGTCTGTTTTTGAGTCTATTCCATTAGATACTGTGCATCCTACTACTGAATCTGAATTCACTACTGAGTACTTTGTGCATACTGCATCTACTGCATCTATTGCATCTGCACCTGATTCTGATTCTGATTCTGTTATTTTTCACACTGAGAACAATATGGCACAACCTCCACCTCGTGAGAGGACTTTTAGGGAGATGGCAGCACCTAATTTTGATATTGAAAGCTTGTGCATCCAATATCTTGATGGGACGTTCCATATGTTCTCAAGACTGGATTGATCCATTTGTTGCCCAAGTTTCATGGTCTTGCAGGTGAGAGTCCGCATAAGCATCTGAAGGAATTCCACATTATCTGTTCCACTATGAAACCGCATGATGTTCCTGAAGATCACATCTTCTTGAAGACATTCCCTCATTCATTGGAAAGTGCTGCTAAGGATTGGTTGTACGTTTGGCGCCTAGATCTGTCACTAGCTGGGATGATCTGAAGAGGTTGTTTATGGAGAAATTTTTCCTAGCATCCCGGACCACAGCTATCAGAAAAGACATATCTAGGATTAGACAGCTTGGTGGAGAGAACTTATATGAGTACTGGGAGAGATTCAAGAAACTTTGTTCAAGCTGTCCTCACCATCAGATACCTGACCAACTCCTTCTTTAGTATTTCTATGAAGGCCTCAACAACATCGATAGGGGTATGATTGATGCTGCCAGTGGGGGAGCACTTGGAGATACCACGCCTGCTGAGGCTAGGCAATTGATTTAGAAGATGGCCGCCAACTCCCAACAATTTAGCGCCAGGAATGATGCCATTGTGGTGAGGGGCGTACATGATGTTGATGCCCAGTCTTTATCAGCTGTTGAAAGCAAATTGGAAGGCAAGCTTGACTCTATTGTGAGGTTGGTGACACAGTTGACAACCAATCAGAGACCTACAGCTCCATCTGCATTTGTTGCAAGATTATGTGCTATTTGTCCTTCCAGTGACCACTATACAGATGTCTGTCCTTCTTTGCAGCACCCTGTTGCCCCTAACGCGCCTCAAGCTTATGCTACTAACATATACAACAACAGGCAACCACAACAGAAAAATTATGACTTGTCTAGCAACAGGTACAACCCAGGGTGGAGGAATCACCCCAATCTTAGATGGAACAATGCGCCACAGCACCAGCAGCAGGCGCCACCTTTCCAGAATGCTGGAGGTCCTAACAGATATGTGCCTACACCTATGCAACAAAATCAGAGGCAGAAACAACAACAACAGTAAGAGGCACCTGCCCAACCAGTTGCCCAACCTTCTACCTGTTCTGAGCCTACATTGGAAGAGTTAGTGAGATAGATGACTATGCAAAACATACAGTTTCAGCAGGAGACTAGAGCTTTCATACAGAGTCTCACTAACCAGATGGGTCAGATGGCTACTCAGCTTAACCAGGAGCAATCTCAGAATTTTGATAAGTTACCATCCTAGACTGTGCAGAATTCGAAGAATGTGAGTTCCATAACCCTCAAATCAGGGATGCAGATTGTTGTGCCTTCAGAGCCAACTCCTACACCTACCCGCTCCTGTCGCTTCTCATAGGACAGAGGACCAGTCTGGTCCACGTAGGACGTTTGAGGTGGGTGGATCTTCTTCCTTTACCGGTGGACCTTCTCTTTCTTCCACCACTACCACCAGTGCATTTCCTCCTTTGACGGATCGACGTATCCCTCTTCCCTTCCCTCCAAGGGAAATTCCTAGCAAAAAGATGGAAGAGGTGGATAAGGAAATATTGGAGACGTTCAGGAAGGTAGAGGTGAACATACCTCTACTTGATGCAATCAAACAGATTCCTATGTATGCCAAATTCTTGAAGGAGCTGTGCACACACAAGAGGAAAATGAAAGGTAATGAAAGGATTAACATGGGTAGAAATGTATCTGCACTTATTGGTAAGTCGGTCCCGCACATTCCTGAAAAGTGCAAGGACCCGGGTATATTTTGCATTCCTTGTGTGATTGGAAACAATAAATTTGAGAATGCCATGCTTGATTTAGGTGCTTCCATTAATGTCATGCCTTTGTCTATATATGCATCTTTGTCTCTTGGTCCTTTGCAAACTACGGGTGTGGTCATTCAATTGGCCAATAGGATTGTTACCCACCCAACAGGTTACATAGAGGATGTCCTTGTTAGGGTTGGTGAATTGATTTTTCTTGCAGACTATTATGTTTTGGAGATGGAGGACGGATTCTCTCATGGATCCGCTCCTATTATCCTAGGCAGACCATTCTTGAAAACTGCCCGAACCAAGATTGATGTGTATGCTGGAACTTTGTCTATGGAATTTGCTGATATTGTTGTTGACTTTAATATTCTTGATGCAATGAAATTTCCACCTGAGGACCATTCTATTTTCAGGATTGACATATTGGATGACATTATAGATGACTGTGTTGTTGATGACTTTACTTCTTTGCATGAGAAAGAACATTCTTTTCTATCTTCTTTACATCCATGATTGAATCTGGATTTGAATCAGGATTTGAGAATGATTTGGATATTGTTGTGGATTTTGATGAGGATTGTGATGTCCAGGATGTTGATGATGTTGTTGATATATCTGTGTTGGATATTGATTTGGATTTTGATGAGATGGGTGTTTTGCCTTTACCTGTTCATTCTTTAGAGTCAGAATGCATTAACCATGTTGTAGGAAGTACACTTGAATCTGATTTGCAGGCACCCACTCTTGAGCTGAAACAGCTCCCAGAAAACCTCAAGTACGTGTACTTAGAGGATGATGAGAAGAAACCGGTGATAATTTCCACCTCCCTTGATTATGTTCAAGAAGAGAAGTTGCTTGATGTGTTGAGGAAGCACAAGAAGGCTATTGGTTGGAGTTTGGCTGACATACCTGGTATTAGCCCATCCACATGCATGCATAGAATTCTTTTAGAGGATGGAGCAAAGCCAGTTAGGCAGCCACAGAGAAAGCAAAACCCCGTGATCATGGACGTCATTAAGCAGGAGGTGACCAAGCTTTTGCAAGCTGGGATCATCTACCTAATTTCAGATAGTCAATGGGTGAGCCCCATCCATGTTGTACCCAAAAAGACTGGCCTTACTATAGTGAAGAATGAGAGGGATGAGCTTATCCCCACAAGAGTGCAAAACAACTGGAGAGTCTGCATTGATTATAGGAGGCTCAACTAAGCAACCAGGAAAGATCAGTTCCCCCTGCCATTCATTGAACAGATGTTGGAGCCCCTGGCAAGTAAATCTTATTATTGTTTTATTGATGGTTTTTCTAGTTATTTCCAAATCAATATTGCTCCTGAGGACCAAGAGAAAACCATATTCACCTGTACCTTTGGCACTTTTGCCTATAGGAGGATGCCCTTTGGCCTATGCAACACCCCTGGTACCTTCCAACGGTGCATGCTTAGCATTTTTAGCGACTTTCTTGAGAGTTGCATAGAGGTGTTCATGGACGATTTCACTGTGTATGGATCCTCTTTTGATGCATGTTTAGATAGTTTAGAGAAAGTTTTGAAAAGATGCATAGAAACAAATCTTGTTCTCAATTTTGAGAAGTGTCACTTTATGGTAGAACAAGGCTTGGTTCTAGGGCATATCATTTCTAGAAAGGGAATAGAGGTAGACCCTGCTAAGATATCTGTGATTTTGCAGTTGCCTTACCCCTCTTGCGTGCGAGAGGTTCGATCTTTTCTTGGACATGCAGGTTTCTACAGGCGCTTCATCAAGGATTTCAGCAAGAAGGCACTTCGCTTGTCCAGATTGTTACAGAAGGATATTGACTTTGCTTTTGATGACAGATGCAAGCAGGCATTTGATTGCCTGAAGGAAGCTTTGACCACCACCCCGATCATTCAGGCACCAGATTGGACGACCCCTTTTGAGCTTATGTGTGATGCGTCTAACTATGCATTAGGGGCCGTGTTGACACAAAAGGTTGATAAATTGCCTAGGGTGATATATTATGCTTCTAAGACTTTGGATGCTGCCCAAGCAAACTATACCACAACTGAAAAAGAGTTGTTGGCAATTGTTTTTGCGCTTAATAAGTTTAGATCATATTTGCTTGGATCGCCTATTATTGTGTACACTGACCATGCAGCTCTTAAGTTTCTATTGAAAAAGGCTGAGTCAAAGCCAAGACTGATCAGGTGGATGCTACTACTCCAAGAGTTCGACTTGCAAATCAAACACCGGAATGGAGCAAAGAATTTGGTTGAAGACCACCTCAGCAGGATTGAGAGAGCTGAGGATGAAGTTGATGTTTTGCCTATCCAGGATGACTTTCCTGATGAGAGTTTGTTGATGATTTCATTTTCTCACCCTACTCCTTGGTTTGCACACATTATAAATTATTTGGTTGCTTCTGTATTTCCTCCCTTAGCATCCCTTGCTCAAACTGCTAAAATTAAGAGTGATGCTAAGTATTATATTTGGGATGACCCATATCTGTGGAAGCTGTGCAGTGACCAGGTGACTAGGAGATGCATTCCGGACCATGAGATTGACTCAGTCCTACAGTTTTGTCATGCCTCCTCACCTGGTGGTCATCTAAGAATTCAAAGAACAACTCGTAGGGTGCTAGACTATGGTTTCTATTGGCCTTCCATCTTCAAAGATGCGGAGAGGATTTGCAGCACCTGTGACCCTTGTTAGAGAGCAGAAGGATCAATTTCATGGAGATAAGAGATGCCTCAAAAACCTATGCTGTTTCAGTGAGGTGTTTGATGTCTAGGGTATAGACTTTATGGGTCCTTTTCCTATGTCTTTTGGTTTGTCTTATATTCTCCTTGTTATGGATTATGTTTCAAAATGGGTGGAAGCTAAAGCCACTAGGACTAATGATGCTCGGGTTGTTATAGATTTTGTTAGATCTCACCTCTTTTGCAGGTTTGGAGTGCCTAGAGCAATTGTTAGTGATCAGGGAACCCATTTTTGCAACAGATCCATGCAGGCTTTGCTCAAGAAATATGGGCTGATGCACAGAGTTTCTACACTATACCACCCCCAAACAAATGGGCAACCTGAGATCTCTAATAGGGAGATAAAGAGAATTTTGGAGAAGATTGTCCAGCCCAACAGGAAAGATTGGAGTAATAGGTTGGACGATTGATAACGGTTGAAAAACCGTTATTTTCATGCTTATATTGATATCAAAATACACCCTTTATAGCTTAGAATGAGCTTAGAATCAAGTAAAACACTTAAGTTGAGTCATTTGAGAGTCAAAAGTTGTTTTTAGAGATATTATGCTTGTTTTGCATTGTTTTGCAGGGTTTGATGAGAATTGCAGATGAATGGAAAGAAAGGTTGAAGATCAAACGGTTGCAGCGCAGAAAAGTCAACTAGAATGCAGAAAAGTCAACCAGTCAACCAGAAAAGTCAACTAGTTGACCAAATTGCAGTTGACCAGTGCCCAACAGTGAAAATGACCGTCGGGCGGTGGCCAGATTCGAGGGAAAGCGCTGGGCGGTGAAATATGATGCCGGGCGGTGGTGCGACTGATGAGAAACCGGCGGGCGGTCAAATTAGGCGTCGGGCGATTGTTAGATGGGCCTGGGCTTAAATTTTGTTACTTTTCTTGGTTATAAATAGCCCTAGTGCGAGTTTAGATATATTCTTTTGACAGAGAGGGCGGCCAAACCTAATTTTCACTCCTTGGAGAATATCTCCTGGATGCTTAGGCTCCTTTTTATCCAATCTAGGGTTTGTTTATCCATTCTTCCATCATTTTTCATCTAGTTTCACCACGACAATGGTGAACTAAACCCTTTTATTGTTGGGGAACAATGTAATCTTTTGAAACTCTCTTTTATTGAAACTCTTATTTATTTATATGCTTGTCGTATGCTTTGATTATCAATTATTGGGTTTCTCACCTACGCTTAATGCTTTTATTGTTTAACTCATTCAGTAATTGTTGTTTGTCTTTATTGATACGGGAACGTACGGTACTGTCATGAACTGGGGGAAATTCCTTGATTAAGCAATACCACCTAAGGATAGGGGGTAGGACGATCAATTGTTTTCGCTTCCGTTTATAATGCATTATTAATTACTAGGGGAAGCTAGGGATAGCAAGCCTGTAATTATTAATAGGCTCTTTTCGTCGAGGGATTGGGTTAAGGGTAGACTAAGAAAGTTTGCATGATAATTAGATAACAAAGCAAATTAAATAAGAGGAGTAGATAAGAGAGAGCGGATAAGATGAAATTGTAAACCCCAACAACTCCATTCATCCATAGTCTTTTTCTCGTCAATTGAATCAATCACATTTGCATGTTTACTTTTTGTTTCTTGCATCCAAACCAATTAATTTTTCTTTACAAGGCTTACGATTTCAATTTGCACGAACGATAAGGCCGGCGAGTCCTTTGGGAAGAACGATATTGGGTTTACCAATTATATTACTTGGAACGATTTGGTACACTTGCCAGAGTTTTAACAACGATGCTCTTTGGGCCCACAGGACTGCCTACAAAGAACCCATAGGGAAGTCTCCTTATCGGGTTGTCTTTGGAAAGGCATGTCATCTACCAGTTGAGATTGAGCATCGAGCATACTGGGCTGTGAAGAGTTGCAACTTCTCCATTGACCAAGCTGGAGAGGAAAGGAAGTTGCTACTGAATGAATTGGATGAGATCTGACTGGAAGCCTATGAGAACTCGAAGTTCTATAAGGAGAGAACAAAGAGGTTCTATGACAGGTCCGTTGTTAGGAAGAACTTCGAGGTTGGCCAAGAGGTTTTATTATACAACTCTAGGCTCGGCCTCATGAGTGGTAAGTTGAGATCAAAGTGGATTGGACCTTTTGTCACGACTAATGTTTATCCTTATGGTACAATTGAGATTCAAAGTCTTTCCATGGCTAAAAGCTTCAAGGTGAACGGGTACAGACTGAAGCCTTTCCTCAGTAATCCTTCTTTGTTGGATGCAGTGGTGGAGGAGACGTCTTTGGTCAACCCCACCTATCCTTCCCTTTGACTCAAGGAGTTTCTTTCCTCATTCCATTCTCACTTTTATTACACCTTGTCCATATCTTTTGACTATTCTGATTGATCATCTGATGATTGTGATACACTAAAGACATTGTGTAGTTTAAGTGTGGTCTATTAGGGGAGATTTTTCTTTGTTTAGGTCTTATTTTCTAGTTAGTTTTGTTGTGTCTTGTGTACAAATTTGCATGTTTCTCTTGATTTCTAGACTTTGTTTAGGTTGTAGATGTTTCTTTCACTTCTTTGATACTTTGACTAAATTAGTTTGAAATCCTTGCTTTTCTTTGCTTGGGAAGATGACTATGATGTTTGAGAAGGTGATTTGATTGTGATAGAAATTCCCTGTGTGAGATTTGAGCCACTTGATATTCTTTCTTGTGTGTGATATGTCTCTTGATTGCTTGCACATATGCCTTGGCTTGACTCTTGTTGATGATTCTTGATTGATATGCATGTTTGGAAGTGATAAAGGCAGTTTTCTTGTTGAGCCTCTCTAGCAAGATGAGCTTACCTTGTTGTGATCCATTGATAGCCCCTTTGAGCCTATACTTTCCCCATTTCTTTGTTTTGAAGCTCATACACTAGCCCTATGTGAAAAACCATGATTACCTTAACCTTAGGGAATTTTGGAGCTTTGGAATTGTTTTGAGAACAAGTGTGGTCTCTTTGGGGATTCTGATGAATTGGCTAGTTGGTTCCTCTTCTTGTTTTGTTTTTGTAATTATGTTTTGTATCTTGTCTCTTACAGTTGTGTTTTGAAAAGAGAGAAAAGAAAAGAGACAGGATGAGAAAAAAAAAAGAAAAAAAAATTACAGAAAAATGAGAAAAATAAAAAAATTGTGTGAATAATGGAGTCAAGAAGAGGATTGAATTAGAGGTTTTGGGTGTGTTTGAATGTGTTTACACTTGTTCCCCATTACTCCTCTATTCCTTTTGGTTTGTAGCTTCTCATCCATATTTATCCTCCCTTGTCCTTGGCCTCATTGCATCCATAAAAGACCTTTTGATTTGAACATGCATATGTGTTTGAGTGTTGATATTAGAGGCTTGCCAAGTCTGTTTGTGTTTGCTTTCTGGAGTGCATTGAGTTGACATTGTTTACCCTAGACACTTGAGAGAAACACTGATAGTGTGCATCTATGAGGCTCTGTTGCTTTTGATTCATCTCTTGAACTGATTGATCGTTTTGTCATGCTTTGAACTGCTTGGATGATTTTATGAGTATCTATTTTTCTTTGATTCTGTGTTGGACACTGTCCACGTCCTTTCACTGTCCAGATTTCTTGAGAACTATGTAATTTTGTTTCTTTCATTGTGAGTCTTTGTTTTCTATCTGTTGAGTCTGTGTCACTTCCTGATGTACTCGGAACTGTTCCTTGTTTTGCGTCTTGATTTTGCCTAGGAGTGCAAAAGACTAAGTGTGGTCTATTTTGATGAGTCGATATTTTCTTGACTGTATTTAGTTTATTGCACTTAAATAAATAAGGGAATTGTGTTTAATTATCCGGTATTTTCCCGTTTTTCCTAATTATGCTTAATTTAATAAGAAATTCTTATTTTAGTTAATTTGAATTTTCTGAGCGGATTAATTGCATTTTTAGTTGCAGGGAAATTTTGGAGATATCTTTTGGAGCATTTGGATGGAGGCATTGTCATTAAAGACTCAACAATTAGGCATTTCATTTTTAATTAAATTGTAATTTAGTGTTTAGAAACTTTAATTAAGCTTTTGTGAAATGGGCCCCTTTTAGTGGCAAAATTGTAAAAGCCCAATTTTGTGACACATGGCCAAACCCTAGGGTTTCTTTTAGAGGTGGACCCCACCCATTTTATAGGGATTCTCGGCAATTTAGAGTGGAGGCCGACCCTAGCATTGGGTGCACACTTCATTTTACACTTTCATTTTGCTTTGACTTGTATGAACTCTCTCTTGGGAGCTTTGGTGTGCCCTTTCGGTTTTGAGCTATGGAATGACCAAGATTACGTTTTTCTTCTTCTCTTGCTTGCAACCATACTTGTTCTTGGATAATGGAATGGAGATCTATCATTTCTCTTCTTATATTTTCGTTTTGAAGGTTGAGAGCTTGAGTTTTGAGGTTGTTCCTTGCATTTTCATGGTGTTTCCTTTGGTTGAATGAAGACCCATTTTGTATTTTCGTTTCCTTTTGCTACAGTTTGGATGTTTATGTTCAAGTTTCTTTGTTGAATGAAGAAGAATATGTTTCCCATTGAGTTTTGAAGTGAAGAGAACTTGAGTTGATGTATGGGTGTTTGAAGTTTGAACTATTGTCTTCTTATGCTTTTGATTTGATGGATGGAAACATTTTATGAAATGGAACATTGTATTTGATTGGGAGAGCTAGACGGTCTTGCCAAAGGAATTAGGGATTGCATTTTGTTTTTATCAAAAGTTTGAAGGAAAGTGAGTGTTGGGTTGGTTTGTAGAAGTTAGAATTTCGGGTTTGTTGTTCTTGAAATTATTTGGGAATGGAGACTTGGTTTCTTGGGTGTGTTCTCGGTTTTGGAAGGTGAAGGAAAGTTTGGGATGTTTGGTTTGGTGGAAGAAATCCGAATTGGTGTGTAGTAAGGAGAGAGAAATAGCACAATTAATTTTTACCTCTTTTGGACAAGCACAATATGAAGCACATTTACCATACAAAGAATCTTTCCATTTTCGTGTGGACTCCTTGCTAGCTTATCACCGAGAATTGTATGAAGAAGAGGATGTGTTGTGTTTTTTTTATTCCCTTTGACTTGGCTTATGTGGCACCTTGGTAGAAGAGATTAAAGCACCTTTTGGAGTGTGGAATATGGAAGGCAACGTTTTGCAACTTTGGAAGAGGAGTGAGCTCGGCAATTTGGTATTTGGTGTGTGATTTCCGAACTTGGCCTTTTGGGAGAGAGAAGGGCACGGTTTTCATGATAAAAATGTGTGGAAAGCAAGGTTTGTCTTGGAGAATGAAGCACATGGCACAAAAGGAAGCAACACATTAATTGGTTTGTTGAAGGAAGAAAATGAAATGGAACTTGGTGCTTGGGAGGTCACAGCCATGAGGTTTTTAGGCCATTCCAAGAATTGAATTTCTTTAATTGGTGCATGTATTTTCACATAATTGATAGATGAAAAAGCATGTTTGATTATTCCTTTGTTTTGAATTAATTTACATAGTAGGATTAGTTGGTTTGTAGTTTCTTTAATTTAGTTTTGAATTTAAATTAATTTAATTGTGTTAGATAGTTGATTGTAATAGTGTTGGTGTCTAGTATTATAATTTGTTTTAATGTTGTCTAATGAGTTTGGTCATGTTACTTTGATTACCATGATAGCTTAAATTAACTCAGTTGGTCATTAGCTATATTATGATGTTTCCTTGAGATTTATGTACTGTAATTGTGGTTTCTACTCTAACCTTGGTTAATGTGAAATTTGTATTTGCACTTGCAATTGGGTATACGCTTAGTTGCCCAGTTGGTGTTACATCTTCGTTTAGTTGATGTAACTGCATGGTGTAAATTAGATTTGACATTAACATTGCGTCCGCTTAGTTCGCTTTTATGATAGCAGGGTTAACCTTCACTTGGTTGGTTAACTTAGAGGTTTGAGGCGCAACTTTATTTTGTTCATCTGTGATTGGAAACATTGTAATTAAGTTATTGACCAACCGTTTTTATTCTGTCTCTGAAACCGTTTTTAGATCTGTGTTTGCATTTTTGTTTGCGTTAGTGTTTTGATTTTATTCATCCGTATTCACCACAACGTTTTCACAAACCCCCACACTTCGTGTCTGACTTAATTCTTGAACCGCAAAATTGGTCCTTGAGAGATGACCTAGGAGTCATTTCCTAGCTATACTGCATTTCTAATTGCACATTAAATTTATGTGGGTTGCGACACCCATCATGTACACACACATTAACAGAATTTCAAACACATAACTAACTAAGTCAGATTCACTGCGCATGTAGTCGACTTAGGCTCATCAGCACAGTTTGAAAAGCTTTTCAATGCAAAATCACTCACAACATTGCTTTTGAAAATCTGCGCATAGTCACGAGTTTAAATCGACTTGCTTCATAAAGAAGTCGACTTAAAACTTGCAGTTATGCCACACAGTATAAGTTCATAATGCAATAAAAAATGATGTATCAGATATAAGCTCAGCAGATGTGCATTCACATATCAAGATCAACACAAAAAATGTTCAATAGAATATATCATTCAATAAGGAACAGAACATGTAACACATTAACAAAACATGTGTTATTAATAATGTGTTGTCATCATAAAAAACCAGAGTGATTAAAGCACTGTGAGATTAAGGTTAGCTAAACCAGTGCTTCCCTTATCAACAATCTCAACAATCTCCCCCTTTTCTGATGATGCATAACCATGATTAATAAGCAACCATGTTTGTACACAAATCAGTACATGTCAGAGCAAACAAAAGATATATCAACATATTTCAGCTCAAATACTCTGAATGAAAACAATAATCAACAATCACATATCAAGCAATATAAGAAGATAATATTTCTCATATTTCTTTCACATATTTCTCCCCCTTTGTGCATTAGCAGAAAAGGTTTGCTTTCAGATATGGATAAGCTGATATCAAGAATAAGTAGAGATGCATCAGATAAAAAACAATGTGTTAAACCCTTGGCAAGTGTACCAGATCGTATCAAGTAATAAAAATTGGTAATCCCAATATCGTTCTTCCTAGAGGACTCTTAAGGCCTTATCTTTCGTGTAAACTAATCGTTTAAGACTTGAGTAAAAGAAAATAATTTGAATAGTTTAAATGCAAAACAGAAATAAACATGCAAATGCAAGAATTCAATTGACTAAGAGAAACTATGAATGAATGAGGTTGTTGGGGTTTACAATTTCATCTTATCCACTCTCATATATCTACTCTTCTTATTTACTTTGCTTATTTATCATATTTCCATGCAAACTTTCTTGATTTACCCTTAACCCAATCCCTTAGTCAAAAGAGCTATTACTAATTACCGGCTTGCTATCCCTAACCTCCCCTAGTAACTAATAATGCATAATGAGCGGAAGCATAATACAATTGATCGTCCTACCCCTATCCCTAGGCAGTATTAACATAATCAAGAAATTCTCCCCAGTTCATGACATTACTGTACGTCCCCATATCAATAAAGACAAACAACATCTACCGAATGAGTTAAACGGTAAAAGCATTAAGCAAAGGTAATGAACCCAACAATTGATAAATCAAGCATATGCAAGCAGATAAAGTAAACAAGAATTTCAATTATGAGAGTTTCTAAAGATTACATTGTTCCCCAACAACTAAGCGTTTACTTCCCCATAATCATGGTGAAATTAGATGAACTAAATGGAAGAATGGAAAAGCAAACCCTAGAATTGATAAAGTGGAGCCTAAGCATCCAAGAAATCTCCTTCAAAGGTGTAAAGTTGTTGTGGACTTTGTTCTCTACCAAAAGAATTTCATTTGGATTCGCAATAGGGCTATATATAAGCCAAAAAGATAACAGAAAGATCTTAGAATCCAAAATATAAAAACAGACAACCGCCCAGGCGCCTAAATTGGCAGCTCAGCGGTTTCCCTCAACACAAGCCACCGCCCAGGCGCCTAAAATGACCGCTGAGCGGTTTGCCTCTTGTCGCTCTGGACGCTCAGCGTCACCGCCTGGGCGCCAGACATCAACTTTTCCTTGCACTAATACGCTCAGCGGTGGAATTTACCGCTGAGTAGTTCCCAGACTCTTCTTTTCTTCCTTTTTCTCCTTCATTCTTGAGTCTATGACCTTCCTACTTCATTGCCATCCTCAATTTTCATCAAAAACCCTGCAAAACAAGCATAATATCTCTAAAACAACTTTTGACTCTCATGTCACACAACTTAAGAGTTTTACTTGATTCTAAGCTCATTTTAAGCTACAAAGGGTGTGATTTAATATCAAATTTATGCATGAAAATAATGGTTTTGAGACTGTTATCAAAACCCCAAACTTAAAACTTTGCTTGTCCTCAAGCAAAACAAAACAAGACTTGGCTTTCCAATTTTTCATCAAATAGTTCTACACTTTTCAAAACCCTTTTCTTCATGACAAGTTATTTTCCAATTCAGATATTCAGTGGAATCATACCAAAATGCAAGCATGCGTTCAATCCAATCTAGTTCACCTACTTCAATATTTCCCAACAGATGTTTTATTCATGAACGATCAATCCACTAAGCATAGATGTAAACCTAGATTTCAACAATTCTTACCAAGCAAGTGTTTCACTTAATCACTCAAGTGTTTAAGGAATCACTCCACTCTTTACTATTCACATGCTACATAAAACAATATTGCCATGTATCTAAAACAGTAAAAATCCTTACATGCAAATACCATCACAAGGACTTTTCCAAGGCTTATAATGAGGCTAGGCTATCAAGAAAATTTGGTTTTTCTTGATTGCAAAATCCTTGAGTAAGAGAGCTATTTCGTCATTGAAAAGGTTCAAGTTTAAACTCTCTCTATCACCAAACTCCTTTATTCCCAACTTCTTCCCTTTTTATCAATTTTTCACTGAGTTCCTTTTTCATGTTTTTTTACTTTTTCCTTTTCTTCTTTACTCATGCATTTTTCTTTTCAATACTTGAACTCAATGCTATTCTTTTGCCTTTCAATTTTCCCCATGCAACCCCAAACTTGAACCTTTTCATCACATAAAATTATTCTCAACCCTACTCAAGATAAATAATTTCAAATCAAGGGTTCTCATCCTGTTTAAGGCCAAGGTTGAAAAAGGGTATAAAATTTTAAACTTCTTGGGTGACATTTTGGCTAGATAAGGGCTTCCAAACATGGCCTTGATCATATAACATAAGCATGCAAATCAATTAATTATCAAGACTAAGGCAATATCATTCATGATTCCCTGTGAACAGTACATATATCAGTGAAAACTCTGGAGCTCAAGACCTCACATAATATGCTTTCTCACACATTATTCATTTATCCTGCTTAGCATCACAATCACAATCATGAACCACAATACATTTGTTCATATAATTAGTGAATCATTTAACTGGATATCAACAAACATACATTCTCAATCAACCACATTCAATCATTATCAAATACTTGTCATGTATTTTTAATACTACCATCAGAACCATTGTACAGGCCAAGCATAGACACAAAATAAAAGTTCAACCTATTCTACAAATTCAAAGTACAAAAGAAAAAGAAACTTGGGTTGCCTCCCAATAGCGCTTGTTTAATGTCACGAGCCTGACCCGAACCTGTTTAGCACTTATCAGTAAGTGCGAATCTTACCAACACCCATCAGTAAGTGTACCTTCCTGTATCCTTTAGTGGATACATAAAAATTTAGCATCCCTAAGTAGATGCTACCCAAAAAGAGTTTAAAAATACTAATATTTACAAGTCCAAGTAAAAGAAAATTAATGCACAACAATCACTGGGGTGCCTCCCAGTAAGCGCTCTTTTAACGTCATTAGCTTGACCCGGTAGAGTTCAAACACCCATTAGTAGGTGTTGATACTCCCTTTCCTTGATATTCTTTTCTTCTTCTTCTTCCTGCTGAATTTCTTCAGAAAGTTGATAACGCTAAGCACCTGTTTCCATGTCTCCATCATAGGAACTTTAATCTCCAATTTCTTGAAGATCTCCATAAAGCACTTGAAGTTCATTTTCTTCCTATGATACTTCTTTGAATGAGGAAGAGGTTTTTCATATGAACTTTTCTTGTTTCCTCTCTTACTCTTTTTCTCACTCTTCTCCTCCTCTAACTTTCTCTTTTTTTCTCTTTTTATTTTCTTCTTTATTTTTCCACATTTTCTATTTTTCTTTTTTCTTTCAACCATTTGAATGGTAAAGCTCCCTGGATCTTGTAATTTAGGAGGTAATGTTCTCTGTATGACTGCACTGCAATTTCCTTGCACCTCAATAGTTTCCTTCTCAATATACTTCCTTTTCTTCATGAGAAGTTCTTTCAAATATTTCGCATATGAGGGCATTTGATGAAGTGCTTCAGAAAATGGTATGGTTATTTCCAACTTCTTAAAAATTTCCATATATCGCTCCAACTGCTTTTCTTTTTCCCTCCTAGAATATGTCTTTGGATAGGGCAAGGGTTTTTCATACCCCCTCTCTTTCAATTTTACAACCTCTTCTTCTATCTTTTCTTCATCTATCTTCTCCTCAACAACAACCTTTTATGTTATCTCTTCTATCTTTTTCACCTTTCTCTCTATCTTGTCCTCATCAACAACCTCATCAATTTGTGTCTCCAAATTCCTGAAGGTAACTTCATAGCTCTTAGAATCGTACTTCTCCAAAAATTTGTCGAACTTTTCATTAAAGCTTTTGACTTGTTCTGTCACATCAGCTATCTGATGACATAGTTGTTGATCACACTCCCACGTTTCTATTGGTAAAGAGATTTGTTGCTGCCACTGATATTGTTGCATCTCTTCCATGCTTCTATGAGAAGAAAATCTTGTATACATGCCCTGTGGAAAAAATTCGTCATTCTTTACACTCTCCTCTATGCTTTTGACATGGTATACTTCCAAATTCATGATCCTCTGAAGAAGTTCATGAGAATATGTATTTTTCTTAAGTGGAGTAATTTGTTGCTCAACAGCTTATGAGTGAGGTTCCTACCAGTGGTTGAAATTATTTTGGTAGAATTGAGTGCCCATAGAGTCAAATTCTTGTCCAAACTGCATCCTACAAACATTAGGCACAAAACCGTAGAAAACATTTATTAGAACAAAAATAAAATTAAACATAAAAATCAAGTCAAAGTTAATCAGTTTACACTCCTAGAAAAAGTTAAACCAAGAGTCCTCGGCAATGGCGCCAAAAACTTGTTAAACCCCTAGCAAGTGTACCAGATCCTATCAAGTAATAAAAATCGGTAATCCCAATATCGTTCTTCCCAGAGGACTCTTAAGGCCTTATCTTTCGTATAAACTAATCGTTTAAGACTTGAGTAAACGAAAATAATTTGAATAGTTTAAATGCAAAACAGAAATAAACATGCAAATGCAAGAATTCAATTGACTAAGAGAAACTATGAATGAATGAGGTTGTTGGGGTTCACAATTTCATCTTAACCACCCTCATATATCTACTCTTCCTATTTACTTTGCTTATTTATCATATTGCCATGCAAACTTTCTTAGTCTACCCTTAACCCAATCCCTTGGTGAAAAAAGCCTATTACTAATTACCGGCTTGCTATCCCTAGCCTCCCCTAGTAACTAATAATGCATAATGAGCGGAAGCAAAATACAATTGATCGTCCTACCCCTATCCCTAGGCAGTATTGACGTAATCAAGGAATTCTCCCCAGTTCATGACATTACTGTATGTCCCCATATCAATAAAGACAAACAACATCTACCGAATGAGTTAAACGGTAAAAGCATTAAGCAAAGGTAATGAACCCAACAATTGATAAATCAAGCATATGCAAGCATAAAAAATAAACAAGAATTTCAATATATGAGAGTTTCTAAAGATTACATTGTTCCCTAACAACTAAGCGTTTAGTTCCCCATAATCATGGTGAAACTAGATGAACTAAATTGAAGAATGGAAAAGCAAACCCTAGAATTGATAAAGTGGAGCCTAAGCATCCCAGAAATCTCATCTAAAGGTGTAAAGTTGTTGTGGACTTTGTTCTCTGCCAAAAGAATTTCATTTGGATTCGCACTAGGGCTATATATAAGCCAAAAAGATAACAGAAAGATCTCAGAATCCAAAATATAAAAACAGACAACTGCCCAGGCGCCTAAATTGGCCGCTCAGCGGTTTCCCTCAACACACGCCACCGCCCAGGCGCCTAAAATGACCGCTGAGCGGTTTGCCTCTTGTCGCTCTGGACGCTCAACGTCACCGTCTGGGCGCCAGACATCAACTTTTCCTTGCACTAGGACGCTCAGTGGTGGAATTTACCGCTGAGCAGTTCCCAGACTCTTCTTTTCTTCCTTTTTCTCCTTCATTCTTGAGTCTATGAGCTTCCTACTTCATTGCCATCCTCAATTTTCATCAAAAACCCTGCAAAACAAGCATAATATCTCTAAACACAACTTTTGGCTCTCATGTCACACAACTTAAGAGTTTTACTTGATTCTAAGCTCATTTTAAGCTACAAAGGGTGTGATTTAATATCAAATTTATGCATGAAAATAACGGTTTTGAGTCCGTTATCACAATGTAAATAGTTTAAACATGAAGTGATGCTCCCCATGTCATAGATATTCACATGAGATAGATAAACTCCCCCTAGAATGTAGGTATGTGAAAAATCTATGCAAACAAATAATGCTCCCCCTGTCATTATGAATTTAACAAAATCAGCTTCAGATGCACAATGCAGTCACACATATATAAGAGCATACAATCAGTTTGTATCAAGATTGTATCAGTGTTACGATTGCACAATTCAATCAAGCAAAGATACAACTATCAACAATCTCACAATATAATCTCATTGCAAAACGGTCATATAAGAACATAGATATATTGAAGAAAACTAATATAAAAATGATCAAACAACTTAAAAAGCAAATTCCAATAAATGGAAATTATATTCCCTGTATTTGATAAGTAGATTTGACCAATAACCAAGTGGATTTCATTGCTTTCCAAACAGATATGATCCAGTAGTAAATTCCAAAGCAATGTTTCCTTCAAATCCTTTTAAAATATCTTGCAGATCGAGCAATTTAGTTATGCAAGAAAAATAATCAAATAAGAAGTGAATATACAAAACAGTCTATGTAACAGTGAAAACATGCATAGTCAACTTCAATCATTCCACAGTCGATTCAACATTCAATCAGAACAAATTCAATCAATCAATTTAAAGTGCATGAATTTGAATCAAAATACTAATTTCATTTCTTATTCAAAAGATATTACATTTGATGGACACGAACAAGACCAAAAACAACAAAATACAATGGCAATTAAAAGCCATTACCCAAAAGAAACTAAAAACAAAGACACAAGCAAATGATCAAATAACAGAGACTCAAAATACACTTCAATAAATGCTGGACTCTTATTCAGATTCAGAAGACTCTATAATCTTCTTGTCAGCATTATTCTTCCCGCTGTCAGAGTCGTCCACACAGGTGTTTCCAAAGGCATTTATTCTTAGTGCATAATCCATCTTCTTATGCAGATCAGATAATGACTTTTGCAGTAGCATCATCTTGTGATCTAGTCTCTTAAATCTTTCATCCACAAATTTTTCAAATGGGGTGTGAGGATGAAACTTGTATCTTGATAAATCAATGTTTATGGGATTCATTTCAGCTGTGCTAGGAATGTCATCAATTATGATTTAGTCTCTTCTCAATTTCCTAAAACCAGCAATGTATAAAAACAACTTTCCCATAACATTCTTCTTGTTGCAACAGATAACTTTCTCATTTGTGAGGTCCACTCTTTGTAATTTTAGTATAGTGCTTATGAAGACCCAATATAGTAGACAGAGTCCTTTGGTTTTTGTGAACTTCATCATGTGATCACGAATTACATAAGCCTAGTTCGTTGGAGTACCAGATTGTAGGGCATATAACAGATATATGTCTTCTTTGTTCAGCAATGATTGATCATCCTCCCTTGGAAGCAATATCCAGGTGATCATATATGCACAAAGAATTTCATCCAGCCTCAAGTTCTTGATGCTAAACGATTCACAATTATCAGCCATATCAGGATTCTTTAAGAAACTATTGTACAAGTCATTTTTGTAAAACCCCGAAATTCCATGATGCGCCAATAGACCTTTTTGTTGAAGACCTGCTACATTCTTCCAGATGAAGTATTCAATGGTGATATCAACACCTTTCACTCTTGACCTCAGACTGTTTCCATCTCTTCTCAAGTTAGAATAGAAAACTTTGACCAAGTTTGGATAGTAGTCACCTTGCAGTTCAACAAACTTTGTTAGACCCGCCTTTTCCAACCATTTTTGGAATGCAAAGCCTTCATTGCAGAAGAAGTGACTACTCATGCATTTGTGTCGTATAATTTCCTTGAACCCCCACCTGCATAAGAAGTCGGTTCTTTTCTCATCATCACTGAACCAACCAAAAGGATCAACCTCCCTTATTGCAAACATTGATCGCTTTCCAGGGCGGGATGAAGAAGCAACCATTTTATAGTGATGTAGAGACCTCTTTGAATCAGAACAAGGGTTTTGTGTACAGAGTGCATGAGTCAGAAGAATGCAAAACTCATATATATATATATAAAGGCGCGCACTGGATTTCATTTAGAAAGCCCATTTTAAATTTTTAAATTTTAACGGTCGAAAAATAGAGACACTAAGTCGATTTCAATAGAAACAAAGTTTATAGCAGTATGACAAGATATTTCAAAACAGGGTACAAACATACAAAGACACACATTCGACTACACTCATAATTCAGTCGACTAAAATTCATGAAAATCATTTTTCAACCAAAATATTCAGACAATCATTCATACAATCAACAAACAGTCAATTTTCAAACAATCAACTTATTTAGACATGATGCAGTAAGGTGATACGTGTTTCCAGTTGTAGACACTCAAGATGTTTGATATAGCCAATGTAGTTCATCCTTGAGTTCTCACTGCACCTATTTGTAATCCCGCAAAACAGCTTAAGTTTTTGTTGCAAATACCCATTCGAACTTCGGTCCTTGATTGTTAGTTGAGGCCAAATGTTCCTTAGGTATCTACACATATAAACATTTAGGAACTCCAACTCTTCTGTAGTAACAGTTTCTAACAGTGTGACCAACACAATTACAATAAAAGCAAGCATGTTTAAAAGGTTTGCTTAAATATGAAAATTTTCTTGTATTAGACCTTTTAGAGTTAGCTTTAAAACCAATGCCTTGTCTATTAATTACTCTACCAGTAGACTTTAATACAACATTCAAGTTATCTCTACCCTGTGTAAATTTGGCTAGCGTACTAGTCAAGTAATCTATTTGTTTTACATGAGTAGGACATTTATCACATGCTTTCTCTACTGTAACAATCTCAATTTTAACCTTTTTAGCAGACAATAAGGCTTCATCTAGTTCTTTCTATAACTTTTCATTATCAGTGACAAGATTATTGATTCAATATTATTACCAATGAGGAGCATTGGTATATCTTGAAGTTAATGGTTTTGATGATGCTACAAGAAGTTTAACTTGAAGAAAATATTAGAAATTATTTTAAAAGCACTTTATAGAATACAAATGTATAAGGAATGTCTTTAAATATGTAAAACTCATATTTTTGGTACTGTTACGTATTTAATCGATTATGAAGAGCAATAATCGATTATCCTGAGCTTTTCTGAAAAACCATGTTGCTTTGGAATAATCGATTATCACTTCAAATAATCGATTATCATAGGTCTGTTTTGAAAACTGCCAAGTTATTTTGAAAAACCTGTAACGGACTTAAATTATCGATTATCACATACAATAATCGATTGTTACTGGCAGTTTTAACATGACCTTTCATATTCAGACTAGCTGCATATAAATAGGTGCTTTGAGAACTTCAGAACTTAACTTTTGAACAGAGAGCTTTTGTAGAATACAATTTGTGTGAGGAAGTTCTCAAAAGCTAGTTCAGTTCCCTTGCCTGGTCTCATGAATAGGAGAAGCTCGCGTATCTTGGTCAATAGTCAGAGCGGATCTCTTCGAGTTGGTAAGGTGCTTTGCCTGGTCTCGCGAATAGGAGAAGCTCGCGTTTCGTTTGTTGAAAGTCGGAGCGGTTCTCTTCGAGTTGGAAAAGTGTAATTTGTCTGGTCTCGTGAATAGGAGAAGCTCGCGTTTCGTTTGTTGAAAGTCGGAGCGGTTCTCTTCGAGTTGGAAAAGTGTAGTTTGTCTGGTCTCGTGAATAGGAGAAGCTCGCGTTTCATTGGTCAAAAGTCGGAGCGGTTCTCTTCGAGTTGACAAAGTAGTTCTCTTCCGGTTCGTTTGTCGAAGGAAGGTTCTTTTATCTCTTTATTTTCACTCTCTTATTGTAATCTGTGAAACGGATTTTTAGTGAAACTATTAATCACGTTTTATAGTGATTAACGACTGGACGTAGATTCTTTTGAATCCAACCAGTATAAAAATTATCTGTGTGATATTTCTATTCCTTACAATCTTTACTATTTTATGCACATCAATTGTTTGATAAAATTTGCTGTGAGAAAATTTGCTTTTAAAACGGACCATATTTATTTTAACTTGTGACTGAACACGCTTTCTGCTTTATAAATCTTATTCTACTACGCGACTCTATCACGAATACCAATTGTGTCTCCAACAATTGGTATCAGAGCTTGCTTTGATATTTTTTCAAATTTTGCGAAAATGGCCAGTTATCAAAATCTTGTATATGCCGAGGGTGCTTCTATTAACATACCACCACTTTTTACTGGTGATAATTATGTGTTCTGGAAAGTTAGAATGGAAATTTTTATGGGGTCCGTTGACAGAGGTATCTGGGAAGCAGTACAAAATGGTCCTTATATTCTTAAAAGCATAGTTGATGGTGTAGAAGTAGAAAAACCATTTTTTAACTAGACTGCTGAAGAAAATAGACGAGAACAGTTTAATATTAAAGCTCATAATATTATTTCATGTGTTGTCGTACTTGATGAATTTTATAGAATTTCAGTGTGTAAGACAGCACAAGAAATGTGGGAAGTTCTTAGAGTTACACATGAAGGTACAGAGGAAGTGAAACGTGCAAGGAAGAACATACTCATCCAAGAGTATGAGATGTTCAGAATCCAATCTGGAGAAAATATTTCTGATGTTCAAAAGCGTTTCACTCACATAGTGAACCACTTAATAGGATTGGGTAAGACTTTTGATACTGATGAATTAAAGGTAAAAATTTTGAAATCATTGGACATGTCTTGGTAACCAAAGGTGACTGCCATCTCGGAGTCACAAAACCTGACTCAAATGTCAATGCCTATTCTCTTTGGAAAACTTCGTGAGCACGAGCTTGAGTTGAGAAGGTTAACTGCTGAAGAAGATCAAGGCAAAAGAAAGAAACTTGCCTAAAAGTCCGAAATCTCTAAAGGCAAAAGTTCAAAAAGGATTGAAGATGATGATTCCGATGAAGATGAGGAGAACATGAGCCTCATGATTAAAAAGTTTGCGAAATTTATGAAAGCAAAAGGTAAGAATAAATTCCGTGGAGAAAGGAGAGAAAATCAAGAATCTCCTTCAAGTGTTAAATGCTATGGATGTGGAGAAAGCGGACATATGAAAACCGAATGTCCTAAAAATAGGAAAAGTGAAGAAAAGAAGGAAAGAAAGTTTCCAAAGAAAAAGAAAGCTTACATAGCCTGGTGATGAGTCGTTATTTCTTTAACTGTATTTAGTTTATTGCACTTAAATAAACAAGGGAATTGTGTTTAATTGTCTGTTATTTCCCCGTTTTCCGAATTCTGCTTAATTTGGTTGGAAATTCACAATTGTGCTAATTTGGATTTTCTGAGCTGATTAAGCGCATTTCTGGTTGCAGGAAAGTTGTGGAAAAAACATCTGGAGCATTAGGATATGGCGTGACACATTCAAAGGCTCAACATTTCGTCACTTAGATTCTAATTAAAGTTGTAATTTCGTTTTCTAGAAGTCCTTAATTAGAATTAGGTGTTTTGGACCCTTTTAAGGGCAATTTTGTAAAAGCCCAATGTGTGGGACACTTGGCACCAAACCCTAGGGTTTCTTTTAGAGGTGGACCCCACCCATTTTATGGAATTCTCGGCCTTGAGAAGAGAGGAGCCGCCACTTCATTTTTGACACTTCATTTTGCTTAGGCTTTTTGTAAGAACTCTCTCTTGGAGACCATGGTGGGTGCTTCACGGATTTTGAGCATGGAATGACCAAGATCATATTTTTCTTCTTCTCTTGCTTGCAACTTTACTTATTCTTGCTTAAGGAAAGGGAGATTTATCACTCCTCTTCTTGCATTTTTCCATTTGCATGTTGAAGCTTGAGCTTGGAGGTGGTTCTTTGCTTTTTCATGGTGGTTTCTTTGGTTGAATGAAGACCCATTTACCATTTCGTTTTTCTTCTCATTTGCTGCAGTAATTTCGTATTTACTTTGGTTTACTTGGATTGGATGATGAAAATGAAGTTCTTGATGGGTTTTGGAGTGAAGGAAGCTTGAGTTGGTGTATGGGTGTTTGAGTTTGGACCCTTTCTTCTTGTGTTTTGTTCTTTTTGATTGGAAGCATTTTATGAGCTAGAATTTGTGCTACATTATCATGGCTGGATGGTGCTGGACCTTGAGCTAGGAGTATGATTTTCGTTTTTACCAAAAGCTTGAAGAAATAGGAAGGTTTGGTTGGGTCAAATGAGTAGAAATTTGGGTTTCTTGTTCTTGTGTTGATTTGTAATTGAACTTTGGGTTTTCTTGGGTGTATTTTCGGTAGATTGAAGGAAGAAAACGTGAATGATGGCTGTTGGTAGAGAAAAAAAAACGAAAATGGTGTGTAGAAAGGAGAGAGAATGATGCATTTAATTTTTACCACTTTTGGCCAAGCAAAAGGAGATGCTTCTTTTAACTAAAGGAATTTTTTCCACTTTGGTTTTGCCTCTAGCATTGTTTCTGCCGAGAATTACCATGAGGAAGGGAGGTCTTTGGTGTTTATTTTTCATTTGACCTTGCTTATGTGGCACAAGGGTAGGAGAAATTGAGCACTTTTTGACTTATGGACTTTTTGAAGCATTGTTTGCAACCATTGCATTGGTTATTCACGTAAATTGGTGTCTTGGTGTGTGGAACAAGAATTTTTGCTGCATGGAGAGAGGAGTGCACGGTTTTTATGGTGTGAGGTTGTCTTATGTTCAATTTTCTTGAAGAAAGAAGCACATGGGACAAGAGGCAACATATTTTATAGTTTAGTGAAGGTTGACTTTGAAGTTGGACTTTGGAATGCCACAAGGTAACTCACGGCCAAGAGGTGTTCTTAGGCCATTTTCAGTTTCAATTTCTTTATTTGGTGCACACTTGGTCACATGAATTGCTAGGAAAAAGTTGTGTTTGTTTATTTCTTTTGTTTTAAATTAATTTGCATAGTAGAATTAGTTGCTTTTTAGTTTCTCTAATTTAGTTTTGCATGTAATTTAATTTAACTTAGTTGGGTAGTTGTTTGTCACATTGTTGGGGTCTAGTATTTTATTTTTGTTTTAATGTTGTCTATTATGTTTGGTCGTGTTACTTTAATTGTAATGATAGCTTAATTTAATCGAGTTGGTCATTAGCTATATTGTGATGTTTCCTTGAGATTTCTGAACTGTAACAGTGGTTACTACTTTGACCTTGGTTAATGTGAAACCTGTATTTGTACTTACAATTTGGTATACGCTTAGTTGCCCAATTAGATTTGACATTAACACTACGTCCGCTTAGTTCGCTTTTAAGAAAACAGGGTTAACCTTCGCTTAGTTGGTTAACTTTGTTGGATTAGAGGTTTGAGTCCCAACTTTATTTTGTTGATCTGTGATTGGAAACATTGTAATTAAGTTAATGACCGACTCTTTTTATTCTGTCTTTGAAACTGTTTTTAATTCTGTGTTTAATTATCTATTTGCGTAAGTGTTTTCATTTAATTTTTCCGCATTCACCACAACGTTTTCACAAAACCCCCCACGTCGTGTCTGACTTAATTCTTGAACCGCAAAATTGGTCCTTGAGAGACGACCTAGAAGTCACTTCCTAGTCTATACTGCATTCTTTAATGCACATTAAATTTGTGTGGGTTGCGACATCCGTCAAATTTTGGCGCCGTTGCTGGGGACCAACGGTTCAGTTTTAAGTCTTGTGTTGTGTTTGTGGTTGTGTGAGTTGTGTTGTCTTGTAGTGTTTGTGTGACGTATTGTGTTGTCTTGTGTTGTTTTCTGTGGTTTGAAATTTTTGTGCTATTGTTTCATGATTACAGGGTGTTGTGATTTAGTGCATGACTAGAGGAAATCCTGGACCCATACCACCCTTTGATCCTGAGATTGATAGGACATTCCATAGGTTAGCTAGGCATTCTAGGAATTTGTCTTTAGAGTCTATTTTTGAGTCAATTCCATTACATATTGTGCATCCTACTGTTGAATCTGAATCCACTGCTGAGTATTTTGTGCATACTGCATCTATTGGATCTGTTGCATCTGCACCTGATTCTCATTCTGATTCTGTTATTTTTCACACTGAGAACAATATGGCACAACCTCCACTTCATGAGAGGACTTTTAGGGAGATGGCTGCACCTAATTTCGATATTGAAAGCTTGTGCATCCAATATCCTGATTAGGACGTTCCATTTGTTCTCAAGATTGGACTGATCCATTTGTTGCCCAAGTTTCATGGTCTTGCAGGTGACAGTCCACATAAGCATTTGAAGGAATTCCACATTGTCTGTTGCACTATGAAAATGCATGATGTTCCTGAAGAGCACATCTTTTTGAAGGCATTCCCTCATTCATTGGAAAGTGTTGCTAAGGATTGGTTGTACAGTTTGGCACCTAGATCCATCACTAGCTGGGACGATTTGAAGAGGCTGTTCTTGGAGAAATTTTTCCCAGCATCTCGGACCACAGCTATCAGAAAAGACATAACTGGGATTAGGCAGCTTGGTGGAGAGAGCTTGTATGAGTATTGGGAGAGATTCAAGACACTTTGTGCAAGCTATCCCCACCATCAGATACCTGACCAACTCCTTCTCCAGTATTTCTATGAGGGTTTGAACAACATGGATTGGGGTATGATTGATGCTGCCAGTGGTGGAGCTCTTGTAGACACCACGCTTGCTGAGGCCAGACAATTGATTGAGAAGATGGCCTCCAACTCCCAACAGTTTAGCGTCAGGAATGATGCCATTGTGGTGAGGGGCATACATGATGTTGTTGCCCAGTCTTTATCACCTGTTTAAAGCAAGTTGGAAGGCAAGATTGACTCTCTTGCGAAGTTGGTGACACAGTTGACAACCAACCAGAGACCTGCAGCTTCATCTGCATCTGTTGCACGACTATGTGCTATTTGTCCTTCTAGTGACCACTACACGGATGCCTGTCCTACTTTGCAGCACTCTATTGCTCATGATGCGCCTCAAGCTTATGCTACTAACATATACAACAACAGGCAACAACAGCAGCAGAATTATCACTTGTCTAGCAACAAGTACAACCAGGGTGGAGGAATCACCCTAATCTTAGATGGAATAATGCGCCACAGCATCAGCAGCAAACACCGCCACCTTTCCAAAATGCGGGAGGTCCTAACAGATATGTGCCTCCACCTATGCAAGAAAACCAGAGGCAACAACAACAACAGCAGCAAGAGGCACCTGCCCAACCAACTACCAAACCTTCTACTTCTTCTGAGCCTACATTGGAAGAGTTAGTGAGACAGATGACTATGCAAAACATGCAGTTTCAGCAGGAGACTAGAGCTTTCATACAGAGTCTCACTAACCAGATGGGTTAGATGGCTACTCAGCTTAACCAGGCACAGTCTCAGAATTCTGATAAGTTACCATCCCAAACTGTGCAGAATCCGAAGAATGTGAGTGCCATAACCCTCAGATCAGGGAGGCAGACTGTTGTGCCTTCAGAGTCGACTCCTACACCTACACCCACACCTGCCGCTTCTCATGAGACAGAGGACCAGTTTGTTCCACGCAGGACGTTTGAGGTGGGTGGATCTTCTTCCTCTACCGGTGGTTCTTCTTCTCCAGGTGGACCTTCTCCTTCTCCCGCCACTACCACCAGTGCATTTCCTCATTTTCATGATCGGCCTATCCCTCTTCCCTTCCCTTCAAGGGCAATTCCTAGCAAAAAGATGGAAGATGTGGATAAGGAAATATTGGAGACCTTCAGGAAGGTAGAGGTGAACATACCTCTACTTGATGCAATCAAACAGATTCCTAGGTATGCCAAATTCTTGAAGGAGCTATGCACACACAAGAGGAAGATGAAAGGTAATGAAAGGATCAGCATGGGGAGGAATGTATCAGCTCTTATTGGTAAGTCGGTCCCACACATTCCTGAAAAGTGCAAGGACCCAAGTACGTTTTGCATTCCTTGTGTGATTGGAAACAATAAATTTGAAAATGCTATGCTTGATCTAGGTGCATCTATATAATCATGCCATTGTCTATTTATAAATCTCTGTCTCTTGGTCCATTACAGCCTACGGGTGTGGTCATTCAGTTGGCCAATAGGAGTGTTACCCACCTGACAGGTTACATAGAGGATGTCTTGGTTAGGGTAGGTGAATTGATATTTCCTGCTGATTTCTATGTTTTGGAGATGGAGGACGATTTCTCTCATGGATCCACCCCCATTATTTTAGGCAGGCCATTTTTGAAAACTGCCCGTACCAAGATTGATGTGTATGCTGGGACATTGTCTATGGAATTTGCTTATATTGTTGTACATTTTAATATCCTTGATGCCATGAAATTTCCAACTGAGGACCATTCTGTGTTTAGAATTGATACATTGGATGACATTGTTGATGATTATCGTTCTATGCATGAGAAGAAACATTCTTTTCTATCTTCTGTACATTCATGCATAGCATCTGGGTTTGAATCAGGAATTGGAAATGTTGTTGAATTTGATGATAATATGGATGAAAACTGTGATGTCTAGGGTATTGATGATGTCCAGGTTATTGATGATATGCGTGTTTTTGATGATTTGGATGATATTGATGATGTTGTTGATATACCTGTGATGGATATTGATCTGGATTGTGATGAGATGGGTTTTCTGCCTTTACCTGTACATTCTTTAGAGTCAGAATGCATTAACCATGTTGCAGGAAGTACACTTGAATCTGACTTGCAGGCACCCACTATTGAGCTGAAACAACTCCCAGAAAACCTCAAGTATGTGTACTTAGAGGAGGATGAGAAGAAACCAGTGATAATTTCAACCTCCCTTGATTCTGTTCAAGAGGAGAAGTTGTTTGGTGTGCTAAGGAAGCACAAGAAGGCTATTGGTTAGAGTTTGGCTGACATACCTGGTATTAGCCCATCCACATGCATGCATAGAATTCTTTTACAGGATGGAGCAAAGCCAGTTAGACAGCCACAGAGAAGGCAAAACCTCGTGATCATGGACGTCATTAAGAAGGAGGTGACTAAGCTTTTGCAAGCTGGGATCATCTACCCAATTTCAGATAGTCAATGGGTGAGCCCCAACCATGTTGTACCCAAAAAGATTGGCCTCACTATGGTGAAGGATGAAAGGGATGAGCTTATCGCCACAAGAGTGCAGAACAGCTGGAGAGTCTGCATTGATTATAGGAGGCTCAACCAAGCAACCAGGAAAGATCATTTCCCCCTGCCATTCATTGATCAAATGTTGGAGCGCCTGGCAGTTCTGGAAGACATTTCTCTTCTGGATCAGATTTGGCGGATGAAGCACTTCCTCAGCACTTCCTTTCTTGATCCATTTATGGAAGACACTTCTCTGCAAGTCTAAAATTGGCAACTGCCACCATGACCAAGGGAGTTTTCATTTCCCTTCTCCTCCCTTTCCCGCTTTTATTGCACTTGTCCATGATATGTTGATTGTTATGATTGCGATCTTATGGTTGTGACACATTGAGGTCACTGTGTAGTTTAAGTGTGGTCTATTGGGGGAGAATTTTGCTTTCTTTGTTAGTTTATGTTTTCTGCGTTAAATTTTTTGTTTTCTAGTTAGTTTTGTTGTGTCTTGTGTACAGTTTTGCATGCTTTTCGTGATCTCTGGACTTTGTTTAGGTTGTAGATGTGTTGTGCACTTCATTGATACTTTGTTTAGCTTGAAATCCTTGCTTTTCTCTGTTTGGAAGATGATTATGATGTTTAAGAGGTTGAATTGATTGTGACAGAATTACCTTGTGCGAGATTTGAGCCATTTGATGATCTTTCTTGTGTGTGATATGTCTCTTGATTTCTTGCACTTATGCCTTGGCTTGACTCTTGTTGATAATTCTTGATTCATGCACATGTTTGAAAGTGATAAAAGTGTTTTGTTGTTGAGCCTCTCTAGCCAGATGAGCCTACCCTGTTTGACTCTTTGTTAGCCCCTTTGAGCCTATACTTTTCCCATTTCTTTGTTTTAAAGCTCATACACTAGCCCTAAGTGAAAAACCATGATTACCTTAACCTTAGGGAATTTTGGAGCTTTGGAATTGTTTTGGGAATAAGTGTGGTCTCTTGGGAGATTCAGATGATTTGGTTAGTTGACTTCTCTTGTGATTGTTTTTGTAAAAATGTTGTGTATCTTGTCTCTTATAGTTGTGTTTTGAAAAGAGAGAAAAGAAAAGAGACAAGATGGGAAAAAAGAAAAAAAAATACAGAAAAATAAAAAAAATTGTGTGAATAATGGAGTCAAGAAGAGGATTGAATTAGAGGTTTTGGGGTATGATTTGATGGTGTTTACAATTGTTCCCCATTGCTCCTCTATTCCTTATGGTTTGTAGCTTCTTATCCAGATGTATCCTCCCTTGTCCTTGGCCCCATTACAACCATGAAAAGACCTTTTGATTTGAACATGCGTATGTGCTTGAGTGTTGATATTAGAGGCTTTCCAAGTCTATTTGTGTTTGCTTTCTTGAGTGACATTGATTTACCGTAAACAATTGAGTGAAACACTGATTGTGTGGATCTGTGAGGCTCTGTTGCTTTTGATTCATCTCTTGAACTGATTGATTGTTTTCCATGTACTGAACTGTATGGATGACTTCATGAGTATCTACTTTCATTGACTCAGATTTTGTGAGAATTACGCAACTCTGTTTCTATTTTGTGAGTGTTTTTTGTCTGTCTGTCGAGTCTGTGTCACCTCCCTGATGTTTGAGTAGTTCCCTGGTTTTCGTCTTGGTTTTGCCCAAGAGTGCAAAAGACTAAGTGTGGTCTATTTTGATGAGTCGTTATTTCTTGAACTGTATTTAGTTTATTGCACTTAAATAAACCAGGAAATTGTGTTTAATTGTCTGTTATTTCTCCATTTTCCGAATTCTTCTTAATTTGGTCGGAAATTCGCAATTGTGCTAATTTGGATTTTTTGAGCTGATTAAGCGCATTTCTGGTTGTAGGGAAGTTGTGGAAACATCATCTCGAGCATTAGGATATGGTGTGACACATTCAAAGGCTCAACATTTAGTCATTTAGATTTTAATTAAAGTTGTAATTTCGTTTTCTAGAAGTCCTTAATTAGAATTAGGTGTTTTGGACCCTTTTAAGGGCAATTTTGTAAAAGCCCAATGTGTGGGACACTTGGCACCAAACCCTAGGGTTTCTTTTAGAGATGGGCCCCACCCATTTTATGGAATCTCGGCCTTGAGAAGAGAGGAGCCGCCACTTCATTTTTGACACTTCATTTTGCTTAGGCTTTTTATAAGAACTCTCTCTTCGAGACCATGGTGGGTGCTTCACGGTTTTTGAGCATGGAATGACCAAGATCATATTTTTCTTCTTCTCTTGCTTGCAAATTTACTTATTCTTGCTTAAGGAAAGGGAGATTTATCACTCCTCTTCTTGCATTTTTCCATTTGCATGTTGAAGCTTGAGCTTGGAGGTGGTTCTTTGCTTTTTCATGGTGGTTTCTTTGGTTGAATGAAGACCCATTTTCCATTTCGTTTTTCTTCTCATTTGCTGCAGTAATTTCGTATTTACTTTGGTTTACTTGGATTGGATGATGAAAATGAAGTTCTTGATGGGTTTTGGAGTGAAGGAAGCTTGAGTTGGTGTATGGGTGTTTGAGTTTGGACCCTTTCTTCTTGTGTTTTGTTCTTTTTGATTGGAAGCATTTTATGAGCTAGAATTTGTGCTACATTATCATGGCTGGATGGTGCTGGACCTTGAGCTAGGAGTATGATTTTCGTTTTTACCAAAAGCTTGAAGAAATAGGAAGGTTTGGTTGGGTCAAATGAGTAGAAATTTGGGTTTCTTGTTCTTGTGTTGATTTGTAATTGAACTTTGGGTTTTCTTGGGTGTATTTTCGGTAGATTGAAGGAAGAAAACGTGAATGATGGCTGTTGGTAGAGAAAAAAAAACGAAAATGGTGTGTAGAAAGGAGAGAGAATGATGCATTTAATTTTTACCACTTTTGGCCAAGCAAAAGGAGATGCTTCTTTTAACTAAAGGAATTTTTTCCACTTTGGTTTTGCCTCTAGCATTGTTTCTGCCGAGAATTACCATGAGGAAGGGAGGTCTTTGGTGTTTATTTTTCATTTGACCTTGCTTATGTAGCACAAGGGTAGGAGAAATTGAGCACTTTTTGACTTATGGACTTTTTGAAGCATTGTTTGCAACCATTGCATTGGTTATTCACGTAAATTGGTGTCTTGGTGTGTGGAACAAGAATTTTTGCTGCATGGAGAGAGGAGTGCACGGTTTTTATGGTGTGAGGTTGTCTTATGTTCAATTTTCTTGAAGAAAGAAGCACATGGGACAAGAGGCAACATATTTTATAGTTTAGTGAAGGTTGACTTTGAAGTTGGACTTTGGAATGCCACAAGGTAACTCACGGCCAAGAGGTGTTCTTAGGCCATTTTCAGTTTCAATTTCTTTATTTGGTGCACACTTGGTCACATGAATTGCTAGGAAAAAGTTGTGTTTGTTTATTTCTTTTGTTTTAAATTAATTTGCATAGTAGAATTAGTTGCTTTTTAGTTTCTCTAATTTAGTTTTGCATGTAAGTTAATTTAACTTAGTTGGGTAGTTGTTTGTCACATTGTTGGGGTCTAGTATTTTATTTTTGTTTTAATGTTGTCTAATATGTTTGGTCGTGTTACTTTATTTGTAATGATAGCTTAATTTAATCGAGTTGGTCATTAGCTATATTGTGATGTTTCCTTAAGATTTCTGAACTGTAACTGTGGTTGCTACTCTGACCTTGGTTAATGTGAAACATGTATTTGTACTTACAATTGGGTATACACTTAGTTGCCTAATTGGTGTTACATCTTCGCTTAGTTGATGTAACTGCATGGTGTAAATTAGATTTGACATTAACACTACGTCGCTTTTATGAAAACATGGTTAACCTTCGCTTAGTTGGTTAACTTTGTTGGATTAGAGGTTTGAGTCGCAACTTTATTTTGTTGATCTGTGATTGGAAACATTGTAATTAAGTTGATGACCGACTGTTTTTGTTCTGTCTTTGAAACCGTTTTTAATTCTGTGTTTAATTATCTACTTGCATAAGTGTTTTCATTTAATTTTTCCGCATTCACCACAACGTTTTCACAAAACCCCCCACTTCGTGTCTGACTTAATTCTTGAACCGCAAAATTGGTCCTTGAGAGATGACCTAGGAGTCACTTCCTAGTCTATACTGCATTCTTTAATGCACATTAAATTTGTGTGGGTTGCGACACCCATCACTTGGGAAGACAATACGTCTAGCTCTTCAAACTCAAGTGATTTAGATGAAGAAGAAAACATTTGTTTAATGGCTGACTCAAAAGATGCTGGAAGTCAAGTAAGTGATTCTAGTTTTGAATCTAGTGAGTTAGATTTACAAAAAGCCTTCTTTGAATTGATAAATGAATCTGAAAAACTTAATGTTGCACATAAAAAGCTTAAAACAGAGCATAATGAATTGAAATTGAAATATGATAAATTGCTTGATGAAGAAGTTGTTTTAAGAAACAAAGTTAGTAATTTAGAAACTAAATTATCTGATTCATGTGCAATTGTTGAACCTGTTGAATGTTTGTCTTGTAAGAGTCATATGTTTAAAACTTGTAAACTTACTTGAAAAAGCAAACAGGACAAATTCCCATGTTAAAGCAAACTTTAAAAGATGCAATAATAGAAATAGGAACATGCATGAAAACAAAAAGTCTAAAACTAGGAGAACTCGTAGAGTTTGGGTTGAAAAAGGAACTTTCATTAAAAATAAAGTGAATGATGTTCGTTGTTTTTACTGTATGAAACACGAACATACATCAAACAAATGCAACATTAAACATTTTGGTGTTCCTAATGGTAAATATGCATGGGTTAAAGTTGTTAAATGATATATGCTTGCATGAACTAACCCCAAGGACCCATAATAAGATTGGGGACCTAAATTCTTGCTAATTTGTTTGTAGGAATCTACTAAGTCAAAGGAGTCATTGTGGTATCTTGACAGTGGTTGTTCAAGACACATGACCGGTGACAAAAAGGGGTCCATCTCTTATGAGAAGAAAAAACAAGGATTTGTAACATATGGGGATAACAACAAAGGTAGAATCATGGGAACCGGAGACATTGGAGGAGGAAAAACTTTGCCATAAAAGACGTCCTATATGTTGAAGGTCTCAAACACAACCTCCTAAACATAAGTCAATTATGCGACAAAGGTCTTAAGGTAACCTTTGAAAGTGATAAATGCACAGTATATTTTAAAGATTCTACTGATATTGCGTTGCAAGGTGTTAGGCATGATAATATTTATTTGATTGATATTGAAAGTGCATCTAGTCATAGTATAACATGTTTAGTTGCCAAAGAAGAAAATCCTTGGCTATGGCATAAAAGAGCTGCAAATATTCATATGCAACATTTGGACAAATTGATTTCAAAAGATCTTGTGATTGGTTTGCCTAAACTAAAATTTGAGAAAGATAAATTAATTGATGATGAATGCCTCTTAAGTGTATGATCCCTCAACAAAACCCCAAACTTTAACAAGACAATGATAGAAAAATGAGATTTTTGTGAGTGGGTAATGAGAAAAGGTGGGGAAATCCCTTTGGAAAACCTTTGGAAGTGAAATTGGGTGTTAGGGTTCACAAAGAACGCTTGGGCGAGCTTCAAAGAGAGTTTTCGAAAAGTGCAGAACCCCAAGCAAATTCTGCGCCGCCACCGCTCAACGGTAAAATGCACCGCTCAGCAGTGGCCATAAATTTTTTTTTCTCTCTGCTTTGCTTACTTTTGCATAATTCCACCCTTTTGCACCTGATTTTAACCTTCAATTTTTCAATTTCATGCCTTTCCCCTCTCAGATGCACATGCAAACATATAATGACCTTAGGACAGAGTTTAAAAAAACAAATAATCAACTAGGTTGCCTCCTAGGTAGCGCTTGTTTAACGTCACGAGCCTGACCCAAACCTGTTTAGCACTTATCAGTAAGTGCGATTCTTACCAACACCTATCAATAGGTGTACCTTCTTGTATCCTTCAGTGGATACATCAAAATTAGCATCCCTCAGTAGATGCTACCCAAAATTGTTTAAATATCCAACTAATTTACATAAAATAAAACTAATATATTACAAAAATTGGGATGATCCCCATCCATCACTAGGTGTGGATAACCCCCTTGCTTGATATTCTTTTCTTTTTCTTCTTCCTGCTTAATTTCTTCATAGGAGCTTTGATCTTCAATCTCTTGAAGATCTCCATAAAGCACTTCACTTTCTTTTCCTTCCTATGATACTTCTTTGAATGAGGAAGAGATTTTTCATAAGATCTTTTCTTCGTTCCTCTCTTCCTCTATTTCTCAATCTTTCCCTTCAACTTTCTCTTTTTCTCTTTTCTTTCAACTACTTCTTTTTCCTTATCATCATCTTTATCTCCCTCACTCAACCTTTTTGTTTCTATCTCTTCTATCTCTATTTTTTTCTCATTTTTCTCTATCCTTTCCCACTCAACAACCTTTTCTATTTCTATTTCTTCTATCTTTTCTTCAACATTATCACTTTCAAAACTAGTGGCCTAACATTCCTTCCTATGGTTAACCTCAGTATTAACCCTAGAATTCAATATTTCATTGGATTGACGAATCTGTATCTCCAACCTTTTATTCCTTGCTTCATTCTTTTCTGTAGAGGAGAGAGTAATTTGGATAAGTCGTTCCAATGTCTCATCTACTTTGTTGATTTGGTCTTTCAAAGCAGACACATGTTTCCCTAATAGTAATTTTTGATGTGGATCTCCTGCTTCTGCATTCCAACTTTTATCCATGCTTGAGTAAGGTTTCCACCAGTAGTTGAAATTATTTTGATAGCATTGAGTGCCCTTAGAACCAAAATCCTAGAAATAATTTACTCGAACTAAAATAAAATAAACATAAAAATCAAGTCAAATTTAATCAATTTACACTACTCAAAAAAGTTAAACCAAGAGTCCCCGGCAACGGCGCCAAAAACTTGTTAAACCCTTTGCAAGTGTACTAGATCGTATCAAGTAATAATAATTGGTAAACCCAATATCGTTCTTCCCAAAGGACTCTTAAGGCCTCATCTTTTGTGTAAACAAATTGTTTAAGACTTGAGTAAAAGAAAATAATTTGAATAGTTTAAATGCAAAACAAAAATAAACATGCAAATGCAAGAATTCAATTGACTAAGAGAAACTATGAATGAATGAGGTTGTTGGGGTTTACAATTTCATCTTATCCACCCTCATATATCTACTCTTCTTATTTACTTTGCTTCTTTATCATATTGCCATGCAAACTTTCTTGGTCTACCCTTAACCCAATCCCTTGGTGAAAAGAGCCTATTACTAATTACCAGCTTGCTATCCCTAGCCTCCCCTAGTAACTAATAATGCATAATGAGCGGAAGCAAAATACAATTGATCGTCCTACCCCTATCCCTAGGCGGTATTAACATAATCAAGGAATTCTCCCCAGTTCATGACATTACTTTACGTCCCCGTATCAATAAAGACAAACAACGTCTACCGAATGAGTTAAACGGTAGAAGCATTAAGAAAGGTAAAGAACCCAACAATTGATAAATCAAGCATATGCAAGCATATAAAGTAAAATAGAATTTCAATATATGAGAGTTTCAAAAGATTACATTGTTCCCGAACAACTAAGGGATTAATTCACCATAATCATGGTGAAACTAGATGAACTAAATGGAAGAATGGAAAAGCAAACCCGAGAATTGATAAAGTGGAGCCTAAGCATCCAAAAAATATCCTCCAAAGCTGTAAAGTTGTTGTGGACTTTGTTCTTTGCCAAAAGAATTACATTTGGATTCGCACTAGCGTTATATATAAGCCAAAAAGATAACAGAAAGATCTCAGAATCCAAAATATAAAAACAAACAACCGCCCAGGCGACTTAATTGGCCGCTCTGCAGTTTGCCTCAACATACGCCACCACCCAAGCGCCTAAAACGACCGTTGAGCGGTTTGCCTCTTGTCGCTCTGGACGCTCAGCGTCACCGCCTGGGCGGTAGACAGCAACTTTTGCTTGCACTAGGACGCTTAGCGGTGGAATTTACCGCTGAGCGGTTCATAGACTCTTATTTTCTTCCTTTTTCTCCTTCATTCTTGAGTCTATGACCTTCCTACTTCATTGTCATCTTCAATTTTCATCAAAAACCCTGCAAAACAATGCAAAACAAGCATAATATCTCTAAAAACAACTTTTAACTCTCATGTAACACAACTTAAGAGTTTTACTTGATTCTAAGCTAATTTTAAGCTACAAAGAGTGTGATTTAATATCAAATTTATGCATGAAAATAACGGTTTTGAGACCATTATCACAACCCCAAACTTAAAACTTTTCTTGTCCTCAAGCAAAACAAAACTTGGCCTTCCAATTTTTCATCAAATAGTTCTACACTTTTCAAAAACCATTTTCTTCATGACAAGTTAATTCAGATTTTTAGTGGAATCCTCCCAAAATGAATGCATGCTCTCAATCCAATTTAGTTCACATACTTAAATATTCTTCAACAAATGTTTTATTCATGAATGATCAATCCACTAAGAATAGATGTAAACCTGGATTTCAACAATTCTTACCAAGCAAGTGTTTCACTCAATCACTCAAGTGTTTAAGGAATCACTCCACTCTTTACTATTCACATGCCACATAAAACAATATTGCCATGTATCTAAAACAATAAAAATCCTTACATGCAAATACCATCACAAGGACTTTTCCAAGGCTTGTAATGAGGCTAGGCTATCAAGAAAAATTGGCTTTTCTAGATTGCAAAATCCTTGAGTTAAGAGAGTTATTTCATCATTGAAAAGGTTCAAGTTTAAACTCTCTCTATCACCAAACTCCTTTATTCCCAACTTCTTCCCTTTCTATCAATTTTGCATTGAGTTCCTTTTTCATGCTTTTATTTTTTTCTTTTTCTTCTTTACTCATGCCTTTTTTTTTCTTTTCAATACTTGAACTCAATGCTCTTCTTTTGCCTTTCAATTTTCCCCATACAACCCCAAACTTGAAAATTTTCATCACATAAGATTATTCTCAACCCTACTCAAGATAAATAATTTCAAATCAAGGGTTCTCATCCTGTTTAAAGCCAAGGTTCAAAAAGGGTATAAAATTTTAAACTTCTTGGGTGAAATTTTGGCTGGATAAGGGCTTCCAAACATGGCCTTGATCATATAACATAAGCATGCACATCAATCAATTATCAAGACTAAGGAAATATCATTCATGATTCTTTGTGAATAATACATATATCAATTACGAACTCTGGAGCTCAAAATCTCACACACATGCTCTCTCACACATCATTCATTTATCCTGCTTAGCATCACAATCACAATCATGAACCATAATACATCTGTTCATATAATTAGTGAATCATTTAACTAGATATAAACACACATACATTCTCAGTCAGCCACATTCAATCCTTATCCAATACTTGTCATGCATTTTTAATACTACCATCAGAACCATTGTACAAACCAAGCATAGACACACAATAAAAGTTCAACCTATTCTACAAATTCAAAGTACAAAAGAAAAAGATACCTGGGTTGCCTCCCAATAGCGCTTGTTTAACGTCACGAGCTTGACCCAAACCTATTTAACACTCATCAGTAAGTGCGAATCTTACCAACACCCATCAGTAGGTGTACCTTCTTGTATCCTTCAGTGGATACATAAAAATTTAGCATCCCTTAGTAGATGCTACCCAAAAAGTGTTTAAGAATCCATCAACTTACATAACCAGAATAAACCTATTCTCAAAATTGTTCTACAACAAATGGGATAAAAGTAAATATCTTCAAATCTTTCCATCCCGGTTGGGATCTTCATTCTCCCAACTCATTAGTTGCCTTCTATGCACTCTTTTGATGGCTTTAGTAAATGGTTTTATGATCTCTACCTTGCCATCTTCTTTGATATTTTCGACAATCCACTTCCTTTTCTTGAATTTTACCTGTGAGCCTCGTGGACGTGGTATATTTTCTGAGTGAATTGTTCCTCCTTTATCAACCTCCTCATTTTTAGGTACCTGTAAAACATTAGAACTGTTAGAATTAGTACCTGTCATGCTTTCTTCTGATGCAGTTTCTCTTCTTGACTTTCTGAATCTGGATCTTTTCTTTATTCTAATATTGTTCCCTTTAGAACCAGTATATAAGAGCACATTCTTCTTATCTCGCATCATGATTCTTCCATCATGAGCACTAATGAACATTTTAGACATAGCCATGAAAGGTCTTCCAAGAATAATTGGAATCCTCTCATCATCTTCCATGCCCATAACTAGAAAGTCAGCCAAAAACTCCAACTGCTCTACACGCACAACCACCTCTTCCATCATACCTAGTGGCTTTTTACTTGAACCATCCGCCACCGTTACAGTAAGATTAGACGGTTTTAATGTCAACCCTCCAATCTTTCCCAAGAACCGTCCAGGCATCATATTAATGCTGGATCCAGAGTCTATCATGGCTCCTTCTACCTCAAAATCATTTATAATACATGAAAGTGTCAAACAACCTGGATCTTTTACCTTAGGTGGATAATTCCTTTTTTGAGGTTGAACTTCAAATTCTTGCTCATCTTCATCTATATCCAAATCTATCATATCTCCAAGATAAAATTTCATTCTTGCAGGAATTTGTTGGATTATAGAAGGCGCCACAGTCACTTGATTTTCTATAAATGGTCTATTGTGACTGAATTTTTCTTCCTCTTCTTTCTCACCTGCACTGCTTCTTATTTCAATGACTTGTCTTATCTCTTTTTCCTCATCACTTCTTCCAATCTCCACAACTTCCCTTTCAACTTTTCGCTTACTTCTTGTAACAACAGCTTTACATTCCTCTTTAGGATTAACATAAGTGTTAGCCCTTAATTGGTGCTTCTCAGTGGTATCTACCCTTTTTGATAATTGCCCAACTTGCATCTCTAAAGATCTGATACTGGCTTGATTACCTGCTTGATTGGACTCATAAACCTTCAAGAATTTATCAAATCTATCATTTAAGTCTCTGACAACCTGTATCATACGGATTCTCATTTGACAAGCCGTGAAACTGGTTTCCATGTACTAGATGTATTAGTGCTGGATTCATCACCATGTTGGTCGTTTGATCCGTAGGCATGGCTATGCTGTTAAATTGAAAAGAACCTACAGCATTAGATTGATCTGCCAATATGCGTCTTGGAGGAAATTATTCTGCCATCTCCCTTGTTCTTCTATCTGGTGAAGGTGACAATAATCTTCTAGGAGAAGGGAATAAATCCCTAGATGGGCGTCTGACTCTCTTTCTTCCCCTTGTCTCACTTAAGCCGTCAAGAAGAGGTTGGGTATTTTTCTTGCTCCTAGTATGTCTAGCCTCCTGTTGCATGTACAAGAAACACAAACCCTAGTAGCACTTTTATTTTTTAAAAAAAAACAAAATATATACAAATATCAACAATCAAGTCAAAATTAATCAATTTACACTACTTGAAAAAGTTAAACCAAGAGTCCCCACAATGGCGCCAAAAACTTGTTAAACCCCTAGCAAGTGTACCAGATCATATCAAGTAATAATAATTGGTAAACCCGATATCGTTCTTCCCAAAGGACTCTTAAGGCCTCATCTTTCGTGTAAACTAATCGTTTAAGACTTGAGTAAAGAAAATAATTTTAATTGTTTAAATGCAAAACAGAAATAAACATGCAAATGCAAGAATTCAATTGACGAAGAGAAACTATGAATGAATGAGGTTGTTGGGGTTTACAATTTCATTTGACTAAGAGAATTTTTCTACTTTGAGCTTTGGTTTTGGCTTGTTGCTACCGAGAATTTTTCTACTTTGACATAGTGTTGAGTTTAATTATTTTTAAACTATGTTAGTTAATCAGTTTGTAACAGTGTTGGTGTCTAGTATTTTAATTTGTTTTAATGTTGTCTAATGTGTTTGGTCGTGTTACTTTAATTGTAATGATAGCTTAATTTAATCGAGTTGGTCATTAGCTATATTGTGATGTTTCCTTGAGATTTCTGAACTGTAATTGTGGTTCCTACTCTGACCTTGGTTAATGTGAAACCTGTATTTGCACTTACAATTGGGTATACGCTTAGTTTCCCAATTGGTGTTACATCTTCGCTTAGTTGATGTAACTGCATGGTGTAAATTAGATTTGACATTAACATTGCGTCCGCTTAGTTCGCTTTTATGAAAACAAGGTTAACCTTCGCTTAGTTGGTTAACTTTGTTGGATTAGAGGTTTGAGTAGCAACTTTATTTTGTTGATTTGTGATTGGAAACATTGTAATTAAGTTAATGACCGACAGTTTTTATTCTATCTTTGAAACCGTTTTTAATTATGTGTTTAATTATCTGTTTGCGTAAGTGTTTTCATTTAATTTTTCCGCATTCACCACAATGTTTTCACAAACCCCCCCCCCCCACTTCGTGTGTGACTTAATTCTTGAACCGCAAAATTGGTCCTTGAGAGACGACCTAGGAGTCATTTCCTAGCTATACTACATTTCTTTAATGCACATTAAATTTGCATGGGTGCGACACCCATCAAATTTTGGCGCCGCTGCCGGGGACCAACGGTTCGGTTTTAGGTCTTTGTTGTGTTAGTGTGTGTTGTCTTGTCTTGTGTTGTGAGTGTGATGTTCTGTTTTGTGTGTTGCATTTAGGTAGCTTTAGTTGCATATTTTCATTGCATTCTTCCTTTCCCCCCCTTCCTTCTACATGTCTACTTACTTTGATTTTGTGAATACTATTTCTTCTGCCTGTGTCTATGACTTTGATTCTCCTTCTGCATCTAACTCTAATATTGCTTCTCATGCATATTCTGTTGATTTCTATGTTGAGAACAATATGACTCATCCTCCCATTCTTTAGAGTGCTCTTTGGGAGCCAGTTTCACATAGTAAGGATGATGTTCATTGCGTTCTCACCTCTGGACTGATAGATTTGTTGCCTAGGTTTTATGGTTCTGCAGGTGAATGCCCACATAGACACTTGGAGAGGTTCCAACATATTTGCTAAACGTATTCAAAATGAAAAAGATTTGAAAATTAAAACATTGAGAAGTGATCACGGTGGTGAATTTGAAAATGAATCTTTTGAAAAATTTTGTGAAGAACATGGCATTGCACATAACTTTTCTGCACCTAGAACTCCTCAACAAAATGGTGTTGTTGAAAGGAAAAATAGATCATTAGAAGAATTAGCTAGAACCCTTATGAATGAATCTAATGTGCCAAAATATTTTTGGGCTGATGCAGTCAGTACTGCTTGTTATGTGTTAAATAGGATGCTTATTAGGCCAATTCTAAAATTAACTCCATATGAACTGTTGAATGATAGAAAACCAAATGTATCTCATTTGAAAATATTTGGATGCAAATGTTTTGTCTTAAATAATGGTAAAAATAATCTTGGATAATTTGATGCAAAATCTGATGAAGCAATTTTCCTAGGATACTCTTTGACTAGCAAAGCATATAGAGTATTCAATAGAAGAACCTTGATAATTGAAGAATCAATGCATGTTGTCTTTGATGAAATCGTGGACCTTGAGGTAAACCCTCTTGAGTCAAATAAACCAATTGCAGGAGATGAGGATTATTTGAGGGAAGCTCTTGAAGAGATGTACCTAAACGAGAACTATCCTCTGGAACTTCAAGAAACACCTCAAGCCGTTGATCCTAAAAGTTTTCAACAACCAAGAGGACTATCTTTGGACAACATCATAGGAGATATATAAAAAGGGGTAACTACTAGACACAAGCTTAATAATTTTTGTTTAACTGTAGCTTTTATGTCTCAGATAGAACCCAAGAACATTAAGGAAGCTCTTCAAGATGATAAGTGGTGCGTTGCTATGCAAGAAGAGCTAAACCAATTTGAAAGGAATGAAGTCTGGGAACTTATTCCAAAGGAAGATAATTATCAACTCATAGGAACCAAATGGGTTTTTAGGAACAAGCTTGATGAGGATGGAAACATCACAAAGAACAAAGCAAGGCTAGTTGCAAAGGGCTACTGTCAAGAGGAAGGTATAGATTATGATGAAACATATGCACCAGTGGCCAGGTTAGAAGCATTTAGATTATTACTTGCATATGCATCTTTGATGAAATTTAAATTATATCAAATGGATGTGAAAAGTGCGTTTCTGAATGGTTTTATAAAAGAAGAGGTGTATGTTAGTCAACCTCCTGGCTTTGAGGATTTCAAATATCCTGATCATATTTATAAGTTAAAAAAGGCTTTGTATGGTCTTAAACAGGCACCTAGGTCTTGGTATGAAAGACTTGGTACCTTTCTAATTGATAATAAGTTTTCTAGAGGTAAGGTTGATTCAACCTTATTTATAAAGAAAGTAGGAAAACATATCCTGATTGTGCAAGTTTATGTAGATGATATTATATTTGGGTCAACTGATGACTCTTTGTGTGAAGAATTTGCAAAAATAATGCAAGGTGAGTTTGAGATGTCTATGATGGGTGAGCTGAATTTCTTTTTAGGAGTACAAATAAAGCAAATGAATGGAGGTACTTTTATCTCTCAAACAAAATATTGTAGGGAAATTCTTAAAAAATTTGGCATGGATACTTGCAAAGAAGCTAGTACACCTATGGCAACTTCTTGCTATTTAGATAAGGATGAATCTGGAAAAGAAGTAAATGAAACTATGTTTAGAGGTATGATAGGATCTTTATTGTACTTAACTGCTAGTAGGCCATATATTATGCAAAGTGTATGCGTATGTGCTAGGTATCAAGCCAATCCTAAAGAATCTCATTTGACTGCTGTCAGGAGAATCTTAAAATACCATAAAGGAACCACTTCTTTTGGACTTTGGTATCCCTCTGATGCTTCACCTAGTCTAATAGGTTATTCTGATGCAGATTATGGTGGTTGTAAAATTGATAGGAAAAGTACTAGTGGAACCTATCATTTTTTGGGCTGTTCTTTGGTGTCCTGGCACTCAAAGAAACAAGCATGTGTAGCCTTGTCTACCACTGAAGCTGAATACATTGCTGCTGGCAATTGTTGTGCCCAAATTCTGTGGATGAAACAGCAACTAGAAGACTTTGATATTTTCCTTGATAATATTCCATTAAAATGTGATAATACTAGTGCTATCAATCTGACTAAGAACCCCATAATGCACTCAAGAACTAAACACATTGAGATTAGACATCATTTCCTAAGAGATCATATTCAAAAGGGGGATTGTCAAATTGAATATGTTGATACCTTACATCAATTAGTTGATATTTTCACCAAAGCACTACCTAAGGATAGATTTTTTGAGCTTAGAAGAGAGTTAGGAGTGTTAGACATGTCTTAGGATCAATGCTTATGAAAAGTTTTGCATTTTCGTAAAATTAACACTTCATAATCGATTATCAAAAGGATATAATCGATTATTCAAACTTGAAACTCAAATCAGAGAAATTTTTGAACAGATAATCGATTATCATCAAGCATAATCGATTATCATGCAATGTCTGGGCAGTGACTTTTGAGCAGATAATCGATTATCTCGAGCCATAATCAATTATCACGCTGACAGATTCAAAAATAGAGTCGTTGGAGCGTCCCTTAACAGCTATAAACGGCCATAAACGGCTAGTTTTTCCATTTTTCTTATAAAAAGCCTCCCATAATTGATTGTTAGTCACTCTTTTACACCCTTACTCTGCTAAAATCAAATCTAGAGCTAAGATTCTCTCCATTTATCCTCATTTTCTCAAAGTCTCTCTACCTCAAATCTTTTCATGGCGGATTGAAGAAGACATCGCCGCAGAGCTGCTGGAGCATCCTCTTCCTCTCAACCACGTCCTGCAACCATCGATGGTTGGATTTCAGATCAAGGAAAACATGCGGACTATGTTAATTCCTGGCAAGAGAGAAGAATCATGGCGGTAAAGTATATTCGCCTTGACTTTTTTCGTTTCTATGGATTTCAATTTCCATATTTGTTTGCTGGTCAAGGACTCACGAATCTGGTGGAGCAAAAAGGTTGCATTTATCCCGATCTCATAAGAGTCTTCTACTTCAACTTGAGATATAGAGATGGGATTATATCCACTAAAGTTAAGGGTATCGGCATAATTTTAGATGATGATGTGTGGATAAATGTTGCCCAACTTACCATATGGGATGATGCTGTAAAAGTCCATCTAGGACTTGAAGATTTCAATAGGTTGATGACTTTCCAATCCTTCTTGCGTCATCCTGAACAACAGACAAATCGAAGGCAATTGCTAGTTGGGGGTTTCAAGGTTGAAGAACGCATGATTCACTACTTGATCGTCTGGATACTGTGTCCTAGAGCAACCAACCATGCTCAATGCTCTGAGCAGGATTTGCTTCTTCTGTATGGGATTTTAAATCACATACACATCGATTGGCCTGCTCTCATTGCTGACACAATGGTAAAAGCCAAGAAATCTCATTCCTATCAATTTCCCTATGCTCTTCTTATTTCTAGGATTTTGGAGTACAAAGGTGTAAATGTTGAAGGAGAACTTGTCCAAGCCATTCAAGTTGTTGGCTCGGAAATTTGAGATACTACCTTTCGTCAGATGGGATTCATTACCAGAGGAAGAGTTCTCATCCATAAAGATGATGACCATCCTGATGAAGATGAAGATGATGACGTCGATACTCATATGGCAAAACTAGTTAGTGCTGCTGCTCCTTTTGATGTTGGTCCTTCTACCATGCCCTCATCCTCCACGCTATCTATGGAAGAACATTTTGCTAGATTATCTAAGCAATTGGAGGATATGAGTCTAGCACAAAGAACACACTTTGAGGAGATTTATGAGTGGCAGCAATCTATTGATGAGTATATGGTTGATCAATTTCTTGATCTTGATGTTCGTCTATCTAACATCGAGAATCACCTTCACATTCAACCTCCCGAGAGATCCCCAAGTCCTGAATTTTAGAAATAGGATTTTATGTTTGTATGCTTTGTTGATTGGTTGTTGTTCTTTCATCTATGATAAATTTTTGTCCTTTATGTTTCTTATTATGATGTAATCCTTCTTTTCATCAATGAAAATGATCTCTTGATTATATGCATACCTTGTTTAATTGAGGGGGAGATCATATTTAGGGGGAGTTCTTTATATTAATCTTTTTTGCTTATGATCAAAAAGGGGGAGAAGAATAATATGGGGAGAAGTAAAAATTGATACAGGTATTGCTAACTAGTTTGTTGTTTGTTAGCTTGTATGTCCTGCAGGATAGCCAAAGTTGCTTTTAAAAATTGAATTTTTGATCATCATCAAAAAGGGGGAGATTGTTACCAATAAGGAGTATTGGTAAATCTTGAAGAAAATTGTTTTGATGATGCTGCAAGAAGTTTTACTTGACGAAGATATTAGAATTATTTAAAAGAACTTTGTAGAATTTAAATGTAGTAGGAATGTCTTTAAATTATGTAAAACTTGTATTATTTTAGAAAATGTTCTGAAATAATCGATTATGTGAAGCAATAATCGATTATCATGAGTATGACTGAGATAATCGATTATCACTTCAAATAATCGATTATCACAAGTCTGTTTTTGAAAAAATATTTTGAAAAATTCATAACGGACTTGGATAATCGATTATCACTTACAATAATCGATTATTACTCGCAGTTGGGACTTGACCTTTGATATTCATCGCAGCTGGATATATATTGGGTTTCTGTGAAGTTCAGAAGCAACGTTTTTTGAACAGAAGCTTAGCAGAATACTGTTTGTCAGAGGAAGTTCTCAGAAGCTATAGTTCAAAGTTCCCTTTCTTGATCTCGTGAACAGGAGAGGCTCGCGTTTCGTGTGTCGATAGTCGGAGCAAGCTCTCTTCGAGTTAGCAAGGTGCTCTGCCTAGTCTCGTGAATAGGAGAAGCTCGCGAATCGTTGGTCGATTACCGGAGCGGTTCTCTTCGAGTTGGCAGAGTGTTCTTCTTCCTGTTCGTTCGTCGAAGGAAGGTTTATTTATCTGTTTTTATTCACTATTATTGTAATTTGTGAAACATCTTTTTAGTGGAACTGTTAATCACTTCTTATAGTGATTAACGACTGGACGTAGATTCTGTTGAATCGAACCAGTATAAAAATACTTGTGTGATTTTTCTTATCCCTACACTCATTACGTTTTAACGCATATCAACTATTCGATAAATTTTCTGAAAGAAAATTAATTTTCTAACACGGATCATTTTAATTTAAATAGTGACCGAACACGCTTTCCGCTTACTCTAAGTTTTATTCCGCTGCGCTTTACTCTTCAAACCATACCATCACTGATACCAACACACATTTGGAGAGGTTCCAACGCATTTGCTCTGAAATGAAACTTCCACATGTCCCTGATGGTCGCATTTTCTTAAGGCATTTCTGCATTCAGTAGAAGAAGCAGCATAGGAGTGGCTTATTCGTCTTCCACCAGAATTCAGAGCCAATTGGGAAGATCTTAAGCATTTGTTTTTGGACAGATTCCGCCCTACTCAGCATCATTTTGATTCATATAGCAACGATCTTGGGTGGAATGATCCTAACCTTGGATGGTATGGTACTTCACAACATCAATATCAAGAACCACCATTCCAAAATGCTCGTATGCCTCCCCCAATCCAGGAACCACAACAGTTGTAGTTTCATGATCCTGCCCAATCAATTCCTCATCCTTCCACTACTTCTGAGCCTACATTGAAGGAGTTACTAAGGCAGATGGCCATGCAGAACATTCAGTTCCAACAAGAGACTAGAGCTTCTATTCAGAGTTTGACTGATCAGATGGGGTAGATGGCCACTCAGCTCACTGAGGAACAGTCTTATATTTCAGAGGAATCATCGTTTCAGGCTGTTCAGCTTCCAGATGATGTTGGTGTCATCCATAGATGATGTTTCGAGTGTTGATATTAGAGGCTTGCCAAGACTGTTGTTGCTTGCTTTCTTGAGTGCATTGAGTTGAATTTGTTTACCTTAGACACTTGAGAGAAACACTGATTGTGTGCATCTGTGAGGTTCTGTTACTTTTGATTCTTTTCTTGAGCTGATTGATCATTTTGCCATGTCTTGAACTGCTTGGATTACTTCATGAGTATCTGCTTTCTTTGATTCTGTGTTGGATACTGTCTACTTCCTTTGTTTTCTGTCTGCTGAGTATATGTCATACCCTGATGTCCTCTGAACTGTTTCGTGATTAGCGTCTTGATTTTGCCCAAGAGTATGGTCTATTTTTATGAGTCGATATTTTATTGATTTCACTTAGTTTATTGTGCTAGAATAAACTAGGGAATTGTGTTTAATTGTCTATTATTTCCCCGTTTTCCGAATTCTGCTTGATTTGGTCGGAAATTCGTAATTGTGCTAATTTGGATTTTCTGAGCTGATAAAGTGCATTTCTGGTTGCAGGGAAGTTGTGGAAACATCATCTGGAGCATTAAGATATGGCGTGACACATTCAAAGGCTCAACATTTAGTCATTTAGATTCTAATTAAAGTTTTAATTTCGTTTTCTATAAGTCCTTAATTAGAACTAGGTGTTTTGGACCCTTTTAGGGGCAATTTTGTAAAAAAACCCATGTGTAGGACAAGGGGTAGAAAGATAGAAAGTCTAATCAGTTAAGAATCACACACATAGAATAGTTCTACCATGAGTCCCTGGCAGCGGCGCTAAAAACTTGTTAACAAACTGGCAAGTGTACCAGAACGTATCAAGTAATAATAAATGGTAAGTTCAAGTATCGTTTTCCCAGACTCACGACACTAAACTGTTGTGCTTTTGCTTAACGAATCCAGACTATAAGAACAAAATATTTTTAGGGTTTTGGAATGTAAAGTGCGGAAAAATAAACATGAATGCAATTTGATCAATTGAGGTTAAACACAAAAGTGGATGGATGATGTTGATAATATAAGATGGATTTGTTGCTAGGATTCATATTTCACCCAATCACTCTCATAAATCTACTATTTTTATTAGATTCGCTTTATTATCATATTGTCATGCAAACTTTCTTAGTCTACCCTAAACTCGATCCCTCGGCGAGAAGAGCCTACTACTAATTACCGGCTTGTTATCCCTAGCCTCCCCTAGTAATTAATAATGCATGATAAACGGAAGCAAAAACAATTGATCGTCCTACCCCCCTATCCCTAGGTGGTATTGCTTAATCAAGGAATTTCCCATCAGTTCATGACATTACCGTACGTTCCCGTATCAATAAAGACAAACAACAATTATCGAATGAGTTACACGATAAAAGCATTAAGCGCAGATGAGAAACCCAAAAATTGATAATAAAAGCATATGAAAAGCATATATATAAATAAGAAATTCGATATATGAGAGTTTAGAGGTTACATCTTTCCCAAGCAACAAATAAGATTAGTTCTCCATCGTCATGGAGAAACTAGGTGAATAATGGAATGAAAGAGATACAAACCCTAAAAAGGAGAAAAGGAGAGTTGTCACCATCTCCAAATCTACCCCAAAGGGGTGAAAAGTGTGTTTCTGTGCCTAAGCCATCAAAAGATACAAATCCTAAGACGTTCTGACCTCTAAATAGGGCAGAAAACAAGTCCAAGCCCAAACAGATCATAAAAATCGCAGAAAACAGGTTCAGGCCCATCTGAAAACCGCCCAACGCCTAGTTTCACCGCCCAGCAGTTTACCCCAAGTCGCGCCACTGCCCGGCGGTCAATTTCACTGCTGGGCGCTGGTCAATTGCACTATGGTCAACTTTTCAACATTCTGGTCAACTGGTTGACTTTTCTGGTTCACTAGTTGACTTTTCTACATTCTGTTTGACTTTTCTACACTCCAACCATTTGATAATTCAACCATTCTTTCAATTCATTCCAAAAACCTACAAAATCAAGGGAATTTAACAAAAAAAATCATAAAACATGTCCTCAACTCTTTTATTCACAAAACTAAAGAAAAATCATGATTCTAAGCAAGTTTCTAAGTCAAAAGGGTGCATTTGATATCAAAATTAAGTATGAAAATAACGGTTTTTGAACCGTTATCACATCATCAACCTTATTTTCAATGCTTCTCGATGAGAAGGAGCTTGTCTCAAGTATAACTAAAGAGTCTTCATCATCAGTTGTGTGCATGGCTCTGCCTTCCAATACCATTGACCATTTATGATTCACTGGGTCAGTGACATAGAATATTTGTCTTGCTTGACTAGCCATAATAAATGGTTCATCCGTGTAACTCATTTTGTTAAGATCCACCAAAGTGAATCTAAGGTCTTCTGTCACGACACCAGATTTACTATCAACCCATTTACACTTGAAAACTAGAACTTTAAAAGTGACATAATCAATTTCCCAAATTTCTTGTATTATTCCAAAATAATTGATTGATGTTGTAATTGGATTCTTATCCTTGGAACTGGAAAACTATACAGCCTCAGCTTGTAGGGTAACTCCACTATTTTGAACTCTACTTTTATCGTCTTACTCCTTTGAATATAACAAGTAATTGTTTATGTAATAGCCGCTAAAAGTGATCACATCAATGTTAGGTCCACGAGCTAGTCTTAATAGATTTTCAGAAACATTCGCAGTGGCATAAATCTTTTTCTTAAACCAAGCTAAAAAGGATTTGTTATGTTCATTAAGTGTCCACTTTTCACTCATATGTGGATGTGCTGACTTAATTTCATCAATGTGTTGTGAAATGTAAGGAATAACATCCTCTGTGTTGTTTAAAATGTACAAATGAGCTTGATTAACTTCTTTTCCACTAACACTTTCAATCTTTACTCCTCGAACTCCCTTTCCTTCACGTCTGTGTTCATGTACTGTTTTCTTTGGAAGTCCTATTGGTTCACAACTTGGCATATAACTTGAGCAGAATTCAATGGCTTCCTCTGCGATGTACCCCTCTATAATCGAAGCCTCCGGTCTCAATTGATTCTTAACATATATGTTGCAACCGAAATCGCGACGGGACGACGATCCAAAAAATGAAATCCTATATTTTGAAAAAGAGATTGGAGTCGCCACCATAGTTTATTCTGGAAAACTACGGAGAAACCATAAAATGATAAAGCACGGTCTACGAAAACCAAATTTTGGGTTCGGGAGTCGGTTACCTGAAGGGAAGGTATTAGCACCCTACAACGTCTGCCCAAAGGCAGTACCTTTAATTAAATATGCGAATACGATGTGGTTTTCAAAGTGCTTAATTTTCCAAAAAATAAAACTCTAAAGAAAACAAAATATTTTTTATTTGTTTGTGTCCGACAAGGATTGACATTGCTCCTACGTATTCTTAGTCAAACTGAGAAATCAGGGTTACGTAGTTCTGGCAACTATTATTTGTTGTTTGAAAATGTGAATGTTTTATATTTTTTGAAGATTTTATATTTTTTATATCTTTGAGAAAAAAGGAGGTAAGGTCTTAGCACGAGGACGATGTGAGCAATCACACACATGCTTAAACCTTTAAAACATTTTTTATTTTTTCTTATAAAAGAAGAAAAGGTCTTAGCGATGCGAGGGATTACACACGTGCTTGACCCTTTAAAATATTTTTTTTTTTATTTTTTTATTTTTATAAAGGAAGGAAAAAAGGTCTTAATACGACGACGATGCGAGTGATCACACACGTGCTTAAACCTTTATTTACCTATTTAGGAAATATTATTTTTTTTTTAATTTTATACTTTTACCTTTTAGGTTTGTTATTTTTTTGTTTTTTATATTTTATCGTTTTATGTAATTTTATTATATTAAAATGATATTTAAAACTGTATTATTGAAATAAAACAACAAAATTATTTACGTAACGTTTCTTTTTAGAAAAGTTAACAAATAAATTAACAGTATTTACTAAATGTTAAAAGCACGCTAAGGTCATTTTTACAATTTACAATTTATTTATTTTACTTAAAAAACCAATATTTAAAAAGAAAGATGCTAAACGCTATTACAATTTTCGTGGTTTTAATACTTTATATAATTTTTATTTTTGTTTTTTCATTTTTGTTTATTTACTTTCTATGATTCGTATATTTTGTATTTCTATTAAAAAAACCAGTACAGCAAACCATCAATAATAAAACAAAATACCAAAACTAAAGAAATAAAAGCAAAGAAAATAAAATAAAATGAAAACAAAAGAGTCCAATAAGAATGGGAATGGAAATATAACCAGGAAATTGATCTCCACCCTTCTGAAGGTCCTCCACCGACGTGCACCACAAAAAGCTTCCACGGAAAGTTCTTCATTCATCTCTGCACGTGCCTCTTTGCCCCACTCCTCATACCGTGTCAAGATGAAAACCAGCAAGCTTTGCAACACTAGAGTAACAACGCCATCCAATTTTACTTCATTAAAATATTTTCCTCCGCATAAAGGGTCTGGATTATTGGCCCTGGATTCGCCCTGTAGTCTCTAACAATCTGGTCAAACTTTCCTTTCTTCTTAGCAACTAAATCAGGAATCATTCGGACAAGATCACCCCACAGAGCACAGTAGAGAATGCCATTGTTCAACATCACAATATCCTCAGCACCAGCAGCTTTTGCCGCGACCAAAGAGCCATCTATATCAATTTCACCAAACTCATTGTCAATAACCGCAACGCGCTTTCTATGCTCTTTTGTCAGAAAATGGTTCAGTAGTGTCGTCTTTTTGGAACCGAGGAAGCTGGTGATGATGGTTGCCGGAAATATACAGGAGGAGTTTTGCGTGTTGAACGAGGTAAAAAACAAAGGTTCGGGCAACGATGGCGGCCGCTCTAACTCCAATTGACGTCACCAGATACATCCTGATCGGCTGTGAGAATCGTAACCATGGTGAAGGATTTGCAGATCTGAAAGAAGGAAAGTGCGGCGGCCAACAAAGTTTTTCGGAGGCGACTGATGTCGCCGCCGATGACCCTAGCGAACTGGGTAAAGCACGATGGTTGCCCCTGAAAGCTGGTGTTGGGGTTTCGTGAAGCCAAAAGAGATGGAAGCGAATGTGCGCGATGCCGGCCAAGTGGAGAAGATGCTTGGAAGAAGTGGTAAGCGGCTACCGGAGAGATAGAGATGTATGGAACCCACAAATGGAGAAGGAGGACGGCGACTCTCTCTCACGCCTGGATGAAGAATAAGCTTGGTGTTTTGGGAGAAGATAGGTGCAGTGGATGATGGGATGCGATGGTGAATATGACTGTGGTGATGGGTGATGAAGGCGTTGAGGTGGTTACGGGTGAGAGGACCATATGGAGAGCAAAAGGGGAGTGTGTGTATGACTGATGGAGCAAAATGAGGCCGCTGGAGAGGATGGGAATCAGGTTTTGCAGAACAGAATCGTGGTGTCTGTGATGGGTGATAGTGGAAGATGAAGATGAAGGCTATGGGTTGTCGGTGTTGATAGAATGGGGTGAAGAGGGAAATGATTGATGATCGAGTGAGGGGAGTCAAGGTCTCCTTTTAAAATCTAAACGATTGATGGTGGGAGACAAAGGTTGGAGTTTTTTTTTTTTACCGTGGCCAAGGATTGGAAAAATGAATGGATCAGGATGAAGGTTGAGGGAATCGTGGTTCTCGTGGGGAGGCTAAAGAATTCCACCCAAAATTGGGTGACACACCTTGATGGAAAAAGATTTGATTTACAAAAAGGTTGATCCGAGGTTTAAACCCTCCATTAATCCTCATATTTGTGTGCAAATTTCAATTTGGTCCTCAAGTTTTGAACTGTCTCAATTGGGTCATAATTTTTGTAAAAATGCACACATTTTACCCTAACCGTTAAGTTGTCTCAAACGGCGTTAATTGATGCTGAGATTTTCACACAATTGAGACAGTTCAAAACTTGAGGACCGAACACAAACATAAGGACCAAGGGAGGGATTAAGCCTAAAATAAAAAAATTCATCCCAGCATCAATTAACGCCGTTTGAGACAACTTAACGGTTAGGGTAAAATGTGTGCATTTTTACAAAAATTATGACCCAATTGAGACAGTTCAAAACTTGAGGACCAAACTGAGATTTACACATAAATATGAGGACCAATGGAGGGTTTAAACCTTGATAGTATTGAAAATAAAGAGGAACGGACAAATGCAACAGCTTATCACGCTTTTTTCTTGTTTTGTTTTCTTTTGTTGTTTTTTTTTTATAAGTTTCGATTCTTTTTTCTTTTTTAAAAGAAGGGACTAAATAAAATACAATAAATTAAACTAATATTAAAACATTAATTTAAAACGAAATAAATACTGTACATGTAGTAAAATATAAAATAATAAGATAAAAGGAAATAAAATAACAATAATAATAAAGTAAAACAAAAATAGAATAACAACTAAATAATAATAATAATATAAAATAAAATAAAATAAAATAAGATAAAATAAAAAGAGACTTATTTTTCAATCAACCCGGACGAAATTGGGTGTTGACAATATCCTTTTAAGATCTTCATGTATCTTTTAACTGGGTACATACACCTCAAGAAAACCGACCCACATATTCGAATTTCTCTCACTAGATAGACAATCAAATGAACCATGATGTCAAACAATGAGGGTGGGAAATACATTTCCAATTGGCACAAAAGTCTGATCGCCTCATTTTGTAAATCATCTAACTGTCGAGGATCAACAACTTTCTTGGAAATGACATTGAAAAACAAACTCAAACGTGTGAGAATACCTCTAACAAAGACAGGTAATATGGCTCGAATAACTACTACTAAAAGTTGTTGCACTAAGACATGACAATCGTGAGACTTTAAACCAACTAACTTTAAATCTTTCAGAGAAACAAGACTACTAATATTCGACGAATAACCTTGGGGAACCTTCAAACCATGTAAACATTGACAAAAAAATTGTTTTTATTTTTTTGAAAGAGTGTGACAAGCTGAAGGATGATAGGTGCGTCTTCCTATGGATTCAGAACAGATTCCCATGTCAACCAATTCTTGTTGTGCTTTCACTCCATCTTTTGTGTTTCCTTTACGTTTAGTAAAGTCCCAACAACACTATCACATACATTTTTTTCAACATGCATCACGTCTATGCAATGTCGCACATCAAGTTTACACCAGTATGGAAGATTAAAGAATATTGATCGCTTTTTCCAAATGTTTTTGTCAAGGGTCATTTTTTTATGTTTTCCGAAGACAACGTCAATGTTCCTCACATGGTTGTATACTTCTTCCCCATTACGTGGTCTGCACACTACATCATCTTAAGGACTTCCATTAAACGCTTTTTTCAATCTACGGTAAGGGTGATTTCGAAGAAGGAATCTTCGGTGTCTTGTGTACACAGTTGAAGATAACTAGTATTTTCTTCAAAAATCAAACATGCAAAATGACCTTTAACACTGTAACCACTCAAGTTCCCATAGGCTGGGAAATCATTTATGGTGCAAAACAACATTGCACGCAAACGGAAGTTTTCTTTTGAATATGAATCGAATACCTCGACGCCCTCTTCCCACAACATTTTTAAATCGTCAATTAAGGGTATTAGATAAACATCAATGTCATTTCCAGGTTGTCTAGGACCAGATATCATAATCGACAACATCATGTATCTTCTCTTCATGCACAACGTAGGAGATAAATTGTATATCATCAAAATAATTGGCCATGAATTATGTTTGCTACTTAAGTTGCCATAAGGATTCATACCATCAGTAGCAAGTGCAAGTCTTAAGTTTCTTGGCTCTGCACTAAATTCGGGAAATATGGCATCAATGTTCTTCCATTGTGGGGAATCAGCTGGGTGTCGAAGAAGATTATCCCATTTTCTTCAATTGACGTGCCACCTAAGATTCTTCGCATCTTCTTTAATAGAAAACAATCGTTTCAACCTCAGTACTATAGGTAAATACTACACGACCTTAGCCGATGGACCTTCATTCTATTCATCGTTATTTCCATCAAGTTTCTTCTTAAATCGTGACGAACCACACGTCGGACACACCTTGATTGAAGCATATTGATCTCTATACAATACACAGTCATTGGGACATGCGTGTATCTTTTAGTATTCCAAACCCATTGGACATAGAATTTTCTTCGCGTCGTAATTACGTATAGCTAACGTGTTATTTTCTAGAAGCATCTCCTTCAGTAACTCCAACAATTCCGTGAAACTTTTATCAGTCCAACCGTTTCTTTCTTTCAAACAAAACAATTTCAAAGTAGGCGATAACCTTGTAAAATTGATGCATCCTGGATACAACTCTTCCACTGAATTGTTCTTAAGACTATCGTATAAATGAGCTTCCAAAATTTTTTGCACCAACATCACATATCATTTCGTCTAAATGATCACTCGTCCATTCTTCGACATAATTCGAACCTCTTAAAGTTGTTGGCTTATATAATACTTCCCCATGCCAAGTCCAAACTGTATAACTTCTCATTATTCCATAGATGAACAGATGATCACGAATGTTGTCCAAGTCTTGATGTACTTGATTGAGACAACGAACACAAGGGCAAAAATATGCCTCGTTCACTGGTTTTGTGTGTTCTTTAACATATAGTATGAACTCAGAAACCCCTCGGTCACTAATACGATGCTGATGAATCCAGCTTCGTTCCATACTCTAGTACTCTAAAAGGAAAGAATCTAAAGAAAAAAATATAAACTAACTTACGTAGACGTAGAGAACCAAAAATAAATATCTATCATAGGTAAGAGATATTGAAGGAAAAAAAACATACTTGAAATGGTGTCCCTGGAGAAGATGATGAAGTTCGCTGACCACGTACGAAAAACAACCTAAAGATAAATGAAAAAAATTGTTCAACCTTAGAAATGTGAACGAAATGACATTACAAAGATAGAAACTACTTAAAACTAACCTTCTTTCTTTATCGCAGTCGTCCGTGAAGAAGAAAGTTCAAGTAGAAATGGAAGCGCGAACAAACAATGAGACTGTGTTAAGTTTTTCATTCAATAAATATATTCCACGTCGAATACAATAAAAATATGTCGTTATACTTAAATATAATGTCGAACACCAAATTATATGACGGTTTCTCTTACAACATTAGCGCGAATAGAACGTCGAATATGAGGAAATTTGACGTATGAGAAAATTCGACGTTTTCTCTTAATTAGCCGCCAATATCAGAAAGTATCGTACTTTTGGATCTCTTTTATTTTCACCCCTCCCATAGAACGTCCAAGGCTGCGGGGCTGGGACGTGAAGGGAAATGAAGTGGTTGGGAGCATTAATTGTGTGCTTAATAGAACGTGAAATTCGATAGGGCTTGGACGTTTCTTTCATCCGCCAATTTCAAAATTTGGCGCTCTTATGATTCTCTTTTCTTTAAAATCATACATGAAATAGTTTCTTTTTACTTCTTCCTTAATCGATTAAAGTTAGCAGTGTATTGAAATTTGCACTTTTAAACCAGTGATCAGTTTTTAAAAGGTCGACGACGATAAAAATTTAAAAAACACTTAGACCTTTTATTTGGTCACAATCAAATAAATTACTTTAAAAAATTTAATATTTATAATAAGTAATTAGTATAAATGATTAAGCTTTAAAAAATACTATGATTAACATTATTAGAAAAAACATCCCTCTCATGCATTATTTCCTTGGTTTTTAGTATTTTAGCAAACATGTATCATTAATGTCAGCCATAAATAATCAATGAAAACTCATTTGCATTTCTTAATTTATAACTTTTAGAATCGATTTTTTATTACTTCGAAACGAATATATTAACGTAGCAAAATTGAAATATGAATTATATGAATATAGAGGGCACATCAAACTTTTTAACTTCGATCCCTTCAAATGTCACCTTCTTTGTGGGTGATAGAAAAGTAGACATTTTTGGGTTGCGGGAAGTCATACCTGATGTTTTGACGTCGAATTTGTCTAGGCTTCCGTCGAATTTATCTGGGCTTCGACGTTAATAAAATCAAAAAGAAGGAAAACAAAAATGGTGGACGGTGAAGCTACTAAGGATCCTGATGATGGAACTCCATCTATAACAAAAGGCTCTCAAGTGTAATAACGGTCTGTGTTTTTACTCATATTTAAATAGACAAATAGGTTGGTTTAGCTTTACTTTTTGTTAGGTCAGAATAATGAAAATCTGGTTTATTCTCAGTGTTTCAGACACTCCTGTCCTGTCCTGTGTATTTGGCTATTAATAAGTTTTTCTTAGGTCAGAACTTGGCCTATTTAACTATGTAATGTCTTGCTTCCTGTTTTTGTATTGAACATATTAGACATCATGTTTTTTATCTCTTTGTCATTGTCCTTCGATTTCGTAACATATCTGTTCTTTATTATGCAATTTGCTCACTTGAATTTGAAAGTGCCACATTCAGGCCTTAGTTCATATGAAGGTGGCCTTTGAAATTCAAGTGAACAATTTTTTTTTTATAGTACAGTAATGGTTTATTCATCTTACTGAAAGAGAAGTGCTTAGGAAATGTATGATTCTTTTTTTAAATTGTCTTGGGTTTGTTTTCTACCGTTAGATTTCAGAGCTATCTGAATTCTTATGGGTAAAGAACTTCAAGAAATTTTAAATTTCGGATCTATTTATGCATATGACGTCGAATATTGAGATATTGGATGCAAAAGATACCATTTTGCAAAACTAGTCATTCTCGAAAAAGAAACCCTTCACTTCTAAATAATTCCAGATCCAAGAATTTGTGAGAGACCACGTCCAATATTGATACCACTGACATGTATGGAATGAATTTAATAGTTAATAATAATTATTTACTCTAAATGATTAAGCTTTAAAAAATACTATGATTAACCTTATGAGAAAAACGAATTTGACTTCCTCATGCATAATTTCTTTGTTTTTTTAGTATTTTAACAAACATGTGATGAGTATCAACCAACGTTGTAATTAATATCACCATAAATAATCATTAAAAGCTCATTTGAATTTCTTAATTTATAATGCTTTGAATCGATTCTTTATTCATAGAATCGTTTATATTAACGTAGCAAAATTGAAAGTGGAATTATATGTATATAGAGAGGGCACATCAAACTTTTTAACTTCGATCCATTCTAATCTCACCTTCTTCGCGGGTGACTGAAAAGTAAACAATTTCTTTGGGATGGCAAGTCAATTTGTTCTTATATGAATCAAACGAGAATTATTACTTTTTCTCTGATTGATGTTTGAACGTCAAATTCCTCCAGGCTTCGACATTCAAAAGGATGGTGGCAATCATTACATGATGTACGTCATCGGTTGATCTATAAATATAGCTTGCATTTTACGTAATCCCTTGCCTCCTTATTGAACATATTAGGAATAATAATAATATTTCCTTTGCATTTTCTTTTCCTCAGATTTCGAAGCATTTAATGCTGAAACAATTTGAAATTCATAAGTGTCTTCAACCAGAAGCCAAATATGGTGCCCTTTTGATATTATTTCTTTTTGTAATCATCAAATATAACTTTGAACTGTTTGAAACAACTTCAATACAAATTATTTTTATACAGTTAACTTCGCGTATGGAGTGATTCGAATATTGATACTAATTAACTGTGATTTTTATACAGAAGACAAAGCATATGTCGCATTCTGTCGTTCTTTCCTTTTGCCTTTATAAAATCTCCCATAACCTCCCGTTATCATTATATTTTAAGATAAGATTTACATTTTTTTATTTTTATATTATTAATTTATGTAAATTTATCTTGTAATATTTACATATTATTAAATATAAGAAAGATATGTCGGTGAAATTTAAAGAGAGTAAAACTTTATTTCTTTAAAATATTAGTTTAATTTCATATGGAAAATAATAATAATAATAATTATTATTATTATTATGAGAATTTAATTGTAGTTATACATCAGAATAATTAAAATCATTTTGAATATTACTATATTATTACAAGTTATTTGAAATGAATGTTATTTAACATCCGAACTAACTTTTTTCATATAAAAAAGTTAACATAATGTAGAAAGTAAATAACTTTTTTATTAGATTCAAGAACAACATTTCCAACCTTATATTTCTTTTCTTTTTTTTTTTCTTTTTTCTTTTTTCTTTTAAACACTCACTTTAACGTCCTAGTCCAATGGTTCTGTGACGTAGTTTTCGTCAAATATCAGTATCAAAACAGATATTTTACAATTATTATTAGTATCCAAAGAGATTTTTAACTTTTTCACTGAATGAACGTCGCTCCATTTTTTATTATTTTTTGTTTTTTCTTTTAAACTCTCACTTTAACATCGTTACGTCATAGATCTGCGACGTAGTTTTCATTATCAGTACTCAAAGATATTTTTGAGATATTTTACTTTAATACTGAATGATGTTTGAACGTCATTTCGGGTGGGAATTGACCTTAATACAAGTTACTGGCCATAATTACACGATCTAATGTCCATCATCGGTTCATATATAAATATAGATGTGCTTTTCTTGTAACGCCATCCGTCCTGTTTCAGTATTGAACATATTAGGATTCATGTTTTTTTATCTCCTGAGCGCTTTTCTTTCCTTAGATTTTGAATCATCTCTATTCTTCAAATTGCAATTTGCTGACTTGAATTTGAAAGTGTCGCATTCACGCCTTAGTTCATATGAAGGTGGACTTTGAAATTCGAGTCAACAAAATGCTTTTTATAGTACAGTAATGGTTTAGTTATCTTACTGAAAGGGATGTCCTTAGGAAAAAGAAATATGGTTCACAATATGTTTAATGCTGAAACAATTGAGAATTGAAATATATTTATAAAAATGTTGTTTAATTTCAACATTTTGCAATGTATGATTCATCGATTTTTTTTCATTAATAACACAGATTACTTTTTTAATTTCACATATAGCATATTGTTTGTCATATTTACTTAAATAACTCACAGCCCCTTTTTCATCTTCCTTTGTTAAGTTCTTCTTATTCTCTGTTTTTGTGGCACTTCATGTTAACAAACTGGCAAGTGTACCAGATCGTTTCAAGTAATATAATTGGTAACCCAATATTGTTCTTCCCAAAGGACTCGTAGGCCTTATCGTTCGTGCAAATTGAAATCGTAAGACTTGTAAAGAGAAATTAATTGGTTTGGATGCAAGAAACAAAAAGTAAACATGTAAATGCGATTGATTTAATTGACGAGAAAAAGACTATGGATGAATGGAGTTGTTGGGGTTTACAATTTCATCTTATTCGTTCTCTCTTATCTACTCCTCTTATTTCATTCGCTTTGTTATCTAATTATCATGCAAACTTTCTTAGTATACCCTTAACCCGATCCCTCGACGAAAAGAGCCTATTAATAATTACTGGCTTGCTATCCCTAGCCTCCCCTAGTAATTAATAATGCATTATAAACGGAAGCGAAAACAATTGATCGTCCTACCCCCTATCCCTAGGTGGTATTGCTTAACCAAGGAATTTCCCCTAGTTCATGACAGTACCGTACGTTCCTGTATCAATAAAGACAAACAACAATTATCGAATGAGTTAAAGATAAAAACCTTAACCGCAGGTGAGAAACCCAATAATTGATAATCAAAGCATACGACAAGCATATAAATAAATAAGAGTTTCAATAAAAGAGAGTTTCAAAAGATTACATTGTTCCCCAACAACCAAAGGGTTTAGTTCACCATTGTCATGGTGAAACTAGATGAAAAATGATGGAAGAATGAAAAAACAAACCCTAGATTGGATAAAAAGGAGCCTAAGCATCCAAGAGATCTTCTCCAAGGAGTGAAAATTAGGTCTAGCCGCCCCTTTATGTCAAAAGAATACATCTAAACTCGCAATAGGGCTATTTATAACCAAGAAAAGTAACAGAATTTAAGCCCAGGCCCATCTGACAACTGCCCGACGCCTAATTTGACCGCCCAGAGGTTTCCCATTAGTCGCACCACCACCCGGCGTCATATTTCACCGCCCGACGCTTTCCCTCGAATCTGGCCACCGCCTGGTGGTCATTTTCACCGCTGCGCGTTGGTTAACTGCAATCTGGTCAACTGGTTGACTTTTCTGGTTGACTGATTGACTTTTCTGGTTGACTGGTTCACTTTTCTGCATTCTGGTTCACTTTTCTGCACTGCAACCATTTGATCTTCAACCTTTCTTTCCATTCATCTCCAATTCTCATCAAAACCCTGCAAAACAAGCATAATATCTCTAAAAACAACTTTTGACTCTCAAATGACTCAACTTAAGTGTTTTACTTGATTCTAAGCTCATTCTAAGCTATAAAGGGTGTATTTTGATATCAATATAAGCATGAAAATAATGGTTTTTCAACCGTTATCACTTCATCACCACAAATTCCAGGTACTATTAGGTTTTCCAAACACATTCAACGAGCATTGGCTAAAAATAAGCTTCACTGTTTTTCCCCTTTCAAGCTTTTCCAGATCAATGCATCACTATTTTTCTAACAACACAAACCAAACCAATATTTATATATAACTACGTAAAATCTAAACATGCAAATATAATCAAAATTGTAATAGTATCTGGGATTTGCGGTGATGAAGTCTCACAAGAACAAAGAAGAAGAACTTAACAAAAGAAGAAGAAAAGGGGGTTGTGAGTTAAAACTGCAAACCTTTCACAAAATTAGTTTTTGTGATAAATGAGTTTCGAATTTTAATTTTTATAAAAACATTTTGAAAGATATTAAAAATTCGGTTTTCCAGAAAAACAAAAATATGCTATATGTGAAATTAAAAAAGTAATTTGTGTTATTAATGAAAAAAAATCATGATTCTTCTTCTAAATTGTCTTCGATTTGTTTTCTACCATTAGATTTCATAGCTATCTGATTTCTTATAGGGGAAAGAACTTCAAGAAAATTTAAATTTTGAATTTATTCACACAGTTGACGTCGAATATTGAGATCATTGGATGAAAAGAAACCATTTTGAAAGACCAGCCATTGCTGAAAAAGATGAAGAAGCCATTTGAGAACAGGATTTAGAGATTTACAGAAAGCATACGATTTCAATATAAGTTCATTAATAGATTTAGTTTCAATATAAACAACTGCGCAATTCTTTTATATTTTTTTTATTTTAAACAACCAATATTACGTCGATTCTAAAGTCACTTGACGTAATATTTTAAACGATGAGATCCACGTCACATATTGGTACCACTCGACGTTGATCCACCCTTATATATACTGAATTTGAATATCTTATGCACACTGAGTTGTTTCTAAACCCTAATTCATTGTTATGTAAGTACAAAGATACTAAACCCTTGTATTGAGGAAAATTATCTGGTGTCTGTTAAACCCCTGACAAGTGTACCAGATCGTTATCAAGTAATATAAACAGTATGCAAAACTTGAAAGAAGATTAATTTGGTATTTTGATGAGTATCGTTTTCCCAAAGGACTCAGTGGCCTAGACGTTCATGTGATTTGATCGCATAAGACTTGAAAGAAGATTAATTTGGTATTTTGATGAAAAGATAAATTAAACATGCAAAATGCAAAACTTGAATCAATTGGCAAATGAAACTATGGATGAATGGAGTTGTTGGGGTTTACAAATTCATCCTAATCCACTCCCTTATATTTACTTTTCTTATTAAATTCGCTTTATTATCAATGTCATGCAACTTTCTAAATTACTCTAAACCCGATCGCTCAGCGAAAAGAGCCTATTACCATAATTACTAGTTTACTATCGCTAGTCTCCCTAGTAATTACTAATGCAGTAATTACAGAAGCATAAAAGCAATTGACCGTCCTACTCCTATCCCTAGGTAGTATTGCATAATCAAGAGAATTCTTAACAGTTATAGATTTCCCCGTACGTCGTCGTATCGACAAAATCAAAGATCATGACACCAAATGAGTTAAATGATGCAAGCTCTATCCGCAGAAAAGAAAACTCAAACTATTGATAATACAAGCATATGAATAAAATAAGAATTTCAATATAAGAGAGTTTCAAAAGGATTATATTGTTCCCCAACAACAATGGGTTAGTTCACCATAGACATGGTGAAACTAGATGGAATTAATGGAAAGAATGAAAGAATAAACCCTAGAATTAGTAATTTGGAGCTCCCGCATCCAAAAGCCACCTCCAAGGAGTGAAGAAGTTGCTCTGACGTCTCTGTTTTGCCAAAATATTACCCTAAGAGTCGAATTGGGTCTATTTATAACGCAGAAAAATAATAGAAATTCGGCCCAGGCCCATCATTTAGGAGCTCAACACTCACAACCGCCCAGCAGTGGTCACGTAGGACGCTTATCGGTCACTTGGCGCTCAACGGTGTGCGACTCCAACGCTCAGCGCTGGATTGATGCTGAGTTGTTGACGTGACTTCTCTTTTCCACCTTTACTCGTCCTTTCTTGAGTCAAAATCCTTCCTTCTTCATATCCATCAATCAATTCTCATCAAATCCTGTCAAAACAATGTAAAAACAAGCATCATATCCCTAAAACCACTTTTGTCTCTCTTGAACCCAAACTAAGGTATTTTGCAAGATTTTAAGATCATTCTAAGCCATAGAGGTTGTGTTTTGATATCAAATTAATGTATAAAAATAACTGTTTTCCAACCGTTCTCACAACCCCAAACTTAAAACTTTGCTTGTCCTCAAGCAAATAAAATAGAAATAAACCTTCCACCTATCATCAAAATGGTTCAACACTTTCAAAACACATCCTTTCACAACAAGTAATGACTCAAATCAGCTCTTCAATGGAATATAATCAAGATGCATACATGTTTCACTTCATTCTAGTTCACATATTCACATATTCTCCAACAGATGCTATACTCATGAATGATCAATCAACTAAGCACAAATGTAATCATTAATTCCAGAGATCCTCACCAACAAAGTGTTTCACTCCTTCACTAAAGTGTCTCAAGAGATCATTCCTTCTCTCTACTACTCACCTGTCATAGAAAACAAAATTGCCCTTCATCTACTACAATTAACATTCTCACACATAAATGTCATCACAAGGCTGAACTAACAAGAAAATTGGTTTTTCGGGATCACAAAAATCCTTGAGTTAAGAAAGTCATTCAACATTCATAGTTCAAGCACCAACTCGCTTTCACCAATTTCACTCATTCCCTTCTTTTTCCCTTTTTCTTTTTTCTTTTGCACTGAGCTCATCTTTCATGCTTTTTCTTTTCTTTCTTTTTCATGCTTTTTCAATCAACACATTAGCTCAATGCTTTTCTTTGCCTTTCAATTCTCCCAACCCCAAACTTGAACCTTTATCAATACCTTTCAATTATTCTCAACTTAACTCAAGGTAAAGATTTTTCTAAGGGTTTGTAAAAGTGTCACAGGCTAAGGTTCAAAAAGGTTAGAACACATGGTTCTTTTAATTTTTGGGTGAAAATTTGGGTAAGTAAGGGCTTCCAAAAATGGCCTTGATCATATGACACAAACATGTGATTCAATCAATCATACAGACTTAGGCAAAATCATTCATGCTTCCAAATGAATAGCACATATATCAATCAAGCACTCTGGAACTCAAAATTCCTCACACAAATATGCTCACTCAACAGCTCAAATCTCAATCATACACCCTGCTTAGCATCATAACCACAATCATAACTCATCATGCATCTACTCACACAGCTTGTGAATAATTCACCTGTATAGAAGCATATATAACAATATCAATCATCATCCACACCAAGCATCATCAAGCACACTCATCATGCAATAAAACAAGTCAAACCAAAATCAGATAAGGTGTTCAAGCAAGTTCACACAAACCTACACTACTAGACTGAAGCAAACCTACACCACAAGTTCAAATTACAACTGTAAAAGAAAAATAAAAACCCCTATTCTACTGCATGTGACATCCATCAGTAGATGTTCGATCAGCCCATGTTGTCATCAGAGTCCTCATCATCTTCAGCCTTTGCATCCTCAAAGACATCATCCTCCTCATCGTCATCCATCACTGGAGCTTCAGCTGCTCCAAATCCGCTGCCCTAATTTATCATGCTTCTACACATGTTCTTCATCAAATTTCAATTTTAGAAACCCTAAAAATGAAATTGCATGCCTTACTTGGGTGGAGATACTCTAGATGGTTGCAAATGCTCTTTGGTTGATGATAGGTCCTTCCCCAATGCAATGCCCTCACCAAAACCCCAAACTTTGACAATGGAATGGTGCAAAAGTAGAGAACTATGGAGTTTAAGTAAGTGGGTGATGGGAAAAGTGAATGAAAACCTTTTAGAGAGCTCTTGAGAGTGAAAGCAAAGAGTGAAGGTCTTTGGAGAATGCTTGGGCACGCCCTAGGGAGGTTTAAAAGTGTGCAAATGGGCCTCCAACGCTAAGCCTTTTAAAAGCCCATGTTGCCAATCTGCGATGCCACCGCTCAGCGCTGGGTTACCGCTGAGCGGTGGGCATTAAAAATTTCTTACCCCCTTTTTGGCTTGCCTTCACATTTTAGGACCATGTAACACTTACATTCAAATCCTACCATGCAACTAAAACAGAGTTTAAAAATAAAACAATAATCAACTGGGTTACCTCCCAGGTAGCGCTTGTTTAACGTCACGAGCCTGACCCAAACCTTTCTAGCATCTGTCAGTAAGTGCTTCCCAACACCCTTCAGTAGGTGTACTTACCTGTATCCTTCAGTAGATACATAAATAATTAGCTTCCCTCAGTAGAAGCTACCCAATATGCAAAAATTTAAAAATTATTCATAATTACATCACCAAGATTTTAAGAATTAAATTACAAAAATATTGTTCTTGGGTCACTGGGGTGCCTCCAAGTAAGCTCAAACACCCATGAGTAGGTGTTGATACTCCCCTTGCTTGATATTCTTTTCTTTTTCTTCTTCCTGCTGAATTTCTTCAGAAAATTAAGAACACCAAGCACCTGTTTCCATTTTTCAATCATAGGAACTAATAACGGTTGGAAAACCGTTATTTTTATACTTAAATTTGATATTAAAACACATTCTTTATGGCTTAGAATGAGCTTAAGACTCAAGTAAAACACTTAGTTGAGTCACATGAGAGTCAAAAGTTGTTTTTAGAGATATTATGCTTCTTTTGCATTATTTTGCAGGGTTTTGATGAGAATTGACGATGGAAGTAAAGAAGAGAGGACTTAGACTCATGAAAGAAGGAGAAAAAGGACGAAAAGAAGAGCTAAGTGCATCACTCAACGTCAATCCCAGCGTTGAGCACCAGTTTCGTGGGTCAAGACACTGCTTCTCACTTGAGTTGCACTGTTGAGCGTCTTGTGCGATTAGAGGGCCACCGCTGAACAGTGTATTGGACCGCTGAGCGGTTTTGCGATTAGAGGAAAACCGCTAAGCGTCCATCAGATGGGCTTGGGCTTAAATTCTGTTACTTATATGCGCTATAAATAGCCCCAGTGCGATTCTCAAAGGATTCTTTTGGCAGGCAAAGACGTCCAAAGATGTTCTACACTCCTTGGAGGCGGTTCCTTGGATGCTTAGGCTCCAATCTACCAAATTTAGGGTTTATTCTTCCATACTTTGATTTAATTCCATCTAGTTCACCATGTCTATGGTGAACTAAACCCTTTGTTGTTGGGGAACAATGTAATCTTTTGAAACTCTCTTATATTGAAATTCTTGTTTTATTCATATGCTTGCATATGCCTATATTATCAATTGTTGGGTTCCTTACCTTTGCTTAATGCTTTTATCGTTTAACTCATTCGGTAAATGTTGTTTGTCTTTATTGATACGGAGACGTACAATAATGTCATGAACTGGGGGAATTCCTTGATTAAGCTAATACCGCCTAGAGATAGGGGTAGGACGATCAATTGTATTTTGCTTCCGTTTATCATGCATTATTAGTTACTAGTGGAGGCTAGAGATAGCAAGCCAATAATTAGTAATAGGCTATTCGCCAAGAGATTGGGTTTAGGGTAGACCAAGAAAGTTTGCATGACAATATGATAAATAGGCGAATTAAATAAGAAGAGTAGATATAAGAGGTTGGATAAGATGAAATTGTAAACCCCAAAAGCTCCATTCATCCATAGTTTCTTCTAGCCAATTGATTCACTGCATTTTGCATGTATATTTTCGTCTTGCATTCAAAAACCTAAATTTAATTCTTTTCTCAAGTCTTATGCGATCTCTTTACATGAAAGTTAAGGCCTAAGAGTCCTTTGGGAGAACGATATTTGGTCTTACCATCTATTATTACTTGATACGATCTGGTACACTTGTCAGGGGTCTTAACAAGTTTTTGGCACCGTTGCTGGGGACTCGTGGTTTAACTTATTTAGTAGTGTAAATTGATTTAATTTGACTTGTCTGTATATATATATATATATATATATATATATATATATATATATATATATTTTATTTTTTTTTTTTGTTTTTAGTTTATATAAAAGTGCTACTAGGGTTTGTGTTTCTTGTGCATGCAGGAGACTAGACATACTAGGAGCAAGAAAAACACGCAACCTCTTCTTGAAGGCTTAAGTGATACAAAGGGAAGGAGAGTCAGACGCCCATCTAGGGATTTGTTTCCTTCTCCTGACAGACTAATATTACCTTCACTAGAAGAAAGATCAGAGGAGATGGCAGTCGAGCAACCTCATCCAAGACGCACTCTAGCGGATCAATCTAATGTTGTTGGCCCTTTCCAGTTTAACAGAATAGCCATGCCAGCAGATCATACGACCAACATGGTGATGAATCCTGCATTAATCCATCTGGTACAAAGAAACCAATTTCACAGATTATCTAATGAGAATCCGTATGATCAATTGACAACATTTAGTGAAATTTGTAATACTGTGAAGATGACTGGAGTATCAGATGAACGAGTAAAGCTTAGCTTGTTTCCATTCTCACTAGGAGGCAATGCTAAGACATAGTTAAATTCCTTTCCAGAAGGAACATTCACTACGTGGGAAACTGTGGCAACCAAATTTGTCAACAAATATTTTCCACAGTCCAAAGTCACCTAGGGAAGGTTGGAGATCTCATCATTTAAACAAGGCATGGAAGAAACTCTTGGGCAAGCATGGGATAGGTTTAAATGCTTATTGAGGAAGACTCAAGTTCATGGGTTTGACAAGACAACTTTAGTTCTTGCTTACCTAGGAGGCTTGAATACACAATCGAAGATGATGTTGGATGCCTCAGTAGGAGGTGACATAAAGAGAAAGATTGAGGATGAAACTTATGACTTGATTGAGAGTATGGCTATGAATGAGCAGGAAACTTATAGTGAAAGGGGTGTACCAGTGCAGAAGAAGGGAGTTTTGCATTTGCCTGTAGATGATGCTATGCTAGCTCAGAATCATCTTCTGACTCAAAAGCTAGACAATTTGACGACGATTCTCTCACAACTTCCAAAGGAAATTAGGAATGTCTCCGAAGCTCAACAACTTTGTGATTTCTGTGGTGGTGACCATATAACTGGTCAATGTGCTATGCGAGAGGAGATGCAACAGGAGGCAAATTATATGGGGAACCAGTTCCAGTATAAGCAGGAGAATTCTAACCAAGGTTGGGCAAACTCAGAATAACCCATCTGGGCAAACAGGAGGCTTCTGACCGCAACAACCATCACCCTTGTGGCAACAGGTTAATCATTTGACAGAGACTTTCAGAAGCCTTAATGATAGATTTGATAAATTTTTGAAGGTTTATGAGTCTCAACATGCAAGTGACCAAGCCAGTTTCAGATCTTTGGAGATGCAAATTGGTCAATTGTCAAAGAGGTTGGAAACTACAGAGAAAAACCAATTTAGGGCTAATACTGATGTTAACCCTAAAGAGGAGTGCAAGGTTATTGGAACAAGGAGCAAAAGAAAATGAAAAGAGGAAGTTATTGAGGTAGAAAGTAGTGAGGAGGAAGATGAAGAGATGAGTGAAAATGACGAGATTAAGAACGGTGAGGAAGAGAAAGAAGAGGAGAGGTTTGAAAAAAAAATTGAAAAGGAGAAAGAAAGGAGAGAAAATAAGGAAAGAGGGAGTCACAATGGGCAATTTGGAGAAAGTTTTAACCAAGTAGATGTGGTGCCTTCAGTGATTAAGCAGATTCTTGTGTACTCTGAGAGAATAAAATGTTATCTTGGAGATGTGATAGATATTGATGAAGAGGAACAGGAACCTGTTATTAAACCTCAGAAGAAAAATCCTCCGCCCAAGATAAAGGATCCAGGATGTTTGACTCTTCCATGTGTTGTGAATGATGTTGATGTAGGAGGAGCTATGATAGATTCTGGATCTAGAATTAATATGATGCCTAAGCGCTTCTTGAAGGAAATTGGAGGGCTAGTGTTAAAACTTTCTAATCTTAATGTGACGGTGGCGGATGGGACACTAAAAAGTCGCTTGGTATGGTGGAGAATGTGATTGTGCGTGTTGAGCAGTTAGAATTCCTGGTGGACTTTATAGTCATGGGAATGGAAAATGATGAGAGGATTCCAGTGATTCTTGGAATACCTTTCATGGCGACTTCAAAGATGCTTATTAGTGTCTATGATGGAAGAATCATGATGAGAGATAAAGAGAATGTGTTGTTGTATAATGGCTCTCAAGAAAATAATGTTAGAATTAAAAAGAGATCCAGACATAAAAAGTCCAGAAGGGAAGTTGCATCGAAAGATAGCACAACAGGTACTAATACTGACAGTTGTAATGTTTTACAGGTACCTAAAGATGAAGAGGTTGATAAAGGAGGAATAATCCACTCAGAGGATATAACACTTCCACATGGTTCATAAGTAAGATTCAAGAATAGAAAGTGGATTGTGAACAAGATTAAAGAAGGTGGAGTGGTGGAGATTAGAAGACCATACACCAAAGCCATCAGAAGAGTGTATAGAAGGCAATTGATGAGTTGGAAAGATAGACCCCAACCGGGATGGGAAGACATGATGTTATTTTATTGAATCCCACTTATTATAAAACATTTTTAGTTTTAGGTTTATTTTATTTTGGACATATAATCCTTTGGATTTTTTTAACATTTTTGGGTAGCATCTACTGAGGGATGCTTAAATTTTATGTATCTACTGAAGGATACAGGTAAGCACACCTACTGAAAGGTGTTGAAGGCACTTACTAATGAGTGCTCGAAGGTTTGGGTCAGGCTCGTGATGTTAAACAAGCGCTACCTGGGAGGCAACCTAGTTGATTATTTCTGTTTTAACTCTATGCTAAGTACATTGTATGTTTGAATGTTGCATTTGAGAAGGGAAAGGTATATAATTGAAAAATTAAAGGTTGAAATCAAGTGCTACAGGGTTGGATTACACAAAAGCAAGCAAAAAAGAGGGAGAAAAAAAATTAACGCCCACCGCTGAGCGGTGACGGCGCAGACCTCCCTTGAGCTTTTAAAAGCTCAGCGTTTTTTGGGAATTCTGCAATTTTGAAACTCCTCTTTGAAGCTTGCTCAAGCGTTCTTTGTAAACCCTAGCACCCAATTTTCACTTTCAAAGGCTTCCAAAGAAATTTCTCCACTTTTCTCGTCACCCATTCACTAAAATCTCATTTTTCTACTATTCTCTTGTAAAAAGTTTGGGGTTTTTGTTGAGGGTTGTGCATTGGAGAGGCATTCATCATCACTTAAGAAAAAGTTTACCAAGCATCTAAGATCTCCACTTAAGTAAGTTGTGCAATTTCATTCCTAGGGTTTCTAATTGAAATTTGATGAAGAACATGTGTAAGAACATCATAAATTAGGGCTTTTGATTTCTATGCATGATTTGATGAAATAGAAATTGTTTGAACCGATTGAATTGAATGAAATTGGTATGGAATGGTAAAATTGGTGTTAGAGTGGAGATTAGGACCTTTGAAAGAGGGTTTTTGAAACACCCTCATCGAAACCGCTGAGCGGTCTGCTTGACCGGTGAGCGGAATTCATCAAGTTTTGGGTTTTGTTTTTTTTTGGGATGCGATCTGGTACACTTGCCAAGTATCAAGTAATAATAATTGGTAAACCCAATATCGTTCTTCCTAAAGGACTCTTAAGGCTTCATCTTTCGCGTAAACTAATCGTTTAAGACTTAAGTAAAGAAAATAATTTTAATTGTTTAAATGCAAAAAATATATAAACATGCAAATGCAAGAATTCAATTGACGAAGAGAAACTATGAATGAATGAGGTTGTTGGGGTTTACAATTTCATCTTATCCACTCTCATATATCTAGTCTTCTTATTTACTTTGCTTATTTATCATATTGTCATGCAAACTTTCTTGGTCTACCCTTAACCCAATCCCTTGGGGAAAAAAGCCTATTACTAATTACCGGCTTGCTATCCCTAGCCTCCCCTAGTAACTAATAATGCATAATGAGCGGAAGCAAAATACATTTGATCGTCCTACCCCTATCCCTAGGCGGTATTAACATAATCAAGGAATTCTCCCTAGTTCATGACATTATTGTACGTCCCCGTACAATAAAGACAAATAACATCTACCGAATGAGTTAAACAGTAGAAGCATTAAGCAAAGGTAAAGAACCCAACAATTGATAAATCAAGCATATGCAAGCATATAAAGTAAACAATAATTTCAATATATGAGAGCTTCAAAAGATTACATTGTTCCCCAACAACTAAGGGTTTAGTTCACCATAATCATGGTGAAACTAGATGAACTAAATGGAAGAATGGAAAAGGAAACCCTAGAATTTATAAAGTGGAGCCTAAGCATCCAAGAAATCTCCTTCAAATGTGTAAAGTTGTTGTGGACTTTGTTCTCTGCCAAAAGAATTACATTTGGATTCGCACTAGGGCTATATATAAGCCAAAAAGATAACAGAAAGATCTCAGAATCCAAAATATAAAAACAGACAACCGCCTAGACGCCTAAATTGGCCGCTCAGCGGTTTGCCTCAACACACGCCAACGCCTAAGCGCCTAAAATGACCGCTAAGCGGTTTGCCTCTTGTTGCTCTGGACGCTCAGCTTCACCGCCTGGGCGCCAAACAACAACTTTTCCTTGTATTGGGACGCTCAGCGGTGGAATTTACTGCTGAGCGGTTCACAGACTCTTCTTTTCTTCCTTTTTCTTCTTCATTCTTGAGTCTATGACCTTCCTACTTCTTTGCCATCTTCAATTTTCATCAAAAGCCCTGCAAAACAATGCAAAACAAGCATAATATCTCTAAAAACAACTTTTGACTCTCATGTAACACAACTTAAGAGTTTTACTTGATTCTAAGCTCATTTTAAGCTACAAAGGGTGTGATTTAATGTCAAATTTATGCATGAAAATAACGGTTTTGAGACCGTTATCAAATAGTGATTAAGCTTCTGAGTGAGGTTTTGAACTCCAGAGTTTTTGTTGATATATTTTCTATCTATGTGAAAGCATGAATGATTTTGCCTAAATTTCTGTGATTGATTGAATTGCATGTATGTGTCATATGATCAAGGCCGTTTTTTAAAAGCCCTTTTCTAGCCAAAAGTTTCGTCCCATATGAAAAAGAACATATTATTTTCTACCCTTTTTGAACCTAAGCCTGAAACAGGATAAAAACACTTGCTTTGGAACTCGTTGCCTTGAGTTAGGCTTTTGAAATATTTTGTGGTATTGTTAAAGGTTCAAGTTTGGGGTTGTTGGGAGAATTGAAAAAGAAAAGAAAAGTTAGGCATTGAGCTTATGATAACGGTCTCAAAACCGTTATTTTCATGTATAAATTTGATATTAAATCAAACCCTTTGTAGCTTAAAATGAGCTTAGAATCAAGTAAAACTCTTAAGTTGTGTCACATGAGAGTCAAAAGTTGTTTCTAGAGATATTATGCTAGTTTTGCATTGTTTTACAGGGTTTTTGATGAAAATTGAAGATGGCAATGAAGTAAGAAGGTCAAAGACTCTAGAATGAAGGAGAAACCGCTAAGCGGTGGCGTGTGTTCAGGCAAACCGTTGAGCGGCCAATTTTGGCGCCTGGGCGGTTGTCTGTTTCTATATTTTGGATTTTGAGATCTTTCTGTTATCTTTTTGGCTTATATATAGCCCTAGTGCGAATCCCAATGTAATTCTTTTGGCAGAGAACAACGTCCACAGCAGCTTTACACCTTTGAAGGAGATTTCTTGGATGCTTTGGCTCCACTTTATCAAATCTAGGGTTTGCTTTTCCATTCTTCCATTATATTTCATATAGTTTCACCATGACTATGGTGAACTAAACCCTTTGTTGTTGGGGAACAATGTAATCTTTTGAAACTCTCATATATCCAAATTCTTGTTTACTTTATATGCTTGCATATGCTTGATTTATCAATTGTTGGGTTCTTTACCTGAATTTAATGCTTTTACCGTTTAACTCATTCTGTAGATGTTGTTTTTCTTTATTGATATAGGGACGTACAATATTGTCATGAACTGGGGAGAATTCCTTGATTATGTTAATACCGCCTAGGGATAGGGGTAGGACAATCAATTGTATTTTGCTTCCGCTTATCATGCATTATTAATTACTAGGGGAGGCTAGGGATAGCAAGCTGGTAATTAGTAATAGGCTCTTTTCACCAAGGGATTGGGTTAAGGGTAGACCAAGAAAGTTTGCATGGCAATATGATAAATAAGCAAAGTAAATAAGAAGAGTAGATATATGAGGGTGGATAAGATGAAATTGTAAACCCCAACAACTTCATTCATTCATAGTTTCTCTTAGTTAATTGAATTCCTGCATTTGCATGTTTACTTCATTCAAACGATTTAAACTAATTTTCTTTTACTCAAGTCTTAAACAATTTGTTTACACAAAAGATGAGGCCTTAAGAGTCCTCTGGGAAGAACGATATTGGGATTACCGTTTTTTATTACTTGATACAATCTGGTACACTTGCTAGGGTTTTAACAAGTTTTTGGCACTGTTGCTCGGGACTCTTGGTTTAACTTTTTCGATTACTGTAAATTGATTAAATTCGACTTGATTTTTTTTTTTATGTTTGTTCTAATAAATTATTTCTAGGATTTTGTGCCTAATGTTTACAGGATGCAGTATGTACAAGAATTTGGTTCTATGGGCACTCAATTCTATCAAAATAATTTGAACTACTGGTGGGAACCTCACTCAAGCATGGATCAGAGTTGGAATGGAGAAGAAGGAGATCCACATCAATAATTACTATTATAGCAACAAGTGTTTGCTTTGAAAGAGTAAATCAAAAAAGTGGACGAGACATTGGAACGACTTATCCAAATTATTCTCTCCTCTACAGAAGAGAATGAAGCAAGGAATAAAAGGTTGGAGATACAAATTCGTCAATCCAATGAAATATTGAATTCTAGGGTTAATACTGAGGTTAACCCTAGGGAGGAATGTCAGGCTACTAGTTTTGAAAGTGATAATGTTGATGAAGAGATAGAAGAGGAAAAGATAGAAGAAATAGAAACAGAAAAGGTTGTTGAGGAGGAAAGGATAGAGAAAAATGAGAAAAGAATAGAGAAGGAAAAGATAGAAACAGAAAGGTTGAGTGAGGGAGATAGAGATGATGATAAGGAAAAATAAGTAGTTGAAAGAAAAGAAAAAAAGAGAAAAATGGTGAAAAGAAAGAAAAAAAGAAGAAAAGAGAAAAAGAGAAAGTTGAAGGGAAAGATTGAGAAAGAGAGGAAGAGAGGAAAGAAGAAAAGATCATATGAAAAACCCCTTCCTCATCAAAAGAAATATCATAGGAAGAAAAAGAAAGTGAAGTGCTTTATGGAGATCTTCAAGAGATTGGAGATCAAAGTTCCTATGATTGAAACATGGAAACATGTGCTTGGTGTTCTCAATTTTATGAAGGAATTCAGCAGGAAGAAGAAAAAGAAAAGAATATCAAGCAAGGGGGTTATCAACACCTACTGATGGGTGGGGATCATCCCAGTTGTTGTAATATATTAGTTTTATTTTATGTAAATTAGTTGGATATTTAATCAATTTTGGGAAGCATCTACTGAGGGATGCTAATTTTTATGTATCCACTGAAGGTACACCTACTGATGGGTGTTGGAAGGATTTGCACTTACTGATAAGTGCTAAGCAGGTTTGGGTCAGGCTCGTGACGTTAAACAAGCGCTACCTGGGAGGCAACCCAGTTGATTATTTGTTATTAAACTCTCTCTTAAGGTAATTATATGTTTGCATGTGCATTTGAGAGGGGAAAGGCATGAAATTGAACAATTGAAGGTTAAAATCAGGTGCAAAAGGTTGGAAGCATGCAAAAGTAAGCAAAAAAAGAGAGAAAAAAAAAATTTTTGCCCACCGCTAAGCGGTGGCGGCGCAGACTCTGCTTAGGCTTTTAAAAGCTCAGCATTTTGGGGGTTTTGCACCTTCAAAAAATTCCTTTGAAGCTCGCCCAAGCGTTCTCTGTGAACCCTAGCACCCAATTTCACTTTCAAAGGTTTTCCAAAGGGATTTCCCCACTTTTTCTCAACAACCACTCACAAAAATTTCACTTTTCTATCATTGTCCTGTCAAAGTTTGGGGTTTTTTTTTAGGGATCGTACACTTAAGAGGCATTTGTCATCAATTAAAAGGAAGTTAGCAAGCATTTAGTTTCTCCATTCAAGTAAGTTGTGCACTTTCATTCTTAGGGTTTCTACATTTGAACTTTGATAAAGAACATGCTTAGGAACATGATAAATTAGGTCTTTTGGTTTCTATGCATGATTTGATGAAATAAGAACTGTTTGAACCGATTGAACTGCATGACTTTGTTCTGGATTGATGAAATTAGTGTTAGAATGAAGAATAGGGCGATTTTAAAAGGCTTTTTAAAGAATCCCTAGTCACCACCGCTGAGCGGTCTCCTTTGACGTTGAGCGGTGGTGCAGCTTGAAGCAAACCGCTGAGCGGCCAACTTTGGCGCCTGGGCGGTCCGCTGCAGATTTTGTTGGATACTTGATTTTTGATGTACGGACACTGAGGGGCCCTGTTTTCTCTCAGTGTTGGAATGTGATCGGTTTGGAATTTAATTGATGATATACTAACCTCTAATGATGAATTTTTGTGGTATTTTGAACTTTATGTAGGAATGTCTTCATCATCAAGAAGGGTGAAAACTCTTTGTAACAAAAGGAAGGAGCCTGAGAGGCAAAGAAGATTCTATTCGCCTAGGTTCCTCTCTAGGAAACATGAGGAACATTTTGTGACTGTGCAGGAGAGGAGATTATTGATGGAGAGGAAGGCCACTTTTATCCCAAATTTAGCTCCTGAATTTGGAGCAGAAATCATGAGGAAAGATTGAGAGAGTTTGGCCACATATCCTGCACCGGCCAGCATTGAATTGGTAAAGGAGTTTTATACCAATGCTTTGCCTAGAGGAGGAGTTGATGCTGGGAGATATATGAGCTATGTAAGGGGACAAATCATCAGGTATGACCCTGACACTATTAACAACTTTTTGGGCACTGAATGGCCAGATGAACAGTGCCAGTATGCAGCACTTGTTGGGGGGTTCAGAGATATAGCAGATATTGAGAGGGTTATGTGCCTTCCTGGAAGGCATTTTCAGAATAACCCTAATGGATTGCCCGTCAACATAAAAAGGGCAAATTTGACGCCTTTGGCAAAATACTGGATGGCATTCACTCATGCCAACATTCAGTCATGCTCACATGTTTCCAACATCACCATGCATCGAATCATCTTCATTTACTGCATGCTGAGGCAGTTGGATGTAAAAATCGGGAAAGTCATTGCCAACGAGATTCAGAGTTGCGCTACTACTGTGAGTAGCAGGACACCGCTGGGACATCCGTCCATGATTACCTTTTTGTGCCAACAGGCTGGGGTGGATACAACAGTTCCACCATATGAGAGGCCTAGGAAGGCCATAGATACTGCTTATTATCAGCAGTACTGTGAGGAAGAGGAGGCAGCTGGAGCACCTAGAAGACGTCTTAGGAAAGCAGCAGCACAGCAGGAGCATATACCTGCAGATGCACTGGCGCAGCATGCCGATCCATTCCAGATGAGGGACACGTATATGTCCATGATAGAGGCTAGGATGGAGGCTCTTCGCAGAGGGCAGATAGTCACTGCTGAGATGATAGTAGGGTTGTATCAGCAACCACCAGCGCACATGTGGACTATGGACGAGTTCCATGAAGCTATGGCTTGGCCTCAGGAGCAAGCACAGGGCAGCAGGTCTAGAGCAGCTGAAGCACTCAGATGAGGACTTGTGTTGAGGGCATCTACTGATGGATGCTAGTACTTGGACAGGGATTTTTCTTTTTCTTTTGTACTTTGAATTTGTAAAATAGGTTAAACTTTTATTTTGTGTCTATGCTTGGCCTGTACAATGGTTTTGATGGTAGTATAAAAATGCATGACAAGTATTTGATAATGATTGAATGTGGTTGACTGAGAATGTATGTGTGATGATATCCAGTTGAATGGTTCACTAACTATATGAACAAATGTATTGTGGTTTATGATTGTGATTGTGATGCTAAGCAAGATAAATGAAGGATGTGTGAGAAAGCATGTTGTGTGAGGTCTTGAGCTCTAGAATTTTCCCTAATATATGTACTGTTCAAAGGGAATCATGAATGATATTGCCTTAGTCTTGATAATTTATTTGCATGCTTATGATATTGCCTTATTTACCGAAATTTTCACCCAAAAAAAAAAGTTTAAAATTTTATACCCTTTTTGAACCTTGGCCTTAAACAGGATGAAAACCCTTGATTTGAAATTATTTATCTTGAGTAGGGTTGAGAATAATCTTATGTGATGAAAAGGTTCAAGTTTGAGGTTGTATGGGGAAAATTGAAAGGCAAAAGAAGAGCATTGAGTTCAAGTATGGAAAATAAAAATGCATGAGTAAAGAAGAAAAGGAAAAAGTAAAAGCATGAAAAAGGAACTCAATGCAAAATTGATAAAAAGGGAAGAAGTTGGGAATAAAGGAGATGGGTGATAGAGAGAGTTTACACTTGAACCTTTTCAATGATGAAATAGCTCTCTTAATTCAAGGATTTTGCGATCCAGAAAAACCAAATTTTCTTGATAGCCCAACCTCATTACAAGCCTTGGAAAAGTCCTTGTGATGGTATTTGCATGTAAGGATTTTGATTGTTTTAGATAAATGGAAATATTGTTCTATGTGACATTTGAATAGTAAAGAGTGGAGTAGGTCCTTAAACACTTGAGTGATTGAGTGAAACACTTGCTTGGTAAGAATTTTTGAAATCCATGTTTACATCTTTGCTTAGTGGATTGATCATTCATGAATAAAACATCTGTTGGGAAATATTGAAGTAGGTGAACTAGATTGGATTGAAAGCGTGCATGCATTTTTGTAGGATTCCACTGAAAATCTGAATTAACTTGTCATGAAGAAAAGGGTTTTGAAAGGTGTAGAACTATTTGATGAAAAATTGGAAGGCCAAGCTTTGTTTTGTTTTGCTTGAGGACAAGCAAAGTTTTAAGTTTGGGGTTGTGATAACGGTCTCAAAACCGTTATTTTCATACATAAATTTGATATTAAAACACACCCTTTGTAGCTTCAAATGAGCTTAGAATCAAGTAAAAGTATTAAGTTGTGTTACATGGGAGTCAAAAGTTGTTTTTAGAGATATTATGCTTGTTTTGCATTGTTTTGCAAGGTTTTGATGAAAATGGAAGATGGTAATGAAGTAGGAAGGTCATAGACTCAAGAATGAAGGAGAAAAAGGAAGAAAAGAAGAGTCTTCAACCGCTCAGCGGTAAATTCCACCCCTTAGCGTCCTAGTGGAAGGAAAGTTGTTGTCTGGCGCCCAGGCGGTGACGCTGAGCGTCCAGAGCGACAAGAGGCAACCCGCTCAGCGGTCATTTTAGGCGCCTGGGCGGTGGTGTGTGTTGAGGCAAACCACTAAGCGGCCAATTTTGGCGCCTGGGCGGTTGTCTGTTTTTATATTTTGGATTTTTAGATCTTTCTGTTATCTTTTTGGCTTATATATAGCCCTAGTGCGAATCCAAATGTAATTCTTTTGGCAGAGAACAAAGTCCACAACAGTTTTACACCTTTGGAGGAGATTTCTTGGATGCTTAGGCTCCACTTTATCAATTCTAGGGTTTGCTTTTCCATTCTTCCATTTAATTCATCTAGTTTCACCATGATTATGGTGAACTAAACCCTTTGTTGTTGGGGAACAATGTAATCTTTTGAAACTCTCATATATTGAAATTCTTGTTTACTTTATATGCTTGCATATGCTTAATTTATCAATTGTTGGGTTCTTTACCTTTCCTTAATGTTTCTACTGTTTAACTCATTTGGTAGATGTTGTTTGTCTTTATTGATACGGGGACGTACGGTAATGTCATGAACTGGGGAGAATTCCTTGATTATGTTAATACCGCCTAGGGATAGGGGTAGGACGATCAATTGTATTTTGCTTCCGCTCATTATGCATTATTAGTTACTAGGGGAGGCTAGGGATAGCAAGCCGGCAATTAGTAATAGGCTATTTTCACCAAGGGATTGGGTTAAGGGTAGACCAAGAAAGTTTGCATGGCAATATGATAAATAAGCAAAGTAAATAAGAAGAGTAGATATATGAGAGTGGATAAGATGAAATTGTAAACCCCAACAACCTCATTCATTCATAGTTTCTCTTCGTCAATTGAATTCTTGCATTTGCATGTTTATTTCTGTTTTGCATTTAAACAATTAAAATTATTTTCTTTACTCAAGTCTTAAACGATTAGTTTACGCAAAAGATGAGGCCTTAAGAGTCCTTTGGGAAGAACGATATTGGGTTTACCAATTATTATTACTTGATACGATCTGGTACACTTGCCAGGGGTTTAACACTAAGCGTCAATTCCAGCACTGAGCGCCATTTTCGTGGGTAAAGTCACTGCTTCTCGCTTGAGCGGCACCGCTAAGAGTCCTGTGCGATTAGAGGGCCACCGCTGAGCAGTGTATTGGACTGCTGAGCGGTTTTGCGATTAGAGGCAAACCGCTGAGCAACAAAATTAAGCGTTGAGCGTCCATCAGATGGGTTTGCGCTTAAATTATGTTACTTTTATGCGCTATAAATAGCCCTAGTGTGATTCTCAAAGGATTCTTTTGGCAGGCAAAGACGTCCATTGTTCTACACTCCTTGGAGGCGGTTCCTTGGATGCTTAGGCTCCAATCTACCAAATTTAGGGTTTATTCTTTCATACTTTCATTTAATTCCATCTAGTTCACCATGTCTATGGTGAACTAAACCCTTTGTTGTTGGGGAACAATGTAATCTTTTGAAACTCTCTTATACTGAAATTCTTGTTTTATTCATATGCATGCATATGCCTATATTCTCAATTGTTGGGTTCCTTACCTTTGCTTAATGCTTTTATCGTTTAACTCATTCGGTAAATATTGTTTGTCTTTATTGATACAAAGACGTACAGTAATGTCATGAACTGGGGGGAATTCCTTGATTAAGCTAATACTGCCTAGAGATAGGGGTAGGACGATCAATTGTATTTTTCTTCCGTTTACCATGCATTATTAGTTACTATGGGAGGCTAGAGATAGCAAGCCAATAATTAGTAATAGGCTCTAATCGCCAAGAGATTGGGTTTAGGATAGACCAAGAAAGTTTGCATGACAATATGATAAATAGGCAAATTAAATAAGAAGAGTAGATATAAGAGGGTGGATAAGGTGAAATTGTAAACCCCAACAACTCCATTCATCCATAGTTTCTTCTAGCCAATTGATTCACTGCATTTTGCATGTTTATTTTCGTTTTGCATTCAAAAACCTAAATTTAATTCTTTTCTCAAATCTTATGTGCTCTCTTTACATGAAAGTTAAGGCCTAAGAGTCCTTTGGGAGAACGATTTTTGGTCTTACCATCTATTATTACTTGACCCGATCTGGTACACTTGCCAAGGGTCTTAACAGGAACTTTGATCTCCAATTTCTTGAAGATTTCCATAGAGCACCTAAATCTCTTTTCTTTCCTATGATATTTCTTTTGATGAGGAGAGGGCTTTTCATATGATCATTTCTTCTTTCCTCTCTTCCACTTTTTCTCACTCCTTTTTTTTCTCAACTTTCTTTTTTTATTTTTTCTTGCTTTCTTCTTTATTTTCACAATTTTTCTTTTTTTTCTTTTCTTTCAACCATTGTTTTTTCCTTATCATCATCTTCGTCTTCCTTACTCAACTTTTTTGTTTCTTCTTCCTCTACAACTCTCTCTATCTTTTCCTCTTTTATCTCGATTTTCTTCTCATCAACAACCTTATCACTTTTAGAGATAGTGGCTTGGCATTCCTTCCTAGGGTTAACTTTAGTACTACCCCTAAGATCCAGATACTTCATTATGTAAGAGAGTTGGTTCTGCCATAAACGTTGTTCAACTTCCCCCAACATTTCTCTTGGCAAAGATGATTGTTGCTGCCAAAGACGTTGTTCGGCTTCCCCCAACATTTCTCTTGGTATAGAGAATTATTTCAGTCATAAACGTTGTTCAGCTTCCCCCAATGTTTCTCTTGCCAAAGATGATTGTTGTTGCTGTAAACGTTGTTTAGATTCCCCCAACGTTTCTCTTGGCATAGAGAGTTGTTGCTTAACATCTTGCCCAATATGGATTTGATGCAAGTTTGAGTGAGGTTCCCACCAGTAGTTGAAATCATTTTGGTAGAATTGAGTGTCCGTATAATCAAATTCTTGTCCATACTGCATTCTGCAAACGTTAGGCACAAAACCTTAGAAAATATTTATTAAAACAAAAATAAAAACAAACATAAAATCAAGTCAGATTTAATCAAATCACACTACTAGAAAAGTTAAACCGTAGAGTCCCCGGCAACGACGCCAAAAACTTGTTAAACCCCTGGCAAGTGTACAAGATCGTTATCCAGTAATATAAACGGTAAGACCGAGTATCGTTTAACCAAAGGACTCAGTGGCCTAGACGTTCATGTGATTTGATCGCATAAGACTTGAAAGAAGAATAATTTGGTATTTTGATGCAAAGATAAAATTAAACATGCAAAATGCAAAACTTGAATCAATTGGCAAATGAAACTATGGATAAATGGAGTTGTTGAGGTTTACAAATTCATCCTAATCCACTCCCTTATATTTACTTTTCTTATTAAATTCGCTTTATTATCAATGTCATGCAACTTTCTAAATTACTCTAAACTCGATCGCTCGGTGAAAAGAGCCTATTACCATAATTACTACTTTACTATCGCTAGTATCCCTAGTAATTAATAATGCATTAATCACAGAAGCTTAAAAGCAATTGACCGTCCTACTCCTATCCCTAGGTAGTAATGCATAATCAAGAGAATTCTTAACAGTTATAGATTTCCCTGTACGTCACCGTATCGACAAAATCAAAGATCATGACACCAAATGAGTTAAATGATGCAAGCTCTATCCGCAGAAAAGAAAACTCAAACTATTGATAATACAAGCATATGAATAAAATAAGAATTTCAATATAAGAGAGTTTCAAAAGGATTACATTGTTCCCCAAAAATAATGGGTTTAATTCACCATAGACATGGTGAAACTAGATGCAATTAATGGAAAGAATGAAAGAATAAACCCTAGAATTGGTAATTTGGAGCTCCTACATCCAAAAGTCGCCTCCAAGGAGTGAAGAAGGTGCTCTAACGTCTCTGTTTGCCAAAAGATTACCCTAAGAGTCGCACTGGGTCTATTTATAACACAGAAAAATAATAGAAATTCGGCCCAGGCCCATCATTTAGGTGCTCAGCGCTCAAAACCGCCCAGCGGTGGTTACGCAGGACGCTTAGCGGTCACTTGGCGCTCAGCGGTGTGCGACTCCAACACTCAACGCTGGATTGACGCTGAGCGATGGACGTGACTTCTCTTTTCCACCTTTTCTCGTCCTTTCTTGAGTCTAAATCCTTCCTTTTTCATATCCATCATTCAATTCTCATCAAATCTTGTCAAAACAATGTAAAAATAAGCATCATATCCCTAAAACCACATTTGTCTCTCTTGACCCAAACTAAGGTATTTTGCATGATTGTAAGCTCATTCTAAGCCATAGAGGTTGTGTTTTGATATCAAATTAATGTATAAAAATAACGGTTTTCCAACCGTTATCAATGTCCAAATTCAAATGGCTTCTTCATCACATCCTTCAAGAGACAGAGGAAAGGTTGTCGAGGCTGCAAGAAATGATGATCTCTCCAGGTGGATCAGTGATGAAAAGAGTCCTAAAAATTTTCTGAGGTGGACGAGGTTTAAACATATTGTTCCTCACAAATATTTGAACCTCGACTTGTTGGAAAAAGAGGGACTTTACTTCCAGGAATGGATTGAAACTCAAGGTCTCTCTACACTTGTCCAGATGAAGGGTGATTGGTACCCTGACCTAGTAAGGTTCCTCTATAACAATATGAGAAACATAGATGGTGTCCTTCATTCTCGAGTAAAAGGAGTAAATGTTCACATTGACAATGATGTTTGGTTTCAAGTTGCAGGATTAAAAGCTGAAGGTTTATTCTCTCACTTACGGTACTCAGAAAAAAATATAGGACTAAAGAAAAAGGAGGTGTACAGTAACTGGTTAAGGTTTCCTGGGAGACACCCAATTGAAAGATTATATGTGCATGAAGGACTAAATAAAGAAGAAAAGATAACAACACACATTCTTGCTCGGGTGATTTTACCTGCTAGATTTCTACATGACAGAATGACAACTGAAGATGTTTTCCTGCTGTATGCCATGAAGAATGATGTTCCTACCAATTGGGTGGCAGTAAGAAAAGATCATATGATTAATGCAGGAATCAAACATCAATGACATGTACCATATGCCGTGTTGATAAGCAAATTCCTTATCCTTCAAGGTGTGGATGTTAGTGGTGAAAAGAAATGCTCTTATGACTGCTCAAATGTGATAAATCGAAACACCTTGACTTCCCTTGACCTTGTGAAGACCACAAAGGGATGGTGCTTCAAGTATGAAGAGAATATGCTTCAAAGTTCTGGAAGCAATTTTGAAAGATTGGTTTTGGAAAAACTCAACAGAATCGAACAGAAGATAGACGCTATGGATCAGAAAAAGAATAACAATGATTCTCCAATTGAAGATTCAATTGAAGAAGAGTCTAGTGAAGACGATTCCATGGAAATTGTCTGAATCAGAATAGAGGCTTAGAATTTTAGTATGGAGTCTGTTTTGTGTTTTTGTTCTGTGTCTGTTTTGGTTTATTATTTGCTTTGGGTTTGTTTTGCTATCAGCATTATATGCCACATCATTTTGCTTCTATCTGATTGTAATCATTATGACTATGTGAATGAAATCAGATTTCCCTTTTAAATCAATGAGTGTGAATGGCTATTCTTTATTGTTGACTTAATCTGACTACTAAGTGTATTTGATGAAGAAGCCATTTAAGAATAGGATTAGAGATTTAGGGGAAGGTTACAGTTTCAATATAAGTTTGGTCGTTCATTGGCAGTAAATAGTTAGGGGTGCCACTCTTTTATTCTTTTTTTTTTCTTTTAATACACCAATAGTACATCGTTTTCTAAAGCCAATCGACATATTATTGTCAGGCAGAAGCAAAAAGAGTTACCCCTTTTTAATTCTTTTTTTCTTTTTTCTTTTAAACCACCAAGACTACATTAAATTCTTTTTAATTCCTTTTATTTGTCACCCAGAAGCCAAAGAGTTTCACCCTTTTTAATTCCTTTTATTTTTAATGCAACAATAAATGAAGAGTTACTCCCTTTTTAATCCAACAGCAAACGAAGAGTTTCTCCCTTTTTAATCCAACAATAAGCGAAGAGTTTCAACCAGAAGCCAAAGAGTTTCTCCCTTTTTATTTCATTTTATTTTTAATGCAATAATAAATGAAAAGTTAATCCCTCTTTAATCCAACAATAAACGAAGAGTTCTAATACTTGGACGTTTCAATATAAAAACCACCAATAGTACGTCGATCGCTTAAGCTATCTAACGTATTATTATCACCCAGAATTGCAAAAGCCAAAATATGAACGTCAAACTATAAGGAAGTAGATTTAGAGATGACTTTCTTTCCATTTTGAGCGGTGATTTTTTCAATCCTTAGAGTTTTTTGTCAATGACTGTGTCAACTTTCAATTTACCAGAGCCCCAAGAATCTTGTATGCGACACTTTCATTTTACTAGAGCCCCAAGAATCTTCTGTTGCAGTCAGGTTTTCAATTTACCTGAGCCCCAAGAATCTTTTTAGCGATTTTGACATTCCATATATATTTTCACCGCATACCATTTAGCCCACTCATCTACTTTAGATTTTGTCAAATTTGTTTTGTTTGCATTTCCAGATTGAGAATTGAGATAGACTTACTGATGACCAATCCATTTTCAACCGATCAGGAAAGAAGGATTTCTCTTTGAAAAATGGATTGGTCATCAATAACTCTATCACAATTCTGAATCTTGGAGTGCAAACAAAACAGATTTGACAAAATCTGAAGAAGATGAGTGGGTTAAATGGTATGCGGTGAAAATATATATGGAATGTTAGAATCGCTAAAAAGATTCTTGGGGCTCAGGTAAATTGAAACCTGACTACAATAGAAGATTCTTGGGGCTCTGGTAAAATGAAAGTGTCGCATACAAGATTCTTGGGGCTCTGGTAAATTGAAAGTTGACACAGTCATTGACAAAAGACTCTAAGGATTGAAAAATCACCGCTCAAAATGGAAAGAAAGGTGATGTGAATAACAAGAAGGGATCATCAATAATTCTGCAATAGAAGAATATGGATATTCGTCGTTTGATTTTAATTTTGTAATAAGTGGCTTCTTAAGCCATCTTTTTGTATTGCTGGTTGTAATCATCTTTTGAATATTAATGAAATTCTCTTTTGGCAAACAGTAGTGAATGGTGATTGAATTGTATAATTGATTAAATCTGATAAAATCACTTTTATGATTACAAATGTCCATTTTAATGTTACATGGTTACATTGCATCAGTATACTCAATATGGGATAGTGATTATTGCTCAATATACCATAGCTCTTTTTTATTAAAACAAATAATACATCATTTGATAAAGCCACTCGACGTGATATTAATGACTACTGTATTAATATTACGTCAAAATACTAGGGACATGACGTTTTATTGTTCATCCAGAAGCCAAATCGCTCCTTTTTTACCTTCTTATCTTTTTTTCTTTTTCCTTTCTAACCTACAATAACACGTTGAATATTAAAATATATGACATCCTCTGTATATTCGACAAATCAAAAATCTATCAACCTTTTTCTTCTGTTTTCTGTACTCCTTCAAGCTTTTTTATGTCCTTGAAGGAGATAACAGAAAACCGAAGAAAAAAAATTAACAGATGGAGTTCATAGGAGAAATTTTATGAATGGAAGATGTAGCGTTTTGAAAGGGTCCGAAATCCAAATGTATAACGTCCTCTGTATATTTGAAATCCAAAATCTATCAACCTTTTTCTTTTGTTTTTTGTACTCCTCCAAGCTTTTTTATGTCCTTGAAGGAGATAATAGAAAACATAAGAAAAAAAATTAACATATGGAATTCATAGGAGAAATTTTATGAATGGAAGATGTAGCGTTTTGAAAGGGTCTGAAATCCAAATGTATCAACCTTTTTCTTTGTGGTACTAACATTCCTTCAAGCTTTTTATCATGACAGAATCAAACCACTAAGAAGTGACTCCTTTTTGTGACCTAGAAGGAGATACTAGTAACACAAAGAGAAAAAGTTAACACAAAGAAACCTTGGAGTTGTTACAAGAAATTTGATAAATGGATGTCTACTTTGTTGGAAACCAGGTAGGCTTCGTTTTTACACCAAGAGGGGGGTGAATTGGTGTGTTGTCAAACACCAAATCTTTTCGCAGTCTTTCAATCAAAGTATTAAACTTTTTACAATTTCTTGAAATGCAAGTAATGAAAAATCATATGTAGCAGAAAAATGTAGTTGACTGCGTGAAAAGTAAAGTTGACTTCAATGTAAAAGTATAGGGATAAAGAAAATCAAACACTGAGTTTTATACTGGTTCGGCCAACAATGCCTACATCCAATGTCCTTCCAACCCAGGAAGCAAATGCACTATAATGGTTGCGGTTTTTACATAAGGAATTTATAGAAGACCTCCACGTCAAAAATATAAATCTTGTCTCTAACCCAAAACCAAAATATAGCTGCAAAACAATACAACCAGACTTGCAGCAAGAATCCCCTCTTCTGCAATTTGCAACACCACTTTCAACAATCCTCAAAGTGAACAATCCCTTGTAACCAACAGGTTCAAATACCAGCAGTCTTTAAGGATGTCAAGCCAGAAAAAATGCAGCAGTCTTCAAGGATGTCAAGCCTGAAAGTGATTAACCCAAAAGCACCTTTTTTATGCAGATACTGATCAATCTTTGTGTGCACAAAAGAACCTTCCTTTGAATCTCTTTCAAGAAAGATCACCACCGTCTTCTTGGAGAATTCTTGGAGCTCTTACAACAGAGAATTAAATCTGAAACAGAAATGAAATTGTCAGTTTTTCAAAAGTGTTGTGACTGATTCATGATCAATCTATTTATAGATTTCTGTTAATCAGATAGACTCTCAGTCGATTATGCTACTAATTCAGTCGATTGGATTATGACAGTTATAACAAACAGTCAACCTGGTAGCATACAGTCAACCAAAAACAAAACATATTTAATACAATTGACTAAGACATTAATGCTCAACTAACTTTTAAAAATATAGTCATTATAGTGCAAGAGCATAACAAAATTTTAAATCAGATAACTAATATAGTCGAATGTGTGGCGCACATAGTCGACTTCAATCTTGTAAAACATTTTGAAATTCTTTTCTTCTAAAAAATTCACAGAGCACTGATTCTCATAATCTGTATAAAGATTTTAGCATAGTCGAATCCATTAATAATGTAGTCGACTGCACTAGAACTTTGTCACACAATTATAAGTTCATGAAAGTACTTGTGGTTTTCAGCTTTAAAACATGTGCAGAAAAACATATGTAATGATGCATTGCACATAGCACATAAAGCATTATATACACGTTCCACATATATATCAATCAATCAACATAGGAACATGTAACACAGTACATAAGCATGTTCACAGATATAACAATCAATTTGCATAAGAACATGTAATAACAGCAAACAACATATGCATGTTATTAAGCAATGTGTTGTCATCATCAAAAACTAGATTGATATAGAAATTGTGTTGTCAACAATCTCAACATACTTAAATTATTATTGTTGGAAAAGGCCTGATATGGGCTTCAATAATAAAAGGCAGTCTACTTAAATGATATATGGGAAAATGTAGTTTGCTGCTAGAAACGAAGAGGCTGACGTCAATTTCTCCAGACTTCCAAAGTGTCTTTTTGGTTTAATTTTTTTTTCTTATAATCCAACAATAAACGTCGAATTTCTTGAGCATCTGACGTATTGGTCGCTCTTTTTTTTCTTTTTACTTTTTAAATTGCCATATAGCGTTTATTCTAGGGGGCTTCGACATGAAAGGCATTGGAGTGGTTTTGAGCATTAATTTTGTGTTGTTACCATAGTGGTTGTTGTGAGCATTAATATTGACTCTATAAATATAATGCTTAACTCATACAACTCCACGCTCACTTCATCGTCTTCCTCCTCTCTTTTTTACTATGCGGCATTGCATTTCCATGTGCGTTTTATCTCTTTTGAATCATTTAAACTTACTTTTACTCCGATTAAATTAGTCTTTAATGGATTATCTTCCATTTGAACCGATTAAAATGAGTTTTCATTGTGTTTTGGTGCAGTTTTGCTCGTGTCTTTTGGTAGCGTATTAGTACCTTCTCCCTTTAGTAGTTTCCTAGTAAGAAAAGCTTGCGTCTTTTGGTCTCTTATGGTATTTCAACCAAAACTGAACCTGGGTCCTTGCCTACTGGAGATTGGTTGTTCCTGTTGTAATTACAGGGGGTTGACTCATGGAGTCTGGACACTTTGAGGATTGTTCAAAGTGGGTTTAAAGATTGTAGAAGAGGGGATATCTTGTTGCAGGTCTTTGTTGTGTGTACTGCCTATATTTTTGTTAGAGGGTTAGAGAGGTGTTTTATATTTTTGACGTGGAGGTCTCTGTAAAATCCTTGTTGTAAAAAACTTGACCATTATAGTGCATTTGCTTCCGAATTGTGGAAGGACACTAGATGTAGGCATTGAGGCCGAACCAGTATAAAAACTTGTGTTTGAATTCTCTATCCCTACACTTTTACATTAAGTCGACTTTACTGCTTTCATAGTCAACTTTGTATTTTTCGCTGCACTTGAAATTTTCATTCCTTGTGATTCAAGAAACTTTGTAAAGGTTTATACTTTGTAAAAAAGATTTTAAAAAGACTTTGATTTTGAAACCTCACCAATTCACCCCTCTCTTGGTGTTGAAACGAAGTCTACCTGTTTTCCAACAATTAGACGTCTAACTTCATAGAGTATGACGTGGATATAAAAGAGTAACGTCGCCCTATGGTGTTCGACGTCAAAATTATGTCACCAGATATGACGTTGAACTCGAATGCGTCATTAAAAGCCAAAAATATTCGACGTTGTACACCTATTTTTGTACTTGTGTAAGTCTGACTTACTGTGATAAGTTTTTCCATTACATCATAAAAAATATGGACTTTTTATGACATCCAAAATTATAACATCATAACACTTGTCATAGAAAATTCATTTTATCTATCATAAAAAGTCTTTTCTACGTTGGTGATAAAGTGAATGAAAACATCACTTTATCAATCGATTTTGTAAGATTGAATTAAATTTTATTTTATTTTTCATAACATCATCTTTTATATATATATATATATATATATATATATATATATATATATTATGATTTTATTTTATTTTTAGTTAATAGGAGATCTTAAGCATAAATCCATCACTAGCAATGATAATTTTTTAATCAATATTACTTTTAGAAAGTTCTCTTAGGACACCATATGCCTTATGTTGTGCATGTTTATGAGGAATTTTTGTAGTGATAGAGAATCAACAAAATATAGAAATTGATAATTTGGTAACGAAAGAATATATACCCGAAAGTAGCTTGTGTAAGCAATTATTAACATCAATGGGATTTCATGACATGGAATCCAGCATTTCTTTTAACAGGTCCTCGGGTTCGATCTCTCCTAGTTCAATTATTTGAAGCAAAATGTATTTAGATAATTTTTGTCTACTCAAATGAACATATATGTATTTAAGTATTATTTTCCTCTACCGATTATACTCAAATATCCTTTTGAAATATTCCTTAGAATAGGTTAAAACATAGGATAATGATACTTAAACAACATTTTCTTTATAACATTTGAACATTATTTATGTGTCATTCTATGATTGGTCCATGGTAATATTTATGATTATTATTATTGATTGTGGAGTAATTTTGGACCAATCACAAAATGACACATGTTCAAATGTTGTACAAAAAATGTTGTCTAAGTATCATTATCCTAAAACAAATTACATTCTAAATTTGTCTTATTCTCCACATCCTTACCCTCCCTTTTCTTTCGTTTCTATTTGTTTAAATATAATATTTCAAAGAACAAATGCACTTAACATTGCAATGTTAGAGCCTAAGAGGCATGCAAGAAAATTAAGAACCCTAAGTCAATAATCCAAATCCAATTCTTGTGAAAAATAAAATAAAAAAATTCACCAATGACAACCGGTTAAGTTGAATATGAATAATATCTCCTGTTAATAAAAACTCCATTACCTATGAAATATTTGTTTAATTAATATCTGCTAGTTTTTTAAAACCGATAATAGTAAATATTTGCAAATATTTTAACAAAATATATTTTATAAACTTTTAAAATAAAATCTAAAGGAAACTACAAAATATAATATAAATTAAGTTAAACATAAATTAATTTTTATTTTAATTAAATTTAATCTAATAAAATATAAATTAATTTTAATTTTAATTAAATTTAATTTAATAAAATATAAATTAAATTTTATTTTAAATTTTTATAAATAATAAATATTTATCGATATGAATAATATAATATCGATCGATTTATAAATAAATATTAAAATATTTATTATTTAATACCAATTATGTAGATTTTGTAAATTTTATCCATAAATAAAAGAAATATATTTTTATCGTGAACCAAATAAGTAAAGAATTATGGTTGATCATGAGAGAGTCAATGAATAATTATAATATAAATAAGCAAAGCATTTTCTGAAAGATATTCCTCATTTGGGTGCTTTCACAATTGCCAAAGTCCCCAATATTTATACTTTAAATAATACTCACAAATGGACACTTTTTATCTTCCATGGACGATTCTGAGTAGATTCCAAGGAATCATCCTATCCCCCGGCAACCCACATGACACCTGTTTCCACTACTAAGTATTACTTGCTAAACCTTCCAACCACATATGTATATGTGAACAATATTTATCTCAATATCAAAATTATGAAAATTTTTAAATAAGGTCATGATTACGAACTTTAATATTTCAGATAAGTTGACATCCTAAAAAAATTAATCAATTATTTATCATCATATAAAAATTTATTTATAAAAAAATAAAACACTTTCCTTTTCTCTTTTCCTTTTTAACTTATGAGGTTTTTCCTATGTTGACCATTTTTAATTTTTTATCATTGTAGTATTACAGTTATTTAAATTAATTCAATTTGATTTATATAATTTATAAAATTACCTTCAGTTTAAATGTTATACATGATATTAAATTAAAAAAATATATTTTATCAGAACCTTAGTAAATCTTAACTTGAATTGGTTAAATTGCAATTTTAGTCTCCTTAAATTCTTGATTTCAGATTCTAATCCACAATCTTTATCCAGCTCTCAATTTTACATATCTGTTCCTATTTTATTTTTCACCTACTAATACTACATTCGATAATGCTCAATAAATAAGGTTGTGACTAAACGTTGTGACTAAACATACACAAAATTGAATATTAAATCAAATTTAAAACGTTGTGACTAAACTTGAGGGAAGAAAATAGACTAAATTTGAGGGGAAGAAAATAGAGGATTGAAAAATTTACAAAGAACTAATTAAAGAGGGACCTAAATTGCAATTAATGCTCCTTTTTCTTTTTATAAAACTCATGTTAGTTATTACTAATTAATTAGGCTGACATCTTTATTAATCATTTGTCATTACATAAAATATATTATTAAAAAAACATACTAAAACTTTGAGGCACCCATAAATTCTTTAAATACAATATTAAATGTTTCGATTTAAAATCTTTGAGGCACCCTTAGTTTACGCTATTAATATAAATTATCATCGAGAAATATAAAAACTAAATTAAAATAAGTTAAAGATGGTTTTTTGAAGTTGAAAAATTATACTACCTTTAAGGATATTTGACTAGCTTAAATTTTCATTTATATTTCTGTTGAATTAGGACTAATACACTACTTAATATGTTACGAATTCATTATAATTGAACCCGTTTACAAGATCATGATAAAAGAAAAAGGAAAAGTTTAAGAAAGTGTGATGTGACAACTCTAACGAAACAAATATACATATAGAACATAAAATAAGATCAGTCTTAGAAAAAGTAGAGGACCCACTTGCGAAACCCACACCCTATTGTTCCCTGGTTACTAAACTCAACCACATTTTGCCACCACCAGGAACGAAGCAAGCAAGTTTTAATTTTTCAAAGTCTTGATCTTAATAAAGACCATGAAGTAGTAATACAGTAACCGAATATGCTTCTAACAATTCTCATGCTCTCTTCAACGACCCTTTTCAAACCGCCACTTCATCACGCCAAGCATATGCTTTCTAATATTCTACCAAACCTTAGCTCATAAATTCCCCTCTCTAACCCTTTTTTTTCCTATCTTCATCACATTTCATTCATATTACACCAACCCATTTTTGCATTTCATCTTCTTCACACTGTTTTGTTTGTTTTCTCCCTTAAAAATAGCATTTTTCAACGTTATGAAGTTTGGAAAGAGACTGAAGCAACAGATTCAGGAGTCCTTGCCGGAGTGGAGGGACAAGTACTTGTCGTACAAGGAATTGAAGAAGCTCGTGCGTCTCATATCGGAGGCACCAACGTTGTTGAACGGTTCCTTGGAATATGGCAAAACCGAGGCTGAGTTCATTTGCTTGTTGAACAATGAAATAGACAAGTTCAATGGCTTCTTCATGGAGAAAGAAGAGGATTTCATCATTCGACACTTGGTAATGTTCTTCTTCACACTCCAATATATATATTTTCACTTTCAAATTCGTTTTTCATTATATCCATTTTGGTTCTTTAGTTATTTTTTCATAAGTTATATGTTTGAATCGTAATTTAGTAGTGTATGTTTGTTTTGTTGTTTCTTTTATATACGTCCAAATCACATTAAACAATGTTTTTTTTAATATATCTATAAAGCATGGTTTTGGTCCGTGATATCTATATATTAATACAAACACCCATTTCGTTTCTTGATATTATTTTTTATGTTATCAACTATTGTTTTCGTTTTCTTTTCATGGTGTAAAATAGTAGAGAGCGTGTACATGTCTTTATCCTTGTTTTAAGCAATCACGCAATTACATGTCATAGTTTATTAGACGAAAATTGTCTTTATAGAGGGAATTATTTTGTGCGTGTGGTAATTCATTTCGTTCTTCATCATAATCTCCTAGTTTATTCTTAGGAATATCCTTTTGAACGTTCAGTATGAGGAGTAAAAGATTGAAAGGTTTGCATTACCTATGTTGGTAACTATGATTAGAGTGGAGGTAGTGTTGACCAGCTGTGAAAGCGTATTTAATACGACTAATCTACTATTATTTATATACCAAATTATTTATATTATAAATTGGTGTGTATTTTTTTTTATAAACACTTTTAAAACAAAAAAATAAGAAGACAATAAATTAAATTAGATAATTTATTTATTTTCTAAATTTTTACTTTTAATTTGCGTGTAAACTAACTTTAAATTAATTTCCTTATTTTTTAATAAATATATTTATGGGAAATATTTTCCACATGTACGTCTGATATAATATATTAAGTAGCTGGTGTTCAGTAACCAACTCAATGGTTCAACCGGAAATTTTGAATTACATGCGAGAACCATTGAATTCCCTTAATTGTTAATCGTGAGCAGAATATAAGCTTGTGTAAAATGAAAAGTGAAATTACGTGCACAATTTTCGGTGGGATAACATTATCAGAAGTTGAACAAAAAATTTATATATAGTATTTTCATTTCGTTTACATACGAGGGAATAGAGTGAAAAAAAAAAAAACTAAAGCAGTTAAAGGTAAATAGTGAATTTAATCCTTAATCTTTTTTTAGTTGGACAAAATAATCATTATAAGAAAATCCTTAAATAACAACTAATTTTAGAGACAAAAAAATAATTAGTTACTATAGTAATTATTTTTTATACTAATTTATAAATTAAAAAATTTGTCTCTAAAATACTCACAATTCTGAATAAAGAATTTTAATTAGTGATCAATTATGCTTTAAATTATTACTAACATTAGTTATCAATATTTTGACTACTAAAAGAATTAGTGTCTAAATTGATCATATAATTTATAAATGAATCAAAGTGAGAATTGAATTTGAATTTAGTTTTAAATGTAATGAAAATAAATAAAAAAATACACAAACTTTTTTTTTACCAATGTACTTTTATAAACAAACAGGCATAAATGAACCCTCAAACCACCGTTATTTTGTCATTGGAGATCAAACCCTGACTTGGAAGCGTAGTTTTGTACAATAAGAAATGAGGAGGAAACCCTGGTTCAGATATATAGAAAAAATTTATGTTGGATATCTTATTGTATTACATAAGTTAGATCATTTATATTGGACATTACAAAATAAGACGTCCGACGTAATTCATTTTCACTTATTTACAAAAATATCACTATGTTTTATTTATCTGAGCTTCCTAGTTGTTAGACATAAATTAGGTGATGTAAATGCCTACTTTTGTGTTAGTTCCATTTTTAACAAATATATCATTCTTTAGTTAGTTGTAGATCAATAATATATTCTTCAAAGATACTAAAGTAGAAATAGATTTACATTTCATGATTCTATAATGTTTCATTTAAAAGATCAAACTATATCTTATTCTTGATCAAAATGAGCAAATTTCACTGATAGACTTATGTTGCAAATATACAAAGTAGGTATTTTTTTGGATCCCGACCACTCATAGATAAGACTAAGTATTATTTGAACTACAATTACTTAATACTGTTTAAAAAAACAACCATTTTTGATTAATATTGAGTATGATTTCGAATACAATCATGACTAAAATCAAATACTGTTTGAGTTACAACTCTTCCTCATTAAACAAGTTACAAAGAAGTAATATAAAAGATCACAAATTTACATGAGGATAGTGTCCAAATACAAATGTAAGATAAAAAAAATACTCTCTTAGGTTGTTAAAAAACACAAACAATATTTTTGTCTTATTGGGTATAAGGATTGTTTAAAGATTGCAGAAACGTATGTTTTATTGTCGTCCTTTCTATCAACATTTCTTTTTTAAAAGATCTTCCATGTTATTGAGTTTGAGAAGAAAAAAGTCACGATTTCGCCTCAGTAATTGAGATCTTAAAAGAATATTTTATTCTTCTAACTTGTGTCTTTTCAGTTTGAATATAAAGATGTATTACATACTTTTAATGTAATATTAAATACATGACTTTTTTTTCACACTCGATATGAATTATCAAATCTAAATAAGATAGCTTTCTTTCTCTCAAAATTAGAGAAAAGTCTACAACCTTACAAGGTTGACATCTCAACTTTTTAAGAAAAATTATTCAATTTTTTTAAGAAACATTATTGATGTAAAACAACTCTAACACATTCTTTAGGATTTTTTTTTACGCAAACACATCTTCGTAAAATAGAGGCGAACATAAAATACATTATCTTCATTATAGAATATCATTTATAATGTTAGAATCACACTATACAATGCTTAAGGTCCATCGAAATCTAATGCGTATAAATCATGTTTTATAGTTTATTATAGGTTACTTAGTTAAAATAGATGGTCTTATGAACTTAACTCTAACAATTGGAACAATAATAAATGTGAATTTTTCTGGAGAAAATCAACCACTTTTATGGTGGAGAAAATGGAGCAGATTGGTTTTCGTTGGAACAGCGTGAATAGTGTTTGGCCGAGCCTTTAAATTTCTTCTATCAATTTTGAAAACGGGAGATTTTAATTTCCAAAATGTATTTTAGTTGTTCAATGATGTTTTGTTTTGGGACTTTTACAACCACGTCTTGTCCCCACGTTACCTATCCCTTACGCGTTAGGTTAGGTGCATGCAACAATGTTCTGTTTTTTCCAACCAGTTTCAATGTATTTGTAGCAAATCATGTTTATTATTATGTTGACGTTGAATTAGATGCGAATAGCGCAGAGTTTTATGTTATAAATTTTGAATATAATATTATAAAATATCTACTTTTGAATATTATTAAAAATAATAATATTTTAAGAGATATTTTAGGTTATCAGTCTAATTCATTCTCTTCATTATAAAGTATTAATTTTAGTCTTTTTCTTTAGTTTTTTCTTAGTTTTTATTCTCTTTTTTTCTTTTTTAAAATTATCCTGGATATAAACTCTATGAGAGTTTCTTGCTAGTTCTGATATCTTCAGACGTTTTTTTGAGAAGTTCCTGTTATATCCTGAGGGACTTGTGCAATATATCGCGAATAAGTCTTTAAAGACAGTGATTTACACGCCTCAAGAAATTACGGTATAATTTATAAATATTTTTACTACCATCTTAAGGACTTATATTTCAATTTCGTTACTGTCAAAAGTCAAAAAGATACGAGAAACTTACCTTTATTTTATTGTTTTATTATATGATGAATTTGAAAACATGTTTGATTTTCTGAGAAAGCATGAAAGAACTTATCTTTATTGTTTTATTTGATCATGTGATGAATGTTGATATAATTTTAGATTGTTATTTTTAATTAATTATTCGATGACTATTAATTAAAAGTTTGAATGCTTAAAATCCATGGTTGGATACTTGTGATCTGATAATGTGGAACCTTAAATTATTTTGGAGAGAGAAACCCTATGTTTCTTTCCTTTTATTTACTTTTCCATTAAAAAGGAAAAGGATTTTACGTTAGGTTTTTATTCCTGTTGCTTACCTTTTTGGTTAAAAAAAAATTAAAAATAAAAAATAAAATAAGGATAGTTTTAACAAATAGCCACAGGTAACGTAATGATGCTATTTTGTTTTCTTTAGTAAATAATATTTTTTATTCAAAATCCTAATTGTATACATTAGGATGAGACCCTTGATCTGCATTTTAAATTTTTTAAGTAGAATATTCTCCTTTCTCGCGAGCATTAGATATTCTTCATTATTTTTTTTTTTCTTCTTCCTCGTCTTGGCTTAAAGTCGCGCATCCAACCCAGCTTAAGATTCTTCGTCCCGCGCGAGAGATTAGGAGAGCTACCTTCTTCTTCTTCTCTTTTTCATTTATCGCAAGCAACCCAGAAGCTTCAAGCTTCTTCTATGTTTCGTTCTTGCGGGGGTAAAATATCATACAAGACGTGGCGAAGGCGCGGCTATGGTGCGGCGAGAGCTTTGCGTTCCGCGGAGAGGGCCTCTGCATGTTGATTAGCAGAGGGTTTCGTTTGGGGATTTTTCGGAGTTTTGTTCTCGCGTGAGACTAGCGATTTGGGTGGATGATTTTGATTCCTCTTCTGATTTTGAATTTAGGGTTTCTGTGATTGTAAATTGATCTTGCAATTTGAGATTTAAATTTGGGTTCCTGAAATTGTTTCTGAAATTGGGAAATTTGCAATCTGTTCCTGCAAATTGGGAATTAGGTTTTCGATTCAAAATTGGGCTTTCTGTTCTTGATTATGCAATTTAGGGTTTTATTGTCCTCTGATTTTGGGGTTTAAATTGGAATCTGAAAGTAAGTTTTGTGTATGGGAATCTCTTGTGTTGTTGATCGTTTTGAGTTTTTCTTTATGCATTTTGATTCGCGATTGGGGTAAATTTTTTCGTGTTGATTCCTGGTGTGATTTTGGGGTCTGCGTTGATTAGCAGAGGGTCGTTCCTTTCTCCCTACGGCGGTGAGAGTTTCCAGTATCGAATTGGAACTAGAAATTAATTTGGTTTAGAAGAGAAGCGATGAGACTGGGAAATAATGAGATAATTAATTAAAATAATAAATTATTTATTATTTTGAATTAATATTGAATTATATTTATTTATAATTTGTCATTGCGTGAAACTCATTGAGCACATCCTTTTTTTTGAATGAGAATTTAGAGAATGAAATCTAGTTTTAGGTGTTACAATCATAAGGAAGTGAGATAGTATATTACTGTCCCAAGAACAATATTTTGAGAACCTTTTTGAGAAGTTTGGGTATTATGATTTCAAATCTGTGAGTATTCTTTATGATGCTAACTCTAAATCAGTGAAAAATAAAGGACAATCATTCTCTCAACTTTAGTATGTCCAGATAATTGGGAACTTACTGCATTCGATGAACTTTTCTAGACTTGATATTGCTTATGCAGTAGGTAGACTGAGTAGGTACACTCAATATCGTGCACTTTCCAGGCTTATGAGAAACTTAAGAGGTTCAATGGATTATGCCATTGAATATAGTGGATTTCCCGCTGTACTAGAAGAGTACAGTGATGCTAACTGGATCTCTGATTCAGATGAAACAAAATCCACTAGTGGTTATGTATTCACACTTGGGGGGTGGTGCGATTACATGGAGATCAGCCAGACAAACAATTATTGTAAGATCAACAATGGAATTTGAGATTGTCGTTCTTGAGATGGTTGGTAGTGAGGCTGAGTGGTTGAAAAAATTCTTAGCAAACATTCCACTAGGAATGAAACCAACCCCATCGGTGTCTATACACTGTGATTGCCAATCGACAATAGCTATAGCTAAAAAGAAGAATTACAATGGAAAAAATAGACATATCCAATTGAGACACAATTTGGTGAAGCAACTGCTAAAGAGTGGAACTATTTCCATTGATTATGTGAAGTCAGAACGGAATCTAACAGATCCTATGATAAAACCCATGGGAAGACAAATGATATTTGAAACATCGAGGGGAATGAGACTTAAGCCACTGACAAACAAACAAGTGATGGTAACCCAACCTTTATGATTGGAGATCCCATGAATAAGGTTCATATGGGTAAAAACAAGTCACTTGTTAGTTCTGATAGCACTCAATTGATTTTAATCAATTATGTCCCTTCCTATGGTGTGTGAAAGTGCTAAAGACTGCATTGTGAGAGGTTAAACTTTGTTGTTAAAATTCTATATGGTGAGAGAATTTATTTAAACAAAGGTTTTAATTATTTTCATATCCCTTATGGGTGGTGTATGATTTGCAGCATACATTTGATGAAATCACCTATATGAGTGTCAAGTGGGGCCGCTTGCATGAGATCTTGGCATGATCTCTAGAGCACTCATGAGTACCGGGCACGCGCATGGCCTAGTATGCGCATTACAGCGATAACAGCAAGGATTGTGGGGGTGTATTGTGATTGATAAATCTCTAACACACTCAAGTGTCTTTGGTTCATATAGCTTGCTATACCAACTACACTGTGTGTTAAGCTTCTTGATCTAAGACTGGTTCATATAGCTTACTATACCAGTTCTGATGCATTACATCTTGTGAAACCCAGAATAATTTCTTTTCTCTTTCGTTTGTATATATATTTTGCAATATGTGGGGGATTGTTATAAATTTTGAATATAATATTGCAAAATATCTACTTTTGAACGTTATTAAAAATAATAATATTTTAAGAGATATTTTAGGTCATGGGCCTAATCCACTCCCTCCACTACAAAATACCAAGTTCAGTCTTTCCCTTTAGTTTTTTCTTAGTTTTCATTCTCTTTTCTTCTCTTCTAAAATTATCCTCGGTATAAACTCTATGAGAGTTTCTTGCTAGTTTTGAGTTTTGAGATCCTCAAACATTTCTCTGAGAAGTTCCGATTGTATCTTGGGGGACTTGCGCAATATACCGCGGATAAGTCCTTAAGGACAGTGATTTACACGCCTCATGAAATTGCGGTATGAGATTTTGTAAGCATTTTTACTACACTTTATTTGCTCATACTTTATGAAGTAGAAATAAAACAAAATCATTAATTTAATCTTGATAACATTAAATCATTTTAATTTCTAACTCAACAGGAAACACAGAGGTTGAGAATATTATAAACTAGATTTAAGCCTAACTTAATGTTGCACCTCTCTTATATATTATTAAGGATAGACTCTAATTATAACTCTAATACTAAATTAGAAAGTGGAAAACTCAACTCAATCATACAAAATCAATTTATAAAGTAAAGTTTGCACTCTACTTATATATTATTAATTGACGCTGTTTCTAGTCGATACGGACTTCAAATAAAGAAAAAAGTGTTTTTTTATTATTAGATATATCTGGTGCAGGAAGTACAACTGAGAATCAAGAGAGTAGTTGATTTATGGGGGCCAAATGGTAGAGAACCTTCAAAAGCAGATTATAAAGAAGAGATGGGAAAAATCAGAAAAGTTATAGTGGATTTCCACGGTGAAATGGTTCTCTTAGTAAATTACAGCAACATCAATTACACAGGTACCATATTCTAAACTTCAGATCGCAGAGTAATTTCTTCATATGTAAGATAATATATCAGTAAATAACAGCAAAATCATGGCATAATTGAATGAGTAAGAACGATGAAATTTGTAGGATTGGCTAAAATTCTGAAGAAATATGACAAGAGAACAGGGGAGCTTCTGCGTTTGCCGTTCATTCAGAAAGTGCTGGAGCAGCCCTTTTTCACAACAGATCTAATTTCAAAACTTGTGAAGGAATGTGAATGCATAATTGATGCAGTGTTCCCTGCTGAGGAAGAAGCAGAAAGGGCAAAGGAAGCAAAAGAGGCCATCACAGTTGCAGGAGAAGGAATATTCAGAAACACAGTTGCAGCTTTACTTACAATGCAAGAGATCAGAAAAGGTAGCTCCACTCAGAGTCCTTTTTCTCTGCCTCCCCTCAACTTGCCTGACTCTGATCTCATCCAATCAATTCAGCTCAATGCTACAGTTCCCATTGTGTAGTGTAGAACTCTTGATGTATTACAGAACACAGTCTGTTTGGTTCAGAAAATAGATACCATACTTAGAATTTGGGATGAAGAAATTTACTAGTCATGAGTCCATATTAATATGATATACAATATGTTTTTGATGAGTAGGGAGTTATTTCAAGGATTTTTAGTAATTATTGGTTAGGATAATTTTGATTTCAGATTTTTTTGTTGGTATTGTTTTTTAATTGTATCTTTAAAATATACTGATGTTGACATTTTAAAATATTTTTTAATAAATTTTAAAATATAAAAATCAGTGTTCATTGTCTGTATTTTGAAGATATAATAGAGAAATAATCCAGAAAAACTCGACAAATAATCTAAATTTCATAATTTTACATTTTATTTTAGTGTGATATGGTCAACTAATTTATTTTTCAAAGTATTTCAAACGAAATAAAAACATCTTATGTCAGTTCACTGGCCATGTTATCTCTATGTTTCTCCGAAACCCTTCTGTACAACTCAAGCTTGCTTTTTCTTCAATTTCAACACTAACAGATATTAACTGTAAACTTAATAAAAAGTAACTTTTAGCATAATATATTTTTTATTTATTCAACTATTAAATTGTTTATATCTTATTTGTTTATATTGGCATAGATTAATGAAAGGATTCATATATTTTGAAAATCTATAGTATGTCAATTTTGATGTACATCACTCGAAGTAGTAAATAATTGTGAGGGCCAAGAGTTTATGGATATGATTCATATAATTAATAAGATTGCTATAGAATAATCTAATAAAAAACTATCACATAATGTAAGGGTATTATCACTTAAAATCCTTATTCCCTTATAAATAAAAAATTAGACATTATAGGAGAGTTTTGTCATAATCTATTACATGTAGCGTCTTCTGCATACATCAGTATTTTAACCAAGCTAGGTTCTCTATTGGTGATTTTTTTCCCTGCAGAGCAAAATTCTCTTTTTTAATTGCGTATGTAGCATCTATGTAGAAAATTTCGGTTGCCAGAAAGACTAAATCTGAACGTGAATGCTTAACTGTTTTGACTGAAAGAATCCAATTTTGAACTGATGTTTTAATTTTTTTTTTGTTTTCAATTTTTATTAAATTAAAGGGTAGGACAAATTTAAAAAAAGTCTTATGATTTTTTATGGTAAAATTATAGTTATGGTTTGATTTCTAAAAAAAAACAATTGTATTATTTTATGTTTTTGAATATTAGACAATTTTATGTTTTTGAGTATTAGACAATTTTATGTTTTTGAATATTGAACAATAGGAGCTGGACAAACAATTAGTTAAGAAATGGAAAATATATAGGTGTAATTTAGTAATATAAACTTCCTTTGATGAATTAAAAACCTATTCTTTCAATGGAAATAATGTTATAAGATTAATTTATTATTTAGAAATGATTATTTAAATATTGAAAAATGTTGTTTTAGTTAAATTTCTTATTAATAGGATGTAAAGGTTTTAATAGGTGTAGGAAAAAATTAAGTACATATATGTGTTTAAAAATGGAATTACTTAATGTTAGTTGCAAATAATTTTACGAAATTTTCTATTTTAACCAAAAAATTAAATTTTTCATTTTAAATAAGTTGTTTTCTTTTTGTTTTTCTTTTAAAATATTTATTTTTAAATAAAATGGTGGTACAAAAATTTGTTGTGAAGTTAATTAGACAAGAACAATGAAATTGAAAATGTATAAGTGGATAAAAATTTATTAATTTGATGATTGAATTTATAAAGTTGAATACAATTAACTATTTGTAATGGATCCTTTAATATTAGGGATACAAGATAATGATTTCTTGTGTATCCTGGTGTTTGATAGTATAAGCACTCGTGTTAGTGTTTTCTTTTTTTGATGTTCATCTTAGTATTGATTCTAGATGATTTGAGTCGATCCTTTGCGTTCCTTCTTGTGGTTGGATTTGATGAAACTTGTGGGTCTTAGTATGATGGCCAAGTCTTAGCTCCCCAAATATACGGTCATACACTTTCATGACGACATTCAACCTATAATGGGGACCGATATATATGTTGAAGTCGTGATGGACATGTTTACAAGTTTCTAAGACATGAAAACACAATGGATGAATTTTTTGAAACTTCTCATAATCACACCACTGTTCATCCAACCTGATGACAAATTTACTCGGAGGGCATATTTCTCTTAGGTTGACCATCTTCTTCACTCTGAATCTTGTTGTATTTCTATCAAATTCAACCACCCTATGGTTGATAGATTTTGAATCACCATCTTGTAGGACCTTGGTGGCCTTTTCAGAATAGGCATCACCAACACTTATCATTATAGTTATATGTTTCCCTATTTATGTGAAGAATGTGTGACATCTTGTGTTTGTGACCAAAACTATGGAGGACATTGGTAAATTTCTTGTTTGCTTCAAGATTGAGTTGATTGTTTCAGCCAAATTAGTTGTTAGGTGAACCCATCTTTTTCCTTAATCATACACAAGTGTCCATTAATGTCTTAGAATTTGGTCAATCGAAGTCACTACTTTCAGATTGACTTTCATATTGTAGTAATAGTTACATTACGATTTAGTCATTTGAATGTTGCATATATAATTAAAACAAATTAATATTGATTAAATATGATAGAGAATAATGAAAGATCACATATAATTGAATAAAATATTTGAAATTTAAGTACTTTAATAGTACTAAACTATCTATCAACAATCACAATCCTTTTATCCCTTCTTTGGAAATTGCTCATCAGACAATTCAATTTTGATTAGACTTCACTATGAACTTGATAGGACTTTACTTCTAAGCTTTATTGGGTAGGTGTGACAAAGACTCAATCTCTCAATGAACGCTCTAACATGCACTTTGCCACAAATGCAAGACTTAACACCTTTATTGGTAACCGTGCCAAAACACATATTTTCTTTTAGTACACTTAAACCTAACATGTATTGGGAGATGAACTAACTTAGTCTATGAATCAATGCTCTCGCATGCACTCTGTCACAAAGACAAGACTTAACATCTTTAGTGGTTAATCGTGCCAAAACACATATTTTCTTTTAGTATAGTTACCCTAGACACGTATTGGAAATGGGTTGAATCAATCTCTCAATGAATGCTCTGGTATGCACTCTGCCACAAAGACGAGGCCTACCCTTCTCCAGTCATATATACCTTTTCTTCTTGATCTAATGATTGAGGATGAGAAAACTCTGATATGATTTCTACTTCTTGTGCTGATGCTTCACATGCTTCCCTGAAAGTCTCGTTTGTATATTGTTATTCTTCCAGAGTGTTCGTTTAATTTTAGGATTGTAAACTAATTGATCAGTTGAAATATTGCCTCTCATATAAAACAAGTTAACACTAGAAGAAACAAGTTAATAATTAAAGGTTAATTTATAAACAAAATTTAAACTTTTTATACCAAAATAGAAATAAAATAATCATATCAACAAATTATGAACAATTTAAACCAAAATTGGTAAATAAAACACAATTGACTAAATAAAACTTTAGTTTCGACAACAACACAAAAACCTTTTATGATATTGGCAAGTGTATCAAATCGCACACATGTAATAAAGTGGAAAGTCTATATTTTATTTTCCCAAGAAACTCGTGTTTGATTAGAAAAACTATGAATATTTGTTAATTATGGCTAAGAACTTTGATATAATGAAAATAATTGATTTGTAATATAGATAATGCTACCAATGAGGAGCATTGGTATCTTGAAGATATTATAGTTTTGATGATGTTACAAGATGAAGACTTGAAGATTATTGTTGTAATCACTTTAAAAGCATTCTGTAGAATAAATTGTAATAGGAATAACTTTGTTGATATAAACACTTAGAAGTTCTCCTGTCTAGAGAAAGTTTGTGCAGATAATCGATTATTTGGCATAATAATTGATTATCATGAGCCTATTTGGAAAAGAGTTGCTCACACAAATAATCGATTATTGGTCAAGATAATCGATTATTTCAGTCTGAGTTAGTATTGTCCAAGTTGCGCAAATAATCGATTATTCCTCAAGATAATTGATTATCACTTTTTGGAAACCCCATAACAGACACAAATAATCGATTATCACTTTTGATAATTGTTAGGACCCTGGCAAGTGTACCAGATCGTTGTCAAGTAATATAATTGGTAAACCCAATATCGTTCTCCCAAAGGACTCAAAGGCCTTATCTTTCGTGTAAATCAATATCGTAAAACTTGTAGAAAAAATTAATTTGTGGTTTGAATGCAAAAACAAAAAGTAAACATGCAAATGCAATTGATTCAATTGACAAGAAAAAGGTATGGATGAATGGAGTTGTTGGGGTTTACCATTTCATCTTATCCACTATCTTATATCTACTCTTCTTATTAAATTCGCTTTATTATCTAATTGTTATGCAAACTTTCTTGGTCTACCCTAAACCCGATCCCTCGGCGAGAAGAGCCTACTACTAGTTACTGGCTTACTATCCCTAGTCTCCTGTTAAGACCCTGACAAGTGTACCAGATCGTATCAAGTAATAAAAATCGGTAATCCCATTATCGTTCTTCCCAGAGGACTCTTAAGGCCTCATCTTTTGTGTAAACAAATTGTTTAAGACTTGAGTAAAAGAAAATTAGTTTAAATGGTTTGAATACAAAACAGAAATAAACATGCAAATGCAGGAATTTAATTGACTAAGAGAAACTATGAATGAATGAAGTTGTTGGGGTTTACAATTTCATCTTATCCACCCTCATATATCTACTCTTCTTATTTACAGTAAATGATCAATAAAATAATGATAGGTCTTATTGCGGTACATGAGTTTGTGAAGTTGTAATCCCAAATCATGCTCTCTCTGGAGAAATATTGAGGAAAAGAGTTTTTCAATAATTTAAAGAATTCGATTTGAGTATAAAAATAGTTTTTCATTATCAATTCATTATAAAAAGTTTATCTCGATTTTTTTCCCAGAATGTTTACTTTTTTAGCGACATATAAATATATTGGATGACAATGGGTTAAAAACGCTTCTAACAACATCAAATTTAAAACTAATTTCATTGTTGTTCTTTGCCAAAAGAATTAAATTTGGTTTCGCACTATAAGTCAAAAAGATAACAGAAAGATCTCAAAATCCAAAATATAAAAACAGACAACCGCCCAGGCGCCAAAATTGGCCGCTGAGCGGTTTGCCTCTTGTCGCTCTGAACGCTCAGCGTCACTGCATGGGCGCCAGACAATACTGTTCCTCGAACTAGGACGCTCAGCGGTTGAATTTACCGCTGAGCGTTTCACAGACTCTTCTTTTCTTCCTTTTTCTCCTTCATTCTTAAGTCTATGACCTTCCTACTTCATTGCCATATTCAATTTTCATCAAAAACCCTGCAAAACAATGCAAAACAAGCATAATATCTCTAGAAACAACTTTTGACTCTCAAGTGACACAACTTAAGAGTTTTACTTGATTCTAAGCTCATTTTAAGCTACAAAGGGTGTGATATAATATCAAATTTATGTATGAAATTAACGGTTTTGAGACCGTTATCACAACCGCAAACTTAAAACTTTGCTTGCACTCAAGCAAAACAAAACAAAACTTGGCCTTCCAATTTTTCATCAAATAGTTCTACACTTTTCAAAATCCTTTTCTTCATGACAAGTTATTTTCCAATTCAGATTTTCAATGGAATCCTACCAAAATGCAAGCATGCTTTCAATCCAATCTAGTTCACCTACTTCAATATTTCCCAACAGATGTTTTATTCATGAATGATCAATCCACTAAGCATATAGATGTAAACATGGATTTCAACAATTCTTACCAAGCAAATGTTTCACTCAATCACTCAAGTGTTTCAGGACCCACTCCACTCTTTACTATTCACATGTCACATAGAACAATATTGCCATTTATCTAAAACAATCAAAATCCTTAAATGCAAATACCATCACAAGGACTTTTCCAAGGCTTGTAATAAGGTTGGGCTATCAAGAAAATTTGGTTTTTCTGGATCGCAAAATCCTTGAATTAAGAGAGCTATTTCATCATTGAAAAGGTTCAAGTTTAAACTCTCTCTATCACCCATCTCCTTTATTCCCAACTTCTTTCCTTTTTATCAATTTTGCATTGAGTTCCTTTTTCATGCTTTTACTTTTTCCTTTTCTTCTTTACTCATGCATTTTTCTTTTCAATACTTGAACTCAATGCTCTTCTTTTGCCTTTCAATTTTCCCCATACAACCCCAAACTTGAACCTTTTCATCACATAAGATTATTCTCAACCCTACTCAAGATAAATAATTTCAAATCAAGGGTTTTCATCCTGTTTAAGGCCAAGGTTCAAAAAGGGTATAAAATTTTAAACTTCTTTTTTTTGGTGAAAATTTGGCTAAATAAGGGCTTCCAAACATGGCCTTGATCATATAACATAAGCATGCAAATCAATTATCAAGACTAAGGCAATATCATTCATGATTCCCTGTGAACAATACATATATCAGTGAAAATTCTGGAGCTCAAGACCTCACACAACATGCTTTCTCACACATCATTCATTTATCTTGCTTAGCATCACAATCACAATCATAAACCACAATACATCTGTTCATATAGTTAGTGAACCATTCAACTGGATATCATCACACATACATTCTCAGTCAACCACATTCAATCATTATCAAATACTTGTCATGCATTTTAATACTACCATCAGAACCATTGTACAAGCCAAGCATAGACACAAAATAAAAGTTCAACCTATTCTACAAATTCAAAGTACAAAAGAAAAAGAAACATGGGTTGCCTCCCAATAGCGCTTGTTTAACGTCATGAGCCTGACCCGAACCTGTTTAGCACTCATCAGTAAGTGCAACCCTTACCAACACCCTTCAGTGGGTGTGCCTTCCTGTATCCTTTAGTAGATACATAAAAATCTTTAGCTTCCCTCAGTAGAAGCTACCCAATAAATTCAACATCCATCAGTAAGTGTTGATACTCCCGTTGCTTGATATTCTTTTCTTTTTCTTCTTACTGCTGAATTTCTTCAGAAAATTAAGAACACCAAGCACCTGTTTCCATGTTTCAATCATAGGAACTTTGATCTTCAATTTCTTAAAGATTTCCATGAAGCACATAATTTTCTTTTCTTTCCTATGATATTTCTTTTTATGAGGAAGAGGTTTTTCATGTGATCTTTTCTTCTTTCCTCTCTTCCTCTTCTTCTCACTCTTCTTCTCCCTCAACTTTCTCTTTTTCTTTCTTTTTATTTTCTTCTTTATTTTTGCACATTTTCTATTTTTCTCTTTTTTTCAACCACTTGAATGGTAAAGCTCCCTGAATCTTGTGATTTAGGAGGTAATGTCCTTTGTATGATTGCACTGCAATTTCCTTGCACCTCAATAGTTTCCTTCTCAATATACTTCCTTTTCTTCATGAGAAGTTCTTTCAAAAATTTCGCATATGATGGCATTTGCTGAAGTGCTTCAGAAAATGGTATGGTTATTTCCAACTTCTTAAAAATTTCCATACAACGCTCAAACTGCTTTTCTTTCTCCCTCCTAAAATATGTATCTGGATAGGGCAAGGGTTTTTCATACTCCATCTCTTTCAATTTTACAGCCTCTTCTTCTATCTTTTCTTCATCTATCTTCTCCTCAACAACAACCTTTTCTGTTTCTATATCTTCTATCTTTTTCACCTCTTTCTCTATCTTGTCCTCATCAACAACCTCATCAATTTGTGTCTCCAAATTCCTGAAGGTAACTTCATAGCTCTTAGAATCGTACTTCTCCAAAAAATTGTCGAACTTTTCATTAAGGCTTTTGACTTGTTCTGTCACATCAGCTATCTGATGACATAGTTGTTGATCATACTCCCACGTTTCTATTGGTAAAGAGATTTGTTGCTGCCACTAATATTGTTGCATCTCTTCCATGCTTCTATGAGAAGAAAATCTTGTATACATGCTCTGTGGAAAAAATTCGTCATTCTTTACACTCTCCGCTATGCTTGTGACATGGTATACTTCCAAATTCATGATCCTCTGAAGAAGTTCATCAGAATTTGTATTTTTCTTAAGTGGAGTAATTTGTTGCTCATCAGCTTGCCCAGATTGGCTTTGATCCATGTATGAGTGAGGTTTCCACCAGTGGTTGAAATTATTTTGGTAGAATTGAGTTCCCATATAATTAAATTCTTGTCCAAACTGCATCCTGCAAACATTAGGCACAAAACCCTAGAAAACATTTATTAGAACAAAAATAAAATAAACATAAAAATCAAGTCAAATTTAATCAGTTTACACTACTAGAAAAGTTAATCCAAGAGTCCCCAGCAACAGCGCCAAAAACTTATTAAGACCCTGGCAAGTGTACCATATCGTATCAAGTAATAAAAATCGGTAATCCCAATATCGTTCTTCCCATAGGACTCTTAAGGCCTCATCTTTTGTGTAAACAAATTGTTTCAGACTTGAGTAAAAGAAAATTAGTTTAAATGGTTTGAATGCAAAACAGAAACAAACATGCAAATGCAGGAATTCAATTGACTAAGAGAAACTATGAATGAATGAAGTTGTTGGGGTTTACAATTTCAACTTATCCAGCCTCACATATCTACTCTTCTTATTTACTTTGCTTATTTATCATATTGCCATGCAAACTTTCTTGGTCTACCCTTAACCCAATCCCTTGGTGAAAAGAGCCTATTACTAATGCATGATAAGCGGAAGCAAAATACAATTGATCATCCTACCCCTATCCCTAGGCGGTATTAACATAATCAAGGAATTCTCCCCAGTTCATGACATTACTGTACGTCCCCGTATCAATAAAGACAAACAACATCTACCGAATGAGTTAAACGGTAAAAGCATTAAATACAGGTAAAGAACCCAACAATTGATAAATCAAGCATATGCAAGCATATAAAGTAAACAAGAATTTGGATATATGAGAGTTTCAAAAGATTACATTATTCCCCAACAACAAAGGGTTTAGTTCACCATAGTCATGGTGAAACTAGATGAAATATAATGGAAGAATGGAAAAGCAAACCCTAGATTTGATAAAGTGGAGCCTAAGCATCCAAGAAATATCCTCCAAAGGTGTAAAGCTTTTGTGGACGTTGTTCTCTGCCAAAAGAATTACATTTGGATTCGCACTAAGGCTATATATAAGTAAAAAAGATAACAGAAAGTTCTCAAAATCCAAAATATAAAAACAGACAACCGCCCAGGCGCCAAATTGGCTACTCAGTGGTTTGCCTCAACACACGCCACCGCCCAGGCGCCTAAAATGACCGCTGAGCGGTTTGCCTCTTGTCGCTCTGGACGCTCAGCGTCACCGCCTGGGCGCCAGACAGTACTTTTCCTCGAACTAGGATGCTTAGCGGTGGAATTTACCCCTGAGCGGTTCACAGACTCTATGACCTTCCTACTTCATTGCCATCTTCAATTTTCATCAAAAACCCTGCAAAACAATGCAAAACAAGCATAATATCTCTAGAAATAACTTTTGACTCTCATGTGACACAACTTAAGAGTTTTACTTGATTCTAAGCTAATTTTAAGCTACAAAGGGTGTGATTTAATATCAAATTTATGCATGAAAATAATGGTTTTGAGACCGTTATCATCTCCCCTAGTAATTAGCAGTGCAAGTACCACAGAAGCAAAATACAATTGATCGTCCTACCCCCTATCCCTAGGTGGTATTTGTTAATCAAGGAATTCCTTATCAGTTCATGACTTCCCCGTACGTCCCCATATCGGCAAAGGCAAACATCTATTTATCAAATGAGTTAAATGATAATAGCATAGAGCATAGATAAAGAACCCAACAATTGATAATAACAGCATATGAAAGCATATGAATAAAACAAGAATTTCAATATAAGAGAGTTTCAAAACATTACATTGTTCTCCAACAATAAAGGGTTTAGTTCACCATTGACATGGTGAAACTAGATAAAATACAATGAAAGAATGGAAAAACAAACCCTAGATTGGATAAAATGGAGCCTAAGCATCCAAGAAATCTTCTCCAAGGAGTGTAAAATAGCTCTGGACGTTCTCTTTTGCCAAAAGAATAATATTTGAATCGCACTGAGGCTATATATAGGGCATAAAAGTAATAGAATTTAAGCCCAAGCCCAGCAGACAACCGCTTAGCGACCAATTTTACCGCTCAGCGGTTTCCCTGAAGCCGCGCCACCGCTCAACGGTCAGTTTCACCGCTCAGCGGTCAGTTTCACCGCTCAGCGGTCAGTTTCATTGCGAGTGGTTTGCCTCTAATCGCTCTGGACGCTCAGCGTCACCGCTTGGGTGCCAAACAGTGGCTTTCCCTCAAATAATGGCGCTCAGCGGTGCATTTTGACGCTGAGCGGTGCATAAACTCTTCTTTTCTTCATTTTTTTTCTTCTTCCTTGAGTCTAAGACCTTCCTTCTTCAATTTCATCCTTAATTCTCATCAAAAACCCTGCAAAACAATGCAAAACAAGAATAATATCTCTAAAAACAACTTTTGACTCTCAAATGACTCAACTTAAGTGTTTTACTTAATTCTAAGCTCATTCTAAGTCATAAAGGGTGTATTTTGATATCAATTTAAGCATGAAAATAACGATTTTTAGACCGTTATCACAACCCCAAACTTAGAACTTTGCTTGTCCTCAAGCAAACAAAACAAAACTTGGCTTTCCACTTTTTCATCAAATAATTCAACAATCCCAAAATTCATTTTCTTATGACAAGAACTACTCAATTTCAGATTTTCAGTGGAATCTAATCAGAATGTATACATGCTTTCTATTCAACTCAGTTCACATGATCATATATTTCCCAATAGATGTTTTATTTATGAATGATCAATCAACTAAGCATAGATGTAATCATAGAATTCAGCAATTCTCACCAAGCAAGTGTTTCACTCAATCACTCAAGTGTCTAAGAAGTCACTCCATTCTCTACTATTCACATGTCACATGAAACAAAAATTGCCCTTCATCTAATACAATCAACATTCTTACATGTCAATGCCATCACAAGGACTTTTCTAAGGCTTATAATGAGGCTAGGCTAACAAGAAAAATTGGTTTTTCTGGATCACAAAATCCTTGAGTCAAGAGAGCTAATTTAACATTTAAAGTTCAAGCACAAACTCTCTTTCTTTAACCAATCTCACTCATTCCCAACTTCTTCCCTTTCTTTTTATTTTTACATTGAGCCCATCTTTCATGCTTTTTCTTTTCTTCTTTTTCTTTTCTCATGCATTTTTCTTTTTCAGCACTTGAGCTCAATGCCTTGCTTTTTTGCCATTCAAATTTTCCCAACAACCCCAAACTTGAACCTTTTCAACAATTATTTTCAACCAAACTCAAGGTAAATAATTTCAAAATAAAGGTTTTCATCCTGTTTAAGGCCAAGGTTCAAAAAGGGTATAACATTTTAATCACTTTGGGAGAAAATTTGGCTAAGTAAGAGCTTCCAAAAATGGCCTTGATCATATGACATAAACATGTAATACAATCAATTATCAAGACTCAGGCAATATCATTCATGCTTTCCTGTGAACAGTACATACAACAATGAATACTCTAGAGCTCAATACCTCACACAACATGCTTTCTCACACATCATCCATTCATACACCCTGCTTGGCATCATAACCACAATCATAATTCATCACACATCTGTTCACATAGCTAGTGAACTTTTCACCTGAATATCAACACAACTCAATCATCATCCACATCCAATCATCATCAAATAGATTCATCATGCAATATCATCAAGTCAAACATTTTTAGAAATAGTGTTCAAGCCAAGCATAGACACTGACAATCCAAATTCAACCTATTCTAAAAAAAACAAAAAATACAAAAGTGCAAGATAAAACCCTGTCTAAAGCATAGGCATCCATCAGTAGATGCCCTCTCAATCCATGTCCTCATCTGAGTCCTCCTGATCTCCATCATCAACATCTTCAAAGTTATCTTCATCGTCATCCTCATCCATGCCTGGTGCTTCAACTGCTCCAGACCCGCTGCCCTGTGCCTACTCCTGAGGCCAAGCCATAGCTCCATGAAACTCGTCCATGGTCCACTTGTGCACTGGTGGCTGATTGTACAGCCCTACTATCATCTCAGTAGTGGCTATCTGCCCTCTGCGAAGAGCCTCTATCCTAGCCTCTATCATGTCCCTCATCTGAAATGGCTCGGCGTGTTGTGCCGGTGCATCTGCAGATACATGCTCCTGTTGTGCTGCTGCTCTCCTAGGACGTCTCTTAGGTGCTCCGGCGGCCTCCTCTTCCTCACAGTACTGTTGATAATAAGCAGTATCTATGGCCTTCCTAGGCCTCTCATATGGTGGAACTGCAGTATTCACCCCAGCCTGCTGACACAAAAAGGTGATCAGGGACGGATGTCCCAACGGTGTCCTGCTACTCATAATAGTAGCACAACTCTGAATCTCATTGGAAATGACTTTCCCGACGTTCACATCTAGTTGCGTCATCATGCCGTAGATGAAGATGATCCGATGCATGGTGATGTCGGAAACATGAGAGCACGGCTGAATGTTGGCATGAGTGAATGACATCCAGTATTTTGCCAAAGGCGTCAAATCTGCCCTCTTTATGTTGACGGGCACTCCATTAGGGTTATTCTGAAAATGCCTCCTAGGAAGGCACACAACCCTCTCAATGTTTGCTATGTCTCTGAACCCCCCAACAAGTGCTGCATACTGGCACTATTCACCTGGCCATTTAGTGCCCAAAAAGCTGTTAATAGTGTCAGGGTCATACCTGATGGTCTGCCCCCTCACATAGCTCATGTATCTTCCAGCCGATACTCCTCCTCTAATTAAGGTGTTCGTGTAGAACTCCTTCACCAATTCAATACTAGCTGGTGCAGGATATGTGGCCATCCTTTCCCAATCTCTCCTCATGATCTCTACTCCAAATTCAGGAGCTAAATCTGGGATAAAAGTGGCCTTCCTCTCCATCAGCAATCTCCTCTCCTGCACAGTCACATAGTGTTCCTCATGTTTCCTGGAGAGGAAACTAGGCGAATAAAATCTCCCTTGCTCTTGTTCCTTCCTTTTGTTGCCAAGAGTTTTCACCCTTCTTGATGATGATGACATTCCTGCATAAAATAAAATTCAAAGTTCCACAGGAATTCATCATTAGCGGTTAGTACATCATCAATCAGATTCCAAACCAATTACAGTTCAACACTGAGGGAAAAACAGGGCCCCTCAGCGTCCTTGCATAAAAAATCAAGCATCCAAAAAAAATCTGCAGCAGACCGCTCAGCGTCAAAGAAGATCGCTCAGCGGTTTGCCTCAAGCCGCGCCACCGCTCAACGTCCAAGCAGACCAAATCCATGCAATTCAATTGGTTCAAACAGTTTCTACTTCATCAAATCATGCATAGAAATCAAAAGCCCTAATTTATCATGTTCCTAAGCATGTGCTTCATCAAATTTCAAATTTAGAAACCCTAAGAATGAAATTGCACAACTTACTTGAGTGGAGAGACTAGATGCTTGCAAGATTTCTTCCTAATTGATGATGAATGCCCCCCGATGCAAAGCCCTCACTAAAAACCCCAAACTTTTGACAAGAGAATGGTATAAAATGAGGTTTTTCTGAATGGGTGATAAGAAAAAGTAGGGAAATCTCTTTAGAAAACCTTTGAAAGTGCAAAATGGGTGCTAGGGTTCACAGAGAACGCTTGGGCGAGCTTCAAAGAGGATTTTCGAAAGTGCAGAACCCCATAAGCGCTGATCTTTTAAAAGCCCAAGCGGGGTCTACGCCGCCACCGCTCAGCGGTAAAATGCACCGCTCAACGATGGGCGGTAATTTTATCCCTCTCTTCTTTGCTTACTTTTGCGTGATTCCACCCTGTCAGACCTGATTTTAACCTTCACTTTTTCAATTTCATGCCTTTCCCCTCTAAAAGGCACATGCAAACATATAATTCCCTTAAGATAGAGTTTAAAAACAAACAAATAATCAATTGGGTTGCCTCCTAGGTAGCGCTTGTTTAACGTCACGAGCCTGACCCAAACCTGTCTAGCACTCATCAGTAAGTGCAATTCTTACCAACACCCATCAGTAGGTGTACCTTCCTGTATCCTTCAGTAGATACATAAAAATTAGCATCCCTCAGTTGATGCTACCCAAAAATTGTTTAAATATCTAAAGAATTATATGTCCAAAATACTAAAAATGTTTTACAGCAAAATATATTCTTCCAGCAAAATCGTGTGTTGTCCTTCGTGTTGGTGTCTCTAGTACACCAAATCCTCAGCTTTCTTCCATCCACCTGCTTTGTGTGTCTAGATTATGGTGCTTCAATCTCCACCACTCCTTTCTCCTTCAGCTCTTTTATCACCCACTCCTTCTTTTTATATTTCACCTTTATGCCTGGTCGGAATGGGTCTTTTTTTGGTTCAGGATGGATATTTTTTCCTTCTTCACTTATAGGTACCTGTAAAACATGACAGGTATCAGTATCAGTACCTGTTGTGTGCTCTTCAGATGCAGCTTCTCTTCTTAACTTTTTATATCTAGCTTTATTTTTTATTTTGATTGGACTTTCTTTAGCGCCATCATAAATCAACACTTGTTCTTGATCTCTTAATATCATCTTCTCGTCATTGAAACACATCAACATTTTAGAAGTCCTCATAAAAGGTTTTCCCAATATTAATGGAATTCTTCCCTCATTTGCCATATCAACAACTACAAAGTCAATCAAGAACTCCAGCTGCTCAATTCGAACAATTGCATCTTCCACCTTACTGATGAGTCGATATTTTATTGATTTCACTTTGTTTATTGTGCAAGAATTAATCAGGGAATTGTGCTTAATTGTCTGGTATTTTCCCGTTTCAGCTAATTGTGCTTAATTTGATCGGAAATTCTAATTTTAATTAATCTGAATTATCTGAGCTAATTAATTGCATTTTTAATTGCAGGGAAAATTTTGGAGATATATTTTGGAGCATTGGGAAGGAGACAAATTAATTAAAGGCTTTACACATAGACATTTCAAATTTAATTATATTGTAACTTATTAAATCTAGATTATTTTTATTTAAACTTGTGCACATTGAACCTATGTTGCAAAAATATATGATGGGCCCAAATTTGTAGGACACATGGCCTAGGGTTTTAGGGTGGACCTCACCCTCATTTTTAGACATTCACGGCCCTAGTAAGGTAGCAGCCGTCATACACACTTCCTTAGTTGGTTTTTGGAGCAGCGTTTTTCTTTGTTAAAAATGGATGCTGAATGAATGTTTATGGTTTTCTCTCATGGTGGAATGAATAGCCTATTTTATTTTTCTTCTTTCAATGCTGTAACCTTTGTTGAATGAGGAAGCAACTTTATTTTCTCAAAGCTTAGTTCATTTGGACATTTGCACGGTTCCTCTTTGCTGAATGAAAATGCACGCTGTTTTCAACCTTTGAAGAGTGAAGAAGATTTAACTTGGCTGGAATGTGACGTCTTTGCTTGGGAGAGTGAAGTAACAGTGATTGATGGCATCCAGCTCCCTTCCATACATTTTGCACGGTGATTAATTAACTAGAAAAAGGAAACTCTTTTTGTTTCTCTTGAAGAATGGAGCACGTGGTGCAGGGATGATACAGTTGCTTAATTGATAGTAGCTTTTACTTTTGTTTTTATGAATGAAAAGAGATTAGGTGTGAGTCTAGATGATGGGACTTTAGCAGCTGGATGTTAGCAACTTTTCTTTTAGAATGAAGTAGATTAGATGGGAGTAGTTGGATGTGTTACGGTCTTGGGAAAGGAGTTCAAATGGTGACTTCATTTTCAATTTGATCTTCATTTAGAAAGCAAAAAAAAGGAACACGGTGGTTAATGAGGAGAGTTGTAGCCGTCGCTTAGTTATTAGCATGTTTCCTTTTTAATTTATTTCATTTAGTAGAAGTGTTGTCCCATCAAGGTAGGTAGACTACTAGTACATAGATGAATTATCTTTGGAGAAAAGGGGGTTAGAATGAAGGGCACATTGTTATTTTCGGTGATGGAAGACACATTGCATTTTTCTTGGAGCTGGAGCTAGAACGGTGTGCACATGGTCACGGTTGGATGACGGAAACTTTTCCTATTTTCATTTTCCTTTGAAGTCAACACATGGAAGCCCAACAAATGGGAGGTCACGACCAAGAAGGTTTTTAGGCCATTTTAATTTTAAATTTCTTTAGTAGATGCACATGTGGTCACGTGAATTTGTAGAAAAAAATTTATGTTTGCTTATTTCATTTGCTTTAAAATATTTTGCATTGTAGGTTGAGTTGTTTTTAATCTCTTTAATTTAGTGTTTCATTTTAATAATTTTAACTGTGCTAGATATTTGTTTGTTACAGTGTTGGGGTTTAGTATTTTCTTTTGCTTTAATGTTTTCTAGTTTGTTTAGTGGTAATAATTTAACTATCATATAGCTTAGGTTAGTCGGGTTGGTCGTTAATAAAATTGCTTTGTTTCCTTGAGATTTCTTGGACAGTTCTTGTGTTTATTTTGCTCTGCCTGACATACTATGAAATCTGACTGTGTTCTTGCAACAGGTATACACTTAGTTTCCTAGTTGGTGATTGCATCTTCGCTTAGTTGATCGATCTGTATAGAACACATAGGATGAAATAGGTGTATTGCGTTCGCTTAGTTCATGATTATGATAGCATGATTGACCTTTGCTTAGTCGGATGGTTGTGCTGGATTAGAGGTTAGAGTAGTTTATTCGCGAGTCCTCTGCACTTTAATTGCCATACTGCTGCTCTGATTTGGTTCAATATTTAATCTGTTGTGTGCTTGCGATTGGGTATACACTTAGTTGCCTAATCAATGTTTAATCTTCGCTTAGTTGATTACACTGTATGGTGCATGACTGATTAGATTTGTGCATTGCATTCGCTTAGTTTGCAATTTTGAAGACCGAATTAGCCTTCGCTTAGTTGAGTGATTGATGGGTTGTCGCACCCCACACAAATTTAATGTGCATAAAGAATGCAGTATAACTAGGAAGTGACTCCTAGGTCGTCTCTCAAGGACCAAATGTGGTTCGAGAATTAGGTCAGACACGAAGTGGGGGGGTTTGTGAAAACGTTGTGATGAATACAGATGAATTAAATCCAAACACAGATGCAACTAATAATTAAACACAGATTTAAAAACGGTTTCAAAGACAAAATAAAAAGAGTCGGTCATTAACTCAATTACTATGCTTCCAATCCCAGATTAAAGACAAGTACATACTACTCTAATCCAAATCCAACACGAATCACCCAACTAAGCGAAGCGTAATTCGGTCTTCAGAATTGCAGACTAAGCGAATGCAATGCACAAATCTAATTAGTCATACACCATACAGTCTAATCAACTAAGCGAAGATCAAACACCGACTAGGCAACTAAGCGTATACCTAATCGTAAGCATACAAGAGATTAAATATTGAGCCAAATCAGAGCAGCAATATGACAATTAAAGTGCAAGAGTCTCATGAATAAACTACTCTAGCCTCTAATCCAGCACAGCTAACCGACTGAGCGAAGGCTAATCATGCTATCATAATTACGAACTAAGCGAACGCAATACATCTATTCCATCCTATGTGTTCTATACAGATCGATCAACTAAGCAAAGATGCAATCACCAATTGGGCAACTAAGCGTATACCCATTGCAAGAACACAATCGGATTTCATAGAATGCCAAGTAGAGCAGAATAAACACAAGAACAGTCCAAGCAATCTCAAGGAAACAAAGCAATTTTATTAATGACCAACATGACTAACCTAAGCTAACATCACAATTAAATTATCACAATCGACCAAAATAGGCAACATTAAAGTAAACGAAAAATAGTAAACTAAACGGTCTTAAAGCAAGGTATGTGAACCAATTAACATGCCACAGAAAATAAAGAAATACTTGGCTAAAAATCAAATGCACATTATAGGAAATTTCAACGCCATCCATCAGGAAAACAATAAATTAAAAGCACATGAAAAGTGAAAATGAGATAAAATGAGTAAAGCTAAATTCATTCGTAATAAGAAAAACTTAATTCTCGGTTTAAGCATGATAATAAAACTAAACCATTCAATTCTCCTCCAAATGGATGTGGTAGTCAGGCTCTTTTCTCCAAAAGAATTGCATAGAAAAATAAACAAGACAATAAGTGGCGGTTGCTGCGGACAAGGAATGAGTGCACACTTTCTTTCTAGAGAAAATAAATGATGCAAGAGCCCTTTTCTCCAGCTGGACTTTGCACCATGTGCTTCAAAAATAAATTCAAGGAGTGCCTCCTCCTACCGTGTGACAGCAGCAGCTGCACCCTTTTCTCCAATTAATCACCGTCTGCTAGCAAACTGGCCTCCGCTCCAAAACGTTGCGACCTCCAGCTTAAGAGAAATGACCTTTCTTTCCTCAAGAAAAAAAAGTGCTGGAACAACACAATGAAAAATTGCGGAAGTGCTAGCCATACCCCTCCATGTGCGTAAGGTAAGTGAAACAGCAAAAGTGATTTTTAATTGAACGAGCTGCTGGACACAAGCAAGGAATTGAAAACATGCTACACCTTAAGAATTAAATCACCGAATAAAAAAAACGAAAATAGAAAGCAGCGAGAATGCAATTAAGAAATTGCTGGACGGTGTGTGTTCTTCATAAATGAAAGACATGAATCCTTAAAGTGATGCTGAATCAAAGAAACATCAAATGTAAAAAAAAATGGTGAAACGCATCTGCACCGCTTGTTCTAAGAGAAAATTGATGCTTGCTTTTGTAACAGCTGAATGAAATTAACTCAAAGAAAAGGAAAAAAAATATTGCTTATCCATTCGTCCTAAAATCTAGTAACAGCCTCCACATGGTTCAAGCAAAGAAATTTTTCTCTAAAAAAGTTCCAGCCAAAAATCCATTTCCGAGAATGACTCGTGCCCCCTCTTGTGCGGTTGCCTTCATTTCAAGGCCATGTGCCCTAAAAATGGGGTGGGATCCACCCATTTGAAAAACCGTATGCCATGTCATCTTTTTTTACAATTGGGCTTAGTTTATCCTACCAAAAATTGCCCACATTATAAAAATTGATCTACAAATTCTAAACTACTAAACTAAGCTTGATTAATTCTAAATTGCTTTTGTAGAGAGTCATGAATTATTTTTCCTTCATCCTAATGCTCCAAAATGTTTGTCCAAAATTTTCCCTGAAAATAATAATGCAAATAATTATCTCAGAAAATTCAAATTAATTAAAATTAGAATTTTCGATCAAATTAAGCATAATTAGGAAAAACGGGAAAATACCGGACAATTAAACAATTAAACACAATTCCCTGATTAATTCTAGCACAATAAACTAAGTGAAATCAATAAAATATCGACTCATCAAAATAGACCACACTTAGTCTTTTGCACTCCTGGGCAAAATCAAGACACAAATGAAGGAACAGTTCTACGGACATTAGGGAAGAGACACAGACTCAGCATACAGAAAACTAAGACTCACAAGGACAGAAACAAAATTACACAGTTCTCAGGAAATCTGGACAAAGAAAGGAAGTGGATAGTATCCAACACCGAATCAAAGAAAACAGATACTCATGAAGTCATCAGGACAATTCCACGCATGGCAAAATGATCAGCCAGCTCAAGAGGTGGATCAATAGCAACAGAACCTCATAGATGCACACAATCAGTGTTTCTCTCAAGTGTCTAGGATAAACAATTTCAACTCAATGTACTCAAGAAAACAAGCAACAAACAGTCTTGGCAAGCCTCTAATATCAACACTCAAAAACATATGCATGTTCAAATCAAAAGGCCTTTTATGGATGTAATGGGGCCAAGGATAAGGGAGGATAAAATATGGATGAGAAGCTATAAACCAAAAGAAATAGAGGAGCAATGGGGAACAAATGTAAACACAGTCAAATCACACCCAAAACCTCTAATTCAATCCTCTTCTTGACTCCATTATTCACACAAATTTTTTATTTTTCTCATTTTTTTGTATTTTTTTTTTCATCTTGTCTCTTTTCTTTTCTCTCTTTTCAAAACACATCTATTTGAGACAAGATATACAACATATTTACAAAAACAACACAAGAAGAGGAACCAACTAGCCAACTCATTAGAATCTCCAAGGAGACCACACTTGTTCCCAAAACACTTCCAAAGCTCCACAATTCCCTAAGGTTAAGGTAATCATGGTTTTTCACTTAAGGGTAATTAATGAGCTTGAAAATAAAGAACAGGGGAAAGTATAGGCTCAAAGGGGCTATCAAAGGATCAAAACAGGGTAGGCTCATTTGGCTAGAGAGGCTCAACAACAAAACTGCCTTTATCACTTCCAAACATGCATATCAATCAAGAATTATCAACAGAGTCAAGCCAAGGCATATGTGCAAGCAATCAAGAGACATATCACACACAAGAAAGAACATAAAGTGGCTCAAATATCACACAGGGTATTTCTGTCACAATCAATCACCCTCTCAAACATCATAATCATCTTCCAATCAGAGAAAAGCATGGATTTCAAACCAATCAGAGTATCAATGAAGTGAAAGACACATCTACAATCTAAACAAAGTCCAGATATAAAGAGAAACATGAAAAATTGTACACAAGACAATACAAAAACTACCTAGAAAAGAAAAAAATAATTTAACGCAGAAAACAGAAACTAACAAAGAAAATAGAAATCTCCCCCAATAGACCACACTTAAACTACACAGTGTCCTCAATGTGTCACAAGCATAAGATTAGTAATCATAACATTCAACAGATCAAGGACAAGTGCAATAGAAGTGAAGAAAGGAGGAGAAGGAAAAAGGAAAACTCCCCTGGTCATGGTGGCAGTTGCCAATTTTGGACTTTTAGGGAGATATCTTCCACCATTGGATTCAACAAGGAAGTGTTGAGGAAGAACTGCTTCATCCTCCAAATTTGATCGAGTAGGGAGATGTCCTCCACAGCTGAATCTAAGAAGAAGTGATTGTTGATGAGCATGTTCAGCTGGTGCCTATTGATGATGAAGCTTTTGTGTATGTTAACACCTTTGTTCTCCACTGTGGGTTCTTGTTGATCAAACTCATGTGTACCTCCTGCAACATGGTTAGTGCAATGTGGTTCCGCAGAAATAACATGCAGGGGTATAACACCCAATCCTAGTGTAACAGGCTGAACCTCAGATATACCCTCAGAACATGAATCAATTTCAAATGTAGAAACAATATCAACAATAGACTCAGATTCATGTTGAGTGCATGGAGAACAAACATTCAAATGTGATAACAAAAAATGGTTCTCATCATGCAGAGAGGTAGAATTAGAAGCATGCTCATCAACAATACAATCCTCAATAACATACCTATCAACAACATGATTATCAACAACAGAATCAATCATAGGTATGTTTACCTCCACTTCCCTTAAGATTGGTAGAGTGATGGAAGGTGAAGATGGTCTACCTATCTCAAAAGTGTTGCTTAAATCTGCCTGGTCCTCAAAATTTTCATCAGTCTCCTCAGGTGCAATAGTGGGGACATAGGAGGGTGGGAAAGTAGGTGGCACAATACTAAGCTCATGACTCTGCTCCCTATCTCCTATGTGGATGGCTCGAACATCATCTGGAAGCTGAACAACCTGAAATTGTGATTCCTCTGAAACATGAGACTGTTCCTCGGTGAGTTGAGTGGCCATCTGCCCCATCTGATCAGTTAAACTCTGAATGGAAGCTCTGGTCTCTTGCTGGAACTGAATGTTCTGAATGGCTATCTGCCTCAGTAACTCCCTCAATGTAGGCTCAGAAGTAGTGGAAGGATGAGGAGTTGCTTGGGCAGGCTCATGAAACTGCAGTTGCTGTGGTTCTTGGACAGGGGGAGGCATACAAGCATTCTGGAATGGTGGTTCTTGATATTGAAGCTGTGAAGTGCGAAATATTTCCAAAAATAGACGCTTGAGATCTTCCTAATTAGCTTTGAATTCTGGAGGAAGGTAATAAAGCCATCCCCATGCTGCCTCTTCTACTGAATGCAGAAATGCCTTTAAGAAAATCTGATCATCAGGGACATGTGGGGGTTTCATTACAGAGCAAATATGTTGGAACCTCTCCAAGTGTCTATGTGGGCATTCACCTGCAGAACCATAAAACCTAGGCAACAAATCTATCAGTCCAGATGTGAGAATGCAATGAACATCATCCTCACTATGTGAAACTGGCTCCCAAAGAGCACTCTCAGGAATGAGAGGATGACTCATATTGTTCTCAACATAGAAATCAGCAGAATATGCATGAGAAGCAACATCAGAGTTAGATGTAGAAGGAGAATCAAAGTCATGGACATAGGCAGAAGAAACAGTATTAACAAAATCAAAGTAGGTAGACATGTAGAAGGAAGAGGGGGAAAAGAAGAATGCAATGAAAATATGCAACTAAAGCTACCTGAATGCAACACACATAACACAACACACAAAACAGAACATCACACTCACAACACAAGACAAAACACAACAGACACTAACACAACAAAAACCTAAGACCGAACCATTGGTCCCGGACAGCGGCGCCAAAATTTGATGGGTTGTCGCACCCCATGCAAATTTAACGTGCATTAAAGAATGCAGTATAGACTAGGAAGTGACTCCTACGTCGTCTCTCAAGGACCAAATGTGGTTTGAGAATTAGGTCAGACACGTAGTGGGGGGGTGTGAAAATTTTTGTGAATGCGGATAAACTAAATTAAAATATAGATGCAAACAGAAATGCAAACACAGATGTAAACAGAAAATTCAAAGACAAAATGGAAACGGTTGGTCATTAACTTAATTACAATGCTTCCTATCACAGATCAACAAAATAAAGCAGCGACTCAAACCTCTAATCCAACACAGCTAACCAACTAAGCGAAGGCTAAACATGTTTTCATAAAAGCGAATGAAGCGAACACTATGTTAACATCAAATCCAATTTACATCATGCAGTTTCATCAACTAAGCAAAGATTCAACACCAACTGGGCAACTAAGTGTATACCCTATTGCAAGTGCAAATACAGATTTCACATTAACCTAGTCAGAGTGACAAACACAATTACAATTTAGAAATCTCAAGGAAACATTATAATATCGCTAATGACCAACTCAATTAACTCAAGCTAGCATGACAGTTAAATTATCACTACCAAACATACTAGATAACATTAAAGTAAATGAAATGCTCAAACCAACACTGCACAAACAATTATCTAAACACAGTTAAAACTATTAAAATGCAATACTAAATTAAGAAGATAAAAAAACTATTCAACATTTAAATGTAAATATTCTAAAGAAAAAGAATTAGAAAACACAATGTTGCTTCCACCATTTTCACGTGACCTTCCTTCTGCATCAGTAAAAGAAATTGAAATTGCAATTGGCCTAAAAACCTTCCTTGGCCGTGAGGTTGCTCCCATTTGTTGGGCTTCCATGTGTTGACTTCAAAGGAAAATGAAAATGGTAAAAGTTTCCCTCATCCAACCGTGACCATGTGCACACTGTTCCAGCTCCAACTCCAAGAAAAATGCAATGTGTCTTCCATCACCGAAAATAACAATGTGCCCTTCATTCTAACCCCATTTTCTCCAAAGATAATTCATCTATGTACTAGTAGTCTACCTACCTTGATGGGACAAAACTTCTACTAAATGAAATAAATTAAAAAGACAACATGCTAATAACTAAGTGAGGGCTACAGCTCTCCCCATTAACCACCATGTTCCTTTTTTTTTGCTTTCTAAATGAAGATAAAATTGAAAATGAAGTCACCATTTGAACTCCTTTCCCAAGACCGTAACACATCCAACTACTCCCATCTAATCTACTTCATTCTAAAAGAAAAGTTGCTAACATCCTGCTGCTAAAGTCCCATCATCTAGACTCACACCTAATCTCTTTTCATTCATAAAAACAAAAGGAAAAGCTACTATCAATTAAGCAACTGTAACATCCCTGCACCACGTGCTCCATTCTTTAAGAGAAACAAAAAGAGCTTCTCTTTTCTAGTTAATTAATCACCGTGCAAAATGTATGGAAGGGAGCTGGATGCCATCAATCACCGTTCCTTCACTCTCCCAAGCAAAGACATCACATTCCAGCCAAGTTAAATCTCCTTCACTCTTCAAAGGTTGAAAACAGCGTGCATTTTCATTCAACAAAGAGGAACCGTGCAAATGTCAAAATGAACTAAGCTTTGAGAAAAGAAAGTTGCTTCCTCATTCAACAAAGATTACAACATTGCAAGAAGAAAAAGAAAATAGGCTATTCATTCCACCATGAGAGAAAACCATAAACATTCATTCAGCATCCATTTTTTTTAACAAAGAAAAACGCTCTCCAAAAACCAACTCTAGAAGTGTGTATGACGGCTGCTACCTTACTAGGGTCGTGAGTCACTTAATGAGGGTGGGGTCCACCCCAAAATACAACCCTAGGGGGCCAAGTGTCCTACAATCTTGGGCCCTCATAATATTTGCCAACAATGGCCCAATGTGCAAAAGTTTGTCTAAAAAGTTTAAACAATTAATTTACAATGTAACTAAATTTAAAATGTCTAATTGGAGAGTCTTGAATTATTTGACGACACTCTAAAATTTTCCCTGAAAATAATAATGCAAATAATTAGCACAGAAAATTCAAATTAATTAAAATTAGAATTTCCGGTCAAATTAAGCACAATTAGGAAAAACGGGAAAATACCGAACAATTAAGCACAATTCCCTGATTAATTCTAGCACAATAAACTAAGTGAAATCAATAAAATATCGACTCATCACTCTTCCTATATCCACATCGTTGATGACACATGGAAGAGTTAAACTCCCTAGATCCTTTCTTTTTTTTGGATGATCCTTCTTTCTAGGCTTAACACAAAATTCCTGATGTTCTTCATCATCAAGATCAATTACCTCTCCAAGATAATACTTAATCCTCTTAGGGTAATCAAGAATTGGTGGAATTACTGAAGGAACAACAGTCACCTGATTAAAGATCTCCCTGAATGGTTCCCGGTGACTTTCTTTCTTTACTTCTTTCTCCTCCTCTTCTTCTTCACTACTTCCCTGCTCATCAGATTCTTCATTACTAATCATTTCTTCATCTTCTTCCTCACTTATTTCAATATCAATTATTTCCACCTCTAACTTCCTTTTACTTCTCGTCAGAACAACTTTGCACTCATCCTTAGGGTTAACATCAGTGTTAGCCCTAAACTGATTCTTTTCAGTGGTTTCTACCCTTTTGGATAGCTGACCAATTTGCATCTCCAAAGATCTAAAGCTGGCTTGGTCACTAGCTTGTTGAGACTCATAGACTTTCAAAAATTTATCAAATCTATCATTCAAGCTTCTGACAGTCTCTGTTAAACTGCTTACTTGCTGCCAGGTGATGGTTGCTGCTGTCAGAAGCTTCCTGATTTCCCAGATGGGTTATTCTGATTTTGTCTAATACTAGGGTAGTTCTTCCAACCTTGGCTAGAGTTACCTTGGTTAAAATTACCTTGCCTATACTAGAATTGATTACCCATGTAATTGGCTTCCTGTTGCATTTCCTCTAGCATAGCACATTGACCATTAATATGGTCACCACCACAAAAATCACAAAGCTGCTGTGTTTGGGAGACATTCCTAATATCCTTTGAAAGTTGCGAGAGAACCTTCGTCAAATTATCTAGCTTTTGAGTCAGAAGATGATTCTGGGCTAGTATCGCATCATCTGCTGGCAAATGCAAAAATCCTCCTTTTTTTACAGGTGTGCCCCTCTCACTAAACGTTTCCTACTCATTAGTGGCCATACTCTCAATCAAATCATAAGCTTCATCTTCAGTCTTTTTCTTGATGTCACCTCCAGTTGAGGCGTCCAACATCATTTTAGACTGCATGTTTAGACCACCTAGGTAAGAAAGAACTAGGGTTGTCTTGTCAAACCCGTGGACCGACGTCTTCCTCAATAGGCCTTTAAACCTATCCCATGCTTGCCCAAGAGTTTCTTCCATGCCCTGTTTGAATGATGAGATCTCCACCCTTCCTTGAGTAATTTTGGACTGTGGAAAATATTTGTTGACAAATTTGGTTGCCACAGTCTCCCACGTAGTGAATGTTCCTTCAGGAAAGGAATTAAGCCACATCTTAGCATTGCCTCCCAATGAGAATGGAAACAAGCTAAGCTTTACTATTTCTTCTGATACTCCAGTCATATTCACAATGTTGCAAATTTCACTGAATGTCGTCAAATGATCATATGGGTTCTCATTTGACAATCCGTGAAATTGGTTGCTTTGTACCTGATGAATTAGTGTTGGGTTCATCACCATATTAACTGTATGATCTGTAGGCATGGCTATGCTATTGAAGTGGAAAGGCCCCACAACATTATACCGATCTACAAGTGTGCGTCTTGGAGGAGGTTGATTCGCCATCTCCTCTAAGTTCTGTGTAAACGCCTCCGGTGAAGAATGTAAGAGTCTTTCAGGAGAGGGAAAGAGTTCATGTGATGGACGTCTAACTCTTCTTTCTCTCCTATCTGATATACCTTCAAGAAGAGGTTGTTGGCTTTTTTTACTTCTAGTTTGTATTGCTTCCTGCATGCACAAGAAACAAAAACAATAAAAGCACTTTTACAAATAAGGAAAATTAAACAAAAACAAAATATATACAATAATTACAATAATTACACCAAGTCAAATTCAATCAATTTACACTACTCAAAAAGTTAAACCACGAGTCCCCGACAACGGCGCCAAAAACTTGTTAGGACCTTGGCAAGTGTACCAGATCGTTATCAAGTAATATAATTGGTAAACCCAATATCGTTCTCCCAAAGGACTCAAAGGCCTTATCTTTCATGTAAATCAATATCGTAAAACGTGTAGAAAAAATTAATTTGTGGTTTGAATGCATAAACAAAAAGTAAACATGCAAATGCAATTGATTCAATTGACAAAGAAAAGGTATGGAGGAATGGAGTTGTTGGGGTTTACAATTTCATCTTATCCACTCTCTTATATCTACTCTTCTTATTAAATTCGCTTTATTATCTAATTGTTATGCAAACTTTCTTAGTCTACCCTAAACCCGATCCCTCGGCAAGAAGAGCCTACTACTAGTTACTGGCTTACTATCCCTAGTTTATCCTAGTAATTAGCAGTGCCGATACCACAGAAGCAAAATACAATTGATCGTCCTACCCCCTATTCCTAGGTGGTATTTGTTAATCAAGGAATTCCTCATCAGTTCATGACTTCCCCGTACGTCCTCGTATCGACAAAGGCAAACATCTATTTATCAAATGAGTTAAATGATAATAGCACAGAGCATAGATAAAGAACCCAACAATTGATAATAACAACATATGCAAGCATATGAATAAAACAAGAATTTCAATATAAGAGAGTTTCAAAAGATTACATTGTTCCCCAACAACAAAGAGTTTAGTTCATCATTGACATGGTGAAACTAGATGAAATACAATGAAAGAATGGAAAAACAAACCCTAGATTGGATAAAATGGAGCCTAAGCATCCAAGAAATCTTCTCCAAGGAGTGTAAAATAGCTCTGGACGTCCTCTTCTGCCAAAAGATTAATTTTTGAAGCGCACTGAGGCTATATATAGGGCATAAAAGTAATAGAATTTAAGCCCAAGCCCAGCAGACAACCGCTCAACGACCAATTTTACCGCACAGCGGTTTCCCTCAAGTCGCGCCACCGCTTAGCGGTCATTTTCACCGCTCAGCAGTCAGTTTCACCGCTGAGCGGTTTTCCTCTAATCGCTCTGGACGCTCAGCGTCACTGCCTGGGCGCCAGACAGTGGCTTTCCCTCGAATAATGGCGCTTAGCGGTGCATTTTGACGCTGAACGGTGCATAGACTCTTCTTTTCTTCATTTTTCTTCTTCTTCCTTGAGTCTAAGACCTTCCTTCTTCAATTTCATCCTTAATTCTCATCAAAACCCCTACAAAACAATGCAAAATAAGCATAATATCTCTAAAAATAGCTTTTGACTCTCAAATGACTCAACTTAAGTGTTTTACTTAATTCTAAGGTTATTCTAAGCCATAAAGGGTGTTTTTTGATATCAATTTAAGCATGAAAATAACGGTTTTTAGACTGTTATCAATAATCGATTATCACTGCAGTTGGGAATTGTCTTTTTAGTTTTTGACCTTTAGGCTATATATACTATTTTCCAAACCTCTTAGAGGTTTAACTAAGTCATTTGAGAATACATAAATTCTCTGAGGAAGTGTTAAGCGTTCGGCAAGTGTACCGAATCGTATCAAGTAATATAAAATGGTAAGACCAAGTATCATTTCCCAAGAGACTCGTGACACCTGACAATCGTATAATATCTTAACTAATTAAGACTAAAGAATGTTTCCAGTGGATGAAATTAAAATACAATAAAAGTAAATATGATGCTTTTAAAGGTAAAGTTGATCTTTTGATGCTAAAAAAAGAATGAGTGGATAAAATTAATGATATGAGATGATGATGTTGTTGGGGTTAAATTTCACCTACTTCACTTTCATGCATATTAGAACTCATATTCTTCATTGGAATGCTAATGTTACTTACGAAATTAGTTAGAACGCAATCCCTTGGCGTAAAAAGTGTTGGAAAAAGGTTGGCTTCGTTTCAACACCAAGAGGGGGGGGATGAATTGGTGAGGTTTTAAAATCAGAGTCTTTTCACAATCTATTTCGTAAAGTAAAAACCTTTACAAAGTTTCTTGAATCACAAGGAATGAAAATTTTAAGTGCAGCGGAAATGTAAAGTTGACTATGTAAACAATTAAGTCGACTTGAATGTAAAAGTGTAAGGATAGAGAAATCAAACGCAGGTTTTTATACATCTAGTGTCCTTCCATAATCTAGAAGCAAATGCACTATAATGGTCAAGGTTTTTACAACAAGGCTTTTATAGAGACCTCCACGTCAAAAATATAAAACACCTCTCTAACCCTCTAACCAAAATATAGGTAGCACACACAAGATATGCAACAAGAATCCCCTCTCCTGCAATCACAATAGGAACAACAATCTCCACGAGTCAACCCCCTGTAATCACAATAGGAACAACAATCTCCAATGGATTGTAACACAAGTCTACTAGAAGAGTTAGTTTTTGAATACTCAATAATGATTGAAAAAGAAGTTTTTGAAGACTTAGCAGGTGTATATCCCTATTCATGATATCCTGAAGAAGTTTGTTTGAATTTATGTTCTTCTTAAGTGGAGTAATTTGTTGCTTAGCATCTTGCCCAAATTGGCTTTGATCCATGTATGAGTGAGGTTCCCACCAGTAGTTGAAATCATCTTGGTAGAATTGAGTGCCCATATAATCGAATTCTTGTCCGAATTGCATCCTGCAAACGTTAGGCACAAAACCCTAGAAAACATTTATTAAAACAAAAATAAAAACAAACATAAAAAATCAAGTCAAATTCAATCAAATTCACACTACTAGAAAATTTAAACTAATGAGTCCCCGAAAACGGCGCCAAAAACTTGTTAACACCCTGGCAAGTGTACCTAGATCGTATGAAATAATAATAATACAGTAAGTCCGAATATCGTTTCCCAAGGGACTCTTAGGCCTAGACGTTCATGTGAATTGATTTTATAAGACTTGAATGAAAGATAATTTGATTTTATGATGCAAAGAGGAAAATAAACATGTATGTAAAAGATTGGTTAGTTGACAGATAAATAGTATGGATGAATGATGTTGTTGGGGTTTACGGTTTCATCCTAATCCTCTTTCTTATATCTACTATTCTTATTAAATTCAACTTTATTATCAATGTTCATGCAACTTTCTAATTTACTCTAAACCCAATGTCTCGGCGAAGAGAGCCTAATCCCAATTACTAGTTTACTATGTCTAGTCTCCCTAATAATTAGTCATGCATTAGTGTACAGAAGCTTAAAGCAATTGACCGTCCTATTCCTATGTCTAGGTAATATTTCATAATCAAGAGAATTCCCCTCATGTCTAGATTTCCCTGTATGTGTCCATATCGACAAAATCAATGATCATGACATTGAATGAGTTAAACAATGCAAGCATAAAGTATAGAGAAGAAAACCCAAACTATTGATAACAAGAGTATATGAATAAAATAAGAACTTCGATATAAGAGAGTTTCAATAGAATTATATCGTTCCCCAACAACAAAGGGTTTAGTTCACCATTGTCATGGTGAAACTATATGAAAAGATAAACCCTAAATTTGAAAGATTGGAGCTTCCGCATCCAAAATCCGCCTCCAAGGTGTGAAAAGAGTGTTTTCTCGTCTTTCTCTGCCAAAAGATAACCCTAAGATTCCTCTAGGGTCTATTTATAACTGAGAAAAATAACAAAATTTTGGCCCAGGCCCACAAGTACAGCGCTCAGCGGTAGGTGCGGCACTCAAGTGGACGCTCAGCGTTCACGCCCAAGCGTCTGGCAATGCTGTCTTTGAGAAGGCCAGCGCTCAATGCTGGATCTGCCGCTCAACGGTGGGCGCGGCTACATCTCTGTCCCTTAGCGTTGGCGCTTAAGCGTCAAACAATGGCTTTCTTCACAAAGCTGGCACTCATTGTTGAAACTAGCGCTGAGCGGTGGCTGCGATTTTTCCTTTGCACCTTTTTTTAGCCTTTCTTGAGTCCAACTCCTTCCTTCTTCACTCTTCATCCTTTAATTCTCGTTTAACCCTGTCAAAACAAGGAAAACCAAGCATAATATCTCTGAAACCACCTTTGACTCTCTTTTATCTTAACTAAAGCAATTTGCATGATTTCAAGCTAATTCTAAGCCATAAAGGGTGTGTTTTGATATCAAATTTAAGTATGAAAATAACAGTTTTTAGACTGGTATCACCATTGAATTGGTTTCTCTTTACAAGGTGGATCAGAGCTGGCTTCATCTGCATATTTGCAGCGTTGACCCTTGGTTTTGCAATGCTGTTAAAATGATGAGGGCCAACAACTGTTGTATAATCTGTCAAGGTGCGTCTGCTAGCATTGTTTTCCGCACCTCCTTCACCAGTTTGGGAAGCCATTGAAATTTTTTCTAGAGAAGGTTCTCTAGCTAATATATTCCCTCTTGGCCTCTTGCTGGTCTCAAGTCCTTCGAGAAGAGGTTCAAGATTTTTGTTGCTTCTAGTTCTCACACTATCCTGCATAAACAAAACACAAAACCCTAGAAAATATTGTTAGTACAAGAATAAAATTCAAATATAGATTAGAGATTGAAAAATAAAAATAAAAAATGGGAAAAATAAAAATAAGAAAATAAAACAAAAATAAAATAAAGTCAAAATTAATCAAGGATCACACAAATATAATAGCTTAAACCGTGAGTCCCCAGCAATGGCGCCAAAAACATGTTGGGACAAATCGGCAAGTGTACCGAGTCGCACAAGTAATATAAAATGGTAGGACCAAGTATCGTATCCTAGAGGACTCTCGACGCTGAACAGTTGTGTGAAAACAAGATTAATTAAGACTTAAAATAAAAGAGATCATGGGTTTGGAATGAAAAAATAATAAATAAAATAAAAATGCAATTGATCAATGGCAAAAAAGCTCAGAGATGAACGAATGTTGATTGATATGAGATGAATATGTTGTTAGGGTTAGATTTCACCAAGTTCCCTCTCATGTATATAAGAATTCTTCTTTATGCATTAATGCCAACATCCCTCACTAAATCACTTAAACCCGATCCCTCGGTAAATAAGCCTATCCCTAATTACCAATTCATAAATTCCTAGCATTCCTGGTAAAAAGATGTGAAGATCAAGAGGTTAAGACAACCAAGAGTCATACACTCATCCCTGAGCAATATAAACCTTAGGAGTAATTCAACAAGAACCTGAATTGAAAGGAACCTCCCGGCACTCATGCAACTCAAATCTTGCTATTGTATAAGCAAGAATAAAAATAGATGAATTACTCTAACAATTAATGAAAAAGCATATGGAATTAAGAATCAATTCAAATACATGAGAGTTTACAAGGTTACATCATTCCCCAACAACAAATAGAAATTAGTTCCCCATAGACATGAGGGAACTCTGTGAACGATGGAAGAAAGAATGAGAAAGAAAGCCTAAGAATTGTCTATATAGTGTATTCAATTGACTAAGAGAAACTATGAATGAATGAGGTTGTTGGGGTTTACAATTTCATCTTATCCACCCTCATATATCTACTCTTCTTATTTACTTTGCTTATTTATCATATTGCCATGCAAACTTTCTTGGTCTACCCTTAACCCAATCCCTTGGTGATAAGAGCCTATTACTAATTACCGGCTTGCTATCCCTAGCCTCCCCTAGTAACTAATAATGCATAATGAGCAGAAGAAAAATACAATTGATTGTCCTACCCCTATCCCAAGGTGGTATTAACATAATCAAAGAATTGTCCCCAGTTCATGTCATTATTGTAAGTCCCCGTATCAATGAAGACAAACAACATCTACCAAATGAGTTAAACTGTAGAAGCATTAAGCAAAGGTAAAGAACCCAATAATTGATAAATCAAGCATATGCAAGCATATAAATTAAATAAGAATTTCAATATATGAGAGTTTCAAAAGATTACATTGTTCCCTAACAACTAAGGGTTTATTTCACCATAATCATGGTGAAACTAGATGAACTAAATGGAAGAATGGAAAAGCAAACCCTAGAATTGATAAAGTGGAGCCTAAGCATCCAAAAAATCTCCTCCAAAGGTGTAAAGCTGTTGTGGACTTGTTCTCTGCCAAAAGAATTACATTTTGATTCGCACTAGGGCTATATATAAGCCAAAAAGATAACAAAAAGATCTCAAAATCCAAAATATAAAAATAAACAACCGCCCAGGCGCCTAAATTGGCCACTCAGCGGTTTGCCTAAACACACGCCACTGCCCAGGCGCCTAAAATGACCGCTGAGCGGTTTGCCTCTTGTCGCTCTGGACGCTCAGCGTCACCGCCTGGGCGACAGACAACAACTTTTTCTTGCACTAGGACGCTCAGCGGTGGAATTTACCGCTGAGCGGTTCACAAACTCTTCTTTTCTTCCTTTTTCTCCTTGATTCTTGAGTCTATGACCTTCCTACTTCATTGCCATCTTCAATTTTCATCAAAAATCCTGTAAAACAATGCAAAACAAGCATAATATCTCTAAAAATAACTTTTGACTCTCATGTAACACAACTTAAGAGTTTTACTTGAATCTAAGCTCATTTTAATATCAAATTTATGCATGAAAATAACAGTTTTGAGACCGTTATCACATGCTCTTCTCTGCCAAAGATACAAAACCTAGAGCCCCAGTGTCCTTTAAATAGTGTCAGGGGCGTGCCAAAACAGGGTCCGGTCCAAAAGAATCAAAACAGAGTAGAAACATGGCCCGGTCCATGAAAGTCGTCGCCCAGGCGTCCAAGGAGGTCACCCAGGTGAGAAGAGAGCCTCCTGTATGGCCCGACCCATCCATTGGTTGCCCAAGCTACGAGGTCTCGTCCCCCAAGCGACTAGGATCCTCGCCTGGGCGACGGACGTGGATACAACTCGCTTGGGCTTTGCTTCTAGTCGCCCGGGCTTCGTGTTTTCCCTCCTTCTGATGCCTTTTTGAGCTCCTTCGAGCTCCATCTTCTTAGCTTTTCATCTCTTTTTCCATTATTACCTCAATCTTTGTCAAAACAAGGGGAATTAGTCATAAAACCATTGAAATCAACCTCAATTCTCTTACTCACACAATTTATTGAAAAGGTATGAGTCCAAGCAAGTTTCTAAGTGAAAAAGGGTGTTTTTAGTATGAAAATTACATCACAAATAACGGTGTTTTAAACTGTTATAAAAAACTTAAACTGTTTTGCAGGACTACAGGCAGGTGTAGTGAGAACTCAAGGATGAACTACATTGGCTATATCAAACATCTTGAGTGTCTACAACTGGTAACATGTACTTAGCTTACTGCATCATGCATGAGATGATTGATTGTATGAAATTGATTGTTTGTTGATTGTATGACTGATTGTCTAATTGACTTGATTGAAAACCTATTTTCACGACCTTTAGTCGACTGTATTATGAGTGTTGTCGACTGTGTTTTTTTAAATGTGTAACACTGTTTTAGAACTCTGTTTGTTTTAAACCTATGTTACAATGTTGTCAACTGGACTCTTAACTAAATTGACTTGAGTCTCTGTTTCTGTCCTACTGTTTGAAAATTTAAATGGGTCATTTTTTTGGGTTTTTATCCTTCGCGCCTTTTTTGGCTTGTCTTCTCGTAGTTATTGTATTTTAGTATTTCTGTCTTGTCATCTTCCAAAGAACTCTAAACTGAGAAAGAAAGATTCAAGAATTCTCTCTTCATGGCATCCTTAAGCAATGCTGGAAATGAAAACAAGTGAAAAGAAGTATCTGAATCAAGAATGCTTGGCCCTACTGGATGGATTAACGAGGAAGAGAATCGAGAAAGATTTCTGAATGCTACCCCAAAAATCATTACAACACCCATGAACATCAATCTGGGTATGTTGAAGAAAGATGGGTTCATGTTTTCGCAATGGCTGGAAAAACAAGGACTATCTACGTTCATTCAAATGAGAGAATACTGGTATCCTGACCTGGTTAAAGTTTTCTATCATAATCTGAAGGTAGTGGAGGATGATATATACTCCAAGTTAAAGGGTATTGATATACATATCAATGATTTCATCTAGAATATTATGATAAACCTACCATTTGAGGTTTACCGAGAATGGCTAAGGTTCCCTAAGGTTAATACCTTGCTCAACAAAAAAAGGGTTTACCGAGAATGGCTAAGGTTCCCTGGTATGTACTCTACAGAGAATGTGTTTGCGCATGAAGGACTATTGAAGGAGGAGAAGATTGTTGCTCATCTCCTGATAAAAATTATCCTACCCCTGGAGAATTAGAAAAGACAGAATGAGCACTGAAGATGTCTATCTGCTACATGCAATCCGAAATATCATTCAAAGAAACTGGTTGCAAGTGGTGAAAGATCATATGAAGAGTGTTGCACTAAAGAGAACATTGTATCTACCATATTCATGTTTCAAAAGCAAGGTATTGATGCTCCAAGGTGTTGACATTAGAAATGAACATAAATGTTTTTGGAGTTCTTCAAATGTTTTTGACCAAGATTCAATCATGTCACTTGGATTAGTGAAAACCATGAACGGATGAGGATTCATGGGGAAAACAACTCTGGTCACTGTACTGTAAACACACCAACTGCAATAGCTGACAGAACAAACTTCTTCCCTGAGACGAATTTTGAGAAATATGTGGCTGAGCAAATCAGAATCCTGCATGAGAAATATGATAATCTTGCAAGGGAACATTGTGCTAATCAGCAGCTTGAAGCAACAAACTCATCTGAAGAAGATTCGATTGAATCATTCTGACTCAGCTTAAAGACATAGGATATTTGACTAAGTGTGTCCTGTGCCTATAATATTTTGTGTAGATCTCTTGGTTATGTCTCATTTTCAATGTATTTTATTGTGTTTGGTCTTGCTCTGCTCTTCAATTGTAATATCCTATTGAACAGAAATGAAATCAATGTTTGATTCTAATTCAATTGCTCTAATATACATGATTGAATCTGTTTTGGTTGAATGATGAATCAACTTTAATTTGATTGAAGTTGACTATGCATGTTTACGCTGTTACATTAACTATTTTGCATATTCACTTCTTATTTGATTATTTTTCTTGCATAACTAAATTGCTTGATCTGCAAGAGATTTGAAAGGTTTTGCAGGAAACATTGCTTGGAACTCACTACTGGAATTCAAATTCACTAGAAATCAATGAAATTGACTTCGAAAATAGATCATTCGACTTATCAATAATAGGGAGTTATAAATTCCAGTTACTAGAATTTGATTACTATGTTGTTTGATCATTTTTATCTTAACTATGTTCAATATATCTCTATTTCTGATTGTGTAATTCATATATGAGACTATATTGTGAGATTGTTGATGATTGTATCCATGCATGATAAATCTGCTTGAAATCATAACGATGATACAATTCTGTTTCATAGTGGATGTTTGCTCTGATTATTAATGTACTGCATTATGCATCTGAATTTGACTGTAAAAACTATACATGATGACAAGGGGAGCATTGCACATCTACATATTTCTTCACGTGCCTATGCTTCAGGGGGAGTTATATTTTTCATGTGAATATATGTGATAGGGGGAGCATCTCTGATTGTGAAAATATTTTTACATTGATGCATCTCTACTTTTTGGTTTATCTGCATATCACATCTAGAAGCATACATTTTTTGTTAATGCACAAAGGGGGATAAGTGTTTGATTATCTTTGAATGATTGCAAAGGGGTAAAATGCTTCAATTGTGATTGCTTGATAATACTTTAGCAGAGTAAATATTGAAACATATCTTTTATTTATTGTAATACTTTGAAAATTGCTCTGATATACTAGAAAGATCATTTAATCACTTACACTTACTGTTTGATTGATTTTGATTGATTACTTGACTGGTTTATTGCGCTACTTGTGTACAAACATGATTGTTTATTAATCATGGTTGTGCATCTTCAAAAAAGGGGGAGATTGTTGAGATTGCTGACAACACAATATCTAAGTCACTCTGGTTTTTTATGATGACAACACATGTAATATTATGTGTTACATGTTTCAATCTTCAATGTTGATTGTTATCTTGATGAACATGTTTATGTGAAATCTGATATATGAATGCATATTCACCATTCTGATATGTGTGAGATCTGTTGTGATTGCATTACATATGTTATGGAAAAGGAAAACCACATGCACTTTGATGAACTTATATTATGTGGAAAATCTGTATGTTTTAAGTCGACTTCATTATTAATAAAGTCAATTAAGACTAATGACTTTGCACAGATTTTCAAATGCAGTGCTATGTGAGGTTTTACATTGAAAAGAATTTCAATATGTGCAGATGTGTGTAATTCGACTGTGTGCGCCATGCATTCGACTTCATTAGTTGTTTGATTTGAAATTCTGTTATGCTTGTGAATAGTAACGACTATATTTCAAATGTTAGTTAAGCATCAACTAAAAGTCAACAGTATTAATTGTGAATTTAATTTCTTATACTTGACAGCTACTATTTTGACTAAACTGTTATAACTGTCAGAGGACAGTTGACTGGATTAGTAGCTTAGTTGACTATGGGAGCGTCTGATTTATAGAAATCTATAAACAGACAAGTCCATTGTAAATCACAAGAACTTTTGGAAGAACTGACAATTTCATTTGCTGTTTCAGATTGATTCTCTATGATTAAGTGCGCCAAGAACTCATCAAGAAGACGGTGAAGATCTTTCTTTGAAGAGCTTCTGAAGGAGAATTTTTTTGTGCTTACTGCTTTATCATAATCTGCACAATTGAGGTGTTCTTTGGTTGATCAAGACTTGTGTTACAATCCATTGGAGATTGTGGTACCTGTGGTGACTATAGGGATTGGACTCGTGGAGTCTGGACACTTTGAGGATTGTTCAAAGTGGGTTGTAGATTGCAGAAGAGGGGATATCTTGCTGCAGATCTTGCTGTTTGTATTGCCTATATTTTGGTTAGAGGGTTAGAGAGGTGTTTTATATTTTTGATGTGGAGGTGTCTATAAAAGCCTTGTTGTAAACACCTTGACCCTTATAGTGCATTTGCTTCCAGATTGTGGAAGGATACTGGATGTAGGCATTGAGGTCGAACCAGTATAAAAACCTGTGTTTGAATTCTCTATCCCTACTCTTTTATATTCAGTCGACTTTGATACTCACGTAGTCTACTTTGATATTTCGCTGCACTTACATTTTTCATTCCTTGCGTTTCAAGAAAGTGTGTAAATTTTTATACTTTGTGAAAAAGATTGTGAAAAGACTCTGATTTTGAAAACACACCAATTCACCCCCCTCTTGGTGTTAAAACGAAGCCTACTTGTTTTCTAACAACAAAGTGCATGTGGTTTTCTCTTCAAAAATGTATGTAATGCAAACATTATTGATATATCAAAAGTAAGCTTAGTGAGTGTGCATTCACATATCAATATCAACACAAAACATGTTCAATAAGATATCACATATAATAAGGAATAGAACATGTAACAAATAACAATACATGTGTTATTAATAATGTGTTGTCATCATCAAAAACCAGAGTGACTAGAGCATTGTGTGATTAAGGTTAGCTAAACCAGTGCTTCCTTTATAACCAATCTCAAGAAAAAGCCTAGCCTTGATTATTAGACCTCAATCCCTTGAATCCCTAATAAGAAATTTTGCATTAAGAAAAGAAGCTTAAGACAACCAAACGTCCTATCTCTATCCCTAGACAATATTTCCTTTAGGTGAATTCCTCCAGATCAGGGTTCATAAGCTATTTCCCAATAACAAATAAATCCAATCATCAAGCTATGAAAGGCCAAAACATAACAAGCATTAAAAATAGGAGAAAATCACTAACATTCAAAGAAAGAAGCATAAAATATTCAAAACAAGTTTAAATACATGAAATTTAGAGGTTACATCTTTCCCCAATGCTATCGAAAAGCAAATGCATTTGTTGATATGAGTAGTCAAAACGATCACTCCCCACCACTGTAACGCCCCGACAACTTACAGGAAATATTGACTGCACACATCAACACGAGGCTTAACCATGGAGTTCTTATGGGTTAGGCTATCGAAAAGCAAATGTATTTGTTGATATGAGTAGCCAAATCAATTCCTTTAAGCTATCCTTCAACTGTATAGTCCCATACCTATACAGTCTCTAGATCCCTCTCATTTCGGTGTATGTTTGATTCTTCCATGTGCCCCTCCCACAAGAAGCCTGCCAGGAGCTGCTCTTTGTTTGTGCCTCTTGCACCGGTGATCACTCCCCGTCCTCGTTAGTGCCCGGGTGTCACAGCTCACGCATCCCCAATATTCCTCCAAAGGGTCAAAAAATACGGGTTTCTGTGTGTTAAGACTTCTGCAAGTGTACTGAATCGTATCAAGTAATAATAATGGTAAGATCAATATTGTTTCCCAAGAGACTCACGACACTAAACAGTCATGTGATTACTTAACTAATGAAGACTTTGATGAACAATTTCGGGTTTTTGAATGCAAAAGCAGAAAAAGTAAATATGCATGCAAATTGATCAATTGAAAAGAAACGCAAAAATGAATGAATGATATTCAAAATAGGAGATGAATATGTTGTTGGGGTTTTGATTTCACCTATTTGTTGGAAAATAGATAGGCTTCTTTTTACACCAAGAGGGGGGGGGTGGTGAATTGGTGGTTTATAAAAATCATAATCTTTTCGCAATCTTTAAATCAAAGTATGAAACTTTACAAACTTTCTTGAAATGCAAGTAACGAAAATTCGTGTGCAGCGGAAAAACGTAGTTGACTGCGCAAATAGTAAAGTCGACTGTAAGTAAAAGTGCAGGGATAGAGAAAATCAAACATTGGTTTTTATACTGGTTCGACACATGATGTTCCTGAAGAGCACATCTTCTTGAAGGCATTCCCTCATTCATTGGAAAATGTTGCTAAGGATTGGTTGTACAGTTTGACACCTATATCCGTCACTAGCTGGGACGATCTGAAGAGGCTATTCTTGGAGAAAATTTTCCCAGCATCCCGGACCACAGCTATCAGAAAAGACATAACTGGGATTAGGCAGCTTGGTGGAGAGACCTTATATGAGTATTGGAAGAGAACCGTGCTTGCTGCTGCTGTTACGGATGCATTGCCTTCAATTGAAGAAAGAGAACCACACGGTTCATGGTTGTGGGGCTTGGTGATGGGATGTTTCTTGGTTCATTTGACTTTGAAGAATGAAAGTAGATTAGATGGGAGTAGGTGATGGTGTACGGTTGTGAGGTGGAGAAGAGAATTTGCATTCAAATTCCAACAATTGGGTCTCGGCTGGAGCACCCTAGTTCCATTTTTGGGATTTTTAATTGAAGAAAATGAAATGGGATTTGTTGAATTTGGGAGCAGCAACCTCACGGCCAAAAGGTCTATTCTTTAGGCCATTGCAAATTTAATTTCATTTGGTAAAAGTGCTTGGTCACGTGAATGGTAGAAAAAAAATATATTGTTTATTTCTTTAGCTTTAAATTAGTTTGAATTGTAGGTTGAGTTGTTTTTAATTTCTTTAATTTAGTTTTGCATTTAATTTGAATTAACTGTGCTAGATAATTGTTTGTTACAGTGTTGGGGTCTAGTATTTTATTTTTGTTTTAATGTTGTCTAATATGTTTGGTCTTGTCACTTTAATTGTCATGATAGCTTAAATTAACTGTGTTGGTCATTAGCGATATTGCATTGCTTCTTTGAGATTTCTGGACTGTATTTGTAATTGTGACTCTAACTTGGTTAATATCAAATCCGTATTTGCACTTGCAATTGGGTATACACTTAGTTGCCCAGTTGGTGTTGAGTCGTCTCTTAGTCGATGAAACTGCATGGTGTAAATTAGATTTGACGTTAACATTGCATTCACTTAGTCCGCTTTTATGAAAACATAATTAGACTGCGCTTAGTTGATTAATTTTGTTGGATTAGAGGTTTGAGTTGGTTTTATTTTGTTGATCTGTGATAGGAAGCATTGTAATTAAGTTAATGACCAGCCGTTTTTAGTCTGTCTTTGAAATCGTTTTTTTTTAGCTCTGTGTCTGTGTTTCTGTTTGCGTCAGTGATTTGATTTTATTCATCCCTATTCACCACAACGTTTTGACAAACCCCCCCTTCGTGTGTGACTTAATTCTTGAACCGCAAAATTGGTCCTTGAGAGACGACCTAGGAGTCATTTCCTAGCTATACTGCATTTCTAAATTGCACATTAAATTAGTGTGGGTTGCGACACCCATCAAGGAGTTTGGTGATAGAGAGAGTTTAAACTTGAACCTCTTCAATGATGAAATAGCTCTCTTAACTCAAGGATTTTACAATCTAGAAAAACCAAATTTTCTTGATAGCTTAGCCTCATTACAAGCCTTGGAAAAGTCCTTGTGATGGTATTTGCATGTAAGGATTTTTATTGTTTTAGATACATGGCAATATTGTTTTATGTGGCATGTGAATAGTAAAGAGTGGAGTGATTCCTTAAACACTTGAGTGATTGAGTGAAACACTTGTTTGGTAAAAATTGTTTAAATCCAGGCTTACATCTTTTCTTAGTGGATTGATCGTTCATGAATAAAACATCTATTGGGAAATATTGAAGTAGGTGAACTAGATTGGATTGAAAGCATGCTTGCATTTTGGTATGATTCCACTGAAAATCTGAATTGGAAAATAACTTGTCATGAAGAAAAGGGTTTTGAAAAGTGTAGAACTATTTGATGAAAAATTGAAGGCTAAGTCTTGTTTTGTTTTGCTTGAGGACAAGCAAAGTTTTAAGTTTGGGGTTGTGATAACGGTCTCAAAACCGTTATTTTCATGCATAAATTTGATATTAAATCACATCCTTTGTAGCTTAAAGTGAGCTTAGAATCAAGTAAAACTGTTAAGTTGTGTTACATGAGAGTCAAAAGTTGTTTTTAGAGATATTATGCTGGTTTTGCATTATTTTGCAGGGTTTTTGATGAAAATTGAAGATGGCAATGAAGTAGGAAGGTCATAGACTCAAGAATGAAGGAGAAAAAGGAAGAAAAGAAGAGTTTGTGAATCGCTCAGCAGTAAATTCCACCGCTGAGCGTCCTAGTGCAAGGAAAAGTTGTTGTCTGGCGCCCAGGCGGTGACGCTGAGCGTCCAGAGCGACAAGAGGCAAACCGCTCAGCGGTCATTTTAGGCGCCTGGGCGGTTGTCTGATTTTATATTTTGGATTCTGAGATCTTTTTGTTATCTTTTTGGCTTATATGTAGCCCTAGTGCGAATCCAAATTTAATTCTTTTGCAGATAACAACGTCCACAGCAGCTCTACACCTTTGGAGGAGATTTCTTGGATGCTTAGGCTCCACTTTATCAATTCTAGGGTTTGCTTTTCCATTCTTCCATTTAGTTTATCTAGTTTCACCATGATTATGGTGAACTAAATCCTTAGTTGTTGGGGAACAATGTAATCTTTTGAAACTCTCATATATTGAAATTCTTGTTTACGTTATATGCTTGCATATGCTTGATTTATCAATTGTTGGGTTCTTTAACTTTGCTTAATGCTTTTACCGTTTAACTCATTTAGTAGATGTTGTTTGTCTTTATTGATACGGGGACGTACAGTAATGTCATGAATTGTGCAGAATTGCTTGATTATGTTAATACCGCCTAGGGATAGGGGTAGGACGATCAATTGTATTTTGCTTCCGCTTATTATGCATTATTAGTTACTAGGGGAGGCTAGGGATAGCAAGCCGGTAATTAGTAATAAGCTCTTTTCACCAAGGGATTAGGTTAAGGGTAGACCAAGAAAGTTTGCATGGCAATATGATAAATAAGCAAAGTAAATAAGAAGAGTAGATATATGAGGGCGGATAAGATGAAATTGTAACCCCCAACAACCTCATTCATTCATAGTTTCTCTTAGTCAATTGAATTCTTGCATTGGCATGTTCATTTCTGTTTTGCATTCAAACCATTCAAATTATTTTCTTTTACTCAAGTCTTAAACGATTAGTTTACACGAAAGATAAGGCCTTAAGAGTCCTCTGGGAAGAACGATATTGGGATTACCGATTATTATTACTTGATACGATCTGGTACTCTTGCCAGGGGTTTAACAATAGACTCTTTTTTTCTTCATTTTTCTTCTTCTTCCTTGAGTCTAAGACCTTCCTTCTTCAATTTCATCCTTAATTCTCATCAAAACCCTACAAAACAATGCGAAACAATGCAAAACAAGCATAATATCTCTAAAAACAGCTTTTGACTCTCAAATGACTCAACCTAAGTGTTTTACTTGATTCTAAGCTCATTCTAAGCCATAAAGGGTGTATTTTGATATCACTTTAAGCATGAAAATAACGATTTTAGACCGTTATCAAGGCCCTCAACGCTAAAGTCTTGAATTGGCGCTTGACTGCCCTTCTTCTAAGGCCCTAGTGCAGTAGTCTCGCATTGGTGCTTCAGCGCCCTTCCAGTACCGCTGAGCGCCACTTTTGTACCGCAGGTGACGCCTAGGCGCCCTTCTAGGGGTGTTATGCGCAAAGCTCTCGCAGCCACTAATGAGTCGTTATTTCTTGAACTGTATTTAGTTTATTGCACTTAAATAAACCAGGGAATTGTGTTTAATTGTCTGTTATTTCCCCGTTTTCTAAATTCTGCTTAATTTGGTCGGAAATTCGTAATTGTGCTAATTTGGATTTTCTGAGCTGATTAAGCGCATTTCTGGTTGCAGGGAAGTTGTGGAAACATCATCTGGAGCATTAGGATATGGCGTGACACATTCAAAGGCTCAACATTTAGTCATTTAGATTCTAATTAAAGTTGTAATTTCGTTTTCTAGAAGTCCTTAATTAGAATTAGGTGTTTTGGACCCTTTTTAGTGGCAAAATTGTAAAAGCCCAATTTTGTGACACATGGCGAAGCCCTAGGTTTTCTTTTAGAGGTGGACCCCACCCATTTTATAGGGATTCTCGACAATTTAGAGTAGAGGCCGACCCTAGCATTGGGGACACACTTCATTTCACACTTTCATTTTGCTTTGCCTTGTATGAACTCTCTCTTGGAGACCATGTAGGGTTTTACGTTTTTGGAGCTATGGAATGACCAAGATCATATTTTTCTTCTTCCCTTGCTTGCAACTTTACTTATTCTTGCTTAAGGAAAGGGAGATTTATCACTCCTCTTCTTGCATTTTTCCATTTGCATGTTGAAGCTTGAGCTTGGAGGTGGTTCTTTGCTTTTTCTTGGTGGTTTCTTTGGTTGAATGAAGACCCATTTTCCATTTCATTTTTCTTCTCATTTGCTGCAGTAATTTCTTATTTACTTTGGTTTACTTGGATTGGATGATGAAAATGAAGTTCTTGATGGGTTTTGGAGTGAAGGAAGCTTGAGTTGGTGTATGAGTGTTTGAGTTTGGACCCTTTCTTCTTGTGTTTTGTTCTTGTTGATTGGAAGCATTTTATGAGCTAGAATTTGTGCTACATTATCATGGCTGGATGGTGCTGGACCTTGAGCTAGGAGTATGATTTTCGTTTTTACCAAAAGCTTGAAGAAATAGGAAGGTTTGGTTGGGTCAAATGAGTAGAAATTTGGGTTTCTTGTTCTTGTGTTGATTTGCAATTGAACTTTGGGTTTTCTTGGGTGTATTTTCGGTAGATTGAAGGAAGAAAACGTGAATGATGGTTGTTGGTAGAGAAAAAAAACGAAAATGATGTGTAGAAAGGAGAGATAATGATGCATTTAATTTTTACCACTTTTGGCCAAGCAAAAGGAGATGCTTCTTTTAACTAAAGGAATTTTTTCCACTTTGGTTTTGCCTCTAGCATTGTTTCTGCCGAGAATTACCATGAGGAAGGGAGGTCTTTGGTGTTTATTTTTCATTTGACCTTGCTTATGTGGCACAAGGGTAGGAGAAATTGAGCACTTTTTGACTTGTGGACTTTTTGAAGCATTGTTTGCAACCATTGCATTGGTGATTCACGTAAATTGGTGTCTTGGTGTGTGGAACAATAATTTTTGCTGCATGGAGAGAGGAGTGCACGGTTTTTATGGTGTGAGGTTGTGTTATGTTCAATTGTCTTGAAGAAAGAAGCACATGGGACAAGAGGCAACATATTTTATAGTTTAGTGAAGGTTGACTTTGAAGTTGGACTTTGGAATGCCACAAGGATGCTCACGGCCCAAGGGGTTTTTCTAGCCCTTTTGCACTTTTAATTTAATTTGGTTGGATGCATTTGGTCACATAAATTGCTAGTAGGAAAAAGTTGTGTTTGCTTATTTCTTTTGTTTTGAATAACTTTGCATAATAGGATTAGTTGTTTTTCATTTCTTTAATGTAGTTTTGCATTTAATAATTTTAATTAAGCTAGATAGTTGTTTGTCACATTGTTGGGGTCTAGTATTTTATTTTTGTTTTAGTGTTGTCTAATATGTTTGGTCTTGTCACTTTAATTGTCATGATAGCTTAAATTAACTGTGTTGGTCATTAGCGATATTGTATTGCTTCTTTGAGATTTCTGGACTGTATTTGTAATTGTGACTCTAACTTGGTTAATATCAAATCCGTATTTGCACTTGCCCAGTTGGTGTTGAGTCATCTCTTAGTCGATGAAACTGCATGGTGTAAATTAGATTTGACGTTAACATTGCGTTCTCTTAGTCCGCTTTTATGAAAACATAATTAGACTGCGCTTAGTTGATTAATTGTGTTGGATTAGAGGTTTGAGTTGGTTTTATTTTGTTGATCTGTGATACGAAGCATTGTAATTAAGTTAATGACCAATCGTTTTTAGTTTGTCTTTGAAACCGTTTTTTTTAGATCTGTGTCTGTGTTTCTGTTTGCGTCAGTGATTTGATTTTATTCATTCGTATTCACCACAACGTTTTCACAACCCCCCCCCCCTTCGTGTGTGACTTAATTCTTGAACCGCAGAATTGGTCCTTGAGAGACGACCTAGGAGTCATTTCCTAGCTATACTGCATTTCTAAATTGCACATTAAATTTGTGTGGATTGCGACAGCCCATCAGCCACGCCTGGGCACCCTAAGTTGGGGCGTTGAGCACCGGCGAGTGGGCTTGGGCTGTGTTTTCTGTAATTATTTCGAGCTATTTAATGATTTGGACGACCTAGAGAGGTTATCTTTTGACAGAAAGAGGCGCAGAAACACTCCCTTTCACACTGAGGAGGCGAATTTGGATGCAAAAGCTCCTATCTTCAGCTTTTAGGGTTTTATCTTTCATTCTTTTCCATTATTCATCTAGTTTCACCATGTCTATGGTGAACTAAACTTCACTTGTTGTTGGAGAAACGATGTAATCCTTTGAAACTATCATGTATTGAATTGATTTATATTATATATGCTTCGTTCATTAATCGTTAGGGTTTTTCCTCTATACTCTATGCTTGCTTTTTTTAATTCATTCATAGCATGATAATTGATTTTGTCGATATGGACACTAATAACGGTTGAAAATATCATTATCTGTGATGTAATTTTGTTATTAAATGCACCCTTTTTGATTTAGAAACTTTCTTTAACTCATGGTTTTTTTTTAGTTTTGTGAATAAGAGAGTTGAGGTTATACTTGATTATTTTATCACTAAATTCCCTTGATTTTGTAGGCTATTTGATGGCAAATCTCCTAGCCATGGTCAAGAACTTTCAAGAGAGTGGAAGTCATCCATGAAGATGACATCAACTCTACCTTGTGGGCCACCTTTGGAGCCATCATGGAGCATGGATTGAAGAGTAGTGTAGGAATTTAGGCCATTATATTAGGCCATGTAGTGTAGGTTTGTTTCAGGCTTGTATTAAGGCCTAAGTAGCATAGGATTTTCCTTAAAAGTTAGACATCCAAACCAAGTGGAAAATGTGTGCCATGTGTCATGCTTCCATTGGAGAGGATTTTCTTTTTAAAAGGTAGCCACATGGCACCCTAGGAGTGGAGAGGATTTACTTTTAGTAGTGGCCACATGGAACTCTAGGAATGGAGAGGATTTTTTTTTGTGAGTGGCCACATGTCTTCCCATCATTGGAGAGGTTAGAAGGCCTCATTTTTGGCCAATGAAAGCAAAGGTGGGAGATTATGCTTTTAGGATTAGAAGGAGACATCCTTGGCCTATAAATAGAGGTGTCTCCACCCTTGTATTTCACCTTTGATTTAGAGTAAAATTATGCTGCCATTTTTGTGCCATACTACTCTTTTAAGGTCACCCTAGGCTAGAGCAACCCAAGTGGCCTCCTCTAGCCACCTTCCTCTAAGAGTTGGCCCAACCTCTCTTAGAGAGCCCTTAACACATCTCCCTTCACCATACAAATCATCAAAACCATGAGCTATCAACACCTTTCACCACCACCAAATTCTGCAATCTTCATCCATGAACTTATGCTTGATTTGCTTCTAGATTTGGCTTGTCCTAGCTAGAGCATTTGTCATTTAGTGTCGCAGCTACCGTTGGGTGCCCTTTTGGAGCGCTGAGCACCGATGACGTGGGCTTGGACCTGTTTTCTGTTATTTTTATGATCTATTTAAGACCCAGGTGCCTTATGGTTTGTATCTTTTGATGACTTAAGCACAGAAACATGTTTTTCACCCCTTTGGGGGTAGATTTGGGGATGTGAGAGCTCTCCACTTCTCTTTCTAGATTTTTATCTCTTCCATTCCATTATACACCTAGTTCTTCCACAACAATGGAGAACTAATCTTATTTGTTGCTGGGGAACGATGCAACCTCTAAACTCTCTTGTATTTGAATTGATTCTTGTTATTGATATATGCTTCTTTCATTAATTGTTAGGGATATTCTTCTTTGCTCAAATGCTTGTGATGTTTTATTCATGTATAGCATAAATCTTATGATTTGTCTAAGTATCAGGAGATTTCGTACTCCTAGGGTTGAACGATTTGAGGATGTGATAGCTCTCCTCTTCTCTCCCTAGGATTGCTATTGAGAGATATCTTACAAATCACGATCTGGTGAATTCTCAAAAGTAGTATTACCTAGACATAGGGATATGAGGGTTGGTTGTCTTTAAGCTTTTGTGCATAAGTAATGTAGAATTTATTGCTAGGGAAACAAGACATTGTAAACTAGTAATTAAGGATAGGCTTTCTTCACTGAGACATCGGGTTTAAAGTAAATTAGAAAGTTGCATTAACATTAATGAATTCGTTTATGCATAAGAGTGATTAGGTGAAATTTAAACCCTAATAACATTATCATCTCATATTATCAATTTCATCAATTCATTCTAGTGTGTAGGCTCAATTGATCAAATTGCATTCATGTTTATTTTTCTGCACTTTGCATTCAAAAACCCCAAAATATTGTTCTTATAGTCTTAATTGGTTAAGCAAAAGTACAACTGTTTAGTGTCATGAGTCTCTTGGGAAAACAATACTTGGTCTTACCATTTATATTACTTGATACGATTCAGTACACTTGCCGGAGTCCTAACAGACACATATGGGGAAATCTAGATCTGGGGAATCTCTCCCAAAAGTAGTATTGCCTAGACATAGGGATATGAGGGTTGGTTGCCTTTAAGCTTCTGTGCCTATGTAATGCATAATTAATTGCTAGGGAGACAAGACATTGTAAAATAGTAATTAAGGATAGGCTTTCTTCACCGAAACATCGGGTTTAAAGTAAATTAGAAAGTGACATTAACATTAATGAAGAAGATGAGTTCATAAATACATGAGAGTGGATAGGAGAAGTCGAAACCCCCAACAACATAATCATCTCATATTTTCCAAATCATTCACCTGTGCATTTTTATTGTCAAAATATCAAAACTTGCATTCATGTTTATTTTTTGCATTATAAACCCAATGATCTTGTTCTCAAGTCTTAATTAATCAAGAAATCACATGATTGTTTAGGTCATGAGTCTCAAGGGAAAACGATACTTGGTCTTACCAATTATATTACTTGATACGATCTGGTACACTTCTCGAAGTCTTAACAAGGACATCTTTCAATGGATCCATTTTTGTTGTTGAGAGAGAAACAATCTGATAAAGAGTTTTACTCTTCAAGGGCAGAATATTCTGCTCTAGTATTTTGTAGTCTCTGGTAAGTTATCATCCATGTAATGTTTTATTTTGGTAGTTTTATTCTACTAAAATGGGATGTTACAGAAAGTAGTTTAAAAAAAAATTTCTTCAAATTTAATACTTAAACAATAAAAAATATTTAAATACACTTGTTCAAATTAGAAACTAATATTATTTTTTAATTTGAAAATGAATTATTCCAGATTTTAGGAAATACAATTTGTATACATAAATTTCAAAATAAAATACCTAACTATATACTTAAGAATACATTTAAGTGTGTAACATTCCATTTTAATAATATTAACACTATTATGGAAACATCACATATCCAATAAAAATATTATAAATAACTTAAAAGAAGACATATAAAATGTAATTACGGTTATCTGAACATAACTATAACACAAAATAACCAAAATGTATATATAAGATCCTACACTAATGATAGTTCTATTACTGATCTACAAGTACAAAGCTAGAGTTTTTCAAAAGAACATATATACAAAGAAGCTACAATCCTATTCTACATCTCAGATACTTCGTCATTAGTATCTACTCACATCATTAAGATGATCATAATTAACAAACAAGAAAACAAGCAAACACAAACAAAGATAGAAGGATAAGTTAATTTTACCAAAGAAACAAACATATAATTGAGTTATGAATATAACAATTAAACACAAGTAAATTAAAGAAATTTTAAGCATACAAACATTAACTATAAACTTGACCATTCAGATACATGTATTGATGTCAAACTCTGACGGGTTATGCACTTGTGGTGGCATCTACTACTTTGTAGAGCCATTGCCAATGAGTTTCACCCTACCACGTACAAGGTTAGCCAAGGTAAAGCTCATAGACTAGGACCTCTTGCTCCTCTCACCACATACTCCACCCTTCTCTACTTGAGATTAGATGATTATTAGAGTGTCGAGATAACCCTCAATACGAGATCCTCACATCAATACATCCACAACTTGAAACCACATAAGAAACTTCTCCTTGAAATTTCTTTCACAACATACTTGATACATACAGATAGTCTTAATATAGTTCATAAAGCATCACAAACTTTACACCAAACATACATAGCATTCATAGAAAATCACTTCAAATAAGTAAAGGTCAGAAAATCACATAACAACACGCTGACACTCAAACTAGTGCTTAGGACAAAAGCTTTCGCAAAAGAGATGGATCATCGCTAGTTTCTAATGCTCAATGCCAAATGTAAAAAATAGCTCTAGACCTATAGTGGTAACTAGGGCTCAACGATGCCCTGTCACCACTTAACGCTAGACAATTCATATTTTGGTTCGCAAAATAGTGAAACTGGTGCTGAACGCCATACCAAAAAAACTATACCTTTCAAAATGTGATTTGATTGCACAAGAGACCTATCCAAATGCCCAAATTGGTATTTCTGACTTAGTCATTTGTTCAAAACATGTTTAAATGTCATATTGAATACCAATTGCTCAAATAGCCAGAGACTCAGTCCATCAACTCACCCCAATTCCAACCAAATTTCAAACATCACACTAGCATATCAATTAACTAGAATTCATCAGCAAATCTAACTAACTAAGTCATAAATATCATAATCTTAGACAACTAAAACAAAGCTCATTCAACAATCAATCACCATAGGGTTTCCCCATTTCAATCTACCAATTTCAAACTAGTTCAAGCATACATCACAAATTTCAAACATATTGTTAAGAAATAGACATTAAGCCTACAAAACCGACTTGTAAGGTAAGGTTTGTACCCATTTGTATTTTCTAAATTAGCCTTATCTATAGCCAATGTAAGACTTCTAACACACTCTCTCATATCGAGGCATATACATCTTGAGTGTGATACTTGACATTAATGGATGGTCCGATAACGCTCCGAGAGTAGGTGGAACAATAAACTCAACAAACAAAAAATTTTCCTAAGATAGGCTTTAACCCATGACTTTGATACCATGTTAAATATAGTGAAAACTATGTATGAGATTAATCTCCCTTGTATTGAATATACACATAGAGTACTCTATTTATAATAGAAGAAATATGGGCTAAGCCCAAAATACAAATAAGAAATAATAACAAACTAACTAAAGATAAAAGATAAAGATAAGATATCTATATAAGATATCTAATAATCTAATATATCTAACACTCCACTTCAAGTTGGTGCCTACAAATCATATGTACCAAGCTTGTTACTAATATAATCAATAAAGACTTAGTGAAAATATTTGTTTCTACACTAGAGTGACACCAAACTGTTAATGGTTTGCGATGACGACATAGAAGACGAAATACCAATTCAGAAGACTCCCCTAAGTAACAAATATGGGAAATTGCTCGTTATAAATCTCTTTTTGCAAATCATCGTTAACAAACACACGACGAACCTTAAAGAGGAAAAGGGGAGACCTCGACGCTATGAATCGTTGCCTCAAAGGAGACAAGATAAGCCACCTCGTACAACAAATAAAGATCAAATCCAAAACATTGAAAGGCGCTAAGAGCACATACGAGCTTCGATGAAGATGCCATTGAAGTCACGGTGATTGCTTAGCTAAAACGATCAAAATCGTGTGGTTGTCGGTCGAAACTAGAGCTCTGGTGTAGGCGATGGCGGTAGACGTGCAATGACAGAGGTAGTGAAATTTTTTATATAAAAGAACTTGACTTTGATACCATGTTAAAAATGAACTTTATGCTTAACTCAACCGTATAAAATCAGCTTGTAAGGTGAGGTTTGCACCAACATATATACTCTAAATTGTTCTTATTTATAGTCGATGTGGGACTTCCAACACATATAAAAAATGTAAAATGTGAGAATTAGCTTCCCTTACCTGTTAGAAGCTCAACTACTCTAAGGATCCTAAAACGACTCCCTCAGTTCAAGAAACTTTATCTGCTCCTACAAACCACAACATCATGATCAAGACATATTGTTAACACCACTAATCAAGAGTGAGTGTTATAGAAGACTCATATAACACATGTGATAGAACAATACTCAATTGCATAAGAAAACACACAAACTAGAGAAATAAAAGCATAAACTGACTTACTCTTTTGCAAGAACTAATTGGATAGACTTGAAGACCTTGTCTTAATGATCACTTAAACATTCTTTTATATTGAAACAAATGAACAAGGGATGAGAAAGCTTAAAAAGATGGTAAAGAGTCCTTAGAAAAAGACTTTTAGAAATAATATTTTCTAGATAATGAAAGTCATTAATTAAAATTTTATTTATACATTTAAACTTTTAATATTAAAATAAACGAATCTCATTATTTAAAACATCTTATCAAATCTAATATATTATTTTCTACATTCTCATGTACATTATTCCTTGACATTACATTAACAAATAATTCTAAAAGAAAAAGAAAATAACGAATATTCTCTTTTAAATTTAAATTAAAACTTATATATAAATTAAAAATAAAATTTTACAAATGAACTTATATTATATATTGTTTTAACTTTTTTTAAAAAAATTACTTTTCATTTTTACCGAATAAAGTTAACAATTTCGAATTATTTTAATGTTTTTAATAATATAATCAATTTAGACTTCTAAAATATCTCAAATAATAGAAAACTTTATAATTGTAAGAATTAATTCTTTATAAAATTTTCATAACCTTAAATAAATGTAGGAATCATAAAAGAAAAATTAGTTTTTTTTTTTATTTAATTACAGTTTAGCTAAAATATTATTATAATATTAAAACATTTATATTATAAAAATATATCTAAGTCATAAATTTAATACCAAAATTTTAGACTAATTTTACGAGCATTCAATTTGGTAATTATAGCAGAAAATTTATTGTGAAAACTGAAATTTGTCCATAAAAATAAAATAATAAATTTTATTTGAAGATTTCAAGTTAATTAATATGTTAGAGTTGTAATTCTTAGAAGAAAAACTTTTTTTTTTTCGTTTTACAGTCATAAATGTGGGACCAGTTAACATAGTCATGATTTTGAAGGTGGAAATGACGAAAGTGTCCTTTAATTCGATGTTTTGTATGTAAAATACTTCTGAAGATTAGAGACAGACACAAAGTGTCGCACGTTTTTGCTTTCCAAGTTCTGACTCTCTCTACCTACAACAACCGTTTTCGCTTGCCGGAAACAGACATTGATCTCTCTCTCCGCCGATCCCTCCGCCATGAGTTCCGCCGAGATCCTCCACATACAGCCCCAGGAGCTTCAGTTCCCCTGTGAGCCTGTTCAGAATCAATAAAAAATTTAACTTTCCTATGCAATTTAAACCTTTTTCTTTTCCTTTGGTTTCTGCTGGGTCTTCTTCTAATTTTTCTTTTTAATTTTCTACGTTTTGGGTTTGTGAAAATAGTTGAATTGAGGAAGCAGATCTCATGCTCTTTGCAGTTGTCTAACAAAACAGACAACTATGTGGCTTTCAAGGTTCCAGTTTTACTCAGTGTTCCTTTTTCTGACTTACTTCTGATGTTTATTTTTTTTAATTAATTTATATCTATTTTAAGGGTAGTATTTTTCTTTTCTTTTTAATTTTGTGTTGTGGAGAGTTTTAATTTTGATTTGGGGTGACATTCGTGGTTTTGCAGGTTAAGACAACAAATCCTAAGAAATACTGTGTTAGACCTAACACTGGAGTTGTGATGCCTAGGTCTACATGTGATGTCATAGGTTTCTTTTTCTCACTCTGTCTTCCCTTGCTCCTTTTCAGTCTCCTCCCTCTTCCACACAAAAGCACAATTGCATGCTAAGAGAATCTTCCTTTGCTTGATTTGGTCTGCAACTTGGTTATATATGTTTAACTATTTTAAATTTGTAATTTTGTTGGTTAAGTTTTGCTATACCCTTATTATTTATTGATTTTTGTTTGTTTTTTCTTGTCATATTTCTGTACCATTTTATTTTGAATAAACATTATTTGCACTGACAATGCAAACCAATCACTAATTCCATGGTATGCTTGTTTGACTTTCATAATAACTTTCTTGAAAATCATATCAATGATGATTTGAACTGATCAATAGTATAAAATCTTTTACAGTGTTTAATCCACACTGTTTAGTAACTATTCTATGCATTGACTGTTAGTGTCTTATGTTTTCAGTAACAATGCAAGCTCAAAAGGAGGCACCTCCAGACATGCAATGCAAGGATAAGTTTCTTCTTCAGAGTGTAGTTGCAAGCCCTGGTGCAACCACAAAAGAAATCACTCCAGAAATGGTATCCATTTGACAAATTACACACTTTTTCTTGATAGAATAACTACATGTGTGTGACATGGTGCTTAATTTTATGGTTTTCTTGGGCTCATTTATATAGTTCAATAAAGAATCTGGTCATGATGTTGAAGAGTGCAAGTTGAGAGTTGTTTATGTTGCTCCTCCTCAACCACCATCCCCTGTTAGAGAAGGATCTGATGAAGATTCGTCACCTCAAGCATCTGTGTCTGAAAATGGGCATTCAAATGCTCTGGACTTTAATGCGGTATGTAACCAGTGGATTTGCATATATTTTCAAACAATTTTTCATCTTTTTGGTTAACTAATTGTTATGGCCATTTTCGGTAGGCTTCAAAAGCTTTCAATGAGCGGGGTGAGCATCAGGACACTTCTTTTGAGGTAACATGCAATTATAATTTTCTTCTTCAATTACAAAGAAAAGTGGTTAACATCATAATTTCTATCATTCAGTTGTGGGGCACATAATATTTTTAATTTGGGAGATGCTAATGCTTTTTGTTGCCTGTTACCCCAACCCAAACATGCCTGCAATAACATCTCCTTTTGATCCCAAACCAGAAGGACCAATTTGCATGCTATTGTAGAAATATGTCATCAAATATAATGATAACTTTATATCCCTGTTTTGACCTTTTAACAGTAATCTTTATTTCATAGCCTGGTGGTGCTGTAATTTTCTCTGGGTTTCTAAATTCTCCTCTTGATAAACTTTTTGAAGTGAATTGATTCAAATAATTCATATTATTATTGAAGAAGTTATCTTAATTGCCTCAAAGAAGAGCTTTGGATATATATGAATGAAAGAAAACTTGTGCTCATTTGAACTTGTTTTGTTTCAGGCAAAAACTCATATTTCAAAGGTAACTGAGGAGAGGAATTATGTTATTGAGCAAAACAAAAGACTTCAGCAAGAACTGGTATGGAATTCATTCTGAAAATACATCTAAATGTATTACAGCCTGTATATACATGTATTATGTTGAATGTTTCTATTCCCTTTGGATGATGATCTTGGTGGTATCCTATGATGGCACATGCTTTCAATGCTTCTAATTGTTTTCTCTTGCTATGTTATTCAATTAGTAGGATGAACTGAATTCAATATCCATCTCAGTATGTCTGAATTTACGATTTGGGAAAGATTAGTTAATCTTAGCCATGTGTTCATGAATCCAAGTGTGTCATAATATCTCAAAATCCTTGTATGATTTTGAGTGACTAATGATCGGGAAAATGGGAACCAAAAGGAACATGTTTCATTTTCTGTTTCTAAACTAATTTTATTTTCACCAAAATAAATAGAAAACCCTGAATAACTGATCGAAAATATGCTACTGTGTGATTCTTCAAAGCTTCTGGTCAGTTTCTTGTTAGGCTTAGTTCTATTATTCATTTTGCTGAACTGAGTGTATCAGTATGGTTGTTGGATAGTTTCAAAATCAACCCTGAAAAATTAATGAACATCCTTAAATAATCCACCTCCTTAATCAATCTCCTCCCATTTTGCTTATAGTTTTCTATGCCTAACTATTTTAGGACCTTCCATAGAAAAATAGAAAGGAAAATTATTTATATGACTTGTTGTATTCCCGTAGTTGACTCTTCTCATTGAAATTATAGTGTTAAGAAGTGGATTTGAAACCTAATTTAACCTTATAAAACCGGTTTATAAGGTTAGGCTTGCATTCACTTATATACTATGAAATCATCTTATCTTTAATCGATGTAAGATATTCGATACGTAACAAGAAGGAAGACTTATTCAATGCATGATATGTTTTGAATCTTTTGATTGCTAAGAAACCATGATGCCTGTTAGGTCCTATATGTTCTTGATTCTATCTATATTCTTCTCTTCTGAACACTTCAGAGTTCAGATTCTTTATCATTTTTATACTTGTATTAGTGCAGTCAAGTTGTAGTCATCACTTGGCATGATGGTTAAATGTTTGATGAAGTCAATAATGACATAATAGAACAATTATCTACGTTTTATATAATCATGAAAAAACTATGAACTGGTTTGGAATGTTCCATTGCAGGAGCTTTTGAGGCGCCAAGCCGGTAGTCGGCACAGCGGTGGCGGCATACCATTCATGTACGTAGTTCTTGTCGGCATCATTGGCATCATTCTGGGTTTCCTGTTGAAGAGGACGTGACCTGAGTGATTGGTAGCAGTGAGATCAATTGTAGAAAGCAACAAGAAATATGTGAAATGTGGAAAAACCAAACCAAAAATTGTTGTCTTATTGTCGTGCATTGCTCCTACAAATTTGGAATGTGTGGTCAAAAGTAGGTACTTGTTCTGAGCCATAGCAATCGTAGACAGTGGACAGAGTTGTATCATGGGAACTGTAATTGGTATCTGATATGCTACATGTGATTAATTCTTTAGCACCATCATATTGTCCAATATTTTGAACATAAAAAAGTCTTCATGGCAACACAATCATTCTTTACAAGCTTCTTGAAAATGAAAATTTATTTTGTATTTTTGTTAAAAAAATTATTATTTATCACATTAGTTTATATAGTAAGAGTAATGTGATACTTTTAATGCAGTATAATAATTTATTTTTAGCATGAGAAAAACACTTTTCTTGTTTCAAATTCTTGTATGCAAGATTGTCTCTAGTATTAAAACATTTCTTTTATTATGTCCTTTTTTCTTTTTAGTTAATTTATCTTTAGGTAAGCTTTTTATATGTAAAAAAACCATATTTTTTGGCACAAAATTTGGAACTGTTTATCCAAATCCTTTTATGTACATTTTAAATACAAGATATAACTTCAAGCATTAAGGAGATTGTTTTGCTTCTCCAGAAAGTTATAAAAATGACGTTTTGCTAAAATGTTCTTCAAATGGATTTTTGTTAATGAAATAAGTGTCATGTGCTCAATCTCTCTTTTAAAGTATATATAATTTAATTCTCTCTTTTAAAGTATATATAATTTAATTGTTCAAACTTTTACATTCAATTATGTATGTTTTTCTACTTCTAAATTGTTGATGTAAATGAGTTTATTCTCTACTTATTTTCTTATCTTTATTTTGAAGGAGACAGATAACACTCTTATAGTGTGGGAAAAACAGAATATTTGGTTTGACAAATCAGAAAGCATGCTTTTAATATGTTATTATTCATAATGAATGAAATTGACAAAAGTTTACCCTTTTACAAAAAGAATTTACCTCCAAAACCGGAAATATAAATTGTACAAAATAAGCTCTTCCAATAAATAAGCTATAAATACCAAGAAACCAATAAATAAGCTATAAATACCAAGAAAGGAGGTTTTTCTAAAATTGATGAAGAATTCTTAAGACACCGAAAACGAAGTTTTAAGGTACAAAAATATCATGCACAGAGAACAAGAACTCACTACAAAGAACTTCTATAGGCTTTTACCAAAGACATATTAATAAATAAAGAACTTCTATAGGCTTTCACCAAAGAGATATCAATAAACAAAGCTTAATTACTTGTTAGATACCTACTTTGGAGAAAGTTTCAAGTTGGTTTTAGTTTTTATATTTTAATTATGTTTTAATTTTTGTAAAAGTTTCTCCATTAGGTCCTTTAAAAAAAACTAACGACATTAAAGAAATGTCATGTGTCAATATATTTTTTCTTTTTAACTTTTTTCAACTTTTTTATATTTTTTTTTTTGCAAATTTTTGTTGTCATATCACATGTTAATATGTGATTTTTTTATTTTTATTTTTTGTAAAAGTTTTTGTTGCCATGTGTGATCTATGGTACTGTTAGTGTCAAATGTTGTCTTGATTTTAATTTAATCTCTATATATGTTTTTTTAATTCAATTTAGTTATAATTTTTTTTAAAATACATATTATTCCTCTCCAAATTTAGACCACATTTATTATTTGTATAAATGTTATTTATATTTTTTATTAAAAATAACTTTTTAACATATTACATTATAATATATTATTAACCCATGTTTTCTTAATCATAATTTTTACCATTAAGTTTTAATATAAATATTATAATAACATTTATACAAATAATAAATTTGGTTCAATTAAAAGAGGACTAAATTTATTATTTGTATAAGTTTTATTAATTAATTTATTCTTATAAAAAAACAGAGTTTAATAATGTATTAATTTTAAATACTTATTTTTCTGTAAAAATATTTACACTTAATTAGTTTTAATCTTGTAAAAAAATAAACACTAATGAAAACATCAATGAATAATATATAATAATGTCATATGTTAAAAAATCTTTTTTATTTGAGGAAGGGGATTTGACTTCAGACGAAACCATACATAACTGAACCCATACATCCTTTTCTGCTTCCATTCCTTATAAACTGTGGTCAAAAGATGTAGGAAAATTTTTAAAATTTTTCACAATTCACACTATTTATTTGAGTGAGGGGATTTTACTTTATATATACAATAACCAAAATCATACACCTTTTTCTACTTCGGTTCTTAAAAAATCAAGGTCGAAATATCTTGAAATTTTTTGAAATTTTAGTCTATTTTAACTATTTTATTTGAGCAAGAGGATTTGATTTCAATTTTTATTATAATGAAACATAAAGTGTTGTTTAAGGTTGTTTTTAATGAAAATTTTATGAATGCACTCCCTTCCCTTCCATATTCCTAATTCCATAACCTCCACTTTTCTTCCATTTCGAAATCACAAGAGAGACTCCCTTAATTTTTTTTTGTTTTTTTATTTAAAAGGTTAATGTAATTTTTTTTTCAGGTTTTTCACACTAAAGGTAATTTGTCGCTTGGTACTTTGAAGATTTGTCAGGCTTCCGATTTCAATTTGTTTTGTACTCCCAAATTCATGAAAAATTTTAATTTTATATGAATATGTTTCTAATATTTTTTGTATATTTATGTTAAAGTATTTTTTTTATGTTTGATGTATTTTGTTTATATGTTGCATTAGTATTTAACACAAGGATAATATATTCTTGTATTCAAATTCTAGTTTATTCTAGATGTGATAAACATAATGTGATGTTTATGTACTAGTTCTGTAATATTACATGCAAGTTTAATATGTAGGAAGAAAAAAAATATTAAAAAAATGCATAAAATAGGCTTTGGTTATAACTATAACAAAAGTATAAAGTGATATTTGACTTCTATTTTCCAAGAACCAAAATCTAATAATTTAAATTTAATTTTAAAATATTTGACCTCAAAGAACTGAAACCAAATGTCCTTAAAATTAATTAATTGTTTTTTTAATTAAAAAGAGTTTAAACTTCGAACATTTGAACCGTGGTCTAATCCATATTTTTTAATATTTTTTATTATTTATTTATATTTCAGTTAATAACCAAAACTATTTTTTTTTACTTTATTTGGATATGTTTTGATTATAGAATCGAAATCCAGTTCTAAAATAACATGTATCAAAACTCAATCTTAAAAGTTATAATAATATTAGATCAATTTAAAATGATTCAATATTAACAATGATAATATATTTTAGCTCCAGAGATGTTTAGTTTAGATTTAACATATGTAAAGTGAGTTTTCAAAAGCAAAACAAATCCTACCTCAATTGAATTGAGATTCCTGGTAAAATTTTATATACATTTTGAATAACAAATTTTTACATACATTTTACATTTATAGAAATTAACTTTTCTAATTATCAAAATATTCCTAAATATAATTGTCAACCAGTACAAGTGATGTAATAAAAAATATTTTCCTAATGCAAAATCAAACATGTCACACATAACAGAATTTACTTTTGAGATTGCATACGGAACAGTCCATGAAAAAGCAAACACATTGAAAGTGTCCCACACTCCAAACACAACCTAAGGGACCTTGATAAGCCAAAATGGGATGTGATGTCCATTTTACACACTACCAAGAGATTCCTTCCGATCTATATCTATATATATATATATATACTTCATATTGTTAGATATACTTTTGCATTCTTCAAAGTCCTTTCATCTCGCTTTCACCATTTCACTATATCATCCCTCATCACAATTTGAAATCTACATCACTATCCTTTTCTGCGGTGCACATATTTCCCCAAGAAATCAACTAACACTTTCTTTCTTATCATTGCATATATCAAACTCTTGCTAGGGACATGCAAGTTCTCGCTTTCCATTTCTTCCTAACCCCATCAATATTAGCAACAAATTCTTCTTTCATTACTTTACCATGCAAGATATTTAACTAATGATATATCCAAAATAGTGTGAGTCAGTTCAAGCCAGGACAGTTTTTGAGAAATTGATAACTCACTTTCAGTAGAAACCCTAAAAAAAATCTTTTGAGAACTATAAAGATAAACCTTCAAAACTTTGTACAAGATATTTTCAACTCTCATAATACTTAAGTTGTGTTTGTATCCGTCGATTTATTGTGTAAGCAGTGTGCTTCATGTTTGTAAATTGTATACACTGATTTTTGTCAATTTACTTAGAAATAACTCAGATATGAAATGCACTCCTTTTTGAAGTAATGCAAAAAGAGAAATACAATTATCAAATACATCTTTACGCATTTACCTGCCTTTTTACTGCATTGCAAAAAGGGAATCTTCAATTTTGATGAAGAGAAAGTCACATAATAGATTACCTTGTAGGTATAATCAATTATTTATGTGTGGAGTGTTGAGAACTCAATAGATTTGTGGTTTCATTATATTATATAAAATAAATAATAATCAAAATAAATTCTAAAATAGTAATAGTATTAACAAATAATAATATTAATAATTATAAAATTTATAAAATAATAACAATAATAACCAAATTAAAAAAATAATAACCAAGATACATTAATAAAATATTAATAATAATTAACAATGGTCATAATAAGTTCATAAAATAATAATAATAATTATTAACCTATAATTTAATATTTGTAAAGACCTACAATAAAATGACATTTTAAAAGTGGTAAAGGTTTAAAAATAATGAGATTCGACTATTTTAAATTAAAATGTTGTAATATAAATAGTTTTGTTATGAAAGGGTTTCATAATATTAAAATACATCATCTCTTTAGAAATCACTTTTAAAGAGTTTTCTGATTTCTCACTAGAAGTTTTCATCCTTTCTTTTTCTGATTGAAGAATCGAATCCATAAGATTGATTCTACCGACAAGCTCTTCAATTTGGACCAATTAGTTTCTCACATAGCGTAAGTTGGTTTTGTGCTCGTCTCTTTGGTAAGTTTTGTTTTCCTTGCATGCTAGATCTCTATTTTTTGCATGTAACAATTGAGTCTTCTGTAAGACTCTCTACTAATCAGTAATCCTAATGGTGAACCCTGATCGTGTTTATGTTATTTATAGGAGCAAATAAGACTTTTTGTGTGTTTGGAACTGTTTTAGGTTTTCTAGAGGCGTTTGATCATTTGTCATTTGTCAAGTAAGGGAAACTAACTACTATGTTTTAAAGTTGTTGATGTTTATGTTGCATGTTTGTGTTGGTCTGAAATCGATTAATCCACTAATGTTGGTGTTTAAACTACTGAAACCCGTTAAGTTGAGTTAACAGTGTTGAATCGTCTTTAAAAATCGTATGTTGGATTGTTGGTATGTTGTATGATTGAGATTACATTTGATGTGATTTGAGTCATTGAATAGTATATAGTCTGATGGTTAGTTGATTTTGGCATTTGTGGTTGGTATTAGATTGGTTTTGCAAAGCTGGAATGACATAAATCTGCAGAATTTTGTTATGCAAAATTATACAAACTCGTTGGGAGAGCATATACTCGTTGAATGAAGTCAAAGAGCTACTGACTTAGTGGTCGCTGGGCCAGAAAAATTTCCCTAAACAAGACTAAAGTCAAAGAGTTCACTAACTTGATAGTGCTCGTTGGACAGCTTTTGAGAGAATGTAAGTTTGTAAGTTCTAGTGGTTTTCTCGCTAAGCGAGCAGATTTGGTCGCTGAACCAATGTGCTGTCATACATTACTCGCTAAGTGAGTAAGTATCGTGGTTGAACAAAAATATTAAAATTTTAATTAAATCTTCATATACCTCTTAAGATGTGTTTCATGAGTGTGATTATACAAATTTTAAAATCCCATTTTTCATTATTATTTCACTCCCTCAAATATGCTCAAGAAGTTATCTCAAAAGGTGAAATAGAAAGAATTTAAGTACACAAAAAAAATAATAGTTAAAAGGGATAATTATTTTATTAATAATATAGATTAATAAAAAAAATATTACTTTAGGTTTTAGAATTATTGAACATGAATTTATAATCATTCTTTCCCCAAAGTTATAGATAATAAAAAAAAATTAGTTTGTTCAATATAAATATATAATTACATAACACTATAAAATAAATAATAGAATTGCCAAATGAAAGGAAGTAAAAAATAAATATAAGGTACATGAATATGCATAGTTTATACTATTATTTACTTATAAGTTATTATTACTTTCATTTTTAAGATAGTTATTATAAAAAATAATGAATTTATTATACCTATTTTTCATTCTAATATTATCCTTTCTAATATCAAAATCTTCAATATCATCTAAATCAGTATATAATACTTACTTTTAAGAAACTCTTCCAAAAATTCTCAAGAGTCTTCATTAGCACAGAATTTTCTTCCGAGAGGATACACAGCATCAAGTAACTTGTAAACTCTGTATTATAAATGCTCTGTTTATGAAAAACAAATTTTAAGATATTATTTCTCATTACTTTCTTAAAAGTCATATCTTCTACAAGTTAGATTGAAAATATTGCACAGTTGAACTGGTTAAACATCTTCTAAACAAATTCACATAAAAAAATGAAAAGAAAGTAGAATAAGCAACAATAGTTGCTTCTCAATCGAGCAGCATCATGCAAACAAAATGAAAAACCAAACACAAAATACCAGCAAAAAATACCAGTATATGCTATATGTGTAGGCACATGTATGGAGATTTTAGAAAAACCAGAGAAGGAACAAGCATCCTCCAAAGTAGATATAAAAACAACAAAACAAATTAGTTATAAGAAAAACACTTTGGAGATTGAAAAGGAATCAAGTTAGAGACTGCTGAGGTAGATTTTACACCAAAAATAAGACTTAGTTCAAGAAAGTTGTAAAGGATACAAAAGGGGAAATCAACATAGTACAACAGAAATTATATAGTAGTGATAATGGGATACAAGAAGGAATACTACATACATGTATTTGACAGTCCTTATGGTGATAGTAATTGCTCCGATTCCTCAAAGGTACCAAAAAGAGCACAAGGACTCAATGGTTGTGCATCTAGTCACCATGTAATATCTCTAATTCTAACACGTGGTTCTATCAAGATTTTCATCACTCTTTGATCATGTTGCAACGAACCATAATCTTCCGGAAATCATCCAGGCTTAGCTGCAACAGAGCCAGCTATGTTTTAGTATTTAACCATAGTGTACAAAAAAATTCTAGATAGTCTATTCCACAATTTTTATTAGAAGAATTAAATTCACCAAAATTTTCATATTAATAAGATGTAAAGAGACTGGGAAGTTATAAGAAAAAAATATAAGTGAAACTGTTGGAGTTGGAGGATTTATGTGAGAAGGAATAGAAAGGGGGATGCCTAACTGTTTGGGCAGTTAGGAGGAGCGGGTTATTAGCATTGTATAAATAGCTAATAGAATAGTTGTGCAGGGCAGTTAGTTGCTTTGTATAGAGTTGACAGGAATCCATTATTCCTGAGGGGGAGGTTATGCTCTCACAGTGACACATGTTGTATACTTTCTTTCAATACAATCATTGATAATTCTTTCTTCTGTTTTGGGTGTGTTGTGTGCCTAGTTGCTTGTGTGTGAGTGGGTTCTTGACAGAGGAACCTAACAATTTGGTCCGACCTGCCGGATACCAAATTGGGCACGTTAGCAAGAATGGAGAAGGATATCGAGGAAAGGTTAGAGGCGATAGAGATTACCATGGAGGGAATGAAGGCGGAATCGGCGGCGGTACGAAGAGATTTGCAACAGATAATGAAAGATCTTGGAGACGAACGCCAAACGTGTTAAGGGACAGTCCGACGATAGTTCGGTGAATGATAATCCACTTCGACATATGGGGGAAACTGGAGGCAGAGGAAGTGGAGCGTGTAATGACGATCAAAGACCGTGGAGGAAAAGGGTGGACTTACCTACATTTTGAAGGAGTAGAGCCCTTGAGTTGGATCAATAGGGCGGAGCGGTTCTTTGATATTTAGAAGGTGGACGACGACGAAGAAAAGGTGGAACTGGCTTATGTCAGTATGGAGGGAAGTGCAGCGTACTGGTTCAAATTTTGGAAAGATAAGGCCAAGAACGGTTCTTGGGAAGGCCTAAAGAAAGCGTTGATCAACCGCTTTGGAGGAGGTTTCAGGGGGACGGTGTTCGAGAGATTGGCGACACTACGCCAAGAAGGGACAGTGGAGGAGTTCATTCGGGAATTCGAGATTCTAATGGGGCAGACCAAGAACGTGTCGGAAGAACAAGTATTGAGCTATTTTCTCGCTGGATTACGCGGGGACATCAAGGGACAGGTGAGGATCCAAGATCCTCATGAGTTGATGGTGGCCATGCGCATCGCTCGCGACGTGGAGGACGCGTTGTTACGGGCGAAGGGGGGCAACTGGAACGAGTTCAAGATTAACCAGTCTGGGTCGCGATCGATGGGGGTAGTGGTGCAATCAGAACCTCTTAGACCCACAATGAACCAATCCGGAGGAGCTGAGAGTGTGGGGTCGACATGGAGAGAAGAAGTCACAACCAGTTCGACGGCAAGGATGAACAACGTGGGGGGAAACGATAACAGTGAGAAATCTTCCATACCCAGAATTCCTTAAGAGGAAGGAGGAAGACAGGTGTTTTCGATGTAGGGGCCATTTGCTCCTGACCACCGCTGCACCGAGAGAAGCCTGCGCGTGCTGCTGCTAGCAGAAGACGAGGAGGGAGACATTGGAGAAGAAGTAGTAGACCAGGAGGAGAAGCCCATGGAGTTGTCAGTTTGCTCTGTCGAAGGGTTGACATCGCCCAAAGCCCAAGCGAGATTTCTCCTCATCTCTTCACTATTTCATATGGTATCAAAGCCTGGTTTTGTTCCATCCGAATCGTCTTGGCCAGGCGACCACCGTGGTCGAAAGATCGCGGTGATCGGAGCATCCACGCGCCTCCACGCGTCGCTGCCAAAGTCGCAGATCCGCCGCTTCCCGCCGCGCGTGCCGACGCGTCGCCGGAGCGTTCTGCCGCCGACCAGCACCGCCGTGATCGCCTCCTCACTCTTTCCGGATCTGTGGTCGTTGCGTCAATCGGAGCACGTTGGAGTTTTAGGGTTTCTCCCTCTCCATGGCGTCTTCCGCTGGTGCCTCATCTTCTGCTGGTGCCTTTGATTCCCCAATATACACCAATTATGTGAATGTACACTTGTCCATTGACAAGTTAGATGGCACGAATTATGTAACATGGGCATCCGACATCAAACTTTGGTTGAAGAGTCAGGGGTATGTAGATCACCTTACTAAAAATGTGACTAGTGCTACCACAGAGGACACTTCCCGCTGGATGAAAATTGATGCCCAGTTATGCATCGTCATAAAGTCCACCATTTACTCTTCTCTGAAACAAATGTTTCGATCATATGAAATATGTTCAGAAGTATGGGCACAAGCGAAGCTATTATACACGAATGACACCCAGCGTCTTTATGGTGTTTGTCAGGACCTATTCACTGTTATTGGTCCCCGTAATCCTGGTCCCATGACAGAATATTTGGGTAAAGTTCATGCTCTCCTTCATTATTTTAATGAGCTATTACCTCCTGCTTCCACTCTTGTTGAAGAACTGGAACAACGATCAAAATTCTTCATGTTGTTGGCATTATACGGACTCTCTGATGATTCCTCCCATGTTCGTGATCAGATTTTGGGTTCTCCTATCATACCCAACTTTGCTTCTACTTGTTCTGCTCTTGCATATTCCGAGCAAACCAGTCATTGAGACATCCCCTCATATTGATGATTCCTCAGATATGGCTGCCTAACGTGATGATCGAAGTCGGTCGCGCAAGCCAGGTAAAGGACGACCAAAATGTGACCACTGTGGCAAGCTAGGCCACAAAATTGATAGATGGTATGTGCTTCATGGACGCCCTCCTTGATCTGTAGCAATGGCTAATTCTGATCCACCTCCTCGACCTCTCCAATCACCGTCTGCAGACCATCCTACATCAAATACTGTAGACAACCCTATAGTCTTCAACGAATTTCTTAGATGGTATGAGGATCATTAGCACTCTAGTTCCACTACATCTGCATCTATTGCACGCACAGGTACACCTTTTGTTGGTCTGACTCACTCTCTCAGATCTTGGATCCTTGACTTAGGCGCCACCGATCATATAACTGGTAACAATTCCTTGTTTTCTTCCTTGTCATGTCCGAATAATTTACCTTCGGTAACAATGGCTGATGGGTCTAGAGTCTCATCTCATGGTATTGGTACTGTTCATATTTTTCCGTCCATATCCATTGATCATGTACTTTACGTCCTTGGGTCTCCCTTCAACTTATTGTCCATAAGTCGTCTAACTCGTTCCCTTAATTGTGTTATTTCATTTACCAAAGATTCTGTTTGTTTGCAGGACCAGAGTTCGAAACACATGATTGGCACATGATGTGAGTCTTATGGCCTATATCTTCTCCGCCCTTCTCCACATGCTGGCGTAATCATGGAGTCACCATCCCTTCTTCATGCTCAATTAGGTCATCCCAGTCTTGCCAAACTACAGCAACTTGTTTCGAGTTTGTCGAAGTTATCAAGTTTGTCATGTGTGTCTTGTCAGTTAGGAAAGCATACTCGTAGTTCCTTTCCTCGTAGTGTTTCACAACGAGCGTCGTCCCCTTTTTCATTAGCTCATTTTGATATTTGGGGACCTAGTCGTGTTAAGTCCACTTTAGGATTTCAGTATTTTGTTACGTTTATTGATGACTATTCCAGATGTACTTGGTTGTTTTTAATGAAAAATCGTTCTGAATTGTTTTCTATTTTCCAATCATTTTTCAATGAAATAAAAACACAGTTTGGGGTGTCTATTCGAGCTTTACGCAGTGATAATGGCCGTGAATACCTTTCTCAACCGTTTAAACATTTTATGGCTTCTCATGACATTCTTCACCAGACCTCATGTGCTTATACTCCTCAACAAAATGGAGTGAATGAGCGCAAGAATAGACACCTTATTGAAACAACTCGTACACTTTTAATCCATGGCCAAGTTCCCTCGCGTTTTTGGGGTGATGCAGTTCTCACTGCATGTTATCTCATAAACCGTATGCCGTCTTCTGTCCTAGATAACAAAATCCCTCATTCTATCTTATTTCCTCAAGACCTTTTACATCCATTACCTCTTAGGGTCTTTAGGTCTACATGTTTTGTTCATGATTTTAGCCCTAATCTTGATAAGTTATCTCCTAGATCTCACAAATGTGTCTTCTTAGGATTTCCACAATCACAAAAGGACTATAAGTGTTTTTCCCCTTCCCTCAATCGTCATTTTATCTCCGCTGATGTCACTTTTGATGAATCTTCGTTTTATTTTTCACATTTATCTTCTAGTTCTGTACCTCCACCTACTACTGTTGATATTTCTATTGTCTGTGATCCTTTAGACTCTCATTCCCCACAGGATCGTCCTTCAACTCCACCCCTTCAGGTTTATAGTCGCCGCAATCGTCTCTCTCATGACTCACCTCCTGTGCTGCCTCCTGTGTCTCCTCCGGCTCCAGCAAATGAGTCTGACCTGCCTATTGCCCTCCATAAAGGTATACACTCTACTCGTAACCCTTCCCCCCATTATACTGTTCTTAGTTACCACAGATTATCTCCATCTTTTTACACATGTCTCTCATCCATTTCTTCTGTGTCAATTTCCAAGTTTGTGGGTAATGCCTTAACTCATCCTGGTTGGCGTCAAGCCATGCTAGATGAATTAAGTGCTTTACAGAAAAGTGGAACTTGGGAGTTTGTCCAATTACCATCTGAAAAGTCTGTTGTTGGTTGCAGGTGGGGGTGTATGCTATCAAAGTTGGCCCTGATGGTACAATTGATCGTTTGAAGGCTCGACTGGTTGCCAAAGGCTACACAGAGTTTTGGTTTGGATTATGGTGATACTTTTTCTCCAGTGGCGAAAATGACCTATGTTCGCCTATTCATTGCCATGGCCGCTCTTCGATAATGGCCTCTTTCTCAACTTGATGTCAAAAATGCTTTCCTTAATGGTGATTTGCATGAAGAAATTTATATGGAGCAACCGCCTGGCTTTGTTGCTCAGGGGGAGTCTTCTGGATTGGTATGTCGTCTTCGCAAATCCTTATATGGCCAAAAACAGTCTCCTCGGGCCTGGTTTGGTAAATTCAGCAGTGTTGTTCAACAATTTGGTATGTCTCGCAGTGAAACGGATCATTCATTGTTCTATCGCCGCTCAAGTGCTGGATGTATCTACTTAATAGTGTATGTCGATGACATTTTTCTCACAAGAAGTGACTATCTTGGCATCTCTCAGATGAAACAACACCTTTGTCACCATTTTCAAACAAAAGATCTTGGCAAACTCCGGTACTTTTTGGGTATTGAAGTAGCACAATCCAATACTGATATTGTCATATCTAAGAGGAAGTATGCGTTGGACATCTTGGAGGAAATAGGGTTAATGAACTCTAAATCTGTTGAGACACCTATAGATCCTAATATCAAACTCCTACCAAATCAGAGAGAGCCTTTCTCAGATCCTGAACGGTACAGAAGACTAGTTGGTAAATTAAACTATCTTACTGTTACGCGTCCTGACATTTCCTTCGCATTTAGCATGGTGAGTCAATTCCTTAACTCCCCATGTGAAGACCATTGGGATGCAGTTGTTCGCATACTAAAGTATATTAAAGGATCACTTGGAAAAGGTTTACTATATGGTCCTAACAACGATACAAAGATCGTTTGCTATTCAGATGCTAATTGGGCTGGTTCCCCTTCTGATAGGAGGTCTACTTCTGGATATTGTGTCTCTACTGGTGGCAACCTAATATCTTGGAAAAGTAAGAAGCAAAGTGGTGTGGCCAGGTCCAGCGCAGAAGCAGAATATAGAGCTATGTCATCAGCTACTTGTGAGTTTGTGTGGCTTAAACAATTACTTAGTGAATTGAAATTTGGAGATGTCACTCACATGACACTTATATGTGATAATCAAGCTGCTCTTCATATTAGCTCTAACCCTGTCTTCGATGAGAGAACCAAACACATTCAAGTTGATTGTCATTTTATTAGAGAAAAAATCATATTTGGAGATATCAAGACTGAGTTCGTTAACTCAAGCAACCAGTTGGTAGACATATTCACTAAGTCCTTGCGAGGACCTAGAATTGACTATCTTTATAACATGCTTGGAACATATGATTTATATGCTCCAGCTTGAGGGGGTGTTAGATATTAATAATAGTAGTCATCTTGGCTATAGGAGAGGAAGTGTCACAATAATCAAGACCATAAACCTGAGTGCAACCTTTTGCAACAAGTCGAGCTTTGAGTCGATCAATTTCACCATCAGGGCCGACTTTAACTGCATACACCCATCGACAACCAACTGCCTTTTTTCCTGAGGGAAGGGGCACCAGCTCCCAAGTATTATTGTGGTCAAGAGCCTGTATTTCTTCAATCATAGTTTGTTGCCATACAGGATGATCAAGTGGTTCTTTCACATTCTTGGGTATAACAACAGAGGACATTGAGGATAAAAGAGAAAAATAGGAGGGCGACAATCGATGATAGCTAAGAAAATTATAAATGGGATGAGGGTTTCGAGTGGAACTAGTACCTTTTCTAAGGGCAATAGGCCATGCAGAATCATTTTCACCAGGAGGCGTAGGAGGAGGTGATGAGGGAGAAGAATCTGAAGTAGGAGATTCACCATTGTCTTGGGGAGGTGGACTATCCATTGGGGCCCTGTGTGGGGTGATCTCAGTATGTGGAGAAACAGGTGTAGGAGGATGGTGATCAAGACTTGGAATGACAGAGACAGTGGAGCTATTTGACTCAGCCATTGGAATAGGAAGGACCTACTGGAGGATAGAAACATCCTGAACAGATGGAGAAGTAAGGAGTCAATTCAAAGAATGTGACATTGGCAGACATGTAATACTTCTTAGTTTCAGGATAGTAACACCGATATCCTTTTTGAAGTCGAGAATAGTCTAAGAAGACACATTTGAAAGCGCGAGCGGAGAGTTTGTCTAGACCTAGAGACATGTCTTGGATTAGGAAGCAATGAAGGCTGGGATGGAACTCTAGGGTTGGGTAACAATGAAGGCTATGATGGAACTCTAGGGTTAGGCAACAATGAAGGCTACAATCAAAACACACGGTCAGAGGCTCCCAAGGATCGGGAGCTCTGATACCATCTTGAATTCAGGAGAGAGAATATATTATTTTCTATTATTTATCTCCTTACATGCATTAGATATATATACAAGAGTGAGCAGCCTATTCTACGAAACAAATCCTTAAAATTGTGGGATTGTTTTTCTAGTAATAATGGAACAAATCCTTAAAATTGTGGGATTGTTATTCTAGTAATAATAGCACGATACAGGGAAATAACAAATTAAATACATGGAAATAATATTTAAAGTTTCCTAAAATATACTTTGACATTTGTTTTACAAGATTTAGTGATTACCGATCAAAATTCATGTTGAAAATTATAAAGCCTTGTGGTTATTCAATGTTCTTGATCTCCAGCCAAAATAACATAACAAAATCAGTGAAAGAACTTGTGTTCCTTACCTTTCCATCTCCATCACTATCGAAGCAGCGGATCATATCAACTAACTCTTTGTCTGTCCATAAAAAATCATGAGCAGTAGCTGCCCTTTGTATATCCCTTACATTTAAAGTTCCTTTTCCAGCTTCTGCATGCCACAAAACAACTTCCCTGTCAATAAGTATGTGGATGAATTAAAAGAAGCAAAGAAATAGATGGCAGAAAAGCTTCTTTGTTCACCGGTACATTAACAAAATTCACAGAAACCCTGAAATAAATAATGGCTAAAACTATGTGTATTGTGTTTAACGTAAATGAAAAGGGAAGAATATTGGATCAAATTTACCTCACTACCCGTAAAACAGAATTTTAAGACTATCTATACTGATGCTAAATCTTTCATACTTCACACACCACATATGCAATAAGTTACACACTGAGATAATAGTCCCATAAAGTCAAATTAATAGTGCAAACAAAGGTAGTCAAACTGATAGCTTATAGAACAACAATCAACTACAGCATTATATGAGCAAGAATGTGGCTTCTCGGACCATTACATCAACTTAGTAAAAGTAATAGTTATTTTTTTCTAAATGTCTAAGAAGTTGAAAGTGACTCTTACAAAATAAATTTTAAACCTAACTTATCCTTACAAAACTAATTAAAAAGATGAAATTTGCACTCATCTATATACTATAATTTGATCAAATATCTAGTTGATATGACATTTCCTACACACTATCAAGAAAAAAAGTGGGCATCTTGAGCGTAGGAGTAGAAATATGTGGGTGATCTGATTGAAACTCAATAATGGGTAGCACAATAGGTTTAACAAACTTTGTTAGGATAAACTTTGATACCATTTTAGAAAATAAACTTTAAGTCTAACTGAATATTATAAAATTGGCTTATAGAATGAGATTAACAATGATTTATATACTATAGTTTGAATATATCTTTAGTGGATATGTGATCTTCATCATAATAATAAACAATTGTTTCCCATTTAATTAAAGTGATCAGAATGGCTTGGCTTACACATAATTCTGATTACCTTAACAAGTGCACTTTTTAATATGGGCATGATATAACACAATTCCTCTTTGATGAATATAGATCTCATAAGCAAGCATGAGTTTCCCAATTGATCTCTATCCATTATTCTTGGTCATTAGCATACAAAAAATAACACCTTAAAGATATTACCAAATTACCATCAAGCTGGAAGAAGTGTACAATGAGCTCATCCTCCGTGAGTTGCAGCCGACTTGCAAACTGTTGATGTTGAATTGAAACAGTTAAAGAGCAAAAATCAAAAGAAGATTCAATACAAACAAAGTAATTATAAACAAGGAAAAAGATAATTTGAATAGTGAATTCAATACAAACCGATTTTTTGTTCTTCTTTCTTCCCTTTTCTTCTTGAGTTTGATTGTTTCCCTTTTTCTCAGTCTTGTTAAGGTTCAATACGTTCTGGTCAGGTAAATATGAACCTTCGGCAGAGTTTTGCAAGGAAAGAGCAATTGCCTATTATTCACACACATCATAAAGCTAAGATGCTTCTATTCATAGAGTTATGCAACACAGCATCATAGCAACGTGATCAAGATGTAAATCAAACAAAACCAACAATGTAAACATTAAAACTACCTGCCTCAAAGCTTCATCATCATCATCATAATCAATGTACTCTGAATTACCAACATCCTTCTTCCCAGAGACTCCGGCATTCTTTTTCAAACCTTTGTTCTTCACCTGAAGTTGCTATTAAGCAAAAGAATTGAAATTGTAAATGTCAAAATAATTTTCAAATTAGAAATAAGTCAATAACTACTAAAAGCCACAATGCGAAAAACCATTTCGTTCATATCAAACCTTTCAATGGCAAAATTAAAATACAAAAAAAAAAAAAAACATTAACTCAGTTTTGCAAAGGAATAAACTAGGGAAAAAAAAAATTCCCAATAACCCAATTTCATTAAAATCACAACACTCTAAGATGTTTTCTAACATTATTTATAGAAAAGCAAGCAACACACTCATTGGGACACATTTTTTTGTTAATGACCAAAATTATTAGAAATCACTTCATTATCAAGGTCCCGTCTATAATTTAATGAGCTCTTCTAAGTATTTGGCAGTTTCAAATAACTATTAACCAACAGTAGAGAATGTGTTAGAATCATGTATTACTAGCACCCCTATTGTAATCATCAAAGAATTCATTCTCATAGTGCCAACTGCCAACTTGTGTTGCTGTTCCAATGGTTACGCAACTTATTCGCAACATGTAAAATTGCCTTAATGTTTAAACTTAATAGAAAATTGACACATTCCTAAAACACATTCACTTTTACAACCACACTATAGAATAACTTCACAAAATAATATCTGAAAAACAGCATTTATATAAAAAATAAAATGAAGACCCACCTTCCTTTTCCGTAACCCAGAAGAATTTTTAGTTGCAAAGTCTTCATCTTTACGATCTTCGTCATGTTCACTTGAAGAACTTGAACCGGGTCCTCCCTCGTCTTCGGGTAAATACTCTTCATCATCGTCTTCTTTAACCTTCTTCTCTTTTCCCTTCTTAGCGGTGCGAAGATCAGAACTTTTTAAGGAGAGAGCCATTTTGGGCAAGCCCAGAGCCTCCAACCTGGCTCTGTTCTCCGCGATTCTCGACAGCCTCTGTTTCTCGTATTCCGTCACACCCTTCTTCTCATTGTCCATAGCATGCGCCTCTTCGGACTCTGACCCTGAAACCGAAGCGTTGTCGGATTCGGAATCAGAGGTTCCCCGCTTCGACATTTCGGATTGTTCTGTGATTTTTGCCATGCTTGTTCCATTCAGTTCCACCACCACTGTGTGAACGAAGAGTACCCATGCGTTTTGCTTTGGGCCTTTTGGACAAGTGATCACCACGCTGTTTCTTACCGCACCTCCCTTCTTTCTTACTGTACTCCCATAAAATCCATAAATTTCATTTATCAATTTTAACCGTCCGGAGCTTCCTCCACCACTTGAGAAGCGTGGGACTCCACTCTGTTCGGCCTCTGGCAGTGGTGGCGGGGACTCGGTCGGCAGTCTCGCAGACTTGACCGGTGGCGAGCGACGTGCGAAGCTTTCTCCATATAATGGTATAATCCTCATAATATTTCTGGATTCAAAAAACCTCATGGTGAACCAGGCCTGAACTAAACATGGGCTCGGATTTAAGACAATGGGCCTCTGCTATTTTCACCCGAATTTTTAATTATTTTTCTTTTCAAAAATACTCGTGATGGAGACCTAAATAAATTCTCTTTATATACATTTACAACTAAAATTTGTTTTCGCTTTTTATGGAAGATGTACTCTTTGGCACAAGATGAACATTTTTTATGTGAAAAAACCAAAATGGGAATGTGTTTTTGTTGTGTTAAAAAATTTAATACCCAATGAACATACATTTTTAGTGTGTATTGTTTTAAGAGACACAATGAAAATCGAAATTTGTTTTCAAACTTTAAGAAGAGTAAAATAGTAATTTGCTACATTATGGTAGAAGTGAGAGGTCAAAAAGGCAAAAAATATGGATGAGAATGGAATCACAGAACGTTGTAAAAGCCCAACTTTAGTGCCTAAACCCATTGCATAATTGGAAAGGAAGGGAACTGAATATTTTAACAGGAGTCAATAAATTAATTTCAAACATTAATTATTTAAGTTTTTAAAAGCCTTCTCAAATAAGTAACATGTTATTTTAAAATAAGTTATAATGATATTTAAAGTACCGGTATTCAAAACATGGTACTATGTAGTTTGCATTTTATGAATTGGAGTTGTGTTGAGAATAACATTAAATAGGATGAAAAAGTAAAATATTATATAAAAGTGAAAGTCATATTTAGATATTAGACTAAAAGTAATATTAATTTCTTATATAATTAGCTTCTGATCATATTATTAATATATTGTATCTAGTATGTTTTAATATTTATATTGAAACTAAAATAATATCTTTAAAGTATGAAGCACACCCACTTAGAATTAAATTATTAAATTTAAAATGTTAAAGAAGTTTGAGAAATGTGAAATGAGAAAAGTGATATTTTACTAATAAGTGTTTGAGAAAATTGAACGGAGTGGAGATAAGACAAGTATGTATAGAGGAGTGCAGTCTTTGTCTGTGCTTTTATGGAGTAGGAAAGTAGGGTTTTTGTGGATAAGTTCTGAATTTTTATGAGTCAAAGACGGTGAGTCCAAGAGACAGATTCTGATCATCATTGGAAGAGCACCAACAAGAGTTTTGATAGTTAATGTTAAAAATTAATTTATAGTTTAATTCATAAATTTTTATATTCTTTTATTTTATAGCATAGACTTTTTTAAATTTTAATATTTTTCATTTTATATAATTATTAAAATTATTTATTATTTAATGGTTTCTTGTAAAAATATATTAATTAGTTAGATGTTAATCAAATTTATATCAAATGTGTTTTTATCTAGTCCAAAAAACTACTAAAGAACGACTTAAAAGATTAAGTGATTTTTTTTAATTATGAAACAATTTAAATTTATGTTTATTGAGACAATTTATACATATTATAATATTAAATTAAATATTATTTTAATAAAACATAGGTCACAATTTATATGATTACTATAAATATAATTAATATTAAATATTCATTTTATAATTATTTATACTCACTCTATTCTTCAGAAAATAAATTACAATTAAAACATAAATTGTTGATAATATTAAAATATAATTTATACATTATTAACATATTTATTGTGTCATTTATTACTGTTGATTTCAAACAAATGAATCATTACTCTTGAATAATAAGAAAAAGACATGTAAATAATAAAATAAATGACACTATAAAAAATTGTAAAGATCATATAAACCTTATAAAAAAGAATAAGAATATTTAACTTTGTAACACTTAATTTCTTTTATATTGTAATAAGTAATTTTATTTTATGTCCTATAATTCAAAATTTGGTTTTCTTATAATTATTATATTATTGACATGAAGTATCAATAGATTTTGTTAACAATTAATTTTAGTCGAATCGTGAACTTTTATTTTAATTACATTTGTTTTTTTGATAAACTTAAATGTGAGAGTTTTTTAGGTCAATGGAGGAGACTTAATATTGCTTTAACTAAATTTTATTTTTAATTAAAAATATTTTATTTACTGAAATATTGTTTTATCCGTCACAGTCCTTGATTGATTTGTTCTTACAGTCCTGCACTGATTTCTTTAGTCCTTTCACTTACATTGCCCGCTAATATTAGCTGTGAATTTGTACACACATACCCAAATTTGACTTTTCAAATTTCAAAAAATTAACTATTGTTAATAATTCTTAGCTTTATTAATTATAAACATTAATAAATGATGATAATAAACATTAGAGCAATTCTCTCGTATCCTCACTCTTGTTTTCCAACATAAAGGTATTAACGGATAAAACATTTCTTTCTTTTGTATTATATAAATATAAATATCATTACAAGTCTTTCTTATATTTCTTCATATTCTTACTTGTCTCTCCAATCTATACCAAAATAAAATATAAGTTTACTTAATTTAGGAGCTTATTTTTGGATATTCTCGTAATGATGATATAATTTGTTTTAGAAATTAAAATACATTAAAATTAATATTTTTAACAAAATCAAATTATTTATATTTATATTCTATATTAGAACTAGGGATGACAAAAAATTTCGCAGATAATTACTACCCGAAACCCGTGGATAGTGAGTATTTTAATACCCGCTTATAAACGGGTCGGGTGCGGGCATTATACCATCCGTATCCGCGAATATCCGGTACCCGCAAAAAATAAAAATAAAAATTGAATTTTTATTTTATTAAGTTAAATTTAATCAAAATTAACATTAATTTTTATTTTACAAGGTTATATTTAATTAAAATTGTACTATATAAAATATACTGATCGGAATTAATTGTCATTTATGGATAATTAACAGGTATTAATAGGTCAGATTGCTACTGCATAATTAATAACTCGTATTGTCTTACTCTTTACAAAATATACGGTATTGATTATTGGGTTTGATTGCCTAAAAATATACTGCACTAATGGTTAATCAATGGGTTTTCATGCCACGGGCCCTATAAATATACAATTGATATCTAGGTACAATCTTCCTTTTCTTCAATCCTAATAAAATTTAAACCTCTTTATGTCTGAGCGTCGTAGTGTCTTCTGCACGTCAACAATACATCGGAGTGGATGACATTCTCAGGAAAGAATGAAGATCAAAAGATAACAAAGCAAAGAAGGACGACTGACCCTTGGACAAATTCAACCGAAAGAAAAATTAAATTTTAATTTGTGTTTAATTTAATTTATATTATATTGTATATATTTTTTCTATTTAAATTTTATTTTAATGATTTATAAAAATATATTCTTTAAAATATTTGCGGATATCCACGGATATCCGCGGGTTTTAAAATATCCACAGATATTTTTTAAGCGGGTATCCGTGCGGGGAGCGGGTCGGGTAGCAGGTGAATTTTTTTTTGTCGGGTCGGGTTGCGGGTAGGCACTATCCGTGCCAAACCTGACCCGTTGTCATCCCTAATTAGAACTTTATTTAAAATTTTAAATTTATTTGTTTTCAATTGTTAAAAAAATGATTAAAATTATTTACAAATTTTACATTTGAATTTGTAAAATTGTTATTTTTAAACCAATTCAAACATTTGTGTGAAAATTTATTGAATTTTACACCTTTTAAAAATATACAATTATTTAAAAGAATTAAAAAAGTTGATAAATTTATTTTCTTTTATAAAAGGAAATTCATAAATAAGTTTAATATATTTGTTAATTGAAATTAATTTTGATTTTTTTTCTATTGGCATTATTTTCTATTAAAACTTTAAAATAATTTTAAATAAAATTTATTGTAAAATATAGATATAAAAAACTTAATCATGTTCAAAATATTTAATAAAAATATCAATTTTATAAAAATATTTGTATAACATTTATATAGAAATTAAATTTCGTTTCGATTTGGAGAGGGACAAAATTGTTTAATTTAAAAAAAATTAAGATGGATGAGAAAAAATAAAATTACATGACCAAATTGAGACAAAGACAATGACACTTCCACTACTACATCACATAATCATTACCATGTGGCACAACATTAATTTGACACCTGACATAATTAAAAAATATTAAAAAAAACATGAACTAATACTTGACATCTCTTTATCCGTGTTAAACAATATTAACAGAAATAATATGATTGCATCAAAATTTTTCAAAATATAACTAAATTAAAATGCATAAAAAAAGGAAATTGATTTAAGATTTTCTTCTAAGAACCAATAAGATGATTTAACATTTTTTTTCTTTGAATGCATTTATAATTCACTAGCATATCATTTAATAAAATCATGACACTGCCTTCAACCTAAAACCTTAAAATAATATATTTATGAATTTTTTATTTATGTGTTGCATTTTTATCTAACATGAAACTTTCTTACTTCCCTTGATTTTCTAACCATTAATTGTGTTGAGATTGTTGATAGGGGAAGCACTGGTTTAGCTAAACCCTCAATCTCAGAACTTCTGGTTTTTTATGATGACAACACATTATTAATAACACATGTATTGTTATGTGTTTATTTGTGTTACATGTTCATAACTTTCATGTTTATGATTATTTGAGAACATGTTTGTGTTGTTTTTGTTATAGCGTACATGTTCACTGTGTTCTGCATGAGATCTTATCTGTGTATGCATGACAAATGTTTTGAGAAAGAGAAATCACATGCACTTTTGTTGAACTTAATCCGTGTGGCAAAACAACAGTTTTAAGTCGACTTCATTATGAAGCAAATAGATTAAAACTCGTGGCTTTGCACAAATTTTTTCTAGGTGTGCTGCAAATATTTTTGAAGAGAGAGTTTTTCAAAACTGCATTGAACTGTTACAAAGTCGACTATGTGTGCAAGCCATTTGACTTAGTTAGTTATGTTTTGAAATTCTGTTATTGCTTGTCATGTCTAATAGCTATATTTTCAAATATGTTTGACCAAGCATTGATTATGAGTCAATTATATTAAATGCGTAATTAATTTAATTGGTTTGACTAATTGACTACTACTAACTATTATAACTGTTTGAGTGTAGTCGACTGTACTAGTAGCATAGTCAACTTAGGAGCGTCTAGTTTGACAAAAATCTATATATAGATGTGATCTCGAATTCTACAGAGAATTTTGGTAATTCTAACTTTTGATTGAATTGTTTCATATTTTTGATCTCTATTAGAACGTGAAGCTCCACGAATCCACCAAGAAAGACCGAGGTGTTCATTCTTTGGTGATTGCTTGAAGAGAAAGAATATGTGTGCATTGACTGTTTTGATCATTTTGCACATTGTGGTGTCTGATACGTGTTCAACTACTTCTCTCAATCTTGTGAAGATTGTGGCTACCTTGTTGTGATTACAGAAAGAGGACGTGTTGTGTTCTGGAGACTTTGAGGATTGTTCAAAGTGGTTAAAGACTACAGGAGAGGTGTTTTATATTTTGACATGGAGGTCGCTATAGAAACCTTGGTGTAAAAACCCTGATCATGTGCATTTGCTTCTTGGGATTTGAAGGACATTGGATGTAGGCAGTTTGGCCAAACCAGTATAAAAATCTATGTTTGCATTTTCTATCCCTGCACTTTTATTTTCAAGTCGACTTAATTTTACACGTAGTCAACTATTTCCGCTGCACCTTAAAAGTATTATTCCTTGTGATTCAAGAAAACTTTTAAAAGATCATTCTTTTGTGAAAAAGATTTGAAAAAGACTCTGATTTTGTTTTTCACCAATTCACCCCCCCTCTTGTTGTGAGTTACTAAGCCATTCTTTTTCCACAAATTACATCCTAGTATTCTATTATAATTCTAATACTATTTTTTTTATCTAAAATTTTGTTGTATAACTATTCATAATATTCTATGAAGAAAATATTAAATGTTTCTTTAAAATTTTTTTTACATATGATGAGTTATTGGATCTATTTTTACTTTGTGCACTAAATTGGTGTGATTAATTAGGATAATGATTTTTGTGACTACTATTGATATCGGTTGAATATACCATTATTTGTGATGCAATTTTGATACTAAATCAACTCTTTTTGACTTAGAAGCTTGCTTGAGCTCTTGTTTTTAGTTTAGTTTTGTGAATAAGTGAGTTGGGGTTATACTTTTAGATTTTATCATTAAATCCCCTTTATTTTGTAGCTAATAATGTGCCTAGAAGAATCTCCAACAATGTATACAGCTGAACCAGCCATAAAAGCAGAAAAGTAGCGCTGAGCGCCGCTCTAGGGGCGTTGAGCGCCGCTCCAGGGGCGCTGAGCGCCAGCCTTCTAGGGGCGCTAAGTGCCAGCCTTCAAGTGTCGCACCACACTTGGGCGCAGGGGCCCTGAGCGCCACTCTTCTTGCAAGCTCTCCCGGTTGCCCTAAGTAGTGCTGTTGAGCACCAGCGTTATTGGGCTTAGACTTTATTTTTGCTCTATTTAAAGACTTGCATGCCCTAGGTTTGGTATCTCTTGATGGCTTGAGCACAGAAACAAGTGTTTCTTCCCTTTGGAGCCATATGTGGGAATGCAGGAGCTCTCCTCTTCAGTTTCCAGGGTTTTTCTATCTGTTCCATTCCATTGTACACCTAGTTTCTTCATGACAATGGAGAACTAATCTTATTTATTGTTGGAGAAGATGTAACTTCTAAACTCTCATATATTTGAAATTGTTTTGATTAATTTATGCTTCTTTATTTAATTGTTAGGGATTTTCTCCTTTGATCTATGCGTGTTATGTTTTAATCATTCATGGCATGATTTTATGGTCTTCTTTGTTATTGGGAAATACCTAGAAACCAAGATCTGGAGAATTTCTCCCAAAAGCAATATTACCCAGGGATGAGGATAAGAGGTTTGGTTGTCTTAAGCTTTTGTTTGTAAAGCAAAATTAATTATTAGGGATGCAAGGGATTATGGTCTAGTAATTAAGGATACGCTTTCTTCGCTGAGGGATCAAGTTTTAAGTAATTTAGAGAGTGACATTAACAATTAAATGAAGAAGATGAATTATTATATGCATGAGAGTGAGGACGGTGAAATCTAAACCCCAATAACATATTCATATTATATTATTAACATCATCCATTCATTCTTGTGTTTGGCTCCAACTGATCACATTTTACATTATGTTATCATGTTTATTTTTAGTGCATTCAAAAACCACAAAATAGTCTTTTCAGTCTTAATTAGTTAAGTAATTACACATCCGTTTGATGTTGTGAGTCTCTTGGGAAACGATACTTGGGAAACGATACACTTGCCGACATCTTAACAAGTTTTTGGCGCCGTTGTCGGGGACTCGTGGTTTAAACTATACTTTTGTGTGATTCTTAACGAGTTAGACTATATATTTTTTTTCTAAAAATAATTATTTAATTTTACTTTTACTGTTTTTTATTTTTTTTCATTTTTATTTTTTGGGCTAATTGGGTGCTCTATTGCAGTGTTTTTTAGTGTATGCAGGATAAAATTTATATTAGGAGCACAAGATCATTAGAACATTTCTTTTTAAGTTTGGAACTAGAGAAGACTGTCAATAGTAGACGAAGAAGGCAAATAATGAAGAAGGCAGATAATGAAGAGAAGCTAGTTCACCAAGACTTTGTGCATGAAGATGAGGAACAAACCTGGCAAACATGTGAGATACAAGAACAAGTTATGGGTGATTAAATATATTAAAGAGAAAGGAATTATTGAGAAGAGAAAGGAATTATTCAAATTAAGGCTCCTTATTCAAGGAGAGTAAAGATGGTGACTAGGAAGTTGTTGAAGTTATGTTAGTGTGATGAGAGAGAGAAAAGCACCAACATCAAAAATCTACATTGAGCTAAATGGTGTCAAGCTAATGACATTAAGCAAGTGCTTACTGGGAGGTAACCCAGTTTCTGACTTTTTCTTTTTAATTGATTAGTTGTGTGGTTTGGATTTGATTTTTGCTTTGCAATAATGACAACATCTATTGATGGATATTGGACAACATCTACTAAGGGACGCTAGGAGGATTCAGATGATAGCATTTACTGATGGATGTTGCTATGATGAAGATTTAGATGATAACATCTACTGATGGATGCTGCTATGGAAGAGGACGGTGACTAGACATCTACTGATGGATGTTACTAACAACATCTACTGATGGATGCTATGCTACTAGACATCTACTGATGGATGTTACTGACAACATTTATTGATGAATGCTACTAGATTAAAGCATCTACCGATGGATGCTATGATGGTGAAGATTCAAATGATAATATCTACTAATGTATGTTGTTATAGTAGAGGCTAACGATGAGTGATAACATTTACTAATGGATGCTATGAGATCAAGATTTGTTTTACTTTGTTTTTATGCTTGTTTGAACTTTGTTTATTTTGTTTTTAGTTTCAATTTGCTTATGTACTTGGTATAATGAATAGTTGATGCAATGGTTAGATGATAAACTGTTTTGTGATGATTAATATTGTCTTTTGTGTGCTTTATTGTTTTGCAATGCATGTTGAGATTATGATTGGTTTAGCTTTTAAGCACAGATGGTGGTTGCTCATAATTGTTTAAGACAGATGCATGTTTCAATTGTGATTAATATGTTGGGCAGGATGTTTATCAAATTGTGGAACTTGAGTTAACCTGTGAGAGGTTGGGTTCTAGAATTTTATTGTTGAATGCTATTGCTTTGGAATCATAGTTGATTTTGCCTAAGCTTTTCTGTTGAACTATTTGCTTGCTTGTGTCAAATGATCAAGGTCATCTATTCTTCACCTTTGTAAGCCAATGCCAAAATTTCAACCCAAGAAAAAAATTTTGTTTTACCCTTTGAACCTTGAGCCTGAATATGAAAAACCCTTTGAAATCCTTGCCTTGAGTTTAGTTGAGTATGTATGCATGGTAATGGAGAATTGTTCAAATTTTGGGTTGTTGGGAAATTGGAAAATATTTGAAACTAAAAAGGAAAAAAAATAAAGAAAAGAAAAGAAAAAGAGCATTGAGCAAAATAAAAGAAAAGAAAAGTAAGAGAAGAAGGAAAAGAAGGATATGCTTAATGAATGAAAAGTTGGGATTAAGTTGAGTAGTGGTTTCTCAAATGAAAAATAGAAATAGAGATTAATGTTAAATGATGTGTTTAAATGATAGGCAAAGTTGATTTATGTGACATTGTGATAATAGAGTGAAAAAGACACTGAGACCTCATTATACACCTTTGAGTTTGAGTGAAACACTTTCTTTGGTGAGGAATGGTCCTGTTGGAAAAAGAATGGCTTAGTTTCAACACCAAGAGGGGCGGAGGGGGGCGGGTGAATTGGTGAGGTTTAAAAATCAGAGTCTTTTTCAAATCTTTTTCACAAAGTATAAAGCTTTCAAAAGTTTCTTGAATCTCAAGGAAAAAGATAAATCAATGCAGCGGAAATGTAGTTGACTATGCAGAAAGTAAAGTCGATTTAAAATAAAGAGTTTAGGGATAGATAAAATCAAACACAGTTTTTATACTGGTTTGGCCAAACTGCCTACATCTAGTGTCCTTCCTGTACCCGGAAGCAAATGCACTATATATTGAGATTGTTGACAACACAATTTTTATATCAGTCTAGTTTTTGATGATGACAACACATTACTTAATAACATGCATATGTTGCTTGCTGTTATTACATGTTCTTATGCAAATTGATTGTTATATCTGTGAACATGCTTATGTACTGTGTTACATGTTCCTATGTTGAATGATTGATATATATGTGGAACATGTATATATGCTTTATGTGCTATCTGCAATGCATCATTACATATGTTTTTCTGCACAAGTTTTAAAGCTGAAAATCACAAGCACTTTCAAGAACTTATAACTGTGTGACAAAGTTCTAGTGTAGTCGACTACATTATTAATGGACTCGACTATGATAAAATCTTTGTACAGATTTTGAGAATCAGTGCTCTGTGAATTTTTGAGAAGAAAAGAATTTCAAAATGTTTCACATGATTGAAGTCGACTATGTGCGCCACACATTCGACTGTATTAGTTATCTGATTTGAAATTTTGTTATGCTCTTGCACTCTAACGGCTGTATTTTTAAAAGTTAGTTGATCATTAATGTCTTGGTCAACTATATTAAATGTGTTTTGTTTTTGGTTGATTGTATGCTACCAGGTTGACTGTTTGTTATAACTGTCATAATCCAGTCGATTGAATTAGTAGCATAATCGACTAAGAGTCTGTCTGATTAACAAAAATCTATAAATAGACTGATCACAATTCAGTTAAGAGACTTTTGATAAACTAACAATTTCATTTCTGTTTCAGATTGAATTCTCTATTGTAAGAGCTCCAAGAATTCTCCAAGAAGACACTGATGATCTTTCTTGAAAGAGATTCAAAGGGAGGTTCTTCTGCGCACACAAAGATTGATTAGTATATGCACAAGAAGGTGCTTCTGAGTTGATCACGTTCAGGCTTGGCATCCTTGAAGACTGCTACATTGTTTTTCTAGCTTGGCATCCGTAAAGACTGTTGGTATTTGAACTGTTGGTTATAGGGGATTCTTCAGTTTGAGGATTGTTCAAAGTGGTGTTGTAGATTGCAGAAGAGGGGATTCTTGCTGCAAGTTTGGTTGTATTGTTTTGCAGCTATATTTTGGTTTTGGGTCAGAGAGGAGATTTATATTTTTGACGTGGAGGTCTTCTATAAATTCCTTGTTATAAAAACCGCAACCATTATAGTGCATTTGCTTCCTGGGTTGGAAGGACACTGGATGTAGGCATTGTTGGCCGAACTAGTATAAAAATCAGTGTTTGATTTTCTCTATCCCTACATTCTTACTTTGCAGTCGACTTTACTTTTCACGCACTCAACTACGTTTTTTCGCTGCATATGATTTTTCATTACTTGCATTTCAAGAAAGTGTAAAAGTTTAATACTTTGATTGCAAGATTGCGAAAAGATTTTGTTTTTGATAAAACACCAATTCAACCCCCTCTTGGTGTAAAAACGAAGCCAACCTGTTTTCGAACACTATATTGGTCAAGGTTTTTACAACAAGGTTTCTATAGAGACCTCCACGTCAAAATATAAAGCACCTCTCGAACCCTCTAACCAAACTATAGGCATACAACACCGAAAGAAAGCAGTAAGATATCCCCTCTCTTGTAGTCTTTGTCAACTTTGAACAATCCTCAAAGTTCCCAGAATGCAGCACGTCCTCTTCTTGTAATCATAATAGGCAGCCACAATCTTCACAAGATTGAGAGAAGTAGATGATTAATTTTCCAGTACACCTCAATGTGCAGTCTGATCAAGCTTTTCTTTTAGCACAGCCTTGCTCTTCAAGCAACTATCCAAGAGAGATCTCCACGGTCTTCTTGATGAGTTCTTGGAGCGTTTTCACAGAGATCAAAATCTGAAACAACAAAATGAAAGTGTTATAATAACCAAAGTCTCTATGTAAAACAAAATCACATCTATTTATCGTTTACTGTAAAATAGACGCTCCTGTAGTCGACATCACTACTAATACAATCGACTTCAGTCAGAAAGTTAAAACAATTAAGTCAATTAGTAGCAGCCAGACCAACCAAATTGATTACACAATTAATTCAGTTGACTTGAAATTAATGCTTGAACAAAGAATCAAAATATAGTCGTTATAGTTCACAAGCATTAACAAAAATTCAAAGCATAACTAACTAAGTTGAGTTGCCTGCGCATGTAGTCGACTAAGTCACTTCAATGCAGTTTTGAAAATCTTTTCTTTACAAAATTACACACAACACTGTTTTGGAAAATTTGTGCAAAGTCACGAGCTTTAATCGACTTACTTCATAATGAAGTCGACTTGAAACTTGCAGTTTTGCCACACAATATAAGTTCAACCAAGTGCATGTGGTTATCTTTTATGAAATATATGTAATGCAATCACAAATGATATCTCATGTAGAAAAGCAGTGAATATGCACACATATACAAAATCAACACAAACATGTTCTTTAAGAATTCATACACAATAAAGTTTTGAACATGTAACACATATCAATACATGTGTTATTAATAATGTGTTGTCATCATAAAAAAACAAAACACTGTGAGATTAAGGTTTATCTAAACAAGTGCTTCCCTTATCAATAATCTCAACAGGTTTCATGCATTACATTTGGACATTATGCTTGGTTGTTGATCACTTATAAGGTTTTTGCATCTGCTGTATGTTCTTTGATTGTGTGAGTACCATGGTTGAAGCTTGAGTGACTAAGACATCATTATATTTTGATTGATCTTTTTGTGATCAGCATACACGAGTGATTTACTTGTCTTAGAAGAAAATGCTTTTTGATGTGCTAGACCGTTGTAGTGTATCTATTTTATTTAAGCCAATTACATTTTGTTGAGGACAACCAAAGTTTCAAATTTGGGGTTGTGATAAAGGTTGAATATACCGTTATCCGTGATGCAATTTTGATACTAAATAAACTCTTTTTGACTCAGAAGCTTGCTTGAACTCTTGTTTTTTGTTTAGTTTTGTGAATAAGTGAGTTGAGGTTATACTTTATAACTTTATCACTAAATTCCCTTTATTTTGTAGCTAAAAATGTGCTTGGAAGAATCTGCAACACTGTATAGAGTGTTGAGATTGTTGACAACACAATTTCTATAGCAATCTAGTTTTTGATGATGATAACACATTGCTTAATAACATGCATATGTTGTTGCTGTTATTACATGTTCTTGTGCAAATTGATTGTTATATCTGTGAACATGCTTATGTACTGTGTTACATGTTCCTATGTTGATTGATTGATATGTGGAACGTGTATATATGCTTTATTTGCTATGTGCAATGCATCATTACATATGTTTTTGTGCACAAGTTTTAAAGCTGAAAACCACAAGCACTTTCATGAACTTATAATTGTATGACAAAGTTCTAGTGTAGTCGACTACATTATTAATGGATTCTACTATGCTAAAATCTTTGCATAGATTTTGAGAATTAGTGCTCTGTGAATTGTTGAGAAGAAAAAAATTTCAAAATGTTTTACATAATTCAAGTTGACTATGTGCGCCACACATTCGACTGTATTAGTGATCTGATTTGAAATTATGTTATGCTCTTGCACTCTAACTGTATTAAATGTGCTTTGTTTTTGGTTGACTGTATGCTACCAGGTTGACTGTCTATTATAACTGTCATAAATCAGTCGACTGAATTAGTAGCATAATCGACTGAGAGTCTGTCTGATTAACAGAAATCTATAAATTGGCTGAACACGAAGATGTTCAGAGATTTTTGATGAACTGATAATTTCAGTTATGTTTCAGATTGAATTCTCTGTTGTAAGAGCTCCAAGAATTCTCCAAGAAGACGGTGGTGATCTTTCTTGAAAGAGATTCAAAGGGAGGTTCTTCTCTACAGACAAAGATTGGTCAGTATCTGCACAAGAAGGTGCTTCTGAGTTGATCACGTTCAGGCTTGGCATCCTTGAAGACTGTTGCATTGTTTTTCTGGCTTCGCATCCGTAAAGACTGCTGGTATTTGAACCTGTTCGTTACAGGGGATTGTTCACTTTGAGGATTGTTCAAAGTGGTGTTGTAGATTGCAGAAGAGGGGATTCTTGCTGAAAGTCTGGTTGTATTGTTTTGCAGCTACATTTCGGTTTTGGGTTAGAGAGGAGATTTATATTTTTGACGTGGAGGTCTTCTATAAATTCCTTGTTGTAAAAACCACAACCATTATAGTGCATTTGCTTCTTGGGTTAGAAGGACACTGGATGTAGGCATTGTTGACTGAACCAGTATAAAAATCAGTGTTTGATTTTCTCTATCCCTACACTTTTACTTTGCAGTCGACTTTACTTTTCACGCACTCAACTATGTTTTTCCGCTGCATAAGATTTTTCATTACATGCATTTCAAGAAAGTGTAAAAAGTTTAATACTCTGATTGCAAGACTGAAAAAAGATTTTGTTTTTGACAAAACACCAATTCACCCCCTCTTGGTGTAAAAACGAAGCCAACTTGTTTCCCAACAATTGGCACCAGAGCTGATATTCATAAGATATTTGAAAAACTAGTCGACTCTGTTTTTCTCTGATTCGACTATATAAACCTGGGGATGGCTTTTTGTTAAGCCCCTGGCAAGTGTACCAGATCGTTATCAAGTAATATAATCGGTAAGACCGAGTATCATTCTCCCAAAGGACTCTTAGGCCTTATCTTTGATGTAGATTGATTGCATAAGACTTGAGAAAGAAATAATTTTAAGTGTTTAATGCAAAGAACGAAAATAAACATGCAAATGCAAGTTAATCAATTAACAAAGAAAAGATATGAATGAATGGAGTTGTTGGGGTTTACAATTTCATCTTATCCACCCTCTTATATCTACTTTTTTTATTTAATTCGCTTTAGTATCTAATTGTCATGCAAACTTTCTTTGCCTACCCTAAACCCGATCTCTCGGCGAAAAGAGCCTATCACTAACAACTAGTTTACTACCTCTAGTCTCCCTAAGTAATTAGCAAGGCATATATCACAGAAGCAAAATCCAATTTATCGTCCTACCCCTATCTCTAGGCAGTATTGCTTAATCAAGGAATTCCCTATCAGTTCATGACTTCCCCGTACGTCTCCGTATCGACAAAGGCAAATATCTTCTTACCGAATAAGTTAAACGATAAAATCATTGAGCATATATAAGAAACCCAACAATTGATAATATAAGCATATGAATAAAACAAGAATTTCAATATAAGAGAGTTTCAAAAGATTACATTGTTCCCCAACAACAAAGGGTTTAGTTCACCATAGACATGGTGAAACTAGATGGAATTAAATGAAAGAATGGAAGAGTAAACCCTATATTTGATAAATTGGAGCCTAAGCATCCAAGAAACCGTCTCCAAGGAGTGTAGAAGTGCTCTGGACGTCTCTCCTGCCAAAAGATTACTCTGAAGGTCACACTAGGGCTATTTATAACACATAAAAGTAACAGAATTTAAGCCCAAGCCCAACATTCCACCGCTCAGCGCCTAATTTAACCGTTCAGCGGTTTCCCTCTAGTCGCCTGACCGCTCAACGGTTTGCCTCGATATCGCCTGGACGCTCAGTGGCATCGCTTGAGCGAGAGGCAGTGGCTGCTCCCTCGAGTCTGGCGCTCAGCGCTGGAAAATTGTGCTGAGTGGTGACTTTGACTCTTCTTTTCTTCCTTTTTCTCCTTCTTTCTTGATTCTATGTCCTCCCTTCTTCACTTCCATATTCAATTCTCATCAAAACCCTGCAAAACAAGCATAATATCTCTAAAAATAACTTTTGACTCTCATGTGACTCAACTAAGTGTTTTACTTGATTCTAAGCTCATTCTAAGCGATAAAGGGTGTGTTTTGATATGAAATTTAAGTATAAAAATAACGGTTTTTAAACCGTTATCACAACCCCGAACTTAAAACTTTGCTTGTCCTTAAGGAAACAAAACAAAACTTGGCTTTCCACTTTTTCATCAAAATAGTTCAACATTTTCAAAATTCATTTTTCTCACAACAAGAATTGCTCAAGTCAGATTTTTAGTGGAATCTTATCAAGATGCATACATGCTTCTATTCAATTCACTTCACATAACCACATACTTTTCCACATATGCTCTACTTATGAATGATCAATCCACTAAGCAAGATGTAACCATATAATTTATTAATCCTCTCCAAGCAAGTGTTTCACTCAATCACTCAAGCGTTTAAGAGGTCCCTCCATCTCTCTGCTATTCACATATCACATGAAACAAAATTGTCCTTCATCTACTAAAATCAAAATTCTCACATACAAATGTCATCTCAAGGACTTTTCCAAGGCTTATAACGAGGCTGGGTTAACAAGAAAAATTAGTTTTTCTGGAACACAAAATCTTTGAGTTAAGAGAGTTATTTTAACATTCAAAGTTCAAGCACAAACTCCCTTTTTAATCAATATCACTCATTCCCAACTTCTTTCCTTTTTCTCTTTATTTTTACATTGAGCTCATCTTTCATGCTTTTTCTTTTCTCATGCTTTTCTTTCATTCAATACTTGAGCTCAATGCCTTTCTTTTGCCTTTCAATTTCCCCAACAACCCCAAACTTGAACCTTGGCAATATCATACAATTATTCTCAACCCAACTCAAGGTAAAAATTTTCAAAGCAAGGGTTTTCATACTGTTTCAAGGCTAGGGTTCAAAAAGGATAGAACACATGGTTCTCTTTTCTTTGGGTTAATATTTGGCTAAGAATGGCTTCCAAAAATATCCTTGATCATATGACATAAACTTGCAATTCAATCAATCATAAAGATTCAGGCAATATCATTCATGCTTCCATATGAATAACACATATATCAATAAACACTCTGGAGTTCAATACCTCACACAGCTGTGCTTTTTCTCAAACATCATTCATACACCCTGCTTAGCATCATAATCACAATCATAAATCATCACACATCTGTTCACATAGCTAGTGAACCATTCACCTGTATATCAACATGCAACACAAACTCAATCGTCATCCACATCCAATCATCATTGAGAAAACTCATCATGCAATAACAATCAAGTCAAACCATAATCAGAAAAGGTGTTCAAGCCAAGCAAAAACACCTACACTACTCAACAAAATTCAACCTATTCTAAAAATTCAAAGTACAAAAGTGAAAGTTAAAACCCCTATTCTAAGCACTGGCATCCATCAGTAGATGCCATATCACTCCATGTCGTCATCGGAGTCCTCATCCTCTCTAGCCTCTTCATCCTCAAAGTTATCATCCTTGTCATCATCCTCCCTGACTAGAGCTTCAGCTGCTCTAGCTCCACTCCCATGTGCCTGCTCTAGCTAAGCCACTCTATTGTTGAACTCGTCCATCGTCCACCAATGAGCAGGAGGTGTGTCGTACATGCCTATGATCATCTCGGCAATAACAACCTGTCCTTGGGGTGGAGAGACCTTGAATGTATGTAAAATTCTTATAACTGATGATGGATGAAACCAAAATGTAGTGCTCTCTCAAGAACCCCAAACTTGGATTATGAATGATGCAAAAGTGATAGAGAATGGATTTTCTAAAATGCAACAATTAAACGCTAAATACAATTCCCACTCACTTTACTCACGTATGCAACAATTAAGCCCTAAATGCAATTAGAATAGTATTAAAACATGCAACAATAATAAATCAATCAATTGGGTTGCCTCCCAAGTAGTGCTTGTTTACCGTCACGAGCCTGTACCAATGATGAGTCAATATTTTCTTGACTTCACTTAGTTTATTGTGCTAGAATTAATCAGGGAATTGTGCTTAAATGTATGGTATTTTTCCGTTTTTGCTAATTGTGCCTAATTTGACCGGAAATTCTAATTTTAATTAATTGGAATTATCTGAGCTTATTATTTTCATTATTAATTGCAGGAAAAATTATGGAAATACAATTTGGGACATTTGGGGATTAAATGAGAAAAGTAGGGGTGCAAATTTAGTAAGAAAGAGGTGCACACAGCAGCTTGAGGTGTGGGCAGCCACAATCCACTTAGCACAAGAGAAGTTCATTGCATTTAAAATGGAGAGAAGCTAGTTGCATTTAAATTGGACAACATTTTGCAATTGAATAGTCTAGCAAGGGAAAAAGGCACGCTCAGCATGCTGTCTTCAATTGGAAAGAGCTACACGGCCCAAAAGCAAAAGGAAGCAAACACCTCACGGGCTGTAAGATGGAATTGGTGCATCCATGTGCATAAGTGACACGTCCAGCTTGCTTTATGCAGCAGCCACCGAGAACAGCAATGAAGTGTGCTGCAGCAACACGCGGCCCATGGCATTCAACTGCTCTTCACGGCTTCATCCCACACTCGAGCAAGCAAGGAGTTCAACCGGCTTCAAAAAGCCTTCACGGGCTGCATCAAATTAAAAATAAAAAGCAAGCATGTGCAAACAGACCCAACTCTTCACGCGTCCAACAAGCGGTGCAGTCCAACAATTTTATCCAGCAGCTCACGGACCAGCAGCTGGCAGCAAGGAAAGAGCACACAGGCTTTGAGCAATTATAAAGAGCATAGACGTGCAACAAGCAAATCCAACAGCTTGAGGTGTGTACTTGGAGAGAAAGGTGTGGCAGCTACCAACCTTCACGGCCCAGCAACAACGTTCACGCATCCAACAGATTCAATCTCACGGTCCAACCTCATCACGAAGAGAAGAAACCAGCAGCTCGAGGAAATGGTGTTAACAGACACGGCATGGGCTGGAAATTCAGTTTGTTGGCAACAAGCCCACCAGCTTGCACATCCACATACACGGTCCAAGCACTCTGGAGGGTAACCTTGTTTCATCCAATTTAAGGAGAGCACATTCCGAAAAGAGGAAGAGCACGCCGAATTGCTAGAGAGCATTATCCATAATGTAGCTTTTAGGGTGTCACGGCTACTGCACACACCGTCTGGAAGGAAACAGATTTTGAAGCGCTTTTCATTTTGAGAGAAAGCTAGTGTCACAGCATGGCAAGGGGCTGGAGTGCACACGCTGATTTCATTGTGTTAGGGGTGAATCATCTTTGCTTTCTTTTAGAGAAGTGGTGCAGCGAGTCTAGCATAGGAGGAAGCACTGATTTAATTTGGGTGCACATTTGGCTGATTTCATTTAGCTTGCTTGCTTTGTTTTTAGTTGACTTTGTTTAATGCTAGGACCGAGAAACTTAAATCTTGATTACTTGGAAATGAATTTAACTTTACTCATTTTATCTTATTTTCACTTTTCAAGCATTTTTAACTCGTTGTTTCAATGATGATTTGCCTTTTAGCTCTTTAGTTTACTTGTTGCATTTTCATTTTATTTTACTATTCATGCACCTTAACATTGAATGTTTTATTCTTGTATTTGCAGTTACTTTAATATCGTCTATTTTGTTCGATTGTGTTAATTTAATTGTGATGTTAGCTTAAGTTAGTGGGTCAGTCATTAGCGATATTACATTGTTGCCCTGAGATTTCTTGGACTGTTCTTGTGTTTATTCTGCTCTGCCTAACATTCTGTGAAATCTGACTGTGTTCTTGCAATGGGTATACGCTTAGGTGCCCAATTGGTGATTGTATCTTCGCTTAGTTGATCGATCTATATAAAACACATAGGATGGAATAGGTGTATTGCATTCGCTTAGTTCGTGATTATGATAGCATGATTATCCTTCGCTTAGTCAGTTAGCTATGTTGGATTAGAGGTTAGAGTTGTTTATTCATAAGACTCTTGCACTTTAATTTTCATACTGCTGCTCTGATTTGAATCATTATTTAATCTGTTGTGTGCTTGCGATTGGGTATACGCTTAGGTTCCTAATCGGTGTTTAATCTTCGCTTAGTTCATTAGATTGTATGATGCATGACTGATTAGATTTGAACATTGCATTCGCTTAGTTTGCAATTCTGAAGACCGAATTAGCCTTCGCTTAGTTGGGTGATTCGTGTTGGATTTGGATTAGAGTAGTGTGTACTTGTCATTAATCTGTGATTGGAAGCATAGTGATTGAGTTAATGACCAACTGTTTTCACATTTCGTTTTTACAATTCTGTTTACATTTCTGTTTGCATCTGTGTTTTAATTTAATTCATATGCATTCACAAACCTTTCAAAAACCCCCCACTATGTGTTTGACCTAATTCCTGAACCACAGCTTGGTCCTTGAGAGACGACCTAGAAGTCACTTCCTAGTCTATACTGCATTCTTTATGCACATTAAATTTGCACGGGGTGCGACACCTGTCACCCAAACCTTTCTAGCACCCATCAGTAAGTGCAATCCTTACTAACACCCATCAGTAGGTGTACCTTTCTGTATCCCTCTGTAGATACATAAAAATTAGCATCCCTCAGTAGATGCTACCCAAAAATTGTTTAAAAATCCAAGAATTCCATGTCCAAAATAAAATAAACCAATATATTACAACAACTGGGATGACCCCCAGCAAACACCCATCAGTAGGTGTTGATATTCTTCTTACTTGATATTCTTTTATTTTTCTTATTCCTACTGAATCTCTTCAAAAAGTTAATCGAACCAAGCACCTGTTTCCATGTATCAATCATAGGAACTTTAATCTCTAATTTCTTGAAGATCTCCATAAAGCACTTAAACTTCTTTTCCTTCCTATGATTTTTCTTCTAATGAGGAAGGGGTTTTGCATATGATTTTTTCTTCTTTCCTCTCTTCCTCTTTTTCTCAATCTTTTCCTCCCTCAACTTTCTCTTTTTATTTTTCCTTGATTTCTTCTTTTTTATTTTCGCACTTTTTTTTCTTTTTTTTCTTTTCTCTCAACCATTTCTTTTTCCTTATCATCATCTTTTTCTTCCTCACCCGACTTTTCTGTTTCTTCTCCCACTACAACTCTCTCTATCTTTTCCTTCTCTATCTCTATTTTCTTCTCATCAACAACCTTATCACTTTCGAATATAGTAGCTTGGCATTCCTTCTTAGGGTTAACTTCAGTATTAGCCCTAAGATCCAGAGACTTCATTATGCAAGAGAGTTGGTTCTGCCATAAACGTTGTTCAGCTTCCCTCAACATTTCTCTTGGCAAAGATGATTGTTGCTGCCAAAGACGTTGTTCGGCTTCCCCCAACGTTTCTCTTGGTATAGAGAATTGTTTCTGTCGTAAACGTTGTTCAGCTTCCCCCAATGTTTCTCTTGGTATAGAGAATTGTTCTTTCCATAAACGTTGTTCAGCTTCCCCCAACGTTTCTCTTGGCATAGAGGATTGTTTTTGCCAAAGACGTTGTTCAGGTTGTTTCTGCCTTTGATGTTCTACTTCTTCAAGTGAAGGACAATATTGTTGTCTTTGACGTTCTCGTAACTCCTCACGTTGTCGCATCTGCTCAACACTTCTGATGAATGATATATTCATACCCGTGATCCGCTGAAGAAATTCGTCACAAAATTTATGTTCTCCTTAAGTGGAGTAAGTTGTTGCTCGGCAGCTTCCCCAAATTGGCTTTGATCCATGTATGAGTGAGGTTCCCACCAGTGGTTGAAATCATTTTGGTAGAATTGAGTGCCCATATAATCAAATTCTTGTCCGTACTGCATCCTGCATACATTAGGCACAAAACCCTAGAAAACATTTATTAGAACAAAAATAAAATAAACATAAAATCAAGTCAAATTTAATCAAATTCACACTACTAGAAAAGTTAAACCACGGGTCCCCGACAACGACGCCAAAAACTTGTTAAGCCCTTGGCAAGTGTTCCAGATCGTTATCAAGTAATATAATCGGTAAGATCGAGTATCGTTCTCCCAAAGGACTCTTAGGCCTTATGTTTCATGTAGATTGATTGCATAAGACTTGAGAAAAAAATAATTTTAAGTGTTTAATGCAAAGAACGAAAATAAACATGTAAATGCAAGTGAATTGATTAGCAAAGAAAAGATATGAATGAATGGAGTCGTTGGGGTTTACAATTTCATCTTATCTGCCCTCTTATATCTACTTTTCTTATTTAATTCGCTTTACTATCTAATTGTCATGCAAACTTTCTTTCCCTACCCTAAACCCGATCTCTTGGCAAAAAGAGCCTATCACTAACTACTACTTTCCTATCTCTAGTCTCCCTAAGTAATTAGCAATGCATATATGTTAAACCCCTAGCAAGTGTACCAGATCATATCAAGTAATAATAATTGGTAAACCCAATATCGTTCTTTCCAAAGGACTCTTAAGGCCTCATGTTTCGTGTAAACAAATTGTTTAAGACTTGAGTAAAAGAAAATAATTTTAATGGTTTAAATGCACAACAAAAATAAACATGCAAATGCAAGAATTCAATTGACGAGAGAAACTATGAATGAATGAGGTTATTGGGGTTTACAATTTCATCTTATCCACCCTCATATATCTACTCTTCTTATTTACTTTGCTTATTTATCAAATTGCCATGCAAACATTCTTGGTCTACCCTTAACCCAATCCCTTGGTGAAAAGAGCCTATCACTAATTACCGACTTGCTATCCCTAGCCTCCCCTAGTAACTAATAATGCATAATGAGCGGAAGCAAAATACAATTGATCGTCCTACCCCTATCCCAAGGCGGTATTAACATAATCAAGGAATTCTCCCCAGTTCATGACATCACCGTACGTCCCCGTATCAATAAAGACAAACAACATTTACCGAATGAGTTAAACGGTAAAAGCATTAAGCAAAGGTAAAGAACCCAAAAATTGATAAATAAAGCATATGCAAGCATATAAAGTAAACAAGAATTTTAATATATGAGAGTTTCAAAAGATTACATTGTTCCCCAACAAGTAAGGGTTTAGTTCACCATAATCATGGTGAAACTAGATGAATTGAATGGAAGAATGAAAAAGCAAACCCTAGAATTGATAAAGTGGAGCCTAAGCATCCAAGAAATCTCCTCCAAAGGTGTAAATCTGCTGTGGACTTTGTTCTCTTCCAAAAGAATTACATTTGGATTCGCACTAGGGCTATATATAAGCCAAAAAGATAACAGAAAGATCTCAAAATACAAAATATAAAAACAGACAACCGCCCAGGCGCCTAAAATGACCGCTGAGCGGTTTGCCTCTTTTCACTCTGGAAGCTCAGCGTCACCGCCTGGGCGCCAGACAACAACTTTTCCTTGTACTAGGACACTCAGCGGTGGAATTTACCGCTGAGCGGTTCACAATCTCTTCTTTTCTTCCTTTTTCTCCTTCATTCTTGAGTCTATGACCTTCATACTTCATTGCCATCTTTAATTTTAATCAAAAACCCTGCAAAATAATGCAAAACAAGCATAATATCTCTAGAAACAACTTTTGACTCTCATGTGACACAACTTAAGAATTTTACTTGATTCTAAGCTCATTTTAAGCTACAAAGGGTGTGATTTAATATCAAATTTGTGCATAAAAATAACGGTTTTGAGACCGTTATCAATATATCACAGAAGCAAAATACAATTGATCGTCCTACCCCTATCTCTAGGCAGTATTGCTTAATCAAGGAATTCCCTATTAGTTCATGACTTCTCCGTACGTCTCCGTATCAATAAAGGCAAATATCTTCTTACCGAATGAGTTAAATGATAAAAGAATTGAGCATAGATAAGAAACCCAACAATTGATAACATAAGAATATTAATAAAACAAGAATTTCAATATAAGAGATTTTCAAAAGATTACATTGTTCCCCAACAACAAAGGGTTTAGTTCACCATAGACATGGTGAAACTAGATGGAATTAAATGAAAGAATGGAAGGGTAAACCCTAGATTTGATAAATTGGAGCCTAAGCATCCAAGAAACCGTCGCCAAGGAGTGTAGAAGTGCTCTGAACGTCTCTCCTGCCAAAAGATTACTCTGAAGGTCGCACTAGGGCTATTTATAACACATAAAAGTAACATAATTTAAGCCCAAGCCCAACATTCCACTGCTCAGCGCGTAATTTGACCGCTCAACGGTTTCTCTCTAATCGCCTGACCGCTCAGTGGTCCATCTCACTGCTTAGCGATTTTCCTCGAAATCGCCTGGACGCTCAGCGGCACCGCTTGAGCGAGAGGCAGTGGCTGCTCCCTCGAGTCTAGCACTCAGTGCTGGAAAATAGCGATGAGCGGTGACTTTGACTCTTCTTTTCTTCCTTTTTCTCCTTCTTTCTTGAGTCTAAGTCCTCCCTTCTTCACGTCCATCTTCAATTCTCATCAAAACCCTACAAAACAATGTAAAACAAGCATAATATCTCTAAAAACAAATTTTGACTCTCATGTGACTCAACTAAGTGTTTTACTTGATTCTAAGCTCATTCTAAGCCATAAAGGGTGTGTTTTGATATCAAATTTAAGTATAAAAATAACGGTTTTTAAACCGTTATCACTTCCAGTTTTCAAACTTTTGGTGAAGGTGCTTCAACAAAAAAACCACTTCTGTTTGCTGGTCAAAATTATCCATTTTGGAAAGTTAGAATGCAAATCTTTCTTGATTCGCAAGTTAGAGGAATTTTGGTTGCCACTTTAAATGGTCCTTTTGTGCCTACAAAAACTGTTGATGAGAAAACTGTTTTGAAACCTTTTACTGAGTGGACTGCTGATGAAAATAGAAAAGCTCATTATGATATTAAAGCTAGAAATATTATTGCCTCTACACTAACTGCTGATGAATTTTTCAGGGTATCTTAATGCAAATCCGCAAAGGAAATGTGGAATGTTTTAGAGGTAACTCATGAAGGCACCTATGAAGTGAAGAGAGCTAGAAAGAATTCACTGATACAAGAGTATGGATTGTTCAGAATGAAAGTTGGAGAAAGAATCTATGATGTGCAGAAGCAATTCACTCATATTGTAAATCATCTCATTGCTCTTGGGAAGGTATTTTACAAAGAAGAGATCAATATCAAGATTCTGAAAAGTCTGAACAGAAATTGGCAACCAAAAGTTATAGCAATCTCTAAATCCAAAGACCTCACAACGATGAACATGGCTACCTTGTTTGGAAAGTTATGTGAACATGAATTGGAACTTGGTAGATTAAAGGATGAAGAGGAGATTGAAGAAAAGAAGTCCATAGCTCTGAAGGTTACAAGCAAGAAGAACACAGAAACATACATGGATGAGAAAGAACTGATGACCTTGATGGTAAGGAAATTTAGTCGACTGTTAAATAATGATAGTCGACTGACTAACCATGCAGGTCAAGGCAAAAAGGAAAGCTTCAATATAAATTTTATCCAGTGTTACGAATGTGGAAAGGAAGGTCACATCAAACCTGATTGTCCTGATCTAAAGCCTAAGAAGAAAGGAAAGAAGAGATTTCCTCAAGGCAGAACATGAAAAGGAAAGGAGCATACATTGCTTGGGAGAACTCAGATTCTGAAAGCTCAAGTGATGAGGATTTTGATCAAGAGGAGGAATCCAACATCTGCCACAGGGCTGGAACATCAAGAGATGAAAGTGATAGCGATGAAGAATTTGAGAAGCTGCCTATAGAAGAGAAGTATCAGCAACTTGTAGAGACATTCAAAGAACTGCATGCTGAAGTAATGCGTTTACAATACAAGTTTAATCGACTAAACTCTGAAAGAAGAGACTATGAATATAGAATTAACAACCTTGGTGCTGAAAATGAAAAATTAGAGAAAGAATTGAATAATGCTTTGTTATCTGCTAAGGAAGTTGAAATTAAAACTGTTATTGTTGAAAACCATGTGAAAATTTTCCTACTCCTTGAAAAGATAGATTACTTGACTAACACTCTAGCTAAGTTTACTCAAGGTAGAGATAATTTAAATGCTGTATTAAAATCATCTGGCAGAGCTATATACAGGTGATGAGTCATTATTTTCTAATATTCACTTAGCTTTTCGCACCATATTGTATTAGAGTAGTTTATTCATGAGACTTTTGAACTTTAATTGCCATACTGCTGCTTTGATTCTGCTCAATATTTAATCTGTTTTCTGCCTGCGATTAGGTATACGCTTAGTTGCCTAATCGGTGTCAATTCTTCGCTTAGTTGATTAGACTGTATGATGGATGACTGATAAAATTTGTGCATTGCATTCGCTTAGTCTGTAATTTTGAAGACCGAATTAGCCTTCGATCAGTTGGGTGATTCGTGTCGAATTTGGATTAGAGTAGTGTGTAATTGTCGTTGATCTGTTATTGGAAGCGTAGTAATTGAGTTAATGACCAACCATTTTTACTCTGTATTCGTTTCCATTTTTACATTTTTGTTTCCATATCTGTTTACATCTGTGTTTACATTTGGTCCTTGAGAGATGACCTAGGAGTCACTTCCTAGTCTATACTGCATTCTTTTATGCACATTAAATTTGCATGGGGTGCGACAACCCATCAACAGGAAATGAATTGGTTACAAAGCTCAATCTAACAGAACAAATGCTAAGAAATTTACTGATTTAAGTAAACCTGCTAGAAATGCATGTTTCTATTGTAATTGTATTGGCCACACTGTTAGAAATTGTTATTACAGAAATGTTGTTGTTCCGAAAGGATTATATGTTTGGATACCAAAGGAACAAGTAACAAAGACTGACAATCATGGACCGAAAGTTAAATGGGTACCAGCAACCAAAACTTAAACTGTTTTGCAGGATACATACCAGATGCAGTTGATCTCAAGGTTGAATCAATTATGGAATACATCAAAAATCTTGAGTATCTACAACTGCTAATACTGTATCAATTCACTGCATTATTGCTAAATTTGATTGGTTGTGATTATGTGATTGCATGAAAATCTTGTTTGATTGATTGTCTGGTTGATTGATTGATTGAGTTTGAAACTCTATTTTTCATATGTCTTAGTCGACTGTGTTATTAATTCATTCGACTATATTTGGTTTGTTTGAAACTCTGTTTTTGAGAGTTTGTTGGTCACACTATAGTCAACTATTCTTTTAATGTATTCGACTATTGATCTTTTATCTGAATGGGTCTTATATTTGAAATTTTGTTTTGGTGCGAAACTGAAATTAAATGATTCCCTCCAAAAATGTTAACTTTGACGAGTACAAATATAAACCTGATGGTCACAAATCACTTGACAAATCTTCACTTTCTGAACCTGTGTTCACTCATCTTCGGAAAAGAAATTTGTCATCTTCATTATCCAAGGCGTCCAGCTCCACATTGAGAAGAAGATTCAAAACTTTAGGTACGAAAAATACTAGACATGTGTCTGATTTAAATGGATGGATTAGTGATGACGAAGCTCAATCAAGATACCTTGATTGCTGGAACAGAAGAAGTCTGGTGACGCACAAATTTCTGAACTTGAAATTTTTCAAAGACAAATGATTCTCATTTCAAAGGTGGCTGAAGCATCAAAGTTTGAAGAAATTTGTTGAAATGGCAAGTCCTTGGTATCCAGATTTGGTGAAAGTTTTCTATTGTAATTTGAAGATTGAAGACGATGTTCAATGTTCCCGTGTAAAGGGTGTCAACATAAGACTGACCAATGAAGTCTGGAGTGTTGTTATTAAAGATAGGTGGAGAAAAATGTCAGCTTGGGATAGATGGCTTTCACAAGTTCACTGAGTATCAAAATTGTTTAAGGAATTCAGAAGACTGCAAGGATTACTCAAATTACAAGATAGAAGGAATGAAGAAGAATGAAAGATTAGCAATTTATGTTATTGCTTATATACTCATGGCAAGAGGAGGAAACTATGCACAGACCACTATAGAAGATTTGATGCTACTGAAAGCACTAAAGGAAAATATTCAGGTAGATTGGCCAGTAGCCATCTCTGACAACATGCTGAAAGTAACTAAGTCTGAATCTGGAAGCTGCCTTACTGTGTGTTCATTTCAAGAGTTATTGTTCATTATGGAGTAGAATGTATTGGTGAATCCAGTGAAATATATCAACGAACATTCTGGATTGACAAAACTGCTCTTCACCTGATGCACATGGTGAAAACTTCTGAAGGATGGACATATCAAGATGAAACTGTGAGGAATGATAATGCTGCATCATCCTCTGGAATCAATCAGTACAGGGCACAGAATGAGTTTGAAAGGATTGTTTTGAGGGAGTTAAAGCATATAAAAAGGAACCTTGATGAGCGAAATGATAGGGATCAATAAAACGAAGAAAATGTGTCTTCTGAAGAAGCAAGTGTTGGAAAACAGGTTGGTTTCTTTCTTCACCAAGAGGAGGGGGGTGAATTGGTGTTGTTTCAAAAACAAGTTTTTTTCGAAATCTTGAAATCAAAGTCTAAAGCTTTTTAAACTTTCTTGAAATGCAAGCAATCAGAATATGTATGGAGCGGAAAATACGTAGTTGACTGCGTAAAGAGTAAAGTCGAATGTAATGTAAAAGATAAGGGATAGAGAAATGCAAACACAGGTTTTTATACTGGTTCGGCCAACAATGCCTACATCCAGTGTCCTTCCAACCCAGGAAGCAAATGCACTATAATGGTTACAGTTTTTACAACAAGGAATCTATAGAAGACCTCCACGTCAAAAATATAAATCTCCTCTCTAACCCAAAACCAAAATATAGCAAATAAACCAGCAAGACTTGCAGCAAGAATCCCCTCTTCCGCAATCTGCCAACACCACTTTGAACAATCCTCAAAGTGCACCATCCCCTGCAATCAACAGGTCAAAAACCAGCAGTCTTCACGCATGCCAAGCAGCACAATCAATTCCAGCAGTCTTCACAGGATGCCAAGCCTTCACGATCAATGACAGAACACCTTCTTGTGCAGATATTGATCAGACAATGAATGCGCAGTATAATCTCCTCTTTAAATCTCTTTCAAGAAAGATCACCACCGTCTTCTTGGAGAATTCTTGGAGCTAAGAGAAATCTGAAACCGAATTGAAAATATCAGTTCATCAAAAGTCTTTTTAACAGATTTGTGTTAAGTCTATTTATAGATTTCTGTTAGTCAGATGATTTCTCAGTCGAATACGCTACTAATTCAGTCGACTGGATTATGACAGTTATAACAGATCAGTCAACATAGCAGCTTTCAATCAACCAAAAACAAACCACATTTAATACAATTGACTAAGTCTCCAATGCTCAACTAACTTTCAAAAATTTAGCCGTTAGAGTGCAAAAGCATAGCAGAATTCCAAATCAGACAATATATATAGTCGAATATGTAGCACACATATTCGACTATCAACATGTAAAACATTTTGAAATTCTTTTCTTCTCAAAATAACACATAACACTGGTTCTCAAAATCTGTACACAGATTTTAGCAAAGTCGAATCCATTAGTAATGTAGTCGACTGTACTATTACTTTGTCGCACAAGAATAAGTTCGTAAAAGTGTTTGTGATTTTCAGCTTTAAAACATGTGCAGTAAAACATATGAAATGATACATAGCACATAACACATAAAGCATGTAAACACGTTCCAGATATATATCAATCAATCAATAAAGGAACATGTAACACAATACATAAACATGTTCAACAAATATCATAATCATTCAGCATAAGAACATGTAATGCAACAACAACATGTGCTTGTTATTAAGCAATGTGTTGCCATCATCAAAAACTAGATTGATATATAAATTGTGTTGTCAACCATGTTTGCACACTTTAATACACAACAAAGTAACAAAAGAAATATAACACAGTTATCACAGTTCAAGTACTCTGCATGTAACACTGATAACAACAAATAATATCAAGCAGATTATGCATGAGATAGAATAACTATTCTCACCCTTTCATAAAGCATCATAAGATCATAAATTCTCTCCCCCTTTGTGCATTAACAAAAAAGGTATGCTCTAGATATTTTGCTGAATAATCGAACAAACAGAGATGCATCAAAAAATATTCAAGTTTTCAAATGCAATGATGATCCCTATATCACATTTAATCACATGTAAATGATAACTACCCCTGCAATGCAGGCATGTGAACTAAAAATGTGTAATGAGTGATACTCCCCCTGTCATTATCCATATGTAATAAAATCATATTAGATGCACAATGCAGCATATCACAAATTGAACAATCAGTTTAGCACATCGTTGTATCAAAGACAAGATAGCAAACAATTTAGATATGCAATGATTCAATCTTCAACAATCTCACAATATTATCTCAAGTAAGATATTTCCAACAGATAGTAGCAGAGATAATAACAGATATATCAAAATAAGCAATCAGTAAATGAATAACCAAATTCCAGAATTGGAATTTATAATCCTGATAAGAGCAGTCGATTGCATAATTTCCTCAGTTGACTACATTGCTTTCCAAAGCTGTTGAATTCCTCTTGAAATTTCCAAAGAAATGTTTTTCCTGCAAAACCTTTCAAAGATCCTTTCCAGATCAAGCATTTTAGTTAAGCAAGAAATATAATCATAAACAACAGAAGTCAATATGTACAGATTCATAACAGTTCAAGCATAGTTGACTTCAAGCAAATTGCAGTCAAATCAATCAATCAGGTTATACTATTATCATTTAAAATGCCTAGTTCATTTCGAATTGTAAAGAATCTCTCTTTATTAAGAGGTTTTGTGAAAATATCAGCCACTAATGTAAGGTGTTAACATATTCAATTTTGATTTCACCCTTAAGGATGTGTTCTCAAATGAAATGATGCCTTATTTCAATGTGCTTAGTTTTAGAATGTAAAATAGGATTCTTTGTCAAGTTTATAGCACTAGTACTATCACATTTTAGAGGTATGTTGTCTAGTTTTATACCATAAACCTTTAATTGACTCTTTATCCAAAGAGATTGTGCACAATAGATTCCAGTTGGTATGTACTCAGCTTCTGTGGTAGATAAAGCCACACATGCTTGTTTATTTGAATGCTAAAAGATCAATGACGATCCAAGTAAGTGACATGTACCACTAGTTATTTTTTTGTCTAGTTTGCAACCTCCAAAATCATAATCACCGTAGCCAGTTAGAAAAATGTTTGTGCCATTTGGATACCATAGTCCTAGGCCTTTGGTACCTTTGAGGTATTTCAAAATTCTGTTTATAGCAGTTAGATGTGATTCTTTAGGAGCAGAGTGAAACCTAGCACATAGACATACATTATGCATTATGTCAGGCCTAGTAGCAGTAAGATACAATAGAGAGCCAATCATACCTCGGTACATTTTCTGATCAACATTCATTCCAGGCTCATCAAGATCCAAATAACAGTTGGTTGCCATAGGAGTCGTTGCATCTTTGCAGTCCATTATTTTAAACTTTTTTAGTAGGTCATTCCAGTATTTGGATTGATGGATGAAAATTCCGTCTTTGTTTTGCTTGACTTGTAGACCGAGAAAGTATGTTAATTCTCCCATCATGGACATTTCGAATTCTTCCTGCATAATTTTTGAAAACTCTCTACACAACATAGGATTAGTTAAACCAAAAATTATATCATCAACATATATTTGAACATATAGTTTTTCCTCACAAGAACTCTTGATAAATAGAGTTGAGTCAACTTTTCCTCTGGAAAAACCTTTTCTTACAAGAAATTCACTTAAATGTTCATACCATGATCTTGGAGCTTCCTTTAACCCATATGAAGTTTTTCTCAGTTTGTAAACATGATCAGGATTTTCAAAGTCTTCAAATCCTGGAGGCTGTTCAACATAAACTTCTTCCTTAATATATCCATTTAAGAAAGCGTTTTTCACATCCATCTGATACAGTTTGAATTTCATTGTAGATGCAATAGCAAGAAGTATCCTTATTGCTTCCAATCTGGCTACAGGAGAATACGTCTCATCATAGTCGATTCCTTCTTCCTGATAGTAGCCTTTGGCAACTAACCTTGCCTTGTTCTTTATGATTTCACTGGAATCATCCATTTTGTTTCGAAACACCCATTTTGTACCTATAACTTGTAGCTCAGGTCTTCTAGGTGTGAGTTCCCATACATTATTCCGTCTGAATTGGTTCAACTCTTCTTGCATAGCCATCATCCAATTTTCATCATTCAATGCTTCCTCAACTTTCTTAGACTCAATTTTGGATACATACGCAACATTCATCCAGAATTGATTCAATTGCCTTCTTGTAGATACTCCTCTTGAGATATCACCAATAACATTTTCTGTAGAGACATTTCTTGGCACTCTCCATTCTTTAGTCGCTTCTATTCTTGGAGAGTCGACTTGTTCAGTATCAGCTTCCTTGTCACTCTCTTCAGTTTTATCTTCTTTTTCAATGGATTCTTCAAACAACTATTCTTCCTCATTTGAATTTATATCTTATTCAACAGAATCCCTGACTTGTTCGGTGTACTTTGGAGCCATGATGAACTCATCAAACGCGACATGAATGGATTCTTCAACATTCATGGTCCTTCTGTTGTAGACACAGTAAGCTTTACTGTTTAAAGAATATCCTATGAAAATACCCTCATCTACTTTATAGTCAAACTTTCCAAGATTTTCTTTGCCATTATTCAGTACAAAGCATTTGCTTCCAAAGATTCTCAAGTGTGAAATATTTGGCTTTCTTCCTCTTAGCAATTCATATGGAGTAAGCTTTAATATAGACCTTATAATAGTTCTGTTTAACACATAACATGCAGTACTTACAGCATCTGCCCAGAAGTACTTTGGCATGTCTCTGTCATTCAGCATAGATCTCGCGAATTCCTCAAGAGCTCTATTTTTCCTTTCAACAACTCCATTTTGCTGAGGAGTTCTAGGTGCTGAGAAGTTATGAGTAATTCCCATTTCCGCAAGATAATCATCGAATTCTTTGTTTTGAAATTCTCCTCCATGATCAATTTTGATAGCCTTAATCTTGAGATCCATCTCATTTTGAACAGCAGCAACAAATCGCTTGAAAACTTTAAATGTGTCATTTTTGGCTGCAATGAAGTAGGTCCAAGTGTACCTTGAATAGTCATCTACAATGACTAGTCCGTATGAGTTTCCTGCGAGACTCTTTATTCTTGATGGTCCGAATAGGTCCATGTGAAGTAATTGTAGAGGTTTCTTAGTTGACATCTCTCTTTTACTCTTGAAAGGTTGTTTGGTCAACTTTCCCTTTTGGCATGCGTCACATAATCTGTCAGCTGTAAACCGAATCTTGGGGAAACCATTTACCAGTTTCTTGGAGACGAGTTTGTTTAGTTGATTCATGCTAATGTGAGCGAGTCTCTTGTGCCATAGCCAAGCATCTTCTTCTTTAGTCATCAGGCATACAACTGAGTCAAATGAGTTGTCTGTGAAGTCGATTATATAGATGTTGTTCACTCTTTTTCCCACAAGCAATAACTCATTGGTTGTCCCGTTGCTGATCAAACAGTATTTGGGCTCGAAGGTGATCTTTAATCCTTTGTCGGATAGTTGGTTAATGCTAAGTAGATTGTGCTTTAACCCTTGAACAAATAAGACATTTTTAATTTCATAAGATGAAGGAGTTTTCATTTTACCTATACCAATGATTTTCCCTTTGTTGTTATCACCATACGTGACGTGACCAGTGGCTTTGTAAGAAATCTCTGAGAACTTTGTAGGATCTCTAGTCATGTGTCTCGAACAACCACTGTCGAGATACCACGTAGAACTTTTGAGCTGTTGTTTCAGATCAGGTTTGATAATTCTGGATTTTGCCATCATAATCAGTTCTTCTTTATTCTTGGCCTTCTTGACATCAACAAGATAACTTTGTTTGTCTTCCTTTATCAGAAACTTTGTAAATTTGTTGTCTAACAAGATTGATTTCTGCATTTTTGAACACGATTCTTCATTTCGAGTTGCCTTGCATTCCAAGTTTCCTGTTTCAAAAGAGTCATAGAAACTATGAGTTACAAACTTTAACTTCATGTTGCAAGGTGTAGATACAAGATCAATTTTAAAATCATAAGTTCTTTTTGAATGCAAATTAGAAGCCATCCCCAAGTGTATAGTCGAATAAAAGAAAAACAGAGTCGACTATTTTTTCAAATATCTTATGAAAACCAGCTCTGGTGCCAATTGTTCGAAAACAGGCTGGCTTCTTTCTTCACCAAGAGGGGGGGGGGTGAATTTGTGATGTTTCAAAAACAAGTTCTTTTCGCAATCTTGAAATCAAAGTCTAGAGCTTTTTAAACTTTCTTGAAATGCAAGCAATCAGAATATGTATGCAGTGGAAAATACGTAGTTGACTGCGTAAAGAGTAAAGTCGACTGTAATGTAAAAGATAAGGGATAGAGAAATGCAAACACAGGTTTTTATACTGGTTCGGCCAACAATGCCTACATCCAGTGTCCTTCTAACCCAGGAAGCAAATGCACTATAATGGTTGCAGTTTTTACAACAAGGAATCTATAGAAGACCTCCACATCAAAAATATAAATCTCCTCTCTAACCCAAAACCAAAATATAGGCAATAAACCAGCAAGACTTGCAGCAAGAATCCCCTCTTATGCAATCTGCCAACACCACTTTGAACAATCCTCAAAGTGCACCATCCCATGCAATCAACAGGTCAAAAACCAGCAGTCTTCACGCATGCCAAGCCGCACAATCAATTCTAGCAGTCTTCACAGGATGCCAAGCCTTCACGATCAATGACAGAACACCTTCTTGTGCAGATATTGATCAGCTCTCCTCTTTGAATCTCTTTCAAGAAAGATCACCACCGTCTTCTTGGAGAATTCTTGGAGCTAAGATAAATCTGAAACATAATTGAAAAAGACAGTTCATCAAAAGTCTTTGTAACAGACTCGTGTTAAGTCTATTTATAGATTTCTGTTAGTTAGATGATTTCTCAGTCGAATACGCTACTAATTCAGTCGACTGGACTATGACAGTTATAACAGATCAGTTAACATAGCAGCTTTCAGTCAACCAAAAACAAACCACATTTAATATAGTTGAGTAAGTCACCAATGCTCAACTAACTTTCAAAAATATACCCGTTAGAGTGAAAGAGCATAACAGAATTCCAAATTAGACAACAGATACAGTCGAATGTGTAACACACATTCAACTATCAACATGTAAAACATTTTGAAATTCTTTTCTTCTCAAAATAACACATAACACTGGTTCTCAAAGTCCGCACAAAGATTTTAGCAAAATCGAATCCATTAGAAATGTAGTCGACTGTACTATTACTTTATCGCACAAGAATAAGTTCATAAAAGTGGTTGTGATTTTCAGCTTTAAAACATGTGCAATAATACTTATGAAATGGTGCATAGCACATAGCACATAAAGCATGTAAACACGTTCCAGATATATATCAAGCAATCAACACAGGAACATGTAACACAATACATAAACATGTTCAACAAATATCATAATCAATCAGCATGAGAACATGTAATACAACAGCAACATGTGCTTGTTATTAAGCAATGTGTTGTCATCATAAAAAACCAGATTGATATACAAATTGTGTTGTCAACAATCTCAACAGCAGGGTCTCCTGAAGGCTCGTCTTAAGAAAGTGAGGATGAGGAAAATGAAGGAGAAGAGACTGAAGATAGTGAAAGTGATATGATCCTTCAACATTTTGTTAATAATAATAAGAAGAAAACTTAAATCTTGTTTGGAAATGTTATTGTAGTTGTCTTTTGTGTATGGCTTAGTATGCCATCTTTTGCTTTCTTTTTGTTTTTCCTTGTTCTGATTCTATCAGTGTAATATCTTTTATCAAGGAAATGAAATTAGTATTTTGAATCAATTTCAGTTGCTTTAATCTGGTTGATTAATATCTAATATACTGAATGAATTGATTCAACTGTGATTCGAGTGAAGTCGAATATGCTTAATCTGTTTTACATCTTTACATATTGACTTCTATTACTATTGATTATCTTTCTTGCTTAACTAAAATGCTTGATCTAGAAAAGATCTTTGAAAGGTTTTGCAGGAAGAACATTTCTTTTGGAACTGCAAGTGGAATTCAATAGCCTTGGAAAGTTATGCATTCGACTTAGGAAATAATGCAATCGATTGTTCTAAACAGGATTATAAATTCCAATTCTGGAATTTGGTTTTTCTTTCATTGATTGCTTATTCTAAATATCTGTTATTATCTCTGATATAAATTGATTTTAAATATCTTATTTGAGATAATATTGTGAGAATGTTGATGATTGTATCATTGCATGACTAAGTTGTTTGATATCTTATCTTTGATACAAATCTGCACTATACTGTTTTGTATACTTTGTGTTATACTGCATTATGCATCTGATCTGGTTTTGATATCTATGCATAATGACAGGGGGAGTATCACATATTACACATTTTTATTTCACATGCTTGCATTTCAGGGGGAGTTATCATTTACATGTGATTAAATGTGCTAATGAGAGCATCATTGCATCTTGAAAATTGCATACACTTTTTGATGCATCTCGGTTTGAAAATTCAGCATAAATATCTAGAGCATTCATTTTTAGTTAATGCACAAAGGGGGAGAGAATTTATGAAAGCTTTATGAAAGGGGGAGAATTTTTATTCTATCTCATACTTGTTTGATATTTTGTTGTTTGACTGTGTTACATACATAGTTACTTGAACTGTGATATATCTGTTGTTACTCTGCTTTGTATTTGATTGTGCAAACATGGTTGGTTATTAATCATGGTTGTGAATAATCAAAAAAGGGGGAGATTGTTGAGATTTTTGACAACACAATTTCTATATCAATCTATTTTTTTATGATGACAACACATTGCTTAATAACATGCATATGTTGTTTGCTGTTATTACATGTTCTTGTGCAAATTGATTGTTATATCTCTGAACATGCTTATGTACTGTGTTACATGTTCCTATGTTGATTGATTGATATATATGTGGAACGTGTATATATGATTTATGTGCTATGTGCAATGCATCATTGCATATGTTTTTCTGCACAAGTTTTAAAGCTGAAAACCACAAGCACTTTCATGAACTTATAACTATGTGACAAAGTTCTAATGCAGTCGACTACATTATTAATGGATTCGACTATGCTAAAATCTTTGTACAGATTTTGAGAATCAGTGCTCTGTGAATTTTTGAGAAGAAAAGAATTTCAAAATGTTTTACATAATTGAAGTCGACTATGTGCGCCACACATTCGACTGTATTAGTTATCTGATTTGAAATTCTATTATGCTCTTTCACTCTAACGAATATATTTTTAAAAGTTAGTTGAGCGTTGATGTCTTGGTCAACTGTATTAAATTTGTTTTGTTTTTGGTTGACTGTATGCTACCAGGTTGAGTATCTGTTATAACTGTCATAATTTAGTCGACTGAATTAGTAGCATAATCGACTGAAAGTCTGTTTGATTAACAAAAATCTATAAATTGGCTGAACACGAAGATGTTCAGAGACTTTTGATGAACTGATAATTTCAGTTATGTTTCAGATTGAATTCTCTATTGTAAGAGCTCCAAGAATTCTCCAAGAAGACGGTGGTGATCTTTCTTGAAAGAGATTCAAAGGGAGGTTCTTCTGCGCACACAAAGATTGGTCAGTATCTGCACAAGAAGGTGCTTCTGAGTTGATCACGTTCAGGCTTGGCATCCTTGAAGACTGTGATAACGGTTGAAAAATCGTTATTTTCATACTTAATTTTGATATCAAATGCACCCTTGTTGACTTAGAAACTTGCTTGGAATCATGATTTTTCTTTAGTTTTGTGAATAAGAGAGTTAAGGACATGTTTTATGATGTTATCAATAAATTCCCTTGATTTTGTAGGTTTTCGAAATGATTTGAAAGAAGGGTTGAAGTACCAAGGGTTGTAGTGCAAAAAAGTCAAATAGAATGCATAAAAGTCAATCCGTCAACCAGAAAAGTCAACCAGTCAACGAGAAAAGTCAATTAGTCAACCAAAAAAGTCAACTAGTTGATTAGAATGTTGACCAGAGCGCTGAGCGGCAGTTTTGGGCGCTGAGCGCAAGTGAGGCAAACCACTGAGCGTCGTTTTTGAGCGCGGAGCGTTGGGGACGCGGTCTTGGACCTTTTTTTGTTATTTTTATGATCTGTTTGGGCTTGGACTTGTTTTCTGTTATTTTTATGCCCTATTTAAAGGCCAGAACGTCTTAGGGTTTGTATCTTTTAATGGCTTAGACACAGAAACACACTTTTCACCCCTTTGGGGGTAGATTTGGAGATGGTGACAGCTCTCCTTTTCTCCTTTTAGGGTTTCTATCTCTTTCATTCCATTGTTCACCTAGTTTTTCCATGACGATGGAGAACTAATCTTATTTGTTGCTAGGAAAAGATGTAACCTCTAAACTCTCTTGTATTTGGATTGTTCTTGAATATATATGCTTCTTCCATTAATTGTTAGAGATATTCTTCTTTGCTCAAATGATTGTTATGATTTATTCATATTTGGCATAAATCTTATGATTTGTGAATATCATGAGGAGATATCGCACTCTTAGGGTAGGTGGATTTGGAGGTAGTGACAGCTCTCATCTTCTCTCCCTAAGATTGGTATCATGAGATATCTACAAATCACGATCTGGGAAATTCTCTTGATTAAGCAATACTGCCTAGAGATAGGGGTAGGACGTTCAATTGTATTTGCTTCTGTAATATATTGCATTGCTAATTACTTAGCGAGACTAAAGATGGTAAACTAGTAATTAGTGATAGGCTCTTTTCGCCGAGAGATCGGTTTTATAGTAGACTAGAAAGTTTGCATTAACATTAATGAAGAAGATGAATTCATTCATATATGAGGGTGATTAGGTGAAATCTAAACCTAAACAACAAATCCATCTCATATTATCAACATCATCCATCCACTTTTGTGTTTAATCTCAATTGATCAAATTGCATTCATGTTTATTTTTCCGTACTTTATATTCAAAAACCCCAAAATATTGTTCTATAGTCTTGATTGGTTAAGCAAAAGCACAACAATTTAGTGCCATGAGTCTCTTGGGAAAATGATACTTGGTCTTACCACTTATTATTACTTGATACGATCTGGTACACTTGCCAAGGGATTAACAGACTGCTGCATTGTTTTTCTGGCTTGGCATCCGTAAAGACTGCGGGTATTTGAACCTGTTGGTTACAGGGGATTGTTCACTTTGAGGATTGTTCAAAGTGGTGGTGCAGATTGCAGAAGAGGGGATTCTTGCTGCAAGTCTAGTTGTATTGTTTTGCAGCTATATTTTGGTTTTGGGTTAGAGAGGAGATTTGACGTGGAGGTCTTCTATAAATTCCTTGTTGTAAAAACCGCAACCATTATAATGCATTTGCTTCCTGGGTTAGAAGGACACTGGATGTAGGCATTGTTGGCCGAACCAGTATAAAAATTAGTGTTTGATTTTCTCTATTCCTACACTTTTACTTTGCAGTCGACTTTACTTTCCACGCAGTCAACTACGTTTTTCCGCTGCATAAGATTTTTCATTACTTGCAATTTCAAGAAAGTGTAAAAAGTTTAATACTCTGATTGCAAGACTGCGAAAAGATTTTGTTTTTGACAAAACACCAATTCACCCCCCTCTTGGTGTAAAAACGAAGCCAACATGTTTTCCAACATAGAGTTAAGCCAGCCATAAAAGCAAAAAAAAAAAGAGAGTTCTGGAATGATGCCGCTGGGCTACCGCTGAGCGATGAAAAACCAAAAAAGTAGTGCTGAGTGCCAGCCTTCAAGTGCCACAACACACTCGAGCGCCCTCTAAGGGGCCCTGAGCGCCACTCTTCCCAAGCTCACCCAATTGCCCTAAGTAGGGGCGCTGAGCGCCAACATTATTGGGCTAGGACTTTATTTTTTCTCTATTTAAGGACTTGCACGCCCCAGGGTTAGTATCTCTTGATGGCTTGAGCATAGAAACAAGCGTTTCGCCCCTTTGAAGGCAAATTTGGGGATGTAGGACCAATCCTCTTAAGTTTCCATTCCATTGTACACCTAGTTTCTTCATGACAATGGATAACTAATCTTATTTATTGTTGGGGAAGATGTAACCTCTAAAATCTTATATATTTGAATTTGTTTTGATTAATTTATGCTTCTTTCATTAATTGTTAGGGATTTTCTCCTTTGCTCTATGCGTGTTATGTTTTGATCATTCATGGCATGATTTTATGGTCTTCTTTATTATTGGGAAATACCTAGAATCTGGAGAATTTCTCCCAAAAGCAATATTGCCCAGGGATGGGGATAGGAGGTTTGGTTGTCTTAAGCTTTTGTTCGTAATGCAGAATTAATTATTAGGGATGCAAAGGATTGTAATGTAGTAATTAAGGATAGACTTTCTTCGCCGAGGGATTGAGTTTTAAGTAATTTAGAGAGTGACATTAACAATTAAAGTAAGAAGATGAATTCTTATATGCATGAGATTGAGGATAGTGAAATCTAAACCCCAACAACATATTCATATCATATTATTAACATCATCCATTCATTCTTGTGCTTGGCTCCAACTGATCACATTTTACATTCTGTTATCATGTTTATTTTTAGTGCATTCAAAAACCACAAAATAGTCTTTTCAGTCTTAATTAGTTAAGTAATTACACAACAATTTGGTGTTGTGAGTCTCTTAGGAAACGATACTTGGTTTTAGCTTCTATTATTACTTGATACGATTCGGTACACTTACCAACATCTTAACAAATATCAATAGCTTTATGCATGGAGTGATTAGGGTAATATTTCAAGCAATAACGATGAGAAACAAAATGAAACATGAAAAAGACATTAATTTGTTCATCATGTTTAGGAATTATGTTGCAAAGAAGGTTAGTCATATTGGTTGTCTTCAACAATGTTGGAAAACGATGGTTTATGATTGAGTATGATGGGTCTTAGTTCACACAATAAAAGAGTTATGTCAAAAATATATTGTGAAAGTTCAAATTAAAGGAATTATATAATTAACAAATGATTTAAGCATTCATTTTTAAGGTACTTGTTTTATATTAACTTTAAAAATGAAAATTCAAGATAAATATTGTTATAAGAAAAGAAGGGATGAAAATTGTGTATCTTATATTATTATAAGTAGATAGTACAATTGATATATATAGCTCTTTAAAGCAATATAAAAACGGAATATAAATATATGAACATAAATGCACAGATATGAATGCAAAATAAATGAAATCCAATATCCCCCCTCAAGCTGTAGCATATATATCCTTAATGCTCAGCTTGGACAACAAATATTGAAATTGTGTGGGATGCAAAGCTTTAGTATGAATGTCTGCAAGTTGAGCTGAAGTAGAAATGGGTAGGAGCTTAATTACACCAGCTTGAACTTTATCCCTTATGAGATGACAATCAATTTCAATATGCTTTGTCCTCTCATGCATGGCTGGATTCTGTGCAATTTGTATAGCAGATTGATTGTAACAAAACAGAGGAACTGGTTGTGGTAGAGGTTGTTTCAAATCATGGAGCAAATACAGAAGACATTGAATTTCACATGTTGTGGAAGCTAAGGCTCTATATTTTGCTTCGGTTGATGATCTAGATATAGTACCTTGCTTCTTGGATTTCCAGCTAATTAAGGATGCACCATAGAACACATTAAAACCAGTTACAGACCTTCTAGTGTCAGGGCAAGCAGCCCAATCAGAATCACTAAAATCCTTGAGAGTATGTTCTGTGTTGGAGGGAAAGAATAATCCTTGTCTTGGATTGTTCTTGATATATATCAAGATTCTTATTGCTGTTGCATAGTGATCTTCCAAAGGATTGGAAAGAAATTGACTAAGAGTACTAACAACAAAACATAAATCTGGTCTTGTGTTGGTTAGATATAATAACCTGCCAAGAAGTCTTCTATAGGCTTGCACATTTAAATAGGGTTTCCCTTCTGTCTTGGAGAATTTTGTGCCTGGCTGTATAGGAGTAGAAACAGGTTGACATCCCAACAATCATGCATCTTCTAGTAACTCTAGAGCATACTTCCTTTGTGACAAATTAATGCCCTGTTGAGATCTTGCAATTTCTAAGCCCATAAAATACTTGAGTTGGCTTAGGTCTTTAATTTTGAACTTTGCATTCAATAAAGCCTTTACAATTTGGATTTCCTGGATGTCATCACCTGCCAAAACTATATCATCTACATAAACAAGTAAGATGGTGATATGAGAAGAATCACTTTTGACAAAAAGTGAATAATCTGATTTTGATTATGTGTAGCCTAAAGAAAGTAAAGTAGTTGTCAACTTGTAATTCCATTGTCTAGAGGCCTGCTTGAGTCCAGATAAAGACTTTAACAACTTGCAAACTTGTCCTGGTTTTTCTGTTTTGTAGCCAAGAGGAAGAGACATGTATACCTCTACATATAGATCCCCATGTAAAAAAGGATTATTTACATCTAGTTGATGTAAATACCAAATTTTGGAAGATGCTAAAGCCAAAACCAATCTTACTGTTGTGAGTTTGACAACAGGTGAAAAAGTCTCAAAGTAATCTAAGCCTTGTTGTTGTGTGTAGCCTTTGGCTACTAACCTTGCCTTGTATCGTTGAGTACTCCCATCAGCATGCCTCTTTATTTTCTATACCCATTTACATCCGATAGGTTGCTTTCCATAAGGTAGATCAGTCAAAACCCAAGTTTTGGTATTTTCTAAAGCTGCAATTTCTTGATCCATGGCATTTCTCCAACAATCATGTTTGATGGCTTGGTTATAGGTTTTAGGTTCAGTAACTTGGGAAAGATTAAGGACATATGATTTGTGAAGAGATGATAATGCATCATATGAGAGATATGAAGAGATAGGATATTTGGTACCTATGGATGACTGAGTGGCGGAAGAAGTAGATAACATGTTGCAATGATAATCGTGCAGATAAGATGGTTTATGCTTTGGCCTGGTTGATTTCCTTTGTGGAGTAGCAGTGACGGGTTTAACAGAAACAGGTTGAGAAGAAAAAGTAACAGGGTCTGGAACAATAGAAGGAGGAGATGTAGGTGGTAAAGAGGGTTGATTAGTAGCTTCTGAGAAAAGAGGTGATGGAGAGGAAATGATTTTGGTGAAAAAATCTAAGGAATTTGAATTTTGTGTATCAATAGGTGAGTGCTTGTCACTAGTAAGAAAAGGAAATATGTTTTCATAAAATACTACATTCCTTGATAGAAAAATTTCCCTTGAGTTGAAATCTAACAAAAGGTAGCCTTTTACTCCTTTTTTAAAACCAAGTAAAACACATTTTCTTGCACGAGGCTGAAATTTTGTTCTATGAGCTTGAAGAGTTGAAGCATAGCAAAGTGAGCCAAAAACTCGTAAATAAGTAATGTTAGGTTTAACATTGTGTAAAAGCTGAGATGGAGAAAAATATGCCAAAACTTTGGAAGGTAAAATATTAATGAGTTGCACAACATAACGAACAACAAAAGGCTAGAAAGTTATGGGCAAATGATTGAAACATTAAAGATCTAGCAACATTGAGAATGTGTTGATGTTTTCTCTCAAAAACTCCATTTTGTTGAGGAGTTTCAACACAAGATAATTGATGTTGTATCCCTTTTTGTCTATAAAAATCTGTCATTGCAAACTCATTACCATTATCTTATCTAATAGCTTTTACATCAATGCCAAACTGAGTTTTGATATAAGAAACAAAACCAATAAGTTGTGATCTTGTATCAGATTTACTTGCCATCAATTTAATCCATGTGAATCTAGACATATCATCCACTATAGTTAAGAAATATTTGAAACCATCAACAAAAGAAGTACAATAGGGCCCCCAAATATCAATATGAATTAAATCAAAAGGAGCTTTTGAAATAGTAGTACTTAATTGAAAAGACAATTTACTTTGCTTAGAATAGTGACAAGTATCACAATGAGTGTATTTTGTATCAGGTAAAGTGGCATACATGGTGCGTAATTTGGTATAACAAGAAGAAGAAGATGCCCTAGTCTAGAGTAACAAATATTTATAGAGTTAGATCTTATTGTAGAACAAGCAATAGAATTCTCAGGAGTAATAGCAGTTGGTGAACCAAGGGGTGTGGATGCAGGAACTATCATGAAATATAAGCCATCTCTTTCTTCAGCTTTCCCAATCATCTGCAGTTGTTTCTTCTAATAATTCTCAAGCACAGTCACATTCCTCAACTCTAGGACTTTCTCAAGAATCATCGTTTAAAGCCGGTCTTGTGGGGTTGAGTTAGGCATAAACTCACTTTCTAATATGGTATCAGAGTCATGATTAGAGCCTATCCTAACGAGTTCTAAGTGGGCATTTCTGTTTCCATCTGTTGTCGGGTCGCTGTTGGACCACCCAATTTCTACTATCATGCACGAGATGTCTATACCTCGGCGTGAAGGAGGTGTGTTGGAAGTCCCACATCGACTAGAGATAAGACCAATTTATAATATATAAGTGAGGTGCAAACCTCACCTTACAAGCCGGTTTATAGGGTTGAGTTAGGCATTAAAAACTCACCTTCTAATATGAAATAAAACAAATAGAGATTGTAAGAGTCAGTCATCACATTTTGTCACTCATATTTGACCTACAAACAATTGACTGAGCTAATTTCTTTTGTATAAAAAATGCGAACTGATTTTTTGGTTTGCCCCTTGTAACATTTGATTCGCGGGTCAATTCGCATAAAAGATTATTTTTTGTAATTTTTTCTTTCAGTTAGAATATGTAAAATACTAGAATGTAGGATTTTAATAATCTTATTTTATTTAATTAAATTAGTGGAACTAATAAATTTTATAAGTCTATTTTTTAAAATAAGTAAGGTTCATAAGGTTATAATTTGTAATTTTTAAGTACAAGTTTGTTAGAAATTTCATAATAGATGTATATAATTAAAATAACAACGGAAACTAAATTTCAACTAAATTTGTTAAACACAATTGAGAATTGACGAAAGATCCTTTCAAAAGAAAACTTAATTAATGACAAACTCACATAATTCAGACACATTATAACCTATATACACATTTTGAGGCAAATCCACACAATTTAGACTATGTGAGTGAGTCTATCGTGTCCAATTGTTGGGCCACACATGTTGTAAGTTATGCAAGATGAGTCTAAAAAAATGGGTCAAAAATACTTAGTCTACTTCATAATTCTTTTTACGACCCTACTCTTAAGCTTGCATAATACATCCTGCATTATGTATCCTTAAAAACAAATGAAGTTCAACCAATAAATCCTTATGGAACAATTATTTCTTACACTAATAAATAATATAGTTAATGAGAAACTAATTTAGTAGAATGATAATGAAATTATCATTAAAGTCAAGAAAGTCAATGTCAAAATTATTTTTGATACCATATATTAATCCCACTTTTAATTTGTAGTAGGTTTATAAACATGCTTTAAAAAAGTGTTTATAAGCATATTCATACAAGAGTTTTAATTTAGAGGAGATAAGGGAGGTTGACAAAGCAATAAATAGAAAAAAAGTACCATTACCCTTCAAGCCAAATTAGTGAGAAATTAATTACCAACAAGGAAAATATATATAGTACGATATAAAAAGGAATAAAAACATAGTACAATATAAATTCATACTATACTAGTGTAGAAATAAAGAAAAAAAGTATTAATTATGTAGAAATATATACTTACCAAATCTTATAATAACTATATCCTTCTTTCTTATTTACATTCATGTATAATTAAGTTGTTTCGAAAACTAATTTTGTTAAGAAACTTGCAACCTTATGCACATATATTTAGACTTTTTATTTATTATCATTTTTTTCACACTTTGAGATGTAAATGTATTTTCTACACTTTCTTAATTAATTATTAGCATTGACCCTACATATCTTGCATCCATAATTTGTTGGTTATGATAATGACTCCAATTTACTCGACACTTAGGTCCATCATTAATCAACCAATAATTAAACGTTTTAATAAAGTTTCAACCATATATTATTTTCCCCACACAAGTTCATTGCAACGTGACGCATGTTAATTTATTTACTACAATCACATATATATACTCTCTCACTTCCAACATACACTATTTTTTCTTGATTCTAATATAACAGTTATACGATGTTTTGTTATACTTATTTATAATTTTAAAATATGAAATTTTAAAGAGAAATCTAAAAATGAATAATTTTGATAACTTATATCTTAATCCTGAACTGAAAATTATTTTGATTAAAGTATATGTGTGAATCTTGCCTCTGAGACTATGAGAAAAACGGGTCTATAAATAAATTAATATGTAAGCAAAAGACAGAGATTGGACATTACCAAGTTGGTTGTGTGGTTCATATAATAAAAACAAAAAACTAAGCCATGGTGTCCTATCAAAAAACAGAAAGAACTGAAACCATTGTAGATACAGTTGTCATTAATTATTTATTAACACAAACTTTGGCGGCAACAGGGAAATTACATGCACAAACTTAATTGGTTTAAAATCATTTGTTTTAGTGTGTTTTTGAAGAAATAAATGCGACATTGTGCTGTACAATGTTGTCTTGCTGGTATCGTCTGATAAATGCATGTTCACGTACACTTCTTTGTATCTGCTAAGGAAACTAAGAAATCATTAAAACCTGTATCATGCTGGCTTGGAGAAAAATTAAAATAAAGTAAAAAATAAGATTAATTAATTTAAGAGAAAATAGGAAAGAGAGAAAAAAACATGTCTGTCGCATTGAGTGAAAATTTTACCAATGAACCCCACATGTTTTTTTTTTTTTTCTTTTTAATATTTCAGCAATTTTATGATATAAAGAGTCAACACAGTTAAATTTTTACTCTTTCGCTATAGTAAAGAGGACATTAACAACCGTTAAAAAAAGTTTTGAAAAATTGATTTTATACCCTTTAATTAATAAAAGTGTTGTTTTCAGTTCTTTTGTTCCACGACCGTAAGGAGTCACGACAATGATTATTTCTCAAACTATTGTCATAACTCTATTAAACAAAGACAAATTGATATATAAATAAATGAAACCACCGAGTGAAAAATAATGTACACTCAAAATTTTGTTGTTTGTTAAAGATATAGAAGAACAATGACGATTCTGCCAAAAGTCGTAGTTATTTATAGAAATTATTGACTTTTAATGAAGGTTCTATAAACAATATTGTCTTTTTTAAAAAAAAAATTGACTTTTAACGAATTAATGAGAAACTGTTATTCATTCTTAAAATTTGAATTTTAATTACGATTAACCTAAAAACATTTTTTAAAAAAAATTGTATTTATTTATAAAATTACCACCTCTTCTTTTCTCATAGAAATAGCATTAAGTAAAAAGAGGAAAAAGAAAGAGGAAGATTAGTGCAAATGGTGTTTTTTGGTAGTACACGATTAAGTTTGATTCCATTGTTATTAAAAAGAAGAATTAATATCATTGGTCCCTATTTTGGTCAACTTTGTTTAATATGAGACTCATTTTTTTTAATGTTCAATGTAGTTTCTTATTTCGTAATTTATGTTCAATTTAGTCGTTTTTGCTGACAACGTCTAAATCGTTAGCAATGTGGATTCCACGTAAGAAAAACGGAATGATTTGTCAAACAATAATGCTCATAGTGGCTTTTCACATCATCATCTCGCCCCGTCATCATCATCTTTCCCAAATCAAAAACCCTAATTTCTGTAGGTTTTTGTGATTTAATGGAAAATAATTTGGTGGGTTTTGTTCCTTACAGATGATTTTGTGTCATCAATGGAGGTTGAACAAGTTCAATGGTGGTGCGATTTGGGATTTTACAAGTTTTCACGGAAGAGGTGCGATTTTGCGAATTGGGGGTTCATTGTGAATTGGGTTTTTGCAATTTGTGTTGATGATGGTGCACGAGAAATATGATATAGGTTGCGGAACCTATTGTGATGAAGGATCTCTATTTCAATTTAGGAGTTTAATGCGATTTGCGCGAGTTAGGGTTTGGTTCAAAAAGATTCTTGGTTATTGCGCGAACTAGGGTTATTGTTCGAAGCAGATTTTGGAATTTTGGGTTTTCTACAGGTTTAATGGTGGTTTGGCGACATGGACAAGATGGTGGCCTGAGTGTGGTGCACAGCGGCATGCTCATGGAATGAAAATTAAAGTTTCTGATTTGGGGAAGATGGTGATGATGTAGCGAGATGTATGACAGGTCATTCCATGTTTTTTCTACGTGGAATCTACGTGGTTAGCAATTTAAACGACATCAGCGAAAATGACCAAATTAAATATAAATTACGAAATTAGGAACTACATCGAACATTAAAAAAAAAGAGTCCCACATCGAATAAAGTTGACGAAAATAAAGACCATGATATTAAGCTTCAAAAGAATGATTAAGTTTGATTTTAATATAACAAATAAAATTAATAAATATTTTTTTTATAAATTTTTTAAATATTTCTTATTTATATAAAAACCACAATCATTTATGAGTGTTTTGTTTGAAAAATTTGTTATTCTTGGTTCTTATTCAAATGGTGTTTTTTAAAATGTATTATAAAATTGGTTATAACTTAAGATGATCTGTTATAATTTATATCAAAGTTATGTAATAGATTATTTTTTAATATTAATTTAGAATCTTGCTTTCAAATATATATTTGTCGATGATTAACTATAACTTGTCTAATTAATTCAGTTGTTTTTATTGAGTTGTTGAATTCAAGAAGAAAATAATTGATTAAAATATCAAATGATCTATTACTTTTTATAGGTTAAGAAACGTTAATTTAAATTTAATCGATTATATCTTAAAATAATTGAATAAATTGTTTTAATTGTGTATCAAAATAAAAAAAAAATATAATTTATATTTTTATACTTAATTTTTTTATTAACAAATAATGCACTGAGCCAGGTTAGACCGACCGTCCAAGGGAATAATCAGGAGCGTTAGCTTTACACCGATCGACCATTCAGTAGTCAGATCAGGTAATCATTAATGGCTACGTAATGCATTTAATGATTGTATCAAAGACAAATATATGACACTTATTGGTGATTAGCAGATTATATTGTACAAAGAGATACCGTATTAATGAATAATTAATGGACTGAACAATGGTAAGGCCTATTAATACAGAGTTAAATGTCTAGGTAGATATATCTGATTCCCAATTACTATCACAAGAGTACAAAAACAATATCGCTTACTTGAGCATCGGAGTGCTTTTGTAGGTATCCTCCCTCTCGGCTCAGATTGAAGAATTAGGAACAGGAAGATCAGACGCTAGAAAATAAAGAAGAAAGGTATACTTCTCGACCTTACAAAATATCCCCGAAACAAATAATATATTGATATAAGAGTACTTAGGGTATTCTAACCCATGTAAACCTCTCAAGAAATTTACATTAACAAAACAAGAACAAAGAAGTGTTGAGAATTTTAGCGTTTTCTTACTATATGAGAGATATGGAATATATAATATAGAGAAATTTATTGTTTTATTTTATTCATGTATTTTATATATAGATCAAAACATAACATAATATCAAATATTTTTTAAATTTAAATAATAATTAATTTCTAAAATTGAAAGATATTTCTAAAAGTTAATTTAAATAAAAAAAAGCATACAAAAATTGGATAATTGGGAAGGTTAAAGTTACAAGTTTAAGTGGTTAAAAACTATCAGAAATGAAATTTCTGACGATTTAAAAAATTGTCCAAATTAAATATGTCAAAAAAAGTTTGTGTGTAAAGACTTGGAAAATGATATTTTAAAAGTGGTAATGGTTTAAAAATATTGGAACTCGACTATTTTAACATTAAAAGGTTTTAATATAAATAATTTTGTTATGAATGTGTTTCATTATTTTAAAACACATTATTTCTATAGAAACCACTTTCTAGAGTTCTCTAACTTCCCTCTAAGATTTCTCATTCTCTATTAGTTTGATTGAAGAACCGAGATCTTAGGATTGATTCTTGCAACAACTCTTCAATTTGGACTAATGAGTTTCTCCATTTGAGTAAGTTGAGTTTTAATCTCTTTTCCTTAGTCTTTTATTGTATTTGTTACATGTTGGTCATATTCAACATGCATGTGTCTTTTGAATCATCAGTTTGAGTATTTGTTGATTAGTCATTCTAACGGTATACCTTGATTGTGTTTTTGTTGTTCGTAGGAACTAATAAAGCTTCTTATGTTTTGGAGTAGTTTTAAGATTTCTACAGTGTTGTTAAGACTCCGACAAGTGTACCGAATCGTATCAAGTAATATAAATGGTAAGACCAAGTATCGTTTTCCCTAGAGACTCATTGGCCTAGACAGTCATGTGATTTATTGATTATTTAAGACTTGAGAATGAAAATTAGGTTTAAAATGGAAGACAAAATATAAGCATGAATGCAAGTTGTGATCAATTGACCAAAGAATACACAGGTGAATGGTTGATAAAAATATGGAATGATGTTGTTGTTGGGGTTTCCAATTTATCCTATCCAGTCTCATGTATTTACAAATTCAAATCCTTCATTAATGTTAATGCCACTTTCTAATTTACCTTAAACCCGATGTCTCGGTGAAGAAAGCCTACTCTTAATTACTAGTTTACAATGTCTTGTCTCCCTAGAAATTAATTATGCATTACATTCACATAGAAGGTTAAAGGAAACCGGTCCTGCTATCCCTATGTCTAGTTAATATTGCTCCCGGAAGAATTTCTCCAAGTCTAGATTTCTGTGTATGTCTCCATATCGACAAAATTAATGATCATGCAATTGAATTAGTTAAACAAAGCATGCATAGAGTAAAGAGTAAAAACCCTAAGAATTAATGAAGTATAACATATATAATAAAGATCAATTCAATACATGAGAGTTTCAAAGGATTACATCGTTTCCCCAACAACAATGGAGGTTTAGTTCACCATGGACATGGTGAAACTAGATGAAAATAATGAAAAGGATGAAAGATAAAATAATAAAAGTTGTAGATTGAAGCTTCCGCATCCAAAATCTGCCTTCGAGGGGTGAAGAAAGTGTTTATGCGCCTCTTTATATCCAAAGATAGACCCTCTAGGTAGACTAAATCATGCCCACGAAAATGGTGCTCAGCGTTGGATTGCCGTTCAGCGGTAGGTGCGGTACTCAGAAATAATGCTCAGCGTTGACGCGTTGACGTGTAGTAGTGAACTCACTAAAGAGGCTGGCGCTCAGCGGTAAAAGTGCCGCTCAACGGTGGCTGCGACACTTGAATTTCCCCTCAGCATTGTCACTTAAGCGTCAGCTAGAGAACTCCACAGCGAAAATGGCGCTCAATGGCAAAGTAGCGCTCAACGCTAGTTGTGGTTCTTCTTTTGTGCACTTTTCCTACCTCTCTTGCATCCAACTCCTTACTTCTTCAGCTTCTCTCATCTAATTCATGTTAAATCCTGCCAAAACAAGGAAAACCAAGCATAAAACCAATAATACTACCTTCAATTTTCTTATTCTATAACTTAAGCAAAAAGTATGATTTCAAGCTAGTTTCTAAGTAATAAAGGGTGTTCTTATTATCAAATTTAAGTATAAAAATAACGGTATTTCAACTGTTATCAAGTGTTTTAGTCATTTGTCAGGTAAGGGAAGTTAACTGACATTTTTAAGAGTTATTGATACATTTCTAGACTGTGATGTATGTTGAATTTGATATGAGATTGGTAGTTTGGTATGTGGATTTCTTGTGTGTTTAGTGGCTGAATGAGTTCTGTCTTTTGATGGTCTGTGATTGATTGAAATTGTTGCATTAATGGATTGAATTACTATTGAAATTTGTTTTGGGTATTATGATAGTATGTTGTTTGAATTGCTTGCTTCGGTTGAAATTAGAGTTTAGCTCAATGGTTTTCTTTCTCTTTTAGCTTTCTCATCAACCCCAAACTTGAACCTTTATCAATACCACACAATAATTCTCAACTTAACTCAAGGTAAAGATTTTCAGAAGGGTTTTATGTTTAAAGCTTAAGGTTCAAAAAGGGTAGAACACATTGTGTTCTTTCGCATTTGGGCGTAAATCATGCATTGGCTAAGAAAGGGCTAATAAAAAATGGCCTTGATCATATGAAACAAGCATGCAATTCAGTCAATCATAGAAACCTGGGCAAAATCATTCATGCTTTCAAGTAGATAGCAATCATTCACAACAAATACTTTGGAGCTCAAAACCTCACACATAGGCTGAATTAATCATTCCACATACTACAGATACACATCCTGCTTAGCATCATAATCACAATCACAACACCATGCATCTGTTCACATAGCTTGTGAACATCCACCTGTATATCAGCATATAGTGCACAATCTCAACATCATCAATATCAAAGCATCATCAAGCAATACCTATCACATGCAAATCAATAACAAACCACTGTAACAGATAAAGTTTCAAACCAAGTACACCAAATCTACAATACCAACAGAAGAAAATAAGTTCAATAATAAGATAAGTTTAGAAAACTGGGTTGCCTCCCAACAAGCGCTTGTTTAACGTCACGAGCCTGACCCAAACTCTTTCTAGCACCCATCAGTAGGTGCAAACCTTACCATCACCCATCAGTAGGTGTACCTTCGTGGTATCCTTCAGTAGATATTCAATCATCTAGCATCCATCAGAAGATGTTATGCCTTTGGTAGGCTCATAACCAAATAAAACAGCAAGCACTCTTTTAACGTCATTAGCTTGACCCAATGAATCTCACGTTCCATCTTCAATGTTGGTGTTTCTCTTGCTTTCATCACACTAACTCATCAAATGCTTCTAATCCACCTTTTTGATTCGCCTAGAATATGGAGCTTCAATCTCTATTACTCCATTCTCTTTAAAGCCTTTCATAACCCAGAACTTGTTCTTGAATCTCACAGGGGTGCCAAATTTGAATTTTCCATCTTTAGAGTCATGATCAATCGTCCCTCTGTTAAATCCCTGGCAAGTGTACCAGATCGTATCAAGTAATAATAATCGGTAATCCCAATATCGTTCTTCCCAGAGGACTCTTAAGGCCTTATCTTTCGTGTAAACAAATTGTTTAAGACTTGAGTAAAAGAAAATAATTTGAATTGTTTAAATGCAAAACAGAAATAAACATGCAAATGCAAGAATTCAATTGACTAAGAGAAACTATGAATGAATGAGGTTGTTGGGGTTTACAATTTCATCTTATCCACCTTGATATATCTACTCTTCTTATTTACTTTGCTCATTTATCAAATTGCCATGCAAACTTTCTTGGTCTACCCTTAACCCAATCCCTTGGTGAAAATAGCCTATTACTAATTACCGGCTTGTTATCCCTAGCCTCCCCTAGTAACTAATAATGCATAATGAGCGGAAGCAAAATACAATTGATCGTTCTACCCCTATCCCTAGGCGGTATTAACATAATCAAGGAATTCTCCCCAGTTCATGACATTACTGTACGTCCCCGTATCAATAAAGACAAACAACATCTACCGAATGAGTTAAACGGTAGAAGCATTAAGCAAAGGTAAAGAACCCAACAATTGATAAATCAAGCATATGTAAGCATATAAAGTAAACAAGAATTTCAATATATGAGAGTTTCAAAAGATTACATTGTTCCCCAACAACTAAGGGTTTAGTTCACCATAATCATGGTGAAACTAGATGAATTAAATGGAAGAATGGAAAAGCAAACCCTAGAATTGATAAAGTGGAGCCTAAGCATCCAAGAAATCTCCTCCAAAGGTGTAAAGCTGCTGTGGACTTTGTTCTCTGCCAAAAGAATTACATTTGGATTCGCACTAGGGCTATATATAAGCCAAAAATATAACAGAAAGATCTTAGAATCCAAAATATAAAAACAGACAATCGCCCAGGCGCCTAAATTGGCTGCTCAACGGTTTGCCTCAACACACGCCACCGCCCAGGCGCCTAAAATGACCGCTGAGCGGTTTTCCTGTTGTCGCTCTAGACGCTCAGCGTCATCGCCTAGGCGCTAAACAACAACTTTTCCTTGCACTAGGACGCTCAGCGGTGGATTTTACCGCTGAGCGGTTCACAGACTCTTCTTTTCTTCCTTTTTCTTCTTCATTCTTGAGTCTATGACCTTCCTACTTTATTGCCATCTGCAATTTTCATCAAAAACCCTGCAAAACAATGCAAAACAAGCATAATATCTCTAAAAACAACTTTTGGCTCTCATGTAACACAACTTAAGAGTTTTACTTGATTCTAAGCTCATTTTAAGCTACAAAGGGTGTGATTTAATATCAAATTTATGCATGAAAATAATGGTTTTGAGACCGTTATCACCCTCCTTTGTCAACTTTATCTTCTTCCCTAACTTGCATCAAGACACAATTTTTACCTTTGTTGACCGGCTTGGTAGCTTTATGTCTAGTCAGTAGTGCATCCTTACATGCAACTTTGTGACTAATCTTCTTTACCTGGATCTGCTTATTGTTGAAGACTTCAAAGATCACCTGCTCTTCTTGGTCTTTAAGCATTATCAACCCATCATCCACATTGATGATCAATTTAGCCGTTTTCATGTACGACCTTCAAAGAATAATTGAGATCTTCTCATCCTCCTTCATCTCCATCACCACAAAGTCAACCAAGATTTCAAGTTTTTCCACTCGAACCACAATATCCTCCACAACACTATAGGGTTTCTTAGGTGATTCATCTGCCATTAGCAAGGAAATTTTTGTCGGCTTCAATTTAAGACTACCAATCTTCTTAACCACAGATATGGGCATCAAATTAATGCTTGACCCGAAATTAAGTAGGGCTTTCCCTATTTTCACACTCCCAATGGTGCAAGGAATGGTAAAACTTCCTGGATCCTTCACTTTTGAAAGACGTGATTTCTTCAACAAAACATTGCAACTACCCTGTTGATCAATAACTTCCTCATCTAGATATCTCTTTTCTTTGAGGAACTACTTCATACACTTTGCGTAGGCAGGAATTTGCTATAGTGCTTCGGTCAACGGTATAGTAATCTCCAATTGCTTGAAGATCTCTCTAAAACGCTCACATTGTCTCTCTTGATTAGTTCTCTCATGCCCCTTGAGATAAGGAAGAATTTTTTCACTTTTCTCTAGTTTTTTCTCTCCCCTCTTCTTCTCTTCTTTTTCCATCTCACCCTCACATATTTTCTTTTCTTTCTCATGTCTCTTCTCTAACTAAACGCTCTCTTTTTTCTCTTCCACTCTTTCATCAACTAAATTCACTATGGTTTTACACTCTTCTTTAGAGTTAACCTCAGTATTAGCCCCAAATTGCATTTTTGCTTTATCCTCCATCCTCTTGGCCAGTTGGCCAACCTGCATCTCCAGATTTCTGATAGCAGCTTCAGTACTCTTAGTAGTGGAGGCATTCACCCACATAAATTGTTGGAATATCTCCTCCAACTTGTTGGTTCTCTCATTTAAAGTAGATACTTGTTGCCATAATTATGGTTGCTGCTGCTGTGGTCTATTGAACTGCCCTGCTTGTCCAACTTGTACATTCTAACCTTGACCCATGCTTGGGTGAGGTTTCCACCCTTGGTTGAAATTACCTTGGCGGAATTGGAATTGATTGCCCATGTAATTTGCTTCCTCATGGGCCTCCACTTCATAAGCACATTGCCCATTGATATGATCACCACCACATAATTCACAAAGTTATTGTTGAACCTGTGTAAACGTTCTTTAGCTCCTTTGGTGGCTGAGCGAGTGTCTTTGTCAAAATTTCCAACTATTGAGTTATGAGTTTATTTTGCGTAAGCAAGGCATCTTGAGTTGGTAATTGAAGAACTCCCTTTTGTTGAAGTGGAGCTCCTCTTTCACTGTGTATCTCGTTATCATTAGTAGCTATATTCTCTACCAATTCAAAGGCTTCCTCTGAAGTCTTGCACTTGATGTTACCTCAAGCTGAGGCATCTAGCATAAGTTTAGTTTAAGAACCAAGACCTCCAAGGAATAAAAGGACTACTGATGCTTCATCAAAGCCAAGTGTGGGCGTCTTCCGTAGCAAGCTTTTATATTTGTCCCACGCTTGACCTAGAGATTCTTCCATGCCTTGCTTGAAAGAAGAAATTTCTTGTTTACCTTTGTTGACTTTAGACTGCGGGAAGTACTTGTTTAAAAACTTTGAAACCCCAATTTCCCAATCAGTAAAGCTATCCTCAGGGAATGAGTTCAGCCATAGCTTAGCATTGCCTCCCAATGAGAAAGGAAACAAACTAAGCTTTATAGCTTCATCCGGCACACCATTGATCTTCACAGTGTTGCAAATCTCGTTGAATGTGGTAAGATGTTCATATGGATTTTCATGAGACAATCCATTAAATTGGTTGCTCTTTACCAATTGTAGCAATGTCGGTTTCACCTCGATGTTTGCAGCATTGACCCTCAACCTTGCAAAGCTATTAAAGTGACAAGGGCCAACAAAAATGGTGAAATTTGCTAAAGTGCGTCTACCATTGTTCTCTCTAGCCATATCTTCAGTGCTCTAGTTAGAATCTTGTGGTGAGGGTTGCAAAAGTGTCTCCGGAGATGGAAATAGTTCTCTAGAGGTTCGTACCTTCCTCCTCCTTCTACTTTCACTCAATCCTTCAAGAAGAGGTTCCGAATTTTTCTTGCTTCTAGTTCGAATTATATCCTCCATACACTAGAAAACAAAACCCTAGAAAGAACTTTTTTAGAACAAAACAAAAGAAACAAAAAACAAAAATCAAGTCAAAGTTAATCAATGATCACACGAATAAAATAGTTAAACCACGAAAATTAGGTTTAAAATGCAAGACATAAAATAAACATGAATGCAAGTTGTGATCAATTGACCAAAGAACACACAAGTGAATGGTTGATAAAAATATGGAATGATGTTGTTGTTGGGGTTTCCGATTTATCCTATCCACTCTCATGTATTTACAAATTCAAATCCTTCATTAATGTTAATGCCACTTTCTAATTTACCTTAAACTCGATGTCTCGGTGAAGAAAGCCTACTCTTAATTACTAGTTTACAATGTCTTGTCTCCCTAGAAATTAATTACGCATTACATTCGCATAGAAGGTTAAAGGAAACCGGTCCTGCTATCCCTATGTCTAGTTAATATTGCTCCCGGGAGAATTTCTCCAAGTCTAGATTTCCGTGTATGTCTCCATATCGACAAAATTAATGATCATGCAATTGAATTAGTTAAATAAAGCATGCATAGAGTAAAGAGTAAAAACCCTAACAATTAATGAAGTATAACATATATAATAAAGATCAATTCAATACATGGGAGTTTCAAAGGATTACATCGTTTCCTCAACAACAATGGAGGTTTAGTTCACCATGGACATGGTGAAACTAGATGAAAATAATGAAAAGTATGAAAGATAAAACCCTAAAAAGCATGAAACCAATACTACCTTTAACTCTCTTATTCTCTAACTTAAGCAAAAAAGCATGATTTCAAGCTAGTTTCTAAGTAATAAAAGGTGTTCTTAGTATCAAATTTAAGTATAAAATAACGGTATTTCAACCGTTATCAAGCGTTTTAGTCATCTGTCAGGTAAGGGAAGTGAACTAACATTTCTAACAGTTATTGATACATTTCTAGTCTGTGATGTATGTTGAATTTGATGTGAGATTGGTAGTCTGGTATGTGGATTTCTTGTGCGTTTAGTGGTTGAATGAGTTATGTCTTTTGATGGTCGGTGATTGATTGAAATTGTTGCATTAATGGATTGAATTACTATTGAAATTGGTTTTGGGTATTATGATAGTGTGTTGTTTGAATTGCTTGCTTCTGTTGAAATTAGAGTTGAGTTGATGGACTGAGTCTTTAGCTAATTGAGTAAATTGGTATTCATTTTGACCTTGAAGTATGTTTTTGGACCCAATGATTTTTGGTCAACTGGATATGTCTTTAGTTTAATCAGATCACAGTTTGTAATGTTGTTGGTTTCTACTATGGCATTCAGCTCTAGTTTTTACCATTGAGTGGCCAATGTGCGAATGGTTTGGAATTGAGCGGTGACAGGGTGCCGTTGAGCGCCAGTTGCCACTACAGGATTGAAGTTATTTTCTCATTTTTTTTCGCTAAGCTACATGTTTCGCTAAGCAATAAGTGTGTCTCGCTAAGTGAGCAAAAGTTCGAGAGCATTGGTGCTGAATACTCTCTTTTGTGAGAGCTTCTACGATGAGCATTAGTCTAAGCGCCAATATGTTGTTTTTTGATTTTAAGATTCTTTGTTTGTGCAGAAAGGGATTTAGACGTCAGTTATTTTGGGCTTTTAACGTCACCTCCCGAACCAATGTCTTTACAGGTGACATTAATGGGACGTCGGTTTTCCGTAGGTGCGACGTCGTTATATACGTCGATTAAGTGAAAAGCGTGACGTTTATATAGACATCAGACATTGCACTAACCAATGTCTAAGGGCACTATAAAGACGTCAGACACTGCACTAACTGACGTCTATGGACACTTTAGACGTTGGTTAGTACATTAACCGATGTCTATGAAGTGTTCGTTGTGTTTTGGTGCAGTTTTTCTCGTGTCTTTGGGTAGCGTAGTAGCACCTCCTTCCTTTGCTAGTTTCCTCGTAAGAAAAAATTGCGTCTTTTTCATCTCTTATGGCATTTCAACCCAAAGACGAACTTGGGTCGTTGCCTAGGTCCATTCCGACCGCCAATGCAAGGACCCAGGTTCGACTGCCAACGCAAGTTTTTCTTACAAGGAAACTAGCAAAGGGAGAAGGTGCACTATGCTACCCAAAGACACAAGAAAAACTTCACCAAAACACAACGAAAACTCATTTTAATTGGTTCAAATGAAAGATAATACATCAAAGATTACTTTAATCGGAGTAAAAACAACTTTAAATGGTTCATGGGAGATCAAACGCACCTGGAAATGCAGTGCAGCGGAGAGAAAAGGCGAAGGAAGATGATCAAACTGCTAGTTCTCAAATTGCTGGTTCGCACCGATAATTTAACAAGAAATTAGACATTTGTTGCCCACAAACCCGACGTCTATAATCACATATACGTCGGGCGCCTCACTAATCTGACGTCCATTCGATTTAAAAATTAATATTTGTGTTATATATAGCCGTCGGCTTGGCGGGACATGACATCTAGTTGGCAGAAACAAATGACTTTTCACATACCTAGTCAGACTATAGACGTCGGTTAAGTGTGGTCCTGACGTCTATAATCGCGTATAGACGTCAGGTGGCGGGAACAAACGTCTAGATGGCGGGAAAAATTAAATTTTCACCTACCTGTCAGACTATAGACGTTAGGTCGGAGGGGCATCAACGTCTAGTTGGCGGAAACGAATGACTTTTCACATACCTGGTCAGACTATAGACGTCGGTTCGGTGGGTCCTTGATGGCTATAATCGCATATAGATGTCAGGTGGCGGGATCAGACGTCGAGATGGCGGAAAAAATTAAATTTTCACCTACCTGTCACACTATAGACATCAGGTAGGAGGGGCACTAACGTCTATATGACAGAAAGAAATAATTTTCCACTTACATATCAGACATATAGACGTTAGTTTATATGGGCACCGACGTCTATAGTATTATAGACGACAGTTCCCCCTAACAGACGTCTATAGGCTTCACTTATTTACGCAATTGCCACCGGTCAATAATTTACGTCGCTGCCCCCTCTAACTAACGTCTAATGGGTGACGTTATATGCCGATTCTGCACTAGTGGTTTGTAGTAGTTTACCATGAGTTATATGTATGTTTATTATGATTTTTGATACTCCATGGGTTGATAACATAATTGTGGGTATGTATGGTATTTTTTCATGTTTTGAGATTGTTGATAGAGGAAGCACTGATGTAGCTAAACCCACAATATCAGAGCTTCTGGTTTCTGATGATGACAACACATAATTAATAACACATGTGTATTATGTGTTACATGTTCATATGCTTTCATGCTTTATGATTATATCGGAACATGTTTATGTTGTTGTTGTGTTGTTTGCATTTCATTGTGCTATATATCTGATTTCATACTTGAATGCGTAACTGATAACAGTCTAAAAATCGTTATTTTCATGCTTAAATTGATATCAAAATACACCCTTTATGGCTTAGAATGAGCTTAGAATCAAGTAAAACACTTAAGTTGAGTCATTTGAGAGTCAAAAGCTGGTTTTAGAGATATTATGCTTGTTTTGCATTGTTTTTCAGGGTTTTGATAAGAATTAAGGATGGAATTGAAGAAGGAAGGTCTTAGACTCAAGGAAGAAGAACAAAAATGAAGAAAAGAAGAGTCTATGCACCGCTCAACGTCAAAATGCACCGTTGAGCGCCATAATTCGAGGGAAAACACTGTTTGGCGCCCAGGAGATGAAGCTGAGCGTCCAGGGCGATTAGAGGCAAACCGCTCAACGGTGAAACTGATCGCTGAGCAGTGACGCAGCTTGAGGGAAACCGCTGAGCGGTAAAATACGACGCTGAGTGGTGGTCTGCTGGGCTTGGGCCTAAATTCTGTTACTTTTCTGTGCTATATATAGTCCCAGTGCGATTTGAGATTTATTCTTTTGGCAGAAGAGGACGTCCAGAGCTATTTTACACTCCTTGGAGAAGATTTCTTGCATGGTTTGACTCCATTTTATCCAATCTAGGGTTTGCTTTTCCATTCTTTCATTGTATTTCATCTAGTTTCACCATGTCAATGGTGAACTAAACCCTTTGTTGTTGGGGAACAATGTAATCTTTTGAAACTCTCTTCTATTGAAATTCTTGTTTTATTCATATGCTTGCATATGATTTTATTATCAATTGTTGGGGTCTTTATCTATGCTCTATGCTATTATTATTTAACTCATTTGATAAATAGATGTTTGCCTTTGTCGATACGGGGACGTACGGGGAAGTCATGAACTGATAGGGAATTCCTTGATTAAGCAATACCACCTAGGGATAGGGGGTAGGACGATCAATTGTATTTAGCTTCTATGGTACTTGCATTGCTAGTTACTAATGGAGACTAGGGATAGTAAGCCAGTAACTAGTAGTAGGCTGTTCTCACCGAGGGATCGGGTTTAGGGTAGACTAAGAAATTTTGCATGACAATTAGATAATGAAGCGAATTTAATAAGAAGAGTAGATATAAGAGAGTGGATAAGATGAAATTGTAAACCCCAACAACTCTATTCATCCATATCTTTTTCTTGCCAATTGAATCACTTGCATTTGCATGTTCACTTTTTGTTTTTGCATTCAAACCACAAATTAATTTTCTCTACAAGTCTTACAATATTGATTTACACGAAAGATAAGGCCTTTGAGTCCTTTGGGAGAACGATATTGGGTTTACCAAATATATTACTTGATACGATCTGGTACACTTGCCAGGGTCTTAACAAGTTTTTGGCACCGTTGCCGGGGACTCGTGGTTTAACTTTTCGAGTAGTGTAAATTGATTATATTTGACTTGATTTTATGTTTATTTTTATTTTTGTTCTAATAAATGTTTTCTAGGGTTTTGTGCCTAATGTTTGTAGGATGCAGTTTGGACAAGAATTTGTTCTACCAAAATGATTTCAACCACTGGTGGGAACCTCACTCATACATTGATCAAAGCTAATTTGGGCGAGCTACTGAGCAACAAACTACTCCACTCCGGGAGTACACAAATTCTGACAAACTTCTTTAGAGGATCATGAATATGGAAATATACCATGTCAAAGGTGTAGAGGAGAATATGAAGAGTAACGAACTCTTTTCGCAGGACATGGATACAAGTTTTTCTTCTACTAGGAGCATGGAAGAGATGCAACAATATTACTGGCAGCAACAACTCTCTTTATCAATAGAAACATGGGAGGATGAGCAACAACTATGTCATCAGTTAGCTAATTTGACGGAACAAGTCAAGAGCCTTAATGAAAAGTTCGACAAATTTTTGAAGAAGTATGATTCCAAGAGCTATGAAGTTACCTTAAGGAATTTGGAGACACAAATTGATAAGGTTGTTGATGAGGAGAAGATAGAGAGAGAGGTGAAAAGATAGAAGAGATAGAAACAGAAAAGGTTGTTGAGGAGAAAAAAATGGGGAAAAAGGAGGAGAAGATTGAGGAAGAAAAGATAGAGAGAGATATAGAGGAAGAAGAAACATAAAAGTTGAGTGAGAGAGAGAAAGATGAGGACAAAGGAAAAGCAGTGGTTGAGAAAAAAGAAAAAAAGAAAAAATATGGGAAAATAAATAAGAAAATAAGAAAAGAGAAAAAGAGAAAGTTGAGGGGAAAGATTGAGAAAAAGAGGAAGAGAGGAAAGAAGAAAAGATCACATGCAAAACCCCTTCCTCATCAAAAGAAAAATCATAGGAAGGAAAACAAGTTTAAGTTCTTTATGGAGATCTTCAAGAAATTGGAGATTCAAGTTCCTATGATTGATACATGGAAACAGGTGCTTGGTTCGATCAACTTTTTGAAGAGATTCAGCAGGAAGAAGAAAAAGAAAATGATATCAAGTAAGAAGAATATCAACACCTACTGATGGGTGTTTATTGGGGGTCATCCAGATTGTTGTAATATATTAGTTTTATTTTATTTTGGACATGTAATTCTTGGATTTTTAAACAATTTTTGGGTAGCATCTACTGAGGGATGCTAATTTTTATGTATCTACTAGGGATACAGGTAAGTACACCTACTAATGGGTGTTGGTAAGGATTGCACTTACTGATTATTACAACCAAGAATACAAAAGATGGCTTAAGAAACCACTGATTACAAAATTAAAATCAAACAACAAATATCCATAATCTTCTGTTGCAGAATTATTGATGATCCCTTGTGGTTGTTCACATCAACTTTCTTTCCATTTTGATCGGTGATTTTTCAATCCTTAGAGTCTTTTGTCAATGACTGTGTCAACTTTCAATTTACCAGAGCCCCAAAAATCTTGTATGCGACATTGATTACAAAATTAAAATCAAACATGAAAATCCATATTCTTCTGTTGCAGTCGGCTTTCAATTTACCGGAGCACCAAGAATCTTTTTAGTGATTATGACATATAATTTATTTTCACCACTGACATATAGGACGTGTTATGTTGAAGATATATTGAAACTAAATATATTTCTGAACTTATATTGAAATTGTAACCTTTCCCTATACCTCTAAATCATATTCTCAAATGGCTTCTTCATCTTCACGACGTGGAAAGAAGGTTGCATAGGTTGTAAGAAATGCTAGTCCAAATGGGTGGATAAGTGATGACAAAGCACAATACCAATTTGGATGTTATAGAAAGCTCTTCGAGGTGGTCCCTTACAAGTACTTAGATCTGGAATTATTCAGAAAGCAAGGGTTTCTTTTCAAGAATGGCTTGTAGATGTTGGTATTGCAAAATTTGTAGAAATGATAGGTGATTGCTATCCTCACCTGGTAGAAGTCTTTTACCATAATCTGAAGGTTGTCGATGGTGTTATATGCTCTCGGGTGAAAGGTGTCGATATTAAAATTGATGATGAAATATGGCTACCTTTTACTGGTCTCAAAGCACAAGGCTTGATGTCTTAGGAAAGAAATTCTGAACTCAACCAATGGACCAACAAGAAGAAGATTTATAAGGAATTTCTGAGAAATCCAAAAGGACTAAAGGTATACAAGCCGTATCTACTTGATGGTTTGAAAATGGAAGAAAAATTGTGTGCTTTTGTACTTACTTGGGTAATACTACTTGGAATATGTAGACGTGATCTTCTAACTACTGAAGATTTATTTTTGGCTCATGCCATGAAAACACGGATACTAACCAACTGGGTTGCTGTTATGAGTGAGCACATGATTGAAATTGGAAGTAATCATGGACATAATCTACCATATGGTGTTTTTATCAGCAGTGTATTGAAGCATCATCAAGTTGATCTTATTGGTGAAAAAAAAAATTGGATGCATCAAATCAAATGAAATAGGAAAAGCGACATTGACCTTTAATGGTCTAAAGAAAACAAAAGATGGCTGGATGTTCAAGGATGTTGACGAAACTCCTCCTACCTTCACTCTACACATTGAGTTTGAAAGATTTGTTGGGAATCAATTTCGAAGGCTTTCAACAAGAATTTCAAATGTTGAAAATTCTTTGATCATGATTAACAACAAATTACATGAAGACAGTTTAGTTGAAACCTCAACAAGTGAATCTGATGATGAAGACGACACAACAGAACATGAGTCGATGGAGACATCTGACTCAGATTAGGAAGAAGAGTTCATTTTAGTTTATTTTTCTGAAATTAATGTAATATTTTAATATATTTTAGTATATTTTCTATGTTTGAACTCTGTTTGAAATTTTAGTATATACTTTTCGTGGTTATATTTTCATATTTTTCCTATATTTGGTGTTATTATGCTTTTCTTATGTTTTTGTTTAGTTTAAACCCTCGTTGGTCCTCAAGGTTTTTCTTATGTTAACATGAGCTTACCTGTAATTTGTTTTTCTTAACGTGGCATTGTGCATTAAATTCAATGTGATCCAAAGTGTTTTATGTTTGTGTTTGTCTTGGGGAAGAAGGGGTTCTCGAAGCATTTTGTAGTTGAGGAAATGTCTCGTTCATCTTCGTCTTGCAAGTAGTGCCAGTGTTAGGAGGTTGGGTGTAAAACCCACTGGCTTTTGTGGTCACATTGCAGTTTTACGCATTGCAAGAACCCCTAAAAACAAGGGCAAAAAATTTTGGGGTTGCCCTAACTTCAAGATAAGTTTAATATAAGCATAAATGTTTATTTAATTTGGTGTGTTTTGACGAGGGAGTGTGCCTATTATCGTTCAACAGGGTGGGGGCGAAGATTTCGTTGGTTGTAACTTCTTTCACTGGTGTAGTGAAGAAGCAATAGAAGAAGGAAATGTGTTGTATGTAGAAGAAAGGAGTAAAACTAGAAGAAATGAACAAGCAGGTGGAAAATGATGATGGAACAAAGTGTGATGAAGATGGAAGAAGCTGATGATGAAAAGATGAAAATAACTTGTTTAGAGAAAAGTGTTGTTATGTTGGAAAAGTGGTTGAAGGTGTTATTGGAGATGGTCATTGTTATATGTGTTTTTAATGTAATTGTAATATGTATGTTGATGAAACTTGGTTGATCTCTCCATACAAGTTGTTGTATTATAATTTGGTAATGTTAAAATGTGTTTTATTTATAAAGTTGAGTGATTAGTGTTTAAAACTGTGTCATTTGATTTCTTTACTTGAAATGAAAGTTTTTTAGAAATCCTTGAATTTTTTTATGTCGAACTCTACAAATAAATGACGTTTTAAAAGAAGAAAAAAAGGAATTTTACGTCATTTAATGCAAAAGTTGATGTCAAAGATCAAGTCCATTTCTATAAATACAATTACAGATCCTTGATCTAGACCTCCACTTTTCTAATGTAATAGGTACTGTTTTTCTATGTTTTTTTTTTATTTTGTAATCATGGCTATTAAGCCACCTCTAGTTTCTCTGTTTCCTTCGGTTTTATTTATACATGAAACGAAGATTTATTTTAGTAAACGATCCGTGAATTGTGAATGTTGATTGCATTGTATGTGGGCTAACCCTCAATCTAGTTAAGAAGAGAAGATTATACAGTTCTGATATTGATCAAAACCTGATCATTGGTTAAAAGTGCAAATTTGACTACAATGATAACTTTAATCAATTAAGGAAGAAGTAAAGAGAAAAAATTTCTTGTCTGATTTTAAAGAAAAAAGAATCATAAGTTCGCCACCTTTTTCTATTAGCGGAAGAAAACAACGTCGAAGCCCTATCGAATACGACGTTCTATTAATGCTAGCACACCATTAATGCTCCCAACATACTAAAATTCCCTTCATGTCACAACCCCGCAGCCTTCAACGTTCTATGAGAGGGGAATAACAAAAAGGATCCTAACGTACGGTACTTTTTGATACTAGTGGATGAAGACACTTTTGGCTTCCAATAGTAGGTCTAAGAAACCTTTGCAATTGAAAAGCGCGCTAGAAAATGTCAAAGGCTTCAGGGCTTCAACGTTTTATTTTATTTCTCAAAATTTTTTCAGCATTAAACATATTATGAACCATATTTCTGTTTCCTCAGCATTTCCCTTTCAGTAACATAACTTATTTACGATGTAGACTATAAAAAGCATTTTGTTGACTGAGTCTTGAATGCGACACTTTATTTACGATGTAGACTATGTTAAAAGAAAATTAATTTCACATAACCTTTCATAATTTAATAATATTTATTATGATTTTAATTATTTTGATGTATAAACTTAATTCTCATTAATTATTATTATTATTAATTTCCATATGAAATTATATTATAATTTTAAAGAAATTGACCATTATTCTCTTTAAATTTGACCCATAAATCTTTCTTATATTTAATAATATGTAAATATTAGAAGATAAATTTACACTAAATTTATAAAATAGAAATTTAAAAATGATATGTAAATAATATGTTAAAATATAATAGTTTTAAGGAGATGTTAACGTCGTATATCCATAGAATTCAACGTAAAACACCAGGTGTTTACATTGTGGGTACTTAACATTCGACGTCAACTGTGTAAATAGAATCCAAATTTAAATTGTCCTTAAGTTGTCTCCTCCCTTAGAAATTAGATAACTCTGAAATCTATCGGAGGAGTGCAACTTAAGGACAATTTAAAAAAAGAATCATAGATTGTTAAATAATGAAGTTGAACAACTTTTGTAGATAATTATTTTAGAGCTTAAAATTGTTTCAACACTAAATATATTGTGAACCATATTTCTTTTTCCTTTGCACTTTCCTTTTAGTAAGATATCTTAACCATTTCTATACTATAAATAAAAACATTTTTTTACCTTGAACTTGAAAGGGCTCCTTCATATGAAATGACGATGAATGAACCACTTTCAAGTTAAAGTTATCAAATTGCAATATGAAGAACAGAGATGCTTAGAAATCTAAGGAAAAGAAAATGCAAACGAAATAAAACATATGAATCCTAATATGTTCAATATGGAAACAGGAGGCAAGGGAATACGTAAAATGAAAGCTATATTTATAGATGAACCGATGACGTACATCGTGTGATTATACTTTGTAACTGCCACACGCCACCATCTTGTATGAATGTCGAACCCCTGCGGAATTTGACGTTCAAACATCATTCAGAGAAAAAGAAATAGATCTCGTTTTAAATTAAGAAATGCAAATGTGGTTTTACTGATTATTTATGGTGACATTAATGACAACATGGTTTGATATTGATACATGTTTGTTACAATCCTAAAAAGCAAGAAAATAATGCAAGAGAGGGATGTTTTTTCTAATAATGTTAGTCATAGTATTTTTTAAAGCTTAATCTTTTCTACTAATTCCTTATTAGAACTATTAAATTTTTCAAAGTAATTTATATGAATGTGACCAAACAAAAGGTCTAAGAGTTTGTTTGAAATTTTAAGAAAATGATACTTTAACAACAATTTTTTTGACAACATTTTAACACCATCTAAGTGTCATTCTGTATGGGTCCAAAATCACTCCACAATCAATCATAATAATCATAAACACCAAAATGGACATTTCAAAAAATAACAACATTTGGTCGACCTTAACTTATGTTATTGAGTTGTCAAAACGGGTAACCCTACTCAACCCGGCCCGGCCCACTACGGGTTGGTTTCTTAGTGAGTCTACCCAACCCGGCTCACTTAGCGAGCTGAAAAAATTCGAACCCGGCTCGATCCATCACGGGTTGGCTCGTGGGTTACAACCCATTTTGACAACTCTAACTTATGTTAGTTTATCTCGACCTTTAGTTTCAATCAACCCATCCCAAAATTCAGTTTGGGTCAACCAGTCTCGACCGTTAGAACAACTTAACCAGCCTTAATATCTTCGACCCAACCCATTCTTTTTTAATTTATGGCCTACTTGTCTTGACCTTTAATTCAGACGAGTCTTGTTCTTTATACAACCTGACTATTCTCTATACACGCTGTCTCTTCTCGATCTTTGGCTATTGGTTGATGCATCTCAGTTGTTAACTTGTTTCAATTTTTTCCACACACCTTCCTATCTCAATAATCTATCTTAACCTTCACTTTATCACTCAACTTAATTGTTATTGAAATTTAAAGTTATTTTTTTAAATCAATTAAGGTCTTTTAGCATAATCATACATATCTTTATCCTAAAATTTAAAACTTGAAGACTTGATTAATGTTTTATCATACCTAACTTAATCATAAAACTTTTAAAGGAGAGGAAAGAAATATAAGGTATGGGAATGTTGTTGAATCTAATAAAAAAAATTATTTACGGTGTAGACTATGTTAAAAGAACATTAATTTCACATAGATTTTAATAATATAATAATATTTATTATGATTTTAATTATTTTGATGTATAAACTTAATTCTTATTAATTATTATTATTATTTCCCATATGAAATTATAATAATATTTTACAGAAATTAAGTTTCATTCTCTTTAAATTTTACCCATAAATCATTATTATATTTTATAATATGTAAATATTAGAAGATAAATTTACACTAAATTTATAAAATAAAAATTTTAAAAAAAGATGTAAATCATATCTTAAAATATAATGGTAACGGGAGGTTATGGGAGGTTTAAAGGAAAGAAGGAAACAAAAGGGCGGGAGTCTGAAGAAGAAAACGTTGTATCACATGTGTTTTATCAAACTCTTTGTCTTCTACAATTAATACGTCGAAGCCTAGTAGAATTCGACATATAGTTTGTATTATTATTCTTAAGAAGTTGAGGAGTTAAACATCGAGTAATTATACTATTAATTTTCACAGTCCACCATCTAATATGAACGTCAAATATTATCCAAATTCGACGTTCAAACATCATTAAGAGACAAAGTAAGTAAAAAATCTCTTTGGATACTGATATGACTTGCTTGCTATTGATATGACCTCCTTGCTGACGAAAAATACGTCGAAGATCTATGAGTCTTGACGTTAAAGTGCGGCTTTAAAAGAAAAAAATTAAAATTAAAAAATTGGAGCGACCTTTAGCTTGTTGATGAAGTAGAAAACGTCGTAGCCCCATAGAATTCGATGTAATATTGGTGCTCTGGTAAAAGCACACAATTAATGATGTCAACCACTCAAATGCCTGTCACGTCAACGCTTTCAAATCCTTTGACGTTCTATTGCAAATACAGCGTCAAACTGTCACTTGCATTCGACGTTTAATATTGGACTAAAAGAAAAATTTAATGAAATAGAAAGGGAGTAACCGAAGAAATAGATTAATAGATTTGGATTTCATTTTAAGTTGTACCATTTGAAAACCTTCACTAACCAAATTCATGTTAACTTTTTCTCTTTGTTTTGCTTTCATTCCTTCACTAAACGAAGACATTTCTTTGTTAACGATGAAGGCATGGTGGAAAACCAGAGGAAAATGTTAATACGTATGAATTTCAATTTGACTCTTTGAAATCCTATCCTACATAACTTCCGTAACCAAATTCATGTTAACTTTTTCCTTTTCTTTTCCGTCGATTCCTTCATTAAACGAAGACATTTCTTTGTCAACGATGAAGGCATAGTGGAAAAGAAGAGGAAAATGTTAATACTTATGAATTTCGGTAAGATCCGGAAAAAAATAAAAATATCTTTTATTTTTTATTTTTATTTTGTCATTTTCTATTAAAAAACTATTTAATTATAGTGTGTAATTGAATATTAAAATATTTAAGAATGATATATAAAAAAAAGAGAAAGTAATTAATAATTGTTTTTAATAATTGCTACCGTAATGTTCACCAAATTATTTCTTTGTGGGATCCTGCAACCGGTCAGCAATTAAAACAAATTGGGTTGTTTTCTGTTAAAGTTGGTGGATAGAGAAATTTAAATTTCTTCCACATTCTGCTCATGGGAGGGCCTATTCTCTCCTTTTGCATGGTGCTGATATCTTTGTGTGACATTTGCATGGTTCTAATATCTTTATGAGAGAGAGAGATTACGTTCTGCTAGTTAGGAGATAAAGACGTTTTCATTTTCCTTCTTCTGCGTGGATACATTGGTAGGCAGAGTGAGATAGAATCCTAACAGAATTCTTTTAACACATAAGGGAGAGTTTTGGGCCGCAGGGGAACCTAGGGTTTTAGTATTATTAGATTATATTTAGGGTGGAAGGAAAGTATTTAAGATAAATTGGTTGCTAGGTTAGAAAGAGAGGAGACCTACACCGGCGGCAAAGAGGGAGAACGGGAGCTAAACCTAGTGTTTGTGTTATTCTACGAATGAGGCTGTGAGTGATGGACAGACGTTGCTTGCATCAAGAACGTGGTAAGGAATTGAACGTGGGAGAGGAGAGGCTTACCAATGATGCTAGGAGTAAAAGAAACTTTAGAGAAGCTTTTTAATCCAGGTAAGGGGAGGAACCACTTATATTGTAATACATGGTTGATTTAGGATTTTGATAAGTATTTTTATATTATGGAGAATGGTTTGTGATGTGATATAATATTTGTTTTTTGCTTGTACATCGTTGTAAGGAGAGTGACTATGATCTATCTATACATGGAGTTTGGGTAATGAGTTTGATAATAACATGATGTTTGCGTTGCAAAAGAGTTGTGTAAATAGGTATTTAAGAATGATTAAGCTTTTATTGAGGTTGGGAATCTCGCATAGTAGGAGTAGGGTTTTTATGGTTGATGTTTTGGTTGAATTTACGTGGGTGGATATCATGCATTGTGGTTGGTGTTTATGAGTATCGGTGTTGGTGCGAGGTTTTTGACTGTTAGATATGTTGGGTGATGTGAGAATAGGGGTTGCAGGTACTGCTATAAAGAAGATAGAAAAGAGAAATGGGTAGAGAATTAGGATGAAAACTCACTGTTACATGTGGCGGTATTAATGGAATAAGAGTTTAGAGTATTGAGTGAGTGAAGATGAGTGGAGTGTTGTGTGATTTTTTTTACGTGAATGGAAAAAAGTGGAAAGGGTGAGTTAGTATAATTGGTAGGTCCCACGGTGTTAGATAAAGAAATTTAGTTTTAAAATAGATGTTAGTAAAATGAGGGTTGACAAATCATATATTATATATAACATCTAATGATTATTTCCGTATGAATCTTGTATATTATATAATAATATATAACTTTTATACAAATTAGTATATAATGGATATATATAACCGTATAGAAATTTAACATGTTAAGTTTTATTTAATAGTATATTGTGATATAATCTATGTATATTAAAATTATTAACTTGGGCATTAAACTTTTATCTGGAATATTTGTTGTTTTGTTAGTAATAAAAGTTAAAAGTTGGTACGAAGGGAGGAAATAAGAGAAGGGGTTTTGGTTTCTTTTTGTTTTGAGATTTTTTTTGTATTTTTGTTATTCTTTCGTGCAGTGATCGCCGGACTAGTTTCTTAGTATGTGATTTTTATTGGAGGTATTCGGTGATATGAAATATTGGGAATTCCTAGTCCTTTTGAATTGGGGTTTCTTTTGTTTGGAAGGGTGGGAATGATTAATTCTGTTTGTTGATTCGAAGATAGTTACATTTTTGGGTGTCATATTTTATTACATGTTGGTGGAATTACGCGAAGTTATTTACGCCTGATAGGGTTTTAAAAATTTAAATCTGTCTTGTGGTGGTTGTGGATTATGTGTTTATGAAGGTATTATAATGAGAATTGTGTTTAAATTGCGTGGTTGGTGGCATAGTATATATTATTGAGAATGTGTATTGATTTCTGATTTATGTGTTAATATATAGTATTGAAACTATGCGTGAGAGGTAATGAGAAAGACATTATAAACTTTATGATTGTTGAGCAAGGTAAGTTATTTAAATGAGTATTAATGTGTGATGTAAATATGAAACTATGTTATGTTCTTATACTGTCGTCGGTCATGTGTGAGTTTTTCATACTGTGCTATGTTAAGAATGTGATGTGTTGGACTCTGGTTTAGAGATAGTGATTCGAGTGTCACTTCCCTCTACGCAGGGAGGTGGATGTCTCGCCCAAAAAGGCTTTGGCTCGTGCTGAGTATAGTGCACTGGTGCGCATAGTGCTAGTGTTTTTATCCCGTTAGTCGTTGAGAAGTCGGGGAGATAGGTCAGAAGTTGCGATGGAAGATGACTCGAATTGCCCTGTTGGGAACATGTTCTTGTTAGTGATAAAAGGCCATGAGGACAAAGTAAAAGGAAATGACATTGGTTCATGAATGGCTTGATTGTGATGATAATGTTGTGATGAAATATGTTTATATGATTATAGTATTCTGTAATTAAAATGAATCACTAGTAAAAAATCGGGTTTTTACAGCGCACATTATGCCACGGTTCAACGAAAACCGCAGCATAATGGTGCGCGGTGGCAGTTTTGTAAATAAAACGAACCTATATGCCGCGGTTCCCGGTAGAACCGCGGCATATACCCCAGTCAACCATTGCCTTTGACGCCACGTATGAATAAAAAATTAAATAACAGAGTATATGCCGCGGTTCTCTGCACAACCGCGGCATATACCCTGCCAATTTATTGCAGGTGCTGACTGGGTCAGAGAATTTGAAAAGTTACAGGGGTTATATGCCGCGGTTCTCTGGGGAACCGCGGCATATACCCCTGTAACGTCTTAACTTCTCTGCCAGTCAGAGAATTTCAGAAGTTACAGGGGGTATATGCCGCGGTTCCCCAGAGAACCGCGGCATATAACCCCTGTAACTTTTCAAATTCTGTGAAAGGCAGTTGGGGAGACAGTTTTGTTGAACACGTTTCAGGGGTATATGCCGCGGTTCCCCAGAGAACCGCGGCATATTCTCCTATATGAAATTAATTTAATATTTATTTGAAATATTTCGAGGTATATGCCGCGGTTCAGCGGGCAACCGCGGCAGATAGTTTGAAAATAATTTCAAAAATGCCATTTCTGATAATTTTTTAAATTAGTATATGCCGCGGTTGGGGGTTAAACCGCGGCATATAACCCCTTTATACCGCGGTTAAGTAGTGAACCGCGGTAGATTCCCCTGTTCAGAGTTAAAAAACAAAACTTGGAACAGTGCATCGTCTTCCTCGCGCGTTCTCTCTGTTTCGCGTTTCTTCTTCCTCCCAACCACCCTTCACCTCAGATTTTGCGTTTTTAACCGTTTAAACTCAAAATTGTTCGGTCATTATTCGTTTTTGACGATAAAAACGAGTTTTAGCCGATCAAAATCGTGATTTCCTTGCGTTTTTCACCCTCTCCGCCGCCGCCGCCGTTGTGTTGCGTTTTTCACCCTCTCCGCCGCCGTTCCTCTTCCAGGTATTTATGTCCATTTGCATTTATAACGTGATTTCTTCATTAATTTTTGCATAATGCTATAGTTTTGGTAATGTATGAAGTTTCTATAGTTTTGGTAATGTATTATGGTATAATTTTTGCTTTAATTTTGATAGTGCATGAAATTGTTATAGTTTATTAATTGTTTGATTGTATGATTGAATTGATTGTATGTTGAATATATTGTATAATTGTATGATTGTAATTTTGTAGAATATTTACGTATGGATCGAAATTGGATTAATTTACCACGCATTAGTGTTGAGTACGAGAGAGGGGTAGAGGAATTTATACAATTTGCGCAACGTAATGAGGGGAGAACTGATAATGAAGTGAAGTTTAGATGTCCTTGTGTGAACTGTTTGAATGGGAGAAAGTTGAACGCAACTCAAATTAGAGAACATCTTATATGTGATGGTTTTCTAAGATGCTATACAACATGGATCTGGCACGGCGAAGAAATGGATTTTCTATGATATTACATAAGTCTTGAAAGAAAATTTAATGTTGTTATTTATTTTGACAGATATATGGCTGATCATCCACATTCTTCAGGGGATGAGGCTCCCCCAACCAGATCCACTAGAGGACCCACTAGGATGAAACAATTATTAATCAGGAAAAATAGTGGTGAAAGAACTCCGGTGAATGTGAATGTCACCACGGGTGTGGCAACTGGCCCCCATGCAGATGACTTCCGATCATACCTTGGAGTAGTGGCACGTGATAGGATTAGCATTCTCATTCCATCTTTTGATCATGTGTCCGAGGGTGATCGGAACATTATTTGGCAAGATATATTGGTAAGTTAGTTAATAGCATTTGAATTAAAATTTGTTTATATTGATAATTTTGTACTAATACAACTTTATTATGTTTTTTTCAGATGACATTTGACATTCCAAATGTCCCAACACTTAGAAATAAGTGTTTGTCAACTGTTGCAGAAAATTTCAGAAACTTTAAAAGCAAGTTGACATCAAGGTACATCTTTGGACACCTTAAACATAAAAGTCCATGCAGTTCATATAAGTCCATTGATGAGGAGACTTGGTGGCTTTTTAAAGAGAGTCGGATGTCAGAGGAATGGCAGGTTAGTGTAGTTCATATTATTCAATTCCTCATTAACAAATATATATCATATGAACTGATTAATTAATGTGTATGTGACAGGCAATTAGAAGCAAAGCACAAGGAACAAGTGCTAAGAACAAAAACCCCCACCTATTATCTCGTGGTGGGTATAGGAAGCTTGAGGAGAAAATCCTCAAGCAAAAGGCAGATGCTATACCACCATCTCAGAGTGGTAGCCCTCCTCAGCCTCCTTCTCCACCGTCTAGACATGACAAATGGAAGTTGGCCCGTATGCGACCATCGGGCACCTACTCTTCCGACACAGCACGAGAGATTTCTGAAAAAATTGTAAGTTATCACTGTTCCTAAAATAATAAATATTGTCATTATACATACTACATTAAACTATTTAACTGATAATGGTGTTTTGTAATGTTACAGGACGCCTTGGTTGAGCAGAGCTCCCAAGGCCAATTCACTCCAGAGGGTCGCCAGGATATTCTTGCTGCTGCAATTGGACGACCTGAGCACCCTGGACGTGTACGTGCTGCAGGTCCTGGAGTAGGAATTACGGATTATTTTGGGAGCTCTTCTCGTCAGCATTCATATTCGTACAGCGATACACAAAGGATGACAGAAGAGATCACAAAAAAGGTCCGACAAGACCTTATGCAGGAGATCAGGGCCGAGGTGAGGGCTGAATTCCAGATGCTATACCAGGAGCAGTTTCAGAGCATGCGCCCGGTGCAGTCTCCTATAGAGGAACATGTGGTCCCTCCCCCTCCCACAGGTAAACTTAATAAACATTTATGTGCAATTATTTCTATCTTTTGTATAATCTAACATTTACTCTGACAGGGAGAAGCGCCAAAGGAAGTTGTTCCGCATCAGCCATCCCAGAGGATGACATGGACGATGGTAGTCCATGTCTGCTATACATTTTAGAAGAAGATGAGATGGTGCTGGTAGCTCGTGGAACAGAGTTTAGGTCAGCGACTGTATGTCATGGTATGCAACTATTAGAGGATGAGGTGAAGGTCTCAGTGGATGAAATGATCATGCCAGATGCCTCGGTTCCACTGTCCACGGAAGAGATTTTCACTGTGGAACAAGCATATAAGTCGTTTATCACTTGGCCTAAATTTTTGGTTAAACCAGTTTCTGACCCCTCGGTATGAAATTCTTCTTTACACTTCTCAATTTTAAAGGTTTTTGATGTCAAAACTTATCTTATCTTTTCATGTAACAACAGACGCAGGAACAACAGAAGATTCCTCTATCTGAGGATGACCCTCTTTCTTCATTGCATCTACTTGCTGACATCCTTGATGATAAGCCTTTGGAGGTTGAGTATGATGCTAATGTATTTGGGCATGGCTCTGAGGTCCCAATATACCTTAATAGCCAAGATGTCCGTGAGCTTGCGTCGGGAACACAAGAGTTGAATATTTCAATTATTCAACTATGGACGATGTAAGTCTATGACCAATTATTTATATATAAAATTGATTTATATATCAAGTATCCTTATATCAAAGTTAATTTTTAATTTCAGGTATATGTCTGGGGTCACTAATAAGTTGGGGCGTTCTGATGATTATGGATTCATTGATCCCCAAGACATTCATGAATCAAATGATTTTGAGCATATCAACATGAGTCTGATAAGCAGTTTTCGAAGGGGCAAGAAAATATACTTTTTGCCTTATATATCCGGGTAAGTGAACTTTGTTTAGCATAATAATGTTCCATATGTGATTTTAATATTTAATAGTTACGTTATTATGAATTTCAGGCGCCATTGGCAACTTCTTGTTATGTCTGTGCAAGACAACTATGCTTTGTGGTTCTGCTCATTGCACAGGCCTCCTCCCACACAACTCAGACAAGCAATTGATTGGTAAGAACCTCAATGTTTGGACTTTCTTTGTTATATAACTGAATGCTAAAACATTTTTTTATATACAGTTCTATTCCAGCAAGTATGATGATGGACGGGAGATCAATTGTTAAGAGTAGAAAGATTGCTTGGATTTCTCTCAAGGTTTGACATATGCTAAAGTCATACTTTGTTATAATTGTTTTATAACAAATGTTATTCACTAACTATTATCAACTGTGATGATATATTGTAGTGTAACAGACAAAATGGGTCATATGAGTGTGGATACTATGTAATGTATTGGATGACCCATATTGTTCGTTCTCACATCACAACTCGCTGGGAAACGGTAATATTTAACTTTAACAAATTTTGATTTTTTAACCAATGTTGAATTCATATACACTAATTAAAATGAATTGTCTTTTGCAGAGATTCAAGACTACTACACCAGTTCCTGAGAAGTCACTACTATTCATTAGGAACGCTGCTGCGAAGTATATAGTTAGATTATACAATAGCTCTTAGATTTAGATTTAAACAATGCATTTGATTAGATAGAATTTTCTTAGACTCTCTACTTTATTTGATGTTGAAATACATTTGAACATGTGTTTGTTATGTTCAAATTGAATTTCTGTAAATGTTTTTATATGCAGGTCTGTTTTTGTGGTAGTGGATATCACAAAAACAGACCTGCAATTTTAAAAAACTGCAGGGGAATATGCCGCGGTTCTAACCACAACCGCGGCATATAGTGCTTCGTTTTTTTTTAAAAACGAGACATATGGCCGCGGTTTTGACACTAACCGCGGCATATTCTTCGGCCTATATGCCGCGGTTCAACCGCGAACCGCGGCATATAGTCCATTTTTTAATTTTTTTTAAAATTTTTTTTAAAAAAAAATGACTTTAGTCAGCGGTTCCCTAGACAACCGCGGCATAAAGTGTCTGACTTACTACCGCGGCTGAATATGCCGCGGTTCGAGAACCGCGACGTATAGTGAAAATGAACCGCGGTAAAAGCCCCTCGCTGCACTAGTGAATATTTTGTTTTATGTTATTCTATTTCTGGTTGCTCACCCTGAAAGTTGTGGTTGTAGTTTCCACCAACGATGATCGTACTTGTACGATAGTAGATGACATTGCAGATAAGACTGGATTGAAGTAGCTGACGTGAGAGTTGAGGTCTTATAGTTCGGGGACGATGATTTATTCTATTTAAAAGTTTTCAAAAATGGTATTGTTATTGTAAAAGGAATTATTTCGGATTTTCGTTTTGAACAAACAATATTTATATTTATGTTTTTGCTTTCGCATTTTAATCAAATAAAGTTTGATTGTTCGAAATAAATGTTTTATAAGAAAAGTTTCGGGGCGTTACAATTTCAAGTAGACCCTTTGAAAACCTACCCTACATAACTTCTGTAATCAAATTCATGTTAACTTTTTTCATCTATTTTAGTTCTTTCTGATAACGGTTGGAAAACCGTTATTTTTATACTTAAATTTGATATCAAAACACACCCTTTATGGCTTAGAATGAGCTTAGAATCAAGTAAAACACTTAGTTGAGTCACATGAGAGTCAAAAGTTGTCTTTAGAGATATTATGCTTGTTTTGCATTGTTTTGTAGGGTTTTGATGAGAATTGAAGATGGAAGTGAAGAAGGGAGCACTTAGACTCAAGAAAGAAGGAAAAAAAGGAAGAAAAGAAGAGTCAAAGTCACCACTCAGCGCTATTTTCCAACGTTGAGCGCGAGACTCGAGGGAAAACCATTACCTCTCGCTCAAGCAGTGCCGCGTAGCGTTTATACGATTTCGAAGCAAACCACTGAGCGGTGAGATGGATCGCTGAGCGGTCCTGCGATTAGAGGGAAACCGCTGAGCGGTCAAATTAGGCACTGAGCGGTGGAATGTTGGGCTTGGGCTTAAATTCTGTTACTTTTATGCGTTATAAATAGCACTAGTGCGACCTTCAGAAGGGTGGATCTTTTGGCAGGCAGAGACGTCAAGAGCACTTCTACACTCCTTGGATGCTTAGGCTCCAATTTATCAAATCTAGGGTTTACTCTTCCATCTTTTCCATTAATTCCATCTAGTTTCACCATGCTTATGGTGAACTAAACCCTTTTGTTGTTGGTGAACAATGTAATCTTTTGGAACTCTCTTATATTGAAATTCTTATTTTATTCATATGCTTATATTATCAATTGTTGGGTTTCTTATCTATGCTCAATGCTTTTATCGTTTAACTCATTCGGTAGAAGATATTTGCCTTTGTCGATACGGAGACGTACGTGGAAGTCATGAACTGATAGGGAATTCCTTGATTAAGCAATACTACCTAGAGATAAAGGTAGGACGATCAATTGTATTTGCTTCTGTGATATATGCATTGCTAATTACTTAGGGAGACTAGAGATAGTAAACTAGTAATTAGTAATAGGCTCTTTTCGTCGAGAGATCGGGATTAGGGTAGGCAAAGAAAGTTTGCATGACAATTAGATAGTAAAGTGAATTAAATAAGAAAAGTAGATATAAGATGGCGGATAAGATGAAATTGTAAACCCCAACAACTCCATTCATTCATATATTCTCTTTGCTAATTGATTCACTTGCATTTGCATGTTTATTTCCGTTTTGCATACAACCACAAAATTATTTCTTTTTCAAGTCTTATAAGATCAATTTACATGAAAGATAAGGCCTAAAAGTCCTTTGGGAGAATGATATTTTGTCTTACCATCTATTATTACTTGATACGATCTGGTACACTTGTTAGGGGTTTAACAAGTTTTTAGCGCCGTTGTCGGGGACTCGTGGTTTAACTTTTCAAGTAGTGTAAATTGATTAAATTTGACTTGTTTGTATATATTTTGTTCTTGTTTTATTTTTATTATTTTATAAAAAGTGCTTCTAGGGTATTTGTTTTTTGTGCATGCAGGAAACTATTCATACTAGAAGTAAGAAAAACCAGCAACCGCTTCTTGAAGGACTATCAGACAGGAGGGGAAGGAGAGTCAAACGTCCATCTAGAGAATTATTTCCTTCTCCTGAGAGACTATTACAACCCTCACCAGAAGCTCTTACACAAGATCCAGAAGAGATGGCGGCTGAGCAACCTCCTCCCAGACGGACACTTTGTGATGCATCAAATGTTGTGGGCCCGTTTCATTTCAACAGTATAGCCATGCCAAGAGATAATACAACTAACATGGTGATGAACCCTGCGTTGATTCATCTGGTACAGGGCAACAAACTTCATGGTTTGTCAAATGAGAATCCTTATGATCATCTGACAACATTTAGTGAAATTTACAATACTGTAAAGATGACTAAAGTATCTGCTGATCGAGTAAAGCTTAGCTTGTTTCCTTTTTCACTAGGAGGCAATGCTAAGGCATGGCTAAACTCCTTTCTAGAAGGAACTTCCACTACATGGGAGACTGTGGCATCCAAATTCGTGAACAAATATTTTCCACATTCGAAAGTCATCCAAGGAAGGTTGGAAATCTCTTCATTTAAACAGGGCATGGAGGAAACTCTCGGACAAGCATGGGATAGGTTTAAAGGTCTATTGAGGAAGACGCCAATCCATGGGTTTGACAAGACAAAGATGGTGTTGGACGCCTCAGCTGGAGGTGATCTAAAGAGAAAGACTGAGGATGAGGCCTATGATATTATCGAGAGTATGGCTGCAAATGAACAGGAAACATACAGTGAGAGAGGCGCACCAGTGCAGAAGAGGGGAGTTTTGCATTTGCCTGCTGATGATGCTATGTTAGCTCAAAATCATCTTCTTACTCAGAAACTGGATAATTTAACGAAGATTCTGTCTCAGCTTCCAAAGGAGATTAGGAATGTCTCCTAAACTCAACAACTTTGTGACTTCTGTGGTGGTGACCATATTAATGGTCAATGTGCTGTGCCAGAAGAGATGCAACAGGAGGAAAATTATATGGGGAATCAGTTCCAATATAGGCAGGGAAATTTCAATCAAGGCAACTCTAACCAAGGTTGGAAAAACCATCCTAGTATTGGACAAACTCAAAATAACCCATCTGGACAAACAAGAGGCTTCTTTAACAATAAACCGCAGCAACCATCACCCTTGTGGCAGCAGGTGAATAGTTTGACAGAGAGTGTCAAAAGCCTTAATGATAGATGTGACAAATTTTTGAAGGTTTATGAGTCTCAACATGCAAGTGACCAAGCCAGTTTCAGATCTTTGGAGATGCAAATTGGTCAACTGTCAAAGAGGGTGGAAACCACATAGAAAAACCAATTTAGGGCTAATACTGATGTTAACCCTAAAGAGGAGTGCAAATTTGTTGTAACCAGGAGTAAGAGGAAAGCAGAAAAGGAAATTGTTGAAGTTGAGAGTAGTGAAGAGGAAGAAAGAAAAGAGATTGTTGAGCTAGAAAGTAGTGAGGGTGAAGAAGAAGAAGCGAGAAGAGATGGTCACAATGGGCAGTTTAGAGAGATTTTCAATCACGTGACTATGATGCCTTCAATGATTCAGCAGATTCCTGTTTACTCCAAGAGAATAGAATATTATCTTGGAGAGGTGATGAACCTTAATGAAGAAGAACAGGAAATTTCTATCCAACCTAAAAAGCGGACACATTCGCAAAAAATGAAGGATCCAAGGTGTTTGACTCTTCCGTTTGTTATTAATGATGTTGATGTAGGAGGAGCTATGCTAGATTCTGGATCTAGTATTAATATGATACCTAAGCGTTTCTTGAAAAAAATTGGAGGGTTAGTATTAAAACCATCTAATTTTACTGTGACAGTGGCAAATGGTTCTCCTAAAAAGCCGCTTGGTATGGTGGAGGATGTGATTGTTCGTGTTAAGCAACTAGAGTTCTTGGTTGACTTTATAGTCATGGATATGGAAACGGATGAAAGGATTCCAATGATTCTGGGAAGACCTTTCATGAAAACTTCAAAAATGCTTACTAGTGTCTATGACGGGAGAATCATGCTAAGAGATCAAGAACATGTGTTGACGTACAATGGCTCTAAAGAGAATAACATGAGAATAAAGAAGAAAGTCAGACATAAAAAGTCCAGAAGAGAGGCTGCATTTGGAGAGAGCACAGGTACTGATACTGATAGTTGTAACGTTTTGCTGGTACCTCTAAGTGAAGATATTGATAAAGGACGAACAATCCATCTTGAATCAAAAGAGGACTCACTGCGACCTGGCATAAAGGTTAAGTACAAGAAGAAGGAGTGGGTAGTGAAAGAACTGAAAGAGAAAGGAGTGGTGGAGATTGAAGCGCCATACTTCAGACGTACCAAGAAGGTGGATAGAAGAAAGCTGAGGATTTGGTGTACCAAAGACACCAATACGAAGGAGAAGACGTGATTTGCTAGAGGGCATAATATGTGTTGTAAAACATTAGTTTTAGTCTTATTTTATTTTGGACATGTAATTCTTGGATTTTTAAACAATTTTTGGGTAGCATTTACTGAGGGATGCTAATTTGTATGTATCTACTGAGGGATACATGTAAGTTCACTTACTAAAGGTGTTGGGAGGCACTTACTGATGAGTGCTAGAAGGTTTGGGTCAGGCTCGTGACGTTAAACAAGCGCTACCTGAGAGGCAACCAGTTGATTATTTTCTTGTTTTTAACTTTGTTCTAGTGCATGATTTGAATGTTGCATATGAGAGGGCAAGGGCATACAAAATTGAAAGTTGAAATCAAGTGCTATAGGTTTGATCACGCGAAGGCAAGCAAAGTGGAGAGAATTTTTTTTTTCGCTCACCGCTGAGCGATCCATTTGACCGCTGAGCGATGGCGGCGCAGACCCAGCACGGGCTTTTCAAAGCTCGGCGTTTTGGGGATTTATGCACTTTGAAAATTCCTCTTTGAAGTTCGCCTAAGCGGTCTCTACGAACCCTAGCACCTATCTTTCACTTTCAAGAGTTTTCCAAAGAGTTTTCCTCACTTTTCCCATCACCCACTCACAAAAATCTCATTTTTCAACCATTGCATTGTCAAAAGTTTGGGATTTTTGGTGAGAGCTTTGCATTGGGAGGCATTTATCATCATTGACAAAGAATTTTGCAAGCATCTAGAGGATCTCCATTCAAGTAAGTCATGCAATTTCATTCTTAGGATTTCTAGAATTGAAATTTGATGAAGAACATGTGTAGAAACATGAGAAATTAGGGCTTTGATTTCTATGCATGATTTGATGAAATAGAAAACTTTTGAACCGATTAAACTGCAAAAAATTTAGTCTGGAATTGAAAAATCTGTGATAGAGTGGAGATTAGGGCGTTTAGGAAAGGGTTATTAAAAAACCCTTGATGTCGCCGCTGAGCGGTCACTTTGGACGTTGAGCAGTGGGCGTCAGATTTGTGTGGTTGCTTGATTTTCTAATGTAAGGATGCTGAGGGGCCCTGTTCTTCCCTCAGTGTTCGACAGTGCTTGATTAGATGTATGATTGATGATTTGCTAACCTCTAATGATGAATTTCCTGGGATCATGGAATTGTATTTGATGTAGGAATGTCATCATCTTCAAGAAGCAGAGTGAAGACTCTTGGGAACAATTGGAAAGAGCTGGAGAGGCCGAGAAGATTTTATTCTCCTAGGTTCCTTTCCAAGAAACATGAGGAACATTATGTGACTGTGCAGGAGAGAAGACTGTTGATGGAGAGGATTAATAAATTGTATGGTTACATCTTGCTTAGTGAATTGATCATTCATAAGTAGAACATCTGTTGGAAAATATGTGATCATGTGAACTGAATTGAATTGAAAGCATGTATGCATCTTGATAAGATTCCACTGAAAATCTGAATTGAGTAACTCTTGTTGTGAGAAAAATGAATTTTGGAAATGTTGAACTATTTTGATGAAAAAGTGGAAACCATGTTCTGTTTTATTTGGTTGAGGACAAGCAAAGTTTTAAGTTTGGGGTTGTGATAACGGTTGGAAAACGTTATTTTTATACTTAAATTTGATAATATCTTTTTCTTTATTTAAAAAAAACGAAAAAAAAATAATATATTTTCCTCATTCTTCTCCTTATTCTTCTTCTCATTCTTCTCCTTATTCCTCTCCTCATTCTTCTTCTTATATTTCCATCTTCTATCTTTCTATCTATTTTCCTTTCTATTTTACTTTTTTATCTTCCTATCTTTATCTTTCTAAAAAAAAACAAAAATTAAAATAAAAAATAATATCTTTTATTGTTTTTTTAAAACGAAAAAAAATATATCTTTTACTGTTTTTATTTTTTTGGGCTAATTTTGTGCTCTAGTGCAGTGTTCTTTAGTGTGTGCAGGATAAGATTTGTATCAGGCGCACAAGATCATCAGGAGGCATATAAGGAAGGAGAATTGGTTCACCAACACCCTGATGTGAAAAGTGACAAACCCAAACCTGGCACACCAGTGAAATTCAAGAATAGGTTATGGGTTGTCAAGACTATTAAAGCAAACAAAATTCTGAAGATTGAGGATCCTTAGAAAATTCTTGAGATGTTGTTGGTGTCAAGGAGGAAGGAAGAACACCAACAGAAAATTTCAACAGCTACTGATGGGTGTTTGGGCTTTACCGGGTCAAGCTAATGACATTAAAAGAGCGCTTCCTGGGAGGCAACCCAGTTTCTAATTTTTTCTTTTTAATTGAATTATTTGTGTGGTGTGGATTTGGTTTTTTTTCTTGTTTGAGTTTTTTGTTTTAGGTTAAATGATTCTTCTGATGGCAGTGATGATAGCATCTACTAAGGGATGCTAGATGATTATGTATCTACTGAAGGATACAGGAAGGTACACCTACTGATGGGTAATGGTATGGTTTGCACCTACTGATGGGTGCTAGAAAGGTTTGGGTCAGGCTCGTGACATTAAACAAGCGCTACCTGGGAGGCAACCCAGTTGATTGATTTATTTTTGCATGTTTTAATTCTTGCTCTATTCGCATATGTGAGATAAGTGATTGGGAATTACTTAAAAATTAAATTTTGAAAGTTGAATTTGAAGGTTTAAAGGGTTAAAATGTTTTAAACAGAAAAAAAAGAGGGGTGTAAACCGCGCACTGCCGGACGGTGAACTCACCGCTGGGCGGTGGCGTCGCTGAGGAGTATATGTGTTTTAAAAAGATTATTTGATTTTTTTTACCTCTTAGGGCTCGCCCAAGCACTCTCTAATAGACCCATAACCTCTCTTTCACTTTCAAACACTTTTCCAAAGTTTTCCCATCACTTCTCCTACCATCCTCTCTCTTGAAAACCCAATTTTTATCAATTTTTCCATCCAAGTTTGGGGTTTTGTGAGAGCACAGTTATTTGGGGTTGATTCCTCCACATTCATTGGAAGAAATTTTGTGTTCTACTCACGCTTAATGAGATTTCTTGTGGTTTTGTGAATTGTACTTGATGCAGGAATGACATCCTCATCAGAGTTGGAGCAGCTGAAGCTCCAGTTATGGAGGAAGATGATGAGGAGCATGCACAACATCTACTGATGGATGTTATCTACACCAGAGCAGGATTTATTTTATATCTTTTGTTTTTGTATTTTGAACTTATTTGTTTCTGTTAAGTAGTATAGGATTGATGAACTTGGTTGGAAATTGTATCTGATGCAGTGCTTTGATATTGATATTTTTGCATGATTGGTATTGCTTGATGATGCTTTGATATTGATGATGTTGAGAATGTGCACAATATGCTGATATACAAGTGGTGGTTCACAAGCTATGTGAATAGATGCATTGTAATTTTGTGATTGTGATTATGAGGCTAAGCAGGGTATTTGATTGAATGATTGGAATAAGCTTGTGTGAGGTTTTGAGCTCCAGAGTTCTTATTGATATATTTTCTATCTACTAGAAGCATGAATGATTTTGCCTGAGTTTCTGTGATTGATTGAATTGCATGTATGTGTCATATGATCAAGGCCGTTTTTGATAAGCCCTTTTCGAAGCCAAAAATCTCATCCCACAGGAAAAAGAACATCTTATGTTCTACCCTTTTTGAACCTAAGCCTTAAACAGGATGAGAACCCTTGCTTTGAAAATCTTTGCCTTGAGTTAGGTTGAGAAATATTTTTGTGGTATTGTTAAAGGTTCAAGTTTGGGTTGTTGGGAGAATTGAAAAAGAAAAGAAAAGTTAGACATTGATCTTATGTGTTGAAAAGAAAATGCATGAGAAAAGATCAAAAAGATAGAAAAAGCAAAGCATGAAAAGAAAAGCTCAATGTGAAGAAAAGGGAAAGTGGGAATGAGTGAGATTGGTAAAAAGAGAGTTTGTGCTTGAACTATGAATGTATAGATAACTCTCTTAACTCAAGGGTTTTGTGATGTAGAAAAACCAATTATCCTTGTTAGCCCAACCACATTATAAGCCTTGAAAATTCCTTGTGATGACATGTGTATGTGATGATGTTTGATTGTGGTAAATGAAAGGCAATTTTGTTCTAGTGACATGTAGATAGTAGAGGGAAGGAATGGCCTCTATACACCTTTGAGTGAAACACTTTTGAGTGCTTGAGTATCTGGTGAGGAATGATTCCATGACTTCATGATTATATCTATGCTTAGCTAATTGATCATTAATGAGAATAGCATCTGTTGAAAGATTATGTGATTGTGTGAATACCATAATGAGTAATTTGAATCAAAAGCATGTGCACATCTTGACTAAATTATATTGATGAGCTGATTTGAGTGATTACTTATCTAGAAAGAAAGATTTTGGAATATTTTGAACCATTGTGATGATTGGTGGAAGATTAAGTTTCATCTTGTTTGCTTGAGGACAAGCAAAGTTTCAAGTTTGGGGTTGTGATTTGAAAAACCGTTATTTTCATACTTAATTTTGATATCAAATGCATCCTTGTTGACTTAGAAACTTGCTTGGAATCATGATTTTTCTTTACTTTTGTGAATAAGAGAGCTGAGGATATGTTTTATGATTTTATCAATAAATTCCCTTGATTTTGTAGGTTTTTGGAATGATTTGAAAGAAGGGTTGAAGTACCAAGGGTTGCAGTGCAGAAAAGTCAAATAGAATGCAGGATATTTTGGTATGTTTAAGCTATTTTACTTCCATCATTGACTTATTTTTGTTGAACATGCTTTAACATTAATTTTCTTTTTAACAGGAAAATTGGGTTATTCCTAATGATGAGAGGATAACTAAGAAGATTTTATCCTACATTGGAAACCGGTGGAGGGACTTCAAGATGAGAATGACACATCAATTCGTCTTTGGCTCTAAACAGAACGACAGTCCTTGTTCAAAATATAAAATAACTAAGGAGGAGTGGGTGAAGTTTAAAGAATCTAGACTTACTCCTGAGTGGCAAGTATGGTTTTTAATATTTTTCTCTAGTCACAGAAGATGTTAATTTGTGATTTATCCTTAATGATTTTCAGTTTTTCACAGGTGAAAAGGATAGTCGCTCAGGAAAGGTAGAGGCTTAATGATACACCAAACGTATTGTCACGTGGTGGTTATGCGTTATTAGAGAAAAAGATGAGAAAATGTCGCGCTGAGGAGTTAGATCTTGAGTCACCTGACCTAGCACCTCCACCAGCTAGACATGAATTGTGGAAGGGTGCATAGACCAAGTCTAATGGCCAGTTTACATCCCAGTCTGCTCAGTGGCCATCGGACGATATATTGGAGGAGGCCAAACCATTCATGTTGCTCCTTTATTGCCCACTGACACGCGGGTAAGGATTGATGATGTTAGAGACCCCCAGGCTTGAGTGTCAGTGCCTACATCTGAAATCCAATTCATGGGGGAGGCCTTAGGCACATTTATAGCTTGGCCTAAGGCTATGATCTTGCCATATTATGGCCCACCATCGGTATTATATTCTTATTTTTATTATGTTAAATCTTCAATTTATAAATAAATGATTCCTAACTTTTGTAATTGTGACTTTCAGGTCTACAGACCTTAGAAACAAACGATGGCTCAACCTGAGGCTCGTGAGGAAGCAGAAGACGATGATCCTCTATCCATATTGACCTCGAGATTAAATAAGTTGAGAAAAGGAGCATCAGTAGGGCTGTAGTGGGAGTTAAGAACATTTTGCCTTGAGTCCCATATTTCATTGTATATTAATTTCGATGATGCATTTGAGATCATTGGTGGACAAACAATGTTGAACATTGCATGCATACAACTATGGTCCATGTAAGTTTTTTATTTGTTATTTTCCAATTTGTATATTAGTATTATTACTTTTTAATAAATATACTTAACTTTAATTTTATAGGTACATGGACACAATCGCAGTAGAAACAGGTCGGGCGTCAGTTTATGGCTTTCTTGAACCTCAGATCATTCAACCATCTGGAAACACATTAGATTCCAGAAACAAATATATCCAAACATGGATGACCGAGTCTAACAGAGAGATATATATCGTGTCATACATTCATGCGTACGTGTTTCCCAATATTGTCAACTTTTATCAAATTTTAATCAATAAACTCACTGGTTGTTGGTACATGATAGGCGCCATTGGCAAGTCATGGTGATCATTCCAAACGTAAGTATTACATTTATTCTTATCAATTCATTAATTATGATATTAATATATTAACTTATGTTTCTAATGTTTCAAATGTTTCAAATTTGTTAAGAGTTCTGGCTGGGACAAGAGGACAACAAATTAATATTATATATCCTAAGGTTGGAATTCCTTGATCTTTAACCTTTAATTTTCGTAGTCAAATTTAAACCATTACATTTGACTAAGTTCTTTCACATGTTTAGTGTAATAAACAAAATGATTCATGGGCATGTGGCTACTACATCATGTCGTGGACGAAGGCAATCATCCGAGCAGGAATGAGAGGAGATTGGACTGAGGTAGAAATTTACATTTGAAAATCTTGCAAATATAAATAAACTTTTGACACTAAAATGAATATAATTGTAAAGTTTCCTTCCTTGATTTTGCAGCGGTTTAACACTACCTCTACATTATCAGATGAAGTAATAAAAACGATAAGAAAGGAATGGGCAGAATATTTGAATAAAAATTTTAAATAGCTATAACTTTAGATTTTTCCTTTGATGATAGTAGCATTTGCTTAGCTTTTTAGTTTTACTTGTGCAACTTTTAAACTGTGAATAGACGTATACTGTGAATAAATTATTGTGAATAGATGAATACTGTGAATAGATGAATGAAAAACTGGGTTCTTTTAAGTTTTGATGATAGCATTAGCGTCTTTTAGTTTTACTATTTAAACTGGGTTCTTTTAGGTTTTGATGTATACTGTGAATAAATTATTGTGAATAGATGAATATTATGAATAGATGAATGGAAAACTGCGTTCTTTTAAGTTTTGATCATAGCATTAGCGTCTTTTAGCTTTACTATTTATTTAGAATTGATTAATTGATGATAGCATTGTTTAAATTAATTAATTTTGTGAATATATATGAATTTGAAAACTGGTTTCTGTATTTTAGGTTTGGTTAAATGATCTAAAATGAACCGAATTTTAAAAAAAAAGTACCGAAGGTAACATCGAATTATACACTATTGGATGTTAATATAAGTATCTTAGCGTCGAACAAGGCGATGAATGACATTCATAAAATGTAGTGGATAACGATAATATATAATACAACGCTGGGCTACGACTCAACGAGAGTAACGTCAACTTTCAACATGTTCGACGTGAACCTTACATTCATTCACTTTATAATCGACGTCAAATATTCCTTTCAATATAAATATTTATTCAAAAATTGACGTCACCTTTGCACTTTGACGTGAACTTTACGTCAACAATCTTCTACGCCGACGTTAACGTTACGTCAGTTCCCCCGATCATGTGACGAGAAATCTTTCTTTAAAAATAAATATTTATTCAAATATTGGACGTCACACTCTATACTATTCGACGTATCGTAACGTTGATCTACATAAAAGACGTTAACATTACGTGAAGTACCCATATATGTGACGTAAAGAAGTTTGAGTAACGTCAACTGGTAATATTCGGCGTAAAATTTACGTCTCCCGCTATTACGTCAGACTCAACGTTCAAAACTAACAAACCTAATAGGTTGTTTTTGTACTAGTGTTTTGCTTTTGCTTTTCAAGTACTCATTGCTCAGTTCAATGCTTTTTCTTTTTCTTTTTCTTTTCTCAATCTTTCCAGCAACCCCAAACTTGAACCTTTATCAACACCCCACAAATGTTCTCAACTTAACTCAAGTTAAAGATTTTCAAAAAGGGTTTTTGGAACATGCATAAGGCTCAAGGTTTAAAGGTTAGAACAAACTGTTCTCTTTTCAGTGAACAAAAATCATGTCAAAGCTGAAAGAATAAAGGATAACAAAAGATGGCCTTGATCGTATGAAACCTGCAAACAAGTAGTTCAATCACAGAAAATTTGGGCAAAATCATTCATGCTTCCCAAGTAATAGCAATTATTCACAAAAACTCTGAAGCCCAATGTAACGCCCCAGCAAGTTACAGGGAATATTGATTGCCCCCACACATCAACATGAGGCTTTCCAATGTGGTTTGTCCTCACTCGCACACTTGTCACCCAACCCTAAATTACTCCAGGCTAAGAACACTTAACCATGGAGTTCTTATGGGTTAGGCTATTGAAAAGAAAATGCATTTGTTGATATGAGTAGCAAAATCAATTCCTTTAAGTTATCCTTCAACTGTATAGTCCCACACCTATACAATCTCTAGATCCCTCTCATTCCGGTGTATGTTCTATTCTTCCATTTGCCCCTTTCATTGGAAGCCTGCCAAGAGTCGCCCTTTGTTTGTGCCTCTTTGATAACGGTTTAAAACACCTTTATTTGTGATATGATTTTCATACCAAAAGCACCCTTTTTCACTTAGAAGCTTGCTTGGACTCATCCTTTTTGAATAAATTGTGTGAATAGGAGGGTTGAGGTTGATTTCAATGATTTTATGACTAATTCCCCTTGTTTTGATAGAGATTGAGGTAATACTGGAAAAAGATATGAAAGACCAAGAAAAGGGAGCTAAGAAGGGTCAAAAAGGCACCAGAAGGAGGGAAAACACGCAGCCTGGGTGATGGGGAACTGCATACCTAGAGAGAATAGACTAAATGACATACAAGAGAATGGAAAGGAAATAAAAGCGGAAAAGAGTAGAGAAAAGGAAACTTATGACTTGAAGACACACCACTTGAAGAAGGCTCCAAGATAAGTGCCAAAGGAGGACCGCAACTCGCTTTGGGCAAGATAAGGTCTTCCTAAAAGGGACTAAAGAGACAAAAAATGATCTCAAAAAAGGAATGGAAATTTGCAATTCAACTCAAGAATTCAATTGATTCAAAGGTTTGTACAAAGAATCCCCCTAGGTTGCTATATATAGTTTTTGGAGAGACTTGGATGAAGAGATTTAAGAGATATGGGACTTAATGCCAAGGTCTGACCAGCAGCGTCCCTAGGCCTTTCTTAGCCCCACATTGCTTAATTCTCTCATTCCAAGAGGCTTTATAAGCTTCCTAGCAACCTAAAGTTCAAAGAATGAAAGCTAGCTAAGACTACTTGTACTACAAGCTATGGAAAATGAATTACTCTTCTTTTCTTCTAAGTCCAAGCTATGTGTAGTTCCACATTGCTTATACTAAAGGAAAATGAAGATTTTATAAACGTTTCCTCTCTAGAAATGAAACGAAAGCACAAGAGGCAAAATACAAGCCCATGAAACCTATATTATTCTTTTTATACTTTTTGTCACTCTGAAAACTCTTCATTGTTGCCCCATCTATGATCATATCATCCCCCCCAGGTTGGAGAGGATTCGACCTCGAATCTTGAAAAACCTGCAACAAAGAGAGATTAATGACCTATTTGGTTTATAATCCAAACGAACTTCTCTTGGATCAAATGTTAACCTGCAAAAGACATCAAACATTTTATGAATGAATTGAGGTTTAGCAAACAATGTATACAGAAAAGGAATATTTAAAGAATGGGTTTTTGAATATGATTTATTTTCTTAGGGAAAACTAAAATTCCATTTTTAGAAAAACTTTTATTTTTGTCTTGAGTTAAGTGCAAAAAAGAATACAGTAACTCAAGATGTGGGTTGGAAATGGTGTGTGAAGAAGTGTTAATAAGAGATGAGAAAGGTGGGATATTTTCACAAAAGGTTGGAGGAAAAGAAGAAAGCTTAATAATTGGAGAAAAGTGGAAGGATGGAAAAACTCCCCTAAATTTGCTTGAATCCTGTAGAATGATGGGAGTGGAAGGTACCTTCAGTAGCACTTCTTGTGTATCTAGGACATTTTCCTTCTCCTTTTCTCTCACAAGTTCCTCTTTCTCTTTCTTTTCTCTCTCCTCTCTTACTTTCCTCTCATTTTCTACTTTTGCTCTCTCGTCTCTTTGTCTCCTTTCTTCTTGTACTCTTTCCTCTTATTTATCTTGAATGTCCTTATTTAAACAATGAAGCATGTCATTCTCTTGTTCTTTACTTGATGAGGAAGAGGAGCTATAAGTGTGTGTAATTAAGGAAGAGGTAGACTTATTAATGACAATTTCTTCTTCCCTAATGCACACTACCCATTTTTTAGGACAAGAAGATGCTATATGACCATGCCCTAAAAATTTAAAAAATTTGATATGGCTAGGTCTAGAAGGAGATTAAGGTGGGGAGGAGGAATGGTTAGAAGAAGAATGAGGACAAGATTTGTTAGTGGGCTCCTTAGAAAAATCCTTGGCTTTATCCTTTGATGATGAGGATTTGTAAAAACATCTCTTGAAGATTTGGAAAATTTGTTGTGACAATTTTCTTTTTTCAAGAGTTTCTTCTCTACTTTCATGGCCCTATGAACCACTACATCTAAAGTCTCATCATCATGGAATTCAATTATATCTTGGATATTACTATTAAGTCCACTAATAAATCTAACTATTTTTTCATGATTATTTTCTTTAAGGTTAGTACGATGTAGGAGCACTTCGAGCTCGCGAGCATACTCCTCCACACTTCGTCTATCTTGAGTAAGCCGTTGGAGCTTAATCAAGAGGTCCCTATGGTAGTATGGAGGTACAAAACGTTCGTACAAAATGTCCCTGAAATGTTCCCATGTACTTGCGAGTGAGGCCATGGTTAAGTTTCTCCTACGTAGCCATTGTATGGCATATCCCTCTAAGGCTAAACAAACTAACTTTACAGGCAAATGTCCATCTACACTATACAAGTCAAAATTTTTTTCTACTTTAGCTATCCACTCTAAAAATATACTAGGATCGGCTTCTCCCTTGAAACTTGGTAAAGTCAACTTCGGCAATGCAAGGTTAGGATCCAAATCTTTGTCTTCTTGTTTTTTTCTTGGAGGAACCATCATCATGACCATGAGATTGCTTTCCTTTGGCCTTTGCATCCGTGTCCAGCTGTTTGCTAATGGCATTAAGTTGATGTTTAATGTGTTGAAAGGAATCAAGTTGATGTTGCATTTGTTGGAAGGTCTTCATCAAATCAAATTTGCTAGAAGGGCTTACATGGTGGCTAGCTTCATTGGAGGAAGCACGACTTGAACCTGCAAACATTTTTAAAGCAAACAACCACAAAAAACTAACACCAAAATAGGTTAGAAACAATTTTCAATCACGATAAGGCAGTAGCCACAAATCAGCTCACGGTTTCACTCAAAAGAAGTAAGTAGATGGCTTCAAAACTCACAGGAAAACTGGCTAACAAAATAAAGCAAGAGCAGCACCCTTCTTTCAAAATAGTAATTTGTCTCACAAGTCCACTTTGAGAATACCAACTCAAGGTTAAAGCAAATGGAAAGATGTACAATCCAACCTCAATACAAAGAAGCCAAATCAAGACAGCACATGGTAGAAGCCAACAAATGAATGAAAACTACAAGACAAATGATGAAACTTGAACCTAAAAAATCAAAAAACTTGGCACAAAATAAAGGACATTATTCTAAAGATTTTAGGAAGACAAAAAAGTAAGAAAAATGGAATCAAAACAATGACACAAATTGAACAGGACAGCAAACAAAATTAACACAACTAAGAAGCAAAATCACACCAACATGCTAGGCATACATGAAGAGTAAGATCTAATTAATGATGGAAATAATTTGGCAAATCTCAAACATATATATTCCGTATTTTTAATGATAAAAGAGGCTTGAAAAGGATGTATCAAACACACAAAACAGTGAAGAATTGTCTCGGCCCATACCAGCAAAATTAATGCACACAGATTAGAGAATTGGTATTTTTAATATAGTATCCACAGGCGAATTTTTGGATGTCTCGGCCAAGCAATATTAAAGCAGAAAAGTGTGTTTGATTAAAAGCATAGTTAGACTTGTTTACTGCCTCAATTGGTACAGGACATATAAGAAAGATTCACACACTTAAATCCAATGATGATCAAACTCAATTCAGCATACAAAACATGAGATAGAAAAAGATTCTTAGCTATGCAATTTCAGAAATTACTCTAGCAAACTCCCAAAGAGGAACAAACATATGAGTCAATTCAAAGCTAATAAGTAAGAAAAAACATATACAATACAGCCAAGACAAGGAATTAAAGCTGGAACAACAAGCAAAATGGAAGAAGGACACCTACTTGTTGAAGACCTCCAATAGCATTGTTGTTGTTTGAAGAAATTACTGCTTGTACAAGTCTCTGGATAGCCACGGTTCAGCACCTCTAAGCTTTGATTTGAAGTGTTGATTCCTTGCTTAAGAGTGTGGTGAGCTTCTAGCACCGTCCATTGAACAATTCCAGCCAGCACAATAGCCAAAGAGCAAGCAACAATGCAAAACAGTGGAGTATTATATCAACAACAGAATATTGGATGAACACAGTACAAAATGAATTTTAACAAAGTAAAAAATAGGCATGAAAATAGACATATGGACGAAACTTTTAAAAAAAAAATTGCATGTAAAACGGATGAGAAATGAGTTCAAAGAAAGACACACAAACTGACAGTAATTTCACGCTGACGTTGGGCGGAAATTTTTTAGCTAAGTGAAATTAAAGCATATGTAAGCTATTCTACTCTAGCATGCAATTCCTAAGAGATCAAAAACCTAAGGCTCATGATACCACATGATGGGGAAGTGCATACCTAGAGAGAATAGACTAAATGACATACAATAGAATGGAAAGGAAATAAAAGCGGAAAAGAGTAGAGAAAAGGAAACTTATGACTTGAAGACACACCACTTGAAGAAGGCTCCAAGATAAGTACCAAAGGAGGACTGCCACTTGCTTTGCGCTAGATAAGGTCTGCCCAAAAGGGACTAAAGAGACAGAAAATTATCTCAAAAGAGGAATGGAAATTTGCAATTCAACTCAAGAATTCAATTGATTCAAAGGTGTGTACAAAGAGTCCCCCTAGGTTGCTATATATAGTTTTTGGAGAGACTTGGATGAAGAGATTTAAGAGATGTGGGACTTGAATGCCAAGGTCTGACCAACAGCGTCCCTAGGCCTTTCTTAGCCCCACATTGCTTAATTCTCTTATTCCAAGAGGCTTTATAAGCTTCCTAGCAACCTAAAGGTCAAAGAATGACAGCTAGCTAAGACTACTTGTACTACAAGCTATGGAAAACGAATTACTCTTCTTTTCTTCTAAGTGCAAGCTATGTGAAGTCCCACATTGCTTGTACTAAAGGAAAATGAAGAGTTTATAAACGTTTCCTCACTAGAAATGAAACGAAAGCACAAGGGGAAAAATACAAGCCCATGAAACCTACACTATTCTTTTTGTACTTTTTGTCACTCTGAAAACTCTTCATTGTTGCCCCATCTATGATCATATCACCGGGCGTCTAGAAGCGCAGCTGAAGCGAGAAAAATCGACGTCCGCCGCCCGGGCGGCGAAGCTTCGTAGCCTGAGCAACAATTTTCGACGCCCAAGCCTTACATGTCCCTCAATTCATGCCCGGGCGGCCCCTCTTCAACGCTTGAGCGTGAATTCACGTATATCGGGCCCTATTTCTTCTCTGTCTTGATTCTTTTGGACCAGGCTTCATTCTGGCACGCCTCTGACACTCTTTAAAGGACCCTGGGGCCTAGGTTTTGCATCCCTGGTAGAGAAGAGCATAGCAATACACTCTTAGCCCCTTCTTAATCTTCTATTCTCTTTCTTTCTTCCATTGTTCATAGTGTTCCCCCATGTCTATGGGGACCTAATTTCTATTTGTTGTTGGGGAATGATGTAACTTTGTAAACTGTCATGTATTTGAATTGATTCTTAATCCCATATGCTTTTTTCATTAATTGTTAGAGTAATTCATTTGTTTTATTCTTGCTTATACAATAACATTATTTATGAATTGCATGAGTGCCAGGAGGTTCCTTTCAATTCAGGTTCTTTTTGAATTACTCCTAAGGGTTATATTTCTCAAGAATGAGGGTGTGAGTCTTAGTCATGTTAACCTCTTGATCTTCACATCTTTTTACCAGGAATTCTAGGAATTGTATGAACTGGTAATTAGGAACATGCTTATTTACCGAGGGATCGGGTTTAAGTGGTTTAGTGAGGGACGTTGGCATTAATGCATAAAGAAGATTTCTGATATACATGAAAGGGAACTTGGTGAAATCTAACCCCAACAACGTATCCATCTCATATAAATCAACCTCCGTTCATCTCTGTGCTATTTTGCCATTGATCAATTGCATTTTATTTTATTTTATTATTTTTGCCCAAACCCAATTATCTTTTTTTTTATTTTTAAGGCTTAATTAATCCTGTTTTCACATAATTGTTTAGCGTCGAGAGTCCTTTGGGATACAATACTTAGTCTTACGATTTTATATTACTTGTGCGACTCGGTACACTTGCCAATTTGTCCCAACAAGTTTTTGGCACCGTTGTCGGGGACTCACGGTTTAAGCTATTCTATTTGTGTGATTCTTGATTAATTTTGACTTTATTTTAATTTATTTTCTTATTTTTATTTTTCCCATTTTTAATTTTTATTTTTCAATCCCTAATTTTTATTTTTTCTTTTTTTTATTTTTGTACTAACAATCTCTCTCTAGAATTTTTGTGTAGGGTCTTAAAGGAGGCCAAAAGGAGATAGATTATCTAGAGAACCTTCCCTAGAGAAAATTTCACAAGCCTCACAATATGATCTAACAAGGATGCAATTCTACCAAGATAATTTCAACTACTGGTGGGAACCTCACTCAAGCACAAATCAAATTCAATATGGGAAAGTTGGTGGACTATTCATAGACCACCACAAGCTAACAGTGCTACAAAGCTTGAAGAGACCCTTCAGTGGTTCATGCAAGAATCTATCTCAATTCAGGAAAGCACTCAAGCAGCATCCGAAAGGATGGAGGCATAGTGTAAATTCATAAATCAAGAGTTGGATAATCTTGAGAGTTATTTGAGAGATGACCCTAGTAAGGAATGCAAAGATGTTTTCATTCAAAGTGGCAAGGTTTCTGATGAGGAGAGAGAAAAAGAAGAAGAAAAGAAAGAGGATGAGAGAAAAATAGAGGGAGAAGAAAAAGAATGTTTGAGTGAAAAAGAAAAGGATGTAGAGGAAGAAAAAGAAGGGGTTGAGAGAGAAAAGAAAAAAATTAAGAGAAGACCTTTGTGCCCTAAGGAGTGTCCCAAGGAGAAAAAGAGAGAGGGGAAGGATGAAAGCAAAAAGAAAGAATCATATGTAAAACCCCTTCCTCACCTAAAGAAGGATCATAGGAAGAAACAGGAGAAACAGTTTGAGGGTTTCATGGAAATCTTCAAAGAAATTGGAGATTAAAGTTCTTATGATTGGGACACTGCAACAGGTTCCTGGTTATATTAAATTCCTAAAAAAATTCAACAAAAAGAAAAAATATCTTGAACCTAGTTCCTGAATTATTTTATATTTTATTTTTTTTTTATTTTTTTTATTTTATTTTATTTTATTTCATTTTATTTTATTTTATTTCGTTTTATTTTATTTTATTTTATGTCATTTTATTTTATTTTATTTTATTTTATTTATTTTATTTTATTTCTTTTTTATTTTATTATTTGTGGGGTTTGGATTTGATTTTGTTTTTGTGTGTTTGAGTTTTTTTTAGGTTATGCGCTGCTTCTGATGGTAGTATTGATAGTGTCTACTAATGGATGCTAATGAAGAAGAGAAAGATTAACATCTATTAAAGGATGTTGATGAGAAAGATTTGCATCTACTGATGGATGCTGAAAGCGTTTGAGAGAGCATCTACTAATGGATCCTGTTATAGAAGATATGATGGTGCAAATCAACAACTTGAGATTCCTGGTGGACTTTGTGGTGTTAGAGATGGAGGAAAATGTGGATATCCCTATTATTCTGGGAAGTCCGTTCATGAAGACGGCCAAAGTAATCATCAATGTTGATGAGGGTACCATAGCTCTCAAGGACCAAGAAAAGGAGGTGATATTCAATGCATGCAATACTAGGCAGCAAGCCCAAGTGAAGAAAACCAGTCCTAAAGCTGCATTTAAAGCTGAACCCGGGACTAACACCAAGGCTGCCAAATCAAAAAAGAAAGGTAAAAATTGTTTTCTGTCACAGGTGAATGAAGAGGAAAAAGATAGCAAAGGAACAAATGTTCACCAAAGCCCTCTAAAGGAGCATGAAGGACTGATACCAGGCTTGCTTGTACAGTTTAACAAAAAACTCTAGGTTGTGAAAGAACTTAGAGATGATGGGCTGATAGAGATTGAATCTCCTACTTCTAGGAGAACGAAGAAGGTGAACAGGAAAATGCTGAAGACCAGTTGGTGTGCTGAAGGAAAAGATGATGCCAAAATAAAAGATGTGACATGAGCTTATGGGTCAAGCTAGTGACGTTAAAGAAGCGCTTGCTGGGAGGCAACCCAGTTCTTTGAACTTTTAATTTTTAAATTTTTGTTTTTGTTTTAATTTATGCTTTTGTTTTATTTTATTTTATTTTTATTGTGCTCTTGTTGAATGAACTAAACTGCTTTGATTGAACTGTACCTATTTTGTGTGATAAGTTTTGCTTTATGAGATTCTAGTGTTTGATGGATGTTGAGATGATGCATGATAAGTGATGAATCCCAATTTGTGAGACAGGTGCTTGAGATAAAAGTTTGATAAAGATACTGAGCAGGATGTTTTTCTAAATTTTGGAACTTGTGAGTTTACCTGTGTCAGTTTTAGGGCTTCAGAGTTGTTTTTAAATAATTGTTATTACTTTGGAAGCATGAATGATTTTCCCCAAATTTTCTGTGATTGAACTACTTGCTTGCAGGTTCCATATGATCAAGGCCATCTTTTGTTATCCCTTATTCTTTCAGCCTTCACATAATTTTTGCCCACTGAAAAGAGAACAATTTGTTCTAAGCTTCGAACCTTAAACCTTATGCATGTTTGAAAAACCCTTTTTTGAAAATCTTTACCTTGAGTTAAGTTGAGAACATTTGATGAGGTACTGATAAAGGTTCAAGTTTGGGGTTGCTAAGTGGCAACCCACTTCTCTAGGCAGTGAGCAATCAAAAGAAAAAGCAAGAAGAAAGTAAATACAAAAGAAAAGAAAAAGTGAGAAAAGAAAATTCAAAAGAAAAGAAAAAGCTCACTGCAAGGGATAGCTGAGAAAAAGAAAGAGAGTTTGTTCCTAAATGCTAACAGAGAGAAACAGAGAGAAACACCACCCCATACACCTGTAAGCTGAGTGAGACACTTTTGAGTTTTTGAGTGAAACACTTTCCCTGGTGAGGAATAATTCTCTGACTTTCTGATTGCATCTGTGTATGGTTGATTGATCATTCTTAAGGATAGCACTGATAACGGTCTCAAAACCGTTATTTTCATTCATAAATTTGATATTAAAACACACCCTTTGTAGCTTAAAATGAGCTTAGAATCAAGTAAAACTATTAAGTTGTGTTACATGAGAGTCAAAAGTTGTTTTTAGAGATATTATGCTTGTTTTGCAGGATTTTGGATGAAAATTGAAGATGGCAATGAAGTAGGAAGTTCATAGACTCAAGAATAAAGAAGAAAAAGGAAGAAAAGAAGAGTTTGTGAACCGCTCAGCAGTAAAATCCACCGCTGAGCGTCCTAGTGCAAGGAAAAGTTGTTGTCTGGCGTCTAGGCGGTGACGCTGAGCGTCTAGAGCAACAAGAGGCAAACCGCTCAGTGGTCAGTTTAGGTGCCTGGGCGGTGGCGTGTCTTAAGGCAAACCGCTGAGCGACGAATTTAGGCGCCTAGGCGGTTGTTTGTTTTTATATTTTGGATTCTCAGATCTTTCTGTTATCTTTTTGGCTTATATATAGCCTTAGTGCGAATCCAAATGTAATTCTTTTGGCAGGGAACAAAGTCCACAACAGCTTTACACCTTTGGAGGAGATTTCTTGGATGCTTAGGCTCCACTTTATCAATTCTAGGGTTTGCTTTTTCCATTCTTCCATTTAGTTCATCTAGTTTCACCATGATTATGGTGAACTAAACCCTTTGTTGTTGGGGAACAATGTAATCTTTCGAAACTCTCATATATTGAAATTTTTTTTTACTCTATATGCTTGCATATGCTTGATTTATCAATTGTTGGGTTCTTTACCTTTGCTTAATGCTTCTACCGTTTAACTCATTCGGTAGATGGTGTTTGTCTTTATTGATACGGGGACATACAGTAATGTCATGAACTGGGGAGAATTCCTTGATTATGTTAATACCGCCTAGGGATAAGGGTAGGACTATCAATTGTATTTTGCTTCCGCTCATTATGCATTATTAATTACTAGGGGAGGCTAGGGATAGCAAGTCGGTAATTAGTAATAGGCTCTTTTCACCAAGGGATTGGGTTAAGGGTAGACCAAGAAAGTTTGCATGGCAATATGATAAATAAGCAAAGTAAATAAGAAGAGTAGATATATGAGGGTGGATAAGATGAAATTGTAAACCCCAACAACCTCATTCATTCATAGTTTCTCTTAGTCAATTGAATTCTTGCATTTGTATATTTATTTCTGTTTTGCATTTAAACCATTCAAAGTATTTTCTTTTACTCAAGTCTTAAACAATTTGTTTACACGAAAGATAAGGCCTTAAGAGTCCTTTGGGAAGAACGATATTGGGTTTACCAATTATTATTACTTGATACGATCTAGTACACTTGCCAGGGGTTTAACAAGTTTTTTGCGCCGTTGTCGGGGACTCTTGGTTTTACTTTTTCAAGTAGTGTAAATTGATTAATTTTGACTTGATTGTTGATATTTGTATATATTTTGTTTTTTTTTTTTCAACAGGAGGCTAGACATAGTAGAGCAAGAAAAATACTCAACCTCTTTTTGACGACTTAAGTGAGATAAGGGGAAGAAGGAGATTCAGACGCCCATCTAGGGATTTATTCCCTTCTCCAAGCAGATTATTGTCACCTTCACCAGATAGAAGAACAGGGGAGATGGAAGAACAATTTCCTCCAAGACGCACATTGGCAGATCAATCTAATGTTGTAGGTCATTTTCACTTTAACAACATAGCCATGCCTACGGATCAAACGTCCAACATGGTGATGAATCCAGCACTAATACACCTAGTACAAGGCAACCAGTTTCACGGTTTGTCAAATGAGAATCTGTATGATCATTTGACCACGTTTAGTGAAATCTGCAACACTCTGAAGATGGCAGGTGTATCATATGAACGAGTAAAGCTTAGCTTGTTCCCATTCTCATTAGTGGGCAATGCTAAGGCATGGCTTAATTCCTTTCCTGAAGGAACATTCACCACATGGGAGACTGTGGCTACAAAGTTTGTCACTAAATATTTTCCACAGTCCAAAGTTACTCAAGGGAAGCTGGAAATTTCATCATTCAAGCAGGGTATGGAAGAGACTTTAGGTCAAGCATGGCAGAGATTTAAGGACTTGCTGAGAAAGACGCCAACCCATGGTTTTGACAAAACCACCTTGGTTCTTACATACCTTGGAGGATTGAACACTCAGTCAAAGATGATGCTTGATGCCTCAGCTGAAGGCAATGTTAAACAGAAGACTGAAGATGAGGCACATGAATTGATAGAAAATATGGTTGCTAATGAGCAAGAAAATTACAGTGAAAGAGGCATACCTACACAAAAGAGAGGAGTTTTGCACTTGCTTGCAGATGACGCTATGCTAGCTTAGAACCATCTTCTGACTCAAAAGCTAGACAATTTAACAAAGATTCTCTCACAACTTCCTAAGGAGATTCATAATGTTTCCCAAACACAACAGCTATGTGATTTTTGTGGTGGTGACCATATCAATGGTCAATGTGCTTTGCCTGAAGAGATGCAGCAAGAAGCTAATTTTATGGGAAATCAATTTCAAAACACCTACCAAGGTAATGCCAAACAAGGTTGGAAGAATCATCCAAGTATTAATCAGGCATCAAATTTCCCATCAGGGCAAACATGGGGTTTCAGGCAGCAGCAACCTTCACCTCTGTGGCAGCAGGTCACCCATTTAACAGAGGTTGTCAGAGACTTAAATGATAGATTTGATAAATTCTTGAAGGTTTATGAGTCTAATCAAGCAGGTAATCAAGCCAGCATCAGATCTTTAGAGATGCAAGTCGGGCAGTTGTCAAAAAGGGGAGATACCACTGAGAAGCACCAATTTAGGGCTAACACTGATGTTAACCCTAAAGAGGAATGTAAAGCTCTTGTTACAAGAAGTAAGCGAAAAGTTCAAAGGGAAGTTGTGGAGATTGGAAGCAGTGATGAGGAAGAGGAGAAAAGAGAAGTCATTGAAATAAGCAGCAGTGAAGGTGAGAGAGAAGAGGAAGAAAAATTCAGTCACAATAGACCATTTATAGAAAACCAAGTGATTGTGGTGCCTTCTGTAATCCAACAAATTCCTGCAAGGATGAAATTTTATCTTGGAGATATGATAGATTTTGATACAGATGAAGATGAGCAAGAATTTGAAGTTCAACCTCTAAAAAGGAATTATCCGCCTAAGGTAAAAGATCCAGGTTGTTTGACACTTTCATGTATTATAAATGATTTTGAGGTAGAAGGAGCCATGATAGACTCTGGATCCAGCATTAATATGATGCTTGGACGGTTCTTGAGAAAGATTGAAGGGTTGACATTAAAACCGTCTAATCTTACTGTGACGGTGGCGGATGGTTCCAGTAAAAAGCCACTAGGTATGGTGGAAGATGTGGTAGTGCGTATGGAGCAGCTGGAGTTTTTGGCTGACTTTCTAGTTATGGGCATTGAAGATGATGAGAGGATTCCAATTATTCTTGGAAGACCTTTCATGGCTATGTCTAAAATGTTCATTAGTGCCCATGATGGAAGAATCATGATGCGAGATAAGAAGAATGTGCTCTTATATACTGGTTCTAAAGGGAACAATATTAGAATAAAGAAAAGATCCAGATTCAGAAAGTCAAGAAGAGAAGCTACATCAGAAGAAAGCATGACAGGTACCAATTCTAACAATTGTAATGTTTTACAGGTACCTAAAAATGAGGAGGTTGATAAAGGAGGAACAATTCACTGAGAAGATATACCACTTCCACGAGGCTCACAGGTAAAATTCAAGAAAAGGAAGTGGATTATTGAAAATATCAAAGAAGATGGCAAGGTAGAGATCAGAAAACCATTTACTAAAGCCATCAAAAGAGTGGATAGAAGGCAACTAATGAGTTGGGAGGATGAAGATCCCAACCGGGATGGAAAGACTTGAAGATATTTAATTTTATACCATTTGTTGTAGAACAATTTTTTTTTAGAATAGGTTTATTCTAGTTATGTAAGTTGATGGATTTTTAAACATTTTTTGGGTAGCATCTTTTGAGGGATGCTAAATTTTTATGTATCCACTGAAGGATACAAGAAGGTACACCTACTGATGGGTGTTGGTAAGATTCGCACTTATTGATGAGTGTTAAACAGGTTCAGGTCAGGCTCGTGACGTTAAACAAGCGTTATTGGGAGGCAACCCAGGTTTCTTTTTCTTTTGTACTTTGAATTTGTAGAATAGGTTGAACTTTTATTTTGTGTCTATGCTTGGCTTGTACAATGGTTCTGATGGTAGTATTAAAAATGCATGACAAGTATTTGATAATGATTGAATGTTGTTGACTGAGAATGTATGTGTGTTGATATCTAGTTAAATGATTCACTAATTATATGAATAGATGTATTGTGGTTCATGATTGTGATTGTAATGCTAAGCAGGATAAATCAATGATGTGTGAGAAAGCATGTGTGTGAGGTTTTGAGCTCCAGAGTTCTAATTGATATATGTATTGTTCACAGGAAATCATGACTGATATTGCCTTAGTCTTGATAATTGATTGATATGCATGCTTATGTTATATGACCAAGGCCATGTTTGGAAGCCCTTATCTAGCCAAAATTTCACCCAAGAAGTTTACAATTTTATACCCTTTTTGAACCTTGGCCTTAAACAGGATGAGAACCCTTGATTTGAAATTATTTATCTTGAGTAAGGTTGAGAATAATTTTATGTGATGAAAAGGTTCAAGTTTGGGGTTGTATGGGGAAAATTGAAAGGCAAAAAAAGAGCATTGAGTTCAAGTATTGAAAAGAAAAATGCATGAGTAAAGAACAAAAGGAAAAAGTAAAAACATGAAAAAGGAACTCAATGCAAAATTGATAAAAAGGGAAGAAGTTTGGAATAAAGGAGTTTGATTATAGAGAGAGTTTAAACTTGAACCTTTTCAATGATGAAATAACTCTCTTAACTCAAGGATTTTGCAATCTAGAAAAACCAAATTTTCTTGATAGCCTAGCCTCATTATAAGCCTTGGAAAAGTTCTTGTGATAGTATTTGCATGTAAGGATTTTTATTGTTTTAGATAAATGGCAATATTGTTTTATATGACATGTGAATAATAAAGAGTGGAGTGATTCCTTAAACACTTGAATGATTGAGTGAAACACTTGTTTGGTAAGAATTGTTGAAATCCAGGCTTAGTGGATTGATCATTCATGAATAAAACATCTATTGGGAAATATTGAAGTAGGTGAACTAGATTGGATTGAAAGCATGCTTGCATTTTGGTAGGATTCCACTGAAAATCTGAATTAACTTGTCATGAAGAAAAGGGTTTTGAAAAGTGTAGAACTACTTGATGAAAAATTGGAAGGCCAAGTCTTGTTTTGTTTTGCTTGAGGACAAGCAAAGTTTTAAGTTTGGGGTTGTGATAACGGTCTCAAAACCGTTATTTTCATGCATAAATTTGATATTAAAGCACACCCTTTGTAGCTTAAAATGAGCTTAGAATCAAGTAAAACTCTTAAGTTGTGTTACATGAGAGTCAAAAGTTATTTTTAGATATATTATGCTTGTTTTGCATTGTTTTGCAGGGTTTTTTATGATAATTGAAGATGGCAATGAAGTAGGAAGGTCATAGACTCAAGAATGAAGAAGAAAAAGGAAGAAAAGAAGAGTCTATGAACCGCTCAGTGGTAAAATCCACCGCTGAGCGTCCTAGTGCAAGGAAAAGTTGTTGTCTGGCGCCAAGGCGGTGACGCTGAGCATCCAGAGCGACAAGAGGCAAACCGCTCAACGGTATGTTTAGGCGCGTGGGCGGTGGCGTGTGTTGAGGCAAACCGCTGAGCGGCCGATTTAGGCGCCTGGGCGGTTGTCTGTTTTTATGTTTTGGATTCTGAGATCTTTTTGTTATCTTTTTGGCTTATATATAGCCTTATTGCGAATCCAAATGTAATTCTTTTGGCAGAGAACAAAGTCCACAGCAGCTTTACACCTTTGGAGGAGATTTCTTGGATGCTTAGGCTCTACTTTATCAATTCTAGGGTTTCCTTTTTCCATTCTTCCATTAGTTCATCTAGTTTCACCATGATTATGGTGAACTAAACCCTTTGTTGTTGAGGAACAATGTAATCTTTTGAAACTCTCATATATTGAAATTCTTGTTTACTTTATATGCTTGCATATGTGATAACGGTCTCAAAACCGTTATTTTAATGCATAAATTTGATATTAAATCACACCCTTTGTAGCTTAAAATGAGCTTAGAATCAAGTAAAACTCTTAAGTTGTGTCACATGAGAGTCAAAAGTTGTTTCTAGAGATATTATGCTTGTTTTGCATTGTTTTGCAGGGTTTTTGATGAAAATTGAAGATGGCAATGAAGTAGGAAGGTCATAGACTCAATAATGAAGGAGAAAACGGAAGAAAAGAAGAGGCTGGGAACCGCTCAGCGGTAAATTCCACCGCTGAGCGTCCTAGTGCAAGGAAAAGTTGTTGTCTGGCGTCTAGGCGGTGACGCTGAGCGTCTAGAGCAACAAGAGGCAAACCGCTCAACGGTCATTTTAGGTGCCTAAGTGGTGGCGTGTGTTGAGGCAAACCGCTGAGCAGCCAATTTAGGCGCCTGAGTGGTTGTCTATTTTTATATTTTGGATTTTGAGATCTTTCTGTTATCTTTTTGGCTTATATATCGCCCTAGTGCGAATCCAAATGTAATTCTTTTGGCAGAGAACAAAGTCCACAGCACCTTTACACCTTTGGAGGAGATTTCTTGGATGCTTAGGCTCCACTTTTTCAATTCTAGGGTTTGCGTTTTCTATTCTTCCATTTAGTTCATCTAGTTTCACCATGATTATGGTGAACTAAACCCTTTGTTGTTGGGGAACAATGTAATCTTTTGAAACTCTCATATATTCAAATTCTTATTTACTTTATATGCTTGCATATGCTTGATTTATCAATTGTTGGGTTCTTTACCTTTGCTTAATGCTTCTACAGTTTAACTCATTCGGTAGATATTGTTTGTCTTTATTGATACGGGGACGTACGGTAATGTCATGAACTGGGGAGAATTCCTTGATTATGTTAATACCGCCTAGGGATAGGGGTAGGACGATCAATTGTATTTTGCTTCTGCTCATTATGTATTATTAGTTACTAGGGGAGGCTAGAGATAGCAAGCCAGTAATTAGTAATAGGCTCTTTTTACCGAGGGATTGGGTTAAGGGTAGACCAAGAAAGTTTGCATGGCAATATGATAAATAAGCAAAGTAAATAAGAAGAGTAGATATATGAGGGTGGATAAGATGAAATTGTAAACCCCAACAACCTCATTCATTCATAGTTTCTCTTAGTCAATTGAATTCTTGCATTTTCATATTTATTTCTGTTTTGCATTTAAACCATTCAAAGTATTTTCTTTTACTCAAGTCTTAAACAATTTGTTTACACGAAAGAAAAGGCCTTAAGAGTCCTTTGGGAAGAATGATATTGGGATTACCAATTATTATTACTTGATACGATCTAGTACACTTGCCAGGATCTTAACAAGTTTTTGGCGCCGTTGTCGGGGACTCTTGGTTTAAGTTTTTCTAGTAGTGTAAACTGATTAGATCTGACTTGATTTTTATGTTTATTTTACTTTTGTGCTAATAAATTATTTCTAGGATTTTGTGCCTAATGTTTACAGGATGTAGTATGTACAAGAATTTGGTTCTAAAGGCACTCAATTCTATCAATATAATTTCAACTACTGGTGGGAACCTTACTCAAGCATGGATCAAAGTTGGAATGGAGAAGCAGGAGATCCACATCAACAATTACTATTAGGGCAACAGGTGTCTGCTTTGAAAGAGCAAATCAACAAAGTGGACGAGACATTGGAACGACTTATCCAAATTACTCTCTCCTCTACAGAAGAGAATGAATCAAGGAATAAAAGATTGGAGATACAGATTTGTCAATCCAATGAAATATTGAATTCTCGGGTTAATACTGAGGTTAACCCTAGGGAGGAATGCCAGGCCACTAGTTTTGAAAGTGAAAATGTTGATGAAAAGATAGAAGAAACAGAAACAGAAAAGGTTGTTGAGGAGGAAAGGATAGAGAAAAATGAGAAAAAAATAGAGAAAGAAGAGATAGGAACATAAAGGTTGAGTGAGGGAGATAAAGATGATGATAAGGAAAAGGCAGTGGTTGAGAGAAAAGAAAAAAAGAGAAAAATTGTGAAAATAATGAAGAAAGAAAAAAATAAAAAGAGGAAGAGAGGAAATAAGAAAAGATCATATGAAAAACCTCTTCCTCATTCAAAGAAGAATCATAGGAAGAAAATGAACTTCAAGTGCTTTATGGAGATCTTCAATAGATTAGAGATCAAAGCTCCTATGATTGAAACATGGAAACATGTGCTTGGTGTTCTCAATTTTATGAAGAAATTCAGCAGGAAGAAGAAAAAGAAAAGAATATCAAGCAAGGGGGTTATCCACACCAACTGATGGGTGGGGATCATCCCAGTTGTTGTAATATATTAGTTTTATTTTATGTAAATTAGTTGGATATTTAAATAATTTTGGGTAGCATCTACTGAGGGATGTTAATTTTGATGTATCCACTGAAGCATACAGGAAGGTACACCTACTGATAGGTGTTGGTAAGAATTGCACTTACTAATAAGTGCTAAACAGGTTTGGGTCAGGCTCGTGACGTTAAACAAGCGCTACCTGGGAGGCAACCTAGTTGACTATTTTTTTTTTTAACTCTGTCCTAAGGTCATTATATGTTTGCATGAGCATCTGAGAGGGGAAATGCATGAAATTGAAAAATTGAAGGTTAAAATCAGGTGCAAAAGGGTGGAATTATGTAAAAGTAAGAAAAGAAGAGAGAATTTTTTTTTCTTGTCCACCACTGAGCGGTGCATATTTACCGCTGAGCGGTGGCGGCGCAAACTACGCTTGGGCTTTTAAAAGCTCAGCGTTTTTGGGTTCTGCACTTTTCGAAAACTCTCTTTGAACCCTAGCACCCAAATTCACTTTCAAAGGTTTTCCAAAGGGATTTCCCCACTTTTTCTCATCACCCACTCACAAAAATTTCATCTTTCTATCATTGTCTTGTCAAAGTTTGGGGTTTTTGTTGAGAGATTGTACACTTATGAGGCATTCATCATCAATTAAAAGGAAGTTAGCAAGCATCTAGTTTCTCCATTCAAGTAAGTTGTGCAATTTCATTCTTAGGGTTTCTAAATTTGAATTTAATGAAGAACATGCGTAGGAACATGATAAATTAGGGTTTTCAAGTTCTATGTATGAGTTGATGAAATAGGAACTGTTTGAACCGATTGAACTGCATGATTTTGGTCTGGATTGATGAAATTAGTGTTAGAATGGAGAATAGGGCGATTTTAAAAAGGTTTTTAAAGAATCCCTAGTCACCACCGTTGAGCGGTCTCCTTTGACGTGAGCGGTGGTGCAGCTTGAAGCAAACCGCTGAGCGGCCAACTATGGCGCTTGGGCTGTCTGCTGCTGATTTTGTTGGATGCTTGATTTCTGATGCAGGGACACTGAAGGGCTCTGTTTTTCTCTCAGTAGTGGGATGTGATCAGTTTGAAATTTAATTGATGATATACTAACCTCTACTGATGTATCTCTGTGTTATTTTGAATTTTATGCAGAAATGTCATCATCATCAAGAAGGGTGAAAACTCTTATTAACAAAAGGAAGGAACCTGAGAGGCAAAGAAGATTTTATTCGCCTAGGTTCCTCTCCAGGAAACATGAGGAACATTTTGTGACTGTGCAGGAGAGGAGATTATTGATGGAGAGGAAGGCCACTTTTATCCCAAATTTGGCTCCTGAATTTGGAGCAGAAATCATGAGGAGAGATTGGGAGAGGTTGGCTACATATCCTGCACCTGCCGGCATTGAATTATTAAAGGAATTTTATACTAACGCTTTACCTAGAGGAGGAGTTGATGCTGGGAGATATATGAGCTATGTGAGGGGACAAATCATCAGGTATGACTGTGACACTATTAATAGCTTTTTGGGCACTGAATGGCCAGGGGAATAGTGCCAGTATGCTGCACTTGTTGGGGGATTCAGAGATATAGCAGATATTGAGAGGGTTATGTGCCTTCCTAGAAGGCATTTTCAGAACAACTCTAATGGATTGCCCATTAACATAAAAAGAGCATATTTGACGCCTTTGGCAAAATACACTAAGACTATGAAAGGGAAGTTGATTGAGAACTTAATCTTTTCTTTCTAAAGTCTTAACATGATTCTCTTTACTAAATACTTTTACATTTTTTTTGTAGGACATTTAATAAATGTAAGAAATCATGAAAAGCAACCAAGCAAGAGGGAACAAAGGAAGCCAAGAAGAGTGCAAATAGAACTGTTGGCGCTCAGCGCTACATGACCACCGCTCAGTGCCAACGAGACAGCAAATCAGACATCATCTTCTTCATCGAGCTGCTGACCTGGTAGTTGTACCTTGCACCCCAAGCTTCCCCAGCTATGTAGCTTGCTTCCCAAGCTTCCTCCACTTGTTTGACATCACGTGCACCTTTAGAATAGCTTGCACAACACGCTTAGAAGCTCTCCTTCTTCTATAAATAAAGAGCTTCATCACTTGTAATTGTAACTTGAGTTTAAGTAATGAAATGCTGCTGAAATCCAGCCATTGCTCTCAAGTTCGAACTTGTGCTTTGTTATCCAACAACTCCTCTAGCTCTTTTCCCCTTTGGAAAGCTTACTGAGTTAGAATTCTACCAAAACTTCATCCAAACACCACCAGAAATTTTCACAAACACCTTGAGTGCAACCGAACCTCCATCTTCATCTCTAATCCGCTGCGTTCCTCTGCATCGTGAAATACATTGCTGTGCATTGTGGAGTTGCTTCCATCAACTTATTACTATACCCGAGTAGTTCAAGCTGCTTAATGTGTATTTCTGCATTACAATGATGAATACAAGATTTTCCTATTCAATTTTCACAATATTTTCATGTGTGCTACAACCTTACAAATAAAAAAATAGATGTCTAATAGTCTCATCAAGATTGTCGCACAGAACACAACTATTACTTTCCAAGTGTATTTCATTGTAATTAAAATTTTTTCTTGTGTCCATTTTATTAGTAAGCACTCTCCATGCCAAGAATTGAGGTTATGGCAAAGCTTTCGCCTTCTACAACTCTTTATTTTTTAATCCTCTTTTTGAACATTATTTTTGAGAAGTTAGTTTCTTATATGATGATTTTCCTATGTATTATTGAGTTTCATCATCCCTCAAATACCATTTGTAGTTTCTTGTTCTATGTAAGTTTATTCCTTCTAATTGTTTAGACAATTCAATCACCATAGATTTCTTCGACTCAAGCTAGTCTCTTTTCCAGGGTATAAACTATATTGTCATTAGTCTTAAATCCAAAACACAAAATCATTCAGAATGTCTTCCTTTAGGGTTTCATTTTGTTAAGATTTTTGATAACACATAATTAATAACACATAATTAATAACACATAATTAATAACCCAAAATCATTCAGAATGTTAGCCAAACCTTACAATCTCAAAGAGATTCTGGTTTTTTATGATGACAACACATAATTAATAACACATATGTATATGTGTTATATGTGTTACATGTTCATTACTTTCATGTTTATGATATTTTGAGAACATGTTGGTGTTGTTTCTGTTAGAGCATGCAAATCATTGTGTTTTACATGAGATCTTATCTATGATTGCATAACATATGTTTTGAAAAAGGAAAACCACATGCACTTTTGTTGAACTTATATTGTCTGGCAAAACAACAGTTTTAAGTCAATTTCATTATGAAGTAAGTCAATTAAAACTCATGGCTCTGCACAAATGTTTTCAAAGTGTGCTGTGAGTATTTTTTTCAAAGAAAGTTTTTCAAAACAATGCATTTAACTGTTACAAAGTCGACTATGTGCGCAAGCCATTCGACTTAGTCTGTTATGTTTTGAAAATCTGTTAATTCTTGACTTATCATGTCTAACGACTATATTTTTAATATGTTTGACCAAGCATTGATTGATAGTCAACTGCATTAAATGTGTAATCAATTAAGTTGTCTTGAGTGTTACTGGTTGTTATAACTATCTAAGTATAATCGTAGCAAAGTCGACTTAGGAGCGTCAGTTTTGTGAAAAACTATATATAGACGGGAATTTTATTTCTGTAGAGACTTTTGTGATTCGAATGAGTTATTTGATTTCTTTCAGATTTGTGATCTCTTGTAGAAAGTGTGAAAGCTCCAAGAACTCATCAAGAAGACCGTGGTGTTCATCTTTGGTGATTGCTTAACGAGCAAGATTCTATGTGCTTGTTAAGACCAAGTATTGTTTCCCTAGAGACTCATTGGCCTAAACATTCATGTGATTTGTTGATTATTTAAGACTTGAAAAACGAAAATTATTGTGTTTAGAATGCAAAAAGTAAATATGCATGTGTTGGAAACAGGATGGCTCAGTTTCAACACCAAAAGGGGGGGGTGAATTGGTGAGGTTTAAAATCAGAGTCCTTTTGAAATCTTTTTCGCAAAGTATAAACCTTTACAAAGTTTCTTGAATCGCAAGTAATGAAAAGTTTAAGTGCAGCGGAAATGTAAAGTTGACGACATAAACAGTTAAGTCGACTCTATGTAAAAGTGTAAGGATAGAGAAATCAAACTCAAAGTTTTTATATTGGTTCGGCCTCAATGCCTACATCTAGTATCCTTCAACAACCAGGAAGCAAATGCACTATAATGGTTAAGGTTTTTACAACAAGGCTTTTATAGAGACCTCCACGTCAAAAATATAAAACACCTCTCTAACCCTCTAACCAAAATATAGGCAGCAACACAAAGACCTGCAGCAAGATATCACCTCTTCTACAATCTTCAACCCACTTTGAACAATCCTCAAAGTGTACAGAACTCCACGAGTTCACCTCCTGTAATCACAACAGGACAACAACAATCTTTCCAAAGATTGATTGAAATCTTGATCAACAGATGAACACCCAATGTGCAAAACTTGTTCAACCAGTAAGCACGAAATTCATCTCCCTAAAGAACCTCTTCAAAGAAAGATTACCACGGTCTTCTTGATGAGTTCTTGGAGCAATCAATCATAGGATCTCAATCTGAAACAACAAATGAAAATTTCAGTTCAACCAAAGTCCCTATGATTAACAGAATCACGTCTATTTATAGTTTTCTATCAATCAGACGATCTTGTAGTCGACTGTGCTACTAATGAAGTCGACTGTCATCAGACAGTTATAACAGTTAAAGCAAATTAGCAGCAGTCATAACAACCAAGTTGATTTTGCATTTCATACAGTTGACTTTCATTTAATGCTTCAATAGACAAATGTAATATAGTCGTTACAACACACAAGCATTAACTGAATTTCAAAACAAATAACTAACTAAGTCGAATTCACTACGCGTGCAATCGACTTAGACACTTCAACACAATTTTGAAAATCTTTTCAATGCAAAATCACTCACAACACTGCTTTTGAAAATCTGTGCAAAGTCACGAGTTTTAATCGACTTACTTGATAATGAAGTCGATAAATAAGTTCAATAAAGTGCCTGTGATTTTCTTTCCTCAAACATATGTAATGCAATCACAGAAGATTTATCCAGTATCAAATCAGTGAATATGCATACATATATCGGAATCAACATAAACATGTTCATGAGATGTCATTCACAATAAAGAATAGAACATGTAACACATAACAATACATGTGTTATTAATAATGTGTTGTCATCATAAAACACTAGATCTCTGTGAGACTAAGGTTTAGCTACACCAGTAATTCCCTTATCAAAAATATCAACAGCATGCAAAGGTTGATCAGTTGACCAAACGAAAACACAGATGAATGATGTATAAAATATGGAATGGTTATGTTGTTGGGGTTTCCGACTTATCCTATCCACTCTCATGTATTTACCAATTCAACTTCTTCATTAATGTTAATGCCACTTTCTAATTTACTTTAAACCCAATGTCTCGGTGAAGAAAGCCTACTCTTAATTTCTAGTTTACAATGTCTTGTCTCCTTAGCAATTAATTATGCATTACATTCGCACAGAAACTTAAAGGAAATCGGTCCTCCTATCCCTATGTCTAGGTAAGATTTCTCCCGAGAGAATTTCCCCATGTCTAGATTTCCCCGTATGTATCCATATCGACAAAATCAATGATCATGCAATTGAATGAGTTAAACAAAGCATGCAAAGAGTGTAGAGGAAAAACCCTAACAATTAATGAAGTAAAGCATATATATCAATAATCAATTCAATACATGAGAGTTTCAAAGGATTACATCGTTTCCCCAACAACAATGGAAATTTAGTTCACTATAGACATGGTGAAACTAGATGAAAATAATGAAAAGAATGAAAGATAGAACCCTAAAAGTTATAGGTTGGAGCTTCCACATCCAAAATCCGCCTTCGAGGGGTAAAAAGAGTGTTTCTGCACCTCTCTCTATCAAAAGATAGACCCTCTAGGTTGACTAAATCCTTATATACTTTCTAAAAATAACAAAAAAACTGGCCTAGGCCCACGAAAATGGCACTTAGCGCTGGATTACCGCTCAGCAGTAGGTGCAGTACTCAGAAATAACGCTCAGTGTTGACGCCCAAGCGTGTGGCAGTGAACTCACTAAAGAGGCTGGCGCTCAGCGGTAAAAGTGCCGCTCAGCGGTGACTACGACACTTGAATTTCCCCTCAGCGTTGGCGCTTAAGCATCAGCAAGAGAACTCCACAGAAAAAATGGCGCTCAGAGCTAGTTGCGGTTCTTCTTTTATGCACTTTTCCTACCTCTCTTGAGTCCAACTCCTTAATTCTTCAGCTTCTTTCATCCAATTCATGTTAAATCTTGCCAAAACAAGGAAAACCAAGCATAAAACCTTCAACTCTCTTATTCTCTAACGTAAGCAAAAAGCATGATTTCAAGCTAGTTTCTAAGTAATAAAGAGTGTTCTTAGTATCAAATTTAAGTATAAAAATAACAGTGTTTCAACCGTTATCACAACCCCAAACTTAGAACTTTGCTTGTCCTCAAGCAAACAAGATGCAACTCAGTCTTCCACAAATCAATACAATGGTTAAACACATCCCAAAACTCTTTCAATCAAGACAAGTAATTACTCAAATCAACTCATCAACAAAATTCAGTCAAGATGCACACATGCTTTGATTCAAAATAACTCGTCATGGTGTTCACCCAATCACATAATATCCAACATATGTTATTCTCATGAATGATCAATTGACTAAGCACAGATGTAATCATAAATTCATGGAACCATTCCTCACCAGATAAAGTATTTCACTCAATCACACAGGTGTTTCAAGAGGTCACTCCTTCCCTCTACTATCCACATGTCACATAGAACAAAATTGTCTTTCATTTACCATAATCAAACGTACTCACACACACATGTCATCATAAGGACTTTTCAAGGCTTGTAACTTGGTTGAGCTAACAAGAAAAATTTGTTTTTCTAGATCACAAAATCCTTGAGTTAAGAGAGTTATTCAAACAATTATCATTCAAGTTCAAACTCTCTTTAAACAACCAATGTCACTCATTCCCAACTTCCCCTTTTTGCATTGAGCTTTTTCTTTCTTTGTATTTCTTTTTCTTTTTCTTTTCTTACTTGCTCAACACTTAGCTTAATGCTTTTCTTTCTCTTTCAGCTTTCCCATCAACCCCAAACTCGAACCCTTTATCAATACCACACCATAATTCTCAACTTAACTCAAGGTAAAGATTTTCAGAAGGGTTTTCTGTTTAAAGCTTAAGGTTCAAAAAGGGTAAAACACATTGTGTTCTTTTGCATTTGGGCGTAAATCATGCACTGGCTAAGAAAGGGCTAATCAAAAATGGCCTTGATCATATGACACAAGCATATGTTAAACCCCTGGCAAGTGTACCAGATCGTATCAAGTAATAATAGATGGTAAGACCAAATATCATTCTCCCAAAGGAATCTTAGGCCTTAACTTTCATGTAAAGAGATCGCATAAGACTTGAGAAAAGAATTAAATTTAGGTTTTTGAATGCAAGACGAAAATAAACATGCAAAATGCAGTGAATCAATTGGCTAGAAGAAACTATGGATGAATAGAGTTGTTGGGGTTTACAATTTCATCTTATCCACCCTCTTATATCTACTCTTCTTATTTAATTCGCCTATTTATCATATTGTCATGCAAACTTTCTTGGTCTACCCTAAACCCAATCTCTTGGCGAATAGAGCCTATTACTAATTACTGGCTTGCTGTCTCTAGCCTCTCCTAGTAACTAATAATGCATGATAAACGAAAGCAAAATACAATTGATCATCCTAGCCCTATCTCTAGTCGGTAGTAGCTTAATCAAGGAATTCGCCCCAGTTCATGACATTATTGTACGTCTCCGTATCAATAAAGACAAACAACATTTACCGAATGAGTTAAACGATAAAAGCATTAAGCAAAGATAAGGAACCCAACAATTGATAATATAGGCATATGCAAGCATATGAATAAAACAAGAATTTCAATATAAGAGAGTTTCAAAATATTACATTGTTCCCAACAACAAAGGGTTTAGTTGACCATAGACATGGTGATCTAGATGGAATTAAATGAAAGAATGGAAGAATAAACCCTAAATTTGGTAGATTGGAGCCTAAGAATCCAAGGAACTGCCTACAAGGAGTGTAGAACAGCTTTGGACATTTCTGCCTTCCAAAAGAATCCTTTGAGAATCGCACTAGGGCTTTTTATAGCGCATAAAAGTAACAGAATTTAAGCCCAAGCCCATCTGATGGACGCTCAGCACTTAATTTGGCCGCTCAACGGTTTGCCTCTAATCGCAAAACCGCTCAACGGTCAAATACGTCGCTCAGCGGTGGCCCTATAATCGCACAGGACGCTCAGCGGTGCCGCTCAAGCAAGAAGCAATGACTTTACCCACGAAACTGGCGCTCAACGCTGGAATTGGCGCTGAGCGGTGCACTTGACTCTTCTTTTCATTCTCTTTCTCCTTCTTTAATGAGTCTAAGTCTTCCCTTCATTACTTTCATCTTCAATTCTCATCAAAACCCTGCAAAATAATGGAAAACAAGCATAATATCTCTAAAAACAACTTTTGACTCTCATGTGACTCAACTAAGTGTTTTACTTGAGTCTTAAGCTCATTCTAAGCCATAAAGGGTGTGTTTAATGTCAAATTTAAGTATAAAAATAACGGTTTTCCAACCGTTATCACAACCCCAAACTTAAAACTTTGCTTGTCCTCAAGCAAATAAAACAGAACTTGGCTTTCCACTTTTTCATCAAAATAGTTCAATATTTCCAAAATTTATTCTTCTCACAACAAGAGTTACTCAATTCAAATTTTCAATGGAATCATATCAAGATGCATGCATGCTTTCAATTCAACTCAATTCACATGATCACATATTTTCCAATAGATGTTTCATTTATGAATGATCAATCCACTAAGCATAAATGTAAACATAGAATCTATCAATTCTCACTAAGCAAGTGTTTCACTCAATCACTCAAGTGTTTAAGAGGTATCTCCCTCCCTCTGGTATTCACATATCACATGAAATCAAATTTCCCTTCATCTACTACAATCAACATTCTCACATACAAATATCATCACAAGGAATTTTTCAAGGCTTATAATGAGGCTGGGTTAATCAAGAAAAATTGGTTTTTCTGGAACACAAGATCCTTGAGTTAAGAGAGTTATTTTAGCATCCAAAGTTCAAGCACAAACTCTCTTTTTCACCAATCTTACTCATTCCCAACTTCTTTCCTTTTTCTCTTTACATTGAGCTCATCTTTCATGCTTTTTCTTTCTTCTTTTTTCTTTTCTCATGCTTTTCTTTCATTCCACACTTGAGCTCAATGCCTTTCTTTTGCCTTTCAATTTCCCCCACAACCCCAAACTTGAACTTTGGCAATATCATCCCAACTCAAAGTAAAAATTTTCAAAGCAAGGGTTTTCATCCTGTTTCAAGGCTAGGGTTCAAAAAGGATAGAACACATGGTTCTGTTTTCTTTAGGTTAATATTTGGCTAAGAATAGCTTCCAAAAATGGCCTTGATCATATGACATAAACATGCAATTCAATCAATCATAAAAATTCAGGCAATATCATTCATGCTTCCATATGAATAGCACATATATCAATGAATACTCTAGAGCTCAAAACCTCACACAGTTGTGCTTTTCTCAAACATCATTCATACACCCTGCTTAGCATCATATCCACAATCATAAATCATCACACATCTGTTCACAAAGCTAGTGAACCATTCACCTGTATATCATCATGCAACACAAACTCAATCATCATCCACATCCAATCATCATTTGAGAAAACTCATTATGCAGTAACATCATATCAAACCATCATCAGAATCAGTGTACAAGCCAAACAAAAATTCAACATATTCTACAAATCCAAAGTACAAAAGAAAAAGAAAAAAAAAATCCATGTCTAAGTACTGGCATCCATCAGTAGATGCCCTATCAGTAGATGCCCTATCAGTCCATGTCCACATCAGAGTCATACTCATCCCCAGCCTGTGCATCCTCAAAATCATCATCCTCCTGGTCATCATCATCTCTGCCTGGTGCTCCAACTACTACAGACCCTCGTCCATAGTCCACCACTGCACTGGTTGCATGTCGTACAGTCCTATAATCATCCCTGTAGTAGCTACCTGCCCTCTGCGAAGAGAATCCATCCTAGCCTCCATCATGGACATATACATATCCTTCATCTGGAAAGGCTCAGTGTGTTGTGCCGGTGCATCTGCAGGTGCATCTTCCTGCTAAACTACTGCTCTCCTAGAACGTCTCCTAGGAACTGCTCCGGCTAGCTCGTCACCTCCACAAAACTGACGATAATAGGAGGCATCAATAGCCCTCCTTGGTCTCTTATAAGGTGGAACTGTAGTGTCCACCCCAGTCTGGAGGCACAGGTACGTAATCAGGGACGGATGTCCCGGCGGTGTCCTGCTACTCACAGTGGTAGCACAGCCCTAAATCTCGTTGGCGATGACCTCATCAACGTTAACATCCATCTGCCTTAGCATGCAGTAAATGAAGAGAATCAGATGCATAGTGATGTCGGAGACATGGGAGCATGGTTGTATGTTGGCATAAGTGAATGTCATCCAGTACTTCGCCAGGGGAGTCAACTCCGCCCTAATGATGTTGACTGGTGCTTGATGGGTGTCGCACCCCATACAAATTTAATGTGCATAAAGAATTCAGTATAGACTAGGAAGTGACTCCTAGGTCGTCTCTCAAGGACCAAATGTGGTTTGAGAATTAGGTCAGACACGAAGTGGGGGAGGGGGGTTTGTTGAAAAGTTTGTGAATGCAGATAAATAAAATTAAAATACGGATGCAAACAAAAATGTAAAAACGGAATCAAATACAGAATGAAAACGGTGGGTCATTAACTCAATTACTATGCTTCCAATCACAGATTAACATAACAAGGGGCTACTCGATCCTCTAATCCAACACAGTTAACCAACTAAGCGAAGGATAAACATGCTTTCATAAAAGCGAACTAAGCGAACGCAATGTTAACATTCAATCCAATTTACACCATGCAGTTTTATCAACTAAGCAAAGACTCAATACCAACTGGGCAACTAAGCGTATACCCAATTGCAAGTGTAAATAAAGATTTCACATTAACCAAGTCAGAGTGACAAACACAATTACAGTCCAGAAATCTCAAAGAAACATTATAATATCGTTAATGACCAACTCAATTAATTTAGGATAACATGACAATTAAATTAACACGACCAAACATACTAGACAACATTAAAGTAAATGAAAATACTAAACCTAACACTGCAATAGACAAATATCCAGACATAATTAAAGCGATTAACATCCAACACTTAATTAAATCTACCAAAAGAAATTAAAATTACAAAAACTTCTAAATAAAATCCTCTTTAGCCGTGACCTGTTGAAAGAAAAGAAAATGAAAAAGTGCTTCTCCAAATTGATTCATCATTCAGCCGTGACCTTCCTTACCTTATGACGAATCATGCTTCATCAAAGGAAATGAAAATGTGCTTGTAAAATAAAAAGAAGAAATCGTGACAGTGAGCTCCAGATCGTGCTATCATTTTCTCCAAGCAATGCATCAATTTTTGTTCTCTCAAAATAGTCACCGTACAACACACACCTAATCCTATCCAATCACTAATTAAACACTGCTGCACCTGCTAGCTTTCTAAAGCTAAATGAGTTGAGCTTCTCCAAAAGAATTCACCGTATATGACTTTCTCTCCTAACTGAAATCACCTTTGCACCACCAGGACCGTGACACCTCTCTTCTCAAGTTGAAAGACGCTGCATCCCCTAAATGAATCAGCACCTCTCACGTGAGCTGTTGCACCACCAACTCCCACTTTTTGCCAAATAAAAAGAAATGAAATAGACTCATCAAATGCTAAATGTAAATGTGACGTGACTACTCAATGCTTGCAGCGAGAATGAAAAGGAAAATATGCTTCTAACATTCACCAATGGTCAACAACGTTGCAAGAAAAAAAGGAAAATAAAAAAAATGCTCTTCATTCAATCATTGATAAACACCATGAACCACCTCCCAAAAGCTATCCCAAAACGTTTCGAGAAAAAAAAGCCCCATGGAGTGTGTGTCGGCTGCAGCCTTAAGCACCGTCTCCATTTCTCCAAAGTCTAAAGTGTGTGGCGGCAACCCCTAGCTAGCTAAGGTCGAGTCCTCTAAAATAAAGGTGGGGTCCACCCTAAAAAATAAACCTAGGTCATGTGCCAAGTGTCCTACAATTTTGGGTCCCTCATAATTATTAATAATGGCCCAATGTGCAAAAGTTTGTCCAAAAAGTTTAAACAATTGAATTACAACATAACTAAATTTAAAATGTCTAATTAGAGAGTCTTGAATTAATTAAAATTAGAATTTCCGGTCAAATTAAGCACAATTAACAGAAATGGGAAAATACCGGACAATTAAGCACAATTCCCTGATTAATTCTAGCACAATAAACTAAGTGAAATCAATAAAATATCGACTCATCAGTGCTCCATTAGGGTTCCTCTGAAAGTGTCTCCCAGGAATACATATCACCCTCTCGATGTCCTCATAATCCTTGTACTCCCCTGTAAGAGCAACATACCTACACTACTGTCCTGGCCACTCAGTACCCAGAAAGTTGCTGATGGTGTCGGGGTCATATCTGATGATCTTCCCCCTCACATAGCTCATGTACCTCCTAACTGAAACTTCTCCTCTAGGCAAGGTGTTCGCATAGAATTCCTTCACCAGCTCAATGCTAGCTGGTGCAGGATAAGTGGTCAATCTCTCCCAGCCTCTCCTCTCGATCTCCAATTCAAACTCAGGAGCTAAGTCTGGAATATACATGGCCTTCCTCTCCATCAATAAATGCCTCTCCTGTTGTTAAACCCTTGGCAAGTGTACTAGATCGTATCAAGTAATAATAAATTGGTAAGTCCAAGTATCGTTTTCCCAAGAGACTCACGACACTAAACTGTTGTGCTTTTGCTTAACCAATCAAGACTATAAAAATAATATTTTGGGATTTTAAATATAAAGTGCAGAAAAATAAACATGAATTAAATTTGATCAATTGAGGTTAAACACAAAATTGGATGGATGATGTTGATAATATGAGATGGGTTTGTTGTTAAGGTTCAGATTTCACCCAATCACTCTCATATATCTACTTTTCTTATTAAATTCGCTTTATTATCTAATTTTCATGCAAACTTTCTTAGTCTACCGTAAACCCGATCCCTCAGCGATAAGAGCCTACTACTAGTTACTGGCTTACTATCCCTAGTCTCCCCTAGTAACTAGCAGTGCAAGTACCACAGAAGCAAAATACAATTGATCGTCCTACCCCCCTATCCCTGGGTGGTATTTGTTGATCAAGGAATTCCTTATCAGTTCATGACTTCCCCGTACGTCCCCGTATCGACAAAGGCAAACATCTATTTATCAAATGAGTTAAATGATAATAGCACAGAGCATAGATAAAGAACCCAACAATTGATAATAATAGCATATGCAAGCATATGAATAAAACAAGAATTTCAATATAAGAGAGTTTAGAGGTTACATCTTTCCCCAGCAAAAAATAAGGTTTAGTTCCCCATCGTCATGGAGAAACTAGGTGAATAATGGAATGAAAGAGATAGAAACCCTAAAAAGAAGAAAATGAGAGTTGTCATCATCTCCAAATCTACCCCCAAAGGGGTAAAAAGTGTGTTTCTGTGTCTAATCCATCAAAAGATACAAACGCTAAAACGTTTTGGCCTTTAAATAGCGCATAAAAATAACAGAAAACAAGTCCAAGCCCAAACAGATCACAAAAATAACAAAAACAGGTCCAAGACCACGTCCCCAGCTCTCGGCGCTCAAAAACGGCACTCAGCAGTTTGCCTCATAATCGCAGGACTGCTCAGCGGTCCCCCTGGCAAAAAATAGTGAAGAACAGGCAAAACTAGCGCTCAGCGCCACCGCTCAACGGTCAAAACTGCCGCTCAGCGACCAAAACCGCCGCCCAGCGCCCAAAACCGCTGCTCAGCACTCTGGTCAACTTTTTTGGTTGACTAGTTGATTTTTCTGGTTGACTGGTTGACTTTTCTTGTTGACCGGTTGACTTTTCTGGTTGACCGGTTAACTTTTCTACATTCTATTTGACTTTTCTGCACTGCAACCCTTTGATACTTCAACCTTTCTTTCAATTCATTCCAAAAACCTACAAAATCAAGGGAATTTAATGATAAAATCATAAAACATGTCCTCAACTCTTTTATTCACAAAACTAAAGAAAAATCATGATTTCAAACAAGTTTTTAAGTTAACAAGGGTGCATTTGATATCAAAATTAAGTATGAAAATAACTGTTTTTCAACCGTTATCACAACCCCAAACTTGAAACTTTGCTTGTCCTCAAGCAAACAAGATGGAACTTAGTCTTCCACAAATCATCACAATGGTTCAATCACATTCACAAGCTCTTTCTTTCAAGATAAGTAATCACTTCAAATCAACTTATCAATAGAATTTAGTCAAGATGTGCACATGCTTTGATTCAAATTACTCATCATGGTGTTCACACAATAACATAATATTCCAACAGATGCTATTTTCATGAATGATTAATAAGCTAAGCATAGATGTAATCATAGACTCATGGAATTCTTCCTTACCAAGTGTTTCACTCAAGCACTCAAAAGTATAAAACTCAAGCACTCAAAAGTGTTTCACTCAAAGGTGTATAAAGGTCACTCCTCCCCTCTACTATCCACATGTCGCATAGAACAAAATTGCCTTTCATTTGCCATAATCAAACATCATCACATACACATGTCATCACAAGGAATTTTTCAAGGCTTTGTGGTTGGGCTAACAAGGAAAATTGGTTTTTCTAGATCACAAAATCCTTGAGTTAAGAAAGTTATCTAAACATTCACAGTTCAAGCACAAACTCTCTTTTTACCAATCTCACTCATTCCCAACTTTCCTTTTTCTTCACATTGAGCTTTTCTTTTCATGCTTTTTCTTTTTCTATCTTTTTCACCTTTTCTCATGCATTTTCTTTTCAACTCATAAGCTCAATGCCTAACTTTTCTTTTCTTTTTCAATTCTCCCAACAACCCCAAACTTGAACCTTTAACAATACCCCAAAAATATTTCTGAACCTAACTCAAGGCAAAGATTTTCAAAGCAAGGGTTCTCATCCTGTTTAAGGCTTAGGTTCAAAATGGGTAGAACATAAGATGTTCTTTTTCATATGGGACAAAATTTTTGGCTAGAAAAGGGCTTTTCAAAAATGGCCTTGATCATGTCACACATACATACAATTCAATCAATCACAGAAATTCAGGCAAAGATCATTCATGCTTTCAATAGATAGCAAATATATCAATAAGAACTCTGGAGCTCAAAATCCTCACATAAGCTTATTCCAATCATTCAATCAAATACCCTGCTTAGCCTCATAATCACAATCACAAAATCACAATGCATCTGTTCACACAGCTTGTGAACCACCACCTGTATATCAGCATATTGTGCACATTCTCAACATCATCAATATCAAAGCATCATCAAGCAATACCCATCATGCAAAAATATCAATATCAAACCACTGCATCAGATAAAGTGTCCAACCAAGTTCATCAACCCTACACTACTAAACATAAGCAAAAAAGTTCAAAATACAAAAGATAGAAAAATCTTGTTCTAGTGCAGATAGCATCCATCAGTAAATGCTATCTCAACTCCTTTTTCAAAATCGTCATCCTCAACATCTTCCTCCATAGATGGAGCTTCAGTTGCTCCAACTCCAATTCCTTCCTCTTGTTCCCCACAGTCTTGATCCTCTTTCCTGATGAGGAGGTCATCCCTACATCAAGTACAATTCACAAAACCATAAGAAATCTCATTAAGCGTTAGTAAAATACAAAATTTCTTCCAATTAATGTGGAGGAATCAACCCCAAATAGTTGTGCTCTCACAACACCCCAAACTTGGATGTTGAACTAAGTTTGATAAAAATTGGGTTTTCAAAAGAGAAGATGATAGGAGAAGTGATGGGAAAACTTTGGAAGAGTGTTTCAAAGTGAAAGAGAGTTTAGGGATCTAAAAGAGAGTGCTTGGGCGAGCCCTAAGGGGTAGAAAAATGAAATAATGGGCCAAAAAAACAAAGCCCTCTTTTTAAACGCATAAATCCCTCAGCGACGCCACCGCCCAGCGGTGAGTTCACCGCCCGGTGGTGGGTGCTGTTTACACCCCTCTCTTTTTTTTTTCTTTGTTTAAAACCGTTTCTACCCTTTCTCCTTAAAATTCAACTTTCAAAACTTAATTTTTATGCAATTCTCGATCACTTGACTCTCATATGTAACAACTAAGCCCTAAATGCAACTAGAACAATATTAGAACATGCAAAGGAAACGAAATCAATCAACTGGGTTGCCTCCCAAGTAGCGCTTGTTTAACGTCACGAGCCTGACCCAAAATCTTTCTAGCACCCATCAGTAGGTGCAAACCTTACCATCACTCATCAGTAGGTGTACTTTCCTGGTATCCTTCAGTAGATACCTAAATCTTCTAGCATCCCTCAGTAGATGCTATCCCAGTAGCATTCATTAGTAAATGCTGTCAGTGACATCCACCAGTAGATGTCAAACCATATAACATCCATCAGTAGATGCTAATCTTTCTTATTTTCATTGGCATCCATTAGTAGACACCAATCTTCACTACCATCAGAAGCAGCATTTAACCTAAAAAAATAAAATCAAATAAAATCAAATATAAAATAAAATCAAATCAAATCAAATAAAATAAAATAAAATAAAAAATTCAGAAACTGGGTTGCCTCCCAGCAAGCGCTCTTTTTAATGTCATTAGCTTGACCCGGTAAAGCCCAAACACCCATCAGTAGGTGTTGATATTTTATGTTGGTGTTCTTCCTTCCTTCATTACACCAACAATTTTCTTGTCACCAACTTTAAGGATCCTCAATCTCAAGCGCTTTGTTTGTTTTGATAGTCTTGACAACCTATAACCTATTCTTGAATTTCACTGGTATGCCAAGTTTGGGTTTGTCACTTTTCACATCAGGGTGTTGGTGAACCAATTCTCCTTCCTTATCTGCCTCCTAATGATCTTATGCTCCTAATACAATTTTTTTTTTGCACACACTAAGGAACACTGTACTAGAGCACAAAATTAGCCCAAAAAATAAAGACAGAAACAAAAAAAACAGAAAAATAAAAATAGAAAGATAAAAACAGAAAAATAAAAAAACAGAAAGATATTATTTTATTTTAATTTTCATTTTTTTTAACAGAAAAATAAAAACAGAAAGATAAAAACAGAAAGATAGATAGAAAGAAAGATAGAAAGATAAAAAGATGGAAAGATTAGGAGAAGAATGAGAAGAAGATATTATTTTGTTTTATTTTCCTTTTTTTTTTAAACAAAACAGAAAGATAAAAACAAAAAAATAACAGAAAACAGGTCCAAGCCCGCGTCCCCAACGCTCAGCGCTAAAAAACGACACTCAGCGGTTTGCCTCATAATCGTAGGACCCCTCAGCGGTCCCCCCAGGCGAAAAACAGTGAAAAACAAGCAAAATTGGCGCTCAGCGTCCAAAACCGCCGCTCAACGCTTTGGTCAACTTTTCTGGTTGACTAGTTGACTTTTCTGGTTGACTGGTTGACTTTATGGTTGACTGGTTGACTTTTCTGGTTGACTGGTTGACTTTTCCGCATTCTATTTGACTTAAGTATGAAAATAACGGTTTTTCAACCGTTGTCACCTGTACAGTCACGTAATGCTCCTCATGCTTCTAGAAAGAAACCGAGAAAAATAAAATCTTCTTGGCCTTTCTGGTCCTTTCTCTTGTTGCCCATGGTCTTCACTCTCCTTGAGGATGACATTTCTGTATCAAATAAATTCAATAAAGTCACAGAAATTCATCACTAGAGGTTAGTAAATCATCAATTATATTCCAAATCATGCACAGTCCAACACTGAGGAAAAACAGGTCCCCTCAGCGTCCAAGCATCACAAAAAAAACAAACCGAAAACCTGATGAATTCTGCTTAGTGGTCAAGCAGACCGCTCAGCGGTTTCGATGAGGGTTTTTCAAAAACCCTCTTCCAAAGGTCCTAATCTCCACTCTAACACCAATTTTACAATTCTAGACCAATTTCATGCAATTCAATCGGTTCAAACAATTTCTATTTCATCCTCATGCATAGAAATCAAAAGCCCTAATTTATCATGTTCTTACACATGTTCTTCATCAAATTTCAATTAGAAACCCTAGAAATGAAATTGCACAACTTACTTGAGTGAAGATCTTAGATGCTTGCTAAACTTCTTCTTAAATGATGATGAATGCCTCTCCAATGCACAACCCTCAACAAAACTCCAAACTTTTGACAAGAGAATGGTAGAAAAATGAGATTTTTGTGAATGGGTGATGAGAAAAGTGGAAAAATTTCTTTGGAAAGCCTTTGAAAGTGAAAATTGGGTGCTAGGGTTTATAGAGAACGCTTGAGCGAGCTTCAAAGAGGAGTTTCAAAAGTGCAGAATCCCCAAAAATGCTGAGCTTTTAAAAGCTCAAGGGAGGTTTGCGCCGCCGCCGCTCAGCGGTCAAATGGACCGCTCAGCGGTGGGCGTTTAATTTTTCTCCCTCTTTTTTTGCTTGCTTTTTGTGTAATCCACCCCTGTAGCACTTGATTTCACCCTTCAATTTTCAATTATATACCTTTCCCGTCTCAAATGCAACATTCAAACATACAATGTACTTAGCACAGAGTTAAAAACAGAAATAATCAACTAGGTTGCCTCCCAGGTAGCGCTTGTTTAACGTCACGAGCCTGACCCAAACCTTCTAGCACTCATCAGTAAGTGCCTCCAACACCTTTCAGTAGGTGTACTTACCTGTATCCTTCAGTAGATAAACAAAATTTCAGCATCCCTAAGTAGATGCTACCAAAAAATGTTTAAAAATCCAAAGAATTATATGTCCAAAATAAAATAAACCTAAAACTAAAAATGTTTTACAATAAGTGGGATTCAATAAAATAACATCATGTCTTCCCCTCCCGGTTGGGGTCTATCTTTCCAACTCATCAGCTGCCTTCTATCCACTCTTCTGATGGCTTTGGTGTATGGTCTTCTAATCTCCACCACTCCACCTTCTTTAATCTTGTTCACAATCCACTTTCTATTCTTGCATCTTACTTGTGAACCACGTGGAAGTGTTATATCCTCTGAGTGAATTATTCCTCCTTTATCAACCTCTTCATCTTTAGGTACCTGTAAAACATTAAAACTGTCAGTATTAGTACCTGTTGTGCTATATTTGGATGCAGCTTCACTTCTTGACTTTTTATGTCTGGCTCTCTTTTTAACTCTAACATTATTTTCTTGAGAGCCATTATACAACAACACATTCTCTTTATCTCTCATAATGATTCTTCCATCATAGACACTAATAAGCATCTTTGAAGTCGCCATGAAAGGTCTTCCAAGAATCACTGGAATCCTCTCATCATTTTCCATTCCCATGACTATAAAGTCCACCAAGAATTCTAACTGCTCAACACGCACAATCACATTCTCCACCATACCAAACGACTTTTTAGTGGACCCATCCGCCACCGTCACATTAAGATTAGACGATTTTAACACTAGCCCTATAATTTCGTTCAAGAAGCGCTTAGGGATCATATTAATGCTAGATCCAGAATCTATCATAGCTCCTCCTACATCAACATCATTCACAACACATGGAAGAGTCAAACATCCTAGATCCTTTATCTTGGGCGGATGATTTTTCTTCTGAGGTTTAATAACAGGTTCCTGTTCCAATTCATCAAGATCTATCACATCTCCAAGATAATATTTTATTCTCTCAGAGTACACAGGAATCTGCTTAATCACTGAAGGCACCACAATCACTTGGTTAAAACATTCTCCAAATTTACCATTGTGACTCCCTCTTTCCTCATTTTCTCTCCTTTCTTTCTCATTTTCAAATTTTTTTTCAAACCTCTCCTCTTCTTTCTCTTCCTCACCGTTCTTAATCTCGTCATTTTCACTCATCTCTTCATCTTCCTCCTCACTACTTTCTACCTCAATAACTTTCTCTTCTAATTTTCTTTTGCTCCTTGTTACAATAACTTTGCACTCCTCTTTAGGGTTAACATTAGTATTAGCCCTAAACTGGTTTTTCTCTGTAGTTTCCACCCTCTTTGACAATTGACCAATTTCCATCTCCAAAGATCTTTCTCTTCCTCACCGTTCTTAATCTCGTCATTTTCTCTCTAAAAAGCACTTTTCTAGAGTTCTCCGATTTCTCTCCAGGAATTCTCATCCTTTGTTCGCTTGATTGAAAAACCGAGACAGTAAGATTGATCCTTGCGACAAGCTTTTCAATTTGGACCAGTCATTTTCTTCGAATGAGTGAGTTGAGTTTTTAACCCCTTTTTGTTGGTCTATTCTTGTATCGGGTTGCATGTGGGCTCCGTTCAGCTTGCATGTGTCTTTGAGTCATCAATTTGAGTCATTATTGATCAGTGGTTATAACAATGTATAATGATCGTGTTTTGGTTGTTTTTAGGAGCAGATAGAACTTCCTGAGTTTTTGAAGCTTTTTTAGGACCCTTAGAGCTTGTTTGGTCGTTGTCAAGTAAGGGGAGCTAGTTACTTTGATTTGAACTGATAACTAAGTTTTGATTGATGATTGCGTGCTTATATGGCATTTGCTTTGTGTAATTGAGTTGTTTGGTAAGTTTTGACTTGTTAGGTTAAGATTGGGAAGTAGAATCCGTTGGAAACAACCAGTATCGCGCAACGGAAAGGGATTAACAAAGAAGCGTGTTACGGTCGATAACCAATTCGACCTTAGACATACTAAGCGCAAGCTTCTCCTATTCACAAAACTTGACTTGAGCAACTTTAACACTTGAGAACTTCCTCAAAACGTTTTTGTATTCTCAAATAGCTTAGATAAACCTCTAAGAGGTTTAGTAAAGAATATATATAGCCTAGGGGTCAGAAAATGAAAAGTCAACTCCCAACTACCAGTAATAATCGATTATTTGTGAGAGCAACTCTTTTCCAAACAAGCTCGTGATAATCGATTATTAAACCAAATAATCGATTATCTGCACAAAGAATCTCTAGAAAAGAAAACTTCTAAGTATGCTTACATCAACAAAGTTCTTCCTATACAATTATTTCTATAAAATGCTTTTAATATAAATACAATGTAAATACAACAGGAGTCTTCAACTTCTTCAGCTTGAAACATCATCAAAACTTTAATAGCTTCAAGATACCAATGCTCCTCGTTGATAACAAAATCATCTTTAGGGATGAGGTGCTTGAATTCTTGTTCTAATTTATGTTTGAGATTATAAATGAGGTCAATTATGTATGATCTGAAAATTGGTTGTTTTGGCATTTGTGGTTAGTGTTAGGCTGGATTGTAAAGCCTGGTGAGGCATAAATATGCATAATTCATGTTCTAGAGAATTATTGAAACTCATTGGACGAGTATACTCTCGTTGGGTGAGATTTTGTCGTTGAGTAAAACCAAAGTCAAGGGATTCACTAACTTGGCTTTCGCTAGGCGAGCTCAAAGTCAGATGGTTATTGACTTAGTGGTTGTTGAGCGAGAATACTCTTGTTAAGTCCTACTAAAGTTATAGATTTCACTAAGTTGATAGTGGTTGGGAAAATTATCTAATTGTTGGACGAGTATACTTTAAAGTACTACTCGCTGAGCGAATAGACTAGTCTCGTTAGACGAGATTAACAAGGTCTAACACTAATTTTCATGTGTTTTCTCTACTTAGGTTGTGTTAAAGGTTGATTTATGAATGATAATTTGATTACTAGTTTGTGATGTGTATTTAAGAGTGGTTGAAACCAATCAAAGGAGGAATCGATGGGAGTTCGGAAAGTAGGTATCCTGATATACTACAAGTCATTCAACTCATATAGAGATGAATAGGGTAGGAAAGAGAATGGTAGGATGTCTTTACCTTGGACTTTTGGTCTCAGGTGTGAAAGATTAATCTCATGAGTAAGAGGGTGATAACATCTGCATTTATGACTCTACAGAGTATAAATATTATTACGGGCGCACACCTATATTGAATACATATGTCAAAGCATGTATTCGAATAATTGAGTCTAGAGTCAAATGATTATATATTTATGGGTTATAGAATGTTATAAATGTCGAACTAATATGTGATGTGCTAAATTGTTCATGAAGTTTTCCTTTGAACGCGAGCTCACCCTATTGTCTCTTTTGTTGTCTTTGGTGTGTTATTTTTCTTTTACACCTTATTGGTGTGAGTAGATAAGTGATAGGTATTGAAACATTTCTGGTGAAATATGGTATTGTTGTTGATCGTCTTTTTTATTGTCTAGTTATTACATTTAACTCTTTTAGATATATTTATTATTATAGTTATTAACATCTTATTTTATCAATGATAAACTATTAAAATTAATTACATATAGCATTACTAACCATTTATAGATTAAGTGAGTTCCACTTAAAATATATTTAATTTAATTCTAAAAGAAAACCAATTGCAATGTGCTATCATATTTTCAAATTCAATAAATATTCCTCCTCTCACCCATTTAATAAACATATTTTTTAAAAAAATATATATGCTAATGCAATTTATTAGAGAAATTAAAAATGAAAAATTAATATTTCACTAAAAAATGAGAATGCTATCCAATTTAGAATTTCCTTAAAGTTAAAATTGTAATAATTTTATGCTCTTTTATTGAGGCGGGTTATGATAAAATTAATAAATATTTTGTAACAATAACAGTCATTTTATACAAGTTGGAAGATTGTTTCAAGTGAAAAATATTTTATAATTACAAAAACACTAAATAATTTATTTTAACACTTAAAGAATTAAAAAAAAATATCCAATTTCGAAAGTTGTTGGTCCCTTGCGTCCCGCCACCAATCTGCTAAAAACGTAGATGGGGACTGGATTGACCTAATCTTATAAATTTGTCGGAAAACAAAAACAATAGAGATTGAAAATAAATTTAAACAAAAAAGCACACATTTAAATGAAATGATAAGCTAAATGCCAATGGAAATAGAGATTGAAAAATAAAATAAAATATATATTTGCACTTAGATTTTTATAATTTGTTTTTGGAGTAAAGGTGTGTTTATTTTAGCTAGTTTTTCAGTATTTATTAACTTGGCCAAAACAGAAATCTTTTAGCAAATTGAGCTTTTTTTTCATTGGCTTTCAACATTTTGTCAAAGGCTTTTGAAATTACATGTTAGGTGAAAATACTCTTTATCTCATCGAAAACATTTAAGCAAAAATTGTTACCCTTTCCCACTCACAGTGCCTATATCTCATTTTTTTTTAATTTTATAAATTTTATTTAATTATTAATAACGTGTTTGATCTTTTAAGTAAAAAATAATAAAGTTTAAGAAACACTAACAAATTCATTTTTCTCTATAAATATAAAAAAAAACGTCGTATGAAAATTTTATTCAAATATAACTTTTGAAAATTTATCAATTAAAGATTAACTAATTTCACTAAACACTTTTAATTCAATAAAATAACATCATCTTACCAATCATTGTAATACCAACATAGCACCATTATTATCAAATTAAATATGTTTAGAGATCAATCAAGAATCAATTCCATTCCAAAAAAATCATGATGATGCATGAAAAAGTAAAAGCAGCTATTGGTTGCATCCCTTGACCACCAAAAACTAATTGATTATTTCATTCCATAAAGTTAATCCAAACACAATAAATGATATTTCAAAGTTTTCCTTTTTTTGAATTTCTCTGCTAAGATCAAATGCGTAAATCACCAAACTTGTCCATCTTTTCTGTGGTTCTTGAAGTAATTAAACTCTTGAAGAAATTCTACAAATACTAAACATACATAGAAGGATTGGTTGTAGAAATACTAAACATACTTCTAGGATTCTTTGTAGTTTGTTAACTTTGAAAGATAACACTTGAAGAATGATACAACAAAGATAACTAGATTTAATGCTATAACAAAATACCTGCATATATATACATAAAATTGGCACAAGATGTTCATGCTACACATTAAGATCATGTATGCCAAATTCAGAACCTAACACAGTAATCATCACCAAACAAGACAAAGCTAAAGCATGGAGATGAACAGAGTCACCACCCCTTCTTGGCTAAATTGTTCTTTTCTTCCAAAGCAATTTGCTTTGCCCTCAAGATAACAACCAGGACACTCACCAATCCTTAGACAATAGAAATGGGAAATATTTAAAGTAGTAACACACAACTGTAGAATCTTAGAATCTAGATGGGTGGTGAATCTCATTGAAAAACCTAAATACATAAGAAATTACATAAACTAGGTAGTGAGTTATGAATCACCTTTAAAAATATAAGGTAATAATTAGTTCAGCATCTCCAAGTTGAAGCTGTGATGAGTTCTTTCCTCTGCCAGCAAAGAACAAGAGATGAGTGCTTTCTCTCCAATTGGAATCCCGTAACAGGTGCCTTCTGCACCAAGCACTCAGCTTGAGCTTCTGTGAAGTTGCTAAATGTGAATGGAGAGAAGCCATATTGAAGAAACATATTCCTCCAAGTAGGAAGTTTTTCTTGTGAACGAAGGGGACATGTTATGGTTTTCTTAAGGGATGGTAAGATGAAATGCTTTTCAATCTTTTGGAGGACATCGAGGTTGACATTCACAGCATCAAGTGATTCAAGAAGGGCTGAGTAACAATGAAGAGCATGGACTATATTGGTGGAAAATGGTGCATCCAATTGGTCACAATTTCTATCAAGAGTGACTACCACTTTTGGCCTAAGCTGCTTCACAAAGCGAAGGACTAAGGGAAACAATGTAGGGTAGTTTGTGAAACAGGAAAGTGGCATGTTCACAGCAGTTGCTTCATTATCATAGTACTGAACAGAGAGTGGACATGAAGGAGAGCTCAATGACTCAATGCTTAAGACATTGAGCTCAAAAGACATGTTGATGTCTTTGGCGTATTGGTTTAACTTTTCTTGAGTCACATTGAGCTCAAACTCATCATAAGAGAGGGGTGACACAATGGCTGTGATTTTGAGGGAAGGCACACCGTTACTCCTCACGGCAAGTGCTTGCATGAAAGAAGACCATTGCACTCCAAACCCAATATCAAAATCGATAATGTGAATACGATCAAACCTTTCCAAGGCTTCAATGATGGCTTGGTTACTGGTGAAGTTGGCAAACTGAATGATAGGTGATATCTCAGAAAAGGACTTGTATGCTCCGATTTTGAAAATGGAAGTGATGGGTGAGAAAGCCAAGACATTGTGAGGGTTTGAATGAAGCAGAGACAACAAGGCCTCCTTCATGTAGAAAGCAGCCCTCTGAAAAGGCCTACCAATTGGGGAGAGCTGGTGATTGAGCCGCGCCAATATCCCTTGCGCATGAACCGGATTCCCAGCTTCTATCAGCTCAGCAGTTTTGTATAACTGGTCAAATATAGCCTGCTGAAGCTGGTGGCTTGCATCTTCTCCGGTGGAACTAGCCTTCTGCGGTTTAGCAGATGGCACAATCTGTGGTGGCATGTGATGAGGAAACAATGGAAGCTGTGTTTGTTGCCTCCTGCCAAACATCTCTTGCCCAGAATCCAAAAGGGGCAACCTTGGAGCCTGATAACTGTACCCAGCAGGCTCAAAAACAGGGCGTTTTGCTGGATGCTGAGAGAAAACTTGCTGTTCTTGCAATTGGGGGTACATCATTGGCACAAAGAAAGATGGGTTCTCAGAGAATTGAACTTGAGTCTGGTTTAACTCAAACTGGGGATTAATGACTTGAGGCTTCTCATCCACCTCTCCAATCACTTGCTGCTGAGAGTTAAACCCACCAGGAGATGTTGAGAACAACAGAGAATTGTTACCAGAAACAGAAAACATGGATTCTCCAACAGACAAAGAACCAGTCTTCTTACCATTATGGCCATCTATATTCTCAGCAATAAAAGGGAAACCAGGGTAATTCCCTGAAGGATCAACAATACTTACCATATTCAACCCTTGATCCACAACACCAAAACCTGCATTGAAATCAACGGTTTGCTGAGAGCCACAGCCACTGCCCTGGAAGAGCTTGCTCAAACCTACAGAAGGGTCTTCAGCATCTGCCATGATTAGTCTCAGAATGGATTGATCTTGACTCTCCCAGTCCTCCATTCTCACTCCACATTTTTCTGTGCTGGTTTCCAATGCTGTCTGAGGAGGGTTCTGAGAAAGGGTTGGGGTGTAACAAGTGGTGTTATTGGTTGAACCACCACTGCCACCCTTGCTGATTGTGTTGCTGCTGCCAAGGGAAGAGGACATGGTGGAAGAGTTTGGGCTTCTTCTGGAATCAAGAACTGAGGTGGGCTCAGTGCTGCCCACATAGCAATAATCCTCTTTGTCTATGGTCCACTTTGCTTGTGGATGATGCAAAAGCAATGAAAATGAATCTGAGCCTGAAGAAAAATCCAACACTCCCTTCCCTTGAAACTCCTCAAAAGGAAAGGGCATGGCCTTCATCTAAGAAAGTTAACTAACAAGAGTGTCAAGTGCCGACAAAACCAACCACCCTCAAAAGGCTCCAGTTTCTTCAAAAGTTAGCACCTTTGTTCAAAACCGCTTTCAAAGCAGGTATTTTTTAACAAATGGGGTTGGCCTACAAAACCAGAAACAAACAGGGCTTGGAAAATGAAGCAAACTCAGATGCTAAAGTTCAGAAAGGTGAAATTTTGGGCTGCAAGAAGGCTCGGAATTTTGGTGGGATACTCAAAATTGGTGATGTACACTAACTCACATACAGGGTTCCAAAGATGAAAACTTGAGCATCCATAAAGCTTTCCTTTTTCTTTCTGGATCTGTGGCTTGTTATGCTCCAAACAGCAGCAGTGAAGGAAGAAAGCCATGAGTGTGATTCTTCTTTGTTGCTTGTTTAAGAAAATAAAGAAAAAAAGAAGAAGAAGAAGAAGAAGAAGAAGAAGAAGACCCCTTGAAGAACACCCTCAAAGCTTGTCCTTTTCTTTCTGGATCCGTGGCTTATTAAGCTCCAAATAGTTGTTGAAGCAAAGGGAGGATGCCATGAATGTGATTCTTTGTTGCTTATGTTTTCTGTGGGAAACACTCTTTGTTACTTGTGTTTTCTGGGATGGAGTGCTCTCTTTCTCTCTCTATCACTGTTTCTACTTTATTTTTTAACTTTTTTTAGTTTATGTTGTCTATGTTGTCTGCACAGTAGTTTTTCTCCCTTTGCTAATGTTGCTTTCATCTCACTGTGTTTTCCCATTCTCAAATGTAGCGCGTGAGCATCACATATCTCTTATTTATTTATTTATATAATTATTATTTTTAGGTCATACTCCATACATGCATAGTCCACATACTACATCTATATGCATAGTGCTCACTGCATTGCAGGGTGGCAATTTTAACTTATACCAATATCATATGATATTTTGATTTGGTCAATTGTTTGAAGTTGCCTAACTAACTTTGTAATAGTCTTTCATAAATAGCTTTAAATAAAATTAAATAAGTTACCTACCCTTACATATAGATAAAATATTGAAACTCATTAAAAAAAGTTATTTTCTCGCTAAAAAATGACTATAAATTATCATTTTGAATAATTTCACACTCTTAATGAATATATTGTTTTTACGATAGCAAATATGACTATTAATATAATTTATTTTCAAATAAATTAAAAAATAAAAAAAATATTTGAAATTGAATAATTAATTATTGATGTTTTAAAGAAAATTAAAAAAATATATTTAATGATAATAAAACATTTCAATCCAAAACATTAAAATAATGAAACCCTTGAATTCTTTTATATAACATTTCGGTATAATTTTACTATTGTGGAAAATAATGATGACACAACTAAAAGTTGTGTTTGATAAAATAAGAGAAAAAATATATATAAGTTTGAAAATTTGCAGAACCTAGTATATTATTTATACTTTTTATTATGTTTGTCAAATCAATCAACTTATACACTGTTGAAGTATTTTTCTCTATTTTTCACCTAAATTCATTATATCAAACAAATCAATAATTAATTTTTATTTTATAGTATTTTTGTAACTTAGTTTTGTATTTATACTCTCTTTATTTTTCCTTTGTCATTAGTGGATGTGAGTAGGTATACTTGTGAACGTGTAGCTAGAATTGGATTATTATACTTGCTAGCATGTTAAAATAAAGTAATGTGCCTAACAAGTAAGAAAAGAGAAAGAGTGTTATTTTTATGGGAAGAGTAGTTATTGAGATTCCTTTCTAGATATTAAGATAAATTGATTATCTAAAATTTGCAATAAAATTAAGAAAAATTTCATAATAACGTTCGACAATAATTGCTGTTTAATTAGCCAACCTACTATTAGAAGCAATATATATCATGTGTTGTCATGCTTTTGCTATCATTTCATAGCAAGACATCATTATGCTTTGCCATGGCATTATGTTTCTGTGTTGACATCTTAGGACCATGTTTGGTTTCTAGTTTCCTTTCAATCCAAGGTCCTTTGTCAGTGCTTTTTTATGCTATTTTTAGTCTAGGGAAAAGAAAATAGAGATGAAAAAAAAACAGACAATGATTTTTTAAAACAATAAAAGTTCATTTTTAAATAAAAATTCCATTTTTATTGATATCAGTCAAATTCAGTACTTTCTATTAGTTGCTTTTTTTTATCTTTTAAGAGTTATTAATATAACTTTTGATACATTCATGGTGACTTTATAGGTTTTTAAAATGAGTTGAGTTATAAATGAGTTAATTTAATTTAGTTGACTTTTTTTTTTCAAATCTCAAATTTTTTATATGATTTAATTCATTATGAGAATTGATTTATTTAGGTAGTGTTTGGATTAGGAAGAATATTTCACAGAGAATCAATGAATTTTAGGAGATGGAAAGGAGATTATGAGATTATTTGGATTAAGATATTTGAAGGAATAATTCAAGAGATTTTAATGGAAAGTTTGTGAATTTGTGAATTTGTGAATGATAGGATAAGTATTATAGATTAAAAAATATTTTAATTGATAAAAATGGATGTTTACTAATTTATCCCTATGATGAAATGTAATATAAATTGTAATGTAAGTGATGAAAATTATATTAAAATCAAATTGAATTTATTATTTATAATAAAAAATTAAATTATAAAAATAAAATTACTTATGAATAAAAAGGATTTATAAGAATAAAATTCAAATACATTTTTTTAAATAATAATTTATATATTATTATTGAAATTATTGTTAACAAAAAAAAATATATCAAATAATTATTATGTTAATCATTTATGTCGTGATATTAAATCATATTGATAGGAAATTAAGTTTATAGAATGTTTAATTAAGTTAAACATAAAAGAAGAAAAAATGTTCACAGGTGAATTAAAAATAAGTTTCGAAAATACATTTCATCACATTAATACATATTGAATAAATTAAATTGAATAATTTTGGAAAGTTATAATAGACTTTATCGATTTGATTTTCTAAATGTTGCAATTTTGTGTAGGTGTTGTTGATAATCAATGTCAAATTGAGAAGCTTGGAATTTTTAATTTTGTCCAAAATTTGTTATAACTTGTCAACATCATTTGAGGAGGTGGCATCTATGTCAGCAACCTTTTTTCAATCATTTGGAACACCTTCATCATCATTTGCATTAGGAATGTGAAGCTTTCCTAATTTGTCAAATGTTGTTGACATTAACAATATTCAATTTAGACAATATTTGACGACCAAATAAGTAATTCTATCATAGTTCATTGAAACTCTCACAACTAAGGCCTATCTCAAAGAGAACAAGTATTCTTGTAATCATTGCATACAGAATACCTATGTTGTTGTTCTAGCATTTAACCATGTGTTTCATAATATGATGTGGCCAATTGATGACAATGTTATTTTTCAAACACCATAACAAGAATATGTCTTCATGAGTTTGTTTTGCAAAATTTGTACTCCGAGGAGACAAGATATGGACAAGGACGTAATGAAAAAGTTTGACATTAATATTTAAGCTTCTTGCATTCCCTACAATTTAGTCATGCAAGTAAGGTGTGACCATGGAGTTTAAAATTATCTAATCTTCGTAATGCAGATGTTAAGGTATGGCTTGAAAGCATATCTTTTGACCTTCATATCTTAGATTGCTAAAGTCAACCAATCAGTGGGTTTGATTTTAATCTTTGTCGATTTCACCTCACTACAGATATACCCATTACCAATAACTTTGGGGTTTATGTAAAATATTTTAACAAGTTCATCATAGTAAGTGGGACTATAGAGTTGCACAAGTTTTTTTAAACCTTGAAACAATAGGGGTTGTATGGAGTCCAACCCCAAGTCTTCAAAGAAAAATTCGATCATGACTTTTGGTGACAATATTTTCCTTCCAAAGAAGTGGGCATTATATTTTATCTTCTAGGATAAGGATGTGAACCATCATTACCAATAGTTACATGTGTTTATTCCTTACCTATGATGGAAGCGCACTCGAAGAGAAGACAGATTGCAGCGGTAGAACATGGAAGAAGCAGCTTTATGTGGCTTCCTGAGGCTCTTTGAAGGATTAGATGCAGAAAAATACCTAACTTCAAAAGAAGGCTCTAGATCGAGAACGAATTCGATGTTGGAGAGTGAAACAAAAACCCTAGGTTCTAAGATCCTTTGTTGAATGAACGAGAATCGATGAAAGGATTTGTTTAATGGTAGAAAAGAGGTAAACGAGGTTACAAAGGAAGAAAGGATCGAGATGAAGCTAAATAACTTTGGATGAAGATGAACAAAGAACGAATCGGTGGAAGGTATGATTCATGACAACGCTGATGTGAGGAAAGGTGAGATCCTTCGAGAAGGAATTAGGTTTTGGTGGAGATAAGGTTCGAGAGGCGGCCATAAATGAGGATGTGGTTCAATGATGACAAGGTTTTGAGAGAGAGAATGAGGATGTGGTTGCTAGAAGTGCTGACGCGAGCCACAATGCTGAAGTGGGTTGGATGAAAGGTGCTTTGATGGAGGAGAGAGAATTTGAATGGAAAATGAGAGAATGAAAGTGTGTTTGAAAGGTGGCTAAAGGAGGATCCCTAGGATTCTCTTTCCTTGACTTTCAAAAATTTAATTCTCATTTATCTCAAAAGTGAAGTTACAATGGTGATGCTGGGTATTTATAGTAACGCATGCTTAATGCAAGCTAAAAATACTATACAATGACCATCAAAATATTACAAGTAGAGTGTCAAAGCGGTGCAACTGAATGGTTAACGTGTTTGGACAAAAATCAACATGACAGGGTGAATTGATTTCTTGTGCTTTGAAAATAATTTTTCTTCTCTCTTTATAAAATTTACTTAAAAAATAATATCAACAACAATAAAAAGTATAGGGAAAGAGAGATTTGGACAAGTAGTTTTATACTGGTTCAGATCCTAAAGATCCTACGTCCAGTTACTAATCCCAAGAAAATATTAACTTCCACTATCACAAAACCAATAAATTATTAGAATCACACAAAAAGACAAGTTTAAGGGTTAGAAACACCTCTTTTGTTACCCTAAGAAATCATACTCACTTTCCCTGAAGACCACAAAGGATGAACACCTCCTCCAAATGTTTCGAAGGATGAACACTTCCTTTGAATCTTCATAAAGGATGACATGTTTCACTCAGCAACAACAACAACACTCAGTGACACTTCCAATGAAAGTTCTCGCTCTATGCCAACACTTAGTTTTCAAAGTCACGGCACAAGGGTTACACAAGCCCTAGAACACAATTTACTTTTCAAGTTTAGTTGTGTGGGTTAGAATGGGAGGCTAAAACATCTTTATAAAGACCTCACTCAATGACACCTCCAAAATTTCGTTGTTAGCCTATTTTTGCATGATAATCAATTATCCCATTAAGGTAATTGATTATGCATTTAATGAATGCATAACAGTAAAAAAATGTGCTTAAAAACTCCAACGACTACTCATGATAATCGATTATTCTTCAACCCAAACTAGAGTTTAAGCATTTTGGAAAACCTTTCTATGTTAATCGATTATCTTAAGTATCTAATCGATTATTGCAGAGCTTTTTAACTTCAAAACGAAATTTAAAGCACAAATTACATGGAATCAAACAAAACACTAAATTCTATACATAAATTACTTATTACAAAAGCTTTAACACAAGAAACATGTCTTCATGAAGGTCTTCTTGAAAAGTGAACACTTGAGACTTGATTTTGGACATCATCAAAACTTTTATGCTAACATACAGGACACTGGAGAAGGCTTATTGCACAGTATGTGATCATTCCCACCCTCTGATAACAGTTGAAAAACCGTTATTTTTATACTTAAATTTGACACTAAATATGTGATCATTCCCAATTTTTGAGATGTCACTATCACTGGTGCAAAAACGGGCTATAACTTCACGCAATCAATGTCTAACCGCTCAATTCGCAACGTTAAAAATGATTGGTGGCATTACTGTAAATAAATTCAATCGCTCCACGTCCTCTACTGAAACTGTTCGCCGACTAATATTTATTAACGACAAACAAAGATCATATAGACGTAATCTAAAATGTGCTAACGCCAAACAAGGGCCAGAACGACGTAAAACAATGACCTTAGAAACACTTAACATCATTTTGAAAAACAACTGACGTTCAATTTAAAATAAAAAAATAACGAAATAGTGGTTTGCTTCCAACAGCATCACTCTACCCTCATTTGACGTCCACCACGCTAAATATTCGACATCAACCACGCTAAATATTCGACGTCAACAGTAATTATTTTAAGTAGACATTCATTCATAAAATTTCTCCTATGAACTCCATCTTTTAATTCTTTTCTTTGTGTTTTCTGTTATCTCCTTCAGCGAGTAGTTATTATTTTATTTTTCTTTTAAATCAACACATATAAGTCATTTTATACTGGCTACGATGTTTTATTATTTAGTTCCTTTTTTATTATTTTGTCTTTTTCTTTCAAAACAACTATATAATGTCGAATTCTTCTATGCATTCGACGTCTACTGAGTTGTGTTTTAGTGTAGTTTTGCGCGTGTTTTTCGGTAGCCTGGTACCACCTTCTTCCTTTGCTAGTTTCCTCATAAGAAAAGCTTGCGTCTTTTGCATCTCTAATGGCATTTCAACCCAAAACTGAACCTGGGGTCCTTGCCTAGACGTCATGCAAACCGCCAATGAAAAAGAATACGGTGACATGAGAACTAGGCAAGGACCCAGGTTCGGTTTTGGTTGAAATACCATTAGAGATGCAAAAGAAGCAAGCTTTTCTTATGAAGAAACTACTTAAGGGAGAAGGTACTAATACGCTACCAAAAGACACAAGCAAAACTGCACCAATACACATCGAAAACTCATTTTAGTCGATTCAAATGGAAGATAATCCATCAAAGACTAATTTAATCGGAGTAAAAGTAAGTTTAAACGATTCAAAAAAGATAAAACGCACATAGAAATGCAATGCCGCGTAGAAAAAAGGAGAGGAGGAAGATGATGAAGTGAGCGTGGAGTTTATCATTATATTTATAGAGTCAATATTAATGCTCACAACAACCACTATGGTAAAAACACAAAATTAATGCTCACAACCACTCCAATGCCTTTCACGTCGAAGCCCCCTAGAATAGACATTCTATGGGAATTTAGAAAGTAAAAAGAAAAAAAGAGCGACCTTTGCCTTCTAATAACGAATAATACGTCATATGCACAAGGAATTCATTTTTTTTGTTTGATTAAAAGAAAAAAAGAATATAACCAAAAAGACGCTTTGGAAGTCTAAAGAAATTGGCGTCAACCTCTTCGTTTCTAGCAACAAATTGCATTTTCCCATATATCATTTAAGTAGACTGTCTTTAATTATTGAAGACTATATCAGTCCTTTCCCAATAGTAATTATTTAAGTAGACATCAATTTATAAAATTTCTTGTAACAACAGTTGTGTTAACCTATAACAATTCCAAGGCCTTTCAAAACACTACAACTTCAAATCATAAAATTCATAAACTCCTTCTAGGAATTAATAGAGGATGTCGAATATTATCAAAATGGACGTGTTATTTCGGGTTAAAAAGGAAAAAGAAAAAAAGATAAAAGTAAAAAAAAGGAGATACCTTTGCCGTAATATTAAATAATACGTCGACTTCCCTTTCTTGGACGTTTATATCTTAATATTACGTCAATTATCTTTATCATTTGACGTAATATTGGTGTTTTAAAAACATATATGATATGCTGCTGCATGCAATGTAATGATGTAAAATTAAAATGGACAATTGGAATCATAAAAGTGATTTAATCATTTTAAACAATTCAATCACCAGTCACTAATGTTTGCCAAAGGAGAATTTCATTAATATTCAAGAGATGATTACAAAACATCCCACCTACCATAGAATTTGATTACTAAATTGAATAGAGTAAAAGATTATAAAAAAAGTCTAACTCAACATCCCACCTACAATTTTCACACGAGTTTTTAATATTATCATCATCATCTTCAGTATCCACTATTTCCCAAGAAATAAACTTCTTCATTCTCTAACCATTGCATTGTCTCTGGGAACATAAAGGAGTTGGATTCTGCAACAGTGTTCCATGAGGTTTTCACCATACATTATCCAACAAAGTTACTAACTTATTTCTGCACCTTAAAACACAGTTGACATTTCTCAAAAATTGCATATACTCAACCCCTGCTTTTCTTAAATCACTATCGTATGAACATAATAAGATCAAACTATATACATATTTTGCTTCAAGATAACCCTTTTTGGCAGCCATTTTCAAGTCATTAATGCATTTTTCAATATTTCCCTTATATCTAATTATTTCTATTAATCCCTCTCTATATAAAGCTTCAATATTTCCACACTCTTTACAACTTTGCATGAAAATATCAAATGCCCTTACTTCTTTACATGACCATGGAATCAACGAAAACTTTTCTAAAGAAATTTGCTGCCACATATAATTGTCTTTTGTGGCATTCAAAAAATCTCTACAGCATACTCTCACGTTGTAATGATCAATCCAAGATTCAGAACTTACCTTTGCAACCACATTAACCAATAAGTCTGCGGGAAGTGATTTGATTGGAAAAATTGTAGACTTGTCATCTTCTGTGCATTGTCTTTTGTTATCACTTTGAATTGATTCTTCCATTACAATGAAATGAGCAATCCTATGCAGTTCATCAGATTGGAGTTAGCCTTTTACTTCTGAAAAGTCCAAGTATTACAACGTACTATTGGTGGTATTTAAATTGAAACGTCCAAGTATTACAACTCTTCGTTTACTCTTTGTTTGATTAAAAAGAAAAAGAAATTAAAAAGGAGAAACTCTTCGGCTTTTAGCAGACAAATAATACGTCAATCCCCGAAGAATTCAACGTAATCTTGGTGGTTTAAAAGAAAAAAGAAAAAAGAATTAAAAGGGGAGTAACTCTTTGGCTTCTGGCTCACAATAATGTTGAGATAAACCTAAATTTTAGGGTTTTATTAATAATTTTGTTTAAATCTTATTTTATTAGTTTTGGCTCTAGGAATATTTAATTTGATTTTCTTTTTATTATTTTGAAGACAGTTGATATTTTATTTTCAGATTTTCCGTAATATTTGTGTTTTAAAAGAAAAAAAAATAAAAGAATGGCACGCTGGTTTAAATATTTACCGTCAATCAACGTCGAGTTTTATGGGGCTTCAACGTTTTCATTTAAACTTCCAAGTATTTCAACTATAGAACGTGGAGTCCTAATGGTATAGGACATGTTATGCTGAAGTTATATTGAAACTAAATATATTTTGAACTTATATTGAAACTGTAACCTTTCCCTATACCTCTAAATCCTATTCTCAAATGGCTTCTTCATCTTCACAACGTGGAAAGAAGGCTGCACAGGTTGTAAGAAATGCTAGTCCAAATGGGTGGATAAGTGATGACGAAACACGATACAAATTTGGATGTTATAGAAAACTCTTCCAGGCACAAGTACTTGGATATGGAATTATTGAGAAAGCAAGGGTTTCTTTTTCAAGATTGGCTTGTAGATGTTGGTCTTGCAAAATTTGTAGAAATGACTGGTGATTGCTATCCTGACCTGGTAGAAGTGTTCTACCACAATCTGAAGGTTGTCGATGGTGTTATATGCTCTCGGGTCAAAGGTGTCGATATTAAAATTGATGATGAAATATGGCTATCTTTTACTGGTCTAAAAGCACAAGGCTTCAGGTCTCATGAAAGAAATTCTGAACTCAACCAATGGACCAACAAGAAGAAGATTTATAAGGAATTTTTGAGAAATCCAAAAGGACTAAAGGTATAGAAGCCGTATCTACTTGATGGTTTGAAAATGGAAGAAAAATTGTTTGCTTTTGTACTTACTTGGGTAATACTACCTGGAAGAAATATACGTGATCGTGTAACTGCTGAATATTTATTTTTGGTTCATGCCATAAAGACACGGATACCAACCAACTGGGTTGCTGTTATGAGTGAGCACATGATTGAAATTGCTAGTAGGCATGGACATAATCTGCCGTATGGTGTTTTTATCAACAATATATTCAAGCATCATCAAGTTGATCTTACTGGTGAAAAAAAAATTGGATGACCAAATCAAATGAAATAGGAAAAGCGAAATTGACCTTTAATGGCCTAAAGAAAACAAAAGATGGCTGGGTGTTCAAGGATGTTGACGAAACTCCTTCTACCTTCACTCCACATACTGAGTTTGAAAGATTTGTTGTGGATCAATTTCGAAGGCTTTCAACAACAATTTCCATAATTCAAAAATCTTTGATCATGATTCACAACAAATTAGATGAAGACAATTTAGTTGAAACCTCAACAAGTGAATTTGATGATGAAGACGACACAACAGAAGATGAGTCTATGGAGACATCTTACTCAGATTAGGAAGATTAGTTTATTTTTATGAAATTAATGTAATATTTAAATATAATTTAGTATATTTTTCTATGCTTGAACAATGTTTGAAAATTTAGTATATACTTTTCGTGGTTATATTTTCATATTTTCCCTATATTTTGTGTTATTATGCTTTTGTTTGGTTTAAACCCTCGATTGCCATTGTGCATTATAAATTCAATGTGATCCACTTGGAATAATAATATTGTTGTTGTTGGTAGCCAGTGTTTTATGTTTGTGCACTGTGCAGCTGAGGAAATGTCTCGTTCATCTTCGTCTTGCAAGTGTATGGGTTCGGACTTCCAACACAGTAGTGCCAGTGTTAGGAGGTTGGGTGTAAAACCCACTTGCTTCTGTGGTCACATTGTAGTTTTACGTAGTGCGAGAACCCCTAAAAACAAGGGCAAAAAATTCTGGGGTTGCCCTAACTTCAAGGTCAGTTTAATATAAGCATAAATGTTTGTTTATTTTTGTGGGTTTTGACAAGGGAGTGTGCCTATTGTCGTTCAACAGGGTGGGGGCGAAGATTTCATTGGCTGCAACTTCTTTTGCTGGTGTAGTGAAGAAGCAATAGAAGAAGGAAATGTGTTGTATGGAGAAGAAAGGAGTAGAAATGGAAGAAATGAACAAGCATGTGGAAGTTTGATGATGATGGAACAAAGTGTGATGAAGATGGAAGAAGCTGATGATGAAAAGATGAAAATAGCTTGTTTAGAGAAAAGGGTTCTTATGTTGGAAAAGTGGTTGAAGGTGTTATTGGGGATGGTGTTTGTTATATGTGTTTTTAATGTAATTGTAATATGTATGTTGATGAAACAACCTTGACGTTAAAGTTAGAGTTTAAAAGAAAAAAAGTGAAATATAAAAAAAATGGAGCGACCATTGGTATCTTGATGAAGTTGAAACGTCAAAGTCCATTATAATTCGACGTAATATTGGTGCTTTGGTAAAGACACACAATTAATTTTCATAGTCCACATCTAGTATGAACATCAAATATTTTCCACATTCGACATTCAAACATCATTCAGAGAAAAAGTAAAAGATCTCTTTGGATACTGATATGACCTTCTTGCTACTGATATGACCTGCTTGCTGATGAAAAATACGTCGATGAACTAGGAGTCTTGACGTTAAAGTTCGGGTTCAAAAAGAAAAAAAAATATAAAAAATTTGGAGCGACCTTTGGCTTCTTGATGAAGAAAAAAACGTCAGAGACACATAGAATGCGACGTAATATTGGGGCTATGTTAAAACAACACAATTAATGGTGTCAACCACTCATATGCCCGTCACGTCAGCACTGCCAAAGTTTGTGACGTACTATTGTAAATATAACGTCAAATCGTCGCTTGCATTGGACGTTTAATATTGGATTATAAATAGCTTAACAGATTTGGATTTCATTTCAAGTTGAACCATTTGATAACCTTCCCTAACCAAATTCATGTTAACTTTTTTCATTTGTTTTAGTTCTTTTCCTTCACTAAACGAAGACATTTCTTTGTTATCCATGAAGGCAAAGGGCTAAAACATAGGAAAATGTTAACACTTATGAATTTTAAGTAGACTCTTTGAAAACCTATCCTACAAAACTTCTGCACCCAAATTCATGTTAACTTTTTCCTTTGGTTTTCCATCAATTCCTCCTCTAAACGAAGTCATTTCTTTGTTATCCATGAAGGCATGATGGAAAACCAGAAGAAAATGTTAACATTTATGAATTTCAAAAACATTCTACATTATTTTGCTTGTTTTAATTTTTTTTACTTCATGTTTTTCGTTATAATGTATTTCATCATCTTCGGTCTTCATTTTAGATGTCGTAATTTCTTCTAAAGTACAGGACGTCGATTATCTCAAAAAAATGATGTCAATATCCACGCCTTTGCATCGAATGTACTCAATATTCGACGTCAACTGTATAAATTTAAAATATTTTAGTTGTTTCCACGATAGGAAATCAGATAGCTCTGAATTCTAATGGTAGAAAACAACTCTAAGCCATTTAAAAAATGAACCATACATTGTTAAAGGATGAAGTTTTTTTTTTAAAATATTCGAATGTATAAATTTAAAATATTTTAGTTGTTTCCACCATAGGAAATCAGATAGCTCTGAATTTTAATGGTAGGAAACAACTCCAAGCCATTTAAAAAATAACCATACATTCTTAAAGGATGAAGTTTTTTTTATATCATTATTTTAGTTCTCGAAATTGTTTCAGCATTAAACATATTGTGCATCATATTTCTTTTTCCTCGACACTTCCCTTTCAGTAAGATAACTTAATCATTTCTGTATACATAAAAGGCATTTTGTTCTGATGAATGTCAAAGGCCACCTTCATATGAACTGAGACATGAATGAGGCACTTTGACATTCAAGCAGAGCAAATTGCAATTTAAAGAACAGACATGTTTCGAAATATAAGGAAAGGGAAGGAGCTAAGAGATAAAAAACATGAATCCTAATATTTTCAACACGGAAACAGGATGAATGGAATAATAAGAAAAGCACGTGTATATTTATAGATGAAATGATGTCATCACACTTCCACATAATTGTAGTGGAATATCATTTCATCATGAAAAAAGAAGTACATCGAGTAATTATACTATTAATTTTCACAGTCCACCATCTAGTAAGAACGTTGAATATTACCAAAGTTCGACGTTCAAACATCATTCGAGACAAAGTAAAAGATCTCTTTGGATATGGATATGACCTCCTTGCAGACGACAAATACGTCGAAGATCTATGACCCTTGACGTTAGAGTGAGAGTTTAAAAGAAAAAAAGTGAAATATAAAAAATTGGAGGTATCTTTAAAAGAAAAAAAGTGAAATGTACAAAATTAGAGCGACCATTGATATCTTTAAGAAGTTGAAACGTCAAAGTCCATTACAATTCGACGTAATATTGGTTCTTTGGTAAAGGCACACAATTAATTTTCATAGTCCACATCTAGTGTGAACGTCAAATATTTTCCAAATTCGACGTTCAAACATCATTCAGAGAAAAAGTAAAAAATCTCTTTGGATAATGATATGACCTCCAGGCCTTTGCATCGAGTGTACTCAATATTCGACGTCACTGTATAAATTTAAAATATTTTGAAGTTGTTTTCCACCATAGGAAATCAGATAGCTCTAAATTGTAATGGTAGAAAACAACTCCAAGCCATTTAAAAAACGAACCATACATTGTTAAAGGATGAAGTTTTTTTTGTATCATTATTTTAGTTCTCACAATTGTTTCAGCATTAAACATATTGTGAATCAGGTCAGGGGTCTATTTATGGCTTTCTTGAACCTCAGACCATCCAACCATCTGGAGACACATTAGATTCCAGAAAATCACATATGCAAACATGGATAACCGAGTGTAAGAGAGAGATATATATGCCGCCGTATATTGATGCGTATGTTTTCCCAATATTGTCACCTTTTATCAAATTTTAATTAATAAACTCACTTGTTGTTGGTACATGATAGGGGCCATTGGCAACTCATGGTGATCATTCCAAAAAAAGCACAAGTTGTATGGTTTTGTTCTCTTCATAGGAAGATGAAACTGGAGTTGAGGTCCTTGATACAAACGTAAGTATTACATTCATTCTTATCAATTCATTATGATATTAATATATTAACTTATGTTTCTAATGTTTCAAATGTTTCAAATTTGTTTAAAGTTCTGACTAGAACCAGAGGACAACAAATTGATATTATATATCCTAAGGTTGGAATTCGTTGATCTTTAACCTTTATTTTTCATAGTCAATTTTAAATCGTTATATTTGACTAAGTTCTTTCACATGTTTAGTGTAATAAGCAAAATGATTCCTGGGCATGTGCCTACTACATCATGTCATGGATCAAGGCAATCATCCGAGTATAAATTAGAGGAGATTGGACTGAGGTAGAAATTTACATTTGAAAATCTTACAAATATCAATAAACTTTTGACATTAAAATGAATATAATTGTAAACTTTCCTTCCTTGATTTTGCAGCAATTCAACAATACCTCTCCATTGTCCAATGAAGTAATAAATATGATAAGAGAGGAATGGGCAGGATATTTGTTGAATAAACATTTTAAATAGCTATAGTTTTAGGTTTTTCCTTTTATGATAGTAGCATTTGCATATTCACACAGCTTTTTAACTGTGAATAGATGTATACTGTCAATAGATTATTACCAATAGATGAAAGGAAAAGTGGGTTCTTTTAAGTTTTGATGATAGCATGAATTGATGTTAGCATGGTTTAAATTAATTAATTTTGTGCATTTAGGAATTGGAAAATTGGTTTCTGTATTTCAGGTTTGCTTAAATGAGCTAAAACGAACACAATTTAATAAAAAATCACTGAAGATAACGTCAATTTATACATTGTCCGACGTTAATATATGTATCTTAATGTCCATCACGGTGACGAGTGACGTTGATATAATGCAGTGGATAACGATAATAATAAAACGTTGGGCGAGGATCTCTATGGCTGAGTGATAGTAACGTCCATTGTAAACATGTTCGACGTCAACCTCACATCATTCACCTTATAACTGACGTTAAATATTCCTTTAAATATAAATATTTATTCAAAATTTGACGTCAAATGTGCACTATGACGTGAATATGATGTCAACATTCTTCTACGCCGACGTCAACGTTACGTCAGTTCCCCCGACGATATGACGAAAAATCTTTCTTTAAAAATAAATATTTATTCAAATATTTGGACGTCAAGCTTTATTCTACAGGACGTATCTTAACGTCGATGTACATAAAAGACGTTAACTTTATGTCAATTACCTTTGTGTACGACGTAAACGAGTTCGATTAACGTCATCCGGTAATATTCGACGTTAATTTAGGTCACCTGCTATAACGTCGCTAGCAGTTGCGTCGTTAAAGGCCAAAAATAAATGACGTAATAGGCTATTTTTGCACTAGGGAATCTTTGGAAGATTGTGGCTGCCCTGTTGTGACTATAGGAAGAGGATGTGATGTGTTTTGGGATAACTTTGAGGATTGTTAAAGGTTGACAAAGACTGCAGGAAAGGGGATATCTTACTGCTTTCTTTGGGTGTTGTATGCCTATATTTTGCTTAGAGGGTTAGAGAGATGTTTTATATTTTGACGTGGACGTCTCTATAGAAACCTTGTTGTAAAAACCTTGACCATTATAGTGCATTTGCTTCTCGGTACAGGAAGGATACTGGATGTACGTAGTTTGGACGAACCAGTATAAAAACTGTGTTTGATTTTCTCTATCCCTAAACTCTTTACTGTAAGTCGACTTTACTTTCTGTGTAGTCAGCTTTATTTTTTCGCTGCACTGATTTATCTTTTTTCCTTGATGGCAGATTGAGGGAAGGGCAAAAGTGGAAGGATAAAAAATTGTAAGGGCTGTTACCTTTAATTGGGGGAAAAGAAACTGAAACTGAAACGCTAAAAAAAAATTAGGGATTCTTATGATTAGGGTTCGTTTGAAGGGGAAAATCACATTCTTTGTTCGATTCGAAGAGATGGATAATGAATTGTAGAAGTTGCATTTTTGTTCCTCTTGTATTTAATAACTGCTCCTCCGACATGAGATTAAACTGAATTGCACTTGCAAAAAACTAGAACCTCATTCACAACGAACATTTTTCAGGTTCAACACTGCCTTTGACAGAGCAATCATGGGTTTCACCTAGAAAAAGTAACTGGCCAGCACCACAACCCAGAAAACTGAATACTTCACATTGTCCACAAGACCTTCCCTCAAACCACGTCCCACAAAGCTTCTGGTTTGAAACCACCATGACAACATGTAGAAAATCTTCCAATTTTTTTCTACACAAAATTCCTAATCCAAGGAAGCACAAAAAGAGCCACAACTAGAAGCTACGGAATAAGGAAAACAACCACAACCTCTAGAAACTTCACTACCCGATCATTCGTTGCTGGTGACCACCGCCTATCCTGGTTCCTCTGCTTCCAAATCCCGGCATAAAACACACCAAACACAACAATCCAGGTAGCAACCACAACACACTTCAGCACCATCCTCACTCCAAGCCCAATTGTCTCCTGAGACATCAACCTATAATGCATCCCCACATCAAGCAAACTCTGCACAAACCTCAAACCACTCCAAGTGAAAAATACAGTCAAAACGCGTTCCCACCAAAAATCAAGGGCATAACCGGCTGCCCAGTGTTCTCGTCGATATAATCTTCCAAAATTTTGTTCAACTCGTTCGCCATGTTGTGAAAGATATAGCAGATGCACTCCGGCATGAAGCGAAGATTCGCAGCCTCTCCCCAGATCAAGAGGTACAGAGGCACGTAGAGCAGCTCACGTCGAAGGTCGTCCCCTGCGCCACCACGCCGGTTGTCGGAGATCTAGATGTTGGAAGGCTCATCGTCACGGCCTGAAGCGCTGGCAGCCAGCGGCAACCCTAGGAGAAGGTGAGAACCCTTAAATTTATTATTGATTCCACCTTTGCCCTTCCCTCAAATATTACCTTTAAAAATAACTCAATAAAAACTTCAATGTGTAGGCCACGTAAGCAAATATTTAACTGTCGTTAGGTGAATTTGACGACAGGTCTGTAATTGAATCAAATTTACAATAATAGAGACCCAATTGATACGCCGAAATGAAAAGGGACCTATTTAAGATTTTGGACAAAAATAGGGACTTCTGGTAAGATTAAAACCTCTGATTTTGGAACCTCATAAATTCCCCCACCCCTCCCCCCTCTTGGTGTTGAAACTAAGCCATTCTTTTTCCAACAATTGGCACCAGAGCTAGTTTTCATAAGATATTTGAAAAACTAGTCGACTTTTATTTTCTTTGAATCGTCTATATCCTTGGAAATGGCTTCTAGTTTTCAAACCTTTGGTGAAGGTGCATCTACAAACAGACCACCACTGTTTGCGGGTGAAAACTATCCATTTTGGAAAATTCGAATGCAAATTTTTCTTGAATCTGTGGATAGAGGTATTTGGGATGCAACAATAAATGGGCCTTTTGAGCCATCTCAAGTTATCAATGGAAAAATTGTTTTGAAAATTTTTTTTGAGTGGTCTCAAGATGAATATCGTGAAGTACACTATGATGTCAAAGCTAGAAATATCATTGCCTCTGCACTAACAGTTGATGAATTTTTCAGGATATCTCAATGCAAATCTGCCATGGAAATGTGGGATGTCATAGAATTTACACATGAAGGCACTAATGAAGTCAAGAGAGCTAGAAAGAATTCTTTGATTCAAGAGTATGAACTTTTCAGAATGAAGACTGGTGAAACAATATATAAAGTTCAGAAAAGGTTCACTCACATTGTCAACCATTTAATGGCTCTTGGAAAACGTTTTGACAAAGAATAGATCAATATCTAAATTCTCAAAAGCCTGAACAGATACTGGCAACCCAAAGTCACAACAATCTCTGAATCCAAGGATTTAACTAGCATGAACATGGCTACCTTGTTCGTGAAGCTAAGAGAGGACGAGCTAGAACTTGGAAGATTGAAAGATGAGGAAGATATTGAAGAGAAGAAGTCCATGTTGAGATTGTTGATAAGGGAAGCACTAGTTTAGCTAACCTTAGTCTCACAGTGCTTATTCACTCTGGTTTTTGATGATGACAACACATTATTAATAACACATGTCTTGTATTGTGTTACATGTTCTGTTACTTATTGATTGATATCTTATTGAACATGTTTTGTGTTGATCTTAATATATGAATGCATATTCATTGTTCTGATATTTGTTACATCTATTGTGATTGCATTGCATATGTTTTGGGAATGGAAAACCACATGCACTTTGATGAACTTATGTTGTGTGGCAAATCTGCAAGTCCTAAGTCAACTTCATTATTAATTGATTCAACTAAGACTAAAGACTTTGCACAAATTTTCAAATATAGTGCTATGTGAGATTTTGCATTGAAAAGAATTTCAAAATGTGCAGATATGTCAAAGTCGACTGTGTGCACTTTGCATTCGACTTTGTTAGTTGTTTTATTTGACATTCTGTTATTCTTGTGAACAGTAACAACTATATTTTTAAAAGTTAGTTTAGCATTGAATGAAAGTCAACTGTATTGAGTATGAATTTAATTTGTTTGACTTGACAGCTACTACTTTGACTTAACTGTTATTACTATCAAAGGACAATCGAATCTATTAGAAGCTTAGTCAACTACAAGAGCATCTGATCTATAGAAATCTATAAATACACGCGACCTGAACTATTCAAAGAACTTTTGGAAATCTAACATTTTCATATTCTGTTTTAGATTGTTTCTCTATAATTTAGTGCTCCAAGAACTCATCAAGAAGACCGTGGAGATCATTCTTTAAAGAGGTTCTAAAGGAGAATTCTGTTGTGCTTATTAGTTGATCAACTTTGCACATTGTGGTGCTTGCTTGCTGATCAAGATTTCTCTCAATCTTCGTAAAGATTGTAGCTGTTGTACCTGTTGTGATTACAGGGGTAGACTTGTGGAGTCTGGACACTATGAGGATTGTTCAAAGTGGGTTGTAGATTGCAGAATATGGGATATCTTGCTACAGATCTTACTGTGTGTATTGCCTATATTTTGGTTAGAGGGTTAGAATGATGTGGAGGTCTCTATAAAAGCCTTATTGTAAAAACCTTGACCATTATAGTGCATTTGCTTCCTGGGATTGGAAGGACATTGGATGTAGGCATTGAGGCCGAACCAGTATAAAAACCCGCGTTTGAATTCTCTATCCCTACTCTTTTACATTCAGATGATTTTTTAATCACGTAGTCTACTTTGATATTCCGCTGCATTTAAATTTTCATTACTTGCGATTCAAGAAATTGTGAAAAGGTTTCTATTTTGTGAAAAAGATTTTGAAAAGACTGATTTTGAAACCTCACCAATTCACCCCCCCGCCCCCCTTCTCGGTGTTGAAACGAAGCCTACCTGTTTTCCAACAGTCCATAGCATTGAAAGTCACAAGCAAGAAAGCCTCAAAGATTGCACAATCAGAGGATGATTCAAATGCTGAAATGGACAACAAAGAACTGATGTCCATGGTGGTAAGAAAATTTAATCGACTTATGAAAAATAATAGTCAACTTACTAACCATGCAGGTAATAGCAAAGTCAAGAAAGCTTTTAGATCAAATGCAATCAAATGTTATGAATGCAGCAAAGAAGGAAACATCAAGCTAGATTGTCCAGATCTAAAGCCGAAGTAGAAAGCCAACAAAAGGTTTCCTCAGGACAAGAACAAAAAGCAAAAAAAAGCTTACATTTCCTGGGAAAATAGTGATTCAGATTCATCAAGTGATGAAGATCTTGATCGAGAAGAGGAATCAAACATTTACTTAGTGGCTAGAACAACATTGGCAAATTATGAAAGTGACACAGAGTTTGAGCAAGAACCAATTGAGGTGAAATATGACCTGCTGCTGGATGGTTAATTGACTAAACTCCGAAAGAAAAGACTATGAGTATAAGGTTAATCAACTAAACTCCGAAAGAAAAGACTATGAGTATAGAATCAATAATCTTGTCAATAATAATGATAAATTGCAAAAATAATTAGATGTTGCTTTATTATCTGCGAAAAATGATATAACTGAGACTATTACAGTTGAAAAGAAAAGTGAAAAATTTCCTAGTCATGTTGAACAAATATATTACTTGACTAGCATGCTAGCCAAATTCACACAGGGTAGAGATAATTTGAATGTTGTTTTAAAGTCTGCAGGAAGAGCAATTTATAGGCAAGGAATTGGATATAAATCTCAATCTAATAGAACCAATACAAAGAAATTTACTGATTTAAGCATGCTTGTTTTTATTGCAATAGTATTGGTCATACAGTTAGAAACTTTTATTCAATAAAGGTTGGTGTTCCTAAAGGCTTATATGTATGGATTCCTAAGAAACATCTAGCTGCAACTAACAATCAAGGACCCAAATTCAAATGGGTACCTGCATCGAAAAATCTGAATTGTTTTGCAGGTTAGCAACAGATGCAATGATGTGCACTGAGACCTCAAGGATGAACTAACATGATTATATCAACCTTCTTGGTGTCTACAACTGGTAACTGATAACGTTTCAAAAACCGTTATTTTTATTTAATTTTGATACTTAATGCACCCTTTTTTACTTAGAAGCTTGCTTGGACTCATGATTTTGCTTTAGTTTTGTGAATAAGAGAGTTAGGGATAAACTTTATGATTTTATGACTAAATTCCCTTGATTTTGTAGGTTTTGGAATGATTTGAAAGAAGGGTTGAAGTATCAAGGAGTTGCTGCAGAAAAGTCAACCAAAATGCAGAAAAGTCAACTAGTTAACAAGAAAAGTCAACCAGTCAACCAGAAAAGTCAATCAGTCAACCATAATGCTGAAAAGTCAACCAGAACGAGTTTTGGGCCAAGTTTTTGCTATTTTATGATCTGTTTTGGGCCTGAACCCGTTTTCTGTTATTTTTATTTCCTATTTAAAGACCTAGATGTCTTAGGGTTTGTATCTTTTGATGGCTTAAGCATTAAAACATACTTTTCACCCCTTTGGGGGCAGATTTGGGGACGTGGGAGCTCTCTTTTTCTCTTTCTAGGGTTTCTATCTCTTTCATTCCATTGTACACCTAGTTTCTCCATGACGATGGAGAACTAACCTTATTTGTTGCTGGGGAAATATGTAACCTCTAAACTCTCTTGTATTTGAAATTATTCTTTTTATTAATTGTTAGAGTTTTTCCTCCATTATATTTGCATGCTTTGTTTAAGACATTATTCAATAGTGTAATCTTTGATTCTATCTTTATATACACATATGGGTAGATCTAGACATAAGGGAATTCTCTCGGGAGCAATATTACCTAGACATAGGGATAGGAGGACCGATTGCCTTTAAGCTTCTGTGCAAATGTAATGCATGAACAATTGCTAGGGAGATAGGACATTGTAAACTAATAATTAGGAGTAGGCTATTTTCACCAAGACATTGGGATTAGGGTAAATTAGAAAGTGGCATTAATATTAATGAAGAAGATGAATTCGTTTATGCATAAGAGTGATTAGGTGAAATTTAAACCCTAACAACATATTCATCTCATATTATCAACATCATCCATTCACTTTTATGTTTAGCTTCAATTGATCAAATTGGATTCATGTTTATTTTTCCGCACTTTGCATTCAAAAATCCCAAAATATTGTTCTTATAGTCTTCATTTGTTAAGCAAAAGCACAACTGTTTCATGTCATGAGTCTCTTGGGAAAACGATACTTGGTCTTATCATTTTATATTACTTGATACGATTCGGTACACTTGCCGGACCCTTAACAAGTTTTTGGCGCCATTGCCAGGGACTCGTGGTATAACTATTCTATTTGTGTGATTGTTAACCAATTAGACTTTTTTTTTTTTTTTATATTTCTATCTTTCTATCTTTCTATCTTTTTATCTTTCTATCTTTCTATCTTTCTATCTTTCTATCTTTCTATCTTTATATCTTTATATCTTTTTATCTTTATCTTTCTAAAAAAATAAATAAAAAAAGAGAAAAAAAAGAAAAAAAAAGGAAATATATATATATATATATATATATATATATATATATATATATATATATATATATATATATATATATCTTTTACTGTTTTTATTTTGGGCTAATTGTGTGCTCTAATGTAGTGTTTTTTAGTTAATGCAGGATAAAATTTGTACTGGGAGCACAAGATCATCAAGACCTCTATTTTTATGTTTGAAATAGAGAAGACTGCTAGTAGTAGATAAAGAAGATAGATAATGAAGAAGGCAGATAAGAAAGGAGAACTGGTTCACCAACACCCTAATGTGAAAAGTGATGTACCCAAACCTGACACACCAGTGAAATTCAAGAATAGGTTATGGGTTGTCAAGACTATTAAAGCAAACAAAGTTCTTGAGATTGAGGCTCCTTATTCTAGAAGAGTAAAGTTGGTAACAAGAAAATTGCCGAGATTTTGTTGGTGTCATGAAGGAAGGAAGAACGCCAACATCAAAAATCTGGATTGGCTTAAGCTAATGACATTAAAGAAGCGCTTGCTGGGAGGTAACCCAGTTTCTGACTTTTTCTTTTTAATTGATTATTTGTGTGATTTGGATTTGATATTTCTTTGTGTGTTTAAGTTTTTTTTTAATTTATATGCTGCTTTTAATGGCAGTGATGAAAGAATCTACTGATGGATGCTACTACAACATCTACTGATGGATGTTGCCATGATAAGGATGAGGAATAATAGCATCTACTGAAGGGGTCTATGTGATTAAGAACTACTGAAGGATGCTATGTGATTAGGCATCTACTGATGGGTGTCATTGACAACATTTACTGATGAATGCTGATGAAGATGAGAAAGATTAGCATGTACTGATGAGTGCTAATGAGAAAGATGTGCATCTACTGGAGGATGCTGGAGGATTATTGGGTCAGGCTCGTGACGTTAAACAAGCGCTACCTAGGAGGCAACCCAATTGATTAATTTAATTTTTTTTCTTGTTTTAATTATGTTCTAGTTGCATTTTAGGGTTTGATTTTTATATGCATAAGTGGAGTGAGTGAAAATTGAATGAAATTCAAAATTTGAGAGTTGAATTTGAGTGGCATTGGATCATGAATGCTAAGGGTGAGTTAGGAAGAAGGAGAGTGAGTATCGCATATACCGCTCAACGGCAAGTAACTGATAAAGGTTTAAAACATTGTTATTTTTTATGTAATTTTGATACTAAAAACATCCTTTTTCACTTAGAAACTTGCTAGGACTCATGCTTTTTCATTAAGTTGTGTAAATAAGAGAATTGAGATTGATTTCAATAGATTTATGACTAATTCCCTTAGTTTTAACAAAGATTGAGGTAATTCTGGAAGAAGAGATGAAGAGCTAAGAAGATGGAGCTCAGAAGGGCTTAAAAAGGAACCAGAAGGAGGGAAAACACGAAGCTTGGGTGACCAGAAGCGAAGCTTAAGCGTCCAGAATCGACGTTCGTCGCTCGGGCGAGGACCCTGGTCGCCTGGGCGATGAGGACTCGAAGCTTGGGCTACCAAATTCGTAGCCCAGACCATACATGAAGTGCTCTTCTCGCCCGGGCGACCTCCTTGGACGCCTGAGTGACGATTTTCGTGGACCGGGCCCTGTTTTTGCTCCGTTTCGATTCTTTTGGACCGGACCCTGTTTTGGCACGCCTTTGAGACTATTTAAAGGACCCTAGGGCTCTAGGTTTTGTATCCCTAGCAAAGAAGAGCATAGCAATACACTCTTTTTCAAATTCTCAGGCTTTCATTCTCATTCTTCCTTCCATTGTTCATAGAGTTCTCCCATGTCTATGGGGAACTAATTTCGATTTGTTGTTGGGGAATGATGTAACCTTTTAAACTCTCATGTATTTGAATTGATTCTTAATTTCATATGTTTTTTCATTAATTGTTAGAGTAATTCATCTGTTTCGTTGCTTGCTTATACAATAGCATGATTTATGAATTGCATGTGTATTGGGAGGTTCCTTAGAATTAAGGTTCTTGTTGAATTACTCCTAAGGGTTATATTTCTCAGGGATGAGGGTATGAGTCTTGGTCGTATTAATCTCTTTTTCTTCACATCTTTTTACTAGGAATGTTAGGAATTGTATGAACTGGTAATTAAGGACATGCTTATTCACCGAGGGATCGGGTTTAGATAATTTAGTGAGAGACGTTGACATTAATGCATAAAGAAGAATTCTTATATACATGAGAGGGAACTTGGTGAAATCTAACGCCAACATCATATCCATCTCATATAAATCAACCTCCGTTCATCTTTGTGCTCTGTTGCCATTGATCAATTGCATTTTTATTTTATTTATTATTTCTGCATTCAAACCCAATGATCTCTTTTTATTTTTAAGTCTTAATTAATCTTGTTATCACAAAAATTTTCAATGCCGAGAGTCCTCTAGGATACGATACTTGGTCTTACCATTTTATATTACTTGTGCGACTCGGTACACTTGCTGATTCGTCCCAACAAATTTTTGGCGTCGTTACGTGGGACTCACGGTTTAAGCTATTCTATTTGTGTGATTCCTGATTTACTTTGACTTTATTTTTATTTTTATTTTCAATTATAAATTTTAATTTAGGTTTTATTCTTTATTTTCTTTTTGTACTAAGAATATTTGTTTAGAATTTTTGTTTGTGCAGGATGCAAGTCTTCCAAGGCAATTTCAACAACTGGTGGGGATCTCACTCAAGCATGAATCAAAATCAATATGAGCAAGTAGGTGGACAATTCACTAGACCACCACAAGCTGACAGTACTACAATGCTTGAGGAGACTCTCTAACAGTTCATGCAGGAATCTCTCTTAATTCAGGAAAGCACTCAGGAAGCATCTGAAAGCATGGATGCGCAATAGACTTTCAAGCACAGACCTAGCTCATTCCTCTATCATTTTTTTAAATAATGATGATACATCGTATAATGATGCCCCTCTGGTGCCCAACTCCTAAGGGCCCATCTTTCTTATCTTTCTCTTAAGATACAATATCTTATAATATATATATTGATATGTATCAGGTGTACAATATAGTTAAGTCAAAAGTGGTTTTCTTGTAGAACAAGATGAGGTTACAAAATCACCATGTAAATATTACAGAATATAAACCAAAATTGAATCATACGGCATTCGACCTAGAAATTTCATCAAATATGGGAAAAATTGTGATTGTAAAAAATTATTGAACTAGGCTTATATCTCCTGGAAAAGATAAATCATATGGAAGTTCAACCACCTAATAAAACCAAGATATGAACTTGCACTTATGCACTTTGTCTCCTTCTTATTGGAAACCACTTTTTGTAATAAAGAGTACTATTGAGGTTCTATCCAATCTTATACCCTTTTTTGATGGAAAATCCCTTAGCCATGGTTAAGCACTTTCAAGAGAGTGAAAGTCATCCTTGAAGATAGTGTCAACTCTACCTTGTGGACCACCATTGAAGCCATCATGAAGCATGAATTGAAGAGTAGTGTAGGAATTTAGGCCATTGTATTTGGCCATGTAGTGTAGGTTTGTTTAAGGCTTGTATTAAGGCCTAAGTAGCATAGGATTTTCCTTAAAGTTAGACATCCAAACTAAGTGGAAAGTGTGTGTCATGTTCATACTTCCATTAGAGAGGATTTACTTTTTAAAAGGTAGCCACATCGCACCCAAGGAGTGGAGAGGATTTACTTTTAGTATGGCCACATGGCACTCTAGGAATGGAGAGGATTGTGTTTTGTGAGTGGCCACATGTCCTCCCATCATTGGAGAGGATTTGGGGACACTTGTCCACTCTTTAGAAGGCCTCATTTTTGGCCAATGAGAGCAAAGGTGGGAGATCATGCTTTTAGGGTTAGAAGGAGACACCCTTGGCCTAAAAATAGAGGTTTCTCCACCCTTGTATTTCATCTTGGATTTAAGTAATGTTATGCTGCCAAAATATGGCCATACTCTTCCTTGATCAAGACTAGAACAATCCTAGAGGCCCTTCTAGTCATCTTCCTCCTTGAGTTGGCCTAACCTCTCTTGGAGTCACCAAACACTACATCACCACCACCATGTCTCCTAGAGGCTTTGATCTTTTACCCCATCCATACCTTAACTCATCATCCTTGGACCATTTACCACCACATTTTCGCACCATTCATCCAAGGAAACACCCCTCCATGCACCTCTCCTAGCTTTGGCCCAACCTAGCTAAGGAGGTTGCCATCATTTCGTATCAGAGCTTTGGTTCTTCAAGAGATAAGTCTTTTAGTCCTTATCTATCATTTATTATTCCATGTTGTTGATGTTATTTCCTTACTTGTCTTGTTGTGTTTTTTTTCTTTCCATTTATCATTTGTTCTATCAGCAAACTATGTCGATTTTCAAACTTAAACTGTATCTATCTTAGTTGTCCAAAAAGTACGTAAAAATATTCAAATGAAAGACCTTTGAGTCTAGTTTCTAACAAAAAAAAAAACAATCACTTCATTTGGAGTTCTGTGCAGAAAGTTATAGGTAAAACACTCAACAAAGGTCAAAGCTGCCAGGATGTTGTCATTAGCATTTTTCAAGTTCGTTTTTGGTAGTTTTGGCTACTTTTTGTGCATTTTCTTTTTTTTTTTTTTTGAGTCATTCCTTGCTGTTTTGTTTGGTCTTATATGCTTAATTTGTGTCAGTTTTATTTTTGAATCCATCCATGTTGTCTAGAATCATGTTTAGTCCTTTACATGTCTTTACTTCCATGTTTGTGCTAAAAAGATACAAAAGAAAAAGTAGACAAAAAGTACAAAAAGCAAAAGCAAAAAGTAAAAGTAAAAGCACATGCATGTACCATCTTTAACAAACTTTGTGTGAGCACTTTGATGTTGATTTGGAGCTGATTTTTATGTCCCCAAACTGTTGTTCCAGCAGCCATGATGATCTAAAAAAGGTTGCCTTAGTGCACCATTTTATCTAGCTTGCCAAAGGACAAAAGCACCTTATGATTTTCTAGTAGCTTTTTTTTGTTTTTGTAATCTATTCTAGTGCCTTTCTTTAGGTAACTCCTTTTGTTGTGCTAACCTTTCTTTCTTACCATTTTATTTCTTGTTCTTCTTCTAAACACTCATTTTTTTGTCAAAATAAAACTCCTTTTGAAGAGCCTTTGTTCATTTTAGACCTTTTCTTGCTTTTTCCTTGGACTCTTTTTGGTTTTAGTGGTCTTAACTTGTGGTGTAGGTCTTTGGATGGCAAAAAAAAACGTGAGGATCAATGGGATAACAACCCAAAACAGTGGGGTACATCCAAAGGGGAAGGAGGCCTTGAAGGGAAGCTTAAAGTCTTAGTCTAAAACACAAAACAAGAGAGTATACACTTGGTAAGAAAAAGAAATTTGTGTGTATTTTCTTTGAATTGTAAAATTTAGGTTTTTTCCTTTTTGAACTTGTAATATTTGGCCTTTTTAGGATGTGTCCTAACAAGAACATTGGATTTTGATTAATATTGCATTTTGTAGTTGGTAAGTGTGAGGGAACCAAAGTTCCTTCAAACTTCACCATTAGGCTGCATAGATTAGCTTTAATTGCTTTCTTTAATTGTGATAGTCTAGTATGTGTCAACTTTTATTTCAAGTTTAAATCCCTTTGAGAAGTTTGGTACAAGAGAAATTGAGGTAAGCTTTGGCTAGGAAAGACTTGGTTCTTAAGCAATCCATAATGATTCACCTCTATTTCCGAGAAGTGAACTTAAGCTTCTCTTATCTCCTTAAGTCTCTTAAGGAATTTTATTTGAAATACTAAGTTTGTTTGCTTAAGCCATTTTGAAAATCTTAAAAATGTCTAGGATTATTTGTGAAAATTGTTTTTCAAAATTATTTTAAAACAAATGAGTTTTTATAGTAGCTTGCATTTAAGTCATGGTGAGGTTGAGCTACATTCTAAAGTTAAGAGTGACCTTCCATTCTTTGGTGAGAATACTAGTGCATTATAATACCTAGCATGGGAGAAAAGAACAGAAGAACTTCATCCATTCCTAGTTAGGCATTGTAAATATCATATACTTAGTTTGTGCATCTCTAGGCTTGTAGGACATGCAAGTGTATGGTGGAATCAAAGACAGTCTAAGGTTGAGAAAGGTAGAAAATCTCTAATTAAAGATTGGTGTGACTTGAGAGCATGCATGAGAAGAAAATTTATTGCTTCTTCCCTTGTAATAAACCAAGAGCAAATATGTGAGATGAGAGAGATAAAAAAGAAAGAAAGATTTAAAAGAAAACAATATTGTTGCAACCGGAATCACGACAGGACGACGATCCAAAAAAGAAAACGCGTTTGAAAAAGAGATTGGATTCGCCACCATAGTTTATTCTGGAAAACTATGGAAAAACCATAAAGAAAAGACATGGTCCACGAAAACCAAATCTTGGGTTCGGGAGTCGGTTACGTGTAGGGAAGGTATTAGCACTCTACAACGCCTGCCTTAAGGCAGTACCTTTAATTAAATACGCGAATGTGATGTGGTTTTCAAAATATTTAAATATCCCTGAAAATGACGTTCTAAAGAGCCAAAAGATATTTTTTATTTTTTTAGGAAATTGTTGAGAAAATTTGTCTGGAAAAGATTTGGATATTTGGGAAGTGAACTTGACTAGGAGTAGCCTTGCTCCTACGTATCTCCACTTTGGGTGGAGAATCAAGGATCACGAAGTTCTGAGAGAAAGATTGTTTGTCATTTGAAGAGAAAAAGGACGACGTGTGCGGTCACATGTGTGCTTAACCTTAAAATATATTTTGCTAATATATTTGAAAAGAAAGAGAAAAGGTTTTTTTTAGCACAAGGAAGACGCGAGCGGTCACACGTATGCTTAACCTTAAAACATGTTTTTGGTTATTTTTTATAAGAAAGAGGAAAGATTTTCTAGCATAAGGACGACGCGAGCAGTCACACATGTACTTAACCTTAAAACATATTTTTTGGTTATTTTTATAAGAAAGAAGAAAAGGTTTTCAAGCACAAGGATGACGTGAATGGTCACACGTGTGCTTTAACCTTAAAACATTTTTGGTTACTTTTTCTAATATTTATATATTTAAAAAGTAGGTAGACATTTAAAACGGAAAAGAGAAAAATAAAAATACAGAATAAAAAAAGAAAGAAAATAAAAAAAATAAAAAAATTAAAATAAAAATAAAAAAGAATAAAAAATAAAAAAATAAAAAAGATAATAATAGAAATAAAATAAAATAAACTAATAATTAAAATGATGAAAAAAACAAAAATAATAGGTAAAATGGGTATGGGGTGTCTAAATGAGAAAACGGGGTGTCCAAACTAATTCTATTTCTAATAACAGATTTGGCCAAAACCCAAGTGAGAAAAAGGGGTAAAAATGAGAAATAGGGGTGTCTAAACTATTTTCTTTATTTTAAAAACAAAATGGGCCTAAGCCTAAACGGAAAGAGGTAGTGACAGTGAAAACGGTGGTGCATAGGAAAAAGGTTTTTTCCAACCCAGCACTGGCCCAGGGTTTCCAATTCTAAATGCACTAGGTTTTTTTTTTAAAGGAGAAAAGGGAATGGGTCCGGTCCAATGGCCCAAACCCTAGATCTTTCCTTAATAGGAACAACATGGGTCTCAAGTTTTAAACCCCATTCCACCATTCGCTTACCCTGTGCGAGACCCCAAGGTCACTTTTCCATATCTGACCCTAAAGGCACCAACTCCCTCCGCCTATGCCTCTTCCCAACACCCGTCGTATTTTACCGCTCAGCGGTTTTCCTCAAGTCGCGCCACCGCTCAAACAATGCTTTCCCTCGAATTATGGCGCTCAGCGGTGCATTATGACGCTGACCGGTGCATAGACTCTTCTTTTCTTCATTTTTCTTCTTCTTCCTTGAGTCTAAGACCTTCCTTCTTCAATTCCATCCTTAATTCTCATCAAAACCCTGCAAAACAATGCAAAACAAGCATAATATCTCTAAAAACAACTTTTGTTTCTCAAATGACTCAACTTAAGTGTTTTACTTGATTTTAAGATCAATCTAAGCCATAAAGGGTGTATTTTGATATCAATTTAAGCATGAAAATTACGGTTTTTAGACCATTATCACAATCCCAAACTTAGAACTTTGCTTGTCCTCAAGTAAACAAAACAAAACTTGGCTTTCCACTTTTTCATCAAATAGTTCAACAATCCCAAAATTCATTTTTCTTATGACAAGAACTACTCAATTTCAGATTTTCAGTGGAATCTAATCAAGATGTATGCATGCTGTCAATTCAATTCAGTTCACATGGTCACATATTTCCCAACAGATGTTTTATTTATGAATGATCAATCTACTAAGCATAGATGTAATCATGGAATTCAACAATTCTCACCAAGCAAGTGTTTCACTCAATGACTCAAGTGTTTAAGAGGTCACTCCACTCTCTACTATTCACATGTCACATGAAACAAAATTGCCCTTCATCTAATACAATTAACATTCTCACATGCCAATGCCATCACAAGGACTTTTCCAAGGCTTATAATGAGGCAAGGCTAACAAGAAAAATTGGTTTTTCTGGATCACAAAATCCTTGAGTCAAGAGAGCTATTTAACATTTAAAGTTCAATCACAAACTCTTTCTTTAACCAATCTCACTCATTCCCAACTTCTTCCCTTTCCTTTTATTTTTACATTGAGCTCATCTTTCATGCTTTTTCTTTTCTTCTTTTTCTTTTCTCATGCATTTTTATTTTTCAACACTTGAGCTCAATGCCTTTCTTTTTGCCATTCAAATTTTCCCAACAACTCCAAACTTGATCCTTTTCAACAACTATTCTCAACCCAACTCAAGGTAAATAATTTCAAATCAAGGGTTTTCATCCTGTTTAAGGCCAAGGTTCAAAAAGGGTATAACATTTTAATCACTTTGGATGAAAATTTGGCTAAGTAAGGGCTTGCAAAAATGGCCTTGATCATATGACATAAACATTCAATTCAATCAATTATCAAGACTCAAGCAATATCATTCATGCTTTCCTGTGAACAGTACATATAGCAATGAATACTCTGGAGCTCAATACTTCACACAACATGCTTTCTCACATATCATTCATTCATACACCCTGCTTAGCATCATAACCACAATCATAAATCATCACACATCTGTCCACATAGCTAGTGAACTTTTCACCTGGATATCAACATGCAACACAACTCAATCATCATCCATATCCAATCATCATTTGAGAAAACTCATCATGCAATAACATCAAGTCAAACCATAGTCAGAAAAGGTGTTCAAGCCAAGCACATACACCTACACTACTCAACAGAATTCAACCTATTCTAAAAATTCAAAGTACAAAAGTGAAAGATAAAACCATTGTTCTAAGCACTGGCATCCATCAGTAGATGCCATATCACACCATGTCGTCATCGGAGTCCTCATCCTTTCCAACCTCTGCATCCTCAAAGTTATCATCCTTGCCATCATCCTCCCTGACTAGAGCTTCAGCTGCTCCAGCTCCATGATAACGGTCTCAAAACCGTTATTTTCATGCATAAATTTGATATTAAATCACACCCTTTGTAGCTTAAAATGAGCTTAGAATCAAGTAAAACTCTTAAGTTGTGTCACATGAGAGTCAAAAGTTGTTTCTAGAGATATTATGCTTGTTTTGCATTGTTTTACAGGGTTTTTGATAAAAATTGAAGATGGCAATGAAGTAGGAAGGCCATAGACTCAAGAATGAAGGAGAAAAAGGAAGAAAAGAATAGTCTCTGAACCGCTCAGGGGTAAATTCCACCGCTGAGCGTCCTAGTTCGAGGAAAAGTATTGTCTGGCGCCCAGCGTCCAGAGCAACAAGAGGCAAACCGCTCAGCGGTCATTTTAGGCGCCTGGGCGGTGGCGTGTGTTGAGGCAAACCGCTGAGCGACCAATTTTGGCGCCTGGGCGGTTGTCTGTTTTTATATTTTGGATTTTGAGATCTTTTTGTTATCTTTTTGGCTTATATATAGCCCTAGTGCGAATCCAAATGTAATTCTTTTGGCAGAGAACAATGTCCACAGCAGCTTTACACCTTTGGAGGAGATTTCTTGGATGCTTAGGCTCCACTTTATCAAATCTAGGGTTTGCTTTTCCATTCTTCCATTATATTTCATCTAGTTACACCATGACTATGGTGAACTAAACCCTTTGTTGTTGGGGAACAATGTAATCTTTTGAAACTCTCATATATCCAAATTCTTGTTTACTTTATATGCTTGCATATGCTTGATTTATCAATTGTTGGGTTCTTTACCTGTATTTAATGCTTTTACTGTTTAACTCATTTGGTAGATGTTGTTTGTCTTTATTGATACGGGGACGTACAGTAATGTCATGAACTGGGGAGAATTCCTTGATTATGTTAATACCGCCTAGGGATAGGGGTAGGACGATCAATTGTATTTTGCTTCTGCTTATCATGCATTATTAATTACTAGGGGAGGCTAGGGATAACAAGTTGGTAATTAGTAATAGGCTCTTTTCACCAAGGGATTGGGTTAAGGGTAGACCAAGAAAGTTTGCATGTCAATATGATAAATAAGCAAAGTAAATAAGAAGAGTAGATATATGAGGGTGGATAAGATGAAATTGTAAACCCCAACAACCTCATTCATTCATAGTTTCTCTTAGTCAATTGAATTCCTGCATTTGCATGTTTATTTCTGTTTTGCATTCAAACCATTTAAACTAATTTTCTTTTACTCAAGTCTTAAACAATTTGTTTACACGAAAGATGAGGCCTTAAGAGTCCTCTGGGAAGAACGCTATTGGGATTACCGATTTTTATTACTTGATACGATCTGGTACACTTGCCAGGATCTTAACAAGTTTTTGGCGCCGTTGTCGGGGACTCTTGATTAAATTGATTAAATTCGACTTGATTTTTTTTGTTTGTTTTAATAAATTATTTCTAGGATTTTGTGCCTAATGTTTACAGGATGCAATATGTACAAGAATTTGGTTCTATGGGCACTCAATTCTATCAAAATAATTTCAACTACTGGTGGGAACCTCACTCAAGCATGGATCAGAGTTGGAATGGAGAAGCAGGAGATCCACATCAACAATTACTATTAGGGCAACAGGTGTCTGCTTTGAAAGAGCAAATCAACAAAGTGGACTAGACATTGGAACGACTTATCCAAATTACTTTCTCCTCTACAAAAGAGAATGAAGCAAGGAATAAAAGGTTGGAGATACAGATTCGTCAATCCAATGAAATATTGAATTCTAGGGTTAATAATGAGGTTAACCCTAGGGAGGAATGTCAGGCCACTAGTTTTGAAAGTGATAATTTTGATGAAGAGATAGAAGAGGAAAAGATAGAAGAAATAGAAACAGAAAAGGTTGTTGAGGAGGCAAGGATAGAGAAAAATGAGAAAAAAATAGAGAAGGAAAAGATAGAAACAGAAAGGTTGAGTGAGGGAGATAGAGATGATGATAAGGAAAAAGAAGTAGTTGAAAGAAAAGAAAAAAAGAGAAAAATGGTGAAAAGAAAGAAAAAAAGAAGAAAAGAGAAAAAGAGAAAGTTGAAGGGAAAGATTGAGAAAGAGAGGAAGAGAGGAAAGAAGAAAAGATCATATGAAAAACTCCTTCCTCATCAAAAGAAATATCATAGGAAGGAAAAGAAAGTGAAGTGCTTTATGGAGATCTTCAAGAGATTGGAGATCAAAGTTCCTATGATTGAAACATGGAAACATGTGATTGGTGTTCTCAATTTTATGAAGGAATTCACCAGGAAGAAGAAAAAGAAAAGAATATCAAGCAAGGGGGTTATCAACACCTACTATAGGTAGCACTTGTTTAACGTCACGAGCCTGACCCAAACCTTTCTAGCACCCATCAGTAAGTGCAATCCTTACCACCACCCATTTGTAGGTGTACTTACCTATATTCCTAGTACATACATAAAAATTAGCATCCCTCAGTAGATGCTACCCGAAAATTGTTTAAAAATCCAAGAATCACATGTCCAAAATAAAATAAAACTAATATATTACAACAACAGGGATGACCCCCAACAAACACCCATCAATAGTTGTTGATATTCTTCTTACTTGATATCCTTTTCTTTTTCTTCTTCCTGCTGAATCTCTTCAAAAGGTTGATCGAACCAAGCACTTGTTTCCATGTATCAATCATAGGAACTTTAATCTCCAATTTCTTACAGATCTCCATAAAGCACTTAAACTTCTTTTCCTTCCTATGATTTTTATTTTGATGTGGAAGGGGTTTTGCATGTGATCTTTTCTTCTTTCCTCTCTTCCTCTTTTTCTCAATCTTTCCCCTCAACTTTCTCTTTTTCTCTTTTCTTATTTTCTTCTTTTTTTTCCCATAGTTTTTCTTTTTTTCTTTTTTCTCAACCACTGCTTTTTCTTTCTCCTCATCTTTCTCTCCCTCACTCAACTTTTCTGTTTCTTCTTCCTCTATATCTCTCTCTATCTTTTCTTCCTCAATCTTCTCCTCCTTTTTCTCCATTTTTTTCTCCTCAAAAACCTATTCTGTTTCTATCTCTTATATCTTTTTCACCTCTCTCTCTATCTTCTCCTCATCAACAACCTTATCAATTTATGTCTCCAAATTCCTAAAGGTAACTTCATAGCTCTTGGAATCGTACTTCTTCAAAAATTTGTCGTACTTTTCATTAAGGCTCTTGACTTGTTCCGTCAAATTAGCTAATTGATGACATAGTTGTTGCTCATCCTCCCATGTTTCTGTTGATAAAGTGAGTTGTTGCTGCTAGTAATATTGTTGCATCTCTTCCATGCTCCTAGTAGAAGAAAAACTTGTATCCATGTCCTATGAAAAGAGTTCGTTACTCTTCATATTCTCCTCTACACCTTTGACATGGTATATTTCCATACTCATGATCATCTGAAGAAGTTCGTCATAATTTTTGTACTCCCTGAGTGGAGTAGTTTGTTGCTCAGCAGCTCGCCCAAATTGGCTTTGATCCATGTATGAGTGAGGTTCCCACCAGTGGTTGAAATCATTTTGGTAGAATTGAGTACCTATATAATCAAATTCTTGTCCAAACTGCATCCTGCAAACATTAGGCACAAAACCCTAGAAAACATTTATTAGAACAAAAATAAAAATAAACATAAAATCAAGTCAAATTTAATCAATTTACACTACTCAAAAAGTTAAACCACGAGTCCCCGGCAACGGCGCCAAAAACTTGTTAAGACCCTGGCAAGTGTACCAGATCGTATCAAGTAATATAATTCGTAAACCCAATATCGTTCTCCCAAAGGACTCAAAGGCCTTATCTTTCGTGTAAATCAATATCGTAAAACTTGTAGAGAAAATTAATTTGTGGTTTGAATGCACAAAAAAAAAGTAAACATGCAAATGCAAGTGATTCAATTGGCAAGAAAAAGATATGGATGAATGGAGTTGTTGGGGTTTACAATTTCATCTTATCCACTCTCTTACTAATTGTCATGCAAACTTTCTTAGTTTACCCTAAACCCGATCCCTCGGTGAGAAGAGCCTACTACTAGTTACTGGCTTACTATCCCTAGTCTCCCCTAGTAACTAGCAATGCAAGTACTACAGAAGCAAAATACAATTGATCATCCTACCCCCCTATCCCAAGGTGGAATTACTTAATCAAGGAATTCCCTATCAGTTCATGACTTCCCAGTACGTCCCCGTATCGACAAAGGCAAACATCTATTTATAAAACGAGTTAAATGATAATAGCATAGAGCATAGATAAAGAACCCAACAATTGATAATAAAAGCATATGCAAGCATATGAATAAAACAAGAATTTCAATATAAGAGAGTTTCAAAAGATTACATTGTTCCCCAACAACAAAGGGTTTAGTTCACCATTGACATGGTGAAACTAGATGAAATTCAATGAAAGAATGGAAAAGCAAACCCTAGATATGATAAAATGGAGCCTAAGCATCCAAGAAATCTTCTCCAAGGAGTGTAAAATAGCTCTGAACGTCCTCTTCTGCCAAAAGAATAAATCTCAAATCGCACTGGGGCTATATATAGCATAGAAAAGTAACAAAATTTAGGCCCAAGCCTAGCAGACCACCGCTCGGCGTCGTATTTTACCGCTCAACGGTTTTCCCCAAGCCACGCCACCGCTTAGCGGTCAGTTTCACCGCTGAGCAGATTGCCTCTAATCGCCCTGGATGCTCAACTTCATCTCCTGGGCGCCAAACAGTGCTTTCCCTCGAATTATGGCGCTCAACAATGCATTTTGACGCTGAGCGGTGCATAGACTCTTCTTTTCTTCATTTTTCTTCTTCTTCCTTGAATCTAAGACCTTCCTTCTTCAATTCCATCCTTAATTCTCATAAAACCCTGCAAGACAATTCCATCCTTAATTCTAAGCTCATTCTAAGTCATAAAGGGTGTATTTTGATATTCAATTTAAGCATGAAAATAACGGTTTTTAGACCGTTATCACCCTCTTTTCGTGTGCGATAGGAGAAGCCCTCTCGGTTCGAAAATGACAACGGCCGCCATGAGCCACGAGCCAGGACGCCACCGGTTGCAGTGTCAAAGCCCTCCTCTCACTACGATTCGGCGCGAGCTCTCTTCCTCCTCCGTCAAACACCGCCTGAGCGAGCCCAGGTGTCTCAATCCATGACACCAACAGCGCCACAAATCGCGACCAAGGTTGCCGCCGGTCACTACACCCAATCACCGCTTCTCGGGCTACGAACGAAACCAGCCGCCGTCGACGAAACTGGCCATCGTTGTCCTCGTCGGAATTCGCTTCCTCATCAGCGCCGCCAGCACCACTCTCCTCCTTCTTCATTCGAGATTCCTTTTCCCCCAATGCCAAATGTCCCCATCAACACCACCGTCGGTGTCGAGGACGAAAGCATCTTTCCTTCTCTTATTCTCATCTTTTTAATGTTATTGATTGGTTCCTCTGTTGATTGGTGTTTCTTCTACTGGGATTGGAAGCGGTGAGGGTGTGTTGTGTGTGTATTAATCTCTTGGCAAGTGTACCAGATCATATCAAGTAATAATAGATGGTAAGACCAAATATCGTTCTCCCAAAGGACTCTTAGGCCTTATCTTTCATTTAAATTGATCTTATAAGACTTGAGAAAGAAATAAATTTAAATGTTTTAATGCAAGACGAAAATAAACATGCAAAATGCAAATGAATCAATTGGCAAGGAAAAGATATGAATGAATGGAGTTGTTGGGGTTTTCAATTTCATCTTATCCACCCTCTTATATATACTTTTCTTATTTAATTTGCTTTATTATGATATTGTCATGCAAACTTTCTTAGTCTACTCTAAACCCAATCTCTTGGCGAAAAGAGCCTATTACTAATTACTGGCTTACTATCTCTAGTCTCCTCTAGTAATTAGCAATGCATTATAAACAGAAGCAAAATACAATTGATTGTCCTACCCCTATCTGTGGGCGGTATTAGCTTAATCATGGAATTTCCTACCAGTTCATGACATTATCGTACGTCTCCGTATCGATAAAGACAAACAGCATTTACCGAATGAGTTAAACGATAAAAGCATTAAGCATAGATAAGAAACCCAACAATTGATAATATAAGCATATGCAAGCATATAAATAAAATAAGAATTTCAATATAAGAGAGTTTCAAAAGATTACATTGTTTCCCAACAACAAAGGGTTTAGTTCACCATAGACATTGTGAACTAGATGGAATTAAATGAAAGAATGGAAGAATAAACCTTAAATTTGGTAGATTGGAGCCTAAGCATCCAAGGAACCGCCTCCAAGGAGTGTAGAACAGCTCTGGACGTCTCTGCCTGCCAAAAGAATACAAACCCTAGGGTGTCCACGTCTTTAAATAGGACATAAAAATAACAGAAAACAAGTCCAAGCCCAAACAGATCATAAAAATCACAGAAAATAGGTCTAGGCCCGCATTCCCGGTTAGTAGGTGTTGAAATTTTGGCGCTCCGCGGTCAATTTTGGCGTACAAAAACATTCATAAAATCGCAGGACCGCTCAATAGTCAATTTAGGCGCTCAGCGCCACCGCTCAGCGTTCAATTTCACCGCTCAACGCTCACTGCAGCAGAAAATAGCGCTCTGGTCAACTTTTCAGCATTCTGGTCAAAAGGTTGACTTTTCTGCATTCTGGTTGACTTTTCTGCACTGCAACCATTTGATCTTCAACCTTTATTTCAATTCATTCCAAAAACCTACAAAATCAAGGGAATTTAATAATAAAATGATAAAACATATCCTCAACTCTCTTATTCATAAAACTAAATCAAAATCATGATTCCAAGCAAGTTTCTAAGTCAACAAGGGTGCATTTAATATCAAAATTAAGCATAAAAATAACGGTTTTTCAACCGTTATTAGTGTGTATGAGCGTGAGTGTGGGTAGTGATGGCTATTTTTGACTTAATCTGATTAATGTTGTAGCATAATAGTGTTGAGAAAGGGCTAATCTGATAAGTATTTTGTTTTACAGGACAAAGATTTTGGCACTTGGTGTTGAATTTACGGTGAGGACGCTGAACCCTTGTTCGAATGTGCTGGATACAGAGGAGAATAAAATGGAAGAACAAGCTTTGAGAATATTGGCATGGGATCTATGATTTAGTCTGATTTGGTCTTTTTGTTTGTTTATCATAGGTGAAAGACGAGATGGAGAGTGGTTATACGGCTTGCAAGGGAGAAGAAACTACTTCTGTTCTATGTTTTCTTTTTTTTTGTTTCATATGAAAACTGACATGAAAGGAGGATACATCTGATTCTTCCTCTGTTTTCTTTTCATTACATTCATTTTTCTGGGTGGAAGCTACATTTTGGGTGCACTTTTGATTAACAGGTGAAGCCACAAATAAGATAAACGAAACTATATGCACTCCTCATACATCAGTCATTGATATCCAGACATACAACAGAAACATATAATAGGGGAGCATGCATTCCCATAAGACAAAGAGTTGATATGGAGACTTACCTTCGCAGCTTCAAAAGAACTTTCCTGGCGAAGGCAATCGGTTCCTTTCTTCTGGCCGTGAGGTCTCTTCCTCCTAAGTGGTGATGATCCAATGTTCTATGATGGTGAAACGTTGAAATGAATGATGGTCCCCAATGCTCTCTCCTGGTGATGGTCGATGATGGTGGTGAGTCTCTAATGTTCTCTGATAGTGAAGTTGATATTGAGGTGTTGGATATGAAAAGAAAAAGTCCTCCCAGCTCTCTTGTTGTCTCTTGTTGTGATCTCCATGCTCTCTCCGCTGTGATAGTGGGGTCAATGATCATGATGAAGCCAAAGAAACACACTTCTTCCTGCTGCACTGTTTCCTGGGAGCTATGGCATATCCCTGACCTGAGATTTGTCTCTGCCTTTTTCCTTATTCACGTTTCTACTTTGAAGTTGGTCAGAAGCTCGTTCAAAACCCTTTCCCCTTTCATGTATGGTTGCAGCTGCTGCTTAAGAATTTTCAGCAAGAAAAACAAAGCCCTTTTTCACGCTGCCACCGTATAAGGATATTCTAAGCATTCCCTGTATCGCCTAAACACTGCAACTGTTGCTTCAGGAGGAGGGAACTGACCTTGGAATTTTACTTATTTTTTCCTTTTCTTTTTCTTTCTCTTTTTTTAAGTGTCAGCAATGCAGTGCAAATATTTATATATTACTTAAGAAGATATCCCTTTCTTGAATTTAAAATGTAAAAAACAAATTAAAAGGAAACAATAAAATAAATAAAATATAAAGGTAAAATATATAAACGTAAACCAATTTTAAACTTCTTTTTCACCTCCCACTATTTTTAACTCCTCAATTTTTTTCAAATCAAAATTTGAGTTGATGTTACCTTCTAGGATACAATTAACTCAAAGTAAACACAAACAATTTTGTGGAGTAGACCTTCAAAGTTTTCAAGTAAATTCTTTTAAAATTAGCATAAGGTATTATTTAAATCTTTCATATAGATACATGTTGTTTGTGGCTCATAATATTGGTTTTGAGTTTAATGACACTTGCATATGGATCTTTGATCCTGGTGGAAAGATACACAAATTAACTAATAATAAGAAAAAGCTTTTTGTCATAAAAGAACAAGAAGATTTGAGGACAAGTCCTTTTCAAAAGTGAGGGTATGATGGCATATTCCTAAAAATAAACTCTTGTGTTGGAACGCATAGTCTTTCAAACATATACATCCAACACAAGACAAATAAAAGCTTCAAAGATGATCTTACTCTTCAAGACCTTGATCATTCATTTTATTTAAGGTTTATCATTGTTGGGAGCTATATTCTTCATTTACTCACTATTATAACATTTGTTCTAACTTGTGTTATAAAATGGGTATGTGACCTTAGTGGAGAAGCACACAAAAATCCAAAGAAGATAAGGAAGTTTTCCTTGTTCCATGTTGAAGATTTGAGCACAAATCCTTTTCAAGAGAGAGGGAATGATGGAAAATCCCTTAGCCATGGTCAAGCACTTTCAAGAGAGTGAAAGTCATCCTTGAAGATAGTGTCAACTCTACCTTGTGGACCACCATTGGAGCCATCATGAAGCATGAATTGAAGAGTAGTGTAGGAATTTAGGCCATTGTATTTGGCCATGTAGTGTAGGTTTGTTTAAGGCTTGTATTAAGGCCTAAGTAGCATACGATTTTCCTTAAAGTTAGACATCCAAACCAAGTGGAAAGTGTGTGCCATGTGTCAAGCTTCCAATGGAGAGGATTTACCTTTTAAAAGGTAGCCACATGGCACCCTAGGAGTGGAGAGGATTTACTTTTAGTAGTGGCCACATGGCACTCTAGGAATGGAGATGATTGTATTTTGTGAGTGGCCACATGTCCTCCCATCATGTTTTTAGTGTTAGAAGGAGACACCCTTGGCCTATAAATAGAGGTTTCTCTACCCTTGTATTTCATCTTGGAATTAAGGAATGTTATGCTGCCAAAATATGGTCATACTCTTCCTTGATCAAGACTAGAACAACCCTAGAGGCCCTTCTGGTCACCTTCCTCCTTGAGTTGGCCTAACCTCTCTTGGAGCCACCAAACACTACATCACCACCACCATATCTCCTAGAGGCTTTGAGCTTCTACCCCATCCATACCTTAACTCATCATCCTTGGACCATTTACCACCACATTTTCGCACATTCATTCAAGGAAACACTCTTCCATGCACCTCTCCTAGCTTTGACCCAACCTAGCTAAGGAGGTTGCCATCACTTTTGTTAGCAGTATTATATTTCATAGTTTGAAAGGCACTTTGTTTTCACCAACCATACTGTTTCCTTCATTTAGAAACTGGAATCTTTGAAAATCCATGAAGCCTCCAAATTCAAATGTCACTTACCTCACCAATGACTTTGTCTTGACTTCAAATCAGTTTTGAAAATAAGTATTGATCTGGTTATGTCCTCGCCTATCAGACAACTGAGGCAAGGTTTTTGCATTGGTCCCTTTTGGCGTTTAAGAACCAGAAGAACAAGCCACTTGTCATAATTTGAATGGATTTGCACACAAATTGGGAAAGCCGCAATGTGAAGTCTCCTCCCAAATTAGCTATTCAACAGACATAAGCTATATTTCAAACATATATATCGACTAAAGTTAGTATCTTAGATTTACCTGCCCGCTAGTATGCTACTACTTTCTAAAACCACTAATATTTTAGTCTCTCTTTATTGTTTCTTTAATTGAAAACTATTGATGATTTTCAATTTTCTTTAATTAATATTTCACAGACAAAAACACACGTTTACATCTTACATTTCTTAAATGCTTCTTAATTCGTATAATAACCTTAGAAGTGCCATAATTACCTCAAAGTTGCCAGATAGCATAGCATCCAACGCAGACAACCAGGTGGCAAAATGAGTTAAACCAAATTTGCTTAGAAAACATCTTGATTTAGGAAAACAGGCATACTGAAAAACTAGCCCCAGCAACAATGAATTATAGAAAAAAAAGACACATAAGAAGCAAAAGCTTTACCAAACTACTGAGTTGAATAAATTGCATTCACGTGCTACTGTAACCGGAGAATTATCATCCTTGGACTGCACCTGACGATGAATGTTGACAGACCCAGTGTTGGAAATCATAGTGTCCTGCACTAGAGAAAATTTATTAACGCGACGTTCTGCAAGACCGAGTGACCTCATTCTATTTGTAGTGGGTCATCATGCCTCTGTAAATAAAACTTTAGACCGTCTGAGAGTTTATGTGGCCCATGACCTATGTTTGATTGACCATGTAAGTTAGTGGATTCTTTTAGAGAAAAAAAGGTGCTCTTTCACAGCTATTTCTTTCTCTAACTTTATTTTGTTATTTTGTTTGAGTTTTTAGGAAAGGTATTCAATTTTGTGGATAACTGATTTTCCATTGTTTGAGTTGAATGATCCAAAGTAGAGACTCGAGGTTTGTTCTCTAAATAGCAACTGACAGTATATTCTTCAACATTATTAATATCTATTTTTGAAATTGTGTGATTGTTCTTTCTCAATATAATCTTTGCTGATCCTCTCTCTGAAATTATGAATTGGCAATTTTCTTCTCAACAACAAAGAATTGAATAATAATTCAACAGAAGGGCTTGTACTTTGTGCTTGATATTTTGATATTGGGAAAATATGCTACTTCCAAGTAAAGTGTCTAGGGGTACATAACATCATTTCTGTTTTTTGTTATTATTCTTAAATATGGTTTAATGCAGGCTCTTCACCATCCTTTTACTGCACCATTACATATATATTTGGTATCTTATATAGAGATTGTTCACTTTAAGGAAAAGATATCTGTTTTCATTAGATATTTTTACTTCAACTAAAAAATTATGCCTTGGGGGTGCTGGAATTTATGTAGATTTATTTAAGTTGTATGGCCAAATTTCTGGTATGGTTGAAGACAACATGTAACATTTACAAGGAACAGATTCAATTGACATCAATTCTGCAGATTGAACCACAACTTTTATTTGGAAAAAATGTTATGATTTCAGCCCATGGATTCATTGAGATCCATTATCATGTACCTTGATAAATTAACTTCCCAAGAGGTAGCTGGAGTATTCAAAATTATTCTCTTAAGTTTGCGTATGCAGTGCAAAAAGAAGCATGGCAGGTGCATTAAAAAAATGTAGGGTCCCGTTATTTTAATAACAATTTTTTAACACAAATTTGACAACGCCAGTTCTCAAGTTCCGATTGGGGGTTTTTAATTTTTGGTTTTTTTAAAAAACTTGTCCTCGAAATTAAAAAGGGATTCAGAAAATTGGATTTCCAACTATAACCCTGTCCTGTTTCATTAGAAACAAAGCTTTTCTCTCTTCATTTGCACAAAAAAGTTCTGTCTTTGTTCTCGTCTTCACGTTGTGGTTCTGTGTGTTCTCGCAGTTCTTTGTCACTGTTCTCGCTGTGGTTGTGGGTGTTTGCAGTTGGTTCTTTTTGTGGGTGTAGGTTTTCGCAATTCATTGTCGTTGTGGGAGTGGGTGTTCGTAGTTCGTTCCCCTTGTGGGTATTTGAAATGGCAAGTTCCGATAAGCACCCATGTTGAGATTATTGACTCAAGTGAAGTTATGCTATCTCTGGTGTAAAAATGTGTCTTGTAATTGTTTACGAGGAGGTTGTAAACGATTACATGAGTCTAAACTAGATTTTGGACAACCTGTTCAACTGAAGGAGCCACTAGAGATAACGCAGGGCACCACAGCTGAATAGCAGTATGTTTTGACCCAAGTCTAGTGCATTTAATTGTAATTTGATGTTTTTGAGTGAGGAGTGACTTGAACTCAAAGTTTTGGGTCCCCCATAATGGAGGGGGGGACCACCCATGTTGAGATTATTGAGTCAAGTGAAGTTCTACTATCTCTGCTGTAAAAATGTGCCTTGTAATCGTTTACTAGGAGGTTGTAAACGATTACGCGAGTCTAAACTAGATTTTGGACAACCTTTTCAACTGAAGGAGCCACCAGTGATAATGCAGGGGACTACAGCTAAATAGCAGTGTGTTTTGACCCAAGTCCAGTGCTTTTAATTGTAATTTGATGTTCTTGAGTGAGGAATGGCTTGAACTCAATGTTTTGGGTCCACCATGATGGAGGGGGGGACCACCCATGTTTAGATTATTGAGTCATGTGAAGTTCTGCTATCTCTGCTGTAAAAATGTGCCTTGTAATCGTTTAGGAGGGTGTTGTAAATGATTATGCGAGTCTAAACTAGATTTTGGACAACGTGTTCAACTGAAGTAGCCAACAGTGATAACGCAAGGGACCACAGCTGAATAACATTGTGTTTTGACCCAAGTCAAGCGCTTTTAATTGTAATTTGATTTTCTTTAGTCAGGAGTGGCTTGAACTTAATGTTTTGGGTCCCCCATGATGGAGGGGGGGACCACCCATATTGAGATTATTGACTCAAGTGAAGTTCTGTTATCTCTATTGTAAAAATGTGCCTTGTAATCGTTTACGAAGACGCTGTAAACGATTACGTGAGTCTAAACTAGATTTTGGACAACCTGTTGAACTGAAGGAGCCACTAGTGTTATAAGGGACCACAACTGAATAACAGTGTGTTTTGACGCAAGTCTAGTGCTTTTAATTGTTATTTGATGTTCTTGAGTGACGAATGGCTTGAACTTAATGTTTTGGGTCCCCCACAATGTAGGGGGGGGCGACCACCCATGTTGAGATTATTGTCTCAAGTGAAGTTCTACTATCAATGTTGTAGAAATGTGAATTGTAATCGTTTACGAGGGTGTTGTAAATGATTATGCGAGTCTAAACTAGATTTTGGACAACCTGTTCAACTGAAGTAACCAACAGTGATAACGCAAGGGACAACAGGTCAGTAGTAGTGTGTTTTATCCCAAGTCCAGTGCTTTTAATTGTAATTTGATGTTCTTGAGTAAGGAGTGGGTTGAACTTAATGTTTTGGGTCCCCCATGATGGAGGGGGGACCACCCATATTGAGATTATTGACTCAAGTTAAGTTCTGTTATCTCTGCTGTAAAAATGTGCCTTGTAATCGTTTACGAAGAGGCTGTAAACGATTACGTGAGTCTAAACTAGATTTTGGACAACCTGTTGAACTGAAGAAGACACTAGTGTTAACATAGGGGACCACAACTGAATAACAGTGTGTTTTGACCCAAGTCCACTGCTTTTAATTGTTATTTGATGTTCTTGAGTGAGGAGTGGCTTGAACATAATATTTTGGGTCCCCCATGATGGAGGAGGGGACCACTCATGCTGAGATTATTGAATAAAGTGAAGTTCTCCTATCTCTGCTGTAAAAATATGCCAGGTAATCATTTACGAGGTGCTGTAAACGGTTACGCGAGTTTACACTAGATTTTGGACAACCTGTTCAACTGAAGCAGCCATCAGTGATAACATAGGAGGCCACAACTGAATAACAGTGTGTTTTGACACAAGTCCAGTGCTTTTAATTGTAATTTGATGTTCTTGAGTGAGGAGTGGCTTCAACTTAATTTTTTGGGTACGCCATAATGGAGTGGGGAACCACCCATGTTGAGATAGTTGACTCAAGTGAAGTTCTACTATCTCTCCTGTAAAAATCTGCCTTGTAATCGTTTACGAGGAGACTGTAAACGATTACGCGAGTCTAAACTAGATTTTGGACAACCTGTTCAACTTAAGGAGCCACTAGTGATAACGCAGGAGGCCACAGTTGAATAACAGTGTGTTTTGACCCAAGTCCAGTGCTTTTAATTGTAATTTGATGTTCTTGAGTGAGGAGTGGCTTGAACTTAATGTTTTGGGTCCCCTATAATGGAGGGGGGGACCACCCATGTTGAGATTGTTGACTCAAGTGAAGTTTTGCTATCTCCTGTAAAAATGTGCCTCGTAATCATTTACGAGGAGGCTGTAAACGATTACGCGAGTCTAAACTAGATCGTTAAACCCCTAGTAAGTTACCAGATCGTTATAAAGTAATATAGTTGGTGAAACCCAATATCGTTCTCCCAAAGGACTCTTAGGTCTTATCTTTCGTGTAAATCAATATTGTAAGACTTGTAGAGAAAATTAACTTGTGATTTGAATGTAAAAACAAAAAGTGAAATGGAAGAATGGAATACAACCATGTTGAGCTTATTGAGTAAAGTGAAGTTTTGTTATCTCTGATGTAAAAATGGGCCTTGTAATCGTTTACGAGGGAGCTGTAAACGATTACGCGAGTCTAAACTAGATTTTGGACAACCTGTTGAACTGAAGGAACCACCAGTGATAACATAGGGGACCAGAGCTGAATAATAGTTTGTTTTGACCCAAGTCAAGTGCTTTTAAATGTAATTTGATGTTCTTGAGTGAGGAATGACTTGAAGTTAATGTTTTGGGTCCCCCGTGATGGAGGGGGGCACCACCCATGTTGAGCTTATTGAGTAAAGTGAAGTTCTGCTATCTATGCTGTAAAAATATGCCTTGTAATCGTTGACGTGGGGGCTATAAACGATTATGCGAGCTTAAACTAGATTTTCGACAACCTGTTGAACTGAAGGAGCCACTAGTGATAACGTAGGGGACCATAGCTGAATAACAGTGTGTTTTGACCCAAGTCCAGTGCTTTTAATTGTAATTTGATATTATTGAGTGAGGAATGGTTTGAACTTAATGTTTTGGGGCCCCCATGATGGAGGGGGGACCACCCATTCTGAGATTATTGACTCAATGAAGTTCTGCTATCTCTCCTGTAAAAATGTTTCTTGTAATCGTTTAGGAAGAGGCTGTAAAGGATTACGCGAGTCTAAACTAGATTTTGGACAACCTGTTCAACTAAAGGAGCCACCAGTGATAACGTAGGGGAGCACAGCTGAAGAGCAGTGTGTTTTGACCCAACACCAATGCTTTTAATTGTAATTTGATGTTCTTGAGTGAGGAGTGGCTTAAACTCAATGTTTTGGGTCCCTCATGATGAACGGGGGACCACCCATGGTGATATTATTGAGTCAAGTGAACTTCTGCTATCTCTGCTGTAAAAATGTGCCTAGTAATCGTTTACGAGGTGTTTGTAAACGATTACACGTGTCTAAACTAGATTTTGGACAACCTATTCAACTGAAGGAGCCACCAGTGATAACATAGGGGACCACAGCTGAATAATAATGTGTTTTGACCCAATTCTAGTGCTTTTAATTGTAATTTGATGTTCTTGACTGAGGAATAACTTGAACTTAATGTTTGGGGTCCCCCGTGTTGGAGGGGGGGACCACCCATGTTGAGCTTATTGAAGTTCTGTTATCTCTGCTGTAAAAATGTGCCTTGTAATCATTTACGAAGAGGCTATAAACGATTACGTGAGCCTAAACTAGATTTTGGACAACCTGTTGAACTAAAGGAGACACTAGTGTTAACATAAGGGACCACAGCTAAATAACAGTGTGTTTTGACGCAAGTCCAGTGCTTTTAATTGTTATTTGATGTTCTTCAGTGGCAAATGGCTTGAACTTAATGTTTTGTGTCCCCCACAATGGAGGGGGGGGGGGCGACTACCCATGTTGACATTATTGACTCAAGTGAAGTTCTGCTATCAATGCTGTAAAAATGTGAATTGTAATCCTTTTCGAGGGTGTTGTAAATGATTATGCGAGTCTAAACTAGATTTTGGACAACCTGCTCAACTGAAGTAACCAACAATGATAACGCATGGGACCACAGGTGAGTAGCAGTGTGTTTTGACCCAAGTCCAGTGCTTTTAATTGTAATTTGATGTTCTTGAGTGAGGAGTGGCTTGAACTTAATATTTTGGGTCCCCCATGATGGAGGGGGGACCACCCATATTGAGATTATTGACTCAAGTCAAGTTCTGTTATCTCTACTGTAAAAATGTGCCTTGTAATCGTTTACGAGGAGGCTATAAACTATAACGTGAGTCTAAACTAGATTTTGGACAACCTATTCAACTGAAGGAGCCACTAGTATTAACATAGGGGACCACAGCTGAATAACAGTGTGTTTTGACCCAAGCCCACTACTTTTAATTGTTATTTGATGTTCTTGAGTGAGGAGTGGCTTGAACATAATATTTTGGGTCCCCCATGATGGAGGAGGGGACCATTCATGTTGAGATTATTGACTAAAGTAAAGTTCTCCTATCTCTTCTGTAAAAATATGCTTGGTAATCATTTATGAGGTGTTGTAAATGGTTACACGAGTTTAAACAAGATTTTGGACAACCTGTTCAAATGAAGCAGCCATCATTGATAACGCAGGGGGCCACAACTGAATAGCAGTGTGTTTTGACCCAAGTCCAGTGCTTTTAATTGTAATTTGATGTTCTTGAGTGAGGAGTGACTTGAACTTAATTTTTTTGGGTCTGCCATAATGGAGGGGGGAACCACCCATGTTGAGATAATTGACTCAAGTGAAGTTCTGCTATCTCTCCTGTAAAAATCTGCCTTGTAATCGTTTAGGAGGAGACTGTAAACGATTACACGAGTGTAAACTAGATTTTGGACAACCTGTTCAACTTAAGGAGCCACCAAAGATAACGCAGGGGGCCACAGCTGAATAGTAGTGTGTTTTGACCCAAGTCTAGTGCTTTTAATTGTAATTTGATGTTCTTGAGTGAGGAGTGGCTTGAACTTAATGTTTTGGGTCCCCAAGGATGGAGGGGGGGACCACCCATTCTGAGATTATTGACTCAATGAAGTTCTGCTATCTCTCCTGTAAAAATGTGCCTTGTAATCGTATAGGAAGAGGCTGTAAAGGATTACGCGAGTCTAAGCTAGATTTTGGACAACCTGTTCAACTAAAGGAGCCACCAGTGATAACGTAGGGGAGCACAGCTGAAGAGAAGTGTGTTTTGACCCAACACCAATGCTTTTAATTGTAATTTGATGTTCTTGAGTGAGGAGTGGCTTAAAATCAATGTTTTGGGTCCCTCATGATGAAGGGGGGGACCACCCATGTTGATATTATTGAGTCAAGTGAAGTTCTGCTATCTCTGTTGTAAAAATGTGCCTTGTAATCGTTTACTAGGGGTTTGTAAACGATTACGCAAGTCTAAACTAGATTTTGGACAACCTATTCAACTGAAGGAGCCATCAGTGATAACATAGGGGACCACAGCTGAATAATAATGTGTTTTGACCCAATTCTAGTGCTTTTAATTGTAATTTGATGTTCTTGACTGAGGAATAACTTGAACTTAATGTTTGGGGTCCCCCGTGATGGAGGGGGGGACCACCCATGTTGAGCTTATTGAGTAAAGTGAAGTTCTGCAATCTCTGCTGTAAGAATATGCCTTGTAATCATTTACAAAGGGGATGTAAACGAATACGCGAGTCTAAACTAGATTTTGAACGACCTATTCAACTTAAGGAGTCACTAATGATGACGCAGGAGACTACAACTAAATAACAGTGTGTTTTGACGCAAGTCCAGTGCTTTTAATTGTTATTTGATGTTCTTGAGTGACAAATGGCTTGAACTTAATGTTTTGGGTCCCCCACAATGGAGGCGGGGAGAGGGGGGGGGGCGACCACCCATGTTGAGATTATTGACTCAAGTGAAGTTCTGCTATCAATGCTGTAAAAATGTGAATTGTAATCGTTTACGAGGGTGTTCTAAATGATTATGCGAGTCTAAACTAGATTTTGGACAACCTGTTCAACTAAAGTAACCAACAGTGAAAACGGAAGGGACCACAGGTGAGTAGCAGTGCATTTTGACCCAAGTCCAGTGCTTTTAATTGTAATTTGATGTTCTTGATTGAGGAGTGGCTTGAACTTAATGTTTTGGGTCCCCCATGATGGAAGGGGGACCACCCATATTGAGATTATTGACTCAAGTTAAGTTCTGTTATCTCTGTTGTAAAAATGTGCCTTGTAATCATTTACGAAGAGGCTGTAAACGATTACGTGAGTCTAAACTAGATTTTGGACAACCTGTTGAACTGAAGGAGACACTAGTGTTAACATAAGGGACCACAGCTGAATAACAGTGTATTTTGACGCAAGTGCAGTGCTTTTAATTGTTATTTGATGTTCTTGAGTGACGAATGGCTTGAACTTAATGTTTTGTGTCCCCCACAATGGAGGGGGGGGAGGCGACCACCCATGTTGAGATTATTGACTCAAGTGAAGTTCTGCTATCAATGCTGTAAAAATGTGAATTGTAATCGTTTACGAGGGTGTGGTAAATGATTATGCGAGTCTAAACTAGATTTTGGAGAACCTACTCAACTGAAGTAACCAACAATGATAACGCAAGGGACCACAGGTGAGTAGCAGTGTGTTTTGACCCAAGTCCAGTGCTTTTAATTGTAATTTGATGTTCTTGAGTGAGGAGTGGCTTGAACTTAGTGTTTTGGGTAACCCATGATGGAGGGGGGACCACCCATATTGAGATTATTGAATAAAGTGAAGTTCTCCTATCTCTGCTGTAAAAATATGTCTGGTAATAATTTACGAGGTGCTGTAAACGGATACGCGAGTTTAAACTAAATTTTGGACAACCTGTTCAACTGAAGCAGCCATTAGTGATAACGCAGGGGGCCACAACTGAATAACAGTGTGTTTTGACCCAAGTCCAGTGCTTTTAATTGTAATTTGATGTTCTTGGGTGAGGAGTGACTTGAACTTAATTTTTTGGGTCCGCCATAATGGAGGGGGGAACCACCCATGTTGAGATAGTTGACTAAAGTGAAGTTCTGTTATCTCTCCTGTAAAAATCTGCCTTGTAATCGTTTACGAGGAGACTGTAAACGATTGCGCGAGTCTAAACTAGATTTTGGACAACCTGTTCAACTTAAGGAGCCACCAGTGATAACGCAGGAGGCCACAGCTGAATAACAGTGTGTTTTGACCCAAGTCCAGTGCTTTTAATTGTAATTTGATGTTCTTGAGTGAGGACTGGCTTGAACTTAATGTTTTGGGTCCCCCATAATGGAGTGGGGGACCACCCATGTTGAGATTGTTGACTCAAGTGAAGTTTTGCTATCTCTCCTGTAAAAATGTGCCTCGTAATCATTTACGAGGAGGCTGTAAACGATTACGCGAGTATAAACTAGATCGTTAAACCCCTGGCAAGTGTACCAGATCGTTATAAAGTAATATAATTGGTAAAACCCAATATCGTTCTCCCAAAGGACTCTTAGCCTTATCTTTCGTGTAAATCAATATTGTAAGACTTGTAGAGAAAATTAACTTGTGGTTTGAATGCAAAAACAAAAAGCAAAATGGAAGAATGGAATACAACCATGTTGAGCTTATTGATTACAGTGAAGTTTTGTTATCTCTGCTGTAAAAATGTGCCTTGTAATCGTTTACGAGTGAGCTGTAAACGATTACGCGAGTCTAAACTAGATTTTGGACAACCTGTTGAACTGAAGGAATCACCACTGAGAACATAGGGGACTAGAGCTGAATAATAGTGTGTTTTGACCCAAGTCAAGTGCTTTTAAATATAATTTGATGTTCTTGAGTGAGGAATGACTTGAGGTTAATGTTTTGGGTCCCCCGTGATAGAGGGGGGCACCACCCATGTTGAGCTTATTGAGTAAAGTGAAGTTCTGCTATCTATGCTGTAAAAATATCCCTTGTAATCGTTTACGTGGGGGCTATAAACGATTATGCGAGCTTAAACTAGATTTTCGACAACCTGTTGAACTGAAGGAGCCACTAGTGATAACGTAGGGGACCATAGCTGAATAACAGTGTGTTTTGACCCAAGTCCAGTGCTTTTAATTGTAATTTGATATTATTGAGTGAGGAATGACTTGAACTTAATGTTTTGGGGCCCTCATGATGGATGGGGGGACCACCCATTCTGAGATTATTGACTCAATGAAGTTCTGCTATCTCTCCTATAAAAAAGTGCCTTGTAATCGTTTAGGAAGAGGCTGTAAAGGATTACGCGAGTCTAAACTAGATTTTGGACAACCTGTTCAACTAAAGGAGCCACTAGTGATAACGCAGGGGAGCACAACTGAAGAGTAGTGTGTTTTGACCCAACACCAATGCTTTTAATTGTAATTTGGTGTTCTTGAGTGAGGAGTGGCTTAAACTCAATGTTTTGGGTCCCTCATGATGAAGCGGGAAACCACCCATGTTGATATTATTGAGTCAAGTGAAGTTCTGCTATCTCTGCTGTAAAAATGTGCCTTGTAATCATTTATGAGGGGTTTGTAAACGATTACGCGAGTCTAAACTAGATTTTGGACAACCTATTCAACTGAAGGAGCCACTAGTGATAACATAGGGGACCACAGCTAAATAATAATGTGTTTTGACCCAATAATACTGCTTTTAATTGTAATTTGATGTTCTTGACTGAGGAATAACTTGAACTTGATGTTTGGGGTCCCCCGTGATGGAGGGGGGGACCACCCATGTTGAGCTTATTGAGTGAAGTGAAGTTCTGCTATCTCTGCTGTAAAAATATGCCTTGTAATCGTTTACGAAGTAGCTGCAAACCAATACGCGAGTCTAAACTAGATTTTGGACGACCTATTCAACTAAAGGAGCAATCAGTGATAACGCAGGGGGCCACAACTGAATAGCAATGTCTTTTGACCCAAGTCTAGTGCTTTTAATTGTAATTTGATGTTCTTGAGTAAGGAGTGGCTTGAACTTAATGTTTTGGGTCCCCCATAATGGAGGTGGGGACAACTCAAGTTGAGATTATTGACTTAAGTGAAGTTCTGCTATCTCTCCAGTAAAAAGGTGCCTTGTAATCATTTAGGAGGAGACTGTAAATGATTACGCGAGTCTAAACTAGATTTTGGACAACCTGTTCAACTAAAGGAGCAACCAAAGATAACGTAGGGGACCACACCTGAAGCGCATTGTGTTTTGACCCAAGGCCAGTGCTCTTAATTGTAATTTGATGTTCTTGAGTGAGGAGTGGCTTGAACTCAATGTTTTGGGTCCCCCATAATGGAGGGGGGGACCACACATGTTGAGATTGTTGACTCAAGTGAAGTTTTGCTATATCTCCTGTAAAAATGTGCCTCGTACTCATTTACGAGGAGGCTGTAAACGATTACGTGATTCTAAACTAGATCCTTAAACCCCTGGCAAGTATATCAGATCGTTATAAAGTAATATAAATTGTAAAACCCAATATCGTTCTCCCAAAGGACTCTTAGGCCTTATCATTCGTGGAAATCAATATTGTAAGACTTGTAGAGAAAATTAACTTGTGGTCTGAATGCAAAAACAAAAAGCAAAATGGAAGAATGGAATACAACCATGTTGAGCTTATTGATTACAGTGAAGTTTTGTTATCTCTGCTATAAAAATGTGCCTTGTAATCGTTTACGAGGGAGCTGTAAACGATTACGCGAGTCTAAACTTGATTTTGGACAACCTGTTCAACTAAAGGAGCCACCAGTGATAACGCAGGGGACCACAGCTGAATAACAGTGTGTTTTGACCCAAGTCCAGTGCTTTTAATTGTAATTTAATGTTCTTGAATGAGGAGAGGCTTGAACTCAATGTTTTAGGTACGCCATGATGGAGGGGGGGACCACCCATGTTGAGATTATTGAGTCAAGTGAAGTTCTGTTATCTCTCCTGTAAAAATGTGCCTTGTAATAGTTTACGAGGGGGCTGTAAATAATTACTCGAGTTTTAACTAGATTCTGGAGAACCTATTGAACTGAAGGAGCCATCAGTGATAACGTGGGGGACCAGAGCTGAATAATAATGTGTTTTGACCCAAGTTCAGTGCTTTTAATTGTAATTTGATGTTCTTGAGTGTGGAGTGGCTTGAACTTAATGTTTTGGGTCCCCCATGTTGAAGGGGGGGACCACCTCTGATGAAGGGGGGACCACCCATGTTGATATTAGTGAGTAAAGTGAAGTTCTGCTATCTCTGCTGTAAAAATGTGCCTTGTAATCGTTTACGAGGGAGCTGTAAACGATTACGCGAGTCTAAAATAGATTTTGGACAACTTGTTCAACTAAAGGAGCCACTTGTGATAACGTAGGGGACTAGAGCTTAATAGTAGTGTGTTTTGACCCAAGTCAAGTGCTTTTACATGTAATTTGATGTGCTTGAGTGAGGAATGACTTGAACTTAATGTTTTGGGTCCCCCGTGATGGAGGGGGGACCACCCATTTTTAGATTATTGACTCAAATGAAGTTCTGCTATCTCTCCTGTAAAAATGTGCCTTGTGATCGTTTAGGAAGAGGCTTTAAAGGATTACGCGAGTCTAAACTAGATTTTGGACAATCTATTCAACTAAAGGAGCCACCACTGATAACGCAGGGGAGTACAGCTGAAGAGTAGTGTATTTTGACCCAACACCAATGCTTTTAATTGTAAATTGATTTTCTTGAGTGAGGAGTGGCTTGAACTCAATGTTTTGGGTCCCTCATGATGAAGGGGGGGACCACCCATGATGATATGATTGAGGCAAGTGAAGTTCTGTTATCTCTGCTGTAAAACAGTGCGTTGTAATCGTTTAGGAGGAGGCTGTAAACGATTACGCGAGTCTAAACTAGATTTTGGACAACCAATTCAACTAAAGGAGCCACCAGTGATAACGCAGGGGACCACAGCTGAAGCGCATTGTGTTTTGAGCCAAGGCCAATGCTTTTAATTGAATTTGATGTTCTTGGGTGAGAAGTGCCTTGAACTTAATGTTTTGGGTCCCCCATGATGGAGGGGAGGACCACCCATGTTGAGATTATTGAGTCAAGTGAAGTTCTACTATCTCTACTGTAAAAATATGCCTTGTAATCGTTTACGAGGGGGCTGTAAACGATTACGCGAGTTTAAACTAGATTTTGGACAACCTGTTCAACTAAAGGAGACACTAGTGATAACGCAGGGGACCACAGCTGTAGAGTAGTGTGTTTTGACCCAAGGGGAATGCTTTTAATTGTAATTTGATGTTGTTGAGTGCGGAGGGGCTTGAACTCAATGTTTTGGGTCCCCCATGATGAAGGAGGGACCACCCATGTTAAGATTATTGAGTCAAGTAAAGTTCTGCTATCTCTGCTGTAAAAATATGCCTTGTAATCGTTTACGAGGGGGCTGTAAACGATTACGCGATTCTAAACTAGATTTTGGACAACCTGTTCAACTAAAGGAGCCACCAATGATAACGCAGGGGACCATAGCTGAAGCGCATTGTGTTTTGACCCAAGACCAGTGCTTTCAATTGTAATTTGATGTTCTTGAGTGAGGAGTGGCTTGAAGTCAATGTTTTGGGTCGCCCATTATGAAGAGGGGACCACCCATGTTGAGATTATTGAGTCAAGTGACGTTCTGTTATCTCTATTGTAAAAATATGCCTTGTAATCGTTTACGAGGGGGCTGTAAACGATTACGCGAGTCTAAACTAGATTTTGGACAACCTGTTGAACCGAAGGAGCCACCACTGATAACGTAGGGGACCAGAGCTTAAAAATAGTGTTTTTTGAACCAAGTCCAGTGCTTTTAAATGTAATTTGATGTTCTTAAGTGAGGAATGGCTTGAACTTAATGTTTTGGGTCCCCCGTGATGGAATAGGAGACCACCCATTTTAAGCTTGTTGAGTAAAGTGAAGTTCTGTTATCTCTGCTATAAAAATATGCCTTGTAATCGTTTTGGAAGAGGCTGTAAACGATTATGCGAGTCTAAACTAGATTTTGGACAACCTATCCAACTAAAGGAGCCACCAGTGACAACGCTGGGGACCACAGTTGAAGAGCAGTTTGTTTTGACCCAAGAGGAATGCTTTGAATTGTAATTTGATTTTGTTGAGTGAGGAGTGGCTTGAACTCAATGTTTTGGGACCCCAATGACGGAAGTGGGGACCACCCAAGTTCATATTATAGAGTCAAGTGAAGTTTTGGTATCTCTGCTGTAGAAATGTGCCTTGTAATCGTTTACGAGGGGGTTGTAAACTATTGCGCGAGTCTAAACTAGATTTTGGACAACCTGTTCATCTGAAGGACCACCAGTGATAACAGAGGGGACTAGAGCAGAAAAGTAGTGTATTTTGACCCAAGTCCAGTGCTTTTAAATGTAATTTGATGTTCTTGAGTGAGGAATGGCTTGAACATAATGTTTTTGGTCCCCCGTGATGGATGGGGGGACCACCCATGTTGAGCTAATTGAGTAAAGAAGAGTTCTGCTATCTGTGCTGTAAAAATATGCCTTGTAATCCTTTACAAGGGGGCTATAAACGATTACGCGAGTCTAAACTAGATTTTGAACAACCTGTTCAACTGAAGGAGCCACTGGTGATAATGTAGGGGACTACAGCTAAATAGCATTGTGTTGTGACCCAAGTCCAGTGCTTTTAATTGTAATTTTATTTTCTTGAAGGAGGAGTGGGTTGAAATTAATGTTTTGGGTCCCCCATGATCGAGGGAGGACCACCTATGTTGAGATTATTGACTCAAGGTGAAGTTCTGCTTTCTCTCCTGTAAAAGTGTGCCTTGTAATCATTCAGGAGGAGGTTGTAAACGATTACCCGAGTCTAAACTAGATTTTGGACAACCAGTTTAACTAAAGGAGCCACCAGTGTTAACGCAGGGGACCACAATTGAAGAGCATTGTGTTTTAACCCAAGACCAGTGCTTTTAATTATAATTTGATGTTCTTGAGTGAGGAGTGGCTTGAACTCAATGTTTTGGGTCCCCCATGATGAAAGGGGGGACCACCCAAGTTGAGATTATTGAGTCAAGAGAATTTTTGCTACCTCTGTTGTAAAAATGTGCCTTGTAATCGTTTACGAGGGGGGTGTAAACGATTACGCGAGCCTAAACTAGATTTTGGACAACCTGTTGAACTAAAGGAGCCACCAGTGGTAACGTAGTGGACAAGAGTTGAATAGTAGTGTGTTTTGACCCAAGTCCACTGCTTTCAAATGTAATTTGATGTTCTTGAGTGAGGCATGGCTTGAACTTAATGTTTTGGGTCCCCCGTGATGGAGGGGTGGACCACCCATGTTGAGCTTATTGATTAAAGTGAAGTTATGCTATCTCTTCTGTAAAAATATGCCTTGTAATCGTTTACGAGGGGCTGTAAATGATTACGCGAGTCTAAACTAGATTTTGGACAACCTGTTCAACTGAAGGAGCCACTATTGATAACATATGGGACTACAGCTAAATAGAAGTGTGTTTTGACCCAAGTCCAGTGCTTTTAATTGTAATTTGATGTTCTAGAGTGCGGAGTGGCTTGAACTTATTGTTGTGGGTCCCCCATGATGGAGGGCGGGACCACCCATGTTGAGTTTTATAACTCAAGTGAATTTCTCCTATCTCTCCTGTAAAAATGTGCCTTGTAATCGTTTAGGAGGAGACTGTAAATGATTACGCGAGTCTAAACAACATTTTGGACAATCTTCTTAACTAAAGGAGCCACCAGTGATAACCCAGGGAACCACCGTTGAAGAGCATTGTGTTTTGACCCAAGACCAATGCTTTTAATTGTAATTTGATGTTCTATAGTGAGGAGTGGCTTGAACTCAATTTTTTAGGTCCCCCATGATGAAGGGGGGAGCACCCATGTTGAGATTATTGAGTCAAGTGAAATTCTGCTATCTTTGCTGTAAAAATGTGCCTTGTAATTGTTTACGAGGGGCTGTAAACGATTACGCGAGTCTAAACTCCATTTTGGACAACCTGTTGAACTGAAGGAGCCACCAGTGATAACGTAGGGGACGAGAGCTTAATAGTAGTGTGTTTTGACCCAAGACAAGTGCTTTTAAATGTAATTTGATGTTCTTGAGTGAGAAAAGGCTTGAACTTAATATTTTGGGTCCCCCGTGATGGAAGGGGGGACCACCCATGTTGAGCTTATTTAGTAAAGTGAAGTTCTGCTATCTCTGCTGTAAAAATGTGCCTTGTAATCGCTTACGTGGGGGTTGTAAACGATTATGCGAGTCTAAACTAGATTTTCGACAACCTGTTGAACTGAAGCAGCCACCAATGATAACGTGGGGGACCAGAGCTGAATAGAAGTGTGTTGTGACCCAAGTCCAGTGCTTTTAAATGTAATTTGATGTTCTTGAGTGACGAATGGCTTGAACTTATTGTTTTGGGTCCCCTGTGATGGAGGGGGGAACCACCCATGTTCAGCTTATGGAATAAATGGAAGTTCTACTATCTCTACTGTAAAAATATGCCTTGTAATCGCTTACGACGTGGCTGTAAACGATTACGTGATTCTAAACTAGATTTTGGACAACCTGTTCAACTGAAGGAGCCACTAGTGATAACGCACGGGACAACAGCTAAATAGCTGTGTATTTTGACCCAAGGCCAGGGATTTTAATTGTAATTTGATGTTCTTGAGTGAGGAGTGACTTGAACTTAATGCTTTGGGTACCCCATGATGGAGAGGGGGACCACCCATGTTGAGATTATTTACTCAAATGAAGTTCTGCTAGCACTCCTGTAAAAATGTTCCTTGTAATCGTTTGGGAAGAGGCTGTAACCGATTACGCGAGTCTAAACTAGATTTTGGACAACCTGTTTAACTAAAGGAGCCACCAGTGATAACGCAGGGGACCAAAGTTGAAGAGCATTGTGTTTTCACCCAAGACCAGTGCTTTTAATTATAATTTGATGTTCTTGAGTGAGGAGTGGCTTGAACTCAATGTTTTGGGTCCCCCATGATGAAGGGGGGGACCACCCATGTTGAGATTATTGAGTCAAGTGAATTTTTGTCATCTCTGCTGTAAAAATGTGCCTTGTAATCGTTTACGAGGGGGCTGTAAACGATTACGCGAGCCTACACTAGATTTTGGACAACCTGTTGAACTGAAGGAGCCACTAGTGATAACGTAGTGGACCAGAGTTGAATAGTAGTGTGTTTTGACCCAAGTCCAGTGCTTTCAAATGTAATTTGATGTTCTTGAGTGAGGAATGGCTTGAACTTAATGTTTTGGGTCCCCCGTGATGAAGGGGGGAACCACCCATGTTAAGCTTATTGAGTAAAGTTAAGTTCTGCTATCTTTGTTGTAAAAATGTGCCTTGCAATCGTTTACGAGGGAGCTGTAAAGCATTACGCGAGTCTAACCTAGATTTTGGACAACATGTTGAACTGAAGGAGCCACCAGTGATAACGTAGGGGACCAGAGTTGAATAGTAGTGTGTTTTGACCCAAGTCCAATGCTTTTAAATGTAATTTGATGTTCTTCAGTGAGGAATGGCTTGAACTTAATGTTTTGGATCCCCCGTGATGTAGGGAGGGACCACTCATGTTGAGCTTATTGATTAAAGTGAAGTTCTGCTATCTCTGCTGTAAAAATATGCCTTGTAATCGTTTACGAGGGGCTGTAAACGATTACGCGAGTCTAAACTAGATTTTGGACAACCTGTTCAACTAAAGGAGCCACTAGTGATCGCGTGTGGGACTACAGCTAAATAGAAGTGTGTTTTAACCCAAGTCCAGTGCTTTTAATTGTAATTTGATGTTCTTGAGTGAGGAGTGGCTTGAACTTAATGTTTCGGGTCCCTCATGATGGAGGGCGGGACCACCCATGTTGAGATTATTGGCTCAAGTGAAGTTCTGCTATCTCTCCTTTAAAAATGTGCCTTGTAATCGTTTACGAGGAGTCTGTAAACGATTACGCGAGTCTAAACTACATTTTGGACAATCTTTTTAACTAAAGGAGCCACCAGTGATAACGCAGGGGACCACAGTTGAAGAGCATTTTGTTTTGACCCAAGACCAGTGCTTTTAATTATAATTTGATGTTCTAGCATTCGCTTAGTTTGCAATTCTGAAGACCGAATTAGCCTTCTCTTAGTTGGTTGATTCGTGTTTGATTTGGATTAGAGTAGCGTGTACTTGTTGTTAATCTATGATTGGAAGCATAGTGATTGAGTTAATGACCAACCGTTTTTATTTTGTAATTGATTCTGTGTTTCCATTTTTGGTTACATCTGTGTTTAAATTTCTGTTTGCATCCGTATTTGAATTTAGTTTATCCACATTCACAAACCTTTCACACACATCCCACTTCGTGTCTGACCTAATTCTCGAACCACATTTGGTCCTTGAGGGATGACCTAGGAGTCACTTCCTAGTCTATACTGCCTATTTTTTGTTGTGTTAGTGTGTTTTGTCTTATCTTGTGTTGTGTGTGTGATGTTCTGTTTTGTGTGTTCGTCATTGTGTGTTGCATTTAGGTAGCCTTAGTTGCATATTTTCATTGCATTCTTCTTTTCCCCCTTCTTTCTACATGTCTACCTACTTTGATTTTGTGAATACTGTTTCTTCTTCCTATGTCCATGACTTTAATTCTCCTTCTGCATTTGATTCTGATATTGCTTCTCATGCATATTCTGCTGATTTTTATGTTGAGAACAATATGACTCATCCTCCCATTCTTGAGAGTGCTCTTTGGGAGCCAGTTTCACTTTGTGAAGATGATGTTCATTGCGTTCTCACCTCTGGACTGATAGATTTGCTGCCTAGGTTTTATGGTTCTGCAGGTGAATGCCCACATAGACATTTGGAGAGGTTCCAACGCATTTGCTCTGAAACGAAACCTCCACATGTCCCAGATGAGCGCATTTTCTTAAAGGCATTCTTGCATTCAGTAGAAGAAGCAGCATGAGGATGGCTTTATTATCTTCCTCTAGAATTCAAAGCCATTTGGGAAGATCTTAAGCATCTATTTTTGGAAAGATTCTGCCCTACTCAACATCAATATCAAGAACCACCATTCCAGAATGCTTGTATGCCTCCACCAGTCCAGGAACTACAACAGCTGCAGTTTCATGAGCCTGCCCAAGCAACTCCTCATCCTTCCACTACTTCTGAGCCTACATTGAAGGAGTTACTGAGGCAGATAGCCATGCAGAACATGTAGTTTCAGAAAGAGACCATTAAGTTCTAGCAAGAGACCAGAGCTTCCATTCAGAGTTTGACTGATCAAATGGAGCAGATGGCCACTCAGATCACTGAGGAACAGTCTTATGTTTCAGAGGAATCACCATTTCAGGTTGTTCAACTTCCAGATGATGTTGGTGTCATCCACATAGGAGATGGGGAGCAGAGTCATGAGTTTACTATTGCACCACCTATTTCCCATTCTCCTATGCCCCCACTCTTGCACATGAGGAGACTAATGAAGATTTGGAGGACCAGGCAGGTATAAGCAGTAATTTTGAGTCAGGTAGACCACTTTCATCTTCCACCACTTTACCAATCTTCGGGGAAGTGGAGGTGAACATACTTGTGATTGATTCTGTTGTTGATGATTATGCTGTTGAGGGGTATGTTGATGATTATGATGTTGATGAGCATGCTTTTCATTTCCACTCTTTGCATGATGAGAAACAATTATTGCCATCTTGTCTGAATACTTCTTCTCCATGCACTAAACATGAATCTGAGCCTGTTGTTGATATTGTTTCTAAATTTGAAATTGATTCATTGGGATTGGGTGTTATACCCCTGCATGTCATTTCCTTGGAACCATATTGCACTAACCATGTTGTAGGAGGTACATATGAATTTGACCAACAAGCACCCACAGTGGAAAACAAAGGTGAAACCATTCAGAAAAGCTTCAACATTAGTAGGCACCAACTGAACCCGCTCATCAACAATCACTGCTCTTAGAACCAGCTGTGGAGCACATCTCCCTGCTTGATCAAATTTGGAGACTGAAGTAGTTCCTCCTCAAGACTTCCTTGCTGAATCCAGTGGTGGAGAATATCTCCCTGACAGTCCAAAATTGGCAACTGCCACCATGATCAAGGGAGTCTTCTTTTCCCCCTTCTCCTCCTGTCCCGCTTTTATTGCACTTGTCCATGATCTGTTGACTGTTCTAAATTCTGATCTTATACTTGTGACACATTGAGGACACTGTGTAGTTTAAGTGTGGTCTATTGGGGGAGATTCTGATTTTTCTTTTAGTTTTTTTTCTCGTTAAATTTTTTGTTTTCTAGGTAGTTTTTGTCTAGTCTTGTGTACAATTTTGCATGTTTCTCTTGATTTCTGGACTCTGTTTAGGTTGTAGATGTGTCTTTCACTTTACTTTTTTTTTATACTCTGATTTGCTTGAAATCCTTGCTTTTCTTTGATTGGCAGATGATTATGATGTTTGAGAGGTTGACTTGATTGTGATAGAAATACCCTGTGCGAGATTTGAGCCATTTGATGTTCCTTCTTGTGTGTGATATGTCTCTTGATTGCTTGCACATATGCCTTGGCTTGACTCTTGTTGATGATTCTTGATTGATATGCATGTTTGGAAGTGATAAAGGCAGTTTTGTTGTTGAGCCTCTCTAGCCAGATGAGCCTACCTTGTTGTGATCCATTGATAGCCCCTTTGAGTCTATGCTTTCCCCATTTCTTTGTTTTGAAGCTGATACACTAGCCCTAAGTGAAAAACCATGATTACCTGAACCTTAGGGAATTTTTGAGCTTTGGAATTGTTTTGGAAATAAGTGTGGTCTCTTGGGAGATTCAGATGATTTGGTTAGTTGGCTCCTCTTCTTGTGTTGTTTTTGTATATATGTGTGCATCTTGTCTCAAACAGTTGTGTTCTGAAAAGAGAAAAGAAAAAGAGACAAGATGAGTAAAGAAAAAAATATATACAGAAAAATGAGAAAAATAAAAAATTTTGTGTGAATAATGGAGTCAAGAAGAGGATTGAATTAGAGGTTTTGGGTGTGTTTGAATGTGTCACACTTGTTCCTCATTGCTCCTCTATTTCTTTTGGTTTGTAGCTTCTCATCCACATCTATCCTCCCTTGTCCTTGGTCCCATTGCATCCATAAAAGACCTTTTGATTTGAACATGCATATGTTTTTTAGTGTTGATATTAGTGGCTTGCCAAGACTGTTTGTTGCTTGCTTTCTTGAGTGCATTGAGTTGAAATTGTTTACCTTAGACACTTGAGAGAAACACTGATAGTGTGCATCTGTTAGGTTTTGTGCTTTTGATTCACCTCTTGAACTGCTTGGATGATTTCTGTGAGTATCTGCCTTCCTTGATTCTGTGTTGGATACTGTCCACTTCCTTTCTTTATCCAGATTTCTTGAGAACTGTGTAATTCTGCTTCTATCCTTGTTAGTCTTTGTTTTCTGTGTGTCAACGTTGTATCGTACCTTTGATGTCCTCAGAATTGTTCCCTGTTTTGCATCTTTATTTTGCCCAGGAGTGCAAAAGACTAAGTGTGGTCTATTTTGATGAGTCGATATTTTCTTGATTTCACTTAGTTTATTGTGCTAGAATTAATCAGGGAATTGTGCTTAAATGTCCGGTATTTTCCCGTTTCTGCTAATTGTGCTTAATTTGACCGGAAATTCTAATTTTAATTAATTTGAATATTCTGAGCTAATTATTTGCATTATTAATTTCAATATAACCCTCCAAAAGTCTCACAGTGTAATTCCAAAATTTTCCTTGAAATTAAGTTTGCAGGAAAAATAAGTCTGCAGGAAAAATAAGTTCACCAACCCTAACCAAGACATCATCTATGTAACCTGTTGGGTGGGTAACACTCCTATTGGCCAACTGAATGACCACACCCGTAGTTTGCAAAGGACCAAGAGACAAAGATGCATATATAGACAAAGGCATGACATTAATCGAAGCACCTAAATCAAGCATGGCATTCTCAAATTTACTGTTTCCAATCACACAAGGAATGCAAAATATACCTGGGTCCTTGCACTTTTCAGGAATGTGCGGGACCGACTTACCAATAAGTGCAGATACATTCCTACCCATGCTAATCCTTTCATTACCTTTCATCTTCCTCTTGTGTGTGCATAGCTCCTTCAAGAATTTGGCATACCTAGGAATCTGTTTGATTGCATCAAGTAGAGGTATGTTCACCTCTACCTTCCTAAAGGTCTCCAATTTTCCTTATCCGCCTCTTCCATCTTTTTGCTAGGAATTGCCCTTGAAGGGAAGGGAAGAGGGATAGGCCGATCATGAAAAGGAGGAAATGCACTGGTGGTAGTGGTGGGAGAAGGAGAAGGTCCACCTGGAGAAGAAGAACCACCGGTAGAGGAAGAGGATCCACCCACCTCAAACGTCCTGCGTGGACCAGACTGGTTCTCTCTCATGTGAGAAGCGGAAGGCGTGGGTGTAGGTGTAGGAGTTGGCTCTGAAGGCACAACAATCTGCTTCCCTGATCTGAGGGTTATGGCACTCAAATTCTTCGGGTTCTGCACAGTCTGGGATGGTAACCTGTCAGAATTCTGAGACTGCGCCTGGTTAAGTTGAGTAGTCATGTGACCCATCTGGTTAGTAAGACTTTGTATGGAAGCTCTAGTCTCCTGCTGAAACTGCATGTTTTGCATGGTCATCTGTCTCATTAACTCTTCCAATGTAGGCTCAGAAGAAGTAGAAGGTTGGGCAGCTGGTTGGGTAGGTGCCTCTTGCTGCTGTTGTTGTTGTTGCCTCTGGTTTTGTTGCATAGGTGGAGGCACATATCTGTTAGGACCTCCAGCATTTTAGAAAGGTGGCGCCTGCTGCTGATGCTGTGGCGCATTGTTCCATCTAAGATTGGGGTGATTCCTCCACCCTAGGTTGTACCTGTTGCTGGACAAGTCATAATTATGATGTTGTTGTTGCCTGTTGTTGTATATGTTAGTAGCATAAGCTTGAGGTGCATCAGGGTGCTGCAAAGAAGGACAGGCATCTGTATAGTGGTCACTGGAAGGACAAATGGCACATAGTCGTGCAACAGATGCAGATGGAGCTGTAGGTCTCTGGGTGGTTGTCAACTGTGTCACCATCCTCAGAATAGAGTCAAGCTTGCCTTCCAATTTGCTTTCAACAGCTGATAAAGACTGGGCATTAACATCATGTACGCCCATCACCACAATGGCATCATTCCTGGCGCTAAACTGTTGGGAGTTGGCGAGCATCTTCTCAATCAATTGCCTAGCCTCAACAGGCGTGGTGTCTCCAAGTGCTCCACCACTGGCAGCATCAATCATACCCCTATCCATGTTATTGAGTCCTTCATAGAAGTACTGAAGAAGGAGTTGGTCAGGTATCTGATGGTGAGGACAACTTGAACAAAGTTTCTTGAATCTATCCCAGTACTCATATAAGTTTTCTCCACCAAGCTGTCTAATCCCAGATATGTCCTTTCTGATAGCTGTGGTCCGAGATGCTGGGAAAAATTTCTCCAAGAACAGCCTCTTCAGATCATCCCAGCTAGTGACGGATCTAGGCGCCAAACAGTACAACCAATCCTTAGCAGTACTTTCCAATGAATGAGGGAATACCTTCAAGAAGATGTGATCTTCAGGAACATCATGCGGTTTCATAGTGGAACAGACAATGTGGAATTCCTTCAGATGCTTATGCGGACTCTCACCTGTAAGACCATGAAACTTGGGCAACAAATGGATCAGTCCAGTCTTGAGAACATATGGAACGTCCTCATCAGGATATTGAATGCACAAGCTTTTAATATCGAAATCAGGTGCAACCATCTCCCTAAAAGTCCTCTCACGAGGTGGAGGTTATGCCATATTGTTCTCAGTGTGAAAAATAACAAAATCAGAATCAGAATCAGGTGCAGATGCAACAGATGCAATAGATGGAGTATGCACAAAGTACTCAGCAGTGAATTCAGATTCAGCAGTAGGATGCACAGTATGTAATGGAATAGACTCAAAAACAGACTCTAAAGACAAATTCCTAGAATGCCTAGCTAACCAATGAAACGTCCTATCAACCTCAGGATCAAAAGGTGGTATGGGTCGAGGATTTCCTCTAGTCATGCACTAAATCACAACACCCTGTAATCATGAAACAATAGCACAAAAATTTCAAACCACAGAAAACAGCACAAGACAGCAAAACGACACTATCACAAACACAACACAACACAAGTCACACAACACAGACACAAGACTCAAAACTGAACCTTTGGTCCCCGGCAACGGCGCCAAAATTGATGGGTTATCGCACCCCATGAAAATTTAATGTGCAATTTAGAAATGTAGTAAAGCTAGGAAATGACTCCTAGGTCATCTCTCAAGGACCAATTTTGCGGTTCAAGAATTAAGTCACACACGAAGTGGGGGGGTTATGAAAACGTTGTGGTGAATACGGATTAATAAAATCAAAACACTGAAGCAAACTGAAATGCAAACACAGATCTAACACAGTTTCAAAGACAGACTGAAAACGGTTGGTCATTAACTTAATTACAATGCTTCCTATCATAGATCACAAAATAAAGTTGCGACCCAAACCTCTAATCCAACAAAGTTAACCAACTAAGCAAAGGTTAACCCTGTTATAATAAAAGCGAACTAAGTGGACGCAGTGTTAATGTCAAATCTAATTTACACCATGCAGTTACATCAACTAAGCGAAGATGTAACACCAACTAGGCAACTAAGCGTATACCCAATTGTAAGTGCAAATACAGATTTCACATTAACCAAGGTCAGAGTAGCTACCATAATTATAGGACATAAATCTCAAGGAAACATCATAATATAGCTAATGACCAACTGAATTAATTTAAGCTACCATGGAAATTAAATTAACACGACTAAACAAATTAGACAACATTTAAACAAAATAAAATTCTAAATACCAACACTGTTACAATCAACTATCTAACACAATTAAAATCATTAAAATGAAACACCCAATTAAAGAGATGAAAAACAATTAAACATGTAATGTAAAATATTCTAAGACAAAAGAAAAATAATATAAAATTGCTTCTACCAAATAAATTAAATTGCAAATGGCCTAAAAAATTGACCTCTTGGTCGTGACCTCCTAAAGCTTCGAATCCCATTTCATTTTCTTCAATTAAAAATCCCAAATATTAAAGTTGAATTGCTTCCGGCCATGACACTTTTCCTCCACGTGAATGACCACTTGCTCCAATGAAATTGAATGTTTCTCCAAAAGTCTCCATCAACAAAGTCAATCATGTGCTATCTACTCCACTGGGATCCGTGAGCTCCTTCTCAATTAAACAAAGTTTCATCTCTTCAAGGTTCACCACCGTACACCTACTCGTTGTCCGATTATCACTCCAAAAAAGAACCAAGGGGACCCACTTTCTTTCACAACCGGAAACTAAATGCAATGCTATTGTGTTTTCCAAAGCTAGACAATACAATGAAAAGAAATGGAATTGGACCTTTCTTCCAGCCGTGATTCACACACCTTCTCCCATCAAATCAATTGCTTTTCTCATGAAATAAAATGGAGACCAAATATGCTTAAGGGAGGTCCCATCCAGACCGAGAGAGTTATACTCTGCACCCACTTTGATGAATTTATTTCTTTTCTTAATCACCATCGGACAAGTGTACCTCTTCTTCACTCTAATCACTACTTCATTCTCCAACAACTATGTACTTCTCACAATTAAATTCTGCTCCAACGAAGCCAAACAACATTGCATAAAGAAAAGAAAGTAAAGTGTTCTCATCCTTCAATTCTATGAAAGCAAAATGATGTAAAATGCATTCAACTTGAAAAGAAAAGTTTGTTCCAAGACAATGGTGTTCTCTCGGCAAAGAGAGCTTACACCCAAAACCGAGAATGAAAATGTGCTTAGTCCCCCCAAGTGACGGCTGACCCTTCCTTGGAATCCCTAAGTCCGAAAAAAATGTGCTAATGGTGGGATCCACCCATTTGAAAAACCCTAGGGCCATGTCACCATCTTTACAATTGGGCTTTTGTCTATTCTACCAAAATTAGCCCAAATAACAAAATTTGGTTTAAAAAGCCTAATCTACTAAATTAAAATTTGACTAATTCTAAAATGAGTTTGTAGAAATTCTTCAATTTCTTGGTGCCCTTCCAAAAGTCTCATAGTGTAATTCAAAAATTTTCCCTAAAATTAATAATGCAAATAATTAGCTGAGAATATTCAAATTAATTAAAATTAGAATTTCTGGTCAAATTAAGCACAATTAGCAGAAACGGGAAAATACCGGACATTTAAGCACGATTCCCTGATTAATTATAGCACAATAAACTAAGTGAAATCAAGAAAATATCGACTCATCACCTAGTATTGGACAAACTCAGAATAACCCCATCTGGGCAATCAGGAAGCTTCCAACAGCAACAACCATCACCTTTATGGCAGCAGGTAAACAGTTTGACAAAGACTGTCAGAAGCTTGAATGATAGATTTGATAAATTTTTGAAGGTCTATGAGTCTCAACAAGTTGGTGACAAAGCCAGCTCCAGATCTTTGAAGATGCAAATTGGTCAGTTGTCCAAAAGGTTAGAAACCACTGAAAAGAATCAGTTTAGGGCTGACACTGATGTTAACCCTAAGGATGAGTGTAAAGTTGTTCTGATAAGAAGTAAAAGGAAGGCAGAGGTGGAAATAATTGATATTGAAAGCAATGAGGAGGAAGATGAAGAAATGATTAGTAATGAAGAATCTAATGAGCAGGAAAGCACCGAAAAAGAAGAGGAGGAGAAAGAAGAAGAGGAGGAGAAAGAAGAAGAGGAGGAGAAAGAAGAAGAGAAAGAAAGTCACCGAGAACCATTTAGGGAGATCTTTAATCAGGTGACTGTTGTTCCTTCAGTACTTCCACCAATTCCTGATTACTCCAAGAGGATTAAGTATTATCTTGGAGAGGTAATTGATCTTGATGATGAAGAAGATCAGGAATTTTGTGTTAAGCCTAGAAAGAAGGACCATCCGAAAAAAAGAAAGGATCCAGGGAGTTTAACTCTTCCATGTGTCATCAACGATGTGGATATAGGAAGAGCCATGATTGATTCAGGATCGAGTATTAATTTAATGTCCTTCAGTTATTTCAAGAAAATTGGAGGGCTAGTATTAAAACCAGCTCAAACTACCATGACAGTTGCGGATGGTTCTACGAAAAAAACCACTTGGTATGGTGGAAAATGTGATAGTGCGTGTGGAGCAGCTAGAGTTCTTGGTAGATTTCATCGTCATGGGCATGGAAAATGATGAAAAGATTCCCGTGATTCTGGGAAGACCTCTCATGGCAACTTCAAAGATGCTTATTAGTGTCTATGACTGAAGAATAATGATGAGAGACCAGGGACATGTGCTATTATATAATGGGTCTAAGGAGAATAATGTTAGAGTAAAAAAGAGAGCCAGACATAAAAAGTCAAGAAGAGAAGCTACATCTGAAGAGAGCACAACAGGTACTGACACCGATAACTGTAATGTTTTGCAGGTACCTGAAAATGATGAAGGACAAACTATCCATCCTGAACCAAAAGAAGACCCATTCCGACTAGGCATCAGGGTGAAATATAAGAAGAGGGAGTGGGTAATAAAAGAGCTGACGGAGAAAGGAGTGGTGGAGATTGAAGCACCATACTCTAGACGCACAAAGCAGGTGGATGGAAGAAAGCTGAGGATTTGGTGTACTAAAGACACCAACACGAAGGACATCACGTGATTTTGCTGGAGGAATATATTTTGTTGTAAACCATTTTTTTTAATTTGTTTAGTATTTTGGACATGTAATTCTTTGGATATTTAAACAATTTTTGGGTAGAATCTATTGAGGGATGCTAATTCTGATGTATCTACTGAAGGATACAGGAAGGTACACCTACTGATAGGTGTTGGTAAGGATTGCACTTACTGATGAGTGTTGGACAGGTTTGGGTCAGGCTCATGACGTTAAACAAGCACTACCTAGGAGGCAACCCAGTTAATTATTTGTTTGTTTTTAAACTCTGTCTTAAGTGAATTATATGTTTGCATGTGCATTTAAGAGGGGAAAGGCATGAAATTGAAAAATTGAAGGTTAAAATCAGGTGCTACAGGGTGGAATCATGCAAAAGCAAGCAAAGAAGAGAAGGAGAAAAATTACCGCCCACCGCTGAGCGGTGCATTTTACCACTGAGCGGTGGCGGCGAATACCTAGCTCGGGCTTTTAAAAGCTGAGCGTTTTTAGGTTTTCTGCACTTTGAAGCCTCTTCTTTGCAGTTCGCCTATGCGGTCTCCTTAAGCCCTAGCACCCAATTTACACTTTCAAAGGTTTTCCAAAGAGATTTCCCCACTTTTTCTCATCACCCACTCACAAAAATCTCACTTTTCTATCATTATCTTCTCAAAGTTTCGGGTTTTTGTTGAGGGATTGTGCATTCAAGAGGCATTCATCATCAATTAAGAGGAAGTTTACCAAGCATCTAGTATCTCCACTCAAGTAAGTTATGCAATTTCATTCTTAGTGTTTCTAAATTTAAAATTTGATGAAGAACATGCTTAGGAACATGATAAATTAGGGCTTTTGATTTCTATGCATGATTTGATGAAATAGGAACTGTTTGAACCGATTGAATTGCATGAATTTGGTCTGGATTGATGAAATTCGTGTTAGAGTGGAGAATAGGGCGATTTAGAAAAGGTTTTTGAAAAACCCTAGTCACCACTGTTGAGCGGTCTGCTTGGATGCTGAGCGGTGGCGCGGCTTGAGGCAAACCGATGAAGTGTCTTCTTTGACGCTGAGCGGTCTACAGCAGATTTTGTTGGATGCATGATTTTTTGATGCAGGGACATTGAGGGACCCTATTTTTCCCTCGGTGTTCGACTGTAATTCGTTTGGAATCTGATTGATGATGTACTAACCTCTAATGATGAATTCTTGTGGTCCTTTGAATTTTATTTTATGCAGGAATGTCATCATCATCAACAAGGGTGAAAACTCCTGGCAACAAGAGGAAGGAACCTGAGAGGCAAAGAAGATTCTATTCGCCTAGGTTCCTCTCCAGGAAACATGAGGAACACTATGTGACTGTGCAGGAGAGGAGATTGCTGATGGAGAGAAGGGTCATTTTTATACCAGACTTGGCTCCTGAATTTGGAGTAGAGATTATGAGGAGAGACCAGGAAAGGCTGGCCACATATTCTGCACCAGCCAGCATTGAATTGGTGAAGGAGTTCTACACGAATGCCTTGACTAGAGGAGGAATATCGGCTGGAAGATACATGAGTTATGTGAGGGGTAGACCATCAGGTATGACCCTACACTATTAACAGCTTTTTGGGCACTGAATGGCCGGGTGAGCAGTGCTAGTATACAGCACCTGTTGGGGGGTTCAGAGACATAGCATACATTGAGAGGGTTATGTGCCTTCCTGGAAGGCATTTTCAGTACAACCCTAATGGAGTGCCCGTCAACATAAAGAGGGCAAATTTGACACCTTTGGCGAAATACTGGATGGCGTTCACTCGTGCCAACATTCAGCCGTGCTCCCATGTCTCCGACAACACTATGCATCGGATCATCTTCATCTACTGCATGCTGAGGCAGTTAGATGTGAACGTCGGGAAGGTCATTGTCGACGAGATTCAGAGTTGCGCTACTACTGTAAGTAGCAGGACATCGCTGGAACATTCGTCCCTGATTACCTTTTTGTGTCAGCAGGCTGGGGTGGATACTGCAGTTCCACCATTTGAGAGGCCTAGGAAGGCCATAGACGCTGCCTATTATTAGCAGTACTGTGAAGAAGAGGAGGCAGCCGGAGCATCTAGAAGACGTCTTAAGAGAGCAGCAGCACAACATGAGCATGTACCTACAGATGCACCGACACAGCACGCCGAGCCATTCTAGATGAGGGACATGTATATGTCCATGATGGAGGCTAGGATGGAGGCTCTTCGTAGAGGGCAGATAGCCACTACTAGATATTAGTAGGGTTGTACGATCAACCACCAGTGCACAGGTGGACAATGGACGAGTTTCATGGAGCTATGGCTTGGCCTTAGGAGCAGGCACAGGGTAGCGGGACTGGAGCAGCTGAAGCACCAGGCATGGATGAGGATGACGATGAAGATAACTTTGAAGATGCTGATGATGGACACCAGGAGAACTCAGATGAGGACATGGACTGAGAGGGCATCTACTAATGGATGCCTATGCTTTAGACATGGTTTTATCTTTCACTTTTGTATTTTGTTTTTTTTAGAATAGGTTGAATTTTGATTGGCAGTATCTATGCTTGGCTTGAATACTTTTTCTAAAAATGTTTGACTGAATGAAATGCATGATGAATCTATTTGATGATGATTGGATGTGGATGATGATTGAGTTGTGTTGCATGTTGATATCAAGCTGGAAAGTTCACTAGCTATGTTAACAGATGTGTGATGAATTATGATTGTGGTTATGATGCTAAGCAGGATGTATGAATGAATGATGTGTGAGAAAGCATGTTGTGTGAGGTATTGAGCTCCAGAGTATTCATTGTTATATGTACTGTTCATAGGAAAACATGAATGATATTGCTTGAGTCTTGATAATTGATTGAATTGCATGTTTATGTCATATGATCAAGGTCATTTTTGGAAGCCCTTACTTAGCCAAATTTTCACCCAAATTGATTAGAACCATGTGTTCTACCCTTTTTGAACTTTGGCCTTAAACAGGATGAAAACCCTTGATTTGAAATTATTTACCTTGAGTTGGGTTGAGAATAATTGTTGAAAAGGTTCAAGTTTGAGGTTGTTGGGAAAATTTGAATGGCAAAAAGAAAGGCATTGAGCTCAAGTGTTGAAAAAGAAAAATGCATGAGAAAAGAAAAAGAAGAAAAGAAAAGGCAAGAAAGATGAGCTCAATGTAAAAACAAAAGAAAAGGGAAGAAGTTGGGAATGAGGGAGATTGGTTAAGAAAGAGAGTTTGTGCTTGAACTTTAAATGTTAAATTAGCTCTCTTGACTAAAGGATTTTGTGATCCAGAAAAACCAATTTTTCTTGTTAGCCTAGCCTCATTATAAGCATTGGAAAAGTCCTTGTGATGGCATTTGCATGTGAGAATGTTGATTTTATTAGATGAAGGGCAATTTTGTTTCATGTGACATGTGAATAGTAGAGAGTGGAGTGACCTCTTAAACACTTGAGTGATTGAGTGAAACACTTGCTTGGTGAGAATTTTTGAATTCCATGTTTACATCTATGCTTAGTTGATTGGTCATTCATAAATAAAACATCTGTTGGGAAATATGTGATTATATGAACTGAATTGAATTGAAAGCATGCATGGATCTTGAATTGATTCCACTAAAAAATTGAATTGAGTATTTCTTGTCATAAGAAAAATGAATTTTGGGATTGTTGAACTATTTGATGAAAAAGTGGAAAGCCAAGTTTTGTCTTGTTTGCTTGAGGACAAGCAAAGTTCTAAGTTTGGGATTGTGATAACGGTCTAAAAACCGTTATTTTCATGCTTAAATTGATATCAAAATACACCCTTTATGGCTTAGAATGAGCTTAGAATGAAGTAAAACACTTAAGTTGAGTCATTTGAGAGTCAAAAGTTGTTTTTAGAGATATTATGCTTGTTTTGCATTGTTTTGCAGGGTTTTGATGAGAATTAAGGATGGAAGTGAAGTAGGAAGGTCTTAGACTCAAGGAAGAAGAAAAAAAATGAAGAAAAGAAGAGTCTATGCACCGCTCAACGTCAAAAGACACCGTTGAGCGCCATGATTCGAGGGAAAGCCATTGTCTGGCGCTAGGAGATGAAGTTGAGCGTCCAAGGCGATTAGAGGCAAACCGCTCAGCAGTGAAACTGACCGCTGAGCGGTCGCGCGGCTAGAGGGAAACCGCTGAGTGGTAAAATACGACGCTGAGCGATGGTCTGCTAGGCATGGGCTTAAATTCTGTTACTTTTATGCCTTATATATAGCCCCAGTGCAATTTGAGAATTATTCTTTTGGTAGAAGAGGATGTCCAGAGCTATTTTACACTCCTTGGAGAAGATTTCTTAGATGCTTAGGCTCCATTTTATCCAATCTAGGGTTTGCTTTTCCATTCTTTCATTGCATTTCATCTAGTTTCACCATGTCAATGGTGAACTAAACCCTTTGTTGTTGGGGAACAATTTAATCTTTTGAAACTCTCTTATATTGAAATTCTTGTTTTACGCATATGCTTGCATATGCTATTATTATCAATTGTTGGGTTCTTTATCTATGCTCTATGTTATTATCATTTAACTCATTTGATAAATAGATGTTTGCCTTTGTCGATACGGGGACGTACAGGGAAGTCATGAACTGATAGGGAATTCCTTGATTAAGCAATACCACCTAGGGATAGGGGGTAGGACGATCAATTGTATTTTGCTTCTGTGGCACTTGCATTGCTAGTTACTAGGGGAGACTAGGGACAGTAAGCCAGTAACTAGTAGTAGGCTCTTCTCGTCGGGGGATCGGGCTTAGGGTAAACTAAGAAAGTTTGCATGACAATTAGATTATAAAGCAAATTTAATAAGAAGAGTAGATATAAGAGAGTGGATAAGATGAAATTGTAAACCCCAACAACTCCATTCATCCATATTTTTTTCTTGCCAATTGAATCACTTGCATTTGCATGTTTACTTTTTGGTTTTTTCCAATTGAATCACTTGCATGTTTTTTTCCAATTGAATCACAAAAAGTAAACATGCAAATGCAAGTGATTCAATTGACAACAAAAATGTATGAATAAAACAAAGGCAAAGGCAAACATCTATTTATCAAATGAGTTCAATGATAATAGTTTTAAGCGTAGATAAAGAACCCAACAATTGATAATAACAGCATATGCAAGCATATGAATAAAACAAAAATTTCAATATAAGAGAGATTCAAAAGATTACATTTTTCCCCAACAACAAAGCGTTTAGTTCACCATTGACATGGTGAAACTACATGAAATACAATGAAAGAATGGAAAAGCAAACCCTAGATATGATAAATTAGAACCTAAGCATCCAAGAAATCTTCTCCAAGGAGTGTAGAACAGCTTTGGACGTCTTCTTCTGCCAAAAGAATAATATTTGAATCGCATTGGGGCTATATATAGGGCATAAAAGTAACAAAATTTAAGCCCAAGCCCAGCAGACAACTGCTCAGCGTCCAACATTACCGCTCAACAGTTTCCCTCAAGCCGCACCACCGCTCAGCGGTCAGTTTCACCGCTGAGCGGTTTGCCTCTAATCGCTATGGACGCTCAGCGTCACTGCCTGGGCGCCAAATAGTGGCTTTCCGTCGAATAATGGTGCTCAGCAGTGCATTTTAACGCTGAGCGGTGCATAGACTCTTCTTTTTTTCATTTTTCTTCTTCTTCCTTGAGTCTAAGACCTTCCTTCTTCAATTCCATTCTTAATTCTCATCAAAAACCTGTAAAACAATGCAAAACAAGCATAATATCTCTAAAAACAGCTTTTGACTCTCAAATGACTCAACTTAAGTGTTCTACTTGATTCTAAGTTCATTATAAGCCATAAAAGGTGTATTTTGATATCAATTTAAGAATGAAAATAACGTTTTTTAGACCGTTATCACAACCCCAAACTTAGAACTTTCCTTATCCTCAAGCAAACAAAACAAAACTTGGCTTTCCACTTTTTCATCAAATAATTCAACAATGCCAAAATTCATTTTCTTATGACAAGAACTACTTAATTTCAGATTTTCAGTGGAATCTAATCAAAATGTATACATGCTTTCTATTCAATTCAGTTCACATGATCACATATTTTCCAACAGATGTTTTATTTATGAATGATCAATCAACTAAGCATAGATTTAATCATAGAATTAAACAATTCTCACCAAGCAAGTGTTTCACTCAATCACTCAAGTGTTTAAGTAGTCACTCCACTCTCTACTATTCACATGTCACATCAAACAAAATTGCCCTTCATCTAATACAATCAACATTCTTACATGTCAATGTCATCACAAGGACTTTTCCAAGGCTTATAATGAAGCCAGGCTAACAAGAAAACTTGGTTCTTCTGGATCACAAAATCCTTGAGTTAAGAGAGCTATTTTAACATTTAAAGTTCAAGAACAAACTCTCTTTCTTTAACCAATCTCACTCATTCCCAACTTCTTCCTTTTCCTTTTATTTTTACATTGAGCTCATCTTTCATGCTTTTTCTTTTCTTCATGCATTTTTCTTTTTCAATAGTTGAGCTCAATGCCTTTCTTTTTTCCATACAAATTTTCTCAACAACCCCAAACTTGAACCTTTTCAACAATTATTCTCAACCCAACTCAAGGTAAATAATTTCAAAGCAAGGGTTTTCATCCTGTTTAAGGCCAAGGTTCAAAAAGGGTAGAACATTTTAATCACTTTGGGTGAAAATTTGGCTAAGTAAGGGCTTCCAAAAATCGCCTTGATCATATGACATAAACATGCAATACAATCAATTATCAAGACTCAGGCAATATCATTCATGCTTTCCTGTGAACAGTACATACAACAATGAATACTCTAGAGCTCAATACCTCACACAACATGCTTTCTCACACCCTGCTTAACATCATAACCACAATCATAATTCATCACACATCTGTTCACATAGTTAGTGAACTTTTCACCTGAATATCAACACAACTCAATCATCATCCACATCCAATCATCATCAAATAGATTCATCATGCAATATCATCAAGTCAAACATTTTTATAAATAGTGTTCAAGCCAAGCATAGACACTCACAATCAAAATTCAACCTATTCTAGAAAAAAAAAATACAAAAGTGCAAGATAAAACCTTGTCTAGAGCAAGGGCATCCATCAATAGATGCCCTCTCAATCCATGTCCTCATCTGAATCCTCCTGGTCTCCATCATCAGCATCTTCAAAGTTATCTTCATCGTCATCCTCATCCATGCTTGGTGCTTCAGCTGCTCCAGACCCGCTGCCCTGTGCCTGCTCCTAAGGCCAAGCCATAGCTCCATGAAACTCGTCCATGGTCCACCTATGCACCGGTGGTTGATCGTACAGCCCTATTATCATCTCAGCAGTGGCTATCTGCCCTCTACGAATAACCTCCATCTTAGCCTCCATCATGGACATATACATGTCCCTCATCTGGAATGGCTCGGCGTGTTGTATTGGTGCATCTGCAGGTACATGCTCCTGTTGTGCTGCTGCTCTCCTAGGACGTCTCCTAGGTGCTCTGGCTACCTCCTCTTCTTCACAGTAGTGCTGATAATAAGCAGCATCTATTGCCTTCCTAGGCCTCTCATATGGTGGAACTACAGTATCCACCCCAGCCTGTTGACACAATATTCATACTGCTGCTCTAATTTGACTCAATATTTAATTTGTTGTGTGCTTGCGATTCGGTATACGCTTAGTTGCCTAATCGGTGTTTAATCTTCGCTTAGTTGATTAGACTGTATGGTGCATGACTAATTAGATTTGTGCATTGCAATCGCTTAGTTTGCAATTCTGAAGACTGAATTAGCCTTCGCTTAGTTGGGTGATTCGTGTTGGATTTGGATTAGAGTAGTGTGTACTTGTCGTTAATCTGTGATTGGAAGCATAGTGATTGAGTTAATGACCAACCGTTTTCACATTCTGTTTTTATATTTCTTTTTACATTTCTGTTTGCATTCATGTTTGAATTTAGTTTATTCGCATTCACAAACTATTTACCACCCCCCCCACTTCGTGTCTGACCTAATTCTCGAATCACATTTGGTCCTTGATAGACGACCTAGGAGTCACTTCCTAGTACTATACTACATTCTTTATGCATATTAAATTTGCATGGGGTGCGACACCCATCAAATTTTGGCGTCGTTGCCGGGGACCAACGGTTCAGTTTTAGGTCTTTTGTTGTGTTAGTGTGTGTTGTTTTGTCTTGTGTTGTGAGTGTGATGTTCTATTTTATGTGTTTGTTATTGTGTGTTGCATGTTTAATTGTGTTGTGTTTGTTGTTTCGTAATTTTTAGCATATCCATTATTCTTTCCCCTTTCTTCTACATGTCTACCTATTTTGATTTTGTGGATACTGCTTCTTCTGCCTGTGCCTATGATTATGATTCTCCTTCTACATCTAACTCTGATATTGCTTCTCATGCATACTCTGATTTCTATGTTGAGAACAATATGACTCATCCTCCGACTCATGAGAGTGCTCTTTGGGAGCCAACTTCACTTAGTGAGGATGATGTTCATTGCGTTCTCACATCTGGACTGATACATTTGCTGCCTAAGTTTTATGGTTCTGCAGGTGAATGCCCACATAGACATTTGGAGAGGTTCCAACATATTTTATCTGAAATGAAACCTCCACATGTCTCGGATGATCGCATTTTCTTAAAGGCATTTCTGCATTCAGTAGAAGAAGCAGCATGGGGATGGCTTTATTATCTTCCTCCAGAATTCAAAGCCAATTGGGAAGATCTTAAGCATATGTTTTTGGAAAGATTCTGCCCTACTCAGCATCATTTTGGTTCATATAGCAACGATCCTGGGTGGAATGATCCTAACCTGGGATGGTATGGTACTTCACAGCATCAATATCAAGAACCACCATTCCAGAATGCTTGTATGCCTCCACTAGTCCAGGAACCACAGTAGTTGTAGTTTCATGAGCCTGCCCAAGCAACTCCTCATCCTTCCACTACTTCTGAGCCTACATTGAAGGAGTTACTGAGGCAGATGGCCATGCAGAACATTCAGTTCCAGCAAGAGACCAGAGCTTCCATTCAGAGTTTGACTGATCAGATAGGGCAGATGGCCACTCAGCTCACTGAGGAACAATCGTATGTTTTAGAGGAATCACCATTTTCGGCTGTTCAACTTCCAGATGATGTTGGTGCCATCCACATAGGAGATGGGGACCAGAGTCATGAGCTTACTATTGTGCCACCTACTTTCTCACCATCTTATGTCCCTACTCTTGCACCTAAGGATATTGATGAAGAATTTGAGGACCAGGCAGATATAAGCAACACCTTTGAGATAGGTAGACCATCTTCAACCTCCACCACTCTACCAACTTTCAGGGAAGAGGAGGTAAACATACCTATGATTGATTCTGTTGTTGATGATTATGCTATTGATAGGTATGTTGATGATTATGATGTTGATGAGCATAATTTTAATTCTACCTCTCTGCATGACGAGAACCACTTTTTGATATCACATTTGAATGATTATTCTCCATGCACTGAACATGAATCTGAGACTGTTGTTGATATTGTTTCTACATTTGAAATTGATTCATGTTATAAGGGTATATCTGACGGTCAGCCTGTTACACTGGGATTGGGTGTTATACTTATGCATATCATTTCTTTGGAGCTGCATTGCACTAACCCTATTGCAGGAGTACACATGAGTTTGATTAACATACACCCACGGTGGAAGACAAGGGTGCTAGTATACACAAGAGCTTGAAGATTAATAGGCATCAGCTGAACCCGCACATCAACAATCAGTACTTCTTAGATCTAGTTGTGGAGGACATCTCCTTGCTTGATCAAATTTGGAGGATGAAGCAGTTCTTCCTCAACATTTCCTTGTTGAATCCAATGGTGGAAGACATCTCCCTGATAGTCCAAAATTGGCAACTGCCACCATGACCAGGGGAGTTTTCCTTTTCCCTTCTCCTCCTTTCCATACTTGTATTGCACTTGTCCATGATTTATTGACTGTTTTTATTTTTGATCTGATTCTTTTGACACACTAAGGACATTGTGTAGTTTAAGTGTGGTCTATTGGGGGAGATTCTGATTTTTCTTTGATTAGTTTCTGTTTTCTGCGTTAAATTTTTTTTTTCTTTTCTAGGTAGTTTTTGTTGTGTTTTATGTACAGTTTTGCATGTTTCTCTTGATTTTTGGATTTGGTTTAGGTTGTAGACTTGTCTTTCGCTTCATTGATACTCTGATTTGTTGGAAATCCTTGTTTTTCTCCGCTTGGAAGATGATTATGATGTTTGAGAGGGTGATTTGATTGTGACAGAAATACCCTATGTGAGATTTTGAGCCACTTTATGTTCTTTCTTGTGTGATATGTCTCTTGATTGCTTGCACATATGCCTTGGCTTGACTCTTTTGATGATTCTTGATTGATATGCATGTTTGGAACTGATAAAGGCAGTTTTGTTCTTGAGCCTCTCTAGCCATATGAGCCTACCTTGTTTTAATCCTTTGATAACCCCTTTTGAGCCTATGCTTTCCCCATTTCTTTGTTTTGAAGCTCATACACTAGCCCTAAGTGAAAAACCATGATTACCTTAATCTTAGGGAATTTTGGAGCTTTGGAAGTGTTTTGGGAACAAGTGTGGTCTCTTGGGGGATTCAGATGAATTGGCTAGTTGGTTCCTCTTCTTGTTTTTGTTTTTGTAAATATGTTGTGTATCTTGTCTCTTAGACTTGTGTCCTACATAGAGAGAAAAGAAAAGAGACAAGATGAAAAAAAAATACAGAAACATGAGAAAAAAAAATTGTGTGAATGGTGGAGTCAAGAAGAGGATTGAATTAGAGGTTTTAGGTGTGATTTGATTGTATTTTCACTTGTTCCCCATTGCTCCTCTATTTCTTTTATTTTGTAGCTTCTCATCCATATGTTATCCTCCATTGTCCTTGGCCCCATTTCACCAATAAAAGACCTTTTGATTTGAACATGCATATTGTTTGAGTGTTGATATTAGAGGCTTGTCAAGTCTGTTGTTGCTTGCTTTCTTGAGTGCATTGAGTTGACATTGTTTACCCTAGACACTTGAGAGATACAGTGATAGTGCATCTGTTACGTTTTGTTGCTTTTGATTCACCTCTTGAGTTGACTGATCATTTTGCCATGTCTTGAATTGCTTGGATGATTTCATGAGTATTTGCTTTCTCTTATTATGTGTTGGATACTGTCTACTTCCTTTCTTTGTCCATATTTCTTGAGAACTGTGTAATTTTGCACTCTTGAGCTGACTGTCTTTTCCGTGTGCTGAGGTTGTGTCACTTCCCTAATGTCCTTTGAACTATTCCCTGATTAGCGTCTTGATTTTTCCTAGGAGTGCAAAAGACTAAGTGTGGTCTATTTTGATGAGACAATATTTTCTTGACTTCACTTAGTTTATTGTGCTATAATTAATCAAGGAATTGTGCTTAAATGTCCGGTATTTTCCCGTTTTTCCTAATTGTGATTAATTTGATCAAAAATTCTTATTTTAATTAATTTGAATTATCTGAGACTAATTATTTGCATTATTAATTGTAGGAAAAGTATTGGTTAATATTTTGGGACTTAAAGAGAAATGCCACATCAGTTTTATTTTAAGCTAAGATGAGAGAGGAGGTGTAAATGTCATTTTTAGGAGTGCACACGGATGGCATGCAATGAGTTGGGTTTTTGGGAGAAATGAATAGCTGATAACGGTCTAAAAACCGTTATTTTCATGCTTATATTGATATCAAAATACACCCTTTATGGATTAGAATGGGCTTAGAATCAAGTAAAACTCTTAAGTTGAGTCATTTGAGAGTCAAAAGTTGTTTTTAGAGATATTATGCTTGTTTTACATTGTTTTGTAGGGTTTTGATGAGAATTAAGGATGGAATTGAAGAAGGAATGTCTTATACTCAAGGAAGAAGAAGAAAAATGAAGAAAAGAAGAGTTTATGCACCGCTCAGCGTCAAAATGCATTGTTGAGTGCCATTATTCGAGGGAAAGTCATTGTCTGGCACCCAGGCGGTGACGCTGAGCGTCCAGAGTGATTAGAGGTAAACCGCTCAGCGGTAAAACTGACCGCTGAGTGGTGGTGCGGCTTGAGGGAAACCGCTGAGCGATAAAATTGGACGCTGAACGGTTGTCTGCTGGGCTTGGGCTTAAATTCTGTTACTTTTATGCCTTATATATACCCGCAGTGCGATTTGAGAATTATTCTTTTGGCAGAAGAAGACGTCCAGAGCTATTTTACACTCCTTGGAGAAGATTTCTTGGATGCTTAGGCTCCAATTTATCATATCTAGGGTTTGCTTTTCCATTCTTTCATTGTATTTCATCTATTTTCACCATGTCAATGGTGAACTAAACCCTTTGTTGTTGGGGAACAATGTAATCTTTTGAAACTCTCTTATATTGAAATTCTAGTTTTATTCATATGTTTGCATATGTTGTTATTATCAATTGTTGGGTTCTTTATCTATGCTTAAAGTTATTATCATTTAACTCATTTGATATATAGATGTTTGCCTTTGTCGATACGGGGACGTACGGGGAAGTCATGAACTGATAAGGAATTCCTTGATCAACAAATACCACCTACGGATAGGGGGTAGGACGATCAATTATATTTTGCTTCTGTTTATAATGTGTTGCTAGTTACTAGGGGAGACTAGGGATAGTAAGCCAGTAATTAGTAGTAGGCTCTTCTCGCCGAGGGATCGGGTTTAGGGTAGACTAAGAAAGTTTGCATAACAATTAGATAATAAAGCGAATTTATTAAGAAGAGTAGATAAAAGAGAGTGGATAAGATGAAATTGTAAACCCCAACAACTTCATTCATCCATACATTTTTCTTGCCAATTGAATCAACTGCATTTGCATGTTTACTTTTTGTTTTTGCATTCAAACCACAAATTAATTTTCTTTACAAGTCTTACAATATTGATTTACACGAAAGATAAGGCCTTTGACTCCTTTGGGAGAACGATATTGGGTTTACCAATTATATTACTTGATATGATCTGGTACACTTGCCAGGGGATTAACAATAGCTGATTTTTTTTAGAAGTGTTGCTACCACACGGCCTGCTTTGCTGATGCTGCTGAACTCTATACTTCCCTTGCTGCACTCCAATCACACAGCAGCTGCCACGGAAGAAACTAAAGCATTCACGGCCTGGAGAAAATCACTTGGGCCGAGAGAAAAAAAATAGACCACACGTTGTAGCAACAAATTAAAGAGATCAGCAACACGTTCAACCAGCCCTCGATTCAGTTGATTCCAGCAGTTACATCCACATGCACCTCCCTGCTTCACCTCACACATCAGCAGCTTCGGCCTAAGCAGCACACATCCAGAATCCACCAAACCTTCACGGCCCAGGCAGCACACAGTTGCACCGGTCCAGCAACTTAGCATCCAGCAAACGTCCAGCAAGCTTTGGAAAAAAGAGTTGGTTCAACCTTCAAAGGATGTCACGACCCATGTGCACAAGAGGTCAAGCATCTTCATTAAAAGCTCCCAGTCGCCACTGTAAAAGTAGAGCTTTCAGGAACATGTGAGTAGGAGAGAGCCGCCTGAGATTTTTCTTTCTTGGGTTTTGGGATGCCATTGCAGCTGCACTTATTTCATACAAAAAAATAAATGGTGGAGAAGACGGTTAGGGTTCACAAAGCACAAAAAGAAAAAATACTCCAAAAATAGAGTAGGGTTCGAGATTTTTTACTTACCAAGACAAGCGAGAGAATGCGACAAACACCAAAACGCGAAAGAGAGCTTCCCAATAGAGAGTAAATGCGACACAAAATGCGAACTAAACAAAGGATGAGATGAGGCGTTTGGGAGCAATCGAGACCTTTCAGAGATATGACACGATTGGAGACTTTGGGAGAGACGAGGGGATTCGAGACTTGGAGAAACGACGGAAAACTCAAACAAGGATGAAAAATGAAATGAAATTTCCAAAATTATCAAAATGAAATGAAATTTCATATATTGAGATTTCCAAAATTACCCTCCACAGGATATTTAAAAGAGTTTTTTCCTTCAGTGAAAAGAACCAATAGACACACACCATGTGGCGTTGTCAAATTGTTGGCAAATAAATGTCAACAAAATGTTTTCCAAAAATGTATGATGCTTGTTGCACGATCAAACTGTCTTGGTATGTTTTTCATTTATTAAACATTTAATTCAATTTTACGTTTCTTTATATATTTTTAATTCACTTTTCATTAAAAAAATTGTTGGTTGAATATTTAAAACCTTTATTATTTTTTATTAAATTATTATTATTTAATTTTTTCATTAATTGAATGATATAATTACTGGGATGATGGCATTGGGGGTCTTAAAAAGTATGTTGTTGAGTTTTGCAGCTTCAGGCGTATTTTCTTGTCCTTGATGATATTATGAATAATTCTCACCCGTAGGAGTCAGCCATACTGTATATCTTAGTTTTTTTTATTCTTTTGGTACTTTTTAATTTTGTATTTTGTAACTTTTTCATTGTTCCAACTATTAATACGTTGTACTTTTTACTTTGCAGGAAATTATGGGCAAGAACAACTTTGATTCCGCGTTTGGAGGATTTTAAACATTAAGTGGTGGAAAGTCTTAAAAAAGTAGTGGAGCTAAACTACATATATATTTTATTATTAATTTGTAATGATGTTATTTAATGGCCGAGTAGTGTAGTCAAATAAGTTTTGTACATCTGTGTTGAGAATAAATGGAGAAGTTTGATTGTCAAATGATTAATATGTATGAACAATTATATGAATCATATGTTGAATAATATAATTTATTTTATATAATAATATTTAATTTTAGTTTATATTATTTGATTGTTTGTTTTGTTATTAAAATTAATTTTATCACAACCAATAAAAAAAAATTATACACATTTTTGGTGTTTTTTTCCCGATAGTTTTTTAAAACATCTGTTAATTCCGACAGTTTTTGAAATACTCCTGCTAATTCTGGCAGTTTTTGAAAAACTCTTGATAATTTCGACGGTTTTTGCAAAATCTCTGTTAATCTCGACAATTTTTGTAAAACTCCTGCTAATCCCGGTGGTTTTTTGTCAAACCCCTGCTAATTCCGATGATTTTCGAAAATCTCTACTAATACCGACACAACTTTTTCCAGAGAGTTTTACAACCCTGGAAATTGTATTTTTCAGGGGTTAAAACTCCACTAACATTAAAAATAACCCATACTAAAAATACATATTTTTATAGTGGTAACTCCTTATAAAATAAAAATGCTGATAATTAAAAAAATATTAAATAATTAAACGTCTCATATAAAAGAAGTAGCCATAATGAGCAAAAATGTGAAGTCATTTAACGATTTTCAAAAAGTTAAGTAGTAACAAAATTATTATTGATAAAATCTTACATGTATAGACAGATACATAGGAATGATAAAGTTAATAACTTAAATTTTAAAAAGACTAAAATTACTTTTTTTTTTACATCTAAAAGAGTATAGAGAAAAAAAAAACCCCAAATTACAAATTAAGAATTAAACTAAAAAAATAACAATTTAATAAAATAAGTTTTAAATAGCACTATTACCTTTAACTAGGAGTGAAAGAAAATGGAAATTATGCATGTGTTTTTTGATTGATTCCTAATTATTTACTAATACCGACCCCACCTCCTCTCATAATTTGGTGGTTATGATAACAAATCTCCGATTTGCACGACACTTAAAATTAGGTGTATCACTACACAAAAAGATAAACTAATAATTAGAACTTTCCATAAAGTTGTAAGGATAGTAAAATTTTCCTCTTATATTATTATTATTATTATTATTATGCACATTCATCATATCTTAACTAAACTCATTGAAAATGTGATGAGATTTGACATAAAACTTAGTTATATAATCACATGATGGCATGCAAACCCTAAGAATTGAAGGTTGTGATTGAAGAATATGAGCCCAAAAGAAAAGACATCACATATGGGTCACCTCAATGGAGTTGTCAATTTGCTTTGTTTGGATTATATATAAACAACAAACTCATTTTGTATCATATAACCGAAAGACCAGAAACCAGTGAACATAATTTATGATCAATAATTGCCTCAAACACACAAAAAATTTGGCTCAAAGTGGCATTGCATATATAGTTTCTTGGGATGTGTTTTTTTTCTTTGGAAGTATTGCTTTCGTTTCTTTGTTAAGTTACTTTTCTTTCAAAAACAAAATCTATGAAAAAGTCTCAATAATGCATTGTGCAATCTCTTGCATGGTTACAATATCACAGAAAACTCAACATTTGTCACCACTTGCCCTAAAATAATGCCATGACCATCAACTTCGTGATTTATATATACAACAAAAACAATATAACCAACCAAGAGAAATATATAATTAACATGTTTTCTTATATGAATAATTTTCTTATCCTGTATAAAAAATGTGATAATTAAAACCTCAAACTACTTTGATAAAAATATAAACAAGCTTATTTTTATGTTGTAATTTACAAATATGATTCTTGAACATAATTAGTGTAACTTTTTTTATATTCACAACCAAAAGTAAAAGTGATTGTTTGATATTATTATTTTAAGATAATAGTCATAAAAGTCAATAAACTTGTATCATGGCCATTTCTGTAAAATATATTTTCTTTATTTATAATTTGTATATTAAAAAAGAGTTGGTTAAGTCAATAGTTTGAATATAAAAAAAAAAAAATCTCGTTGTATAAAACATATGTGGCCTTTTATTCTCAAATTTAATCTCTAAAAGAAATCAGAAAATATGACATGACATTAAAAATCAGATTCTCAAAAGTGTTTTTTAAACCAAATTCACTAAACTACGTACTATTATTAGTATAATATGTCTTTTATCGTTATTTTTTTTTGGAAGGCAACTTTTCGAAATGCATTTGTCACGACATGCATAATTTATTAAGAAATTATTTACAAGCTTCAACATGACAATATATTTCTTAGAGTGATTCTCTCTCTGCACCTCTTTGTTTTCTTCATGCACTTTCAAAATTCCAATTTTACTCTTTTATTAAGGATTAATTTTTCAAAAATTCATTAAGAATTTTATGCATTTCAAAAATCAATAAAATTCTAATTGGTTTTTAAAAGTCGGTGAAGTTTTAATAGTCTATCAAAAACTAATTAAAAAAAATTCTTAAATAAAGATTTTTTATCGATTTTTGAAAGTTAGTTAAGAAAAATTTCTTAACCGATTTTAAAAACCGATTAAAAATATTTCCTTAATCAATTTTTGAATTTTTTTTATTCTTTTTATTTTAGTTTATTTTTTTTGTTTTTATACTAATAATAATAATATTAATAAAATAATATTAATAATAATATTTTAATATATATCAAATTAAGATGGTAACCGGATTTTCAATGCCGATTAACATATTTTTTAATTTTGTTTGTTAATTTAATATTTAATAAACATTTATTTAATTTAATATTTTTTATATAATTTAATATACATTAATATTTGAATTTATAAAATATAATATTAAATAATAACAAATAGTACATATTAAAAAATCAAAAATAAAAAAATTTAAAAAATATGTTAATCATATTTGAAAAATTGGTTAACATATATTAATTTCTTATGTATTCAAAAATATTAGATTAGATTTTCTAAAAATTGTGAAATCCCAAATATATAATAACAATAATTATATAATATAGGCGTCATCATCCAAATAAAAGAAAACAAGTTTAGAGGTAGACTTCCAAATAAGTCTTATTTCAAAAGATTATTCGAATTTGGAACTTTAAAGACAAAGAAGTACTTCAAAATAGTATAATCTGAGTACTAGAGTATTTCAAAATGACTTAAATTTAAATAGAGCAATCCTAATTAATAAACTAAGCTGTAGCATCAGCATCCTCCAACTCTTGCTCCAAGGGGACTTCCTCAACAACATCTGCTCTCATCCAATTAGATGATCAGGAAAACATACACAAGCAACACACAACAAGAAAGAAACGGTGAACTAGATAGACAAACAACATACATATAGCATAATCAGTCAACATCATCATGTTTAATCATATATAAAGTAAAAAAAAAAAGATAAAGACATACAATTCAAATCATGCATCCATTAATCAACACGACTCATCCGGATTTGTATAACTGTCGAACTATTGGTTGTCTTTGCACTTGCATAGTTTAGCTAGCCCTCCCCAACACTATGCAAGGTAAATCCTCACACCAGTCTATGTCTAAACTCTAAGACTATAGACAAGGACCTCCCTCTACTCTCACCACTCACACTGTTCTTCTTTATTTGAGCATGAACAATGCTTTGAGTGTAGGGATAGACCTACCAATTCAAAGCTCCATACAGTTATATAGAACAACAACAACACACCTCCAATCACTTTCAATCATCTCACCCTGAGATGTCCAGTTCATATTCAATTTCATCATTTCCATTCACAGTCATACATACACCCTGGCAATCAAAATAACATCAAACATCTTAAACAGACGAAGAAAAGAGTGAAACTCACTAGACCTGGTCGCATAGCGCATAAGGGCGCAAGGCGAAATCAACAAATTTCGCACAGCACACCCCTTCCTGTGCGCTAGGCGAATTGACCTGTAGGGGGAAACCTTCCAGCAAAATTCGCATAGCGCACCCTGTGCGCTAGGCGACTCTGCATAATCTATAGAACGAAATTCTATAGATTTCAAGCATTTCTCACCCTCTTTACCAATTCTAAACCTTCTAACCAATTTCTAAGATCCTTGATTCGTTATTAAGACTTGCTTAAACCTATCTAATTGTTTCAAAACATTCTTACTACAATTCTAAGTTGATTAAGATTCAATTCATGCCTAAAAACACCAATTTATTCAATTAGATAACCCAATTCTAAACCTACCACTATGCACATGTTTTAGACCAGTTTAATGCACCTAACAAGTCACAAATGACTTGCCTAAGATGTCCCAACAATCCCATTCTGTCTCAGACCCCTAACTCAAATTTTCACCCCCTCACTTCCTCCAAACAGGACCTAAACTTTTCCAGTTCACTTAACCCCTTTCAAAATAACTATCATAACAGTGTTAACACTCTCGACCAATTTACTCACAACAGCACAATTTCCCCAGATCAATCACAACATCAATTCACAGTAACATTTCGCACACATCAAGAAACTCACTTTCTAGCATACAGGATCACAAATTACAGTTCATACAGCAAATCAACATACATGGCAGTTTCATACAACCCTATTTCATAATTTCTAATAGTACCCTAAATCATGCATACCCTAGTTCAATAAACAGAAATTAAAGAGAAAACCCAACTCCCCTTACCTTGATTCCAAGCACAGTTTAGCTCATAACACGCTGCACAATACCTCACTCGGCCAAGACCGTAATAGTACCCTACAAACCACCAAATGGTGGTGGAAACAGCTCTTAGAGCTCAATACTTTGAAGAAAACAGCAGGAGAAGGAACAATACACATACCACCTATGCCTTAGGTTCTAAAATAGCGGAGAAGAGAGACGAAAACACTTACCGGTCCGAAAAGAGAAGCCAATCGGTTCAACCTAAAGCTCTCGACGTTGCAGACGCTTGGGTACCTCCTAAACGAACATGCAATAGGTCAGTGTAGAGCAATGGAAGAGAGAAGGTAGAGAATGAAGGAGAAGAAGCTTTTCTAGAAAGATGAACGCTCCTTAAAAGAATGAGTTTAACTTTTAGAAACCCCCTCCAGAACAAATACTAAAACTGATTTTCTTTTTAATAAAAGGTCCCTCCCTTTTTACCTTATTACAGTTTTTACCCCTTTTCTTTAATATAAATTATAAATATTATTTTTGGGTCCTTAAAAAAAATTAATTAACATATTTTAACATATTATTATTATTATTATAAAAAATAAACTAAAATAAATAAAAATTGAACAAAAATAAAATTTTTTAACTAACTTTCGACTTAAGATTTTGTCTGCTTTCGAAATTCAATTAAGCTTTTAACCATTTTTGAAATGCGTAAAACTCTTAACTTTATTGATTTTAGTAAAAGTAGGTAAAATTGAAATTTTGGAGTTGAAAAAAAAAGAGTAAGGAAGTGTAGAGAAAATCACTCTATTTCTTAATTATCATGATACTTGTTCTCAAATTACAAGATATGTTTGGATATATTTGTTAATCAAAATTGTAAAAAAAAATATTATTTTACAAGCTATTTTTGTATAAATTAATTAATTAAAAATATTATCTTTTAAAATTTTGTTTTTAATTTATGTATAGGTTGGTTTAATTTCAAACCGATTTAAAATAAAATAAATGTATAATATACAAGTAAACGTAAACATTATCATATAATATAAATTGATTTTATAAAGTTAATATAAACTTAAATTTCATTTATTAAGAAATAAAAAATGAAATACATAAAGAGATAAAGAAAAATAAAGATATGAAAAAAAAAGAAAATGAAAATGGATGGTAGGTTGACTTAGCAAGGAAAATTAGCTTTCCACGTTAGAAATGAAAATATAAAAAAGGGTGGCGTGGATGGATGAAAAGAGAAGAAGAATGGATGAGAGAAAATGAAAGGAAATCATAAATTGGAGGTTAGCTCTATGTGGAGCCAAAGCTCCATCCAATATGTGTCTATCTTGGAAAGAGACTTGTGCACAACTAAGGAAGAGACCAATTTGCACATAGTTTTTTGTTTTTCTATTTGTTATTGGAGGACCTACCCTATGTGATGTTTCATATTAATATCAAAGTTTGCTTTTTGTGTGTGTATATATGTGTGCTATAGGATAAAACAAAATGTGTGGGTTGCTAAGAATGCGTTGTTTCTAAGCTTTTGCAATGCTATTTGACTAGGAAAAAAAAAAGAGAAGTAGACAGAGACTAAGAACAAATATTGACATAAAATTTAGAGGAAAAAATAGGTAAAAATTGAAGGGTATATGGTTGGCAAAGATGTAGTAAAGGTGGGTAAAAGCATGAAAAAAAAAATGGAACTTTTTAAATACACGCACACCCATGTAATAATCCACGATCTCATCTTCCACCATTTTCGACCTCACACAAACTTTTTGGCTTTCTTTTTGTTACTTTTGCAATGCTATTTGCCTTGGATGCTCACATGGCGTTTTGGGGGGTTTGATTACCTTTTGTGTTATTTGCATAGTGTTTTGAGCATATGGCTTTAACTCAAAAGTTCTAATCACTGCAGAAATTATGCCTTTTTTTATATGCTAAAAGATTTCTGATCAAACTATAATTGCACCTATTATTAATTGTTTATGTTTTTCATATTAGAAAAATATATTATCATACAGTTTTACATTCATTTTATATATTATTTTTTATTTTTATATTATAAAAATCACATTAAATGAATATAGATTTGTTAATTTTTTTTAATATTTAAAGATGTCATATTTTTATATTTATGAAATATAATATAAAGATAAAATAATTATAAAAGAATAAATTTTTATATTTTTTCATAAAAGAAAGAATAAAAAAAATAATGTCAAATGTAAGATATTTGTGTGTCAATATATATTTTAAAGGTGAACAAAAGAAACTATTTCATTAGTTTCAAGTTTTTTATAAAAGATTTCATCAATATTATTCAACAATCAAGTCACGAAGGATATATTTCATTTGGCCACCTAAAAATACAGGTGGAGCTCATATGGTGTGGACTCTCAAATTTCATCGTTAGATTCATCATTTATTTTTTCAAAAATAGGATTAATTATTAATGTTGTTGTTGATATAGTAATAAGAAAAGTTCGTTCACATTATTTATATTTTAATAACTTTACATGAAGATGAAACATGAAAGTAACTTTTAATTTGAATATCCATTTTGGTTAGAAATTATTATCAAAATTTGATAATTAAAAAAAAAACAAAATACACGACTTCTACAAGCAATTAAACCATGCATGATCACAATTGTTACTGAAGCATGAAATTTTGTTAGGGTTCCATAACATTTTCACTGTTTTTTGTTACAGAGATGTACAAGGTGTAGAGAATCGATATTTTGTGCCAACTCCACTTAAAAACAATATTTACACAACTTTGAGACAATGAAAAACTTCCAAATTTATGAAACTTTATAGCATATTTTTATTCATAGCAATAATAATAATAATAAATAATAATAATAATAATAATAATAAATAGTAATAATAATAATAATAATAAATAATTAAAATAAAAATAATAATATCTGAATCCCACACTCCTATACGAGGTGGCTTCGTGCAGACAAAAGGTGCTTACTAGAATTCCTTAATGGAAAGGTGTTTATCATTATACTTTTGAAGGGAAATTTTGCAGACAACATGCAAAATATATTAAATAAATAATAATAAAAAAATGATACACTTGTATATTATGTGGCCTTCCATATCTAGAAGATGCCTTGGGGAGGGTTCTCGCTTTTTTGGTGAGAGAATCTGCTTTCATTGAGTGAGGTGACTAAAAGCAAAAATTGGGGCAGAGTGGTGTTTCCATGAGCCAATTCAGTTTCCTTATGTCAAAAAATCTAAATTTTCCTTTCATTTCTTTAACTTCTTTTGCCAAAACTTACTATAACTTTTATTTTTATGAGGAGATACCAGTTAGGATAAGTTGGTGTTTATAAAGAAAAAAAACGAAATGAAGAATATAAAAAATCACATTATATCTGTATAAATTCTATTTTTAATTTTATAATCTATTAAATTGTTTGAAATTAATTGGTAAAACAAAACAATAGTTTGTAAAATTATTATACAAATTTTATTTACATTCAACATTTCTTTTATCATTTGAATCGAAGAAATACGAACACATACTTAAATTTCGTTTGGTAAATAGTTCTTTATTTGTGTATAAAAGATTTTTTGTTAACATGGCATAGATTGTATTTAAAATTACGAGGATCACAGTTGAATATTTACACAAATAACATCTTTTTTCTTATGTATGGAAAACTGAATTCTAACTTATATTCTAATTTTTTTTATAATCTTAGATCAAAAATTTGATTTTTTCGAAAATCGAATTTTGAATTACATTTTAATTTTTTTTATAAATGTATGTTAGAAATTGGTTTATAGGAAACCGAATTCTAACTTATATTTTTTAAGCATTTATAGGAAAAGTATATTGAAATTGGGTTTCCAACAAACCAAATTTTGATTTATATTTTGAACCCTTTATCAGATCTTCAAAAAGAAAAAAAGGTCATTCACCTCACCTCAATTGGAGCAAACCACTTTATAAATGGACATTTTCTTAAAGAAATTAATGGCCTAACTTCATCATCATCGGTGAACACACCAATAGCATTGAACAGACTCACCCATATAAAAAATTGGAAAATTTTTACAAAAGCAAAGCAAAAACCATCATGGGAAGTGCTACTGTTCCAGTTGGAAAGTATAATTGAACTTTCTGTACAAATGGCCCTCAAGCCTCTCGTAATCGATTACAGGACCTGTAATCGATTACGAGGGGCTTGAGGGCCATTTGTACAGAAAGTTCAACTATACTCCCCAATTGGAACAACAACACTCTCCATGATGGTTTTTGGTCTCTTTTGGGTCAATTTTTCCATTTTTTGACACAAGACACAATAATCAACTTTGATAAAGGACGAAGTGATTGACATCAATGAGTGAAACATTTTCTTTAATTTTAACATAATTGTCTTGCATAACAAAGTCTGAAAAACAATTTGCATTATGACTACATCGAACATTAAAAGTAGTAATTAATTAAGCATTCTCCATAATGGGATGTGGACCCTCTAATGCCAGGATTTTGAGGACAATGATTTCTTGTGTGGCCTGGGTTTTGACAATATGAGCAATTTCGTGGTTGTGCTCGTTCCCTGATGTCCATTTCAGTCCTGATTCTAGATGATTTTGGTCGACCCTTTGCATTCCTTTTTGTGGTTGGATGAGGCCAAATTTGTGTGCCTTGGTATGGTGGCCAATATTCTTCATGTCGTACCTTCCCAAACATATTATTGTACACTTTCATGATGACATCCAACCTATATTAGGGACTGATGTAAATGTTAAAGTCATGATGAGCATGTATGCAAGTTGCTAAGACATGTGATCACGATAAAAGAATCTTTTGAAACTTGCCACAATCACATCATCGTTCATGCAATCTGGCAACAAATTTTGCTATAGGTCGTATTTCTCTTGGGTTTACCATCTCCTCGACTCTGAATCTTGTTGTATTTCTATCAAATTCAACAACTCTGTGGGTGTTTGATTTCGAATCAACATCCTGTAAGACCTTAGTGGTTGTTAAGGGTCTGTCAAGTGTACCGAATTGTATCAAGTAATAATAAACGGTAAGTCCGAGTATCGTTTCCCTAGAGACTCATAGGGCTAGACTTTCGTGTGAATTCTTGATTTCTTAAGACTTGATGGAACGAAAATTTGGGTTTTAGATGCAAGACAGAAAATAAACATGCATGCAAAGATTAATCAATTGACAGTTGAACTATATGGATGAATGGTGTTGTTGGGGTTTATGATTTCATCCTAATCCACTCTCATATATTTACAAATTCTACTTAATTCTACTTTTTTATCAATGTTAGTGCCACTTTCTAAATTCCCCTAATTCCAATATCTTGGTGAATAGAGTCTACTCCTAATTACTAATTTACTATGTCTAATCTCTGATAACGATCTCAAAACCGTTATTTTCATGCATAAATTTGATATTAAATCACACCCTTTATAGCTTAAAATGAGCTTAGAATCAAGTAAAACTCTTAAGTTGTGTCACATGAGAGTTAAAAGTTGTTTCTAGAGATATTCTGCTTGTTTTGCAGGGTTTTTGATGAAAATTGAAGATGGTAATGAAGTAGGAAGGTCATAGACTCAAGAATGAAGGAGAAAAAAGGAAGAAAAGAAGAGTCTGTGAACTGCTCAGCGGTAAATTCCACCGTTGACCGTCCTAGTTTGAGGAAAAATACTGTCTGGCACTCAGGCGGTGACGCTGAGCGTCCAGAGCGACAAGAGACAAACCGTTCAACGGTCATTTTAGGCGCCTGGGCGTGGTGTGTGTTGAGGCAAACCGCTGAGCGGCCAATTTTGGCGCCTGGGAAGTTGTCTGTTTTTATATTTTGGATTTTGAGATCTTTCTGTTATCTTTTTGGCTTATATAGAGTAATCTCTCTGTATCATCAAAGTCAGTGCCTTCTTTAACATTCAACTCATATTGGCACTGTTCACCTACCCACTAAGTGTTCAGGAACCTGTTAATAGTTTCAGGATCATACCTGATAACTTTGCCACACACATAACTCATATAATCCATGAAGTGAGAATTCTCTAGTGGTCTGACATTTGTGTAGAATTCCTTTACCACTGCTATGTTGGCAGGAGCAAGGTAAGTAGCCAATTTCTCCCAGTTTCTTCCCTCAAGCTCTTGTCCAAACTGAGGCGCAAAGTCTGGGATCCAACTTGCTTTCCTCTCCATCAATAATCGCCTCTCCTGGACAATTCTATAATGCTGCACATGCCTCCTGTAAAGGAACCTATCGGAATAAAACCTATTTGGTTCTTTCCTCTTGTTTCCTAAGGTCTTAACTCTCTTTCCTGATGAGGAAGCCATTCCTGCACCAAACATAATTCACAAGACTGATAACGGTTGGAAAACCGTTATTTTTATACATTAATTTGATATTAAAACACAACCTATATGGCTTAGAATGAGCTTAGAATCATGCAAAATACCTTAGTTTGGGTTCAAGAGAGACAAAAATGGTTTTAGAAGATATTATGCTTGTTTTACATTGTTTTGACAGGATTTGATGAGAATTGAATGATGGACGTGAAGAAGGAAGAACTTAGAAACAAGAAAGGACGAGAAAAGGTGGAAAAGAGAAGTTACGTCCACCGCTCAACATCAATTCAGCGCTGAGCGTTGGAGTCGCACATCGCTGAGTGCCAAGTGACCGCGGAGCATCCTGCGTGACCACCGCTGGGCGGTTGTGAGCGCTGAGTGCCTAAATGATGGGCCTTGGGCCGAATTTCTGTTATTTTTCTACGTTATAAATAAACCCAGTGCGACTCTTAGGGTAATCTTTTTGAAAACAGAGACGTTAGAGCACCTTCTTCACTCCTTGGAGATGACTTTTGGATGCGGGAGCTCCAAATTACCAATTCTACGGTTTATTCTTTCATTCTTTCCATTAATTCCATCTAGTTTCAACATGTCTATGGGGAACTAAACCCATTGTTGTTGGGGAACAATGTAATCCTTTTGAAACTATCTTATATTGAAATTTATTTTATTCATATGCTTGTATTATCAATAGTTTGAGTTTTCTTTTCTGCGGATAGAGCTTGCATCATTTAACTCATTTGGTGTCATGATCTTTGATTTTGTCGATACGGCGACGTACGGGGAAATCTAGAACTGTTAAGAATTCTCTTGATTATGCAATACTAATAACGGTTGAAAAACCATTATTTTTATACTTAATTTTTGATATCAAATGCACCCTTGTTGACTTAGAAACTTGCTTTGACTCATAATTTTTCTTTAGTTTTGTGAATAAAAGAGTTGAGGACATGTTTTATGATTTTATCATTAAATTCCCTTGATTTTGTAGGTTTCTGGAATGAATTGAAAGAAAGGTTGAAGTATCAAATGGTTGGAGTGTAGAAAAGTCAAACAGAGTGCAGAAAAGTCAACCAGTCATCTAGAAAAGTCAACAAGTCAACCAAAATGTTGAAAAGTTGACCAGAGTTGACCAAAGTGCTGAAAAGTCAACCAGAATCCAGAAAAAGTCAACCAGAACGTGATTTGATATATTTTGTGCGATTTTTATGATCTGTTTGGGCTTGGACTTGTTTTCTGTTATTTTTATGTCCTATTTAAAGGCCAGAACATCTTAGGGTTTGTATCTTTTGATGGTTTAAGCACATAAACACACTTTTCACCCCTTTTTGGGGCAGATTCGGAGATGGTGACAAATCTCCTTTTCTCCTTTTTCGGGTTTCTATCTCTTTCATTCCATTGTTCACCTAGGTTCTCCATGACGATGGAGAACTAACCTTATTTGTTGCTGGGGAAAAATGTAACCTCTAAACTCTCTTATATTGAAATTCTTATTTTATTCATATGCTTGTATTATCAATTGTTGGGTTTCTTATCTATGCTCAATGTTTTTATCGTTTAACTCATTCGGTAAGAAGATATTTGCCTTTGTCGATACGGAGACGTACGGGGAAGTCATGAACTGATAGGTAATTCCATGATTAAGCAATACTGCCTAGAGATACGGGTAGGACGATCAATTGTATTTTGCTTCTGTGATATATGCATTGCTAATTACTCAGGGAGACTAGAGATAGTAAACTAGTAGTTAGTGATAGGCTCTTTTCGCTGAGAGATCGGGTTTAGGGTAGGCAAAGAAAGTTTGCATGACATTGATAATAAAGCGAATTTAATAAGAATAGTAGATATACGAGAGGGATTAGGTGAAATCTAAACCCTAGCAACAAACCCATCTCATATTATCAACATCATCAATCCACTTTTGTGTTTAACCTCAATTGATCAAATTGCATCCATGTTTATTTTTCCGCACTTTATATTTAAAAACCCTCAAAATATTGTTTTCATAGTCTTGATTAGTTTTGCAAAAGCACAACAGTTTAGTGCTATGAGTCTCTTGGGAAAACGATACTTGGACTTACCATTTTATTATTACTTGATACGATCTGGTACACTTGCCAGGGAGTTAACAAATACTACCTAGCTATAGGAGTAGGACGGTCAATTGCTTTTAAGCTTCTGTGATTAATGCATTAGTAATTACTAGGGAGACTAGCGACAGTAAACTAGTAATTATGGTAATAGGCTCTTTTCGCCGAGCGATCGGGTTTAGAGTAATTTAGAAAGTTGCATGACATTGATAATAAAGCAAATTTAATAAGAAAAGTAGATATAAGAGAGTTAATTATGATGAATTTGTAAACCCCAACAACTCCATTCATCCATAGTTTCATTTGCCAATTAATTCAAGTTTCACATTTTGCATATTTAAATTTCGTTTTGCATCAACATTATAAATTTATTCTTCTTTCAAGTCTTATGCGATCATATCACATGAACGTCTAGGCCACTGAGTCCTTTGGGAAAACGATACTCGGTCTTACCGTTTATATTACTTGATAACGATCTGGTACACTTGCTAGGGGTTTAACAAGTTTTTGGCACTGTTGCCGGGGACTCTACGGTTTAACTATCCTATTAGTGTGAATTTGATTGAATTTGACTTGATTTTTTTATGTTTATTTTTATTTTTGTTCTAATAAATTTTTTCTAGGGTTTTGTGCCTAATGTTTGCAGGATGCAATTAGGAAAAGATTTTGACTATATGGGCACTCAATTCTACCAAAATGATTTCAACCACTGGTGGAAACCTGACTCATACATGGATCAAAGCCAATTTGGGCAAGCTGCTGAGCAACAAATTACTCCACTTAAGGAGAACACAAATTTTGACGAACTTTTTCAAGATATCATGAATAGGGAAGTATACCATGTCAAAGTGTAAAGGAGATGCAACAATGTAATTGGCAGCAACAACTCTCTTTACTAACAGAAATGTGGGACGACGATCAACAACTAGGGCAATAAGTATCTGCTTTGAATGAGCACATCAACAAATTGGACGAGACATAGGAACGACTTATGCAAATTACCATCTCTTCTATAGAACGTAATGAAGCAAGAAATGAAAGGGTGGAGATGCAAATTCGTCACTCCAATGAGATATTGAATGCTAGGGTTAATACTGAGGTTAACCCTAGAGAGGAACGTCAAGCCACTATCTCTAAAAGTGATAAGGTTGTTGATGAGAAGAAAATAGAGATAACGGAGGAAAAGATAGAGAGAGTTGTAGAGGAAGAAGAAATAGAAAAGTTGGGTGAGGAAGAAGAAGATGATGATAAGGAAAAAGCAATGGTTGAAAGAAAAGAAAAAAAGAGAAAAATTGTGAAAATGAAGAAGAAAACAAGAAAAAAATAAAATAAGAAAGTTGAGAAAAAAAAGAGAGAAAAAGAGGAGTGAGAAAAAGAGGAAGAGAGGAAAGAAGAAAAGATCATATGAAAAGCCCCCTCCTCATCAAAAGAAATATCATAGGAAAGAAAAGAAATTTATGTGCTCTATGGAAATCTTCAAGAAATTGGAGATCAAAGTTCCTATGATTGAAACATGGAAATAGGTACTGGTGTTCTTAATTTTCTGAAGAAATTCAGCAGGAAGAAGAAAGAGAAAAGAATATCAAGCAAGGGGAGTATCAACACCTACTAATGGGTGTTTGAGCTTACTGGGAGGCACCCTAGTGATCCAAGAACAATATTTTTGTAATTCAATTCTTAAAATCTTGGTGATGTAATTATGAACAATTTTTAAATTTTTGCATATTGGGTAGCTTCTACTGAGGGAAGCTAATTATTTATGTATCTACTGAAGGAGACAAGTAAGGACACCTACTGAAGGGTGTTGGGAAGCACTTACTGACAAGTTCTAGAAAGGTTTGGGTCAGGCTCGTGACGTTAAAAAAGCGCTCCCTAGGAGGCAATCCAGTTGATTATTGTTTTATTTTTAAACTCTATTTTAGTTGCATGGTAAGATTTGAATGTTACATGAGAGAGGAGAAGTGCATAAAATTGAAAAATGAGAGTTGAAATTAAGTGTTACAGGTCTTAAAATGTGAAGGCAAGCCAAAAAGGAGGGAAAAAGGCTCAGCGGTTACCCAGCATTGAGCAGTGGCGTCGCATATTGCCAACATGGTCTTCTAAAAGGCTCAGCGTTGGAGGCCCATTTGCACACTTTTAAACCTCCCTAGAGCATGCCCAAGCATTCTCCACAGACCTTCACTCTTTGCTTTCACTCTCAAGAGCTCTCTAAAAGGTTTGCCTTCACTTTTCCCATCACTCACTCACATAAACTCCATAGTTCTCTTCTTTTGCACCATTCCATTGTCAAAGTTTGGGGCTTTTGGTGAAGCATCCATCATCAACCAAAGAGCATTTGCAAGCATCTAGAGTATCTCCACCCAAGTAAGTCATGCAATTTCATTTTTAGGGTTTCTAAATTGAAATTCAATGAAGAACATGTGTAGAAGCATGATAAATTAGGGCTTTTGATTTCTATGCATGATTTGATGAAATAGAAACATTTTGCACCGATTAAATTGCATGATTATGGTCTGGAACTGAGAAATTTAGGATTAGGTGGAGATTAGAGACAATTAGGCAAAGTTTTTGCAAAATTCCCGTCGTCACCGTGGAGCGGTTAGTGGATGCTAGGCGGTGGGCGACAAATTTTGTTTTTGTTACCTTCTTTTGAGATGCAGGTGGCGTTGAGGGGTCCTGTTTTGCTCTTAGTGTTGAATAATGCTGGGATGATATATGTTTGATGGTTTGCTAACCTTTAATGGTGAATCTTTTGGTCTTTTGAATTATGTTTGATGTAGGAAAAGACCAAGGCAAATAAAAGGAAGGAGCCAGAGAGGCCAAGGATATTTTATTCTCATAGATTCCTATCTAGGAAACATGATGAGCACTTCCTAGTTGTGCAAGAAAGGAGATTGCTGATGGAGCGGAATGTTCAGACTATGAGGACATTGAGTTGGCACTCTGTGTACTGATAACGGTCTAAAAGCCGAAATTTTCATGCTTAAATTGTTATCAAAATACACCCTTTATGGCTTAGAATGAGCTTAGAATCAAGTAAAACACTTAAGTTTAGTCATTTGAGAGTCAAAAGCTGTTTTTAGAGATATTATGCTTGTTTTGCAGGGTTTTGATGATAATTAAGGATGAAATTGAAGAACGAAGGTCTTAGACTCGAGGAAGAAGAAGAAAAATGAAGAAAAAAAGAGCCTATGCACCGCTCAGTGTCAAAATGCACCGCTGAGCGCCATTATTCGAGGGAAAGCCACTGTCTGGCGCCCAGGCGATGACGCTGAGCGTCCAGAGCGATTAGAGGCAAACCGCTCAGCGGTGAAACTGACCGCTGAGCGGTGGTGCGACTTGAGGGAAACCGCTGAGCGGTAAAATATGACGCTGAGCGGTTGTCTGCTGGGCTTGGGCTTAAATTCTATTACTTTTATGCCCTATATATAGCCCCAATGCGATTCAAATATTATGCTTTTGGAAGAATAAGATGTCCAGAGCTGTCTACACTCCTTAGAGAAGATTTCTTGGATGCTTAGGCTCCAATTTATCATATCTAGGGTTTGCTTTTCCATTCTTTCATTGTATTTCATCTAGTTTCACCATGTCAATGGTGAACTAAACCCTTTGTTGTTGGGGAACAATGTAATCTTTTGAAACTCTCTTATATTGAAATTCTTGTTTTATTCATATGCTTTCATATATTGTTATTATCAATTGTTGGGTTCTTTATCTATGCTTAAAGCTATTATCATTTAACTCATTTGATAAATAGATGTTTGCCTTTGTCGATACGGGGATGTACGGGGAAGTCATGAACTGATAGGGAATTCCTTTATTAACCAATACCACCTAGGGATAGGGGGGTAGGACGATCAATTGTATTTTCCTTCTGTAGTACTTGCACTACTAGTTACTAGGGGAGACTAGGGATAGTAAGCCAATAATTAGTAGTAGGCTCTTCTCGCCGAGGGATCGGGTTTAGGGTAGACTAACAAAGTTTGCATAACAAGTAGATAATAAAGCGAATTTAATAAGAAGAATAGATATAAGAGAGTGGATAAGATGAAATTGTAAACCCCAACAACTCCATTCATCCATACCTTTTTCTTGTCAATTGAATCAATTGCATTTGCATGTTTACTTTTTTTTTTTGCATTCAAACCACAAGTTAATTTTCTCTACAAGTCTTACGATATTGATTTACACAAAAGGTAAGGCCTTTGAGTCCTTTGGGAGAACGATATTGGGTTTACCAATTATATTGATTGATACAATCTGGTACACTTGCCAGGGGTTTAACAAGTTTTTGGCGTCGTTGCCGGGGACTCGTGGTTTAACTTATCTAGTAGTGTAAATTGATTAAATTTGACTTGATTTTATATTTGCTTTTATTTTGGTTCTAATAAATGTTTTCTAGGGTTTTGTGCCTAATGTTTGCACGATGCAGTACGGACGAGAATTTGACTATATGGGCACTCAATTCTACCAAAATGATTTCAACCATTGGTGGGAACCTCATTCAGTCATTGATCAAATCCAACTTGGGCAAGCTGCCGAGCAACAAATTACTCCACTCAAGGAGAACATAAATTCTGACGATGAATTTCTTCAACGGATCACGGGTATGAATATGTCATTCATCAGAAGTATTGAGGAGATGCGACAACGTGAGGAGTTACGAGAACGTCAAAGACAACAATATTGTCCTTCACTTGAAAAAGTAGAACGTCAAAGTCAGCAATATTCTACTACACTTGAAAAAAGACAAACATTGTGGGAAGCTGAACAACGTTTACGATAAAAACAATTCTCTATACCAAGAGAAACGTTGGGGGAAGTTGAACAACGTTTACGACAGAAACAATTCTCTATACCAAGAGAAACGTTGGGGGAAGCCGAACAACGTCTTTGGCAGAAACAATCATCTTTGCCAAGAGAAACATTGGGGGAAGCTGAACAACATTTATGGCAGAACCAACTCTCTTGCATAATGAAGTCTCTGGATCTTAGGGGTAATACTGAAGTTAACCCTAGGAAGGAATGCCAAGCTACTATCTCTGAAAGTGATAAGGTTGTTGATGAGAAGAAAATAGAGATAGAGGAGGAAAAGATAGAGAGAGTTGTAGAAAGAGAAGAAACAGATATGTTGAGTGAGGGAGATAAAGATGAGGAGAAAGAAAAATCAATGGTTGAAAGAAATGAAAAAAAGAGAAAAATTGTGAAAATAAAGAAGATAGAAAAAAATAAAAAGAGAAAGTTGAAAAAGAAAAGGAGAGAGAAAAAGAAGAGTGAGAAAAAGAGGAAGAGAGGAAAGAAGAAAAGATCATATGAAAAACCCCTTCCTCATTCAAAAAAATATCATAGGAGGGAAAAGAAAGTCAAGTGCCTTATGGAGATCTTCAAGAAATTGGAGATTAAAGTTCCTATGATTGAAACATGGAAACATGTGCTTGGTGTTCTCAACTTTATGAAGAAATTCAGCAGGAAGAAGAAAAATAAAAGAATATCAAGCAAGGGGAGTATCAATACCTACTGATGGGTGTTTGAACTCTACTAGGTGAAGCTAGGGACATAAAAAGAGCACTTACTGGGAGGCATCCCAGTGATCCAAGAACAATATTTTTTTTTCTGTACTTTAAATTTTAAATCTTGGTGATGTAAGTATGAACAATTTTTTTTTTAATTTTTGTGTATTGGGTAGCATCTACTAAGGGATGCTAATTTTTATATTTATCTACTGAAGGATTCAGGTAAGTACACCTACTAAAAAGGTGTTGGGAGGCACTTACTGATGAGTGCTAGAAGGTTTGGGTCAGGCTCGTGACGTTAAACAAGCGCTACCTAGGAGGCAACCCAATTGATTGATTTATTATTGTTGCATGTTTTAATACTGTTCTAGTTGCATTTAGGGCTTAATTGTTGCATAAGTGAGTAAAGTGAGTAGGAATTGTATTTAGGGTTTAATTGTTGCATTTTAGAAAATCCATTCTCTATCACTTTTGTATCATTCATAATCCAAGTTTGGGGTTTTTGAGAGAGCACTGCATTTTTGTTTCATCCATCATTAGTTATAAGAATTTTGCATACATTTAAGGTCTTTCCACCCCAAGGACATGTTGTTATTGCTGAGATGATCATAGGCATGTACGACACACCTCCTGCTCAGAGGTGGACGATGGATGAGTTCAACAGCAGAGTGGCTTGGCCAGAACAGGCATAGGGGAGTGGAGCTGGAGCAGCTGAAGCTCTAGTCAGGAAGGACGATGACAAGGATGATAACTTTGAGGATGCAGAGGCTGGAGAGGATGAGGACTCCGATGATGACATGGAGTGATATGGCATCTACTGATGGATGCCAGTGCTTAGAACAAGGGTTTTATCTTTCACTTTTGTACTTTGAATTTTTAGAATATGTTGAATTTTGTTTGAGTAGTGTAGGTGTTTGTGCTTGGCTTGAACACCTTTTCTAACTATGGTTTGATTTGATTGCATGATGAGTATGCTTGATGATGCTTGATGTGGATGATGATTGAGATTGTTATATATGCTTCTATATAGGTGAATTGTTCACAAGCTGTGTGAATAGATGTATGATGAGTTATGATTGTGGTTATGATGCTAAGCAGGATGTATGATTGAGTGATTGAGTAAGCACAATCGTATGAGGTTTTGATCTTCAGAGTGCTTGTTGATATATTTGCTATTCAATTGAAAGCATGAATGATATTGCTTGATTCTTCATGATCGATTGAATTACATGTTTATGTCATATGATCAAGGGCATTTTTGGTAGCCCTTATCCAGCCAAATTTTCGCCCAAAGTAAAAGGAACATTTGATGTTCTACCCTTTTTGAACCTAAGCCTTAAACACGATGAAACTGTTGATTGAAATTATTTACCTTGAGTTGGGTTGAGAATAATTTTATGTATTAACAAGGTTCAAGTTTGGGGTTGTTGGGAAAATTTGAATGGCAAAAAGAAAGGCATTGAGTTCAAGTGTTGAGAAAGAAAAATACATGAGAAAAGAAAAAGAAGAAAAGAAAAAGCATGAAAGATGAGCTCAATGTAAAAATAAAAGGAAAGGGAAGAAGTTGGGAATGAGTGAGATTGGTTAAAGAAATAGAGTTTGTGCTTGAACTTTAAATGTTAAAATAGCTCTCTTGACTCAAGGATTTTGTGATCCAGAAAAACCAATTTTTCTTGTTAGCCTAGCCTCATTATAAGCCTTGGAAAAGTCCTTGTGATGGCATTGGCATGTGAGAATGTTGATTGTATTAGATGAAGGGCAATTTTGTTTCATGTCACATATGAATAGTAGAGAGTGGAGTGACCTCTTAAACACTTGAGTGATTGAGTGAAACACTTGCTTGGTGAGAATTGTTGAATTCCATGATTACATCTATGCTTAATTGATTGATCATTCATAAATAAAACATCTGTTGGGAAATATGTGATCATGTGAACTGAATTGAATTGAAAACATGCATACATCTTGATTAGATTCCACTGAAAATCTGAAATTGAGTAGTTCTGGTCATAAGAAAAATAAATTTTGGGATTGTTGAACTATTTGATGAAAAAGTGGACAGCCAAGTTTTGTCTTGTTTTCTTGAGGACAAGCAAAGTTCTAAGTTTGGGATTGTGATGACGGTGTAAAAACCGTTATTTTCATGCTTAAATTGATATCAAAATACACCCTTTATGGCTTAGAATGAACTTAGAATGAAGTAAAACACTTAAGTTGAGTCATTTGAGAGTCAAAAGCTGTTTTTAGAGATATTATGCTTGTTTTGCAGGGTTTTGATGAGAATTAAGGATGGAATTGAAGAAGGAAGGTCTTAGACTCAAGGAAGAAGAAGAAAAATGAAGAAAATAAGAGTCTATGCACCGCTCAGTGTCAAAATGCACCGCTGAGCACCATTATTCGAGGGAAAGCCACTGTCTAGCGCCCAGGCGATGACGCTGAGCGTCCAAAGCGATTAGAGGCAAACCGCTCAGCGGTGAAACTGACCGCTGAGCGGTGGTGCGACTTGAGGGAAACCCCTGAGCGGTAAAATATGATGCTGAGCGGTTGTCTGCTGGGCTTGGGCTTAAATTCTATTACTTTTATGCCCTATATATAGCCCCAATGCGATTCAAATATTATGCTTTTGGAAGAATAAGATGTCCAGAGCTGTTCTACACTCCTTGGAGAAGATTTCTTGGATAGTTAGGCTCCAATTTATCATATATAGGGTTTGCTTTTCAATTCTTTCATTGTATTTCATCTAGTTTCACCATGTCAATGGTGAACTAAACCCTTTGTTGTTGGGGAACAATGTAATCTTTTGTAACTCTCTTATATTGAAATTCTTGTTTTATTCATATGCTTGCATATACTGTTATTATCAATTGTTGGGTTCTTTATCTATGCTTAAAGCTATTATCATTTAACTTATTTGATAAATAAATGTTTGCCTTTGTCGATACGGGGACGCACGGGGAAGTCATGAACTGATAGGGAATTCCTTGATTAACAAATACAACCTAGGGATAGGGGGTAGGACGATCAATTGTATTTTGCTTCTGTGGTACTTGCACTTCTAGTTACTAGGGGAGACTAGGGATAGTAAGCCAGTAACTAGTAGTAGGCTCTTCTCGCGAAGGATCGGGTTTAGGGTAGACTAAGAAAGTTTGCATAACAAGTAGATAATAAAGCAAATTTAATAAGAAGAATAGATATAAGAGAGTGGATAAGATGAAATTGTAAACCCCAACAACTCCATTCATCCATACCTTTTTCTTGTCAATTGAATAAATTGCATTTGCATGTTTACTTTTTGTTTTTGCATTCAAACCACAAGTTAATTTTCTCTACAAATCTTACGATATTGATTTTGCAAGAAAGATAAGGCCTTTGAGTGCTTTGGGAGAACGATATTGGGTTTACCAATTATATTAATTGATATGATCTGGTACACTTGCCAGGGGTTTAACATGTACCTGGATGACATTTTCACAGGAACCCAAATGGTGTGCCCATTAACATTAAGAGGGCGGATCTGACACCCTTGGCAAGATATTGGATGGCATTTACTCATGCCAATGTTTAGCCTTGTTCCCATGTTTCTGACATAACTGTTTACAGGATTATGTTTATCTACTGCATGCTGAGGCAAATGAATGTTAATATTGGCGAGGTTATCGCTAATGAGATTGAGAGCTGTGCAGCTACTATGAGCAGTAGGACACCACTAGGCCATCCTTATCTTATTACACATTTGTGTCATTAGGCTGGGGTGGATACTTCTATTCCACCGTTTGAGAGGCCTAGAAAGGCCATAGATTTTGCTTACTTCAGACAACATTGTGGAGGAGATGAGGTGGCTGAACCAGTGCCTAGGAGACGTCCTAGGAGAGGAGCAGCTCAGCGAGATGGGCCAGCGCAACATGCAGAGCCGTTCCAGATGAGGGACATGTACATGTCCATGATGGAGGTTAGATTGGAGGCTATTCGCATAGGGCAAGTGGCCACAGCTAAGATGATAGTAGGATTGTACAACACACCACCAGTGCACAGGTGGACTATGGACAAGTTCCATAGTGCTATGCCATGGCCTTAGGAGCAGGCATAGGGCAACAGATCTGGAGTAGCTGAAGCTCCAGTGATGGATGACGATGAGGAGGATGATGCCTTTGAGGATGCAGAGGCTGGAGATGATGAGGATTCTGACGACAACATGGGCTGATCGGACATCTATTGATGAATGTCACATGCAGTAGAATAGGGTTTTTTTATTTTTCTTTTTCATTTGTTATTTGAACTTGTAGTGTAGGTTTGCTTCAGTCTAGTAGTGTATGTTTGTGTGAACTTGCTTGAACACCTTATCTGATTGTGGTTTGACTTGTTTTATTGCATGATGAGTGTGCTTGATGATGCTTGATGTGGATGATGATTGAGATTTTTATATATGCTTCTATACAGGTGAATTGTTCACAAGCTGTGTGAACAGATGCATGATGAGTTATGATTGTGGTTATGATGCTAAGCAGGGTGTATGATTGAGATTTGAGTGAGGAATTTTGAGCTCCAGAGTGCTTGATTGATATATGTGCTATTCATTTGGAAGCATGAATGATTTTTCCTAAGTCTGTATGATTGATTGAATCACATGTTTGTGTCATATGATCAAGGCCATTTTTGGAAGCCCTTACTTAGCCAAATTTTCGCCCAAAAATTAAAAGAACCATGTGTTCTATCCTTTTTTAACCTTAGCCTGAGACACTTTTGAAAACCCATAGAAAAATATTTACCTTGAGTTGAGTTGAGAATAATTGAATAGTATTGATAAAGGTTTAATTTTGGGGTTGTTTGGGGAATTGAAAGGCAAAAGAGAAAGCATTGAGCTAATGTGTTGAATGAAAAAGCATGAGAAAATTAGAAAAGAAAAGAAAATAAAAAGCATGAAAAATAAGCTCAGTGCAAAATCAAAAAGAAAAAGGGAAAAAGTTGGGAATGAGTGAAATTGGTGAAAGAGAGTTGGTGCTTGAACTATGAATGTTGAATAACTCTCTTAAATCAAGGATTTTGTGATCCAGAAAAACCAATTTTCTTGTTAGCCCAACCTCACTATAAGCCTTGAGAAGTCCTTGTGATGACATTTATGTGTGAAAATGTTGATTGTAGTTGATAAAGGGCAATTTTCTTTTCTGTGACAGGTGAATAGTAGAGAGAAGGAGTAACCTCTTCATACACTTGAGTGATGGAGTTAAACACTTTGTTGGTGAGGATCTCTGGAATTCATGATTACATTTGTACTTAGTTGATTGATCATTCATGAGTATAGCATCTGTTGGAGAATATCTGAATATGTGAACTAGAATGAAGTGAAGCATGTATGCGTCTTGATTATATTCCATTGAAGAGCTAAATTGAGTCATTATATACTCACGAATTTAGATGCCACAGTCTCCCACGTAGTAAGGCTTCCTTGCGGAAAAGAATTCAGCCATAACTTAGCATTGCATCCCAGTGAAAAAGGAAACAAGCTGAGTTTTATCCGATCATCTGATACTCCAGTCATCTTAACCGTAAATTTCAGTTAAAGTTGTCAAATGATCATATGGATTCTCATTCGAAAACCCATGAAATTGGTTGCTTTGTACCAAATGAATTAACGCAGGGTTCATCACCATATTAGTTGTGTTGTCCCTTGGCATGGTAATGCTGTTAAAATGTAATTGGCCAACAACATTTGATGCGTCTGCAAGTGTTCGTCTGGGAGGAGCTTCCTCTGCCATATCTTCTGTATTTTGAGTAGAAACCTTCGGAGAGGATTGTACAAGTCTTTCAGGAGAGGGAAATAATTCACGGGTTGGTCTTCTGACCTCCCCCTCCTGTCACTTAGTCCTTCGAGAAGATGTTGATTTTTCTTGCTTCTAGTGTGAATTGCGTCCTGCATACACAAGAAACAAAAACCCTAAAAGCACTTTTATACAAAAATAAATAAAACAAAAACAAAAACAAAAACAATAATACAACCAAGTCAAATTTAATCAAAATCACACTAATACAATAGTTAAACCGTAGAGTCCCCGACAACGACGCTAAAAACTTGTTAAACCCCTGGCAAGTGTACCAGATCGTTATCAAGTAATATAAACGGTAAGACCGAGTATCGTTTTCCCAAAGGACTGAGTGGCCTAGACGTTCATGTGATTTGATCGCATAAGACTTGAAAGAAGAATAATTTGGTATTTTGATGCAAAGATAAAATTAAACATGCAAAATGCAAAACTTGAATCAATTGGCAAATGAAACTATGGATGAATGAAGTTGTTGGGGTTTACAAATTCATCCTAATCCACTCTCTTATATCTACTTTTCTTATTAGATTCGATTTATTATCAACGTCATGCAACTTTCTAAATTACTCTAAACCCGATGGCTAGGTGAAAAGAGCCTATTACCATAATTACTAGTTTACTATCGCTAGTCTCCCTAGTAATTACTAATGCATTATTCACAAAAGCTTAAAAGCAATTGACCGTCCTACTCTTATCGCTAGGTAGTATTGCATAATCAAGAGGATTCTTAATAGTTCTAGATTTCCTCGTACGACGCCTTATCAACAAAATCAAAGATCATGACACCAAATGAGTTAAATGATGCAAGCTCTATCCGCAGAAAAGAAAACTCAAACTATTGATAATACAAGCATATGTATAAAATAAGAATTTCAATATAAGAGAGTTTCAAAAGGATTACATTGTTCCCCAACAACAATGGGTTTAGTTCACCATAGACATGGTGAAACTAGATGGAATTAATGGAAAGAATGAAAGAATAAACCCTAGAATTGGTAATTTGGAGCTCCCGCATCCAAAAGCCACCTCCAAAAGCCAAAACAATGTAAAACCAAGCATAATATCTCTAAAACAACTTTTGGCTCTCATGTGACTTAACTAAGTGTTTTACTTGATTCTAAGCTCATTCTAAGCCATAAAAGTTGTGTTTTGATATCAAATTTAAGTATAAAAATAATAGTTGTTAAACCGTTATCATTAGGCAGTTGAGCAATAGTCCTTGCCAGATTCTCCAATTGTTGAGTTAGAAGCTTGTTCTGTGCAAGCAAGGCATCTTCAATAGGCAATTGAAGAACTCCCCTTTTTTGAAGTGGCATGCTCCTTTCACTATGAATTTCATTCTCATTAGTTGCCCTGCTTTCTATCAACTCATATGCTTCCTCAGTGCCAATACCTCCAAGGAATGTGAGAACTACAGTTGTATGATCAAAACCATGCACATGCGTCTTCCTCAAAAAGCTTTTAAATCTGTCCCACGCCTGGCCTAGGGTTTCATCCATGCCTTGCCTGAAAGAAGAAATTTCCATCTTACCTTTGTTGATTTTAGATTGTGGAAAATATTTATTCAGAAAATTTGCCACCACAGCCTCCCAGGTTGTAAAACTATCCTCCGAAAAAGAATTTAGCCACAGTTTAGCATTGCCTCCCAATGAGAAAGGAAACAAGCTAAGCTTAATTGCTTCATCCGGCACTCCGTTGAATGTGGTGAGATGATCATATGGACTTTCGTGTGACAGTCCATTAAACTGGTTGCTTTGGACCAAGTGTATCAACGCCGTTTTAACTTCCATGTTCAATGCATTGACTATCGGCCTCGCAATGTGATAACGGTCTAAAAACCATTATTTTTATACTTGAAATTGTTATCAAAACACACCCTTTATGACTTAGAATGAGCTTGAAATCATGGAAATTGCTTTAGTTAGGTTACAAGAGAGTCAAAGGTGGTTTTAGAGATATTATGCTTGGTTTTCCTTGTTTTGACAGGACTTAACGAAAATTTGATGAAGGATACTGAAGTAAAAAGGGATTGGACTGGAAAGAAGATGGAAGAAGGCACCAAAGAAGAGCTGCACCTGCCGCTGAGCGGTGGCCTCGACAGTAGCAACACCGCCAGGCACTTGGATGTGAGCACTGAGGGGTGGACTCAAGGGCCAAACCTACCACTGAGCGGTGTACTTATGGGCCTGGGTCAAAATTCTGTTATTTTTCTGTATTATAAATAGACCCAGAGCGCACCAGAGAGGATATCTTTTGGCAGAGAAAGACGACACAACACTCTCTACAGTCCTTGGAGGCGACTTTTGGATGCGAAAGCTCCAATCTACCAAATCTATGGTTTATCTTTTCATTCCTTCCATTCAATTCATATAGTTTCACCATGACAATGGTAAACTAAACCCTTTGTTGTTGGGGAACGATGTAATCCCTTTGAAACTCTCTTATATCGAAGTTCTTATTTTATTCATATACTTTTGTTATCAATAGTTTGGGTTTTCTTCTCTGAGATTAAAGCTTGCATTGTTTAACTCATTTAGTGTCATGATCATTGATTTTTTCGATATGGGAACATATGAGGAAATCTAGAACTGAGAAGAATTCTCTTGATTATGAAATATTACCTAGGAATAGGAATAGGATGGTCAATTGCATTAAGCTTCTATCATTAATGCGTTACTATTTACTAGGGAGACTAGGAATAGTAAACTAGTAATTGGTAATAGGCTCTCTTCGCCGAGGAATCGAGTTTAGAGTAAATTAGAAAGTTGCATGAACATTGATAATAAAGTTGAATTTAATAAGAATAGTAGATATAGAAGGGTGGATTAGGATGAAACCGTAAAACCCAGAAACTCCATTAATCCATATCTTTATCTGTCAATTGATTAAGCATTTGCATACATGTTTATTTTCGTCTTTGCATCACAAAATCAAATTATCTTTCATTCAAGTCTTATGAGATCAATTCACATGAACGTCTAGGACTAAGAATCCCTTGGGAAACGATATTCGGACTTACCATCTATTTATTAATTGACACGATCCGGTACACTTGCCAGGGTGTTAACACAATGTTGTTAAAGTGTTGAGGGCCAACCACATTAGTTGCATCCGCTAGAGTACGTCGAACAGGAACTTCCTCCTCTGCCATCTCTTATGTGCTCTAGTTAGATGCTTCTGGTGAGGATTGCAACAGTCTCTCAGGAGAGGGGAATAATTCTCTAGATGATCTTCGAACTTTCCCTCTTCTATGAAATGCACTTAAACCTTCAAGAAGAGGTTGTGGATTTTTCTTGCTCCTAGTATGATTTGTATCCTGCATACACAAGAATCAAAACCCTAAAAAGAAATTTTATATAAAAATAAAACAAAAACAAAACAAAAACAGAAATCAAGTCAAATTCAATCAATAATCACACTACTAGAATAGTTAAACCACGAGTCCCCGGCAACGACACCAAAATCTTGTTAAGGGTCCGACAGTGTACCGAATTGTATCAAGTAATAATAAACGGTAAGTCCGAGTATCGTTTCCCTAGAGACTCATAGGCCTAGAATTTCGTATGAATTCTTGATTTCTTAAGACTTGATGGAACGAAAAGTAGGGTTTTAGATGCAAGACAGAAAATAAACATGCATGCAAAGATTGATCACTTGACAATTGAACTATATGGATGAATGATGTTGTTAGGGTTTATGAAGAAAGTGTTTTTGCGTCCGAAATCCGCCTCCAAGGAGTGAAGAAAGTGTTTCTGCATCCTTTCTATCAAAAGATGACCTCTAAGGGTCGTGCAAATCTATTTATAAACTCTGAAAACTAGCAGAAATTTGGCCCATGCCCATAAGGACACCGCCTGACGGTGGGTTCACCACTCGGCGGTAGGTTTGACACTTCACTTCACCCTCAACGGTGCAGCTTGAGCATTGGTGATAACGGTCTCAAAACCGTTGTTTTCATGCATAAATTTGATATTAAATCACACCCTTTGTAGCTTAAAATGAGCTTAGAATCAAGTAAAACTCTTAAGTTGTGTCACATGAGAGTCAAAAGTTGTTTCAAGAGATATTATGCGTGTTTTGCATTGTTTTGCAGGGTTTTTGATGAAAATTGAAGATGGCAATGAAGTAGGAAGGTCATAGACTCAAGAATGAAGGAGAAAAAGGAAGAAAAGAAGAGTCTGTGAACCGCTCAGCGGTAAATTCCACTGCTGAGCGTCCTAGTTCGAGGAAAAGTACTGTTTGGCGCCCAGGCGGTGACGCTGAGCGTCCAGAGTGACAAGAGGCAAACCGCTCAGGCGACTGGGCGGTGGCATGTGTTGAGGCAAACCGCTGAGCGGCCAATTTTGGCGCCTGGGCAGTTGTTTATTTTTATATTTTGGTTTTTGAGATCTTTCTGTTATCTTTTTAGCTTATATATAGCCCTAGTGCGAATCCAAATGTAATTCTTTTGGCATAGAACAATGTCCACAGCAGCTTTACACCTTTGGAGGAGATTTCTTGGATGCTTAGGCTCCACTTTATCAAATCTAGGGTTTGCTTTTCCATTCTTCCATTATATTTCATCTAGTTTCACCATGACTATGGTGAACTAAACCCTTTTGTTGTTGGGGAACAATGTAATCTTTTGAAACTTTCATATATCCAAATTCTTGTTTATTTTATATGCTTGCATATGCTTGATTTATCAATTGTTTGGTTCTTTACCTGTATTTAATGCTTTTACCATTTAACTCATTCGGTAGATGTTGTTTGTCTTTATTGATACGGGGACGTACAATAATGTCATGAACTGGGGAGAATTCCTTGATTATGTTAATTTCGCCTAGGGATAGCAAGCTGGTAATTAGTAATAGGCTCTTTTCACCAAGGGATTGGGTTAAGGATAGACTAAGAAAGTTTGCATGGCAAAATGATAAATAAGCAAGGTAAATAAGAAGAGTAGATATATGAGGGTGGATAAGATGAAATTGTAAACCCCAACAACCTCATTCATTCATAGTTTCTCTTAGTCAATTGAATTCCTGCATTTGCATGTTTATTTCTGTTTTGCATTCAAACTATTTAAACTAATTTTCTTTTACTCAAGTCTTAAACAATTTGTTTACACGAAAGATGAGGCCTTAAGAGTCCTCTGGGAAGAACGATATTACCGATTTTTATTACTTGATACGATCTGGTACACTTGCCAGGGGTTTAACAGTTGGGCAGAGAATTCTCTAAAGAGTCCACCCCCCGATAGTGACTTCACCGCCCAACGATGGGTGCGACTCTTCTTTTCTTCACTTTTCCACCTTCTCTTGAGTCCAACTCTTATCTTCTTCAATTTCCTTCATTCAATTCCTTATAAGTCCTGCCAAATCATGGGAAAACTAAGCATAAAACCAAGAAAATCAACTTTGACTCCCTTATTCTCTAACTTAAAAAAATTGCATGATTTTAAGCTAATTCTAAGTCATAAAGGGTGTGTTTAATGTCAAATTTAAGTATGAAAATAACGGCTTTTGAACCGTTATCAGTGGCATTTTTAGAATAGACATGACCAACACTTATCATTGCAGTTATCTGTTTTCCTCTTTCTGTGAAAAAGGAGTTGCATCTTGTGTATGTGGCCAATACAATGGAGGAGATTGGTAATTTTCTTGTCTTCTTTAGGACTGAGTTAATTTCTTCAGCTAGATTTGTTGTTAGGTGACCTCATCTTCTACCTTCATCATACACAAGGGTGAATTGTTGTCTTAGAATTTGATCAATCTAAAGCTGCTGCTTCGGGATTTTTTTCCCTTATGATATTGTAGTAATAGTTACATCGCGACCCAGTCATTGCGTATGCTGCAAAAATATTTAAGAAAATAGTAATGATTATGGATAACGAAGAATAATAAAGATGACATTTAAGTAGTTAAAATTTTTAAAAATGAAGTAGTTACCCATGTTGACAAGGTCCTTCTTCAAACTTGTATCCCTGAATCTTCGGGTGAAAGTTTGTGCAATGTGTCGAATGCAATACACATGCACACATTGTCCTTTTGTCCCCCCATTGGTTGGTTTGTTGAATGTTCCACTAATGGAATTGTGGCGATCCAAAACTAAGAACAAGTTTTGTTGAGGTGTGACATGTCTCCTAAGGTTTTTTAGAAAAAAACAACCAAGTGTCTGTTGTTTCACCCTCAATTATAGCAAAAGCAATGGGCAATATGTTGTTTCTCCCATCTTGTGCCACAACCACTAAAAGAGTCCCCTTATATCTTTCGTACAAGAAGGTTCCGTCCACTTGCCCCAACGATTTGCAATATGGGAATCCATCAACACAAGGTTTGAAGGTCCAGAAAAGTCTTTCGAAATATTGTTGGTTTTGACGGATCTCCTAGCCATCAATAATTGGTTGTGTTTTCAATTTGTACAAAAAGCCGGGAATAAAAGTTTGCATGGCTTGTTGTAGGCATGGCAAATTGTTGAACGATTCTTCCCAATTCCCATACACATGTTCTATTGCATGTTGTTTAGCCAACCAAGCCTTTTTGTAGGATGTAGTGTACCCCATAGAGGTCTTGATGGAAGTAATAATGGTTGCAATTGGTGTGGATGAGTCAGATTTGACCATCTCACGTATGTGATGGGAAATGATTCGAGATGCCAGCCTGTTGTGATCTTGTGTGATGAGTTGTGTGGCACATGTGTGTGCACCATCAATTTCTTATTTCCTAGACTTGATCTCGTGTACGAAGGATGGCTTGACAGTTCCATGGACATTGCACCCTCAACCTTGTTGTGTCAAAATGTGTCATTTTGTATGTACAATGGTTTTGTATGTGAAATGTGTTTAGAGCATCAATGACTTGTTCCTTGGCTTGGAACCTCATTCCTTAAGTCAATGTTCTAGGTTGATGGTCAAAAGTTTCATGCAAAACTAAATGATGATCATATGCATGAGGATATTGTTGTAGATGTGAGGGAAATTCTTCATAGGATTAGAAGTGTTGGGGTGTATTGTATGGAATAGATGTAAAAGGTTGTTGTTGTTGTATGGAGGGGATATCTAGGTTTTGTTGTTCATCATGATTGTGTTGGCTTAGGATTTCATCCTCATCTTCATTAAATGGATCTAACGGTGATGTAGGTAAGCCTAATATTTCATTTTCTTGTAAAGTATGAGGGGATAATGGTTATGTCTATTGATATGGGAGATATTGGAAGAGTTTTGAAGTGGATGGACTGGTTAATAGTTCAGTGTATGACTGTATGTCAGTTTGCCATTCCCATAAATATGTGTTGTTAAGGTCAAAAGAGTAATGTGTGGGTTGGGTAGGTGACAGTGGTTCATCTTGGTTATATTGTGTTCCAAAAATTGATACGGAAGATGGAATAACTGTAATATAGGTGGAACAAAGTTGTATGCATGTTAAAATTGGGTTGGCCTCTGTGATGTCGATTGCACCTTCCAAGTCATCGTCATCTTGAATCTGAGTGGTTGTGAAAGTGATATGTCTGCCAAATATTTGAGTTGGAAATCTAAAGTGGGGGATTGGAGGTGCATGGGTTAGATCTCTGTTCGACTTTTGTAGTAGTATCTGTATTAATCTGGACAACGAAAAACCTCTGTGAATGCGAATCATGATTTTGGTGTCCGATGTAAACAAAACACCACTTTAAGGATCAGGAACAATGTCGCCATTATCGTACATGCATGCGTAGATGGAAGCTGCCATTTTAAGTTGTGGTAGAAGATGATTTCGTAGAAAATGCACATTAAAAGAACAATTAAATCATGTCAGAGCAGCGTAGTGGAATGGTTAACGCATTCAACAAACCAAGAGGGGGGTGAATTGGTTTCTTATCACAAATCGTTCTTTTAATAATTTTCTCTTATATATAAATTCCTTAATACCATATTAAACAAATAAAAGAGTAAGGAAAAGAGTAAATTGCACAGGTAATTTTTATACTGGTTCAGATCACAAAGATCCTTCGTCTAGTTGTTAATCTCAACCGATAATTAACACTCCACTAGAACAAACCAACAAACTATTACAATCACAAAGAAAACAAAATAGTTTAAGGTTATAACACCTCTCTTGTTACCCCAAGAGATGAAAAATACTTCTCTTGTAACCCACAAGGGATGAACACCTACTCTGAATCTTCACAAAGGATGAACACCTCCTCCGAATGCTTCACGAAGGATGATAGACTATCAACTTGGCAACAACAACAACACTCAATCACACTCCCTGTGAAAGTTCTCGCTCTATGCCAACGACAACAACACTCAATCACACTTCCTGTGAAAGTTCTTGCTTTATGCCAACACGCCAAGTTGTCAAAGCCACAACACAGGGGTTCAACAAACCCTAGAACACATATCACCGCACTTTGCAGATAAGAATTTAGAAAATACACTTCTTGTATTTTTTGTATTTTAGAATGAGATTCCCAATTTAATTTATAGAGATCTCACTCAAGGATACCTCCAAAATTCCGTTGTCAACTAATTAACGTGTGATAATCAATTATCCATTTATGGTAATTGATTATGCATTTAATGAATGCACAACGGTAAAAAAAATTGCTTAAAAATTCTCATAATTGCTCGTGAGAATCAATTATGCAAGTCATAATTGATTATTGATAATCGATTGTTATAATTCGATAATCGATTTTCTTGAGTATAAAACGAGGTTTTCTAATTCAAAATAAATTTTAACATAACCTAAGGCAAACAATATATACAATAAAATATAAACCACATCCTATACATAAATCTACCAAATTACAAAAGATTTAACATAAGAAAGTCTTCATGAAGATCATCTTGCAACAACATCACTTGAGACTGGATTTTGAGACATCATCAAAACTTCTTCTCTTCAAATTTATGCTAACAATCTCCCCCTTTTTGATGATGATCAATAACTCTTTGATTTAAAGCGTTTTGTAACCTGTACTAATATGTAACTCATACATAACTTAAAGAAAAGATATTAGTAGACAATAGATATATATAATTAAGTCTTTAAACATATTTCTCCTCCTTTTTTATCATTATTAAAAAGAGTTGTGTATATAATTTCTCTCCTTTAATATAAAACTCCCCCTGAATATAAGCCAAAAGAAAATGAGGCAAAACAAATAAGTAATAGCTATCATAATTTTAATTAAAGGGAGAAAAAGGCATAATTCAAAACATAATAAATATAATAAATTTAGAAATCATAACAAATAAATAAAAAGAGTGTAAATAAATGTTTCTGCTTATAGAGTAACTTAAATAAAATTAAATTGCTACTAAACTTGGCACCTTAAGGAAGACAGAGAAGAAACAAAAATATCAAAATTTTCTTTTCATTAAAAACTCCCCCTTAGTTTGACAAACCATACTTTACCAAATTTTGGTGCACAGCCAAAAGCTTCATCCTTAATTTTGAAATAACCTACAAAATAGAAAAAGAATATTTTGGTACCCAAAAATACTTATTTGGGTGCTTTAAAGTTAGAGACAGTGATGGAGGTTGCTTTGATGATGCTTCTTCAACAAGAGGTGCTCTCCAAGGTGTGTTGATGAAACTCTTCAAAGGATGGACTCCATGTGAGCAGATGAATGTTGCGAAATCTTTTCAAGATGAAGAGATGTGGTTGATGGTGTTGGATGGTCTAGGTAGAAGTCCTTCTAGGAGGTGAGGCCAACCATGAAGGAAAATGTAAGAAGAAGTCTAGAGAAAGACATTTCTTAGAGTGAGAACTACGCAGAAGGAGACTTGCAATTTTGGCAAAGAAACTCTAGCATTCAAAATAGTTCTAAGGATTACAAAAGGGTGCCTCTCCTTTTATAGGTGAGGAGAAGGCTAAAGTGCATGGAATACTTAGGAGCCTTTCCATCATTTAATGAGGAGCCTCATCATTAAATGAGGAGCTTAAGCATTAAATGAAGAACCTAAGCATTAAATGAGGAGCCTAAACATTAAATGTGAGGAGCCTTATGCTTTGTAACTAACTTAGTCAAAGCATTTAATGCAAAGGCTCCTTGCAAATAACTCCTTCTAAAACCCATTTTTAACACATTTCTAAATCTTAAAGTCACCAAAGTTAAACAAAGTGTCTTGGCCAAATACAAGGCCTAAAAATGAGCTATATTACATATTTACAAAAAGTGTTTTAAGATAAAGAAGAAGCTCAAAATGTGATCCTCCACAAAAGTAGAATCCTTGAAGCTCCACCTTCTTCTTCCATCTTCTTTGACCATGACTCTTTATGAGAGGTCCAATGTCTTCTAAGGCTTAAGGGAAAGCAAGAACAAGCTGAAAGAACTTCTTCTTCTTCCAATCTCCTAGCCTTAGCTTAAGTTGATACTCCCTTCATGGATCTCCATTTAGTTCCCAAAATGGATTCCATCAGATAGGTTATTTATAATTGGAATCCATGCATATATTCCATTTTGAACACCATAATGTTTTATTCTACATTCGTTTGATGTATGGCCATTTTTCATGCAATAGAAACAAGTAGCAACATTTGGTTTCCTATTATTATTAGTTCCATGTTCTACCTGAATTTTATGGGTTTTATCAATTTTAATTCTATAATTATAGTCATAATAGTAATTTCAATTATATCTAGGAACATATTTGATTTTATTTTTATAATTATAACCATAGTAATTGATTAATTCATTTAATTAATGCACACCGGTAAAAAAGTTGCTTAAAAATTCTCATAATTGCTCGTGATAATCAATTATGGAAAGTCATAGATGATTATTGATAATCGATTATTATAATTTGATAATCAATTATCTTGAGTATAAAATGATGTTTTCTTATTCAAAACAAATTTTAACACCACCTAAGGCAAACAATATATAGAATCAAATATAAACCACATCCTATACATAAATATACTAAATTACAAAAGCTTTAACCCAAGACAAATAAGTCTTCATGAAGATCTTTTTGCAACAACAGAAATTGAGACTTGACTTTGAGACATCATCAAAACTTCTTCTCTTCAACTTTATGCTAACAGATCATTATCCATGTTTCAGAAATCAAAACTGTTACTTCATTAACCGAGTTTTGAAAACCATTAGTATTTACTTTGTTAAATTTTATAATATTTTACATTAATAAATAATATATTTTAGCTATTAAATATATTACATTAATAATAATAATAAATTTAATAATAATAATAATAATAATAATAATAAAATAATAATAAATAAATAAAATTAATGTATATATCTGATTTAGAAGTTATCATATTTTATAAAATTTGTTTGTATAATTTAAAATTTAAAATGTATTTAATTAATTCTTGTTTTAGTATAATTGAAATTTAAAAAAAAAGTTTGGAACCAAATTACCTTTGAAAAAGATGAACAATTACGAAGAACAATGTAGTGCCCGAATGGAGAAGAACAATACAATAAAGAGTAAATTTAGATGTTTGAATGTGTGTATTGTAAATGGTTGAAAGGTGCATGTTTTATAGGTAAAAGTTGCACAGTAGCTTAATGATGTCACTTGTAATAATACATTCATTTATTGATGTGTAGACTGACATGAGATAAGTGGAACAACTATAAATTACATGCAATACTTCAATACATTTTTGAAGAATAAGGTAGTTCATCCTCAATCAAGATTTAGTAAGAAATTGAAGTTATTAGTTATAAACTTCATTAGGGGTTGTGTTTGGGTGAATTGATGTACTAAATATCATTATCTCAACATGAACCTCCAAGTCGTCATCTGCAAAAATTATATATGAACGATAATGTGCAGTGCCACCACATATGTAGATTGGTAACTTGTATCATAATTCAACTTGATATTGGTTTAGCGCTGACATGTTGAAGTGGTTGAGGATTACTTGCATAATGGTGACCCAAGTTGTTTGGGAACTAATGTATGTTTCATAATAGTTTTCTTCTGTGAAGATGGTGCCATTGAACTGCAGTAACATAGGTAATGACGTAGATGTCATGGCTGTTTACAATGGTTTTTTAGTGACTTGATTGGATTGATGGATTAAGGTCTTTGTTCCTTCATTTATAGGCTAAGATGTTGATTGTGCACACTGTGTATCAATTTAATGTAAGGGTTAAAAATAAACAAGTAGAGGTGAATGAGTGCATTTATTGTTTTCACACATGCTGAAGGTCTGACATTTGCACCACTTTGTATGAAGCAGCTGACATTTATTGTTTTCATGTGCAAAAGTTAATTATTTTCATGCATACTACGCATGGTTGGATGTCACTTTTTTTTTACGGATGAAGATTTTGGTGGATTTAATGGGGTCTACCAAATTTGATTCAGTTGTACCCATTCATTTTTACCATTTGAAATGTGACTATTTCCATGCATGCGAGAAGTATTGCCCATTCTTTTTTTTCAACAAATGTTTCCAATTCAACTTTATTATAAATATTATTAAATTATCCATTTCTTTAGTATTATTATTATATTCTTTAATAATAAAACAAAAATGAGGCGGTATTACAACCAATTTAGTATGTAGCATGGACATGTGAATGTGGTGGTGGTAAAGAGTTTTGCCAATGTCAATTATTTACTTTTTTTTGGTCATATGCTAATTTATTACCTATGCAAACTTTGGCCATGAGATATACAAAATTACATATACTTGTTGCAGTAAGAGATTGTCATATTTTTTGCTAACTTTAATCCAACGGTTGATATTGAATTAATGTAGTGAGAAATTGTCTATATATATATATATATATATATATATATATTCAATTGTGGTTATTCATAACCTAATCACATACTTATATTATTGCCATCAATTAAATCGTAGACGACCAAAACACTTCAAAGATGTTGTTGTGGAGGCAAGAAAAACATAGAGCTGCATATATTGCATCCATGGTATGTTATTTTTGTTTTTCATAAACTTAAATTTCAATTAACTTTTGTCCTGAACTTTCTTTTTTGTTGATTTTTAGGATGCAGAGGACAACATTATCTCTTCATACTGTCATTTGATACCTGAACCACATGTTGTAGTTGCTCCTGTTATAGAGGAAGCTAGGTTTGGTGTTGTATCTAAATTGAGACACTTAAAAGTAGATCACGGGTTTGTTACAATGTTGGTCGAAAGGTGGAGGCCTGAGACACATATTTTTCATCTTCTAACTAGAGAATGCACAATTACCTTGCAAGATGTGTCACTACAACTAGGGCTTAGTGTTGATGGTACTTCAGTAATTGGACCTACATTGTTTGATTGGGTAGATGTGTGTGATATGTTGTTAGGGAATACATCGATTAAGGGGGAGTCCCTTGTTGAATCTACGGTGAAGCTAAAGTGGTTGCGGGAAAATATGTTGCATGTACATGATGACAAAAGTATAGACAAAATACATGCCCATGCAAGGGCATATATATTTGGACTAATTTGAGGGGTTCTTATGCCTGATAAAACAAGTAATAAAGTACACTTAATGTATTTGAATTTCTTAAGTAATCTTCACAAAACTCGATGATATATTTGGGGGTCTGCTTGTTTAGCTGTATTGTGCAGGGAGATGTGTAGAGGAAAAGATCGACATTCGAAGACCATGGGTGGTTGTGCATCGTTGTTACAATCGTGGGCATGGTTTCGTATGCCCTTTATTGCACAAATTTTGCGACTGCAATTTAGTTTCCCACTTGTATGTCGATGGAGCGGATGTCGTGTTTTGAGCTTTCGAAATGTCCCTCACAATGATTTAATCGGGTATCGATCAAGGCTAGACCATATAGAACATAACCAGGTAACATTCTGTTTGTCATTTAAATCCTTTTTGATAAAAAAAATGAACGAGACAGTAATGGTCTGTTGACGCAATTTACATGGACTCCGTATGAGGGATTAATGTCAATTATTTCTGCCCAAGCTTATAGAGACAAAGCATTATGGACGCCATGCACAACTTTAATTTGTTTTGCAATTGTTGAATGACACCAGTCAGACCGGGTCCGGTTACAATTTCACCTATCACAACATGTTCCTGAATTACCAAACAATCTTGATGATCTCCATAAAGTTGATATGAGGGGCAGACAAGATGAGAATTGGGTTACTAGACATGCCCAATGGATAGACGTATGGAACAACAAGTGTAAGCGAACATTGACGGGAATTCCAGTTCCAGGGCCACTTCTCCAAACAAGCGAGTACATGTCCTGGTATTTTGAGAATGCAATTTTGGTTTTGTCCATTCCAAAAATGTTGAATGACCCTAGGATGCAACGTGCCATGACATCAACACATCTTCATTCTCCTGAATACCATGACAATAGGGACCATGAAAACGCTCCTCATGCAGAGCTAAGTATGGATGCAAGAAGGCATTTCATTTCATTGTTCTTTGATCTAGGCATGCTAAGCTTGTTTGGAGCTTATGCCCCTACTCTACCTTCGGCCCATGCTGTTGGGGGACCTTATGATAACTCATTTTATTTTGTCGAAAGCCATAACGAAATAGGCACTTCCTTTGCTTCTTGTGGAGGAGATGAAGATGAAGAATATATTGAACCACAACCTTCATAGGAAGAACCATTGTTAAGACCTTGACAAGTGTACCGAATCGTATCAAGTAATAATAATGGTAAGACCAATATCGTTTCCCAAGAGACTCACGACATTAAACAGTGATGTGATTACTTAACTAGTCAAGACATTGATGAACAATTTTTGGGTTTTTAATGCAAAATCAATAAAAGTAAATATGCATGCAATTTGATCAAATGAACAGAAGCACAAAGGTGAATGGATGATGTTTGAAATATGAGATGAATATGTTGTTGGGGTTTAGATTTCACCTAGTTCACTATCATGTATATACAAATTCTACTTTTTCATTAATGTCAATATCATTTTCTAATTTACTTAAAACCCGATGTCTCGACGAAGAAAGTTTATCCTTAATTACTAGTTTACAATGTAATGTTTCCCTAAAAATTAATTCTGTATTACGATTAGAAGCTTAAGATAACCAAGCATTCTATCCCTATGTCTAGGAAATGTTCCCTTGGGAGAAATTTCCCATATCTAGATTCCTTCGTATATGTTCACATCACAGAAACCAATAATCATGCCATGAATGAGTTAAACACAACAATGCATAGAGTATAGAGGAAAAACCCTAACAATTAATGAAAGAAGCATATATCAATAAGAATAATTTCAATACATGAGAGTTCACAAGGTTACATCACCCCCAACAACAAATATAATTTAGTTCCCCATTGCCATGGTGAAACTTTATGTGCAATGGAAAAAGAATGAAAGATAAACCCTAAAAATCGAAGAGGAGTGCTCTCGCATCCCAATCTGTCTCCAAAGGGTCCAAAAGTGTGAATTTGCGCTCCTTCTGCCAAAAGATACGAACCCTAGGACGTCCAAGTCCTTAAATAGAGTAGATAAAACATCCAAGCCCATGTCGCTGGTGCTCAACGCCCCAACTTAGGGTGCCCAGGCGTGAATACGAGAGGCTGGCACTCAACGCCCCTGGAAGGGCGCCCAAGCGTGGAACGACACTCGAAAAGCTGGCGCTCAGCGCCCCAAAAAGGGCACCCAGGTGTGAATACAAAACTTCTGTGCTGAGGGCCTAAGAAAACGGCAATCAGGCGTCAATGCGAGCCTCTGGCGTTGAGGGCCCCTAAAAAGGGCGCTCAAGCATCCTAAAATCTTCCTTTCTAATGCTTTTTAAGTCCTTTCTACGTTCCAACACCTTGGTACTTCAACTCCTCTTCCAAATCATCCTAATTTCCTACAGAATCAAGCGAATTAATGATATAATCATAAAGTATAACCTCAACTCTCTTTATTCACAAAATAACCTAAAACCAAAGGATTAAGCAAGTTCTTAAGTCAAAAAGGGTTCATTTAGTATCAAAATTAAGTCACAAATAACGGTGAAATCAACTGTTATCATAACCCTAAACTTAGAAATTTGCTTGTTCTCAAGAAAAACAAAATGTAACTTAGCTTTTCAAAACACTACAATGGTTCAACATATCAGAAAAGCAATTTTCTTCTAAGACAAGTAATCACTTATATCGCTTATCATAAAAATGTCAGTCAAGATGTACCAATGCCTTAGCCAATAAAGCTCACTGTGTTGGTCACATAATCACAAAATATACAATAGATGCTACCCTCATGAATGATCAATTAACCAAGCAAAGATGCAATTGTAATGTGAATGGAACTATTCCTCACTAAGGAAAAGTGTTTCACTCAAGCTCAAAACCGTATATTGAGATGACTCATTCACTCTACTATCACAATGTCACATAAATCAACTTTGCCCTTCATTTAACCAATATCAAACACACTCATAAGCAAGTTATCATCACAAGGTCTTTTCTAGGCTTGTAATGTGGTTGGGCTAAGAAGAAAATTGGTTTTTCTAGACAACAAAATCCTCGAGACAAGAAAGTAACAATTCATGATTTCATAATTCAAAAGCACAACTCTCTTTCTCATTTTCTAGGCAAAGTCAATCATGATTCTAAAGCAATAGCATTCAATCAATCCAAAACTCTAGAGTCTAACGTCTCACAGGTTAATTCAAGTTCCTAATATCAGATAAACATCTTGCTCAGTATATCAATCACAATTTAACCTCATGCATCTTTTTCAACAGTTATGAGAACCACTTGTATATAAGGCTCATCATGCATCATCTCAACATCAATTAATACAACAAAACAGATTCTTGGAGTGCAAACAAAACATATTTGACAAAATCTGAAGAAGATGAGTGGGCTAAATGGTATGTGGTGAAAATAAATGGAATGTCAGAATCGCTAAAAAGATTCTTGGGGCTCAGGTAAATTGAAACCTGACTGCAACAGAAGATTCTTGGGGCTCTTGTAAAATGAAAGTGTCACATACAAGATTCTTGGGGCTCTGGTAAATTGAAAGTTGCACAGTCATTGACAAAAGACTCTAAGGATTGAAAAATCACCGCTCAAAATGGAAAGAAACTCATGTCTGAATCTACTTCCCTATAGTTTGACGTTCATATTTGGGCTTTTGCAATTCTGGCTGATAATAATACGTCAGATAGCTTAAGCGATCGACGTACTATTGGTGGTTTTTAAATTGAAATGTCTAAGTATTACAACTCTTCGTTTATTGTTGGATTAAAGAGGGAGTAACTCTTCATTTATTGTTGCATTAAAAATAAAAAGATATAAAAAGAGAGAAAATTTTTGGCTTCTGGCTGACTGATGATTCAATATTTTCTTGACTTCACTTAGTTTATTGTGCTAGAATTAATCAGGGAATTATGCTTAAATGTCCGGTATTTTCCCGTTTTTGCTAATTGTGCTTAATTTGATCAAAAAATTCTTATTTTAATTAATTTGAATTATCTGAGACTAATTATTTGCATTAGTAATTGTAGGGAAATTGTTGGATAATATTTTAGGACTTAAAGAGAAATGTCACATCAATTATATTTTAAGCTAAAATTGATATAGGAGGTGGCACCTATTTTGAAGCGCTGATTCAATGTGGAAGCACACGGTTACGTCTAAAAGCAGGATTAATTTCTTTTAGTGGAAGCAAGCAGCATGGTGATTGAAGAATTCATTTTCTTTGCATTGGCTTTGGAGGCAGCAGAAGGCTGGATGCTGGAATGAAGCACACAACTCACGTTTAGCCTTCATTTTCTTTGAAAAGCGCTGCATGATTTTTCTTTTCCTTGGAGGCACATGCGCTAAATTCAATTGGGAGCTGATCTCATTTTAATGAAATGCACACAGCTGAATCACTTGGGCTGTGGAAAGAAAAACATGCTGGAACCATTTTGGGCTTGTGAGTAAGAGCATCTAGCAAGGAGGTGTGGATTTAATAATTAGGGGTGTACATAGAGAGCATTGTCTCATCACGAAAAAAAAGAGAGGAGAGTGTGGTGTCAAGGCATGCACGCTCTTGCAGCTTTTATCAAATTCATTCAATCATTTCTTTTAGAAAAGTGGTGCACGGTGATTAGCAATGGGCTGACTGTCACGACTCAATGGGAAGCACACTTTACCTTCTTGGAATGAAGTGGTGGGCTGATTCATTCAATGTCCAGCAGCTTTGGAGCATCTTCACACATCCAGCTGCCACACATCCAACTTTGAACCGCAACACACGTCCGCTTGAGAGCTCTTTAATTTGATGCGCTGGATGAAGAAAAAAAAGAGTGGAGGGCCCATGAGAATTCATGCGTTCTGCAACTTTGGGCAGCAACATTTGAGAACAGCCCATATTTAAAGCCCACGGTCCAGTACGTCCAGGGGAGGGATTCATTCTTCTTTTAAGCTTCCAGTCGCCACTGTTTGAAAGGAGGTTTCGAGAACGTGTGAGTAGGAGAAAGCCGCCTGAGATTTTTTCTTTCTTAGTTTTCTGTAGGATGGAATGGAGAGATATGGGTTAGATTCAGCCACCACGTTCAGACGTTTTTCTTGCAGCGTTTTTATTTTTAACGTTTTAAGCATTTACAATTGTTGAAGAAAGCAAATCATACTTTTCATTTTCATTTTTATGCAATTGTTGATTTAATTTTGCGAGGCTTGGTATCATTTTATTTTTAAGTGAAGGAGCTCACATCCAAACTTTTCAGCAGCTGTCACCTCGTTCTGCACTTGGAGAAGCATTTACGTTTTCTTTAGATAGGCTCATTTCATTTTTGAATTGGCATAGCTGCCACGTCCAGTATTCTTTTAGGAGCATGGTGATTGATTTCTTTTGGAGGAAGCTGCACAGTTTTATCCATGGAGGAAAAGAAGGCTCCCATAGGTTTTGCTTACATTATTCACGCTAAACCAAAAACAATCTTTATATTCCACATGTGAATTAAATGCATCTTTCTTTTCATTTACAATGTGAATTTTAATTACAAGCTTTGTTCCACTTCGGTGCATTTCTATTGGTTCGTATGCCTTTCTCAATTCAACACTTCTTTTTTTTAGTACATTTCCGTGGTGAATGGAAGTTGTTAAATGAGTGAAATGTGTCCTTCATTTATTAGTTTAAGCATTGCATATTTTTTTTATTCCTGTTGCATTTAATTTGTTAGCTTAAGCATGACATTTAAATCCCATATCATGTGTTTCTTTATTAACTGCTGTAATTTAATCAGTTCACACATCTTGTTTTAGGACTGTTCAATTTAATATTTTCATGCTGTATTTTATGTTCAGTTTATTGTTTCGTTCACCATGATGTCTGTTCTATTTGATTATGTTGATTTAACTGTGATGTTAGCTTAGGTTAGTTGGTTGGTTGTTAATAAAATTACAGTGTTTCCTTGAGATTTCCCGGACTGTCTTTATGCTTACTCTGCTCTGCCTGACACTCTATGAAATCTGACTGTGTTCTTGCAACGGGTATATGCTTAGTTGCCCGATTGGTGATTGCATCTTCGCTTAGTTGATCGATCTGTATAGAACACATAGGATGGAATATGTGTATTGCGTTCGCTTAGTTCGCAATTAAGATAACATGATTAACCTTCGCTTAGTTGGTTAGCTGTGCTAGATTAGAGGCTAGAGTAGTTTAATCATGAGACTCTTGCACTTTAATTGTCATACTGTTGCTTCGATTCTGCTCAATATTTAATCTGTTGTGTGCTTGCGATTGGGTATATGCTTAGTTGCCTAATCGGTGTTTAATCTTCGCTTAGTTGATTAGATTGTATGGTGCATGACTGATTAAATTTGTGCATTCCATTCGCTCAGTTTGCAATTCTGAAGTCCAGTTTAGCCTTCGCTTAGTTGGATGATTCGTGTTGGATTTGGATTAAAGTAGTGTGTACTTGTCATTGATCTATGATTGGAAGCATAGTAATTGAGTTAATGACCAACCGTTTTTGTTCTGTATTTGATTATGTTTTTACATTTCTGTTTGCATCTGTGTTTTAATTTAATTCGTTTGCATTCACAAAACCTTTCACAAAACCCCCCCACTTCGTGTTTGACCTGATTCTCAAACCACAGTTTGGTCCTTGAGAGACGACCTAGGAGTCATTTCCTAGTCTATACTGCATTCTTTATGCACATCAAATTTGTGTGGGTAGGGACAACCCATCACTGACAAATAATACGTCATTCGAGTATTACAACTCTTCGTTTATTCTTGGATTAAAGAGGGAGTAACTCTTCGTTTATTGTTGCATTAAAAATAAAAGGAATTAAAAAGGGAGAAACTCTTTGGCTTCTGGTTGAAACTCTTCGTTTATTGTTGGATTAAAAAGGGAGAAACTCTTCGTTTATTGTTGGATTAAAAAGGGAGAAACTCTTCGTTTATTGTTGGATTAAAAAGGGAGAAACTCTTCGTTTATTGTTGGATTAAAAAGGGAGAAACTCTTCCTTTATTGTTGGATTAAAAAGGGAGTAACTCTTCATTTATTGTTGCATTAAAAATAAAAGGAATTAAAAAGAAAAAAAAAAGAATAAAAGAGTGGCACCCTGAAATATTTACTACCAATGAACGTCTGAACTTATATTGAAACCGTAACCTCCCCCTAAATCTCTAATCCTATTCTCAAACGGCTTCTTCATCAAATACCCTTAGTAGTCAGATTAAGTCAATAATAAAGAATAGCCATTCACACTCATTGATTTAAAAGGGAAATGTGATTTCATTCACATATTCATAATGATTACAATCAGATAGAAGCAAAATGATGTGGCATATAATGTCGATAACAAAACAAACACAAAACAAATAATAAACCAAAACAGACACAAAACAAAAACACAAAACAAACTCCATAGTAAAATTCTAAGCCTCTATTCTGATTCAGAAAATTTCCATGGAATCCTCCTCACTAGACTCTTCTTCACTTGAATCTTCAGTTGGAGAATCATTGTTATTCTTTTTCTAATGCATAGCGTCTATCTTCTTTTTCCAAAACCAATCTTTCAAAATTGCTTCCAGAACTTTAAAGCATATTCTCTTCATCCTTGAAGCACCATCCCTTTGTGGTCTTCAAAAGGCCAAGGGAAGTCAAAGTGTTTCGATTTATCACATTTGAGTAGTTACAAGAGCATTTCTTTTCACCACTAACATCCACACCCTGAAGGGTCAGGATTTTGCTGATAAAAAGAGCATATGGTAGATGTCGTTTATGTTTGATTCCTGCATCAATCATATGATCTTTTATTACTGCCACCCACTTGGTAGGAACTTCATTCTTCATGGCATACAACAGAAAAACATCTTCAGTTGCCATTCTGTCTTGTAGAAATCTAGCAGGTAAAATCACCCAAACAAGAATGTGTGTTGTTATCTTTTCTTCTTTATTCAGTCCCTCATGCACATATAATCTTTCAATTGGGTGTCTCCCAGGAAACCTTAACCAGTTACTATACACGTCCTTTTTCTTCAGCCATCTGTTTCTTTCTGAGTACCGTAAGTGAGAATAAACCTTCAGCTTTTAGTCCTGCAACTTGAAACCAAACATCATTGTCAATGTGAACATTTACTCCTTTTATTTAAGAATGAAGGACACCATCTATGTTTCTCATATTGTTGTAGAAGACCCTTACTAAGTCAGGGTACCAATCACCCTTCATCTGGACAAGTGTAGAGAGACCTTGAGTTTCAATCCATTCCTGGAAGTGATATTCCTCTTTTTCAAATAAGTCGAGGTTCCGATATTTGTGAGGAACAATATGTTTAAATCTCGCCCACCTTAGAAAATTTTCGACTCTTCTCATCACTGATCCACCCGGAGAGATCATCATTTCTTGTAGCCTCAACAGCCTTCCCTCTGTCTCTTGAAGGATGTGATGAAGAAGCCATTTGAATTTGGACACTAGATAATTTTTCTCAATACAAGGGTTTAGTATCTTTGTACTTACAGAACAATGAATCAGGGTTTAGAAACAACTCAGTGTGCATAAGATTTTCAAATTCATTATATATAAGGGTGGATCAACGTCGAGTGGTACCAATATTTGACATGGATCTCATTGTTTCAAATATTACGTCAAGTGGTTTTAGAATTGACGTAATATTGGTTGCTTAAATTAAAAAAATAAAAGAATGGCGCAGTTGTTTATAATGAAACTAAATCTATTACTGAACTTATATTGAAACCGTATCCTTTCTGTAAATCTCTAAATCCTGTGTCATATGGCTTCTTCATCTTCATGGCTTGGAAAGAATGCTGCACAGGTTGTAAGAAATGCGAGTCAGAATGGTTGAATAAGTGATGATGAAGCACGATACAAATTTGGAGGATATAAAAAACACTTCTAGGTGGTCAATCACAAGTTCTTGGATCTGGAATTATTCACAAGTGAAGGGTTTCTTTTTCAAGAATGGCTGGTCTTGCAAAATGGTTTCTTTTCATCCAATGATCTTAATATTCGACGTCAACTATGTGAATAGATTCAAAATTTAAATTCTCTTGAAGTTCTTTCCCCCAAAAGAAATCAGATAGCTATGAAATCTAACGGTAGAAAACAAATCGACGACAATTTAAAAGAAGAATCATACATAGCAAAATGATGAAATTAAACAACTTTTTTATAAATATATTTCAGTTCTCAAAATTGTTTCAGCATTAAACATATTGTGAACCATATTTCTTTTTCCTAAGGACTTCCCTTTCAGTAAAATAACTAAACCATTACTGTACTATAAAAAGCATTTTGTTGACTTGAATTTCAAAGGCCACCTTCATAGGAATTGAGGCCTGAATGCGTCACTTTCAAATTCAAGTCAGCAAATTGAAATTTGAAGAACATACATGTTTTGAAATCTAAGGAAAGAAAAGCCCTCACGAGATAAAAAAAATGAATCCTAATATGTTCAATACCGAAACAGGACAGATGGCGTTACAAGAAAAGCACATCTATATTTATAGATGAAACAGTGTGGTCTAATTATTTTAGTTCTCAAAATTGTTTCAGCATTAAACATATTGTGAAACATATTTCTTTTTCCTCGCCATTTCCGTTCCCGTAAGATAACTAAACCATTTCTGTACTACAAAAAGCATTTTGTTGACTTCAAGTTCAAAGGCCACCTTCATATGAACTGAGGCCTGAATGCGGCACTTTAAAATTGAAGTTAACAAATTGCAATTTAAAGAACAGATTATGTTAAATCCCTGGCAAGTGTACCAGATCGTATCAAGTAATATAATTGGTAAACCCAATATCGTTCTCCCAAAGGACTCAAAGGCCTTATCTTTCGTGTAAATCAATATCGTAAGACTTGTAGAGAAAATTAACTTATGGTTTGAATGCAAAAACAAAAAGTAAACATGCAAATGCAATTGATTCAATTGACAAGAAAAAGGTATGGATGAATGGAGTTGTTGGGGTTTACAATTTCATCTTATCCACTCTCTTATATCTACTCTTCTTATTAAATTCGCTTTATTATCTAATTGTTATGCAAACTTTCTTAGTCTACCCTAAACCCGATCCCTCGGCGAGAAGAGCCTTCTACTAATTACTGGCTTACTATCCCTAGTCTCCCCTAGTAACTAGTAGTGCAAGTACCACACAAGCAAAATACAATTGATCATCCTACCCCTTATCCCTAGGTGGTATTTGTTGATCAAGGAATTCCTTATCAGTTCATGACTTCCCCGTACGTCCCCGTATCGACAAAGGCAAACATCTATTTATCAAATGAGTTAAATGATAATAGCATAGAGCATAGATAAAGAACCCAACAATTGATAATAAAAGCATATGCAAGAATATGAATAAAACAAGAATTTCAATATAAGAGAGTTTCAAAAGATTACATTGTTCCCCAACAACAAAGGGTTTAGTTCACCATTGACATGGTGAAACTAGATGAAATACAATGAAAGAATGGAAAAGCAAACCCTAGATTAAATAAAATGGAGCCTAAGCATCCAAGAAATCCTCTCCAAGGAGTGTAGAACAGCTCTGGATGTCCTCTTCTGCCAAAACAATAATATTTGAATCGCATTGGGGCTATATATAGGACATAAAAGTAACATAATTTAAGCCCAAGCCTAGCAGACAACCGCTCAGCGTCCAATTTTACCTCTCAGCGGTTTCCCTCAAGTCACGCCACCGTTGAGAGGTTTGTCTCTAATCGCTCTGGACACTCAGCGTCACCGCCTGGGCGCTAGATAGTAGCTTTCCCTCGAATAATGGCAGTCAGCGGTGCATTTTGACGCTGAGCGGTGCATAGACTCTTCTTTTCTTCATTTTTCTTCTTCTTCCTTGAGTCTAAGACCTTCCTTCTTCAATTCCATCCTTAATTTTCATCAAAACCCTGCAAAACAATGCAAAACAAGCATAATATCTCTAAAAACAGCTTTTAACTCTCAAATGACTCAACATAAGTGTTTTAGTTGATTCTAAGCTCATTCTAAGCCATAAAGGGTGTATTTTGATATCAATTTAAGCATGAAAATAACGGTTTTTAGACCATTATCAATATGTCACAAAATCTAAGAGAAAGTCAATGACAAGGAGATAAAAAACATGAATCCTAATATGTTCAATACGAAAATAGGAAGCAAGGCATTATGTGAAATGCAAGCTATATTTATATATGAACCGATGACGAACATTAGATCGTGTAATTATGCTCACTTGAATGAACGTCGAATTCCTGTAGACTTCGACATTCAAACATCATTCAGTGAAAAAGTAAAAAATCTCTTTGAATACTGATAATAACTGCTTCTGACAAAAAATACGTCGAAGATCTATGAGTCTTGGACTTTAAAGTGAGAGTTTAAAATAAAAAAGAAAAAATAATCAAAATGAGCTCTGGATGAAGATTAAAACGTCGCAGCCCTAGCGAATTCGTCGTAATTGGTGCTCTGGTCAAATCGCAGCCAAGGACTCCAATGCCCTTCACGTCGATGCCCGTAACGTGTCTTCCTCAGAGGCTTCGACGTTTGATTGGAAGAAAAATGAAATATAAAGGAAGTAACCGAAGAAATAAGTTAAACAAATTTTGATTTCATTTGAAGTTGTACAATTTTAAAACCTACCCTACATACCTTCCCTAACCAAATTCCTGTTAAACGATGAAGTTGAAGAACTTTTGTTTATATAATTATTGTAGTTCTCAAAATTGTTTCAGCATTAAACATATTGTGAAATAAAAACCATGAATCCTAATATGGAAATAGGAGGCAAGAGGGATTATGTGAAATGCAAGTTATATTTATAGATGAACCCATGACGTACATCGTGTAATAATGCTTAGTAATTGACTGCAACCATCTCCTTTTAACGTTGAAGCCCTGCCGAATCGGAAGTTTAAACATCAATAAGAGAATAAGTAACAATTCTCGTTTGATCATCCCGCCCCCATAAATTGTGTACTTTTCAATTATCGAGGTGAGATTTGGATGGATCGAAGTTAAAAAGTTTGATGTGCCCCTCTATATTTATTTAATTCCACTTTCAATTTTCCTAAGATAATATAATCGATTCTAAATAATAAAGAATCGATTCAAAGCGTTATAAATTAAGAAGTGCAAATGTGCTTTTAATGATAATGACCCGGTGACATTAGTGACAATGTGGCTGGATATTGATCACACGTTTGTTAAAATATTAAAAAGCATAGAAATAATGCACGAGAGAGTTCAGTTTTGTTTTCTAATAATGTTCATCATAGTATTTTATTGATATCATAATCATTTATGTTATGAATTTATTATATCTATTAACTTTTTCAAAGTAAATTATTTGAATTTGACCAAATTTTTGGTCTAAGAGTTCGTTTGAATTTTTATCATCGTCCCTTTTTAAATTTGACTTTTTATAACCGCTTATGTAGTTGTTAACATATCATGGTCCTTAACAAAATTTTGGTTGTGGTTGAATTTTGCCTAATTTCTATCGTTACCTGCCTGACCGTCTCGATTATTTGCTTGGAGTGGAGGTTGATAAGATAGAGATGGAGACGTCACGATCTAGCCGATTGATAAGTAAAGGTAGAATTGCCACAGAGATGTTAATCTTTATAAGAATAAGAGTTCTAAAACAATAACCAAGATAATCCTCTCTCAAAAATGTAAATGCATATTATGACTTCCAAAGTGGCTACAAATGTATTTAGGGTTAAACAGTCTCTACCGTTAGTCAAACTTAACCTTCCTTACTCTTCGACCCAACCCATTTTGTCTTAATTTTTGGCCCAAATCGGTTTGTCTTGACTTTTAATTCATGACAAGTCTTATACTTTGATACAAACTGACTATTCTCGATATGATATGTCTCTTCTCGATCTTTAGCATTGTTTGATGCATCTTAATTGTTAACTTGTATCAATCTTATCTACTAACTAATCTATCTCAAATTTTCCCTACAATAATCTATCTTAAACTTGAGTTTATCACTCAACTTAATCATTCTTGAAATTTAAAGTATTATTTTTAAAAATCAATTAAGTTCTTTTAGTATAGTCATACCTATCCTTATCATAAAATTCAATTAAAGTCCTTTAGTACAATCATACATATCTTTATCCTAAAATTAACACACACCTACCTAGAAAGAGACATTGAAGACTTGATTTATGTTTTATCATATCTATCTTAATCATAAAAGTTTTAAAAGGAGAGAGGAAAGAAATATTAGGTTTGAAATGTTTTTGTTGAATCTAATAAAAAAAAATATTTACTATGTACATTATGTTAACCTTTTTATATGAAAAAAAGTTAGTTCAGATGTTAAATAACATTCATTTCAAATAACTTGTAATAATATAGTAATATTCAATATGATTTTAATTATTCTGATGTATAACTACAACTAAATTCTCATAATTATTATTATTATTATTTTCCATATGAAATTAAACTAATATTTTAAAGAAATAAAGTTTTACTCTCTTTAAATTTCACCAACATAGCTTTCTTACATTTAATAATATGTAAATATTACAAGATAAATTTACATAAACTAATAATATAAAAATAAATTAAAAAAATGTAAATCATATCTTAAAATATAATGATAACGGGAGGTTATGGGAGATTTTATAAAGGAAAAAAGGAAAGAAGAAAACGTCGAATAACGATAGATTGCACCGTATGCTTTATCTTCTGTATAAAATTCACAATTAGTATCAATATTCGAGTCACTCAATCTGCAAAGTTAACTGTATAAAAATAATTTGTATTGAAGTTCTTTCAAACAATTTGACGTTATATTTGATGATTAAAAAAAGAAATAATATCAAAAGGGCCCGACATTTGGCTTTTGGTTGAAGACACGTCGAAGACTCGAACAGATTGACATAATATTAATTTGTTATAGAGTCGAGCTGTTATCCATGAAGGCATGGGGAAAAACCAGAGATGTTAACACTTATGAATTTCAAATTGTTTCAACATTAAATGCTTCGAAATCTGAGGAAAAGAAAATGCAAAGGAAATATTATTATTCCTAATATGTTCAATAGGGAGGAAAGGGATTACGTAAAATGCAAGCTATATTTATAGATCAACCGATGACGTACATCGTGTAATGATTGCCACCATATTTTTAAACGTCGAAGCTTGGCGGAATTCGATGTTCAAACATCAATCAGAGAAAAAGTAATAATTCTCGTTGGATTCATATAAGAAAAAATTGACTTACCATCCCAAAGAAATTGTTTACTTTTCAGTCACCCGCGAAGAAGGTGAGATTAGGATGGATCGAAGTTAAAAAGTTTGTTGTGCCCCCTCTATATACATATAATTCCACTTTCAATTTTGCTATGTTAATATAATCGATTCTATGTAATAAAGAATCGATTCAATAAAGAATCGATTCAAAGTGTTATAAATTAAGAAATGAAAATGAGCTTTTAATGATTATTTATGGTCATATTTATTAAAATGTTGCTTGATATTCATCACATGTTTGTTAAAATACTAAAAAACAAAGAAAAAATGCATGAGAAAGTCAAATTTGTTTTTCTCATAAGCTTAATCATAGTATTTTTAAAAGCTTAATCATTTAGAGAAATTATTTATTATTAACTATTAAATTCATTCCATCCACGTCAGTGGTATCAATATTGGACGTGGTCTCTCACAAATTCTTCGATCTGGAATTATTCAAAAGTGAAGGGTTTCTTTTTTGAGAATGGCTGGTTTTGCAAAATGATTTCTTTTGCATCCAATATCTCAATATTCGACGTCATCTGTATAAATAGATTCGAAATTTAAATTTTCTTGAACTTCTTTACCCATAAGAAATCAGATAGCTCTGAAATCTAACGGTAGAAAACAAATCCAAGACAATTTAAAAAAAGAATCATACATTTCCTAAGCACAGGGAAGGTACGTAGGTTAGGTTTTCAAATCGTACAACTTCAAAAGAAATCAAAATCTGTTAACTTATTTATTCAGATACTTCCTTTTCTTGCAATCAAACGTCGAAGCCTCTGGGGGCATAGACATTACGGCATCGACGTGAAAGGCATTTGAGTGGTTGGGTTGGGACCATTAATTATGTGCCTTTACCTGAGCACCAATTACGAGGAGTTCACTAAAATAATTAGACGACACTGTTTCATCTATAAATATAGATGTGTTTTTCTTTTAACGCCATTTGTCTTGTTTCGGTATCGAACATATTAGGATTCATAACCAAATTCATGTTAACTTTTTCCTTTGTTGTCCCATCCATTCCTTTACTAAATGAAGACATTTCTTTGTTATCCATGAATGCATGGTGGAATAACAGAGGAAAATGTTAACACTTATGAATTTCCAAAACATTCTCAATTGTTTTGCTTTTTTTCTTTTTTTATTTACTTCCTGTTTTTCGTTGTCATGTATTCCATCATTTTTGGTCTTCATTTTAGATGTTGTGTTTTGTAAAAGGGGATTTCATTTCTTTTTTTATTTACTTCCTGTTTTTCATTGTCATGTATTCCATCATTTTTGGTCTTCATTTTAGATGTTGTTTTTTGTAAAAGGGGATTTCATTTTGAAATCCTCCAAGATATAGGATGTCGATGATCCCAAAAAAAAGACGTCCCTCCAGGATTTGCATCGTTATCATACCTTATTAAATGATGAAGTTGAACAACTCTCTTTTATGTAATTATTTTAGTTCTCAAAATTGTTTTAGCATTAAACATATTGTGAAATAAAAAACATGAATCCTAATATGGAAACAAGAGGCAAAAGGGATTATGTGAAATGCAAGTTATATTTATAGATGAACCGATGACGTATATCGTGTAATAATGCTTAGTAACTGAACGTCGAAGCCCTGCCGAATTCGACGTGTCGTTTGAACATCTCGCCCCAAAGAAATTTTCTACTTTTAAATTATCGAGGTTAAAAAGTTTGATGTGCCCCTCTATATTTATAGAATTTCACTTTCAATTTTCTAAGATAATATAATCGATTCTAAATAATAAAGAATCGATTCAAAGCGTTATTAATTAAGAAGTGAAAATAAGATTTTAATGATTATGACCTGGTGATATTAGTGACAACGTGGCTGCATCCACGTCATGCGGTATCAATATTCGTTTCATATATTACATCAGTTAAATTTATAAGAGACGTAATATTAGTTGTTTAAAAAAAATTCAAAGAATGATGCGGTTATTAATATTGAAAGTAAGTCGATTACTGAACTTATATTGAAACCATATCCTTCTTGTAAATCTCTAAATCCTGTTCTCAAATGGCTTCTTCATCTTCACAGCGTGAAAAGAAGGTTGCACAGGTTGTAAGAAATGCTAATCCAAATGGTTGAATATGGGATGATGAAGCACGATACAAATTTGGATCATATAAAAACTCATCGAGGTGGTCCCGCTTGGATCTGGAATTATTCAGAAGTGAAGTGTTTCTTTTTCAAGAATGACTGGTCTTTAAAAATGGTTTCTTTTGCATCGATGATCTCAATATTCGACGTCAAATGTGTAAATAGATTCAAAATTTAAATTCTCTTGAAGTTGTTTCCCAGATAAGAAATCAAATAGCTCTGAAATCTAAGGGTAGAAAACAAAGCCAAGACAATTTAAAAGAAGAATCATGCATTGCCAAATGATGAAATTAAACAAGTTTTTCATAAATATATTTTAGTTCTCAAAATTGTTTCAGCATTAAACATATTGTGAACCATATTTCTTTTTCCTCGCCATTTCACTTCCAATAAGATAACTTAACTATTTCTATAATATAAAAACCATTTTCTTGACTTCAATTTCAGAGGCCACCTTCATATGATGTGAAGACTCAATGCGACACTTTAAAATTCAAGTGAGCAAATTGCAATTTAAAGAACAAATATATTACGAAATAAAAAGAAGTACAATGACAAGGAGATAAAAAACATGAATCCTAATATGTTCAATACGGAAACAGGACGGATTGCGTTACAAGAGAAGCACATCTATATTTATAGATGAAACATTGTGGTCTAAATATTTTAGTTCTCAAAATTGTTTCAGAATTAAACATATTGTGAACCATATTTCTTTTTCCTCGCCATTTTCCTTCCAGTAAGATAACTTAACCATTTATGTACTATAAAAAGCATTTTTTTTTTTACTTCAATTTCAAAGGCCACCTTCATATGAATTGAGGCCTGAATGCGGCACTTTGAAATTCTAGTCAGCAAATTGCAATTTAAAGAACATATATGATACGAAATCTAAGAGAAGGACAATGACAAGGAGAAAAAAAACATGAATCCTAATATGTTCAATACGAAAACAGGAAGCAAGGCATTAAGTGAAATGCAATCTATATTTATATATGAACCGATGACGGACATTAGATCGTGTAATTATGGTCAGTAACTTGTATGAACGTCAATTCCCATCCGATATGACGTTCAAATATCATTCAGTATTAAAGTAAAAAATCTCAAAAATCTTTTTGGATACTGATAATAACTGCTTCTGATGAAAACTACGTCGCATATCTTGAGTCTACGACGTTAAAGTTTTTTGTTTTAAAGAAAAAGATAAAAATAATAAAAATGGATCGATGCTCAAACATCTTTCAGTGAAAAAGTTCAAAATATCTTTGGATACTGAAAATAATTTTAAAAAATCTCTTTGGATACAGATAATTGACGAAAACTACGTCAAAGAACTATGTGACTAGGACGTTAAAGTGAGAGTTTAAAAGAAAAAACAAAAAATAATTAAAAATGGATCGACGTTCAAACATCTTTAAGTGAAAAAGTTAAAAATCTATTTGGATACTCATAATTGACGAAAAATATGTCGTAGAACAATGGGACTAGGGCGTTAAAGTTAGTCTTTAAGGGCAAAAAGAAAAAAGAAAAAATAATAAAAGAGCGACCGAAGAAGATGAAAGTCCAGATGACTTAATGGAACAAGATTCAGACGGTTCATACCCCAATCTCTACCACAATTAATGCTCCCAACCACTCCAATGCCCTTTCAAGTTCGAGTTATCAAATTGGAATATGAAGAACAAAAATGCTTAAAAATCTTAGGAAAAGAAAACGCAAAGAAAATAAAAAACATGAATCCTTATATGTTCAATATGGAAACAGGAGGCAAGGGATTATGTGAAATGCAAGCTATATTTATAGATGAACCGATGACGTACATCGTGTAATAATGGTTAGTTGCCACCATGTCATATGAACGTCGAAGCCCTGCCACGTTCGACGTTCAAGCATCAATCATAGAAAAAGTAATATATGTCGTTTGATTAATAACAAATTGACATTCCGCCCCCCAGAAATTGTGTACTTTTCAATTACCGAGGTGAGATTTGGAGGGATCGAAGTTAAAAACTCTGATATGCCCCTCTGTATTTATATTATTCCATTTTCAATTTTGCTAAGTTAATATAATCGATTCTAAATAATAAAGAATCGATTCAAAGCGTTATAAATTAAGAAATGTATATGAGCTTTTAATGATTATGACCTGGTGACACTAGTGACAACGTGGCTAGATATTGATCACACGTTTATTTAATTATTAAAAAACATAGAAATAATGCACGAGAAAGTTCAATTTTTTTTTTCTAACGATGTTAATCATAGTATTTTTTTATATCATAATAATTTATACTAATAACTTATTATAACTATTAAATTTTTCAAAGTAATTTATTTGAATGTAACTAAATTTTTGGTCTAACTTTTCGTTTGAATTTTGTGGTTGTCGACCTTTTAAATTTGACTTTTTATAACTGCTTATGTAGTTGTTAACATATCATGGTCCTTTGGTCGTGGTTGAATTCTGCCTAATTTCTATCGTGACCTAGCCTCGTCTGGCCGTCTCGACTATTTGCTTGGACTGGAAGTTGATAAGACAGAGATGGAGATGCCACAATCCAGCAGATTGATAAGTAAAGGAATAATCGCCACAAAGATGTTAATCGTTATAAGAATCAGAGTTCTAAACCAATAACTAAGAGATTCCTATCTCTAAAACGAAAATTCATATTATGAGTTCTATCTTAACCTTCAGTTTATCACTCAACTTAATTAAAATCTTTCAGTATAGTCATACTTATCTTTATCCTAAAATCAACACATACCTAGAAAGATACATTGAATATTTGATTTAGTTTTTATCATACCCATCTTAATCATAAAACTTTTAAAAGGAGAGGAAGAAATATAAGGTGTGGGAATGTTGTTGAATCTAATAAAAAAATTTATTTACGGTGTAGACTATTTTCATTTTTTATATGAAAAAAGTTAATTCAGATGTTTTCACATAAGTAATAAAATATAATGATATTTATTATGATTTTAAGTATTGTGATCCATAATTATAACTCAATTCTCATAAAGCTCTATTTTTAGGTGATTTATTTTCTTATATAACATAGTTTTAATTTAAATTTACGTAGATAGCACACTGTAGTTCATATTTACATGGATAACACTGTTTTATAAAAGATTAAAATTCGGTTTCTGGGAAACCAATTCTCACTTCTTATTTTAAATTTTTTTACAAAAAAGTATGTTAGAATTCGGTTGTTGGAAAGCCGAATTCTGATTTTGTTTTTTCAAAAATATATACTGAAAATCTTCAACGATTTGCAAAAACCATTTAAGACTTTAACCATTTTAAAAAATCGCTTAGAGCTTAAAGGATTTTCTATGAAAGCTTAAACGGTTTTCAAAAACGTTGAATATATTAAATTTTAACCTATTTTTAAAATTTTTCTTTCAATTTAAAATTAACAAATAATTAATTTATTTTAATATTATTTAATACGTTACACTATATTAAATAAAATTTTACATTATTATTATTAATATTATTATATTTATTTTTATTTTTAGTTTTATTAATTTTAATTTAAAAACAAAATTTAAAAAAATGTTAAATGATTTTTTGAATTTGAATGTTTAAAATGAGTCTTTGCTTGGTTTGTTCGCGCCCTTTAAATATGTGATAACTAGCAATGACTCAAAATCACACTTGCTGAAAACAAAACCCTAAAGTGCTTATCTTTGCTAAATGGCTGCATCCTCTTCTAAGCTCACCAAAATCTCCACATCAGTTGAGAGAAGTACTAGTCCTACAGGATGGATCAGTGACGATGGAGTTAGAGAAAGGTTCAGCCATGGAACAATCAAAATTGTTGTCACTCTGAAGTATCTTGATCTGAGCTTATTTGAAAGATAAGGATTTATGTTTTCTGGTTGGTTGAAGTCTGAGGAACTATCGTCCTTGGTTCAACTGAAAGGTGATAACGATCTCAAAACCGTTATTTTCATGCATAAATTTGATATTAAAACACACCCTTTGTAGCTTAATATGAGCTTAGAATCAAGTAAAACTCTTAAGTTGTGTTACATGAGATTCAAAAGTTGTTTTTAGAGATATTATGCTTCTTTTGCATTATTTTGCAGGGTTTTTGATGAAAATGGAAGATGGCAATGAAGTAGGAAGGTCATAGACTCAAGAATGAAGGAGAAAAAGGAAGAAAAGAAGAGTCTGTGAACCGCTCAGCGGTAAATTCCACCGTTGAGCGTCCTAGTGCAAGGAAAAGTTGTTGTCTGGCGCCCAGGCGGTGACGCTGAGCGTCTAGAGCGACAAGAGGCAAACCGCTCAGCGGTCATTTTAGGCGCCTGGGCGGTGGCGTGTGTTGAGGCAAACCGCTCAGCGGTCATTTTAGGCGCCTGGGCAGTTGTCTGTTTTTATATTTTTGATTCTGAGATCTTTCTGTTATCTTTTTGGCTTATATATAGCCCTAGTGCGAATCCAAATGTAATTCTTTTGGCAGAGAACAAGTCCACAACAGCTCTACACCTTTGGAGGAGATTTCTTGGATGCTTAGGCTCCACTTTATCAATTCCAGGGTTTGGTTTTTCCATTCTTCCATTCAATTCATCTAGTTTCACCATGATTATGGTGAACTAAACCATTTGTTGTTGGAGAACAATGTAATCTGTTGAAACTCTCATATATTGAAATTCTTGTTTACTTTATATGCTTGCATATGCTTAATTTATCAATTGTTGGGTTCTTTACCTGTGCTTAATGCTTCTACAATTTAACTCATTCGGTAGATGTTGTTTGTCTTTATTGATACGGGGACGTACGGTAATATCATGAACTGGGGAGAATTCCTTGATTATGTTAATACAGCCTAGGGATAGGGGTAGGACGATCAATTGTATTTTGCTTCCGCTCATTATGCATTATTAGTTACTAGGGGAGGCTAGGGATAGCAAGCCGGTAATTAGTAATAGGCTCTTTTCACCAAGGGATTGGGTTAAGGGTAGACCAAGAAAGTTTACATGGCAATATGATAAATAAGCAAAGTAAATAAGAAGAGTAGATATATGAGGGCGGATAAGATGAAATTGTAACCCCCAACAACCTAATTCATTCATAGTTTCTCTTCGTCAATTGAATTCCTGCATTTGCATGTTTATTTTTGTTTTACATTTTAATCATTCAAATTAATTTCTTTTCTCAAGTCTTTAAAGATTAGTTTACACGAAAGATGGGGCCTTAAGAGTCCTTTGGGAAGAACGATATTGGGATTACCGATTATTATTACTTGATACGATCTAGTACACTTGCCAGGGGTTTAACAAGTTTTTGGCGCCGTTGTCGGGGACTCTTGGTTTAACTTTTTCGAGTAGTGTAAATTGATTAATTTTGACTTGATTGTTAATATTTGTATATATTTTGTTTTTTTTTAAAATAAAATAAAATTTCTACTAGGGTTTATGTTTCTTGTACATGCAACAGGAGACTAGACATACTAGGAGCAAGAAAAATACCCAACCTCTTCTTAACGGTTTAAGTGAGACAAGGGGAAGAAGGAGAGTCAGACGCCCATCTAGGGATTTATTCCCTTCTCCTAGCAGATTATTGTCACCTTCACCAGATAGAAGAATAGGGGAGATGGCAGAACAATTTCCTCCAAGACGCACATTGGCGGATCAATCTAATGTTGGAGGTCCTTTTCACTTTAACAGCATAGCCATGCCTACGGATCATACGACCAACATGGTGATGAATCCAGCATTAATACACCTAGTACAAGGCAATCAGTTTCACGGTTTGTCAAATGAGAATCCGTATGATCATTTGACCACGTTTAGTGAAATCTGCAACACTGTAAAGATGGCAGGTGTATCAGATGAACGAGTAAAGCTTAGCTTGTTCCCATTCTCATTAGCGGGCAATGCTAAGGCGTGGCTTAATTCCTTTCCTGAAGGGACATTCACCACATGGCACAGAATGGCTACAAGATTTGTTAAAAAATATTTTCCACAGTCCAAAGTTATTCAAGGAAATTTGGAAATATCGTCATTCAAGCAGGGCATGGAAGAGACTCTTGGGCAAGCATGGGATAGGTTTAAAGGCCTATTAAGGAAGACCCCAGTCCATGGATTTGATAAAACAACTATAGTTCTTTCATTTCTTGGAGGGGTAAACATGCAATCAAAGATGGTGTTAAATGCTGCAGCTGGAGGGGATATAATGAAAAAAGCTGAAGACGAGGCTTATGAGTTGATTGAGAACATGGCAGACAATGAGGAAACACAGAGTGAAAGCGCTGCTTTTGTTCAGAAAACTTCAGTATCACAGGATCATAGTGTAATGATGGAGCAAAACAAGATAATTGCTCAACAATTGGAGACAATCATTATGATATTGTCTACTTTACCACAGGAGATGATAACACCATCAAGAGTTTCAGAACAGCCTCAATTTATGGCAATACAAAGAAATGCAGAATCTGAAGAAATTTTTCAGAGAATTATGAATAATACAACATTTTATGTTGATCAAGTAGAGAAAAATGAAACATGTGAGATGATTACCAGAAGCGGGAGAGTGTTGGAGGAGAGGAGAGTTGAAAAAGGAAAGCATAAAAAAAGAGAGTGACCAAAAAGAAAGAGAGAAAGAAAAAAATGAGAGTGATAATCAGGAAAGAGAAGTTGAGAAAGAAAAGGAGTATGTTAAACCATTGCCTTATCCAAAGACATACTGAAGAAAAGAAAAAGAAAAACAGTTGGAGCGTTTTATGGAGATTTTTAAGAAGCTGGAAATAACCATACCATTTTCTGAGGCACTTCAGCATATGTCGTCATATGCCAAATTTTTAAAGGAACTTCTTACTAAAAAAAAAGAAGTATGTCGAGAAGGAGACTATTGAAGTTCAAGGAGATTGTAGTGCAGTCATACAAAAGAAATTACCTCCTAAATTGCAAGATCCAGGAAGCTTTACCATTCCATGCACCATTGGAGAGTTAGAAGTAGGAAAAGCTTTGATTGATTTGGGAGCTAGTATTAATGTAATTCCTCTTTCCATGTTTAAAAAGGTCAGAGGATTAGAATTAAAACCAACAAGGATGACTCTTCAATTGGCAGACATGTCGCTTAAATATCCATATGGAGTGGCTGAAGATGTGATAGTAAAAGTGGATAAATTTTTATTCCCAGTAGATTTTGTTGTCATGGAGATGGAGGAAAATGGAGATGCACCTTTGATACTGGGAAAACCTTTATTGAAGACAACCAGGATTTTAATTGATGTAGAGAATGGTAAGTTGAAGGTTAGAGTTCAGGATGAAGAGGTAAATTTTGATGTCTTCCATGCAATGTCATATCCTAAGGATAATAAGTCGTGTTTTCAAATAGACATTATGGAAGAACTTTGTATGTTGCAAGATAAGAGAATACGGAATGCATCTGTATTAGAGAGAACTCTCATTGATGACCATGAAGATGTACATGAAGAGGAGGAGAAAATGATTGAAGAGTGTATCCGTGAAAGAATTGATCTTGAAGAGAAAGTGAAAGAAAGTAAGCTTGAATTGAAAGAATTACCACCTTGAGACACTCTTGCAAGAAAGATCACCACGGTCTTCTTGATGAGTTCTAGGAGCAATCAATCACAAAATCTTAATCTGAAACAGCAAATGAAAATGTTAGTTCAACCAAAGTCTCTGTGATTAACAGAATCACGTCTATTTATAGTTTTTTATAAATCAGACGCTCTTGTAGTCGATTGTGCTACTAATGAAGTCAATTGTCATCAGACAGTTATAACAATTAAGCAAATTAGTAACAGTCTTAACAACCAAATTGATTTTGCAATTAATACAGTTGACTATCATGAATGTTTTAACAGACATTTGAAATATCGCCGTTACTACACATAAGCATTGACAGAATTTCAAATCAAATAACTCACTAAGTCGGATCCACTACGCTTGCAGTCGACTTAGACACTTCAGCTCAATTTGAAAATCTTTTCAATGCAAAATCACACACAGCACTGCTTTTGAAAATCTGTGCGAAGTCATCAGTTTAAGTCAGCTTACTTCATAATGAAGTCGACTTAGAACTTGTAGATTTGCCACACATTATGAGTTCATCAAAGTGCATGTGGTTTTCCTTTTCATGAACATATGTAATGCAAACACAAAGATATGTATCAAGTATAAGATCAATGAATATGCATACATATATCAGAAACAACACAGAACATGTTCATTAAGATATCAATCATAGTAAAGAGTAGAACATGTAATACAGAACAATACATGTGTTATTAATAATGTGTTGTCATCATAAAAAACCAAAGCAACTAGAGCACTTGAGATTAAGGTTAGCTAAACCAGTGTTTCCCTTATCAACAATCTCAATAGCTTCGTCTGGCATGCCATTTATCTTCACAGTATTGCAAATCTCATTGAACGTAGTCAGATGTTCATATGGACTTTCGTGTGACAGTCCATTGAATTTGTTGCTCTTTACCAATTGAATCAACGCCGACATCATCTCCATATTCGTAGCATTGACCCTCGGCCTTACTATATTATTAAAATGATGAGGCCCAACAACTGTTGAATAGTCTACCAAGGTACGTCTAGCATTATTCTCTTCAGCCATATCATCTGAATCTTGGTCAGACCTTTGAGGTGAAGGTTGTAAAAGCATCTCAGGAGGAGGGAAAAGTTCTTTGGACGTCCTGATTCTCCTTTTTTGTCTACTTTCGTCCAATCCTTCAAGAAGAGGTTCAAAACTTTTCTTGCTTCTAGCTCAAATCATATCCTACATAGACAAGAAGACAAAACCCTATAAAGCAATCAATTAGCCCAAAAAAATACAAAAAAAAAAACAAAAAAATTAAAAATCAAGTCTAATCGACAAGTGACCAAATCATATCAAGTAATAATAATAGTAAAACCAATATTGTTTCCCATCATAAAAAAAACTATTATCTAATGGAGGTTATTCTGTGGAGGTTTTGAAAAAACTCCCACAAACTAACATGATTTAAAAGGAATTTAGTGAATTGTTGAAGTGTTAATATTAGAGGGGTTTAAATTCTTTTTAGGAGAGGTTTATATCTTACATATATTATAATTATTTTTTCTTTTTAGTTTTTTCTTTTTTTTTCAATACTTTCCGTTTCCCTCCATGATTTTACACTCTTTAAAACTCCCCCCAAAACCTAAAAGAACTTTGGCCCAGATCAAAACTAGAACTTTTGCGGTCAATCAAATCGCCAAACCCTAAGAACCAGTTCATCGTTCCAAAGTTTTGCAACCTCGACTTCCTCCACCTGCTTCATCTTTGCTGCCATTCCTTCTCAACGAGGTGAGTTTAGCCGACGAGATCGCCGACGATCGCTGCCTCTTCGGCTACATCCCAGAATTCCCCGCCAATGCCACTGTCCTAATCCTTTTCCCCTTTCCGGGAGGGTGCGTCCTGCTGCAAATGGCACCGACGGGGATGGTCGTTTCGACCAATCGGACTGGTACGACACGTTGTTCCCTGAGGGTGCTTCGTCTCAGGTTTGCAAAACAGGGAAAACAGAGTCTGTTTTGGGGCAAGAGGAGGAAGAGGCGAAGCTTTGGAACGCTATGGTGGAAGAGGCTTCGAGAATGGAAGTGAGTTCGAGAGGTGAGGGTTTGGATTGTGATGCCATGAAAGGGTTTGTTTCGCCTATGTATAGGCTACTTTTTTGTTTCATTGAACTTGCTGAGGTTTAGCTGTATCTGATAATATTAGGTTTTACATCTGATAGATTTGATAGATTTTATGCTAACCGGAAAACATCTTCTGTAGCTTACATTTGATATAAAGTCATTACTGTTATTAACGATGTAAGATCTTAAAGGCTAAGTTTGGTCATTACCTGCTAGAAATATCACTTAGATTTTTTTTTTGGTGACAATAAGCCTCACTTGTTATCTTACAACCTGCATTTGGTCCTTTTTCACCTGCTGGAGTTCATCAAGGCGAATATCAGTTGGAATGAATTGGCAAAGAAGTTAAAATTGTATCTATAAATATAATTGTTTCTTAAATCCAAACAGTATTTTTTTCTTAAATATTATCAATAACTTAATTTAGAGAGAAGTTTTTATTTTATACTGTATCATTAACATTTAATTTAAGTTGTACTTTCAGGGATGTTTGTCTGCTATCTGTTTTGATTTAACATGTATGTTAGGGCATCACTAATATGAGTTTCGTAAAGTATAGAAATGTTTTTTTAATTTAAATAAACCGTTTCTTTTATAAGAAACAAATTTTATGGTGAAGAAATTGGTTGTGCTACGTAGATTATCTCCAATTGGGGATTTCTTTAAGAAATAGTTTTTTCATCCTAAGAATTCAAAAGAAAAGCCTGCTGGGGATGCTAGAAGTCAAATGCTTTTTCAGGTTGGATCAGGTAAATCATCCCTGTTATATTCAATCCTTGGAGAAATGCAGCTTGTTCGTGGCTCTATTTATTCCAATGAATCCATAGCTTATGTACCACAGGTTTGTATATGATAATTGATATGCTTAGCCTTGAGAGAAATTTCTTGTGTCTTTGTTTCCTCAAAGTCTCACACAGCAGGTCCCTTGGATTTTATCTGGAACGGTGCGGGACAACATATTATTTGGGAAAAGCTATGATTCTGAAAGGTATAATGCCTTCAACTTTAGGAGCTTTTTATACCTCATAATTTTAATCTTATTGAAACCTAGACCTTTTTCTTCTGCTTAACGTGACCTTGAGCTTTACAAATATGTTTGGAACCAAAATAACGCTCTTAACAGGTATATTGATACACTGAAGGGCTGTGCATTGATGTCTCATTGATGATTGGAGGTGACATGGCTTATATTGGTGAGAAAGGAGTTAACTTATCGGGTGGACAGAGAGCTCGTCTTGCTTCGGCAAGGTGCTAACTTCCTATTCTCTTTTTATTCTAATAGTATATTTTTAAGGATTTATGCCCTGATTAATTTTATAAAAAAAACTGTTCTAATACTGCTCAATTAACAGGGAATTATATCATGACTCAGCTGTTTTATGCTTGATGATGTCTTGAGTGCAGTAGATGTATAAGTTGCTCAATGTATCTTATCCAGTGCCATTCTAGGCCCTTATGCAGAGAAAAACCTAATTGCTCTGTACCCATAATATTCAGGTTATTGATGCATCTAAATTTATGTGCAGGCAATATCTTCTGCTGACAAGATTGTTGTAATGGACAAGGGACATTTCTCTCCAATTAATTCATGTACACATTTCTCTCCGCTGAGTGAAATTGATTCAGCTTTACAGAATCATGGACAATCTTGCAGCCCAAATCTTTTTTCCAAATTTGAGGAGCAGTCTCTTCTTGGTACAAGTATTGTGCGTGGTCTGAAGGGAGCAGAGGAGATAGTTGAAGTTGAGTTGAGGAAAGAGGGAAAAGTTGAAATTATAATTGTTTATGAAATTTTTTTAGGATAAAATTATATCTAGTTTATTATGAATTTTGAGTACTTATTGATTAAGTTGTAAGGATGAGTTTTATTTTAAATTGATTTTATGTTACTATGATGATTGTAGTGGAATTATGAATTTGTGATGTCTTTTGTTACATTAATATGTTTGAATATTGTTGCAAATAAATATTTTTGATCCAAAAATATAAACATCTCAAATGGTAACATAAATTAAATAATTCTATCAAAATAAAGTAATAAACCTCAAATTAAATAATACAAATGAAGGAGGTTACAACTTCTAAAGTATAATTGTCTAATTGAATAATATATATTAATACAAAAAAATAATGTAAAAAATATAGGTATTTTTTATAATCAAATAGTTGAAAATAAAGGAGGTTAAAATTTTTTACAAAATAATAGTCAGTAACAGAGGAGGTTTTTTTGCAAGGGTATAAACTTCTGCAAATTGAATGCGATACCGGGACTTATTGAATGTGATACCATGGGTCGCGGAAAATCCTCATAGATTGTGACGACTAAAATTGTGGCGGTTTGAGAAACCCTCGAAAATTATTTTGCGGAGGGTAAAAACCTCCACAAATCGAAAAAAAAAACTCCGCTAAATAAGATTTTTTTGTAGTGCCAAGAGATTCACAACACTAAACAATCATGTGATTACTTAACTAATCAAGATGTTGATGAACGATTTTTGGGTTTTTAATGCAAAAGCAATAAAAATAAATATGTATGCAATTTGATCAAATGAACAAAAGCACAAAGGTAAATGGATGATGTTTCAAATATGAGATAAATGTGTTGTTGGGGTTTAGATTTCACCTAGTTCACTCTCATGTATATACGAATTCTACTTTTTCATTAATGTTAATATCACTTTCTAATTTATTTAAAACCCGATGTCTTGGAGAAGAAAGTCTATCCTTAATTATTAGTTTACAGGTTTTTGCTTTGTTTTTATAAAATTTTTCCATTTTTTGATATGGGTGAGTCAATTTAATGCTTTTCGGTGTGTTCCTTGCATCAATGATGAGGTTAGGTCATTGATTTCTTCAAAAAAATATCCATTTATAAGGTGGTTTGCTCTAATTGAGGTGTGGTGCATTATCATTGTTTCCTTTTTGAAGACCTGGTAAAGGGTTCAAAATATAAGTCAAAATTCGATTTGTTGGAAAGTCAATTCCAATATAATTTTTCTATAAATACTTACAAAATAAAAGTCAAAATTCAATTTCTAAAAACCAAATTCTGACTTAAAAATATAAAAAAAATTAAAATGTAAGTCAGAATTTTCCAAAAACCAAATTCTCACTTAAAAAAAAGGTACTACTTATATAAATATAAGCAATTTTAAATACAACATGTGCTATGTGAGAGAGAAAAAATCGTGTATAAAAAGTTTGTATCATAAATTGCCCTGATTATTTATATCACCTTTTATAAAAAAGTTATTTTTATTTATCATATATATATATATATATATATATATATATATAAACCATATTTGATAAAAGAATCAAGTTAATGGTTATCCTTTAATACAATTAATTAGTTATATTGTAATTTTTCAACCAACACATCATTAATCTTCATAATACTAAACATAGTTTCTTTAAATACTAAACTTATTTTAACAACATAATTAATCAACACTCCATACCAATATCATAGTTATAAAAAAATCTACAAATTTTCATATTCATAAAAAGAACTTACTTTCACAAGAAAAAAAGTAATGATAATAAGCATTATGAACAACTTGTTTCTTTTTGAAACAGTTCAGAAGAAAACAAGTTTTTCCATACTTTTTTGCTTCAATAATTTTTCATTATAATAATAATAATTTAAAATGATACATGGTATAAGTTTTAGACGAATATGATTTGTGAATATTCTTTTAAAATTTGATTATTTTAAAGATTAATATATCTAATTTTAGGTCATTATTAGAGAGTAAAATATTCTTCAAAAGAAATTATAGACAAAAATAATGCAGAAGGTTGGAGAGTGGTCCTTTCCATTTTGTATCTTGGATGGCAAAAGTGTCCTCGTAACATACCACCATGGTTTCAAAAGCAACTACAGCACTAAATGTTATTAATATATATTAATATATATATATATATATATATATATATATATATATATATTAGACATGTTTTATTATTAAACCAATCCTATTTATTATAAATTAAAGTAATTTAAATCGAAAACAAACTTTCAATTCGTATTTTTTTAAAAAAATAAAAATAAAACTAGTTTGAATTGTTATAAATCAAAGTCTAAATAATTGGATTTAAATTTATACTTTTTGAAATCAAATAATTTAAATATTTATAAGCCAATTTTGATATTAATTTTAAAACTGTGTAGAATTAAAACAAGTTAAAACTAAGAATAACAAATATGTTTAGTAGATATTTTATTTAATATAATAATAATAAGTAATATAATATTATAAACATTTAAAAAAATAATGATATTTGTTGTGAAATATGCTTATATGAAATTTAAATATATAGCTAAATAGAAAGTATATGTTTGAATATATATATATATATATATATATATATATATATTTATTTATTTATTTATGGACAGTATTTTCTAAAGCTGTCAAAACGGATAACCCGGCTCGACCCGGCCCAGTCCACCACGAATCGGCTAATTTATTAGCGAGCCAGAAAAATTCGAACCCGGCTCGACCCACCACGAGTTGGTGGGTAAACGGGTTGGCTCATGGCCCACTTAATTACAATTTTTTTTAAATAAAAAAAATTACAAACTTTCTATAATCCAAATCTAAACAAATTTCATTTCTAAATTTCACTCCCAACATGGATATTTAATTAATTTTGAAAATATAAAACTTAAATAATTTTTTCAAGCAAAAAAATAATAATAAATATTTATTTATAAAATTAAAATTAAATTTTAATAAAATAAAATTAGGTAAGCGGGTTGATGAGCTAACTCGACCCACCATGGGTTCAATCCACATGAGCCGGGTTTAAATGAGCCGGGTTTAAATGAGCCGGGTTGAAATCTGACCCACATAAAAAAATACAATTTTTTCAAACCCAACCCGGCCCGAACCCATGACGGATCAGGTTTGCTCGCGGGTTGTGACCCATTTTGACAGCTCTAGTATTTTCTCAACTAATTTAAATTGATAATTATAACCAATATTTGCAACAATATAAAAGAGATGTCTTGTTATATTCCTAATTTATCTTTAATTATATATAAAAATTAAAAAAATAAAGTTAAATTATACAAATTCTAAAACTAATTTTATAAACATTTTAACAACATATCACACTGTAAATTACTTACGTACCCTAACGGTCAATAAATTTTCTTTATGCAATTACTATTATTAATTTAATTTTTTTAAAAGATACAAACGCGTTGTACCAAACTCTTTAGGTAATGTCTTTGATGCATTTCTTTGATTTGGTGTGAATAAAAAATAAAAAATAAAATAAAAAAAGTATACTTTCATTTTAAGTTTTCTTGTATTTCCTTTTTACAACTCTTAATAAAGTTGTATAAAAATCCAAACTCATTTTTAAAAGTATATATAAATTTAACTTTAATCCAATTATTCTAATTTAGATTAGACTTGGAAATTCAATCCATATCTATCCCTGTACACTTTTCAATAACAAATTCTAAAAACTAATACAATTGTCTTTTATTACGAAGTGGTGTTTACTATATATTCAAAGTGCCAAATAATTTAAATCTAAAAAAATGTAATAAATTAAAAAAAAAGGATTGATCTGTTTTTTTTCAATTATTAATTAATTCTGATTTTGAAAAAAAAAAATCAATTTTAAGTGTACACGTTGCTGGTTTTAACTAAACTATATGATTTGGTTAAAAGAAGCTTTGAATCTCTATTAAACTTTCAAACAAGGATATGCTATTAAAATCTACTCAGAAAAGAAGGGTTATAAATGACTTAGGATTAAGACATCTAATAATAGGATAAGTTTTTCATGAAAATCGATTTGGAATATACAATCTCCTGGGAGAATTTGAAGATGTTAATCTAGTTAGACTGTCATGATTCTGAATTTGAAGGTGTCATGATTCTAATGCATGATGTACTTGACACAAAATTATTTCACAAGACACAATCTTGAAGTGAGACCAACATTTCAAAAGAACAGAAAGAAAATTATACAGAGATAGCTACACGTATAACTCAATGAGTTCACCATTAACCACTGATGGAGTAAGAACACCTAAATCAGTGAAAAACAGTGAAATACTGAGGAGGAATATAACTACTATTACCATGTTAAACACTAATATTTTGAGTTAAACTCACTTGGTGTGCTTAAGTCATAAAAATTACTGTGTTAAACAGTGTATTCTAATCAAATTCTCACTGATCATCATAACTACTATGCATAAGGATGCCAGCAAACGCACCTAGTAGCTTTCAGCAGCCACATAAACTGGCTTGTTCATACTCTTAGCGACCATTGCAATTTGGCAAGTCCCCATCATGTTGATCATACCACCACTTTCAACAACTCCATCCGCCCCAACAAAAACTATGTCAACCTCATCCATAGCATACGCCATTGCATAGTCTATAACAAGCTTCACAGGCACATCATGCTTGGCCAACTCATTGGATGTTAAAAAATAAGATGTATAAATACTGGCTGCCATAAAGTGTTATGATTTGTGACAGGCCACCGCGGTGCAAGACAAATCATTGTCTATACTCCACAAATTCAACTCTTTGAACCATTTCCTAATTGAATCCAGCTCCATCTCAGTTGACCAGTATACCAACTTTTTATCAACAAGAAAAGATTCACTCACGTTACCAGAGCCAATTTTCGTGGCCAAAGAACTCTCATCAACTCTTCTAATCCTCGCACCTTTCTGTTCCAATAATTTTGTAGCAATGTGCACAAAGCTTAACCTATAATACGCTTTGGAATCGTTTCCTGCCAAAGACTCCACCTCAGCTACAATCTTCGAAACAAATCCATCAACCCAGATTTTCTCACTAGAAGATGAGCTTTTAGCATAAAAGAGTTCAAAATTTTTCACTACAAAGAAGTCGTCATTGGGATTTTCTGACTCAGAAAAGAGGTCTGAAGTGAGAAGCATGTTCCCATCCATAACCCACGTGTTATATTTATTCTCGATACACTTCTTAATTACATAGATCTTTGCCAAAATACTCTTGATGGAATCAGAATTTGAACCTTGCCAAGTATGTTTAGACAATCCAACACTACTTAAAAATTGGTCAACATTAATTACAGGATGTCCCCTCCTTGCCAGATCAAATAAGGAGTCAGATGGGGGGCCCATAAGTATATAATTCCTGATATTTAGCCTCTCAAAGTGGCAGAGTAAGTTGCTTGCTATAGCATCCGATACCCCAAAAAGATTTACTAAGACACTATCCCGCTTCTGCCGATAGTGAAGCAACAATCCAAGTTCTTCTAGGTTTGTGACAACCTTTCCAGGATGTACTTCTCTAAAACAAAAATCAAACCATTTTAAACTACTCAAAGGTTGCATTTCCAAAATATTGAAGTCCATATATCTTTTCTCAAGTAATTTAGAATCAGGTCCAGCAGTTTTCCCATAGTTTACTCCAGCATCTCTGTAAGAAACACTTAATGCTCTCTCATGCAGAAAATTTGTGTATATATTGAAGTAACCCCGGGACTGAATAAACTTAATGAACCAAGGTGTCCAAATCCTCTCTCCCAATCTCTTATACCATCCCGTAGTCACCTGGAAAATTTTCAGATGTAAAATTAGGAATGAACTGAACTGCTGACATGTATAAAAGAACAAAATTGAGAATTACATGAGAAAAGAGCAGGAGATTTTTTTCTCTTTAAAAGCATTTTATTACCATCCCCTCAAGAAAAGGCCGATTGCCCTTTGCCTTGTTTTCTTCATACCACAGCCTGAACTCTTTCCATGGCTTTGGGAAGAGAATTTGACCCCATGTGCCAACTAACTGGTATAAGAAAAGCCTTGTCTTGTCATCCAACTGTAATTTGTTTCCATGTTTACCTGAGGTCAGAAACCAATTATATTACCAATAAACATTAACAGCGTATTGAATAAGCAGAGTACAACTACTATGACAACCATATAGCCCACTAAGCACGACTACTAGACACACAAATATATATTGAACATTTTTATAAATTATTTAAACTGACAATCAAGATTATATTCAGAAACATCTATAAAAAAGTTAGTCAAATATAACAATCTGAACACATAATTTACTAATAAAAAAAAAGGATCTAATTCATCTACATAAAATCTAAAAAGTGAAAAGAGAATCTAATTCATTTTAAGACATTTCAATCCTTGTTGATCATCATCATCAAACAAGACCCTATAAGTTAGATTCTTCTAAAGAGAAATTTAAATATAGAAGAGGAAACCCAAAATGTAAATGTGAAATAGATAGCTGGTTTTCCAACTTCTTAAAAAATCACTTTGTTTGGCCTCATTAGCATTCAATCGGAACCATATCGGAGCCGTAAAGAAATGTTTTTTAAATTCAATACTTTAGGGAAGTACGCGTGTAGTGTGAGTGTTATACACGACACAATAGACACGGCATTGAAGACATATAACACAATAGACATAAGCTACACGAAGTTGATTTGCAAAGAATTTGTGCAGATCTTAAGTTGATCAAATCCACTTTAAGAATCATGATAACACACAAGCCAAAGTTGAGATTGGTGGCACTGGCATTGCTCCTTAACAAAGGCCAGGATCCATTGTTTTGTCATGATTATGGTCATAACGAGTTTCCAGCCATTTCTGAATTCTTCATACCTCAGAAGTTAGTGGGATCAGAATAGGCTAGCCAGGATAATTTATAAACTCATGAGGCTAGCAAGTTTTTCGAGTTCCAAATCTGCCAAAGTTGTTCGCCTGGTTGTGCCATGTGGAACAAAAAATGCATCCAATGGGTCTTTTTATAACATCATCTAACCGAAAAACAATTTATTTCAAATGTGGGAAAAACAGAGAGCAATAATCAACTAACTTAAACGATACATCTAACGGAAACAGCACATGACTTCAATCTATACAAGCAACCAGATTCGCCTACCGAATAAACTAAACCTCACCAGCTACAAAAAACAACTGACGTATATTATTAAAGCAGTGATGAATAAACAAACAAGAGAAATCGGTACCTGGAACAAACCTTGCTCGCTGCAACGAAACCCCGAAGATGGAAGGGCTATAATTGGAGGCATTGTAGTAGAAATTGAGAATCACCGCCTTAACGAACTGATAATAAAGCGAGGAAACCTCCAAGTCATCCTCCACCACGAAGGCGAACTCGTGATCGGAAGTGGGCCACCAGGCCTCCAACCACTGGGCCTGCAGGCCAACATTGCCCGTCCTGTAATGCACAACCTTCTCCCCGAACTTCCAATCGAACGCGTCCACGAACTCCAAGATCTGACGTGCCTCCCGGAGTTTAGGGTCCACGCTCGATGCTTTGTCGGAGACGAAGTGGTCGATGTGGAGGTGGAGGTGGATGCGGTCGCCGAGGTAGTCGGCTGCGGCAAGGGAGCGTAAGCACCGGGAGAGTGAGGCGAGGCGGTTGAAGGCGAGGACGTTGATAACAAAATTGAAATTGGGAAGGATAAGGGTTGGAATCGGGTCTAGGAAAGTGGATCTGTGGTTTGATTCAGCAATGGCTGGCGAGAGAGAGAAGTGGTTGAAGGTGTAGAAGATGAAGGCGGCGAGGGAGATGAGAATGAGAGGGAGGAAGTGGCGCTTGGGTCCTACCATTGCAATGGTGAAGCAGGGTTTTATACTTCACGGTTGCACAATTCTTGTTCACGGTTTCTCCGGTGTGGTATTCAGATTCTCAAAGAGTCTTCCGCATAGCTTCTGCTCTCTCTCAACCATTACAACCCCCCCCCTTTTTTTTTTAACTAGTGCCTAAATAGTGAAAATATAATTCACCACTTTAATATCTTAATTGAATTTTTTTTCTAATAAACCCAAATAACACAACAGAACAACAGTGTATATATATATATATATATATATATATATATATATATATAAACTTAATACTTAATTTCATTCTTTAATTTCATTCGAATTTTTAGAAAATTCTTAGTTTTTTATTTGTCTAATTTAGTCATAAAAATTGTTTTATTTGGTCCTCTCCAATAATTTAGATAAAATTTTGTTGAGGTAACAATGCAATGTTTAAGTATTTAATAGAAATGGAGGATGTGACTTGGTATACATGTTTTTAGGAATGAAACATCTGAAAGTTGTCTTAATTAAAGGTTCATTATTTTCATTTTAGGGTTTTGGATTTGCAATATTTCAGGTGAGTTATGATTAAGTCTCTTTCTTCTTCATCAACTATGGATTGTTTTCATTTTAGTGTTTCAGGTTAATTATAGTTAGGTCTCCTTCATCTTTATTTTGTTCATGCAATTAATGGGTCAGGTTATGACTAGTTTTTTTTTTCATCTTTTTCTTGTTCATGCAATGTATCAGGGATGCAAAATTATAGCATTTTCTCTTGTGGTGTTAGGTCGAGGAATTTTGATGTAATACTTATTTGTAATTACAAAGAGTTTACGATGTTCAAAACATTAACCATAAAAAATAAAAGAAAATAATTTTGAAATTGTCCTAACTACAAGATAAAATTTATGAAAATTTTCTTTTGTAGTGGTTTGTTTAGCCCTTATCCTAACTACAAGATTATGTTTTATTATGTTTTTTTTGAATAACAAAATAAAATTGAAAATTTTGTTGGATAAAATTACTTCAAATGGTGTGACATCCCAATTATATAGGAAGACATATATAATAAAGACATCATCATGCATAATATAGGAAAGCAGTCAAGAGTAATTAAGATTACAGTCATCCTTAAAACAATACTAGAATGTGAAGCTGGAGTGCTAGAGTTTCTCCCTTCAAAAATACAAGGAATTTAAAACTTTAAACATAGTAAAGTTCTTCAAAAGGACATGAGTTCAATGGAATAAAACCTAGAGAACTAAGCTGCAACATCTTTGTCTCCTTCCAAAGTTGTCTCCAAAGAAACCTTATTCTCCTCTACTCACATCCAAGTGGATGATCATTGCAAAAGAAAATACACACAAACAAGACAACAACACAAGAAAGGGTGAGCTAATTATATAAAAAGCATGCATCATAAGAACATATATATATATAAGAGTTAACTTAAATCAAACAAGATAAAACATCCATCCTAACCTGTTGAGTACTAGACATTACTTGTTACACTTTAAACCGAATCTTCCATACTAGAATGATTGTCGAGCTATGGCAGGTTATGCACTCATGCTGGCCTCTACTACTTTGCAAAGCCATTGCCAATGGGTTCCACCCTACCACACTCACGAGGTTAGTCCGTTCCGCACCATGGAGCATACTGGAAGCCTCAAAGACTAGGACCTCCTGCTACGACTCACCACATGATTCAATCCTCTCTACTTGAGAATGATTGATCATTGTAGTTTCAGGAAAACCCTCAATGCTGAGCTACCGTGAAAATCATTCTACACACTACTAGGGCACCACCATGTATCCTCTCCTTGAGGATCATGGAATTACGTCCATGAACCATACTTGTTATACTTACACCAATCTCAACTTTGTTTCATACATACTTTCCAACTATAATTCACACACAATACAACATACCCTCCATCATGTTGCAAATCAAGCCACCCAAATCAGTTATATAGACATATATACACCATGGCAGTCAAACAACATCAAATAACTCAGACAGATGAGGAAAAGTGTGAAACTCATTGAACCGGGTCGCACAGAGCATTAGGGTGCAAGGCTAAAAAGCAAACATTTGCACAGCTCACCACCCTTGGTGCGTTGAGCGAATTTTCCTGACGGGGAAGCCTTTCAGCTAGAAGTAGTGACTTTACCCATGAAACTGGCGCTCAACACTGGAATTGGCGCTGAGCGGTGCACTCGACTCTTCTTTTCATCCTTTTTCTCCTTCTTTCATGAGTCTAAGTCCTCCCTTCTTTACTTCCATCTTCAATTCTCATCAAAACCTTGTAAAACAATGCAAAACAAGCATAATATCTCTAAAAACAACTTTTGACTCTCATGTGACTAAACTAAGTGTTTTACTTGAGTCTTAAGCTCATTCTAAGCTATAAAGGGTGTGTTTTAATATCAAATTTAAGTATAAAAATAACGGTTTTCCAACCGTTATCAGGACGCTGGGCGGTCTTAGCTAGCCTTAGTGCTCATCAGTGATATGTTGAGACGTCATTCGATGCTTGCTAATGTCTAATGTGCTTTGCTTTGGCATTATGAATTGTGTTTGATGCAGGAATGACTTCTTCATCAGGAAAAAAGTGAACAACATTACCTCCTTGTCTAGGAGAGGCATTTACTGATGTAAAGGAAAACAAGTTGGATCCCAGACTATGCTCCTTAGTTTGGACAAGAGCTTGAAGGAAGAAACTGGGAGAAGTTGGAAACCTACTGATAACGGTCTAAAAATTGTTATTTTCATCCTTAAATTGATATCAAAATACACCCTTTATGGCTTAGAATGAGCTTAAAATCAAGTAAATCACTTAAGTTGAGTCCTTCGAGAGTCAAAAGCTGTTTTTAGAGATAATGCTTGTTTTGCATTGTTTTGCAGGGTTTTGATGAGAATTAAGAATGGAATTGAAGAAGGAAGGTCTTAGACTCAAGGAAGAAGAAGAAAAATGAAGAAAAGAAGAGTCTATGCGGTGACGCTGAGCGTCTAGAGCGATTAGAGGCAAACCACTCAACAGTCAAACTGACCGCTGAGCGATGGTGCGGCTTGTGGGAAACCGTTGAGCGGTAAAATTGGACGCTGAGCAGTTGTCTGCTGGGCTTGGGCTTAAATTTTGTTACCTTTATGCCCTATATATAGCCCCAGTGCGATTCAAATAGTATTCTTTTGGCAGAAGAGGACGTCCAGAGCTATTTTACACTCCTTGGAGAAGATTTCCTGGATGCTTAGGCTCCATTTTATTCAATCTAGGGTTTTCTTTTCCATTCTTTCATTGTATTTCATCTAGTTTCACTATGCCAATGGTGAACTAACCCCTTTGTTGTTGGGGAACAATGTAATCTTTTGAAACTCTCTTTTATTGAAATTCATGTTTTATTCATATGCTTGCATATGCTATTATTATCAATTGTGGGTTCTTTATCTATGCTTTATGCTATTATCATTTAACTCATTTGATAAATAGATGTTTTCCTTTGTCGAACGGGGACGTACGGGGAAGTCATGAACTGATGAGGAATTCCTTTATCAACAAATACCACCTAGGGATATGGGGTAGATGATCAATTGTATTTTGCTTCTGTGGTACTTGCACTGCTAATTACTAGGGGAGACTAAGGATAGTAAGCCAGTAATTAGTAGTAGGCTCTTCTCGCCGAGGGATCAGGTTTAGGGTAGACTAAGATAGTTTGCATAACAATTAGATAATAAAGCGAATTTAATAAGAAGAGTAGATATAAGAGAGTGGATAAGATGAAATTGTAAACCCCAACAACTCCATTCATCCATACTTTTTTCTTGCCAATTGAATCAACTGCATTTGCATGTTTACTTTTTGTTTTTGCATTCAAACCACAAATTAATTTTCTTTACAAATCTTACAATATTGATTTACACGAAAGATAAGGCCTTTGAGTCCTTTGGGAGAACGATATTGGGTTTACCAATTATATTACTTGATACGATCTGGTACACTTGCTAGGGGTTTAACAAGTTTTTGGCGCCGATGCCGGGGACTCGTGGTTTAACTTTTCGAGTAGTGTAAATTGATTAAATTTGACTTGATTTTATGTTTATTTTTATTTTTGTTCTAATAAATGTGTTCTAGGGTTTTGTGCCTAATGTTTGCAGAATGCAGTTTGGACAAGAATTTGATTATATGGGCACTCAATTCTACAAAAATAATTTCAACCACTGGTGGGAACCTCACTCATACATGGATCAAAGCCAATTTGGGCGAGCTGCTGAGCAACAAAGTACTCCACTCAGGGAGTATACAAATTCTGACGAACTTCTTCAGAGGATCATGAATATGGAAATATACCATGTCAAAGGTGTAGAGGAGAATATGAAGAGTAACGAACTCTTTTTGAAAAAGGACATGGATACAAGTTTTTCTTCTACTAAGAGCATGGAAGAGATGCAACAATATTACTGGCAACAACAACTCTCTTTATCAACAGAAACATGGAAGGATGAGCAACAACTATGTCATCAGTTAGCTAATTTGACGGAACAAGTCAAGAGCCTTAATGAAAAGTTCAACAAATTTTTGAAGAAGTACGATTCCAAGAGCTATGAAGTTACCTTCAGGAATTTGGAGACACAAATTGATAAGGTTGTTGATGAGGAGAAGATAGAGAGAGAAGTGAAAAAGATAGAAGTGATAGAAACAGAAAAGGTTGTTGAGGAGAAAAAAATGGAGAAAAAGGAGGAGAAGATTGAGGAAGAAAAGATAGAGAGAGATATAGAGGAAGAAGAAACAGAAAAGTTGAGTGAGGGAGAGAAAGATGAGGAGAAAGAAAAAGCAGTGGTTGAGAAAAAAGAAAAAAAGAAAAAAAGATGTGAAAATAAAGAAGAAAATAAGAAAATAGAAAAAGAGAAAGTTGAGGGGGGAGATTAAGAAAAAGAGGAAGAGAGGAAAGAAGAAAAGATCATATGCAAAACCCCTTCCTCATCAAAAGAAATATCATAGGAAAGAAAAGAAGTTTAAGTGCTTTATTGAAATCTTCAAAAAATTGGAGATTAAAGTTCCTATGATTGAGACATGGAAACAAGTGTTTGGTGTTTTCAACTTTTTGAAAAAATTCAACAGGAAGAAGAAAAAGAAAAGAATATCAAGCAAGGGGAGTATTTTTCTATTTTTTTTATCTTTCCGTTTGTATTTTTCTATTTTTTTTATCTTTCCATTTTTATTTTTCTGTTTTTATTTTTCTGTTTTTATTTTTCTATTTTTTATTTTTCTGTTTTTATTTTTCTTTCTTTATTAAAAAAAACGAAAAATAAAATAAAATAAAATAGTATCTTTTACTGTTTTTATTTTTCTGTTTTTTTAAAATATATATATATATATATATATATATTTCTGTTTTTATTTATTGTTTTTATTTTTCCGTTTTTCTGTTTTTAATTAAAAAAAAATTAAAAAAAAAAACGAAAATTAAAATAAAATAATATCTTTTACTGTTTTTATTTTTTTGGGTTTTACCGGGTCAAGCTAATGACGTTAAAAGAGCGCTTGCTGGGAGGCAACCCAGTTTCAATTTTTTTTAATTATTTGTGTGGTGTGAATTTGATTTGTTTTTTCTTGTTTGAGTTTTTAGGTTAAATGTTGCTTCTAATGGCAGTGATGATAGCATCTACTGATGGATGCTTCTACAACATCTACTGATGGATGTTGCTATGAACGAGGACGGTGAATAGACATCTACTGATGGATGTCACTGACAACATTTACTGATGAATGTCACTAGGATAGCATCTACTGAGGGATGTTAGAAGATTTACGTATCTACTGAAGGATACCAGGAAGGTACACCTACTGATGGGTGGTGGTAAGGATTGCACTTACTGATGGGTGCTAGAAAGATTTTGGGTTAGGCTCGTGACATTAAACAAGCGCTACCTGGGAGGCAACCCAATTTTCTAAACTTGTCTTTTTAATGCTTTATTTGCTTCTGTTTTTAGAATAGGGCGTGATGTACTTGGTTGGACACTATATCTGATGCAGTGGTTTGATATTGATATTTTTACATAATGGGTATTGCTTGATGATGCTTTGATATTGATGATGTTGAGAATGTGCACAATATGCTGATATACAGGTGATGGTTCACAAGCTGTGTGAACAGATGCATTGTGATTTTGTGATTGTGATTATGAGGCTAAGCAGGGTATTTGATTGAATGATTGGAATAAGCTTGTGTGAGGTTTTTGAGCTCCAGAGTTCTTATTGATATATTTTCTATCTACTAGAAGCATGAATGGTTTTGCCTAAGTTTCTATGATTGATTGAATTGCATGTATGTGTCACATGATCAAGGCCATTTTTGATAAGCCCTTTTCTAAGCCAAAAAGCTCGTCCTACATGAAAAAGAACATCTTATGTTCTACCCTTTTTTTTTTTGAACCTAAGCCTTAAACAGGATGAAAACCCTTGCTTTGAAAATTTTTGCCTTGGTTAGGTTGAGAAATATTTTTGGGGTATTGTTAAAAGTTCAAGTTTGGGGTTGTTGGGAGAATTGAAAAAGAAAAGTTAGACATTGAGCTTATGTGTTGAAAAGAAAATGCATGAGAAAAGATGAAAAAGATAGAAAAAGCAAAGCATGAAAAGAAAAGCTCAATGTGAAGAAAAGGGAAAGTTGGGAATGAGTGAGATTGGTAAAAAGAGAGTTTGTGCTTGAATCGTGATTGTATGAATAGCTCTCTTAACTCAAGGGTTTTGTGATCTAGAAAAACCAATTTTCCTTGTTAGCCCAACCACATTATAAGCCTTGAAAAGTCCTTGTGATGACATGTGTATGTGATGATGTTTGATTGTGGCAAATGAAAGGAAACTTTGTTCCATGTGACATGTGGATAGTAGAGGGAAGGAGTGACTTCTAAAACACTTGAGTGAAACACTTTATATGGTGAGGATTGATTCCATAATTCATGATTATATCTATGCTTAGCTAATTAATCATTCATGAGAATAACATCTGTTGGAAGATTATGTGATTGTGTGAACACCATGATGAGTAATTTGAATCAAAAGCATGTGCACACCTTGATTGATGAGCTGATTTGAGTGATTGCTTATCTGGAAAGAAAGGTTTTGGAATATGTTGAACCATTATGATGATTGATGGAAGATTAAGTTTTGTCTTGTTTGCTTGAGGACAAGCAAAGTTCTAAGTTTGGGGTTGTGATAACGGTCTAAAAACCGTTATTTTCATGCTTAAATTGATATCAAAATACACCCCTTATGGCTTAGAATGAGCTTAGAATCAAGTAAAACACTTACGTTGAGTCATTCGAGAGTCAAAAGCTGTTTTTAGAGATATTATGCTTGTTTTGCATTGTTTTGCAGGGTTTTGATGAGAATTAAGAATGGAATTGAAGAAGGAAGGTCTTAGACTCAAGGAAGAAGAAGAAAAATGAAGAAAAGAAGAGTTTATGCACCGCTCAGTGTCAAAATGCACCGCTGAGCGCCATTATTCGAGGGAAAGTTGTTGTCTGGTGCCCAAGCGGTGACGCTGAGCGTCCAGAACGATCAGTGGCAAACGCTCAGCGGTCAGTTTCACCGATGAGTGGTGGTGCGGCTTGAGGGAAACCGCTGAGCGGTAAAATTGGACGTTGAGCGGTTGTCTGCTGGGCTTGGGCTTAAATTCTGTTACTTTTATGCCCTATATGTATCCCCAGTGCGATTCAAATAGTATTCTTTTGGCAGAAGAGGACGTCCAGAGCTATTTTACACTCCTTGGAGAAGATTTCTTGGATGCTTAGGCTCAATTTTATTCAATCTAGGGTTTGCTTTTCCATTCTTTCATTGTATTTCATCTAGTTTCACCATGCCAATGGTGAACTAAACCCTTTATTGTTGGGGAACAATGTAATCTTTTGAAACTCTCCTTTATTGAAATGCTTGTTTTATTCATATGCTTGCATATGCTGTTATTATCAATTGTGGGTTCTTTATCTATGCTATATGCTATTATCATTTAACTCATTTGATAAATAGATGTTTGCCTTTGTCGATACGGGGACGTACTGGGAAGTCATGAACTGATAAGGAAATCCTTGATCAACAAATACCACCTAGGGATAGGGGGTAGGACGATCAATTGTATTTTGCTTCTGTGGTACTTGCACTGCTAATTACTAGGGGAGACTAGGATAGTGTTAAACCCCTGACAAGTGTACCAGATCGTATCAAGTAATAAAAATCGGTAATCCCAATATCGTTCTTCCTAGAGGACTCTTAAGGCCTCATCTTTTGTGTAAACAAATTGTTTAAGACTTGAGTAAAAGAAATTAATTTGAGTGTTTCAAATGCAAAACAAAAATAAACATGCAAATGCAGGAATTCAATTGACTTAGAGAAAATATGGATTAATGGAGTTGTTGGGGTTTACAATTTCATCTTATCCACCTTCATATATCTACTCTCCTTTTTTACTTTGCTTATTTACCATATTGTCATGCAAACTTTCTTGGTCTACCCTTAACCCAATCCCTTGGTGAAAAGAGCTTATTACTAATTACCGGCTTGCTATCCCTAGCCTCCCCTAGTAATTAATAATGCATGATAAGCGGAAGCAACATACAATTGATCGTCCAACCCCTATCCCTAGGCGGTATTAACATAATCAAGGAATTCTTCCCAGTTCATGACATTACTGTATGTCCCCGTATCAATAAAGACAAACAACATCTACCGAATGAGTTAAACGGTAAAAGCATTAAATACAGGTAAAGAACCCAACAATTGATAAATCAAGCATATGCAAGCATATGCAAGCATATAAAGTAAATTAGAATTTGGATATGAGAGTTTCAAAAGATTACATTGTTCCCCAACAACAAAGGGTTCAGTTCACCATAATCATGGTGAAACTAGATGAAATATAATGGAAGAATGGAAAAGCAAACCCTAGATTTGATAAAGTGGAGCCTAAGGATCCAAGAAATCTCCTCCAAAGGTGTAAAGCTGCTGTGGACGTTGTTCTCTGCCAAAAGAATTACATTTGGATTCGCACTAGGGCTATATATAAGCCAAAAAGATAACAGAAAGATCTCAAAATCCAAAATATAAAAACAGACAACCGCTTAGGCGCCAAAATTGGCTGCTCAGCGATTTGCCTCAACACTCGCCACCGCCCAGGCGCCTAAAACGACCGCTGAGCGGTTTGCCTCTTGTCGCTCTGGACGCTCAGCGTCACCCCCTGGGCGCCAAACAGTAGTTTTCCTCGAACTAGGACGCTCAGCGGTGGAATTTACCACTGAGCGGTTCACAGACTCTTCTTTTCTTCCTTTTTCTCCTTCATTCTTGAGTCTATGACCTTCCTACTTCATTGCCATCTTCAATTTTCATCAAAAACCCTGCCAAACAATGCAAAACAAGCATAATATCTCTAGAAACAACTTTTGACTCTCATGTGACACAACTTAAGAGTTTTACTTGATTCTAAGCTCATTTTAAGCTACAAAGGGTGTGATTTGATATCAAATTTATGCATGAAAATAATGGTTTTGAGACCGTTATCAGATAGTAAGCCAATAATTAGTAGTAGGCTCTTCTCGCCGAGGGATCGGGTTTAGGGTAGACTAACAAAGTTTGCATAACAATTAGATAGTAAAGCGAATTTAATAAGAAGAGTAGATATAAGAGAGTGGATAAGATGAAATTGTAAACCCCAACAACTCCATTCATCCATACCTTTTTCTTGCCAATTGAATCAACTGCAGTTGCATGTTTACTTTTTGTTTTTGCATTCAAACCACAAATTAATTTTCTTTACAAGTCTTTCAATATTGATTTACACGAAAGATAAGGCCTTTGAGTCTTTTGGGAGAACGATATTGGGTTTACCAATTATATTACTTGATACGATCTGGTACATTTGCCAGGGGTTAACACCTACCCTGCACCTGCCAATATAGCAGTGGTAAAGGAATTCTATACAAATGCTAGACCACTAGAGGATTCTCACTTCACGGAATACATGACCTATGTAAGGGGTAAGGTTATCAAGTATGACCCTGATACTATAAATAGGTTCCTGAATGTAGAATGGAAAGGAGAGCAGTGCCAATATGATCTGAATATCAGAGAAGGCACTGATTTTGATGATATAGAAAGATTACTCTGTGTACCTGGAGGGCACTTCTACAGGAACCCCAGTGGAGCTGCTATTCACATCAAGAGGTTTAATTTGACACCCTTGGCACAGTACTGGATGGCATTTACGCATGCCAATGCGACTCCGTGCTCACATATTTCTGACATTAATGTCAAGAGAGCCATATTTATATACTGTGTGCTGATTGGTATGAACATCAACATTGGCCAGGTGATAGCCGATGAGATTAAAAGTTGTGCAGTGACCACAAGTAACAAAGCACCATTAGGGCATCCATCCTTGATCACACAATTATGCCATGTAGTTAGGGTGGATACATATATCCCACCTTTTGAGCGCCCTAGGAAGGCCATTGATAAGGCTTATTATAGATAGTTTTGTGTAGGAGCATAGGCAGCTCAAGCAGTACCACAGAGGTGTGCTAGGAGGAGAGCTCCACCACCAAATGCCCAGGGAGATGGACCAGCTCATGATGCTGAACCATTTCAGATGAGAGACATGTATATGTCTCTGGTGGAATCTAAATTGGAGGCAATTCACAAGGGGCAGATTGCTACTGCAGAGATGATTGTGGGCTTATATGATTCACCTCCTGCTCATAGGTGGACAATGGATGAGTTCAACAACATAGTGGCTTGGCCAGAATAGGCACAGGGTAGTAGATCTGGAGTAGCTGAAGCTCCAATCATGGATAAGGAGGATGATGAGGAGGAGGAGGATTTTGAGGATGTTGAGGATGAAGAGGAGGACTCCGATGATAGCATAGGTTGAGGAGTTTACACAACATCTACTGATGTATGCTGTCTGCACTAGAAAAGATTTTTCTTATCTTTTGTTTTGTAATTTGAATTCTTAGTATAGGTTTGCTTCTGTTGAGTAGTATAGGTTAATGTACTTTGTTTGAAACTTTTCTATTATGATGGTTTGACTTCTTGATTGCATGATGAGTGTGCTTGATGATGCTTGATTTGGATGATGATTGAGATTACTTTACATGCTTATATATAGGGGAAGTGTTCATAAGCTATGTGAACAGATGCATGATGATATTATGATTGTCATTATGATACTAAGCAGGGTATGTGATTATGATATTTGAAATGTTGAGTGAACCTATGTGTGAGGTTTTGAGCTCTTGAGTTTTGTTGATATGTTTGCTATATACTTGAAAGCATGACTGATTTTGCCTAAATCTTTATATTGATTGAATTGCATGTTTGTGTCACATGATCAAGGCCATTTTTGGAAGCCCTTACTTAGCCAAATTTTCGTCCTAAAGTAAAGAGAACCATGTGTTTTACCCTTTTTTGAACCTAAGCTTTAAACACTTTATGTGAGAACCTTTTTGAAAAATCTTTACCTTGAGTTGAGTTGAGAACAATTGAATGGTATTGATAAAGGTTCAAGTTTGGGGTTGTTGGGAGAATTGAAAGGCAAAGAAAAGCATTGAGCTAATGTGTTGAATGAGAAAGCATGAAAAAGATAGAAAAGATAAGCATGATAAGAAAAACTCAATGCAAAAGAAAAAGGGAAAGTTGGGAATGAGTGAGATTGGTGAAAGAGAGAGTTTGTACTTGAATTTGAATGTTTGAATAACTCTCTCAACTCAAGGATTTTGTGATATAGAAAAACCAATTTTTCTTATTAGCCCAACCTCATTATAAGCCTTAAAAAGTCCTTGTGATGACATTTATGTGTGAGAATGTTGATTGTAGTAGATGAAAGGTAATTTTGTTCTATGTGACATATAGATAGTAGAGGGAAGGAGTGACCTCTTGAAACACTTGAGTGATTGAGTGAAACACATTATCTGGTTAGGCTTGATTCCATGAACTCATGATTACATCTGTGCTTAGTTAATTGATCATTCATAAGAATAACATCTGTTGGAAATTATATCATTATGTGAACATTATGTGAGTTGCAATGAATTGAAGCATATGTGCATCTTGTTTAGATTCCATTGAAAAGATGAATTGAGTAAATACTTGTTGTGAAAGAATGAGTTTTGAATGTGTTGAACTATTTTGATGATAGGTGGAAGATTAAGTTGCATTATGTTTGCTTAAGGACAAGCAAAGTTCTAAGTTTAGGGTTGTGATAACGGTCTATAAACCGTTATTTTCATACTTAAAATTGACATTAAAACACACCCTTTATGACTTAGAATTATCTTGAAATCATGTAAATTGCTTAAGTTAGAGAAGAAGAGAGTCAAAGTGGGTTTTATGCTTGGTTTTCCCTTGTTTTGGCAGGATTTATAAGGAGTTTGATGAAGGAAATGAAGGAAGAGAAGTGTTGGATGCAAAAGAAGGTGGAAAAGTGAAGAGACAAAGAACCGCAGCCACTGCCGGGCGGTGCAATCACCGCTGGGCGGTTTGACCTTCAATGTATTCTCTGCCACGCGCTTAAGGGGCACCGCCAAGGGGTGAGATGAGAATCGCACCTATCGCCAGGCAGTGCAACCCACCGCCGGGCGGTGGACTCTTCAGTGAAATCTTTGGGGTGTACCAAGTGTCGTGCCGACCGTCGGGCGGTGCAACTCACCGCTGGGCATTGTACTTATGGGCCTGGGCCAAAATTCTGTTATTTTTCTAAGTTATAAATAGATCCCAGATGAACCAGAGGGGTCATCTTTTGGCAGAAAGGACGCAAAAACACTCTCTACACACCTTGGAGGCGGATTTTGGATGCGAAAACTCTGATCTATCAATTCTAGGGTTATCTTTTCCATATTTTCCATTCTATTCATCTAGTTTCACCATGATTATGGTGAACTAAACTCCTTAGTTGTTGGGGAACGATGTAATCCTATTTGAAACTCTCTTATATTGAAATTCTTACTTTATTCATGTGCTTTGTTTATCAATTGTTTGAGTTTTTTCTCCCTTATAATTCATGGTTTGTTTAAGACATTATTCAAATGCATAATCTTTGATTCTTTCTATATGGACACATATAGTTAGGTCTAGACATGAGGAAATTGTCTTGATAGCAATATTACCTAGACATAAGAATAGGAGGATCAATTGCCTAAAGCTTCTGTTCAAATATAATACATGAATAATTGCTAGGGAGACTAGACATAGTAAAACTAGTAATTAGGAGTAGGCTCTCTTTGCCGAGACATCGAGTTTAAGGTAAATTAGAAAGTCGCATGAACATTGACAACAAAGTCGAAGTTAGTAAGAATAGTAGATATTTGAGAGTGGATTAGGATAAAACCATAAACCCCAAGAACACCATTCATCCATATCGTTCAACTGTCAATTGATCAACCTTTGCATGCATGTTTATTTTCCGTTTTGCAATTAAAACTCAAATTGTCATTTATTCAAGTCTTACTATTTCAAAACATCACTTGAACGTTTAGGCCTAAGAGTCCTTTAGGAGACGATACTCGAACTTACTGTTTTAATATTACTTGATACGATCGGGTACACTTGCCAGAGCCTTAACACACTCCCTCACTTCCCCTTAACCAACCCAAAAGGTTTCCCAATTACTAAACTGTTTATCTAATTATCATCACAGTAGAGATCTTACTTTTCCCTAATCCTCCTTACACCCCAATTGGTCATCGGAGAGGACTCAGATGTCTCAAAGCATCAGACTCACCTTCGGCGCCAACACATATGACTAGTCACAACTGACTGGATTAGACCAGGGCAGCTCTATGATCAGGGATGTGCCAACTCAGGTTTTTAAGGTTCCTCTATCCTACCAACAAAGAAAGGCTCTCAACAATTTACAATTAATTTATTTAAGTTGTCCAAATTGGTCTACTGTACTCTAAACCTCAAAAGTCCAATTTTTTTTAATATTTCACTTCATCTCACAGTAACCTGAAATAGTACTTGTGCATCCAATTGCTGTTACCAATGAGGAGAATTGGTAAATCTTGAAGTAAATAGGTTTTGATGATGCCACAAGAAGTTTAACCTGAAGAAGATATTAGAAATATTTTTAAAAGCACTTTGTAGAATATAAATGGATTAGGAATGTCCTTAAATATGTAAAACTTGTATTTTAGGTACTATTATGGAATAATCGATTATGAGGAGCAATAATCGATTATCATGAGCTTTTCTGAAAAATTGTATTGCTCTAGAATAATCGATTATCACTCTAAATAATCGATTATCACAGGTCTGTTTTGAAATCTGCCTAAGTTATTTTGAAAAACCTGTAACGGACTTGAATAATCAATTATCACTTACAATAATCGATTATTACTGGCAGTTGGGACTTGACTTTTCATATTCAGACTAGCTGGCTATATATTGGTCTTTTGAAAAGTTCAAAAGTAACGTTTTGAGCTAAGGTCTTAGCAGAATACAGATTGTCTTGTCTAAGGAAGTTCTCAAAAGCAAGTTCAAAATACTTTGCCTGGTCTCGTGAATAGGAGAAGCTCGCGTTTCGTGTGTCGATAGTCGGATCGGTTCTTTTCGTGTTGGCAAGGTGCTCTGCCTGGTCTCATGAATAGGAGAAGCTCGTGTTTCATGTGTCGATAGTGGGAGCGGTTCTCTTCGAGTTGGCAGAGTGTCCATCTTTCGATTCGTTCGTCGAAGGAAGGTTTAATCATCATATTTTATTCACTCTTATTGCAATCTGTGAAACTATTTTTTAGTGAAACTGTTAATCACTTTTTATAGTGATTAACGATTGGACGTAGATTCTTTTGTATCGAACCAGTATAAAAATTACTTGTGTGATTTTTCTTCTTCCTACACTCTTTACTTTTATTTGCACATCAATTGTTCGATAAATTTTCTCGTAGAAAATTTATTTTCAAAATTGACCATTTTAATTTAAAAAGTGACCGAACACGCTTTCTGCTTATTAACTTTATTCCGCTGCGTTATACTCTCTGGCTGATACCAACAAACAATTGGTATCAGAGCTTGATTTGATAGTATTTCAATATTTTCGAAAATGGCCGATCATAATCAAAATCTTGTATATGCCGAGGGTGCTTTTATTAATAGAGCATCACTTTTTACTAGTGATAATTATGCGTTCTGGAAAGTCAAAATTGAAATCTTTATGGGGTCTGTTGACAGAGGTATCTGGGAAGGATTACAAAATTTTCATTTTATTCCTAAAAGTACAGTTGATGGTGTAGCGGTAGAAAAACCATATTTTAACTAGACTGTTGAAGAAAATAGATGAGCTCAGTTTGATATTAAAGCTCGCAATATTATTTCATCTGCTGTTGACTTGATGAATTTTATAGAATTTCAGTGTGTAAGATAGCACAGGAAATGTGGGAACCTCTTCCTCATAAAAAGAAATATCATAGGAAAGAAAAGAAAATTATGTGCTTCATGGAAATCTTTAAGAAATTGAAGATCAAAGTTCCTATGATTGAAACATGGAAACAGGTGCTTGGTGTTCTTAATTTTCTGAAGAAATTCAGCAGTAAGAAGAAAAAGAAAAGAATATCAAGCAAGGGGAGTATCAACACTTACTGATGGGTGTTGAATTTATTGGGTAGCTTCTACTGAGGGAAGCTAAAGATTTTGATGTATCTACTGAAGGATACAGGAAGGCACACCCACTGAAGGGTGTTGGTAAGGATTGCACTTACTGATGGGTGCTAGAAAGGGTTGGGTCAGGCTCGTGACGTTAAACAAGCGCTACCTGGGAGGCAATCCAGTTGATTGATTTATTATTGTTGCATGTTTTAATACTGTTCTAGTTGCATTTAGGGATTAATTGTTGCATAAGTGAGTAAAGTGAGTGGGAATTGTATTTAGGGTTTAATTGTTGCATTTTAGAAAATCCATTCTCTATCACTTTTGCATCATTCATAATCCAAGTTTGGGGTTTTTGAGAGAGCACTGCATTTTGGTTTCATCCATCATCAGTTATAAGAATTTTGCATACATTCAAGGTCTTTCCACCTCAAGGACAGGTTGTTATTGCCGAGATGATCATAGGCATGTACAACACACCTCCTGTTCATAGGTGGACAATGGATGAGTTCAACAACAGAGTGGCTTGGAAAGAGCAGGCATAGGGGAGTGGAGCTGGAGCAGCTGAAGCTCCAGTCATGGAGGATGATGACAAGGATGATAACTTTGAGGATGCAGAGGCTGGAGAGGATGAGGACTCCGATGACGACATGGAGTGATTTGGCATTCACTGATGGATGCCAGTGCATTAGAGCAGGGTTTTATCTTTCTTTTACTTTTGTACTTTGAATTTTTAGAATAGGTTGAATTTTATTTTTGTGTCTATGCTTGGCTTATAGACTGATTCTGATGATGGTTTGATGATTATATTGCATGATGATGATTGAATGTGGATGGTGGTTGAGACTGTTTTGCATGCTGATGTCAAAGTGAATGTTTCACTAACTGTGGAAACATATGTGTAGTGGTTTATGATTGTGATTGTGATGCTAAGTAGGATGCATGAATGATGTGTGAGAAAGCATGTTGTGTGAGGTATTGAGCTCCAAAGTCTTCACTGATATATGTATTATTCATAGGGAAGCATGAATGATATTGCCTGAGTCTTGATAATTGATTGAATTGATTGTTGATGTCATATGATCACGGCCATGTTTGGAAACCCTCACTTAGCCATATTTTCGCCCAAAGTACTTAAAATATTATACCCTTTTTGGACGTTGGCCTTAAACAATATGAAAACCTTTGTTTTGAAATTATTTACCTTGAGTTGGGTTGAGAACAATTGTATGTGTTGAAAAGGTTCAAGTTTGGGGTTGTATGGGGAAAGTTGAAAGGCAAAGGAAAAAGCATTGAGCTCAAAAGTTGAAAAAGAAAAATGCATGAGAAAAAGAAAGGAAAAGAAGGAAAGAAAAAACATGTAAAAGTGAGTTCAATGCAAAAATAAAAAAGGGAAGAAGTTGGGAATGAGTGAGATTGGTTAAAAAGAGAGTTGTGCTTGAATTTTGAATTATAATATAGCTCTCTTAACTCAAGGATTTTGTATTCTAGAAAAACCACTTTTTCTCGATAGCCCAGCCACATTACAAGCCTTGGAAAAGTCCTTGTGATGATATGTGTATGAAAGGATTTTGGTTGTTTTAGATGAATGACAATATTGTTCTATATGACATGTGAATAGTAGCGAGTGGAGTGATTCCTTAAACACTTGAGTAATTGAGTGAAACACTTGCTTGGTGAGAATTGTTGAAATCCATGTTTATATCTATGCTTAGAGGACTGATCATTCATGAATAAAACATCTGTTGGGAAATATTTGAGTATGTGAACTGGATTGGAATGAAAGCATGCATGCATCTTGATATGATTCCACTGAAAATCTGAATTGGAAAATAACTTGTCATGAAGAAAAAGGTTTTGAAAAGTGTAGAACTATTTGATGAAAAATTGGAAGGCCAAGTCTTGTTTTGTTTTGCTTGAGGACAAGCAAAGTTTTAAGTTTGCGGTTGTGATAACGGTCTCAAAACCGTTATTTTCATGCATAAATTTGATATAAAATCACACCCTTTGTAGCTTAAAGTGAGCTTAGAATCAAGTAAAACTCTTAAGTTGTGTTACATGAGAGCCAAAAGTTGTTTTTAGAGATATTATGCTTGTTTTGCATTGTTTTGCAAGGTTTTTGATGAAAATTGAAGATGGCAATGAAGTAGGAAGGTCATAGACTCAAGAACGAAGGAGAAAAAGGAAGAAAAAAAGATTCTGTGAACCGCTCAGCGGTCAATTCCACCGCTGAGCATCCTAGTGCAAGGAAAAGTTGTTGTCTGGCGCCTGGGCGGTGACGCTGAGCGTCCAGAGCGACAAGAGGCAAACCGCTCAGCGGTCATTTTAGGCGCCTGGGCGGTTGTCTGTTTTTATATTTTGGATTCTGAGATCTTCCTGTTATCTTTTTGGCTTATATATAGCCCTAGTGCGAATCCAAATGAAATTCTTTTGGCAGAGAACAAGTCCGCAGCAGCTCTACACCTTTGGAGGAGATTTGTTGGATGCTAAGGCTCCACTTTATCAATTCTAGGGTTTGCTTTTTCCAGTCTTCCATTCAATTCATCTAGTTTCACCATGATTATGGTGAACTAAACCCTTAGTTGTTGGGGAACAATGTAATCTTTTGAAACTCTCATATATTGAAATTCTTTTTTACTTTATATTCTTGCATATGCTTAATTTATCAATTGTTGGGTTCTTTACTTGTGCTTAATGCTTCTACAGTTTAACTCATTCGGTAGATGTTGTTTGTCTTTATTGATACGGGGACGTAGGGTAATGTCATGAACTGGAGAGAATTCCTTGATTATGTTAATACCGCCTAGGGATAGGGGTTGGACGATCAATTGTATTTTGCTTCCGCTCATTATGCATTATTAGTTACTAGGGGAGGCTAGGGATAGCAAGTCGGTAATGAGTAATAGGCTCTTTTCACCAAGGGATTGGGTTAAGGGTAGACCAAGAAAGTTTGCATGGCAATATGATAAATAAGCAAAGTAAATAAGAAGAGTAGATATATGAGGGCGCATAAGATGAAATTGTAACCCCCAACAACCTCATTCATTCATAGTTTCTCTTCGCCAATTGAATTCCTGCATTTGCATGTTTATTTTTGTTTTGCATATTAATCATTCAAATTAATTTATTTTCTCAAGTCTTTAAAGATTAGTTTACGCGAAAGATGGGGCCTTAAGAGTCCTTTGGAAAGAACGATATTGGGATTACAGATTATTATTACTTGATACGATCTGGTACACTTGCCAGGGTCTTAACAAGTTTTTGGCGCCGTTGTCGGGGACTCTTGGTTTGTCTTTTTCGAGTAGTGTAAATTGATTAATTTTGACTTGATTGTTAATATTTGTATATATTTTGTTTTTTTTTTAAAATAAAAGTGCTACTAGGGTTTGTGTTTCTTGTACATGCAACAGGAGGCTAGACATACTAGGAGCAAGAAAAATATCCAAGCTCTTCTTGACGGCTTAAGTGAGACAAGGGGAAGAAGTAGAGTCAGATGCCCATCTAGGGATTTATTTCGTTCTCCTAGCAGATTATTGTCACATTCACCAGATAGAAGAACAGGGGAGATGGCAGAACAATTTCCTCCAAGACGCACATTGGCAGATCAATCTAATGTTGTAGGTCCTTTTCACTTTAACAGCATAGCCATGCCTACGGATCAAACGACCAACATGGTGATGAATCCAGCACTAATACACCTAGTACAAGGAAACCAGTTTCACGGCTTGTGAAATGAGAATCCGTATGATTATTTGACCACGTTTACTGAAATCTGCAACACTGTAAAGATGGCAGGTGTATCAGATGAACGAGTAAAGCTTAGCTTGTTCCCATTCTCATTAGCGGGCAATGCTAAGGCGTGGCTTAATTCCTTTCCTGAAGGAACATTCACCATATGGGAAATTGTGGCTACAAAGTTTGTCACTAAATATTTTCCACAGTCCAAAGTTATTCAACGAAAGCTGGAAATTTCATCATTCAAGCAGGGTATGGAAGAGACTTTAGGTCAAGCATGGGAGAGATTCAAGGGCTTGCTGAGAAAGTCGCCAACCCATGGTTTTGACAAGACCACCTTGGTTCTTGCATACCTTGGAGGTTTGAACACTCAGTCGAAGATGATGCTGGATGCCTCAGCTGGAGGCAATGTTAAACAAAAGATTGAAGATGAAGGCTATGAATTGATCGAAAATATGGATGCTAATGAGCAAGAAAATTATAGTGAAAGAGGCGTACCTACACAAAAGAGAGGAGTTTTGCATTTGCCTGCAGATGATGCTATGCTAGCTTAGAACCATCTTGTGACTCAAAAGCTAGATAATTTAACGAAGATTCTCTCACAACTTCCTAAGGAGATTCGTAATGTTTCTCAAACACAACAACTGTGTGATTTCTGTGGTGGTGACCATATCAATGGTCAATGTGCTTTGCCTGAAGAGATGCAGCAAGAAGCTAATTTTATGGGAAATCAGTTTCAAAATACCTATCAAGGTAATGCCAAACAAGGATGGAAGAATCATCCAAGTATTAATCAGGCATCGAATTTCCCATCAGGGCAAACAGGGGGTTTCAGGCAGCAGCAACCTTCACCTCTGTGACAGCAGGTCACCCATTTGACAGAGGTTGTCAGAGACTTTAATGATAGATTTGATAAATTCTTGAAGGTTTATGAGTCTAATCAAGCAGGTAATCAAGCTAGCATCCGATCTTTAGAGATGCAAGTCGGGCAGTTATCAAAAAGGGTAGATACCATTGAGAAGCACCAATTTAGGGCTAACACTGATGTTAACCCTAAAGAAGAATGTAAAGTTGTTGTTACAAGAAGGAAGCGAAAAGTTGAAAGGGAAGTTGTGTAGATTGGAAGCAATGATGAGGAAGAGGAAAAAAGAGAAGTTAATTAAATAAGCAGCAGCGAAGGTGAGAGAGCAGAGGAGGAAAAATTCAGTCATAATAGACCATTTATAGAAAACCAAGTGACTGTTGTGCCTTCTGTAATCCAACAAATTCCTGCAAGGATGAAATTTTATCTTGGAGATATGATAGATTTGGATACAGATGAAGATGAGCAAGAATTTGAAGTTCAACCTCCAAAAAGGAATTATCCGCCTAAGGTAAAAGATCCAGGTTGTTTGACACTTTCATGTATTATAAATGATTTTGAGGTAGAAGGAGCCATGATAGACTCTGGATCCAACATTAATATGATGCCTGGACGGTTCTTGAGAAAGATTGGAGGGTTGACATTAAAACTGTCTAATCTTACTGTGACGGTGGCAGATGGTTCCAGTAAAAAACCACTAGGTATGGTGGAAGATGTGGTTGTGCGTGTGGAGCAGCTGGAGTTTTTGGCTGACTTTCTAGTTATGGGCATGGAAGATGATGAGAGGATTCCAATTATTCTTGGAAGACCTTTCATGGCTATGTCTAAAATGCTCATTAGTGCCCATGATGGAAGAATCATGATGCGAGATAAGAAGAATGTGTTCTTACATACTGGCTCTAAAGGGAACAATATTAGAATAAAGAAAAGATCCAGATTCAGAAAGTCAAGAAGAGAAATTGCATCAGAAGAAAGCATGACAGGTATCAATTCTAATAGTTGTAATGTTTTACAGGTACCTAAAAATGAGGAGGTTGATAAAGGAGGAATAAGTCACTCAGAAGATATACCACTTCCACGAGGCTCACAGGTAAGATTCAAGAAAAGGAAGTGGATTGTTGAAAATATCAAAGAAGATGACAAGGTAGAGATTAGAAAACCATTTACTAAAGCCATCAAAAGAGTGGATAGAAGGAAACTAATGAGTTGGGAGGATGAAGATCCCAACCGGGATGGAAAGATTTAAAGATATTTAATTTTATCCCATTTGTTGTAAAACAATTTTTAGAATAGGTTTATTGTGGTTTTGTAAGTTGATGGATTTTTAAATACTTTTTGGGTAGCATCTACTGAGGGATGATAAATTTTTATGTATCCACTGAAGGATACAGGAAGGAACACCTACTGATGGGTGTTGGCAAGATTTGCACTTACTGATGAGTGTTAAACAGGTTTGGGTCAGGCTCGTGACGTTAAACAAGCGCTATTGGGAGGCAACCCAGGTATCTTTTTCTTTTGTACTTTGAATTTGTAGAATAGGTTGAACTTTTATTGTGTGTCTATGCTTGGCTTGTACAATGGTTCTAATGGTAGTATTAAAAAGGCATGACAAGTATTGGATAATGATTGAATGTGTTTGACTGAGAATGTATGTGTGTTGATATCTAGTTAAATGATTCACTAATTATATGAACAGATGTATTATGGTTCATGATTGTGATTGTGATGCTAAGCAGGATAAATGAATGATGTGTGAGAAAGCATGTGTGTGAGGTTTTGAGCTCCAGAGTTCTTACTGATATATGTATTGTTCACAGGGAATCATGAATGATATTGCCTTAGTCTTGATAATTGATTGATTTGCATGCTTATGTTATATGATCAAGGCCATGTTTGGAAGCCCTTATCTAGCCAAAATTTCACCCAAGAAGTTTAAAATTTTATACCCTTTCTGAACCTTGGCCTTAAACAGGATGAGAACCCTTGATTTGAAATTATTTATCTTGAGTAGGGTTGAGAATAATTTTATGTGATGAAAAGGTTCAAGTTTGGGGTTGTATGGGGAAAATTGAAAGGCAAAAGAAAAGCATTGAGTTCAAGTATTGAAAAGAAAAAATGCATGAGTAAAGAAGAAAAAGTAAAAGAAAATAAAAGCATGAAAAAGGAACTCAATGCGAAATTGATAAAAAGGGAAGAAGTTTGGAATAAAGGAGTTTGGTGATAGAGAGAGTTTAAACTTGAACCTTTTCAATGATGAAATAGTTCTCTTAACTCAAAGATTTTGCAATCTAGAAAAACCAAATTTTCTTGATAGCCTAGCCTCATTACAAGCCTTGGAAAAGTCCTTGTGATGGTATTTGCATGTAAGGATTTTTATTGTTTTAGATACATGGAAATATTGTTTTATGTGGCATGTGAATAGTAAAGAGTGGAGTGATTCCTTAAACACTTGAGTGATTGAGTGAAACACTTGCTTGGTAAGAATTGTTGAAATCCAGGTTTACATCTATGCTTAGTGGATTGATCGTTCATGAATAAAACATCTGTTGAAGAATATTTAAGTATGTGAACTAGATTGGATTGAAAGCATGCATGCATTTTGGTAGGATTCCATTGAAAATCTGAATTAACTTGTCATGAAGAAAAGGGTTTTGAAAAGTGTAGAACTACTTGATGAAAAATTGGAAGGCCAAGTTTTGTTTTATTTTGCTTGAGGAAAAGCAAAGTTTTAAGTTTGGGGTTGTGATAACGGTCTCAAAACCGTTATTTTCATGCATAAATTTGATATTAAATCACACCCTTTGTAGCTTAAAATGAGCTTAGAATCAAGTAAAACTCTTAAGTTGTTTTACATGAGAGTCAAAAGTTGTTTTTAGAGATATTATGCTTGTTTTGCATTGTTTTGCAGGGTTTTTGATGAAAATTGAAGATGGAAATGAAGTAGGAAGGTCATAGACTCAAGAATGAAGGAGAAAAAGGAAGAAAAGAAGAGCCTGTGAACCGCTTAGCGGTCAATTCCACCACTCAGCGTCCTAGTGTAAGGAAAAGTTGTTGTCTGGCGCTTGGGCGGTGACGCTGAGCGTCCAGAGCGACAAGAGGCAAACTGCTCAGCGGTTATTTTAGGCACCTGGGCGGTGGCGTGTGTTGAGGATAACCGCTCAGCGGTCATTTTAGGCGCCTGAGCGGTTGTCTGTTTTTATATTTTGGATCCTGAGATCTTTTTGTTATCTTTTTGGCTTATATATAGCCCTAGTGCGAATCGAAATGAAATTCTTTTGGCAGAGAACAAGTCCACAACAGCTCTACACCTTTGGAGGAGATTTGTTGGATGCTTAGGCTCCACTTTATCAATTCTAGGGTTTGCTTTTTCCATCCTTCCATTCAATTCATCTAGTTTCACCATGATTATGTTGAACTAAACCCTTAGTTGTTGGGGAACAATGTAATCTTTTGAAACTCTCATATATTGAAATTCTTGTTTACTTTATATGCTTGCATATGCTTAATTTATCAATTGTTGGGTTCTTTACCTGTGCTTAATGCTTCTACAGTTTAACTCATTCGGTAGATGTTGTTTGTCTTTATTTATACGGGGACGTACGGTAATGTCATGAATTGGGGAGAATTCCTTGATTATGTTAATACCGCCTATGGATAGGGGTAGGACGATCAATTGTATTTTGCTTCCGCTCATTATGCATTATTAGTTACTAGGGGAGGCTAGGGATAGCAAGCCGGTAATTAGTAATATGCTCTTTTCACCAAGGGATTTGGTTAAGGGTAGACCAAGAAAGTTTGCATGGCAATATGATAAATAAGCAAAGTAAATAAGAAGAGTAGATATATGTGGGCGGATAAGATGAAATTGTAACCCCCAACAACCTCATTCATTCATAGTTTCTCTTCATCAATTGAATTCCTACATTTGCATGTTTATTTTTGTTTTACATTTTAATCATTCAAATTAATTTCTTTTCTCAAGTCTTTAAATATTAGTTTACACGAAAGATGGGGCCTTAAGAGTCCTTTAGGAAGAACGATATTGGGATTACCGATTATTATTACTTGATACGATCTAGTACACTTGCCAGAGTGTTAACAAGTTTTTGAGAATCGAAATGTAATTCTTTTGGAAGAGAACAAAGTCCACAACAGCTCTACACCTTTGGAGGAGATTTCTTGGATGCTTAGGCTCCACTTTATCAATTCTTGGGTTTGCTTTTCCATTCTTCCATTTAGTTCATCTAGTTTCACCATGATTATGGTGAACTAAACCCTTAGTTGTTGGGGAACAATGTAATCTTTTGAAACTCTCATATGTTGAAATTCTTGTTTATTTTATATGCTTGCATATGCTTGATTTATCAATTGTTGGGTTCTTTACCTTTGCTTAATGCTTTTACCGTTTAACTCATTCGGTAGACGTTGTTTGTCTTTATTGATACGGGGACGTACAGTAATGTCATGAACTGGGGAGAATTCCTTGATTATGATAATACCGCCTAGGGATAGGGGTATGACGATCAATTGTATTTTGCTTCCGCTCATTATGCATTATTAGTTACTAGGGGAGGCTAGGGATAGCAAGCCGGTAATTAGTAATAGGCTCTTTTGACCAAGGGATTGGGTTAAGGGTAGACCAAGAAAGTTTGCATGGCAATATGATAAATAAGCAAAGTAAATAAGAAGTGTAGATATATGAGGGTGGATAAGATTGAATTGTAAACCCCAACAACCTCATTCATTCATAGTTTCTCTTAGTCAATTGAATTCTTGCATTTGCATGTTTATTTCTGTTTTGCATTCAAATCATTCAAATTATTTTCTTTTACTCAAGTCTTAAACGATTTGTTTACACGAAAGATAAAGCCTTAAGAGTCCTCTGGGAAAAACGATATTGGGATTACCGATTATTATTACTTGATACGATCTGGTACACTTGCCAAGGGTCTAAGAATAACAACAAAGGTAGAATCATGGGAACCGGAGACATTGGAGGAGGAAACACTTTGACTATAAGATACGTCTTTTATGTTGAAGGCCTCAAGCATAATCTTCTAAGCATAAGTCAATTATGTGACAAAGGTCTCAAGGTAACCTTTGAAAGTGACAAATGCACTATTTACTTCAAGAATTCTACTGATATTGCTTTTCAAGGTGTTAGGCGTAATAATATTTATTTGATTGAAATTGAAAGTGCATCTAGTCATAGCATAACTTGTTTAGTTGCTAAAGAAGAAAATCCTTTGCTATGGCATAAAAGAGCTGCACATATTCATATGCAACATTTAAATAAATTGATTTCGAAAGATCTTGTGATTGGTTTGCCTAAATTAAAATTTGAGAAAGACAAATTATGTTCTGCATGTCAAAAAGGAAAACAAACCAAATCTTCCTTCTCATCCAAAAGCATGATTTCTACATCAAAACCTTTAGAACTCTTGCATATGGACTTGTTTGGTCTGTCTAGAATCAAAAGTTTTGGCGGAAAGTACTATGCTCTTGTAATTGTTGATGATTATACTAGATTCACTTGGACTTTCTTTTTAACATTAAAAAGTGAAGCTTTTAAAGCATTCAAATCATTTGTTAAACGTATTGAAAATGAAAAATATTTGAAAATCAAAACCTTGAGAAGTGATCACGGTGGTAAATTTGAAAATGAATCTTTTGAAAAATTTTGTAAACAATATGGAATTGCACATAACTTCTCTACACCTAGAACTCGCCAACAAAATGGTGTTGTTGAAAGGAAAAATAGATCATTAGAAGAATTAGCTAGGACTCTTATGAATGAATCTAATGTGCCAAAATATTTTTGGGCTGATGCAGTTAGTACTGCTTGTTATGTGTTAAACAGGATGCTTATTAGGCCAATTCTAAAATTAACTCCTTATGAATTGTTAAATGGTAGAAAACCAAATGTGTCTCATTTGAAAATTTTTGGATGCAAATGCTTTGTCTTGAATAATGGTAAAGATAATCTTGGTAAATTTGATGCTAAATCAGATGAAGCAATCTTCCTAGGATATTCTTTGACTAGCAAAGCATATAGAGTATTCAATAGAAGAACTTTGATAATTGAAGATTCAATGCATGTTGTCTTTGATGAGATTGTGGACCTTGAGGTAAACCCTCTTGAGTCAAATAAACCTATTGCAGGAGATGAGTATTATTTGAGGGAAGCTCTTGAAGAGATGTATCTAAATGAAAACTATCCTCCAGAACTTCAAGAAAAACCTCAAGCTGTTGATCCTAAAAGCTATCAACAACCAAGAGGACTCTCTTTTGACAACATAATTGGAGATATATCAAAAGGGGTAACTAGTAGACACAATCTTAATAATTTCTGCTTAATTGTAGCTTTTGTGTCTCAAATAGAACCCAAGAACATTAAGGAAGCTCTTCAAGATGATAAGTGGTGTGTTGCTATGCAAGAAGAGCTAAATCAATTTGAAAGGAATGATGTTTGGGAACTCATTCCTAGAAGAGATGATTATCAAGTCATAGGAACTAAATGGGTATTTAGAAACAAGCTTGATGAGGATGGGAACATCACAAAGAACAAAGCAAGACTAGTTGCAAAGGGCTACTGTCAAGAAGAAGGTATAGACTATGATGAAACATACGCCCCGGTAGCCAGGTTAGAAGCAATTAGATTGTTACTTGCATATGCATCTTTGATGAAATTTAAACTGTATCAAATGGATGTGAAAAGTGATTTTTTAAATGGTTTTATAAAAGAGGAGGTGTATGTTAGTCAACCTCCTGGTTTTGAGGATTTCAAATATCCTGATCATGTTTATAAATTGAAAAAGGCTCTGTATGGTCTTAAACAGGCACCTAGGTCTTGGTATGAAAGACTTAGTACATTCTTAATTGATAATGATTTTTCTAGAGGTAAGGTTGATTCAACCTTATTTATTAAGAAAGTAGGTAAACTCATCTTGATTGTGCAAGTATACGTAGATGATATTATATTCGGGTCAACTGATAATTCTTTGTGTGAAGAATTTGAACAAATAATGCAAGGTGAGTTTGAGATGTTTATGATGGGTGAACTGAATTTCTTTTTAGGATTACAAATAAAGCAAATGAATGGAGGAACCTTTATCTCCCAAAAGAAATATTGTAGGGAAGTTCTTAAGAAATTTGGTATGGATACTTGCAAAGAGGCAAATACACCTATGGAAACTTCGTGTTATTTAGATAAGGATGAATCTGGAGAAGGAGTAAATGAAACTATGTTTAGAGGTATGATAGGATCTCTGTTGCACCTAACTGCTAGTAGACCAGATATTATGCAAAGTGTATGTGTGTGTGCTAGGTACCAAGCTAATCCCAAAGAATCTTATTTGACTACTGTCAAGAGAATCTTAAAATACCTTAAGGGAACCACTTCTTTTGGACTTTGGTATCCTTCTGATGCTTCACCTAGTTTAATAGGATATTCTGATGCAGATTATGGTGGTTGTAAAATTGATAGAAAAAGTACAAGTGGAACCTGTCATTTTCTGGGTTGTTCTTTGGTGTCTTGGCACTCAAAGAAACAAGCGTGTGTAGCCTTGTTTACCACTGAAGCTGAATATATTGCTGCTGGCAATTGTTGTGCCCAAATCTTGTGGATGAAACAACAACTGGAGGATTTTGATATCTTCCTTGATCATATACCACTGAAATGTGATAATACTAGTGCTATAAATCTGACTAAGAACCCCATAATGCATTCAAGAACTAAGCACATTGAGATCATACATCATTTCTTAAGAGACCATATTCAAAAGGGAGATTTCCAAATTGAATATATTGATACCTTACATCAATTAGCTGATATTTTCTCAAAGGCACTTCCTAAGGATAGATTCTATGAGCTTAGAAGAGAGTTAGGAGTGTTAGATATGTCATAGACTTAAGATTTATGCAATTTTCTAAATTTTTGTAAGCTTAGCGCCTTTAATTGATTATCGTAGGGTAATAATCGATTATTTTTGGCTTTTGGAAAACCCTTAATCGCAAATAATCGATTATCTCATGAAATAATCGATTATTCAAACTTAAACCCAAATCTGGAAAATTATGAACAGATAATTGATTATCTTCAGCCATAATTGATTATTCTGCAATATCTGGAAAGTGACTCATGAACTTATAATCGATTATCACTAACAATAATTGATTATCACGCGAACAGTTTCAATAATAGAGCCGTTGGAGAGCTCTGTAACGGCTATAAACGGCCAGTTTTCTGATTCTTCTTATAAATAGCCTCCTATAATCGATTAATGGTCACTTCTTTGCACACAGAAACTTCCAAAATCAAATCTGAAACAGATTTCTTCATCTTTCTCAAAAGTTTCCTCTCTTTCAAACCTTGCATGGCTGAATCCAGAAGAACCCGTAGAAGAAATGCTGGTGCCTCTTCTTCTTCTCAACAACGTCCTGCAACCATTGATTGGTGGATTTTGGATTAAGAAAAGCATGCGGACTATGTCAATTTTTGGCAAGAGAGGAGAATCATGGCGGTAAAATATATTCGTCTTGATTTTTATTGCTTCTATGGATTTCAATTTCCAGATCTTTTTGCTGGACAAGGTCTCACACACTTAGTGGAGCAAAAAGCTTGCATATATCCCGATCTCATAAGAGTTTTCTATTTCAATTTGAGATATCGAGATGGGATAATATCCACCAAGGTGAAAGGCATCCGCATAATTTTGGATGACGACGTGTGGACCAACGTTGCTCAACTTACTATCTAGGGTGATGCTGTGAAAGTTCATCTCGGAGCTCCAGACTTCAACCGGATGCTGGCCTTTCAATCTTTCTTGCGCCATCCGGAACAGCAAACCAACCGTAGACAACTGCTTGTAGGTGGTTTCAAAGTTGAAGAGAGGATGATCCACTACTTGATCGTATGGATATTGTGTCCAAGAGTCACCAACCATGCTCAATGCTCTGAGCAGGATCTGCTTCTTTTGTATGGGATTTTAAATCACATACTTATTGATTAGCCCGCTCTTATTGCTGACACCATGGTAAAAGCAAAGAAATATCACTCTTATCATTTTCCTTATGCTCTTCTCATCTCTAGAATCCTAGAATACAAAGGGGTTAATGTGGAAGGCGAACTTGTTCAATCAATTCAAGCTATTGGTTTTGAAATTGGAGAAACCATTTTTCGCCAAATGGGATTTGTTACTCGAGGAAATGCAATTATTCATAAAGATGATAATCACTCAGATGTTGATGAAGAAGAAGACATGGATGCTTATATGGCTGAACCAGTAAGTGTTGCTGCTCCTTCTGATGTTGGTCCATCAAACATACCTTCATCCTCCTCACTTACCATGGAAGAACATTTTTCGAGACTATCTAAACAATTAGAGGATATGAGTTTTGCACAGAAAACTCACTTTCAAGAAATTTATGAGTGGCAGCAAGCTCATGACGAATACGTGGTTGATCAATTTCTTGATCTTGATGTTCGCCTTACAAATATTGAAACTCATTTAAACATTTAACCACCTGAGAGATCCCCTAGCCCTGAGTTTTAGAGTTAGGTTTCTAGGTTAGTATGTTTTGTTGTTTGATTGTTGTTGCTTCTATGTTATATTTTTGTCTTTCATGTTTCTCTTTATGATGTCAATGTACTCCTTTCCTTATGAATTAAATGATCTTTTGTTTTTTATACATACATTGTTTAATTGAGGGGGATATCATATTAAGGGGGAGCTTTTTACATTGATCTTTTTGCTTATGATAAAAAAGGGGGAGAAGTATAAGGGGAGAAGTATAATATAAGTTGATATAGGTATTACTAACTTTGTTGTTGTCTGTTAGTTTGTATGTTTAGCAGGAAAGCCAAAGTTGCTTTTAAAACTTGAATTTTTTATCATCATCAAAAATGGGGGAGATTGTTACCAATGAGGAGCATTGGTAAATCTTGAAGTAAATAGGTTTTGATGATGCAACAAGAAGTTTAACCTGAAGAAGATATTAGAAATCTTTTTAAAAGCACTTTGTAGAATATAAATGCATTAGGAGTGTCCTTAAATATGTAAAACTTGTATTTTAGGTACTATTATGGAATAATCGATTATGAGGAGTAATAATCGATTATCATGAGCTTTTCTGAAAAACTGTATTCCTCTGGAATAATCGATTATCACTCCAAATAATCGATTATCACAGGTCTGTTTTGAAAACTGCCTAAGTTATTTTGAAAAACCTGTAACGGACTTGAATAATCGATTATCACTTACAATAATCGATTATTACTGGCAGTTGGGACTTGACTTTTCATATTCAGACTAGCTGGCTATATATTAGTCTTTTGAGAACTTCAAAAGTAACGTTTTGAACTAAGGTCTTAGCAAAATACAAATTGTCTTGTCTGAGGAAGTTCTAAAAAGCAAGTTCAAAATACTTTGCCTGGTCTCGTGAATAGGAGAAGCTCGCGTTTCGTGTGTCGATAGTCGGAGCGATTCTCTTCGAGTTGGCAGAGTGTTCATCTTCTGGTTCGTTCGTCGAAGGAAGATTTAATCATCATATTTTATTCACTCTTCTTGTAATCTGTGAAACTGTTTTTTAGTGAAACTATTAATCACTTTTGATAGTGATTAACGACTGGACGTAGATTCTTTTGAATCGAACCAGTATAAAAATTACTTGTGTGATTTTTCTACTCCCTACACTCCTTACTTTTATTTGTACATCAACTATTCAATAAATTTTCTTTTAGAAAATTTATTTTCAAAACTGACCATTTTAATTTAAAAAGTGACCGAACACGCTTTCTGCTTATTAACTTTATTCCGTTACATTATACTCTCTGGCTGATACCAACCAACAATTGCTACCCAAACAATGTTAATTAAAATCTCACCCAAGACCTTTCAAACAACATAATTAATCATAGTCACTAACTCATTCAGAAACATATTATATTCATCAAACAATGCACAGGAAATCAATCACAGGCCCTTCCTTTACGCAATCAAGTTCATACCAAACCAAATACATAAGACGAGCAGAACATCGTATTTTGAATTTAATCATACATGAAACACTGCAACAGATTCAACCAAAAATAATTAGCTTCCCTTACCTTGGTTTCTCATAGTATAATCCACAGGAGATGTCCTAGCAGTGCCTCACTCAACAGGACACACAGAACCTACAAACCCCCCAACACAAACGGTAGAAAAATAGCTCTTAGAGTTGGATTTGGCAGCAAATATGAAGATAAAACTTCACTAGTGACATGCAACCAGTAACCTTGCATGCCCTAGGCTCTAGAAACAACAGAGAAAGAGGGGAAAACGACTTACTAGTCGGAACGAAGAAAACGTTCGGTAGAAATGGAGCAATCTACGTGGTGAACGCTTGAAGACCTTCAGAATCAAGATTGAACGATTAAATTTGATGGAAATCTAGAGAGAAGGCAGAGCACAAGGTTAAGGCAAAGGAAAGGTTCTAGAGAGAGATGGGAAAGTGGCTAAATGAAGATTTGACTTTTAGAGAAGCCCCTTCTAAGGTCAAGTGCCCTTAGTATGATGGGCCTGGCTGCCCCAATTATAAGGCCCAATGCCTTTAAAAGAATTTTCAGACCCTTACAAATGGTGCATTGAAAATGGTTGCTGACTAAAAATATTTTACAATATACACTAGTGCCAAAACGCTATTTAACGTCACACGTTAGACATCGGTTAAGGATAAGAGCGACGTATATTGATGATCGGTGGCATTTCTGTAAATAAGTTGGCAATATAGGCGTCCGTTAAGTAGATCCCCAACGTCTATAGAATTTTAGACGTCACCCTTCCAACCTGACGTCTACATTTCTGACCGTTAGGTGAAAAGTCATTTCATTTCACCCTATAGACGTCGGTTCCTTAGGGGCCCCGACGTCTATATGGTGGAAATTAATGCTGCTTACCTACCTATTAGACATATAGACATCGGGCTCCTGCAAACTGACGCCTATATGTCTGCCAGGTAGGTGAATAGTCACTCTTTCCAGCCTTATAGACGACGGATCCCGCCACATTGACGGGGCCCCAACGTCTATATGGCGGAAATTAATGCTACTCACCAACCTGTCAGACTTATAGACGTTGGATCCCGCCACATTGACGTCTATATACAATTGTAGACGTCAGTTGCCTCAGGTACCGACGTCTATAGTCCCATCAGGTATGTGAAAAGTCATTCGTTTCTGTCCACTAGACGTTTCATCCTGCCAAGCCGACGTCTATATACAACAAAAATATTAATTTTTAAATCGAATGGACGTCATATTAGTCAGGTGTCCGACATATTTTCTATTTTAAACGTCGGTTCTGTGTACAACAAACATCTAATTTTTTGTTCAAGAACACTACGAACCAGTAAGTTTGCGAACAAACACTTGGATCGTCTTTGCCTTTTCTCTCCGCTGCTCTCCGATTAAATTAATCTTTGATGTATTATCTCTCACTTGAACCGATTCAAATGACTTTTCGTTGTGTTTTGGTGCGGTTTTTTTGTTGTGTCTTTGTGTAGTGTAGTGCACCTTCTCCCTTTGCTAGTTTCCTCGTAAGGAAAACTTACGTTTTTTGGATTTCTCACGACATTTCAATCCAAGGACGAACTTGGGTTGTTGCCTATGTCCATTTCGACTGCCAACGAGAAAGTATACGGTAGTCTCACCGTATTCTTTTTCAATGGCGGTCGGAGTGGACCTAGGCAATGACCCAAGTTCGTCTTAGGGTTGAAATAACATGAGAAGTCCAAAAGACGCAACTTTTTCTTATGAAGAAACTAGCAAAGGAAGGAGGTGTACTACACTACCCCAAGACACGACAAAAACCGCACCAAAACACAACAATCACTTCATAGACGTTGGTTAATGTACCAACCGACGTCGATGATGTCCCAAAGACTTCGGTTAATGCAATGTTTGACGATTTTATAGATGTTCGAGGTTTTACAGACCGACGTCTAAGGTAAGATTAGACGTCGGTTAGCGCGTTGTCGGATGTCTTTGTAGACATCGGGCTATTGAACCGGACCGACGTCTATATCAACGTCGCACCTGCGAAAAACCGACGTCCCATTAACGTCACCCATATAGACGTTGGTTCTGTTGCTGACGTTAAAAGCCCAAAATAACTGACGTCTAAAGCCTTTTATGCACTAGTGAATGAATGGGAAGGACGTGTCTTTCATAGAAATTTGTCATTTCGTTATTTATTTATTCATATAAATATGGAAATTTGTTAAATGAATAAAAAATTTGTCATTCTTTTATTGTTATAAATCTGAATACTTTCGTTCACTGAAGAATCTTGTAGGAACTATCAGAACTTGTAAGAATAAAAACAAAAAATTAAAATTGAAGAAAATGGCAAATATGAAGATAACAAACCCAAGATTGTAACGAAAACTCACCTTTTTCGGCGCAATAGAAAATAACATAAAGTGGAAAAAAAAAGTAAAGTTCTGTAACTCCTTTTATATAGTGAGTTTCAAATAAAATCCTGAGAATGGAATGAAGTTTTGTGAATGTGTAATAAAATTTTTTAATCTCCTTAAATTAAGCTAAATAAAAATATATAATATTCACTTGCTACTTGTTTTATTTATAAAATTAATACATTCTTAATTATTTTTTAGCTGAAATAAGATCCGGTCATAAGAATTAAAATATATTTATTTTTTAAAACATCAATAATTAAATAAATTACAAATAAATGTAGATCTTATATATATATATATATATATATATATATATATATATATTCTCGAGTTAGTATTAAAAGTGTTGAAATGTAGCGTGTCTTTATTACAAATATTTATGTATGGGATCTAGGTCACGTTTTTAGGAGGTGCCAACTTAATTTAAGAGGTGCCTAACTTGTTTTAAGAGGTGCCTAACTTGTTTTTGTCTGTATCTCTACAGTACTAAGTTATAATAAGAAGTCTCGAAAAGAAAATATTACTTTTACACTTCAACATGGTATTATTAGAACATATTGTCTCCGTTTCTTTTTTAACATTCTAAATACACTATTGAAACCATAAATAAAACATCACATAGTCATTAAAATAGATCAGTTAACAAGCTAGAAAAAAATATAAAATCACTTTTACAGTCATCCAAGGTAACCATAAAACTAACTTTATATACACCAAGTACTAGTATCACTAGTGCATAAAATGCTTTTAACATTACCCTTTAGACGTCTGACTCTCGAATATCCAAGTAAAACATGACTGGTGGCATTTTCCGTAAATAAAACAACTATTTAGACGTCGGCTATGAGGGGGCCCGACTTCTAAAGTCATTTACACGTCTGTTGTGGGGGAACCGACGTCTAAATCCTCAGCCTAGAAATCTAAAAAGTCACTTTTTGACTCCATTTAGATGTCTGATCCCGTCACTCCGACTTCTAAAGCCATTTAGACGTCATTTGTGGGGGCAACCGACGTCTATAGACGTCTGTTATGGGAGGAACCGACTTCTAAATGTCTACATTAAAACACTACGAATGCGAGACAACAATTACGCGCACTCACTGTTCATCATCTTCCTCGCATTTTCTCTCCATGGGCTACGTTTTTCAGGTTCGTTTTCTCACTTTTGCACCGTTTAAAATTAATTTTACTCCGATTACATTACTCTTTGATGAATTATCTTTCATTTGAACCGATTAAAATGCATTTTCGTTGAGGTTTTGTGCAATTTTGCTCGTGTCCTTGGGCAGCGTTCTTGGGCGGCGATTTCTTGCATTTTGCACTCCTCCAATTCCCTCTACTACATTTTTAAAATCATCCAATACAAAAAAAACATACAATCCATTCTCTTCAACTAAAATATAAAGTTGTAAACTCGAATCACCATGAGCTAAGAGCAACTCGAGAGGCCTTAAGCGGAGAAAGATCCAATCAAATACGGCGAGGTTTTAGACGTCTGACCTATATAGTCTGACGTCTATATAGACGTCTGACCTATATAGTTTGACGTCTATATAGACGTCTGACCTATAGAGTCCGACGTCCCTTTAACGTCACCCATAAAGACGTTGGATCAGAATCTGACGTTAAAAGCCCAAAAGAACAGACGTCTAAAACCTTTTTTGTACTAATGTATCAAAACTATGTACAAGAATGATGTATCAAAATCCTCCAAGAAAAGATAACACTAAGGAAATAAAGTACTAAACTCACTACACATCAGAAGCCTCTCTGCCTAATGCTTCCTCAACTGTCACATCATCTTGCTTTGCTCACACCCACCAGATGATTATCGCCAAAAGAATAACACATAGAAGAATAAGCTAACCGTAAAACAATTATTCATATTAAGGCAAGTGCAACATACAATTTCAAACACAAAATAAGCAGAATACCATTCCCCTTCACAATTACTGACTCAGACTTGGCCAACCCTTTATTATATAGTATAATTGTCGAGCCATGGAAGGTTCTGTACCTGTGTGGTGAAACAGCTGACCCTCTCTATAAAGCTGAAGAACATAAATTTTGATGATGTCTCAAAGTCAAGTCTCAAGTGCTCTTATTGCAGGAAGATCTTCATGAAGACTTGTTTTTATATTAAAGCTTTTGTAATTTAGTAGATTGATGTATAGGATGTGGTTTATCTTTGATTCTATGAATTATTTGTCTTAGGTTGCGTTAAAATTTGTTTTGAATCAGAAAACCTCTTTTTATACTCAAGATAATCGATTTTCAACTTATAAATAATCGATTATCAATAATCAATTATGACTTGCCATAATTGATTATCATGAGTAATTATGAGAATTTTTAAGCCAGGTTTTTACCATTGTGCATTCATTAAATGCATAATCAATTACCATGAGTGGATAATTGATTATCACATGTTAATTAGTTGACAATGGATTTTTGGAGGTATCCTTGAGTGAAATCTCTATAAATTAAATTGAGACTTTCATTCTAAAATACGAAAATTACAAGTATATCCCTCGTGAAGCATTCAGAGGAGGTGTGCATCGTTTGCGAAGATTCAGAGGAGGTGTTCATCCCTTGTGGGTTACAAGGGAAGCGTTTTTCATCTCTTGGGGGTAACAAGAGAGATGTTCTAACCTTAAACTGTTTTATTTTCTTTGTGATTGTAACAGCTTGTTGGTTTGTGCTAGTGGAACGTTAATTCTCGATTGGGATTAACAATTGGACGTAGGATCTATGTGATCTGAACCAGTATAAAAATTACTTGTGGAGTTTTCTCTCTTCCTTACTCATTTATTTATTTAATTTGGTACTAAGGAATTTATATTTAAGAGAAAATTATTAAATGAACAATTTGCGATAAGAAACCAATTCAGTCCCCCTCTTGGTTTGTTGAACGCGTTAACCATTCCGCTGCGCCGCTCTGACAATTGGAATCAGAGCTTGCTTGGATAGTAATTCAAATGACGAGGCAACATCAAACTTTTGCTGAGGGTACCTCTATCAATAGACCTCATTGTTTACTGGAGAAAACTATGCTTTTTGGAAAGTGAGAATGCAAATTTTGATGGAATCTATTGATAGTGAGATTTGGGAAACTATCACAAATGGTCCTTTTGTTCCTATTGTATTCATTAACAATTTGCAGGAATCCAAACCACAAGAATAATGGAATGCTGATGATAAAAGAAGAATGCTCGTAAGATAATATCCTCTGCTTTAACTGTTGATGAATTTTACAGCATCTCAGCTTGTAAGACTGCTCAAGAGATGTAGCAGTTTCTAAGAGTCACCCATGAAGGAACTGATGATGTTAGGAGAGCTAGAAGAAATACTTTAATCCAAGAGTATGAAATGTTCGACATGAAGCAAGGAGAAACTATTGTAGATGTTTAGAAGTGCTTCACGCATATAGTGAATCATCTCATTGGGTTAGGTAAGTCCTTTGATAATGGTGAATTAAATATAAAAATTCTTAAATCTTTGGACAAGACTTGGCAACCAAAGGTGACTGCCGTCAGTGAGTCACAAAATCTCAACACCATGTCAATGGCTGCATTATTTGGTAAGTTGAGAGAACATGAACCAGATCTCGAGAGATTGAACGAGGATGAAGAGAAAGGAAAGAAAAAGACTCTAGCATGCAAATCTAAGATTGATAAAAGCAAACATCTTAATGAAGAAGAAGACTCTGAAGAAGATGAAGAAAATATGGATCTCTTCATTAAGAAATTTAACAAGTTCATGAAGTCCAAGGGCAAAAGAAGAGTTAAAAATAAGAAGGAAAACAAGGAATATTCATCAAATTATCATTATTATGATTGCGGTAAGAAAGGACACATGAAGGCATATTGTCTAAACCCAAATAAGGAAGAAAGAGGCCAAAAGAAATTCTTCAAGAAAAAGAAGGCATATATAGCTTGGGAGGAATATAATGATTCTACAACAAGCACAAGCGACTCTGATGAGCAAGCCAACATATGTTTGATGGCTCATGATGACATCTCTAGAAGTCAAGTAAGTAACTCCAGTGATTCTGAAAACTCATATTGTAGTGAAAGTGAATTACTTGACAAGTATAAAGAATTATTACTTGGATCAAAGAAATAGATATTTCTCATAAAAAATTAAAGAAGGATTTTAAGGAATTAAAATCAAATCATGAAAAAATTCTTGAAGAAAATAAAGATTTGAAAAACAAGATTTTATATTATGAAAAGGGCAAATATACTAAGATTGAATAATGTATTTCTTGTTTGAACAAAAATAAGCCTCTTGATAAAACAACAACGCTAAAAGTAGTAAAAATTTAGAAATTAAAAAGGTTGTTAAACATGATTGTTTACATTTGTGTTTTAATTTAGTTTATTTGCATTCAAAAACTCTTCACAAACCCCCCACTATGTGTTTGACCTAAGTCTCGAACCACATTTGGTCCTTGACAGAGGACCTAGGAGTCACTTTCTAGTTTATACTGCATTCTTAATGCACATTAAATTTTCATGGGATGTGACACCCATCAAATTTTGGCACCGTTGCTGGGGACCAACGGTTCGATCTTAGGTCTTTGTTGTGTGTTGTGTTTTGTCTTTTTTTGTGATGTGAAGTTCTGTTTTGTGTGTGCGTTATTGTGTGTGCGTGTTGTGTGTTTAATTGTGTTGTGTTTCGTTTGTTTCGTAATTTTGAGCATTTCCTTTCTACCTTCCCCCTTCTTCCACCATGTCTACCTATTTTTGATTATGAACATACTGCTTCTTTTGCCTATGTCTATGATTATGATCCTCCTTCTGCATGTTACTCTGATTATGGTTCTCATGGTGATTTCTATTTCGAGAACAGTATGGTTCCTCCTCCATCTCATGAGAGTGCTCCTTGTGAGTTGTTTTCACATGATGAGGGTGTTCCATGTGTTCTCACCGCTGGACTGATACATTGGCTGCCTAAGTTTCATGGTTTTGCATACAAAATAGTTTTCAACAAAGAAGCTAACCTTTTTAGTAGATTAAAATAGCAATGGAGGGAAATGAAGGAGTGCACACCCAAAAACGCAGGCCAAAAAGGGGCAAAAACGCAGCCGAAGAACACGCCAGAAACTGCAACTAAACGCAACAAAAACAAATTTTAATCGGTTCAAATGGAAGATATTTCATCAAAGAGTAATTTAATCGGAGTAAAAGTAAATTTAAACGATCCAAAAGAGAGAAAACAAACCTGGTAAGCAATGTCGCAGAGGAGAAAAGCGCGAGGAAGAAGACAATGAATAATGGTAACGGCTTGCGGGTTCGCATTTTCCTGTATAAGAGCCTATAGACGTCGGTTGTTGCTGGGATCGACATCTATAATAGTATAGACGTCAGTGCCCTCACAAATATGACGCCTTTATGATTTAAAAATTAATATTCGCGGGGATTATAGACGTCGGTTACTAGGGGCACTAACGTCTAATTGAACTTTTCACCTACCTGTCAAGCCTATAGACGTCGGGTACAGGGGGGCCGATGTTTATAATCATATATGGCAAAAAATAATGACTATTTACCTACCTGTCAAGCATATAGACATTGATTACTAGGGGGTCTAACGTCTATAACCGTATATAGACGTCGGTATGGCGGGATCCGACGTCTATATGGCAGAAAAGACTGACTACTCACCTACCTGTCAGACCTATAGCCGTCGGTTAGGAGTGACCTCGATGTCTATAATATTATAGACGTCGGTGCCCCTCTTAACTGACGTCTATATTGCCAACTTATTTACAAAAATGCCACTGGTCATTAATTTACGTCGAGCCCCCTCTTAACTGGCGTCTAAGGGGTGACATTAAAAGCCAATTCTGCACTAGTGTGGAAAACATCTCCCTGATAGTCCAAAATTGGCAACTTCCACCTTAACTCAGCGGATTTTCCTTTTCCTTTCTCCTCCTTTCCTCACTTTTATTGCACTTGTCCATGATCTGTTCACTGTTCTGATTTCTGATCTTATGGTTGTGACACATTGCAGACACTGTGTAGTTTAAGTGTGGTCTATTGGGGGAGATTCTGAGTTTTCTTTTTAAGTTTATGTTTTCTTTGTTAAATTTTTTGTTTTCTAACTAGGTTTTCTTGTGTCTTGTGTACAGTTTTACCTGTTTCTCTTGGTTTCTGGACTTTGTTTAGGTTGTAGACTTGTCTTGTCTTTCACTTCATTGATACTTTGATTGGGTTGAAATCCTTGCTTTTCTTTGATTGAAAGATGATCATGATGTTTGAGAAGGTGATTGATTGTGACAAAAATGCCCTGTGTGAGAATTTGAGCCACTTGATATTCTTTCTTGTGTGTGATATGTCTCTTGATTGCTTGCACATATGCCTTGGCTTGACTCTTTTTTATGATTCTTGATTGAAATGCATGTTTGGAAGTGATAAAGGCAGTTTTGTTCTTGAACCTCTCTAGCCAAATAAGCCTACCTTGTTTTAATCCCTTGATAACCCCTTTTGACCTATATTTTCCCCATTTCTTTGTTTTAAAGCTCATACACTAGTCCTATGTGAAAAACCATGTTTACTTGAACCTTAGGGAATTTTGGAGCTTTATGTTTTGGGAACAAGTGTGGTCTTCTTGGGGATTCATATGAATTGGCTAGTTGGTTCCTCTTCTTGTTTTGTTTTTATAAATATTTTGTTTGTCTTGTCTCTTACAGTTGTGTCCTAAATAGAGAGAAAAGAAAAAGAGACAAGATGAGAAAAGAAAAAAAATAGAGAACAATGAGAAAAAAATAAAAAAATTATGAATAATGGAGTCAAGAAGAGGATTGTGTGTGATTTGACTGTGTTTACACTTGTTCCCCATTGTGCCTCTATTTCATTTAGTTTATAGCTTCTCATCCATATTATATCCTCCCTTGTCCTTGGCCCCATTACACCCATAAAAGACCTTTTGATTTGAACATGCATATGTTTTGAGTGTTGATATTAGAGGCTTGTCAAGTCTGTTTGTGTTTGGTTTCTTGAGTGCATTGAGTTGACATTGATATCCTAAACACATTAGAGAAACACTGATGGTGCATCTGTGAGGTTTTGTTGCTTTTGGTTCACCTCTTGAGCTGATTGATCATTTTGCCATACTTGGAATTGCTTGAATTATTTCATGAGTATCTGCTTTCTCTGATTCATTCTGTGTTGGATATTGTCTACTGCTTTTCTTTGTCTAGATTTCTTGAGGACTGTGTCATTCTGTGTTTTATGTGTGCTAAGTTTGTGTTGTACCCCTGATATCCTCTGAACTATTCCTTGATTTGTGTCTTGATTTTGCCCAGAAGTGCAAAAGACTAAAAAAAATAATTTTTTTTATCTAATAAATGAAATGCAATTTCATTTACAGAACAACTAAATGGAAACACGCGTGAACAGTAGTAGCAGGAATTCAACATGTAGAATATAGAAACAACTCTCCGTTCAAAGCTTGAATACAATATATAAAATAAAAACTTCTTGGAACAGGATGTCACAGCCATGTACACAAGCTAAATCAACTCACGATATGTTTCTCTCAAAGCCAAAATAAATGCACCGCAAGAAAACCTTTTAAATGAACAATGAATGACCTCCTAAAATTCTATCACAAACCGACACGTGCGACACACTTTTTTTCTAAATCAAATCAGCTTCTCCTCATCCCAGGACATCACAAACTTCTTCTAAAATTAAATTAAAATGAATTGCCGCATCACCAAAAGAAAGGAAAATGATAACTCCTGCACCGCTTGTACCAGAAACAAAATTCAATGCTACTGGACATCCCCCTCCATGTTTCTTGCTCTTCTTGAAGTAATATGTTGTGTTTAAATTCCTCCTTTCTGTGGCGGCTCTTTCCTTTATATATGATGTCCAACCCTCTTGGACGTAACCCACTAGTGCAAAAACGCTGTTTAACGTCACACGTTAGACGTCGGTTAAGGATAAGAGCGACGTATATTGATAACCGGTGACATTTCCATAAAGAAGTTGGCAATATAGGGTCCGTTAGGTAGATTTCCGACGTCTATAGAATTTTAGACGTCACCCCTTCCAACCTGACATCTACATTTCTGACCGTTAGGTGAAAAGTCATTTCATTTCACCTTATAGACGTTGGTTCCTTAGGGGCCCTAACGTCTATACGGCGGAAATTAATGCTGCTCACCTACCTATTAAACATATAGACGTCGGGCTCCTGCAAACTGACGCCTATATGTTTGCCAGGCAGGTGAATAGTCACTCTTTCCAGCCTTATAGACGATGAATCCCGCCACATTGACGGGGCCCCGACGTCTATATGCCAGAAATTAATGCTACTCACCAACCTGTCAGACATATAGACGTCGGATCCTGTCACATTGACGTCTATATACAATTGTAGACGTCAGTTGCCTCAGGTACCGACATCTATAGTCCTATCAGGTATGTGAAAAGTCATTCGTTTCCGCCCACTAGACGTCTCGTCCCGCCAAGCCGACGTCTATATACAACAAAAATATTAATTTTTAAATCGAATGGACGTCATATTATTCAGGCGTCTGACGTATTTGCTATTTTAAACGTCCGTTCTGTGTACAACAAACGTCTAATTTCTTGTTCAATAACACTGTGAACTAGTAAGTTTGCGAACCAACACTTTGATCGTCTTTGCCTTTTCTCTCCGCTGCTCTGCTGATGAGTCCATACTTTCTTGACTTCACTTATCTTATTGTACCGGATTTAATCAAGGAATTGTGCTTGATTGTCCAGTATTTTTCCATTATTCCTAATTGTGCTTAATTTGATCAGAAATTCTTATTTTAATTAATTTGAATTATCTGAGACTAATTATTTACATTATTAATTGTAGAAAAATTATTGGTCAATATTTTGGGATTAAAAGAGAAATGCGCACAAAGTTATTGTTCATTATAGAATTTTAGAAGACAATTTATTTTCTTTGAAGAAGAACTTCCACCAAGGCTTGGAGCAATTTGAAGCGGGTTCAGTTAGAAATGGGCTTTCACGGCCTGCAAGGAAAGAAAGGAACAAGGCATGCTCAAGGCCTGCACGTCCACGACCCAGCAAATAAAAAAAGAGCAAACGGCAGCTTGGTGAGATGCATATCACGGACTCAATTGAAATGGAGAGCAGCTTGGGAGCTGCTTGAATAAAAGCAAACGTCCAGCAACATCTTCATGGTCCAGCAAGCTTGGAGACACGGGCTGCATTCAACATGGTGCAGCTTCCACATCTGTCACACGTTGCACTCATTCTGCTTTGGTGAAAAGATAGCATCCACGGCCCATGCAGTAGAAGGCTTCACAAGGACAGCAGCTTAGGATGTCCAGCAGAGAAGAGAAAGCCCACGGTCCAGCTATACACGATCCAGCAAACCACGAACAAGCTTCAACAATCCAATAGCTTGGGAGGTGTGTCCAGCAAAGCAAAGTAGAATCTGCACGTCCATCTAAAGTCCAGCAAGCACCACACGAAGATGGCTGGATTTGGAGAGAGCTGCAGCAAAATGCATTTGGGCTAAAAGAAAAAAATGAGCAGCATGTCAGCGGATTGGAAACAACTTGCTTGATTCACTTGAGCTTAGGAGGTGCAGCAGCAACTTTAGGCCCAACTTTGCAGGTCCAACTTCCACATCCAGCAGCGGGGAATAGGTTATTCATATTTTCAATGTTTTTTTTTAGTTTAATAGTTGCATTTTAATAGGTTAATTGATTTTGCTGATGTACTCCTGCCTTCAATTGATTCAGCTTTGCATTGAAGTTCTTTTATTTTCCTTTTGATTCCAGCACACGTCACGGACAAAATTTACATCCAGCAGAGAATTGATTTCTATCATCTTTATTTGCTTTTAAAATGAAAGAATAGGAGGCACTGTTTTGTCTTTTTATCACAATATCATTTTATTTCATTTAGCACACCTGCAAGCGCTGATTCATCATGCTAATTTCCTTTCATTTATTTTCTTTTAGCAAGCAAACTATGACACATTGGGAGACGTATTTTACTTTTCATTTGATTGCTAGATGCGCACGCTGTTATGGTTCAACACTGTATTAGATGTTTCTCTTGATTCAAGCTCACGGTCACAGCAGCTTTCTTTTATTACAGTCATTTTTCTTGCTTTTAGAAAATAGGATGCGCTGAATTCATTTTAGGAGAGCTCCACAAGCTTACTTGCTTTTTAATTTATCACACATTTTGAGCATTTAATTTTATTTTCAAGCTGCATTGTGCATTTAATGTTTTAGCTTAAGTATTGCATTTAAAATTCACACCACATGTTTCTTTCTTATCCGCTGCAATTTAATTAGTTTACACATTTTGCTTTATGACCGTTCAGTTTACTGTTTTCATTCACTATGTTGTCTATTATGTTCGGTTTATTGTTTCCATTCAGCATGATGTCTATTTTGTTTGATTGTGTTAATTTAATTGTGATGTTAGCTTAAGTTAGTTGGTTGGTCGTTAGCGATATTACATTGTTTCCTTGAGATTTCTTGGACTGTACTTGTGTTTATTCTACTCTGGCTGATATTCTGTGAAATCTGACTATGTTCTTGCAATGGGTATACGCTTAGTTGCCCAATTGGTGACTGCATCTTCGCTTAGTTGATCGATCTGTATAGAACACATTGGATGGAATAGGTGTATTGCGTTCGCTTAGTACGCGATTATGATAGCATGATTAACCTTCACTTAGTCGGTTAGTTATGCTGGATTAGAGGTTAAAGTAGTTTATTCATGAGACCTCTGCAATTTAATTGCTATACTGCTGCTCTGATTTAGCACAATATTTAATCTGTTGTGTGCTTGCGATTAGGTATACGCTTAGTTGCCTACTCAATGTTTAATCTTCACTTAGTTGATTAGACTGTATGGTGCATGACTGATTAGATTTGTGCATTGCATTCACTTAGTTTTCAATTTTGAAGACCGAATTAGTCTTCGCTTAGTTGGGTGATTCATGTAAAATTTGGATTAGGGTAGTGTGTACTTGTCGTTAATCTATGATTGGAAACATAGTAATTGAGTTAATGACCAACCCTTTTTATTCTATATTTGATTCTGTTTTACATTTCTGTTTACATTTATGTTTACATTTCTGTTTACATTTATGTTTGCATTTCTGTTTGCATCCGTGTTTTAATTTAACTCATCCGCATTAACAAAACCTTTCACCAACCCCCCACTTCATGTTTGACCTGATTCTCGAACCATAGTTTGGTCCTTGAGAGACTGCATTCTTTATGCAAATTACATTTGTATGGGGTGCAACACCCATCATCTGCTTTTCCAAGTAAGTTTCCTCTCCTTTTAACTATTTAAAGTTGTTTTTACTCCGATTAAAGTAATCTTTGATGTATTATCTTTCATTTGAACCGATCAAAATGACTTTTTCGTTGTGTTTTGTTTCCTCGCAAGGAAAACTTGCGTTTTTTGGATTTCTAACGGTATTTCAATCCAAGGAAAAACTTGGTTTGTTGCCTATGTCCATTCTGATCGCGAACGAGAAAGTATACGGTATTCTCACCGTATTCTTTTTCATTGGCAGTCGGAATGGACCTAGGCAATGACCCAAGTTCGTCTTAGAGTTGAAATGCCATGAGAAGTCCAAAAGACGCAACTTTTTCTTACGAAGAAACTAGCAAAGGAAGGAGGTGCTACTACGCTACCCCAAGACACGACAAAAACCACAACAAAACACAATGATCACTTCATAGACGTCGGTTAATGTACAAACCGACGTCGATGATGTCCCAAAGACGTCGGTTAATGCAATGTTTGACAGTTTTATAGACGTCCGAGGTTGTACAGACCGACGTCTAAGGTAAGATTAGACGTCGGTTAGCGCGTTGTCGGATGTCTTTGTAGACGTCGGGCTATTGAACCGAACCGACATCTATATCAACGTCGCACCTGCCAAAAACCGACGTCCCTTTAACGTCACCCATATAGACGTCGGTTTTGTTGCTGACGTTAAAAGCCCAAAATAACTGACGTCTAAAGCCCTTTCTGCACTAGTGACCCTTCCAGCTCCAGTCTAAGTGAATGAATATGGGTACTTTCCTCATGAATCCAACAACATCTTTTCTCTAAAGCCCGAAATGAATGTGGTGGGGACTTCATCCCCTGATGAATGAGGTGGCTCAGCCATATATCTGCCACAATAAATAAGATGAAAGATTAATAAAACACTTATAAAATAACATATTTTATTTAACAAAAGCCATAAAAATTAAACAAACATGAAATTCATACATAATTATATGGATTGGTCATATGTATATTCCCTCATTGTGATCTTCCCGAATTGCTTGTATATCATCAATTAGAGGGTCGTCATCCAAATTTATTGTCGTTTTAAAAGGATGGTTGTCAGCAATATGAAGATTACTTAGATTCTCTTCTTTATCTTCAATTTGTCTTTTTCCTTGAAGAGCAACATACCAATGGTCAGACGCATGATCTTTGACATAAAAAACCTGACCTACTTGATATGCCATGATAAACGGTTCATCTTCATAACCAACCTTTCGAAAATCAACAAGTGTCATACCAGATTCATCTATTTTGACAACACTCTTATTGTCGACCCACTTACATTTGAAGAGTGCAACGAAATATTTTGTGTAATCAACCTCCCATATCTCTTCAATTTTACCATAATATCTCATGGATCAAAATACAGGATTTTGATCTTTGGATGTGGAAAATTGTAGCGACTCAGCTTCTAGATTGACGCCACTATTTTGTACTGTGCTTTTATCATCCAAAGTCTTTGTATAGAATGTGCAATTATTAATTTCATAGCCTGTACAACATACAACATCAAACTTCAAACCATTTGCTAGCCACAACAAAGTTTCAGAAGATCGTGATTCTTTCAAAACTTCAGATTTGAACCAGGACAAGAATGTTCTGTTATGCTCCATCAACTGTCATTTCTCTGATTGTCTTGGATACTTGTCCTTTACAACGGCTTTGTGTGTTTCCAAAAATGGGATCACTTTGTTGAGATTGTTGACAACACAATATCTATATCACTCTGGTTTTTTATGATGACAACACATTTTTAATAACACATGTATTGTAATGTGTTACATGTTCCAATCTTTAATATTGATTGTTATCTTCATGAACATGTTTGTGTGAAATCTGATATATGAATGCATATTCACTATTCTGATATATGTGACATCTGTTGTGATTGCATTACATATGTTTTTGAAAAGGAAAACCATGTGCACTTTTAAGAACTTACATTGTGCGGCATAAGTGCAAGCTGTAAGTCGACTTCATTATGGGGGAAGTCGAATTAAGCTCGTAACTATGCACAGATTTTCAAATACAGTGTTATGTGAGATTTTGTATTGAAGAGAATTTCAAAATGATATGTTGTGTCGAAGTCGACTATGTGCGCCAGACATTCGATTATATTAGTTGTTTGATGTGAAATTCTATTGTGCTCATGAATAGTAACAACTATATTTTTAAAAGTTAGTTGAGCATTGAATGAAAGTCAACTGTAATTAATGCAAAATTAATTTGTTTAACTGAACTGCTACTAATTTGACTTATTTGTTATAACTGTCAAGGACAGTCGACTATATTATAACATATTTGACTACAGGACCGTCTGATTTATAGAAATCTATAAATAGACGAGACTTGAGTTGTTTCAGAGAACTTTTGAAAATCTAACATTTTCATATTTTGTTGCAGATTATTTCTCCGTGATTTATAGCTCCAAGAACTCATCAAGAAGATGATTTTTATCATTCTTTGAAGAGTTTTTGAAGGAGATTGATACTGCGCTTACTACTTGATCAAAATCTGCACAATTAAGGTGTTCTCTGGTTGATCAAGATTCGTGTTTGCATTTCGTGGTGATTGCTGTTGTACCTGTTGTGACTACAGGGGTTGGACTTGTGGAGTCTGGTACACTTTGAGGATTGTTCAAAGTGGGTTGCAGATTACAAGAGGGAATATCTTGCTGCAAGTCTTGCTGTGTGGTTTGCCTATATTTTGGTTAGAGGGTTAGAGAGGTGTTTTATATTTTTGACATGGAGGTCTCTATAAAAGCCTTGTTGTAAAAACCTTGACCACTATAGTGCATTTGCTTCCTAGTATTGGAAGGACATTGGATGTAGGCATTGAGGCCGAACCAGTATAAAAACTTGATTTTGAATTCTCTATCCCTACTCTTTTACATTCAGTCGACTTTACATTTCATGTAGTCAACTTTGATTTTCCGTTGCACTTAAATTTCTATTACTTGCAATTCAAGAATGCTTGTAAAGTTTTGTGCTTTGTGTAAAAGATTTCGAAAAGACTCTTATTTTGAAAACTCACCAATTCACCCCCCCTCTTGGTGTTAAAATGAAGCCTACCTATTTTCCAACACACTTCGTCTGTGTTGTTTAATATGTACAGATGTGCTTGCATCAATTCTTCACGACTTTTTGTCACCACATTCACACCTCGGATGCTTTTACTTGTAGAACATCTATTCAACCATGATGTCCGAGGGACTCCTATCGGATTTGCTTTAGTCATATAATTAGAATAAAACTTGATACTTTTCAGCAATATATCTTTCAATCATTGAACCTTCTGAATGATATTGAATTTTGACGTACCCTTTCCAAATCTTCATATAACGCTCAATAGGGTACATCCATCTTAAGTATATTGGTCCACACAACTTTATTTCTCTAACCAAATGAACAAGTAAATACACTAAGATGTCAAAAAAGGATGGAGGGAAAAACATTTCTAGCTGACACAAGATGATGATAATTTCACTTTGAAGTTCATCTAACTTTGTAGGATCGATGACTTTACTACAAATTGACGAGAAAAATGAGCACAATCGAGTTATGGTTTGCCTAACCTTTTTGGGAAAAATTCCACGAATTGCCACCGATAAATATTATTGCATTAAGACGTGGCAATCGTGAGACTTGAGTCCAACAAGCTTTAAGTCAGGCATTGACACTAAGCTCTTGATATTTTAAGAGTATCCTTGTGGTACATTGATACTCTTTAAACAAAGACAAAAACTTATCTTCTATTGTCTGGACATTGTGTAACATGTAGGAGGCAAATAAGTACATTTACCTATCTCTCCAGGTGTCAACTCTTCTCGGATCTTCATGTCAACCAAATTCAAACGCGCAGTCACTCCATCTTTTGTTTTTCCCTGGATTTTTAGTAGTGTACAAATCAAGCTATCACAAACATTCTTCTCTACATGCATAACATCTATGCAATGTCTAACATCTAACTTTGACCAATATGGAAGATCAAAGAATATTGATTTCTTCTTCCAAGGGGTTGTGACAGATGACTTCTTGGACGTTTTCCCAAATACATGATGTACTCTATTAACTTTTTCAAGAACTTCAAGTCCACTAAGTGGAATGTGTGCATTGTCTTTCTCTTGTTCTCCATTGAATACATTCTTTAACCTTCGATATGGATGATTAGATTATAAAAATCGTCGATGACGCATATACATTGTCTTCCTTCCATGTTTTAATTGATGGGCTGAAGTGTTTTCTTCACATATAGAGCATGCAAGTACCACAGAAGCAAAATACAATTGATCGTCCTACCCCCTATCCCTAGGTGGTATTGCTTAATCAAGGAATTCCCTATCAGTTCATGACTTCCCCAGCGTCCAAGCCCAAACAGATCATAAAAATAACAGAAAATAGGTCCAAGCCCACGTCCGCAGCGCTCAGCGCTCAAAAACGGTGCTCAGCGGTTTGCCTCATAATCGCAGGACCACTCAACGGTCCCCCAGGCGAAAAACAGTGAAAACCAGGCAAAACTGGTGCTTAGCACCACCGCTCAATGCCCAAAACCACCGCTCAACGCTCTGGTCAACTTTTCTGGTTGACTGGTTGACTTTTCTGAACTGCAACCCTTTGATACTTCAACCTTTCTTTCAATTCATTCCAAAAACCTACAAAATCAAGGGAATTTAATGATAAAATCATAAAACATGTCCTCAACTCATTTATTCACAAAACTAAAGAAAAATCATGATTCCAAACAAGTTTCTAAGTTAACAAGGGTGCGTTTGATTTCAAAATTAAGTATGAAAATAATGGTTTTTCAACCGTTATCAGTAAGAAAGAGAGAATCTTAAAACAAAGAATTAAAACTAACAAATCCTAAAGAAACTTCTATTTACATGCTAAAACCGAATCTAAGAAAAATGAAAAACACCTATGGAAATTTTTAAATGGAGACTAAAACAGAAGGTGAAACAAGAAGCAAAATAAACGAAGAAAAAGAAAAACTAAAACAGAAACTATGAACCAAATAAAATCTAAACTATCCTAGAAAACAACCAAAATGAATCCTAAAAGCAGCAAAACAACTAGGTTTTTACAAACAAGAATTAAGTATTTACAGATTAGGACTACAATAGCTATCTACACTAGGTATTTATGAACTCCTAGACACAAAACCAAAGCAAAATTTATCCTAATTGTTACTAAAAGAAATACTAAACAGGGTTATATTTACATCAAAACAAAAAAAATTTAAACCACTACCTTCCCACCCCCATACTTAAGGGGCACATTGCCCTCAATGTGTGAGTGGGTAAGGTTTCTAAACAGCACAAACATATTTACAGATCAATCAGGACATAATTATGCAAAACTGAATTGAAAAGTATTAAAATTGAACAAGACAATGTATATAACAAGAGCAAGAAAACAGAACTCAAAAGAACACTACATATACAAGAACATAGCTAGAAAAAGAAAACTAAAACTATAAAGCTACAATGAAAAGAAAATTTATTCAAATAGGCCTCAAGTCAAAATTTATCTTTTTAATTTTTATATAGAACAACATATTTACTATCATATTATTAACTACGCTATTTAAAACTATGCACATTGCTCTAAAAGACCTATAACTACTATTTAAAAGAAAGGGAAAGAAGGATCTTATTGGTTTTTCTCTATTCTGCTCATCTCCTCTTGTAGAGTTTCCATCATTGTTTTCATGGCTTCCTTGCCTTCCTCCTTTCTAGCTCTTTGCTGCAGCAACATCAGCTTTCCATCAAAGGTTGACAGCTGCTTCTGCACTTTCCAAGCACCTTGTTGCATCATCCAGCACTCCTCATGCCTTTGCTGTTGATTCTGCAAATTCCAGGCTCTTTGAGCATCATTTATACCTTCTCTTGCATCCATCACCACTTCCTTTGTGTCGGCAACTTCCTTTGGATAAGTGACCATATTAGTCATGTCAGCTGCAACAGCAAAATCAAAGTCAATGTTCATCAGTGAATCATCAAACATTTTAGCTTTGTTAAAAGTGAAATCAAAATCATTTTCATGAAGAACCAATGCATCAAAGGTGGGACAGATATTATCAGTGCAAACAGTAGGAGTATGGATACGTTCAATCTCAAATGGTGCTCTAAGAACCTTAGAATCAATAAGTGCAACAGTGTCATCAACATGCTCTACATGATCTATGCACAGATAATCAAGTGCATTAAACAATATAGGGAACTTAGATAAAGCAACTGGAATTTTAAGGTTAGAACACACCTTTGTTGACTCATTTAAAATGTCCTTACCAACAAGAGCAGAATCAATTGAGTCAATGCATGGCACAATGTTATCATCAAGACAATGATTAAGCTTAGTGCACACATCATAAACAACATCAGGTATATCAATGTGTTCTACAACAAACATTTCATCCCTAATCTCAAAATAACCAGGTATGACAACAAGACTATTAGGCAAGGGTTTCTCAGATCCAACATGCATAAAATTATCAAAGCTATTCTGCACCTCACCTAAACCATTAAGAAGCTCAAGTTTAGAATTAACCTGTATTGGCTCCTTAAAAATAACCTCACCAGTCTCCACCAAGTCAGCAACAGAATGAACACCTACTATGAAGCTATTATCAATTGGAATGATGTCAATATCAACACATAACTCTGAAACAACATAAGGTATGTCAATATATTCAATGGAAAATGCTGAATCTACATTGTGAGTGTGTGCAGACATCCAAACAGCAGTATCAAGATCCAAGACAGGCTTTATTGGCTCAACTTTCAACATATCAAAAGCATTAAAATCAATTTGAATCTCAAGGTAGTCCACTGGAATATCAAGTTCAGAATATACCTGCAATATTTGCTTACCAACTACCTCATCTGAGTCATTCCTAGCCAATTGTGTTGCCACCTTCCATATGTAAGCCATATTGTCTAAAGAGTATGCTTCTTGCTGCACTGATTCATGAAATTGGGTCTGCCAAGGCTGACCTGCATCTTGGTAGCACTATGGTGCAGAGTTTGCAGTGGTTGAAGGAGTTAAGCTTTTGAAATTGTGACTCTCAATGAAAGCAGATGCCTCCAATGATGTTTCTTTACTTGTTGCATCATTTTCCTCTTCAACTTTCCATGTGAGCTTGTTAATAGCAGACACTAGTTCAGACACTTGATTGGTCATCCCTTGGAATTCAGCTGTGGTCATCCATTGGAACTCAGCTGCTACAGTCCCTTGCTTCTGATCACAAAATTGATCTAGCCATGGTTGCACTGATTGGAATTCATCTAGCTCTGGTTCAGCATACTGGTGCCAATGTGAATGTGGCTGCCATGGTTGTTCTGACTGGAAATTCTCTTATTCTGGTTCAGCATATTGGTCCCAGTATAAGTATGGTAGCTACTGCTGCATAGGCCAGGATCGCTGCTCACCATATGGTTGAAAATAAGGTGGTGGTTGCTGCAAAGAATGCTCACTAAAAGGCTCACAAAACAGGTTAAATTGTGGTGGTTGAGCATTATAAGGGAAAAAGTGATTACCATGTGCAGAGAATGATGCATGCTTAGTAAATGCACACTAGAAGAACACCAAACAGACCCTTAGGACCTCTATTGCAAAACTTAGGCTAAGATATATGAAAGAAAAGAAAAATTGTACAAACTATATAGATTCAAAGACTAAACATATACTTCTAAACTTAATTCGCCGAGTCCCTGTGATGGGCTGTCACAACCCACACAAATTTGATTGCATATAAGAAATGCAGCATAGCTAGGAAGTGGTTCAAGAATCGAGTCTAACACGAGGGAGGGTTTTGAAATCGTTTTGGGGAATCACAGATGAAAACATAATTTAATTACGACAGATACAGAAATTTAACGACGAAAATGCAAACAGTACTGTAAAAAATACGGGATCAACACGGAATGAAAACAGTCAGTCATTAACCTAATCACAATGTTCCCATCACTGATTATCAAAATACAGTTGCTACTCGAACCTCTAATCCAACAGAGTTAACCGACTAAGCGACGGTTAAATCTGTCTTCATAACTGCGAACTAAGTGAACGCAGTGTTAATATCAACTCTGATTTACACCATACAGTTCCATCAACTAAGCGAAGATGTCACACCAACTGGGCAACTAAGCGTATACCCAATTGCAGGTGCAAATACAAAATTAATATTAACCAAGTCAGAGTTGCCACACAGTCACAGTTCAGAAACCTCAGGGAAACTTTGCAATATGGCTAATGACCGACTAAATTAAATTAAGCTACCATGGAAATTAAATTAAAACTACTAAACAAATTAGACAACATTTAAACATCAAACACTTCTACCAATTAATTAGCAAACACAGTTAAAAATAAGAGAGTTATAACGGTGGAAATACCGTTATTTTTATACGTAATTTTGATACTAAAAACATCCTTTATGACTTAGAAACTAGCTTGAAATCATGTTTTTGCTTAAGTTGTGAGAATAAGAGAGTTAAAGGTGGTATTATTTGTTTTATGCTTAGTTTTCCTTGTTATGACAGGAATTAAAGTGATTTGGAAGGAGAAGTTGAAGTAGCAAGGAGTTGGAGTCAGGAAAAGCTGGAAAAGTAGCACATAAAAGAATCGCAAATGGCGCTGAGCATCATTTTGGGGTGCTGAGCGCCAATTCTTCTTGTCTCGAGCCTGAGCGCCACCGCTGAGCGCCATTCAAGTGCCGCAACCACCGCTGGGCGCCAATTTGGGGTGCTAAGCACCGTCGACATGGGCTTGGGCCTGTTTTCTGTGTTTTTCTCGAGCTATTTAATGATTTGGACGACCTAGATAGGTATCTTTTGAAAGAATGAGGTAACAAAACACTCCTTTCACCCCCTCGGAGGAGGATTTTGGATGCGGAAGCTCCGATCTTCAACTTTTAGGGTTTTATCTTTCATTCTTTTCCATATTTCATCTAGTTTCACCATGTCTATGGTGAACTAAACCTCCATTGTTGTTGGGGAAACAATTTAATCCTTTGAACCTCTCATGTATTGAATTGATTTACATTATAAATTCTTTACTTCATTAATTGTTAGGGTTTTTCCTGTACACTCTATGCATGCTTTGTTTAACTCATGCAATTAGATGATTGTTGATTTTGTCGATTTGGACACATATAGGGAAATTTAGAACTGGGGAAATTCTTCCAAAAGCATTATTACCTAAACATAGGGATAGGAGGTTTGGTTGCCTTTAAGCTTCTATGCGAATGTAATGCAGAATTAATTGCTAGGGATACAAGACATTGTGAACTAGTAACTAAGGATAGGCTATCTTCACCGAGACATCGGGTTTAGGGTAAATTAGAAAGTGGCATTAACATTAATGTTGTGATTGTTGATAAGGGAAGCACTGTTTTAGCTAAACCTTAATCTCACAGTATTTTGGTTTTTGATGATGACAACACATTATTAATAACACATGTATTGTTATGTGTTACATGTTTAATTCTTCATTGTGAATGAAATCTTGAAGAACATGTTTGTGTTGATTTTCGTATATGTATGCATATTCACTGATTTTCTGCATGTCATATCATTTATGATTGCATAACATATGTTTCAGAAAAGAAAACCACATTCACTTTGTTGAACTTATATTGTGTGGCAAAACTGCAAGTTTTAAGTCGAGTTCATTATGAAGAAAGTCGAATAAAACTCGTGACTTTGCACGGATTTTCTAAAATAGTGTTGTGAGTTATTTTGCATTGAAAAGATTTTCAAAACTGTTTTGAAGTGTTTATGCCAACTGCATGCGCAGGAAATTCGACTTAGTTAGTTAATGTTTTGAATAACTGTTAATGCTTGTGAACTATAACGACTATATTTCAATTATGTGTTCAAGCATTAAATGCAAGTCAAATGAATTAAATGCATAATCAATTTGGTTGGTTTGACTACTGCTAACTGATTTAACTGTTATAATTGTCTGGTGACAGTCGACTATATTAGTGGCAAAGTCGACTACAAGAGCGTCTGTTCTATCGAAAACTATAAATAGACGTGATTCTGTAATTCACAGAAAATTTGGTTGTTCTAACAATTTCATTTTTTGTTTCAGATTGTGATCTTTGTGAAAACGCTCCAAGAACTCATCAAGAAGACGAAGGAGATCTTTCTTTGAAGAGTTTCTTTAAGAGGAAGAAACATGCACTTACTGTTTGATCAAATTCTGCACTGCTGGTGTTCATCATATTGATCAAGACTTTTATCAATCTATTGAAGATTGGACTGCCCTGTTGGGATTACAGGAAGAGAACTTGTGGAGTTCTGTACACTTTGAGGATTGTTCAAAGTGGGTTGAAGATTGTAGAAGAGGGGATATCTTGTTGCTGATCTTTGTGTTGCTGCCTATACTTTTAGTTAGAGGATTAGAGAGATTGTCAATACTTTTGACGTGGAGGTCTCTACAGAAATCTTGGGTAAAAACCTTGACTAATATAGTGCATTGGCTTCCTAGTTGTGGAAGGACATTGGATGTAGGCATTGAGGCCGAACCAATATAAAAACTCTGTGGTTGCTTTCTCTTTCCCTAACTCTTTATTTTAAGTCGACTTTACATTTTGCACAGTCAACTTTATTTTCCGCTGCACTTAAACTTCTTATTCCTTGCGATTCAAGAAAACTTTGAAAGGTTTATACTTTGCCAAAAAGATTTGAAAAAGACTCTGATTTTTTAACCTCACAAATTCACCCCCCGATTGATGTTGAAACTGAGCCATCCTATTTCCAACAATTAATGAAGAAGATGAATTCATAAATACATGAGAGTGGATAGGATAAGTCGAAACCCCCAACAACATACTCATCTCATAATTTACAACCATTCACGTGTGCATTCTTATTGTCAATTGAACAAACACTTGCATTCATGTTTATTTTCTGCATTATAAACACCATGATTTTTATTCTCAAGTCTTAAATAATTAACAAATCACATGACTGTTTAGGCCGTGAGTCTCTAGGGAAAACGATACTTGGTCTTACCATTTATAATATTTGATACGATTTGGTACACTTATCAGAGTCTTTACATTGTCGTGGTCGATTAGGTACTTCCTGATTGTCAAAGAGATAACTCAGGAATTAGATCTCTTAGAAAGAAGCTAGAGAACTCCAAAAAAGTGGTTTCTAGAGAGATAGTAGATTTTAAAATAATGAAACTCGTTTATAACAAAAATATTTATAAATAAACCATTTAACATTAAAATAACCGAATCTCACTATTTTTAAACTACTACCACTTCTAAAATATTATTTTCTGGAGTTTCACAATTATTATCTTTTTTTTATAATTCTCTCATGCTTTTTTTTTTCAGATTCTTTATTAATTTTCTTTCTATAATGTGATTTTTTTAGTCTTCAAAATACATATACCGATATTATTCATATGTTAAAAGAAGTTTAATATGTTTTAAAACATAAAAATGAATATAAAAAAAATTAAAAATAGAATAAACAAGGTCCAAAAGTCGTAGAAAATTAAAAAAATGATATATTTCAGCACCACCAAACTGTTATTTAAACCTTCCCAACATCCCCTACACAAAAACTTTGCTATTGATGAAGTCTAAAAGGCTCTCAGTAACTACCGCCATAGCACCTGAAGCTACTCCTTACCTATGTTACATCACATTGGCCTTCTACTTCTAGTCATTTTTAAAAGCAAACCATAGGGTATGACCTACTTCTAGCTTCTTGTCTAATATGATAACCCTTTTCTTTCCTTTTAGGAGATTAGACACTTTTGTAGTTTGGGTTCTCATGGAGAACTAGGTTTTTTTTTTTTTTTTTTTTTTTTTTTTTTTTTTTTTACATAAAGAGGAGTTATATATCGTTACACCAATAAATCACTTGAAGAATCAATGTATTATTATTAGATTCATTATAATATGCATGTATGCTTCTTTGTAACCGTTTTTTTAAAAGAAGAACATTGTTTACAAATTAGAATTAATTTATGTACAAATTAAATATGAATTAACTTTGAAAATTCTCTATCCAAACAACCTATAACACAAACTAGCTATATTTATTGGTAGTTTTTTTTTTTCACAAAAACAAAATATATAAATAGAAATGCCATGAAGATGCCAGAATCTTTAGCAACAATTTATATATAATCTTATTAGTTACATTATGTTCAGAAGATAAATCTAAATATGAATTTGTATCAATTTATATTTTATAAATTTATTTTATCTTTGATATTAACGTGAGACCATCAACATATTTTATATATTGAAAGATATATATCTCCAAGTGTAAAATCATATATTATTGATGGCCCGATAACAAATAATAAGTTAGATTTAACAAATTTTATTATGATGAATTTTGGATGACTTTGATACAATTTAAAAATAAACTTTAAATTTAACTTCAATTTTACCAAATTAACTTGTAAATAAAATTTGTTTGTATTTATAAAATATAAATGAGATTTATATCTATTTATAAAATGTAAATTCACCTTATGTTTAGTTGTAAGATTTTCAACATTTTTTTACGTTCCAATCATCTTAAGTTAATTAATCAATTTATAAAATATGAAGATAGAATAAAAGTAATAATTCAACTTTGAAGAGCATTGGTTCAAAATTAAATTTCTGAATATTTTTTGAGGTTTGGAGAAAATGATTTTGACCATAAATGTTTTAGAATCATTTATATGACACTAGTAGTGAGGGGGTGGATCTACATTTATAGGGTGTGGGGATAACTCCCCCACAAGCTTTTTCAACTTTTCTTTTTATCATTTTGGTCCTGCGTTGTGATACCATTTCTCATATTAATAAAGAAGCAACTAATTATAGCTTTCACGTTTTCAAGTAAAGTTGAAGTGATTTTTATTTTTCCATACGAAAGATTGATCACCCTTCTATGTTCCGAGACTGATTCTAGAGGCTTTATTATAATGCTAAAATGCAGCCACGATTCGTGTTTTACCAATTTTGGTTTTCTTTTCTTTCATTTTGACACATTTATTTTCCTTCAAAAAAATGAGAGAAAAGTTTACTATAGGAAAATTGTAATAGTTAGACCCGAAAGTATGAGTAATTTTGAAGTTTGCGAGCTAATCCGTATAAATTAGAAATAAAAAAAATAATTTAGAAAGCTTTTTAAAATTTTGTTAATCCTAATTTTGAATATCTTATCAAATATATTATGAAAAAGAAAATATTAAAGTGAATTAGGAAATATGTTATGTCTCTTGGGTTGAAGATGTTTGAGAAGTAGGTTAAGGTGAGTGTTGTTAATTAACTTTGCTTCTTTTTTATTGGTTGACTCCTTTTCTGAGTGTGACACCATCGAAGCTGTTGCAATCCACAAAGACAATAAATACAAAAAGAGAAAGGGAGAGCAGAAGAAGAAAAACAAAAGAAACGAGTTGGAAAAAAACAAATCCAAATTGTTCATTTAAAAAAAAAAAAAAAGATTTAATAGCATAGCCTCTGACGTCCCAATTATATAGAAGAGGAATATATAAATAAGACGTCATCATGCATAATATTGGAAAGCAGTCAAGAGTAATTAGGATTACAGTCCTCCTTAATCCGTACAGGAATTTAGAATTGGAGTATCATAGTCCTCCTATAAAATGCTAGGAATTTAAAACTTGAAATATAACAAGAGTCTTCAAAATAACTTGAGTTCAAATGGCATAAAGCCTAGAGAACTAAGCTGCAGCATCTCTATTTCCTTCCAACGCTGTCTCCAAGGAAACCTCATTCTCCTCTGCTCACATCCAAGTGGATGATCATTGCAAAAGAAAAACATACGCAAACATGGCAGCAAACACAAGCAAGCAAGGGTGAGCTAATTATATAAAAAAAAACATGCATCATGTTAAGCATAGAATCTACAAGAGTTATTCTCAAATCAAAACAGATTAAGACAGGTATCCTAACATGTTGAACACTAGACTTGACTCGTCCGGACTTTAGAATGAGAGTCGAGCTATGGCGGGTCATGCACCCGTGGTGGCTTGTGATACTTAGGCTCCCCCGCCTTGGGCTCCCCCGCCCTGGGCTCCCCCGCCCTGCCACACTCACGAGGTTAGTCCGCGCCCTGGAGCATGATGGAAGCCTCCAAGACTAAGACCTCCTGCTACTCCTCACCACATGGTTCAGTCCTCTCTACGTGAGAAGAAAGACCATTGGAGCGTCAGGAAGACCCCCAAGACTGAGCTCCTACTTTCATTCTAAAACACTAAGAATCTCACCAAGAGATTCTACACAGATGGAACTTGGTTTACCACTTGAATCGTACTTTCATCACTTTGTAATCATAATCCTCTTTAAATTTTCAACGTACCATAATTGTTACATTCAACACCAATCATAACCTTCATATGTACATACTTTCAATTTACTAACATTCCAACAATCATACATCAAAGTACAATAAACAATTCAACAATGCATTAAAATTCAATTAAAACATAAGCATGAAAGTAACTAGGGTAATCTAAACCTTGAAACCAGAGAGGTCCACAACATAATTGTGAATAATTTCACAGATTCACGCTTTCAACAGTTCATAACATGCAACTTAAGTTACCAAAAACTTAACTTAAGCACAAACAACATACCATTTCAGAATGCAACACACATACACATCGTACAAGCAAATCAAGGAAACATAACTAGCTCCCCTTACGTCTTGAAGATCTCTTGCTTAGAATTTGTTCCTGAAAACTTCCAGAATCTCCCAAATGCAACAAGGATTTCTTCTCACACTCTTCTCTCAAAATTCTAAGGGTTTTTGGTGCAATTTTTTTAGCCATCTCCCTTATGACTATTTATAGGCTAAAGTTTGACACTATTTAGTTTTTTTTTTTTTTTTTTTTTTTATTATTATTATTATTATTATTAAAATATTATTTTATAAAAATAATATTAAATGTTCCATTACCAAAAGTTGTTCCCCCTTAATTTCCACTTGTGAAAGTTGTTTGTCTTTTGTAATTATTATTATTACTATTTAGTTTTTTTATTATTATTATTTTAATATTTTATTAAAATATTATTTTATAAAAATAATATTTAATGCTCCATTATCAAAAGTTGCTCCCATTAATCTCCACTTGTGAAAGTTGTTTGTCTTTTGTAATTATTATTATTACTATTTAGTTTTTTTATTATTATTATTTTAATATTTTATTAACATATTATTTTATAAAAATAATATTTAATGTTCCATTACCAAAAATTGCTCACATTAATCTCCACTTATGAAAGTTGTTTGTCTTTTGTAATCATTATATATATTTTTATTTATTTATTATTATTATTATTATATATTTTTATTTTATTTTTTTTTAGCATTTTAATTATTATTACTAATAAAAATGCTAAAATTTACTTCTATTTATTAAAATAGATATATTATTTTTTTTTTTTTTTGGGTCTTACATAGCCTTTGTCAAATTTGCATTGTAATAACTCTGGATCTAAAGGTTTAATTCTTCAAGTTTGAATTTTATGACTCAAACTTGACAGTTTATTTAATCGAGCCTAACTAAAATATTGAGATTGTCTTATTAAAAAAAATATTAAGTTTTCGCTTGCCTTATTTAGCTCTTCTGTAACTTAATTAATTTTTTTTTTTACTTTTAAATCAATTTTCAACTTTGTGTATTTACTGTCTGAAAATTATTTTAATACTAATTTTCTAATAAAATAATATGTAAAAACAAATTTTTATAAATATAAATTTAAGTGATGAATGAATATTTTTTTTATTTTAATTTATGAGGTTATATATATAATATAAACTAAATTTATTTTCATTTCTCTTTAAATTTAAACATATTTGTATTAAAACATAAATCTCTTTAAATTTATGAGATTTCACTAATTTTCAAGTCTCTCAGATAATTAGATTACGATTGCAAAGCCTATAGATATTCTAGTACTGATATTGTTTATAATAAGTACAAAGAGCTACCTTGATTTATTGTGTAGATGATTATGTAAGTATATATTATGATGTTGAATGAGGCCGTAATGTATCATAAATGTGCTTAATATGTGTTTTAGGCACTAGTTGTAGTTGTGAGAATCTAGATATAGATTTTAAAATTTTGTATATATTCATACATAGTATAATACTTTATTTTCTTTATAGAGAGAGAGAGAGAGTTTATTTATAAAAACACTTCCTTCCCAAAAAATTAAAATTAGGTTCTTTCGGTCCTTCTTTCCCTCTTTCTCAAAAATATGATCTCCTTCTTTATCTTCTTGAAGATTCAAAATTGTAGAAGCAATTAGTGCACAGAGTTCTATTATATCTCCCAATCAATTTCATTTTTCGGTAAATCCAAATTCTGCTACTCTAAGAAGAGAAAATATGATTTTCTAGTGCAAGCAACTTTCTCCTTATTTATTGTATGTAGTTTTTCTATTTTCTAGATGAATTTTGATTTAATTGTGGTTCTTAAACCATGTTTTGATCGGTGATTGAGTTTTGGGATTGTGTAAATAGGACAGTTGTAGGTGGTGAAGCTGTAAAAAGGGGAAAACAATAATAGGAGTCTTTTTTTAAAGTAAGAGAAGTTAATTACTTTGCAAATTTTATATTTATTGTTGAAGTATAAAAGAGGGGTTTTTTGTGTGAATCTTGCTAATGCTTGAAAATTTTCCTATAAGAAACGAAAATATAATGAATAATGTTTACCGTGGTGATGATTTTCATTCGTACAGAGAAAGTTAAGTTTATTTAAGAGGAAGAGAAATTGATCTATGTTATGAATTTTTAAGTGTAGGTAAAAGTGTTGGATGAGAAAAAAGGAGTTGTGTTGACACTATTTATTGTTACGAAATTGATATAAGAAATATTAGAAAGGTGGTTATAGTAGAAGATGTGAGGAATGAGTATGCTTTATATGAATTGCACAAGTAAATGTTCATTTAGGTTTGTTTGCTTGAATGAATACTTGCTTGAATGATTGCTGCAATAAGGTGATTTTACTCATGTCCTTTATATTGTATGAAGGAAAGACTTAAATAGGTTAGAAGCATAGAGAAAACCAAATTAAAAACTTGCTTAGTATTTAGAACTTAGTGTGATTTATAAAGAATGTGTTTTATATCTTGGAAAATTTATAGTTGAAAACTAGACAAGAGTGAGAATGATCTAAAATCATATTAGACATTGATATTAACCTAAAAACTAGTTTCTACTCCATTATCGCTAGACAATTGTTCTTTAATGTTAGGTGGTAACTCGATGACATTTTTCATACAAAGAATGGCTTATATCTTTCTAAATGAATTCCATTCTATGTTATCTTTTATGATTATGATTTTTTTACCATTTGATTGACAATGCATTAGTATGAGTGAATATTTTAGGGTTGTGTGGTCAAATTTGTAGAAATAAACTTAAATTTAGGTGTTATTAGATAATAATTATGAGTAACAGTAGTTAGTGCATTGGGAGAGAAAGAGTTAAAAAGTTACCTTGTTATGCTTTATAGTTATTATAGTGTGTTATTTGTAATAATTGGGAGTATTATGGTTTGTAGATGAAAGACTAAATGTTTACCTATAACTTGTAAGGTTCATGTGAAATGAAGACACCAAAAACGTATTCAGAATATCTAAGTGAGTTTCATATTTTTTAACAAATTGGTATTAGAGCTGAGAGAGTCTAAGTGTTCGAGTGAGAAAGAGATAGTGTGAGAGAGAGATGGACAGCCTAGCAAATAGTGTGTCCCTTCCTAAATTGTCAAAGAAAGTCAACTTTGACAATCAGAGTGTTTCAATGAGAGCTCTTTATTGGGACAATAGGTACCGATTTTGCGGAGCGGAAAGAAAACATCAGAGTACGATACAAATTGTTAAAAGCAAAGAGCTTGTTCGGCCAATTTAAAAAATGGTTCCTTTAATTTTCTTACAAATGTTTTACCATACAGTTGATGTGCAGAAAATATAAAGAGTGTAAGGTGTAGAAAAATTTACATAGAGGATTTTTATACTTGTTCGAATCAACAGATTCTACGTACAATTGTTAATCATTATAAAGATTGATTAACGTTTTCACTAAAACAATTTTACAGAATACAAAATAGTGAATAGAACAGAAAAAACAAAACCTTCCTTCGACCAACAAACCGAAGGGAATTTCCTTCGACAAACGAACCGGAAGCAGATAATGAGAACTTTCCTTCGACAGACGAATCGAAAAAGTGCAGCAAAATTCTTCCTTCGACCAACGAACTGGAAGAAAGCAGCTCAGCCAACTTGAAGAGAACCGCTCCGACCTTTGACCCACAAAGTGCGAGCTTTTCCTATTGATGGCAACCCCTTTAGGAACTTTCCATCCAAAGAAGTATCAACTACAACTAAGACTAAAGAAAGGGAAGTAGAATAAAGATTTCCAAAACTCTTTCCTTATCTAAGTCTTAGATAAATTCTTTCTTAACTAAATACATTGTTTTGTAGGACACTAATAAAGATTTAGATGTATACCTACACATCCTAGGAAGCTGTCAAGCAAGAGGGAACAAAGGAGGCCAAGAAGAGTGCAAGATTTGCATCCAGCGCTCAACGTACGTTTTGGTACTGCTCAGCGCTCGTTTTGGTAGCGCTCAGCGGCAACGGATGATGCTCATCTCTTTTGAGCACATTTTCAATGTTGTGCACATGGAACATGCAACTCAGTCCGTGTACCTTCTCCAGCACGTCTCTCTTACATTTCCAGTAGCTGACTAGGCACGTTTGAAGGCTTATCTTCATCTATAAAAGAGAACCTCAATCCTTTGTAAAACGCAACTTGAGATGTTAATGAAATGCTGCTAAAATCTAGCCATTCTCTTGAGTTCAACCCTTGAGAAACTTTAGCTTTCCTTCCTCTAGCTCCTTTCCCCTATGGAAAGCTTTCTAAGTTAGAATTCTACCTACACTTTCATCCAAACACAGTCACACATTTCCACAAACACCTTGCGTGCATCAGCTTCCTTCAACCATTGAACCATTTCGCTACAACTTCTAAGTCGAGGAGCCCCTCCATTCTTGAAGGTGGAGGCCACTTCCATCATTTGGCATCCAGAGCCAGTCGTTTCGCGCCATGCTTTGAGAGCTATTTGCTCTTTCCCTTCCATTTCTCTGTTTTTCCGTATTGTGTTGTTCATCCGTGTACTGTTACATTGAAATTGTGATTTCATTTTGTGTTTGAGTGAATCATTGCTTTCGTTCACTGTTCCTTAGTGTTTCTTCATCATTTTAATCGGTGCATTTGGTTTGTTTGAGTCAAATTCAGCTTTCAATTTCATATTCCAGTTATGTCACAATCATGTGTAATGTGCAGTTTTTCGTTTTCATTGTTGAATTGGTTTATTCATGTTCAACTTCGTTTTTCTTTAGTTTTTGTTGAGTTTTGTGCTTTTGCTAGCTATATGTTGATCGAATAAAGCAAGGAAAACAAGTCAGCTTTGATCATTTGAACTTCTATGCATTGCACACAGTTTTCGACTGGGAAAATAATTCAATCGACTGCATATTAACAGGGTTATAAATTCCAATTCTGGAATTTGGTTATCGTTCGTTGATTGATTATTTTATCTTGATTATCTGCAATTATCTCTGATCTAAATTGATTTTGCATATATTGATTGAGATAATTGTTGTGAGATTGTTGAAGTGTGTATCATTGCATGACTAAATTGTTTGATATCTTGTCTTTAATACAACTCTGTGCTATACTAATTGTATATTCTGATTATCTGTACTGCATTGTGCATATGATCTGGTTTTGATATCTATTCATAATGACAGGGGGAGTATTACATTCATACACTTTTTACTCACATGCCTGCATTTCAGGGAGAGTTACTTGTTACATGTGATTAAATGTGATAGGGGGAGCATCAATGCATGTTATATCATTGCACATTTTTACTGATGCATCTCTGTTTGGAATATCAGCATATTATATCTAGAGCATTCCTTTTTTGTTAATGCACAAAAGGGGAGAGAATTTATGAAAGCATTATGAAAGGGGGAGAATTTTTTTTCTGTCTCATTCTGCTTGATATTGCCGATTGGTTATGCTAAATGCAGAGTATTTGAACTGTGTTATATCTTTTGTTACTATATTTTGCATTTAATTGTACAAACATGGTTGGTTATTAATCATGGTTGTGCATCATCAAAAAAGGGGGAGATTGTTGAGATTGTTGACAACACAATATCAAAAAAGGGGGAGATTTTTGATGATGACAACACATTACTTAATAACACACATATGTTGTTGTGTTACATGTTCTTATGTTGAATGTTTGATATATCTGTTGAACATGTTTATGTACTATATTGCTATGTGAATGCATACATATTGAGCTTGTACTTGTTACATCATTTCTGGATGCATTGCACATGTTTTAATGCATGAAAACCACAAGCACTTTTGTGAACTTATAACTGTGTGACAAAGTTGTAGTAAAGTCGACTCCATCATTAATTGATTCGACTATGCTAAAGTCTTTGTACAGATTTTGAGAATCAGTGCTCTGTGAGATTTTGAGAAGGAAAGAATTTCAAAATGTTCTTATTTGTCGAAGTCGACTATGTGCACCACATATTCGACCGTATTAGTTGTTTGATTTGAAATTTTGTTATGCTCTTGCCCTATAACGACTATATTTTCAAAAGTTGGTTGAGCATTGAATGTTTGGTCAACTGTATTAAATGTGTTTTACCCAAAGTAAAAGGGATTAATGTGCATCTTGATGATTTTGTCTAGAACATTGTGTCAAATCTGCCATCTGAAGGTGCTTATTCACACTTACTGATGGCAACCCCTAAAGGGACTTCCCATCCAAAGAAGCATCAACTACACTAAGACTATGAAAGGGAAGTTGATTGAGAACTTAAATCTTTTCTTTCTAAAGTCATAGCATGTTTTTCTTTGCTAAAATAACTTTACATTGCTTTTGTAGGTCAGTAATAAAGAGGAGAAAGCATGTATATACAACCTAGGAAGGCTGCTAAGGATGAAAATCAAAGAAGCCAAAGAAAGCTGGTTGGTGCCCAACGCCCCCTATAGGGCGCCCAAGCGCCAGAAATGCAGAGTCATCTTCTTCACTTAAATTGCTGACATTGGAAGCTGTACCTTGCATCCCAAGTCTCCTAAGTTGTGTAGCTTCCTCAGCACGTCTCTTTTACACTTGTAGAAGCTTGCTTAGCACATTATTGAGTCATCCCTTCATCTATAAAAGGGAGACTTCTTCCATTGTAAATGCTAACTTTGAATTCATAATGAGATGCTGTTGAGATTTCTCCAGACTTGTTTTCAGAGTTCAAACACTTTGTGCTTATTCTGCACCCTCTCCTCTAGCTTCCTTCCCTTTTGGAAGGCTTTCGGAGCTTGAGACATCTTAAATCCTCTTCACCCCTTCACTGAACCATACATCAAACACTTACCGTGCATAACCTCCATCCTTCAAGTTCTTCATTCCGTTGCAAATTCTGATCGGGTTGCTGTTCGTGCTCACCGTACGAAGTTGCTTCCATCACTTACCCACAACAGAAGCGAATACCGTGCTAAGAAAGAAACATGTGTATCAAGAATGGCTGAGGTTTCCAAGAATGTATTCTACTGAAAACATTTTTGCACATGAATGGTTATTGAAAGAAGAGAAGATTCTTGCACATCTTTTTGCAAAGATCATTTTACCCAATAGAACCAAGAAAGACCGAATGACCACAGAGGACATCTATCTATTTCATGCTATTAAAAATAGTATTCCTACAAACTGGTTGCAAGTTGTGAAAGATCACATGGAATACGCTGCTCCGAGAAGATCACTGTATCTACCATATGCATGCCTCATTAGCAAAATCTTGATTCTCTAGGCGTTGATGTCAGTAATGAGCAGAAATGCTTCTGGAGTTTCTCAAATGCATTTGACAGAGATTTTCTTATGTCACTTGGGTTGGTAAAGACCATGAATGGATGGACATTCATGGGAGAAAATTGTTCTGAGAATCTTACAAGAAAGACATCAGTTATGACAGCAACCAAAACAAACTTCTCTCCTGAAACAAACTTTGAGAAGTATGTTGCTGAACAAATAAGGATTCTGCATGATAAGTTTGACAATCTTACAAAGATTCAGTGTACTAATCTACGACTAGGGAAAGAAAGTTTTGATGAAAAGGATTCAACTGAAGCCTTCTGACTAGCTTACGGAACTAGGAAACATATTGTCCTATGTTTCGTGTATATCCTGGTTGTGTCCTTGTGTCGGTTTCCTGTATAAATGGCATTTTTGTTGTTTCAGCAAAGTTTTCAGCAGCAAAACGCAACCACTTTGGCATTCCAGAAATCTGCAACACAAACCACACTTGGCTTTGTTCACTTGTAAACACATTTTCATGAATTTTTGATTCATTGTATCATGGAACATTTGAAGTTTACTTTGCTTTTACATTTGCAAATTAAAGTGGCTTGGAAAAATGCTTTTAAGCAATTTCAAGTGCACAATCAAACATTGTAATAGTTATGTGTCCACTTCTTAGTATGAAAGTGTGTCAACGGGCTCAAAGTGTCACTTGTACTTTTACTTAGGACTGCTTAGCATTTTCCATTGTCATTATTTACTTTACTTTGCTTGCTTGAATTTTTGTTTTAAGTCTCCATGATACATAGGAGAGCGTTTCATTTAGCAAACCTTCATTTGGTTTTAGGTGCATCTCCTTGTTGCATTCAAAAAGTTTTTGAAAGACTTCTACATTGAAACTTGGGTAAGAAACGTCAGGAGAAACTCTGGCTAAGGAAGGACAAGGTTTTTAAGACTGTCCATTGTGACTCACCTCTCCTTTCCTGGGAGCTATTTGGTTTCTTTACCTCTGGAACCTTTCTAGAAATTTTTCACAAAAAAATCTAAACAGTTTGATGTCTTGTTATACATCCTATTCGTCTTCTTATTCATATGAGTCCTCTCGATCTTCTAGTTTTGATCAACCCATTAGCTTCAAAGAAATTAAAAGAAAACTTGATGAAGCTAGAAGAAGGACATGTTCATTCCATGAATTCGATAGGAAGGAGGATGAGTTGTATAAACAAGCTAGGGAAAATATTCCATTCTTAAGTGCAAACATTGGTGCATTAACATACCTAGCTTGGGAAAGAGAAATTGATGACATGCATCCATTCATTGCTAGAAAAAGTAAACCTGAATCCTATTTTCATTCTAGCAATAATGAACCTTATGTCCTTAGTCTCTACACATCTAGATTTAAAGTGAATGCAAGAAAGTGGTGGGATGAAAGACAATATCATGTTAGGATAGGTAGAAAGTCCCCCATTCGTGATTGAATGAATTAAAATCTAGCATGAGAAAAGAGTTTGTGCCTTCACATATTAATAGAAACCTACAATTATTGAAAGATTATATTAAAAATGGAAAAACATTTCTTGAAAGTTTGCATGACAATGGTTTCCTTATTAGATCTCTAGAATTTGAAATTACCCTTAAGGAGTTAAAGGCTAAGAAATTATAGTTGAAGGTTAAGAGACAGGATGTAGAGAGACGAAAAAAAGAGAGAGAAGAAGAAGAGCGAAAGGAAGAAGAGAGACGAAAAAGAGAGAGAAGAAGAAGAGAGAAAGAAAAAAGAGAGACAAGAAAGAGAGATAAGAGAAGAGGAAAAGAAAAGAGAAGAAGAAAAGAAGAAAGAAGAGGAAACTAAAGAGAAGGAGCTCTTGCTACTAATGGAAATCCCTACTCTTATCAATACAATGGAACCTAAAAGGGAAGGGTTCTCATTCTTTACTTCTTTTCCAATTATTGTGCACTCTTTCATTATTAATTTTTCTTTTAAATCAATTGCCATTCCATATTATGTGCAATCATTTTCAAAATATGGCAATTCAAAACTTGAGTTCATGTTACCCTTGTGTAAACAAGTAACTCAAGATAAAAATCAAATCACTTAGGCATATGAATTCTCCAGTTGTCCAAGATTAAATTTCAGAAAATCTTTTTCAAAAATACAAGACTTTTCTTTTGTCTTCTTATCTTTGCTTACATATTCTTCATACTCATTTTTACTATCTTTTGTAGATATATTTTTGATCTAGGAGGAAAACACAAACCAAAGTTGTGGTTCTTTATTTCTTCCTGATTTGAGGAAAAATCGTTTGTAAAGAGGGAGGGAATGATGGCAACCCCTTTAGGAACTTTCCATCCAAAGAAGTATCAACTACAACTAAGACTAAAGAAAGGGAAGTAGAATAAAGATTTCCAAAACTCTTTCCTTATCTAAGTCTTAGATAGATTCTTTCTTAACTAAATACATTATTTTGTAGGACACTAATAAAGATTGGGATGTATACCTACACATCCTAGGAAGCTGCCAAGCAAGAGGGAACAAAGGAGGCTACGAAGAGTGCAAGATTTGCATCTGGCGCTCAGCGTACGTTTTGGTATCGCTTAGCGGCAGCGGATGATGCTCATATCTTTTGAGCACATTTTCAATGTTGTGCACATGGAACACCCAGCTCAGTCCGTGTAGCTTCTCCAGCACGTCTCTCTTACATTTCCAGTAGCTTACTAGGCACGTTTGAAGGCTTCTCTTCATCTATAAAAGAGAACCTCAATCCTTTGTAAAACGCAACTTGAGATGTTAATGAAATGCTGCTAAAATCTAGCCATTCTCTCGAGTTCTACCCTTGAGCAACTTTAGATTTGCTTCCTCTAGCTTCTTTCCCCTATGGAAAGCTTTCTGACTTAGAATTCTACGTACACTTCCATCTAAAAACAATCACACATTTCCACAAACACCTTGCGTGCATCAACTTCCTTCAACCATTGAACCTTTCCCCTGCCACTTCTGAGTTAAGGAGCCACTCCATTCTTGAAGGTGGAGGTCACTTCCATCATTTGGCATCTTACTAATTTAAAAACAAGCAATCAAACTAACTAACATAAGGCCTAAAATCTAAAATTCTGGACTAGGCGATTTTTCTAGAGGATAAAGATTGAGATGATTTTCAATGTTAGCAAGACGGGTGTCAAAGTCGTGAAACTTGTCAATCACATATTCTTCATGAGTTTGCTGGCACTCAAATATTTGATCAAAATGAGCTTATTGAGCAAGATTTATGTCCTTCAGTTGTTTGGACAAATTTGCAAAGTGTTCTTCCATGGATAAGGTGGAAAATGAAGGCATTTGGAAAGGACCAATATCATAAGGAGCAACAACTCTTACTTGTTCAGCCATATGAGCGTCCATATCATCACCTTCATCATTTTGATGATCATCATCCTTGTGAATGATCACGTGGCCATGCGGTGGTTTCCCCAATTTCAGTACCAATCGATTGAATGACTTTAGTGAGCTCTCCGTCTACGTGTACGCCATTGTATTCAAGAATTATGGAGATGAGAAGTGCATAGGGAAGATGATAGGTAGGATACTTTTTAGCCGTTAGCATAGTGTCTGCGATAAGTGCAGGCCAATCAATAGGTATGTGATTTTAAAATCCCATACAGAAGAAGAAGATCCTGCTGATAACGGTTCAAAAACCGTTATTTTTATGCTTGAATTTTACACTAAACACACCCTTTATGACTTAGAAACTAGCTTGAAGTCATGCATTTTGCTTAAGTTAGAGAATAAGAGAGTCAAAGGTGGTTTTCTTGGTTTTATACTTGGTTTTCCTTGTTTTGGCAGGTATTAACATGAATTGAATGAAGGAAGCTGAATGATGAAGGAGTTCGAGTCAAGAAAAGATGGAAAACTGCACAAAGGAAGAATCGCAACCACCGTTGAGCGATAGTACACCGCTGAGCACCAGCCTCGCTGAGGAGATATCCGTCAAACCCTTAAGTGCCAACACTGAGGGGAGAATTTGAGTATCGCGCCCACCGCTGAGCAGTGGCCTCTTCAGTGAATTCTCTGTCAAACGTCTGGGCGTCAACACTGAGCGTTAATCTTGAGTGTCGCACCTACCGCTCAGCGTTAACCCAGCGCTGAACGCCATTATCTTGGGCCTGGGCTAGTTTCTACTGATTTTAATGAACTTTAAATAGATTTGCACAACCCAGATAGGGTATGTTTTGACAGAAAGAGGCCAAAAACACTCTCTTCACCCCTCAGAGGCGGATTTTGGATATGAAAACTCCAATCTACAAGTTCTAGGGTTTATCTTTTCATTCTTTTCATTAGTTTCATCTAGTTTCATCATGTCCATGGTGAACTAAACCTCCATTGTTGTTGGGGAAATGATGTAATCCTTTGAAACTCTTATATATTGAATTGATGATTTATTCATATGCTTTACTTCATTAATTGTTAGAGTTTTTCCTCTATTCTCTATGCATGCTTTGTTTAATTCATTCAATAGCGTGATCTTTGAATTTATCTATATGGACACATATAGATCTAGAAATGGGGGAATTCTCTCGGGAGCAATATTACCTAGACATAGGAATAAGAGGATCGATTACCTTTAAGCTTTTGTGCGAATGTAATGCATGAACAACTGCTAGGGAGACAAGACATTGTAAGCTAGTAATTAGGAGTAGGCTCTCTTCACCAAGACATTGGGATTAGGGTAAATTAGAAAGTGGCATTAACATTAATGAAAAAGTAGAATTCTTAAATATATAAGAGTGGATCAGAATAAGTCAGAAACCCCAACAACACAATTTATCCATATAATTCACCTGTATTTTATCTTTTGGTCAATTGCTCAACCTTTGTATTTGCAAGTTTATTTTCATTGTTGCATTCTAAACACCAATTTTTCCTTCTCAAGTCTTAAATAATCAACAAATCACATGAAAGTCTAGGCCAATGAGTCTCTAGGGAAAACGATACTTGGTCTTACCACTTATTATTACTTGATACGATTCGGTACACTTGTCGGAGTCTTAACAAGCTTTTGGCGTCGTTGCCGGGGACTCGTGGTTTAACTATTCTAGTAGTGTGATTATTGATTAACTTTGTCTTAATTTTTTGTTTTATTTTTGTTTTGTTATTAAAAAGTGCTTTTCAGGGTTTTGGTTCTTGTGTATGTAGGATACAATTCATACTAGGAGCAAGAAAAATGAAAAACCTCTTCTTGAAGGCTTGAGTGAAACTCGAAGGAGAAGGAGGAATCGAACATCTAGCGAATTGTTTCCTTCTCCTGAGACATTGTTACAACCCTCACCACAAGCATCTAACCAGAGCACATAAGAGATGGCTGAGGAGGAGAATCCTAGGAGACGTACTTTGGCGGATGCCACCACTGTTGGCCCTCATCATTTTAATAACATTGCAAGGCCGAGGGTCAATGCACTGAACATGGAGGTGAAATCGGTGTTGATTCAATTGGTGAAGAACAACCAATTCAATGGACTATCAAATGAAAGTCCATATGAGCATCTGACCATCTTCAACGAGATTTGCAACACTGTGAAGATCAATGGTGTGTCGGATGAAGCTATTAAACTTAGCTTGTTTCCTTTCTCATTGGGAGGCAATGCTATGCTATGGTTGAACTCTTTCCCGGAGGATAGCTTTGCTACATGGGAGGCTGTGGTGTCCAAATTCCTGAACAAGTACTTTCCACAGTCAAAAATCAACAAAGGTAAATAAGAAATTTCTTCTTTCAGGAAAGGTATGGAAGAAACCCTAGGCCAGGCGTGGGATAGATATAAAAGCTTGCTGAGGAAGACACCCATATGCACGGTTTTGATGATACACCAGTAGTCCTTTCATTCCTTGGAGGTCTTGGAACTCAAACAAAGCTCATGCTAGATGCCTCAACTAGAGATAATATCAAGTGCAAGACTGCGGAGGAAGCCTATGAGTTGATAGAAAATATGGCGACTAATGATAATGAGACTCATAGTGAAAGAGGCGCTCTACTTCAACAAAAGGGAGTCCTTCAATTACCAACACAAGATGCCTTGCTTGCACAGAACAAGCTCATAACTCAACAGTTGGAGAATCTGTCGAAGACTCTTGCTCAACTGCCGAAAGAGCTACAAAACGTTTCACAGGTTCAACAACAACTCTGTGACCGTTGTGGTGGTGACCATATCAATGGTCAATTTGCTTATCCAGAAGAGGCCCTGTTAAGACCCTGGCAAGTGTACCAGATCGTATCAAGTAATAATAATTGGTAAACCCAATATCGTTCTTCCCAAAGGACTCTTAAGACCTCATCTTTCGTGTAAACAAATTGTTTAAGACTTGAGTAAAAGAAAATAATTTGAATGGTTTAAATGCAAAACAGAAATAAACATGCAAATGCAAGAATTCAATTGACTAAGAGAAACTATGAATGAATGAGGTTGTTGGGGTTTACAATTTCATCTTATCCACCCTCATATATCTACTCTTCTTATTTACATAGCTTATTTATCATATTGCCATGCAAACTTTCTTGGTCTACCCTTAACCCAATCCCTTGGTGAAAAGAGCCTATTACTAATTATCGGCTTGCTATCCCTAGCCTCCCCTAGTAACTAATAATGCATAATGAGCGGAAGCAAAATACAATTGATCGTCCTAACCCTATCCCTAGGTGGTATTAACATAATCAAGGAATTCTCCCCAGTTCATGACATTACTGTACGTCCCCGTATCAATAAAGACAAACAACATCTACCGAATGAGTTAAACTGTAGAAGCATTAAGAAAAGGTGAAGAACCCAACAATTGATAAATCAAGCATATGCAAGCATATAAAGTAAACAAGAATTTCAATATATGAGAGTTTCAAAAGATTACATTGTTCCCCAACAACTAAGGGTTTAGTTCACCATAATCATGGTGAAACTAGATGAACTAAATGGAAGAATGGAAAAGCAAACTCTAGAATTGATAAAGTGGAGCCTAAGCATCCAAGAAATCTCCTCTAAAGGTGTAAAGCTGTTGTGGACTTTGTTCTCTGCCAAAAGAATTACATTTGGATTCGCACTAGGGCTATATATAAGCCAAAAAGATAACAGAAAGATCTCAGAATCCAAAATATAAAATAAGACAACCGCCCAGGCGCCTAAATTGGCCGCTCAGTGGTTTGCCTCAACACACGCCACCGCCCAAGCGCCTAAAATGACCGTTGAGCGGTTTGCCTCTTGTCGCTGTGGACGCTCAGCGTCACCGCCTGGGCGCCAGACAACCACTTTTCCTTGCACTAGGACGCTCAGCGGTAGAATTTATCGCTGAACGGTTCACAGACTCTTCTTTTCTTCCTTTTTCTCCTTCATTCTTGAGTCTATGACCTTCCTACTTCATTTCCATCTTCAATTTTCATCAAAAACCCAGCAAAACAATGCAAAACAAGCATAATATCTCTAAAAACAACTTTTGACTCTCATGTAACTCAACTTAAGAGTTTTACTTGATTCTAAGCTCATTTTAAGCTACAAAGGGTGTGATTTAATATCAAATTTATGCATGAAAATAATGGTTTTGAGACCGTTATCAGGCCCAAGAAGAAGTCAACTACATGGGCAATCAATTCCAATTCCGCCAAGGTAATTACAACCAAGGGTGGAAACCTTACCCAAGCATGGGTCAAGGTCAGACTAGACAATCTCGACAAGCAGGAGGTCAATTCAATAGACCATAACAACAGCCATCACCACTATGGAAACAGGTATCTGCTTTAAATGATAGGATTAACAGGTTGGAAGAGACATTTCAACAATTTATGAAGGCGCATGAATCCACCATGAAGAGCAATGAAGCTAACTTTAGAAATTTGGAGATGCAGATTAGTTAATTAGCTAAAAGGTTGGAGGACAAAGCAGAGAATCAATTTGGGGCTAATACTGAGGTTAACCCTAAAGAGGATTATAAGGCTGTAGTGAGTGTTGTTGAGGAGAGAGTGGAAGAGAAAAAGGATAGTGTTGAGTTAGTGAAGGAAGAAAAAGAAGAGAAAATATGTGAGAGGGAGTTGAAAAAATAAGAAGAGAACAGGGTTGAGAAAAAAATTGAAAAAGAGAAAAAAAGTAAAAAAGATGAGAGAATTCTTCCTTACCCAAAGGGGCGTGAGATAGTAGAAAGAAGATGTGAGCATTTTAGAGAAATCTTCAATCAATTAGAGATTACTATACTGTTGACTGACGGACTTCAACAAATTCCTGTCTATGCTAGGCGTATAAAGCAGTACCTCAGAGAAAAGATAGATCATGATGAGGAAGCTACTGATGAACAGGGAGGTTGCAGTGACTTGTTGAAGAAATCATGTCCTCTAAAAGTAAAGGATCTAGGAGGTTTTAGATTTCCCTGCATCATTGGAAGTGTGAAGATAGGGAAATCACTACTTGATTTAGGGTCAAGCATTAACATGATGCCCCTATCTATGCTCAAAACGATTGGTGGTCTTAGATTGAAGCAAACAAAAATTTCCTTACTCATGGCGGATGGATCACCAAAGAAACCTTACGGTGTAGTGGAGGATGTTGTGATTCGCATAGAAAGACTTAAATTCCTGGTTGACTTTATGGTCATGGAGATGAAGGAGGATGACAAGATCCCAAATATTCTTGGAAGGCCATTTATGAAAGCGACTGATGGGTGTCGCACCCCATGAAAATTTAATGAGCATAAAGAATGCAGTATAGACTAGGAAGTGACTCCTAGGTCGTCTCTCAAGGACCAAACTGTGGTTCGAGAATCAGGTCAAACACGAAGTGGGGGGGGGGTGTTTCGAAAGGTTTTGTGAATGCCAATGAATTAAATTAAAATACAGATGCAAACAGAAATGTGAAAACAAATGTAAACAGAAATGGAAATAGAAATGTAAAAATGGAATGTGAAAACGGTTGGTCATTAACTCAATCACTATGCTTCCAATCACAGATTAACGACAAGTACACACTACTCTAATCCAAATCCAACACGAATCACCCAACTAAGCGAAGGCTAATTCGGTCTTCAAAATTGCAAACTAAGCGAATGCAATGCTCAAATCCAATCAGTCATCCACCATGCAGTCTAATCAACTAAGCGAAGATTAAACACCGATTAGGCAACTAAGCGTATACCTAATCGCAGGCACGCAACAGATTAAATTTTGAGCTAAATCAGAGCAGCAGTATGACAATTAAAGTGCAAGAGTCTCATGAATAAACTACTCTAACCTCTAATCCAACACAGCTAACCGACTAAGCGAAGGTCAATCATGCTATCATAATCACGAACTAAGCGAACGGAATACACCTATTCCATCCGATGTGTTCATACAGATCGACCAACTAAGCGAAGGTACAATCACCAATTGGGCAACTAAGCGTATACCCATTGCAAGAGCACAGTCAAATTTCATAGAATGCCAGGTAGAACAGAATAAACACAAGAACAGTCCAAGAAATCTCAAGGAAACAAAATAATTTTATTAATAACCAACCAACTAACCTAAGCTATCATCACAATTAAATTATCACTACCAAACATACTAGATAACATTAAAGTAAATGAAAATGCTAAACCTAACACTACAATAGACAAATATCCAGACATAATTAAAGATATTAACATCCAACACTGAATTAATTCTACCAAAAGAAATTAAAATTGCAAAAACTTCTAAATAAAATCCTCTTTAGCTGTGACATGTTAAAAGAAGAGAAAATAAAGATGTTCTTCTCCAAATTGATTCCATCATCAACCGTGTGCTCTTCCAAATAAAATCAAAGCTCCGTAATGTGCTAGTAATTTAAACGCATGCTACATGTAAAATAAATTGCATCACCACCGTGAATGTTGCACCTCCAAAAGTAAATCATTGCTTGCTAATAAAATAATTGAAATGGCATGATTGAAACCAAAGACCCATCCAAGGTCGTTCACTGTCAATGAAATCAGCTTGTTTTCTAAAGGAAAAGAAGAAAAAAATGAAATCACTGTGATCTTCAGAAGAAAGACCGTGCAGTTGTATGCTTCAATTCAAAGTGAAATGTAGCAAAGCAACTTGAAATAAACGTGGAGCCCTCTGGACGTGGTAGCCAAGCTTTCTCCAATAGAACCGTGCAGCTCTCTTTCCATAATAAAAATCACCGCTTGCAAGTGAAAAGAAAAGAACAAGAATTGAAATTTTTCTCCAGCTGGACAACATCTATGCTATCAAAGGAAAACTAAATTGAAAGAAGCGTATATTCTCATTTCACCGTGAATGAAAATAAAACATTGTTCCCTCATTTCATCCTAATGCAACAACAGTTTTAGAAGAAAGAAGAAAAGAAAGTGTTCTATCCATTCTCCATAACGAAAACCGTGAACAACATTCCCCTCTCCCATTCATCCAAAATCCAACACCGTCAACATGTTCAAAGAGAAAATGCTCTGTAAAAAAACGTTCCAGTCCTCGTGAGAGTGGCGGCTTCCATTTCTATAAGGCCGTGTGTCCCATTTTTTGGGTGGGGTCCATACAAAATAAAATCATAGGGTGCCAAGTCACCCTCTCCTACACTTGGGCTAAGTCTAAATTACCAAAAATTGGCCCAAATTACAAAACTTGGTTTAAAAAGCCTAACCTACTAAATTAAAATTTGATTAATTCTAAAGTGTCTTTGCAGAGAGTCTTGAATGAATTGATGTCTTCTCTAATGTCCAAATTTGTGTCTCCAAAATTTTCCTTGCAATTAATAATGCAAATAATTAGCTCAGAATATTCAAATTAATTAAAATTAGAATTTTCGGTCAAATTAAGCACAACTAGCAGAAAAGGGAAAATACTGGACATTTAAGCACAATTCCCTGATTAAATCCGGTACAATAAACTAAGTGCAGTTAATAAAATATTGACTCATTAGCGACTAAAGTAGTCATCAATGTAGATGATGGATTGATTCTGATTAAAGACCAAGAAGAGGAGGTGATCTATGATGTCTTCAAAGACATGCAGATTCACGTGAAGAAGATTAGTCACAAAGCTGCAAGGAAGGATGCACCAGTGACTAGACATAAATCTGCAAAGCGGGTCAACAAAGGTAAAAATTGTGTTTTAATGCAGGTGAAGGAAGAAGAGAAAGTTGACAAAGGAGGACCGGTTCACTGTGATTTGGAGGACACACAATTCAAACTTGGTACTCCTGTGAGATTCAAGAAGAAGTTGTGGGTTGTGAAAGGTTTTAAAGAGAATGGAGTTATAGAGATAGAGGCTCCATATTCTAGGCGAGTCAAGAAGGTGGACCGGAAGCAGCTGATGAGTTGGTGTGACGAAAGCAAGAAAGACACCAACATGGAAGATGGAACGTGAGCTTTACTGGGTCAAGCTAATGACGTTAAAAGAGCGCTTCCTGGGAGGTACCCTAGTGACCAAAAAACATTTCTTCTTTTGTTATTTGATTAATTTGATTATGTAATTTTGAACAACTTTGAACATTGTTTATTGGGTAACATCTACTGAGGGATGCTCAAAGATTAAGTATTCACTAAAGGATATAGGAAGGTACACCTACTGATGGGTGTTGGTAAGGTTTACACCTACTGATGGGTGCTAGAAAGGTTTGGGTCAGGCTTGTGACGTTAAACAAGCACTACCTGGGAGGTAACCCAGTTGATTGATTTATTTCTGTTAAATGTTTTAATTCTATTCCAATTGCATTTTAGGGTTTAATTGTTGCATTTTTGAGTGGAGTGAGTGGAAATTGCATGAAAATTGAAAATTAAGAGTTGAATTTGAGTGATTCAGGTCAATGACGCTTAGGGCAAGCCAAAAAGGGGAAGAATTGAAATCGCGCTCACCGCTTAGCGGTACTTGGCATTGATCGGTGGCGTCTCAGAATGCAGATTGGGCTTTTAAGTTGGGCTCAGCGTGAGTTGGCCTATTGCACATTTTACTAACCCTTAGGTCTCACCCAAGCCTCTCATTTCGACCCTCACTCTCTTTTGGCACTCTCAAGCTTTGTCCAAGGCACTCTCTTCACTTTTCCCTTCACCCATCTTCTCGAAAACCATTTCTCGACCATTTTTGCACCACTTCATCATCAACATTAACAGAGCACCTTGCACTCATTTGATGTCTCTCCACCCTAGTAAGTCATACATTTTACATTCGAGGGTTTCGAAAGCATGAATTTGTATGAGAATGTTAGTCTAAGCATGAAATTTTAGGGCTTTTGATGTTTGTGCATGATTAGTTGAAATAGACACTGTTTGGACCAATTAAGTTGTATGATTGAGGTCTATAACGAAGAAATTTGCATGTGGGTGGAGATTAGAAAGATTTAGGGCTGATTTTGAAATTCTACAATTGATAGCACTGAGCGCTGACTGGCATTGAGCGCAACTGCTGCAGGTTGTAGAGTTGCTTGGTTTTTCTGTGTTAAGGTGACGTGAGAGGCCTTGTTTTGGCCTCAACGCTGATAGGCAATGTGTGTGGACGAGATTTGGTGTTTTGCTAACGCTTAATGGGGTTTCATTTGGTCTTGTGACTTGTATTTGATGCAGGGATGGCCTCCTCATCAAGGAAAAGGATCGAGACTGCAGGGCACAAGAGGAGGGAACCAGAAAGATTCGATTCCAACAAGCTTCTCTCCAGAAGACATGAGCAACATCACTCCCTTGTCCAAGAAAGACGCCTTTTGATGGAGAGAAAGGCATGACGGATTTCGGATCTTGCTCCACGGTTTGGAGAAGAGATTGAGAGTAGGAATTGGGAGAAACTGGCCATATACCCTACGCCTGCCAATATAGCAGTGCTGAAAGATTTTTACACCAATGCCAAGCTACCGGGGGACACTCATACTCAGGTCTACATGAGTTATGTTCGTGGGAAGATTATTAGGTATGATCCTGATGGCAACCTCCTTAAGCTAGGTTGGGCCAAAGCTTAGAAGGATGCAAGGAGGTGTGTTTCCTTGGATGAATGGTGCAAAAATGTGGTGGTAAATGGTCCAATGATGATGAGTTAAGGTATGGTAAATAGTCCAATGTAGAAGCTCAAATCCTCTAGGAGATATGGTGGTGGTGGTGTAGTGTTTGGTAGCTCCAAGAGAGGTTAGGCCAACTCAAGGAGGAAGGTGACTAGAAGGGCCTCTAGGGTTGTTCTAGTCTTGATCAAGGAAGAGTGTGGCCGTATTTTGGCAGCATAACATTACTTAATTCCAAGATGAAATACAAGGGTGGAGACACCTCTATTTATAGGCCAAGGGTGTCTCCTTCTAACCCTAAAAGCATGATCTCCCACCTTTGCTCTCATTGGCCAAAAATGAGGCCTTCTAACCTCCAATGATGGGAGGACATGTGGCCACTCACAAAACACAATCCTCTCTATTCCTAGAGTTCCATGTGGCCACTACTAAAAGCAAAAACTCTCCACTCCTAAGGTGCCATGTGGCTACCTTTTAAAAAGTAAATCATCTCCAATGGAAGCATGACACGTGGCACACACTTTCCACTTGGTTTGGATGTCTAACTTTAAGGAAAATTCTATGCTACTTAGGCCTTAATACAAGCCTTAAACAAACCTACACTACATGGCCAAATACAAGGCCTAAACCTATACTACTCCTTCTTCTTCCATGATGATTTAAGATGGCCCAAGAGAAAGAGTCTAGGCCTATCTTCCATAAATGCCTCCAACTCTTCATGAATTTGCTAGGTCATGGCAAGGGGTATGCCATCATCCCCTCCCTCTTGAAAAGGATTTGCCCTCAAATCTTCAATATGGGCTAAAGGAAACTTCATTTTCTTCATAATCTTCAATTCTTCCTTATTTTTCCACCAGGTTAAAATACCCATTTTATAACACAAGTTAGAACAAGTGTTATAATAGTGAGTATGTGAAGGATGTAGCTCCCAATAAGGATACACCTTAAATCAAGTGAATGATTAAGGTCTTGGAAAGTAGGAGCATTTTTCTTGAAATTTTATTTCCCACACAAGGATTCTTTGGGACTTTTCTTGCCATGCTTCTAGAGGAAGATGGCAAGGAGACCTTTACACTTTTACACATGCTTTTGGCCCTTAACATCATAATTTTCTTGTTAGGGCATTCTTGAGACTTGTGCATCATGTTTTGATACTTAGAACAAAAGATGTCTTTTATTTTCTTCTTACCTTCTTCTTTTTCTCTTTCTTTTTCTATGTTCTTTGTCATTTGTGCTTGATCCTCTTCCACTTGAGAAGGTATGAGAGGATGAAGTACAAACTTCTTTTTATTGTGAGTGATGTTTATTTCATTGGTGTGGCCATTATGTAGAGATTCCCTATCAAAAAGCCAAGGCCTTCCCAATAAAATATGACAAGCATCCATAGGTATTATATCACATAACACACTATCTTCATAATTCCCTATGGATAGCATGACCATCACTTGAAGATTAACTTTCAATTCCTTGTCCTCATTGATCCATTGAAGTTTATAAGATTGAGGATGAGGAAAAGTAGCTAATCCAAGGTTGCTAACCAACCTAGTGCTACAACAATTTGAACATGAGCCACTATCCACTATAAGGGAACATGTTTTGTCTGAGATTTTACATCTAGTGTGGAAGATGTTTGATGAGTCGATATTTTCTTGACTGTATTTGGTTTATTGCGCTTAAATAAATAAGGGAATTGTGCATAATTGTCCAATATTTTCCTGTTTTTCCTAATTGTGCTTAATTTGATCAGAAATTCTAATTTTAATTAATTTGAATTTTATGAGCTAATTATTTGCATTTTTAATTGCAGGGAAAATTTTGGAGCATTAGGAAGGAGGCAAATTAATTAAAGACTTTACAAATAGACTTTGCAATTTTAATTACATTGTAACTTAGTAGTCTAGAGAGTTTTTAATTAAGTTTATGCACAATGGGCCATTGTTGACAAAAATATGGAAGGCCCAAATTTTGTAAGACACATGGCATCTAGGGTTTTTCTTTTGGGTGGACCTCACCCATTTTTGAGACACACACGACCTTAGTGAGCTTACAGCCGACACACTCCTTTAGTTTTTCTCGGGAACGTTTTTTTGGATAATGGAGAAGCACACTCTTTCTTTTCATTTTTGGGTTTCATTCACTTTTGATTGAATCCTTTTACTGTTTCTATGCTTGAATGTTCACGCTGTTTGATGGGGAAAATGAAGTAATGTTTTATGTTTTTATTTTAATGTTCTTGGGAATGAAAAGAAGCAAAGCAAACGGTGACATGGTTGTTGGCAAGAGACTTCAACACTGCCAAGTTGTCAATGAGAGAAGCACTATTCCTTTATTGCCCTGATTCTCTTGATTGGAAGAAAGGCTACATTTCATTTTCTTTTTTTTATTCAAATGGAGGAGAACGATGATTTGAAAGCGCTGCTGGTAAGAAAGGCTATTTTCATTTTGTGATTAAATGCTTTGGAGATTTCTTTTCTTTGAGAATGAAGAAGTGATTAAGTGAGAGTTGGTGGGAAGTCACGTCCAGCTAGGAGTAATGGATGATTGACTTTTCCTTGAAGAAGATTGATTCATCCTTTACGGCCTTGATGGAGGCAAAGTTTTCACTTTTATTTCATTTAGAAAGAAAACATTGTCCCATCATGAAAGGAGCTGCCACGTCCAGCACTTTTGGAGAGGAATATTTTTTATTTTTAATAGGAGGCTAGAATGAAGGAGCACGTTGATTTAATGAAGAAGTAGCACGGTCTGCCACATGTAGACACTTTGGCTTGTGAACGTTTTCAGCATTGGGGAATTAATTTAGAAGTTCATCTCATTTTTGCTGGAGTTAGATGGCGTACACGGAGTGGCTGATTCACTTTGCTGCAGTAGCAGCCTCCCTCATATATTGAGTTTTTTTTAAAAATGAAGCAAGCGGTGCCTCATTCATTTAGGGGTGCAACATGTTTTTCAATTGGAGAATTCATTTTAATTGCTTTGAGAAATGACGTGCTGGAAGTTAATGTGTAAGGATGTAACCGTTAAGGAGTTATATTTTAGAACCATTTATGATTTCAATTTTCTTTTGGTAGTGCACAAGGGGTCACGTGAAATGGGTAGAAAAGAATTCATGTTTTCTTAATTGTTTTGTTTTAGATTATTTTACATTAATGTTGATTGGTTTTTTTGTTATCTTCTTAATTTAGTGTTGCATTTTAATAATTTTAACTGTGCTAGATAATTGTTTGTTACAGTGTTGGGGTCTAGTATTTTCTTTTGTTTTAATGATGTCTAATATTTGTGGTAGTGATAACTTGACTATCATGTTAGCTTAAATTAATTGGGTTGGTCATTAGCGATATTATAATGCTTCCTTGAGATTTCTGGACTGTAATTGTATTTGCCACTCTGACCTTGTTGATGTGAAAATCTGTTTTTGCACTTGCAATTGAGTACACGCTTAGTTGCTCAATTGGTGTTTAGTCTTCGCTTAGTTGATGAAACTGCATGAAGTAAATTGGGTTTGATGTTAACATTGCGTTCGCTCAGTTCGCTTTTATGAAAACATAATTAACCTTCGCTTAGTTGGTTAACTGTGTTGGATTAGAGGTTTGAGTCGCCGCTTTATTTTTTTGATATGTGATTGGAAGAATTGTGATTAAGTTAATGACCAACCTTTTCCATTTTGTCCTTGAAACCGTTTTCACATTCCGTTTTTACATTTCTGTTTCCATTTTTTGTTACATCTGTGTTTACATTGTTGTTATCATGTGTGTTGCATTTAGGTATCTTTAGTTGCATATTTTCATTGCATTCTTCTTTTCCCCGCTTTCCTTCTACATGTCTACCTATTTTGATTTTATGAATACTGTTTCTTCTGCCTATGTCCATGACTATGATTCTCCTTCTGCATCTAACTTTGATATTGCTTCGCATGCATATTCTGCTGATTTGTATGTTGAGAACAATATGACTCATCCTCCCATTCTTGAGAGTGCTTCTTGGGAGCCAGCTTCACTTAGTGAGGATGATGTTCCTTGTGTTCTCACCTCTGGAGTGATAGATTTGCTGCCTAGGTTTCATGGTTTTGCAGGTGAATGCCCACACAGACATTTAGACGAGTTCTACACCATTTCCTCTTCAATGAAACCTCCTCAGGTCCTTGATGATCACATGTTTTTGAGGGCATTTTCGCATTCATTACAAGAAGCAGCAAGGGATTGGTTGTATTGTCTTCCTCCAGGATCCATCACTTCTTGGGAAGATCTTAAGCATTTGTTCTTGGATGAATTCTTCCCTGCTCAATATGGTTACAGTAACGATCCTGGATGGAATGACCCTAGCTTGAGATGGTATGATGCTCCACAGCAATATCAGCCAATCCAGAACTCTTGTATGCCTTCTCCACCAGTCTAGGAGCTACAGCAGCTGGAGTCTTATCAGCCTGCCCAAGCAACTCATCATCCTCCCACTACTTCTGAGCCTACATTGAAGGAGTTATTGGAGCAGATGACTATTCAGAACATTCAGTTCCATCAAGAGACCAGAGCTTCCATTCAGAGTTTGATTGATTAGATGGGCAGATGGCCACTCAGCTCACTGAGGAACAGTCTTTTGTTTCAGAAGAATCACCATTTTAGGCTGTTCAGCATCCAGATGATGTTGGTGCCATCCACGTAGGAGATGGGGAGCAGAGTCATGAGCTTACTATAATGCCACCTACTTTCCCACCCTCTTGTGTCCCTACTCTTGCACTTGAGGAGACTGATGAAGAATTGGAGGACCAGGCAGGTATAAGCAGTAATTTTGAGTCAGGTAGACCAGTTTCACCTTCCACCACTTTACCAATCTTCGGGGAAGTGGAGGTAAACATGCCTCATTTTGATTATGCTGTTGATGATTATGCTTTTCATGATTATGCTGTTGAGTGGTATGTTGATGATTATGATGTTGATGAGCATGCTTTTCATTTCCACTCTTTGCATGATGAGAAACAACTTTTGCCATCTTGTCTGAATACTTCTTCTCCATGCACTGAACATGAATCTGAGCTTGTTGTTGATATTGTTTCTAAATTTGAAATTGATTCATGTTCTGAGAGTGTATCTGATGTTCAGCATGTTACATTGGGATTGGGTGTTATACCCCTGCATGTCATTTCCTTGGAACCATATTGCACTAACCATGTTGTAGGAGGTACATATGAATTTGATCAACAAGCACCCACAGTGGAAAACAAAGGTGTAACCATTCACAAAAGCTTCAACATCAGTAGGCACCAGCTGAACCCGCTCATCAACAGTCACTGCTTCTTAGATCCAGCTGTGGAGGACATCTCCCTGCTTGATCAAATTTGGAGACTGAAGCAGTTCCTCGTCAAGACTTCCTTGTTGAATCCAATGGTGGAAGACATCTCCCTGATAGTCCAAAATTGGCAATTGCCACCATGATCAGGGGAGTTTTCTTTTCCCTTCTCCTCCCCCTTCCCCACTTGTATTGCACTTGTCAATGATCTGTTGACTTTCTAATTTTTGATCTTATGCTTGTGACACATTGAGGACATTATGTAGTTTAACTGTGGTCTATTGGAGGAGATTCTGATTTTTCTTTGATTAGTTTATGTTTTCTGTGTTAAATTTTTTGTTTTCTAGGTAGTTGTTGTTGTGTCTTATGTACAGTTTTGCATGTTTCTCTTGACTTCTGGACTTGGTTTAGATTGTAGACGTGTCTTTCACTTCATTGATACTCTGTTTAGCTTGAAATCCTTGCTTTTCTCTGTTTGGAAGATGATTATGATGTTGAGAGTTGAATTGATTATGACAGAATTACCCTGTGCGAGATTTGAGCCATTTGATGTTTTCTCTTATGTGTGATATGTCTCTTGATTGCTTGCGCATATGCCTTGGCTGGACTCTTTTTGATGATTCTTGATTGATATGCATGTTTGGAAGTGATAAAGGCAGTTTTGTTGTTGAGCCTCTCTAGCCAGATGAGCCTACCTTGTTGTGATCCATTGATAGCCCTTTGAGCCTTTACTTTCCCCATCTCTTTGTTTTGAAGCTCATCCACTAGCCCTAAATGAAAAACCATGATTATCTTAACCTTAGGGAATTTTGGAGCTTTGAATTGTTTTGGAAATAAGTATGGTCTCTTAGGAGATTCAGATGAATTGGTTAGTTGGCTCCTCTTCTTGTGTTGTTTTTGTAAATATGTTGTGTATCTTGTCTCTTAGAGTTGTGTTCTGAAAAGAGAGAAAAGAAAAGAGACAAGATGGAAAAAAAAAATATACAGAAAAATGAGAAATTTTTTTGTGAATAATGGAGTCAAGAAGAGGATTGAATTAGAGGTTTTGGGTGTGTTTGAATGTGTTTACACTTGTTCCCCATTGCTCCTCTATTCCTTTTGGTTTGTAGCTTCTCATCCATATTTATCTTCCCTTATCCTTGGCCCCATTGCATCCATAAAAGACCTTTTGATTTGAACATGCATATGTTTTTGAGTGTTGATATTAGAGGCTTGCCAAGTCTATTTGTGTTTGCTTTCTTCAGTGCATTGAGTTGAAATTGGTTATCCTAGAAACTTGAGAGAAACACTAATAGTGTGCATCTGTGAGGTTCTGTTTATTTTGATTCACCTCTTGAGCTGATTGATCATTTTGTCATGCTTTGAACTGCTTGGATGATTTCATGAGTATCTGCTTTTCTTGATTTTGTGTTGGATACTATTAATCTTGTATACATGCCCTGTGGAAAAAAATCGTCATTCTTCACACTCTCCTCTATGCTTTTGACATGGTATACTTCCAAATTCATGATCCTCTGAAGAAGTTCATCAAAATTTGTATTTTTCTTAAGTGGAGTAATTTGTTGCTCATCAGCTTGCTCAGATTGGCTTTGATCCATGTATGAGTGAGGTTCCCACCAGTGGTTGAAATTATTTTGATAGAATTGAGTGCCCATAGAACCAAATTCTTGTACATACTGCATCCTGTAAACATTAGGCACAAAATCCTAGAAATAATTTATTAGAACAAAAATAAAAATAAACATAAAAATCAAGTCAAAGATAATCAGTTTACACTACTAGAAAAAGTTAAACCAAGAGTCCCCGGCAACGGCGCCAAAAAATTGTTAAACCCATGGCAAGTGTACCAGATCGTATCAAGTAATAATAAATGGTAAGTTCAAGTATCGTTTTCCCAAGAGACTCATGACACTAAACTGTTGCGCTTTTGCATAACCAATCAAGACTATAAAAATAATATTTTGGGATTTTTGGATATAAAGTACGGAAAAATAAACATGAATGAAATTTGATCAATTGAGGTTAAACACAAAAGTGGATGGATGATGTTGATAATATGAGATGAGTTTGTTACTAGGATTCATATTTCACCCAATCACTCTTTTATATCTACTTTTCTTATTTCATTCGCCTATTTATCATATTGTCATGCAAACTTTCTTAGTCTACCCTTAACCCAATCCCTTGGCGAAAAGAGCCTATTACTAATTACCGGCTTGCTATCCCTAGCCTCCCCTAGTAATTAATAATGCATGATAAACGGAAGCAAAATACAATTGATCGTCCTACTCCTATCCCTAGGCGGTATTAGCATAATCAAGGAATTCCCCCCAGTTCATGACATTACTGTACGTTCTTGTATAAATAAAGACAAACAACATTTACCGAATGAGTTAAACGATAAAAGCATTAAGCAAACGTAAGGAACCCAACAATTGATATAGATAAGCATATGCAAGCATATAAATAAAATAAGGATTTTGATATAAGAGAGTTTAGAGGTTACATCTTTCCCCAGCAACAAATAAGATTACTTCTCCATCGTCATGGAGAAACTAATTGAATGGAATGAAAGATATAGAAATCCTAAAGAGGAGAAAAAGGAGAGTTGTCACCATCTCCAAATCTACCTCCAAAGGGGTGAAAAGTGTGTTTCTGTGTCTAAGCCATCAAAAGATACAAACCCTAAGACATTCAGGCCTTTAAATAGGACATAAAAATAACAGAAAACAGGTCCAAGCCCAAACAGGTCATAAAAATCGAACAAAATATATCAAATCTAGTTCTGTTGACTTTTTTTGGATTTTGGTTGAGTTTTCAGCACTCTGGTCAACTCTGGTCAACTTTTCAGCATTCTGGTTGACTGGTTGACTTTTATGGTTGACTAATTAACTTTTCTGCACTCTGTTTGACTTTTTTGCACTCTAACCATTTGATACTTCAACCTTTCTTTCAATTCATTCCAAAAACCTACAAAATCAAGGGAATTTAATGATAAAATCATAAAACATGTCCACAACTCTTTTATTCACAAAACTAAAGAAAAATCATGAGTCAATGCAAGTTTCTAAGTCAACAAGGGTGCATTTGATATCAAAATTAAGTATAAAAATAACGGTTTTTCAACCGTTATCAGTACTCTTACACCAAACTTCTCAAAAGGAACAAAAATTGAAATTAAAGTAAATACACACTAAACTACCAATATTAAGGAAAACAATAAATCTAAACTATGCGACCTAATGATGAATTAGAAGGAACTTTGGTTCCCTCTTACCCACCAACTACAAATTTCGCTTAAATAATAAATGTCAAATGTTCTTGTTAGGACAAACCCCTAACAAGTCAAAAATACAAGTCCAAAAAGGAAAACAACTACAATTTTACAATTCAAAGAAAATACAAACAAATCTCTCTTTCTCACCAAGTGTATACTCTATTATTTTGTGTTTTAGACCAAGACTTTAAGCTTCCCTTCAAGGCCTCCTTCACCTTTGGATGTTACTCACTGTTTTGGGCTGTCCTCCCCATGATCCTCACGTTTTTTTACCATCCAAAGACCTACACCACAAGTTAACACCACTAAAGTTAAAAGGAGTCCAAGGAAAAAGCAAGAAAAGGTCTAAAATGAACAAAGGCTCTTCAAAAGGAGTTTTACTTTGACAAAACCATGAATGTTTAGAAGACAATTGATGGTCTATCGCAACCCACACAAATTTATTGTGGATAAAGAATGCAGTATAGTACTAGGAAGTGACTCCTAGGTCATCTCTCAAGGACCAAATGTGGTTCGAGAATTAGGTCAGACACGAAGGGGGGGGGGTTTGTGAAAAGTTTGTGTGAATGCGGATGAATTAAATTGAAACACGGATGCAAACAGAAATGTAAACACAGATGTAAACAGACACGGAAACAAAAATGTAAAAATGGAATTAAATACAGAATGAAAATGGTTGGTCATTAACTTAATTACTATGCTTCCTATCACAGATCAACGAAATAAAGCAGCGACTCAAACCTCTAATCCAACACAGCTAACCAACTAAGCGAAGGCTAAACATGTTTTCATAAAAGCGAACTAAGCGAACGCAATGTTAACATCAAATCCAATTTACACCATGCAGTTTCATCAACTAAGCGAAGACTCAACACCAACTGGGCAACTAAACGTATACCCAATTGCAAGTGCAAATACATATTTCACATTAACCAAGTCAGAGCGGCAAACACAATTATAGTCCAGAAATCTCAAGGAAACATTATAATATCGCTAATGACCAACTTGACTAATTATGCTAACATCTTAGCTAAATTAACACAATCAAACATAGCAGGCAACATAGTGAACGAAAGCATTCAACCGGACAATGCAATAAAATAATATCCAAACAAAATTAAAACTATTAAAATGCAACACTTGAGTGAAAACATTAAATGCGTATTGCAGCGGGAAAAAAAATAAATTGCCAAATTACTTGATCAATTGAAATGCACAGCACATCTAATACTATTGGAATTGCAATGAGTAAACTAAAAAGAAGTAAAATGCTGATTGTATTAACCTATCAATGCATATTCATCATGGAAAAAGTGCTAAAAGAGAAAGGGAAAGCATGAATAGTAAAAGATGGAGCATCTCCTTCCATAGACGTGGCAGCCCCCACTTAATACTAAATAGAAGAAAAATGAAAATTGCTCTTCAAAGAGGTAGACGTGCTGCAGACCGAATGCTACTACCTCTGGGATGCAAGATGAATAAATCCATTTCAAAGAAAAGTCAATCAACCACTACTCTTAGGTGACGTAACTTCTCACCAACTCTCACTTAATCACTTCTTCCTTCTTAAAGAAAAGAAACATCACCGAATGTGCTGGAATAAAAGAAATGTGCTAATCCAAACCAAATCCCCATCCCGCGGCAGTGGCATATCCAGCTCCGTGAATGTGCTTTCTTCATCCTCCAAATGTAACGTAAATACACATTTTTTTTTAAAACTTCCAAACAACGTTGCACGGCCAGCCTAACAGCAAGTGGCGGCCCCCCATAGCACCAAGGAAAACTAGCGTGAATGATATTCAAGAACCCATCCTCTAAAACAAAACATTCAAAAGCCGAAAAAATGAAATTCCGTGAGTTTCCTAAATTAAAGATAAATTGTTGCTGGAATCAAAACGAAATAAAGAACCATAATGAAAAGAAATGCTAGCCGAAAACAGTGATTGCAACCAAGAAAAGAAAAAAAAATAAAAAAGTCATCATGTTTCATTCATCCAAAATCCAAATACATAGACATGGTTCAAAGAAAAGAGGGAAACGTTCTAGCCATAGCATATGCATTCCACATTCTACTTAAATGAAAATTAAAAACATTCCTTTATTCCAGCACAGCGTGACAGCGTGAAAACAAAGTGCTCAACTCCATAAGAGAGGTAAATAAAAGAAATTGAAATTGAAAGTGCTTCTAAAATTCATCCAAAATCCCATGGAAACTCTCCAAAGCTCTCCATAAAGAAACAACGTTCCAGGCCAAGCGAAAATAAAGTCTGGAGGCAGCAAGCTCCTAGGTCGTGTGTATCCCCAAAAATGAGGGTGGGGTCCACCCTAAAAGAAACCCTAGGGTGCCAAGTGTCTTTTACTAATTGGGTCCATTATATTTTTGTCAACATTGACCCAAATGTGCACAAGTGTAATTAAAAAATTCTATACTACTAAGTTACAATATAATTAAATTTGAAATGTCCAAGTGAAGAGTCTTTAATTTATTTGCCTCCTTCCCAATGCTCCAAAATATATCTCCAAAATTTTTCCTGCAATTAAAAATGAAATTAATTAGCTCAAAAAATTTAAATTAATTAAAATTAGAATTTCCGATCAAATTAAGCATAATTAGGAAAAACGAGAAAATACTGGATATTTAAGATCAATTCCGTGATATAATTGGGTACAATAAACTATGTGAAATCAATAAAATATTGACTCATCAAAAATCAAGCAATTAAATGGTAAGAAAGTAAGGTTAGCACAACAAAAGGAGTTACCAAAAGAAAGCCACTAGAATAGATCACAAAAACCAAAAACTACTAGAAAATCATAAGATGCTTTTGTCCTTTGGCAAGCTAGATCAAATGGTGCACTAAGGAAACCTTTTTTAGATCATCATGGCTGCTGGAACAACATCTTGGGGACATAAAAAATCAGCTCCAAATCAACACCAAAGTTCTCACACAAAGTTGGTTAAAGATGGCACATGCATGTGCTTTTACTTTTACTTTTTGCTTTTGCTTTTTGTACTTTTTGTCTACGTTTTTTTTTCTTTTGTACCTTTTGTCTCTTCTTTTTCTTGAAATTTTTTTTAGCACCAACACACACCAAATCAAACCTCAAATCTGGAATGTTACAAGGAGTTTCATATTCATACAAGCTTATAGCACCAAAATGAAGAAAACCTACTAGAATCAAGTATAGCATGAAACACAAAAAGGGACATAATGGAAACCTAACTCTAAGAACTTGTTGATGATCTAACAACAAGTATGAACTCAAATATGCAAAGAAAAAGCACTCAAAGGTACTCAAATGAAACAGTTTTGAAATTTACTCAAACATGTATTTTTGGTGATTTTTCAAAGGTTAAACATGGAAGTAAAGATATGTAAAGGACTAAACATGACTCTAAACAACATGGATGGATTCAAAAATAAAAATGACACAAAATAAGCATATAAGACAAATATAAAGAGCGAGGAATGACTCAAAAGAAAGAAAAAGCACAAAAAATTAGCCAAAACAACCAAAAACGAACTTGAAAAACGCTAATGACAACATCTTGGCAGCTTTGACCTTTGCTGAGTGTTTTACTTATAGCTTTCTGCAAAGAAATCCAAATGAAGTGATTCTTTTTTTTTGGAAACTAGACTCCAAGGGATTTCATTTGAATATTTTTACGTATTTTTTGGACAACTGAGCTAGATGCAGTTTAAGTTTCAAAATCGTCACAATTTGCTGCCAGAACAAATGATAAATGGAACACAAAACACAACAAGACAAGTAGGGAAAAAAACATGAACAATATGGAAAAATAAAGGATTGATAAGGACCAAAAGACTAGCTCTTGAAGAACCAAAGCTCTTGATACCAAATGATGGCAACCTCCTTAAGCTAGGTTGGGCCAAAGCTTAGAAGGATGCAAGGAGGTGTGTTTCCTTGGATGAATTGTGCGGAAATGTGGTGGTAAATGGTCCAATGATGATGAGTTAAGGTATGGATGGGGTAGAAGCTCAAAACCTCTAGGAGATATGGTGGTGGTGGTGTAGTGTTTGGTGGCTCCAAGAGAGGTTAGGCCAACTCAAGGAGGAAGGTGACTAGAAGAGCCTCTAGGGTTGTTCTAGTCTTGATCAAGGAAGGGTATGGCCGTATTTTGGCAGCATAACATTACTTAATTCTAAGATGAAATACAAGGGTGGAGACACCTCTATTTATAGGCCAAGGGTGTCTCCTTCTAACCCTAAAAGCATGATCTCCCACCTTTGCTCTCATTGGCCAAAAATGAGGCCTTCTAACCTCCAATGATGGGAGGACATGTGGCCACTCACAAAACACAATCCTCTCTATTCCTAGAGTTCCATGCACTACAGCAAAATCGTTAATTTCCGAAGGAATAATACCGACGGCCTCTGCGGCCTTCGGTAAATTTAATTTACCGAAGGATGTACCGACGGTCATGTAAGTGGTTGATTACCGAAGGCTTTTTAAGTTTACCGAAGGCCCCATAGGCCGTCGGTATAAGCATCGACCTAATGAATTGAAAATTTGGGATTTCCCTCTCCCATTCTGCAAATTTTAGTTTCCACAGAAGCTTTCCCCCAATTTTTTGTGTCTCACCTCTGAACCCCCAAGCAACTTCCTCTTTCGTTCTGAAATCAAGATTAACCCCTTCTTTGCTGCAATTGTTGTGTCGACGCTAGGATAGGGCCGGTGAGGAGGGTGGTGGTTGAGGGAGTACATTATTCCGAGGGGGCTGTTCGAAGGTGGTGGTCGCGGCGTGACGTTTAGCTTGTGGCGACCTCAGGACAGTGTGCTCAGAAGTTGAAGGAAGTAGGTGGAGGGACTTCCTTAGAGGGTCGTTGTGGTCTTGTGTGGCTGTCTGGTGTAGAAGGCTTGCCATCGTCATGTGCTTTCTTGGTTGAGGTAAGTTATGCTTTTAATAATTCATTATGAGTTACAATGTTGTTATTTCTGTTTGATGTTCTTGTGGCAGTAGTGTATGATGTTGTTTGATTGAGAAATTTTATTGGTTTGTTGCCTTTGCTTTTAATGCATGCAACTGTGTGCTCTAAACTTCAACTACGAAGTGAAGCTTTGAACCTCTAACTTCCCCTTGACCTACTTCCAATCAACGTACACATCATGTTATATATTGTAAATGGTTGATACTATAACTTTCGTAATCAGAAGTAATTTCTAGGTTTTTGACTTGATAACCTCAAGATGCACCAAATTGTATGAATTCCATGATGATGAAAGAACCACCAGTAGGTAGCGGTCCAAACTACAAGTCCTAGCAGCAAGTCACCTTATATGGCTTAGGTAAACAAATAGTCTCGGTTTCATACATAGCTCCTAAACCAAGAGCCTCTGCTTCAAACATGGATGGTCCAATAGTCCTGATATACAGTTTCAACTTTCAACCACATAGAACTTGTCATATATAAGAAGCAAAGGAATGAAGCTTTAAAAAACATTGAAATCCACCTGCAACACTGAGGTTTACATGTGTTAAAACTTTATGATCAAAAATTGAAAAGGAGGGAAGGAGATAGTAACACTGACCAATAAATAAAGTTTTCTAAATCTGGTTGTGATGAAATATGCTAAGTATGTAACATTGTAAGTGTGTGTCACATGAAGTGATTTTGCATATTGGCTGGAAAAAGACCAAATAAACAGTGCACAGAAGTTTGAAATGGTTAAATAAATGTGCACAAACATTGAAACAACACAGAAACACATAGAATCAACAATTGATAGTGGCAGTTCCCATAAATACAGAAAATTTCACTAATAATTGTTGCAGAATGGAGAAACAGCAGAGTCAAGGGTGGCAGTTCCCAAAATGATCAACTGAACTAGTCTTTTTGAGATTCAGTGATAATTTCTTATTGTTAGCACTTCAAACATGTATGAATGTATGAAATACACTTGTCTAAAGCATTACAATCAATAATTTTTTGCCAAAAATAGTGTGCTCAGGATGAAACCATTGGAGTAAATGCCTTTTAGCACCTGTATAATGTTTCTTTTTCACATGTTTCAATTCAAATCACAACCTAGCTTTTGTTACAACCCAAAGCAATTACAAATGCACTAATTCAAAAATCAGAGTTGGATTCAACTTTCACTAGAAAAAATGACCTGTAAATTCAGGTTTTGAGTTGTGAAACTGCACAACATTGGTTATAAGTCAAATTAGAATTTTACAACAACTTTAAATCATCAAAACAAAGTCTTTTGAGGTATTATTTGGCATAGAAATAGTAGATTCCAAAATTTGATCTTATAACAACTAATAATGTAGCAAATTAAACAACTACACACCTCATTCTAAGTTATAATTATTCAAACAGGTAGCTATCAATGCAAATGACTGTAGAAAGTGTAAATACACTAAACTAAGCTTGAAAACAACAACTATGCATGATGAAACTCGAACTAGACATTGCAAGGACATTTAACAAGGTGAAAACCATCACTTTTTGAGTTAAAATAGAAGTGGAGTGGTGATTTTGAGTTACAGGCTGTTTATAACTCATTTTAGAGTTTAAAGACAATTAAAATCAAGTGTTTTAGGAGTTGTTAGAGTCATTGCAAGTGTTGTCTTCATTTAATTTCACTTAATTCTGAATTCTAGTGTAGTTTTGGTAACATTTTCATGCATATTTGGCAATGTGTGGAATGATTTGTTGAATCTGGTTGTGTTTGTGCATAAGCAAAGTTTGAGCAAGTTTATTTTTCCATTTTAATGTTGTGTGCAGTATTGAAATGCTCATTTTTATGCCTAAATGCATAATCATCTCTTAAACCATCAAAATTGGCTTTAAAATGGAAGTGAAAACCCAAGGCAGCAACAATGCCACTGAAATGTGTTCATCATTATATTATAGTTATAGAGAATCAACAAGAAACTCCTATTCTTTTGGCTTCTTTTACTTAAATCAACAACTGATAATGAGGGTAATGGCTTCTCTTGCCTTTTTTATGAAAATTTTGATGGGAATATAGTTATTTTCACTTCCTTTCTGAAAACTTGACTTACAACTGTTATTCTTTCTACTTTAATGTATAATAACTCATTTATTTTGACACACAAGAATAAGCACTAATAAATGACATTTCTCTCTCCCATGTTACAGTGTATGCTTGTTTTCTTCAAGCCAATCAAGTTTGCAATAGCATTTACTCATTTGCTTTCACTTCGAAGGTATGTTCTGTTTTATAGCTGTATAATTACATTATGATGCACAGTTGCTTATACTCTGGAATTTAATGTATAATTCACTTCTCTGGTATGTTCTGTTTTAGAGCTGTATAATTACATTATTCTTTACTCTTTATATCACTGTACACAGAACTAATCCTATGAACCTCAAATTACTACTTTTTGTACCTGATAGGCTATTTTGTTATTGGCCTCTCTTTGTGGACTTGAGTCCAAAAGAATAATCATTAAAATCCATTAAGTAATACAGGAAACTGGAACTTAACCCACAGATCGCTGATTGAAGTGAGAAATGAGGCATTACAGTGACTAGGTCAGCTGCTTAGCTTCCTCCTGAGTCTCACTGTTCTTGCTTATTTTTGCTTGCCTTCTGCTCATTCTATGTCTTGGTTTAGTAACCTTTGCAAACTTCAGACCTTCCTTACTCTTCCTCTACACTTTATCCCATCTGTATGTCTAGTCTATTCAAAGAAATCCCCCCTGCATATTCTATCTTATCTGACCTTTGTTACTCATGATTGTCCTTAATCACTTCCTTTCTTTCCTCTTCACCTAGGCTCTTGTTATTATTGAGTATCTATCACAATTCTTAAAATAGAGACTTTCATGGTTTAATTTCTGTTCTTATGGATGAAGAGCACCAAGTATTAGGAACTCATTCTAATAAAATAGATGTTAGATGTTTTCTTTGTTATCCAAGAAAAGAAGTTCATCACTCAATTTAAGAATGTGTTGCAATGAAACTACTGAACTTTCAAAATCAAACATGAAGCCCATAATTCTTGGAAACACAGATATTTTGTATAGTATACAGCAACAAATAACCAGTAACTACCAAACCGTTCTGTTAATTGGGTTCAAAGAAAGAGACATCAAATTCAATTTTTCTTTCTTAGTTTCAGAAACTATGCCTCCCAAGAAATAGCCATTAACCATTTAGTTGTTCCATTTCTAATTCTTCCAACTTCTTTTTTCAAATTATGATTGCAAAAGGGCACAGAAAAACACAATCATATTTGGTCATGCTCTGCTAATAGTACACTATTTCTAGAATTGTCAGAATCTGATACATAGCTCACGATGTTATGTTGCTTTTTGAGATTCATCATCCTATATTTTTGACTTCTGATTTCAGAAATGAATGGATGAGAATTAATGAAAAGTTGCTGCAGTTCTGTTGCTTTGTCTTAAATAATTCAAGAACCCATTAAACATGCATTTCCTTCTTTGGATAGAAACTAATCTTTAATACGAATTAAATTAATTGAGTCAGTATGTATGTTAACAAAGTTACTCATGATGTGGTCTTCAACTACACAGCACAGTTGAGCTTGGCGTTTAAGTTTTCACGCATACAAATGTTCTTAAAATATTCCAAACCCTCCTGCAACATTCTCCTAATATGAAAATAGTGTTCTAGAAAGTAGTTTCTAGAACTACTTTCTTAATGCTAGGATACCAATATGAAAATAAGCAAGACCGAAATTCCCCACCTTATATATAATCTCCACACCTTGTACCACACATTATGCATGTTTGTATGTGTTTGAAAACTGTTATGCAGGTCTGTTTGTAAATGAAATTTGTTATACAGGTTTGGGTTGCAGAGGGAAAACCATTTCTCTGAAACCTGCTCTGCATTTTACCGAAGGCTTTTGTCCTTCGGTAAATGCCCTCGTCTGGCCATTACCGAAGGCTTCCGCCCTTCGGTAAATACCCTCGAATGCTCATTACCGAGGGCTTCTGCCCTTCGGTAATTACCGAGGGCTTTCGCCCTTCGGTAATTACCGAAGGCTTTCGCCCTTCGGTAATTACCGAAGGCTTCTGGCCCTCGGTAATTACCGAAGGGCGAAAGCCCTCGGTAATGGTTAGCGACAAGGGATTTACCGAAGGATTTTTGGCCGTCGATAGGCCTTCGGTAAACATCCATTATCGACGGCTTTTGGCATTTTCCGAGGGCTTCTGGCCTTCGGTAATGCCCTACTTTTTTGTAGTGATGTGGCCACTACTAAAAGCAAAAACTCTCCACTCCTAAGGTGCCATGTGGCTACCTTTTAAAAAGTAAATCATCTCCAATGGAAGCATGACACGTGGCACACACTTTCCACTTGGTTTGGATGTCTAACTTTAAGGAAAATTCTATGCTACTTAGGCCTTAACACAAGCCTCAAACAAACCTACACTACATGGCCAAATACAAGGCCTAAACCTATACTACTCTTTCTTCTTCCATGATGACTTAAGATGGCCCAAGAGAAAGAGTCTAGGCCTATCTTCCATAAATGCCTCCAACTCTTCATGAATTTGCTAGGTCATGGCAAGGGGTATGCCATCATCCCCTCCCTCTTGAAAAGGATTTGCCCTCAAATCTTCAATATGGGCTAAAGGAAACTTCATTTTCTTCATAATCTTCAATTCTTCCTTATTTTTCCACCAGGTTAAAATACCCATTTTATAACACAAGTTAGAACAAGTGTTATAATAGTGAGTATGTGAAGGATGTAGCTCCCAATAAGGATACACCTTAAATCAAGTGAATGATTAAGGTCTTGGAAAGTAGGAGCATTTTTCTTGAAATTTTATTTCCCACACAAGGATTCTTTGGGACTTTTCTTGCCATGCTTCTAGAGGAAGATGGCAAGGAGACCTTTACACTTTTACACATGCTTTTGGCCCTTAACATCATAATTTTCTTGTTAGGGCATTCTTGAGACTTGTGCATCATGTTTTGATACTTAGAACAAAAGATGTCTTTTATTTTCTTCTTACCTTCTTCTTTTTCTCTTTCTTTTTCTATGTTCTTTGTCATTTGTGCTTGATCCTCTTCCACTTGAGAAGGTATGAGAGGATGAAGTACAAACTTCTTTTTATTGTGAGTGATGTTTATTTCATTGGTGTGGCCATTATGTAGAGATTCCCTATCAAAAAGCCAAGGCCTTCCCAATAAAATATGACAAGCATCCATAGGTATTATATCACATAACACACTATCTTCATAATTCCCTATGGATAGCATGACCATCACTTGATGATTAACTTCCAATTCCTTGTCCTCATTGATCCATTGAAGTTTATAAGATTGAGGATGAGGAAAAGTAGCTAATCCAAGGTTGCTAACCAACCTAGTGCTACAACAATTTGAACATGAGCCACTATCCACTATAAGGGAACATGTTTTGTCTGAGATTTTACATCTAGTGTGGAAGATGTTTGATGAGTCGATATTTTCTTGACTGTATTTGGTTTATTGCGCTTAAATAAATAAGGGAATTGTGCTTAATTGTCCGATATTTTCCCGTTTTTCCTAATTGTGCTTAATTTGATCAGAAATTCTAATTTTAATTAATTTGAATTTTCTGAGCTAATTATTTGCATTTTTAATTGCAGGGAAATTTTGGAGATATATTTTGGAGCATTAGGAAGGAGGCAAATTAATTAAAGACTTTACAAATAGACATTGCAATTTTAATTACATTGTAACTTAGTAGTCTAGAGAGTTTTTAATTAAGCTTATGCACAATGGGCCATTGTTGACAAAAATATGGAAGGCCCAAATTTTGTAAGACACATGGCATCTAGGGTTTTTCTTTTGGGTGGACCTCACCCATTTTTGAGACACACACGACCTTAGTGAGCTTACAGCCGACACACTCCTTTAGTTTTTCTCGGGAACGTTTTTTTGGATAATGGAGAAGCACACTCTTTCTTTTCATTTTTGGGTTTCCATGCACTTTTGATTGAATCCTTTTACTGTTTCTATGCTTGAATGTTCACGTCGTTTGATGGGGAAAATGAAGTAATGTTTTATGTTTTTATTTTAATGTTCTTGGGATTGAAAAGAAGCAAAGCAAATTGTGACATGGTTGTTGGCAAGAGACTTCAACACTGCCAAGTTGTCAATGAGAGAAGCACTCTTGCTTTATTGCCCTGATTCTCTTGATTGGAAGAAAGGCTACATTTCATTTTCTTTTTTTTATTCAAATGGAGGAGAACGATGATTTGAAAGCGCTGCTGGTAAGAAAGGCTATTTTCATTTTGTGATTAAATGCTTTGGAGATTTCTTTTCTTTGAGAATGAAGAAGTGATTAAGTGAGAGTTGGTGGGAAGTCACGTCCAACTAGGAGTAATGGATGATTGACTTTTCCTTGAAGAAGATTGATTCATCCTTTACGGCCTTGATGGAGGCAAAGTTTTCACTTTTATTTCATTTAGAAAGAAAACATTGTCCCATCATGAAAGGAGCTGCCACGTCCAGCACTTTTGGAGAGGAATATTTTTTATTTTTAATAGGAGGCTAGAATGAAGGAGCACGTTGATTTAATGAAGAAGTAGCACGGTCTGCCACATGTAGACACTTTGGCTTGTGAACGTTTTCAGCATTGGGGAATTAATTTAGAAGTTCATCTCATTTTTGCTGGAGTTAGATGGCGTACACGGAGTGGCTGATTCACTTTGCTGCAGTAGCAGCCTCCCTCATATATTGAGTTTTTTTTAAAAATGAAGCAAGCGGTGCCTCATTCATTTAGGGATGCAACATGTTTTTCAATTGGAGAATTCATTTTAATTGCTTTGAGAAATGACGAGCTGGAAGTTAATGTGTAAGGATGTAACCGTTAAGGAGTTATATTTTAGAACCATTTATGATTTCAATTTTCTTTTGGTAGTGCACAAGGGGTCACGTGAAATGGGTAGAAAAGAATTCATGTTTTCTTAATTGTTTTGTTTTAGATTATTTTACATTAATGTTGATTGGTTTTTTTGTTATCTTCTTAATTTAGTGTTGCATTTTAATAATTTTAACTGTGCTAGATAATTGTTTGTTACAGTGTTGGGGTCTAGTATTTTCTTTTGTTTTAATGATGTCTAATATTTGTGGTAGTGATAACTTGACTATCATGTTAGCTTAAATTAATTGGGTTGGTCATTAGCGATATTATAATGCTTCCTTGAGATTTCTGGACTGTAATTGTATTTGCCACTCTGACCTTGTTGATGTGAAAATCTGTTTTTGCACTTGCAATTGAGTACACGCTTAGTTGCTCAATTGGTGTTTATTCTTCGCTTAGTTGATGAAACTGCATGAAGTAAATTGGGTTTGATGTTAACATTGCGTTCGCTCAGTTCGCTTTTATGAAAACATAATTAACCTTCGCTTAGTTGGTTAACTGTGTTGGATTAGAGGTTTGAGTCGCCGCTTTATTTTTTTGATATGTGATTGGAAGCATTGTGATTAAGTTAATGACCAACCTTTTCCATTTTGTCCTTGAAACCGTTTTCACATTCCGTTTTTACATTTCTGTTTCCATTTTTTGTTACATCTGTGTTTACATTGTTGTTATCATGTGTGTTGCATTTAGGTATCTTTAGTTGCATATTTTCATTGCATTCTTCTTTTCCCCGCTTTCCTTCTACATGTCTACCTATTTTGATTTTATGAATACTGTTTCTTCTGCCTATGTCCATGACTATGATTCTCCTTCTGCATCTAACTTTGATATTGCTTCTCATGCATATTCTGCTGATTTGTATGTTGAGAACAATATGACTCATCCTCCCATTCTTGAGAGTGCTTCTTGGGAGCCAGCTTCACTTAGTGAGGATGATGTTCATTGTGTTCTCACCTCTGGAGTGATAGATTTGCTGCCTAGGTTTCATGGTTTTGCAGGTGAATGCCCACACAGACATTTAGACGAGTTCTACACCATTTCCTCTTCAATGAAACCTCCTCAGGTCCTTGATGATCACATGTTTTTGAGGGCATTTTCGCATTCATTACAAGAAGCAGCAAGGGATTGGTTGTATTGTCTTCCTCCAGGATCCATCACTTCTTGGGAAGATCTTAAGCATATGTTCTTGGATGAATTCTTCCCTGCTCAATATGGTTACAGTAACGATCCTGGATGGAATGACCCTAGCTTGAGATGGTATGATGCTCCACAGCAATATCAGCCATTCCAGAACTCTTGTATGCCTTCTCCACCAGTCTAGGAGCTACAGCAGCTGGAGTCTTATCAGCCTGCCCAAGCAACTCATCATCCTCCCACTACTTCTGAGCCTACATTGAAGGAGTTATTGGAGCAGATGACTATTCAGAACATTGAGTTCCAGCAAGAGACCAGAGCTTCCATTCAGAGTTTGACTGATTAGATGGGCAGATGGCCACTCAGCTCACTGAGGAACAGTCTTTTGTTTGAGAAGAATCACCATTTTAGGCTGTTCAGCATCCAGATGATGTTGGTGCCATCCACATAGGAGATGGGGAGCAGAGTCATGAGCTTACTATTGTGCCACCAACTTTCCCACCCTCCTGTGTCCCTACTCTTGCACCTGAGGAGACTGATGAAGAATTGGAGGACCAGGCAGGTATAAGCAGTAATTTTGAGTCAGGTAGACCACTTTCACCTTCCACCACTTTACCAATCTTCGGGGAAGTGGAGGTAAACATACCTCATTTTGATTATGCTGTTGATGATTATGCTTTTCATGATTATGCTGTTGAGTGGTATGTTGATGATTATGATGTTGATGAGCATGCTTTTCATTTCCACTCTTTGCATGATGAGAAACAACTTTTGCCATCTTGTCTGAATACTTCTTCTCCATGCACTGAACATGAATCTGAGCTTGTTGTTGATATTGTTTCTAAATTTGAAATTGATTCATGTTCTGAGAGTGTATCTGATGTTCAGCATGTTACATTGGGATTGGGTGTTATACCCCTGCATGTCATTTCCTTGGAACCATATTGCACTAACCATGTTGTAGGAGGTACATATGAATTTGATCAACAAGCACCCACAGTGGAAAACAAAGGTGCAACCATTCACAAAAGCTTCAACATCAGTAGGAACCAGCTGAACCCGCTCATCAACAGTCACTGCTTCTTAGATCCAACTGTGGAGGACATCTCCCTGCTTGATCAAATTTGGAGACTGAAGCAGTTCCTCGTCAAGACTTCCTTGTTGAATCCAATGGTGGAAGACATCTCCCTGATAGTCCAAAATTGGCAATTGCCACCATGATCAGGGGAGTTTTCTTTTCCCTTCTCCTCCCCCTTCCCCACTTGTATTGCACTTGACCATGATCTGTTGAGTTTCTGATTTCTGATCTTATGCTTGCGACACATTGAGGACATTATGTAGTTTAAGTGTGGTCTATTGGAGGAGATTCTGATTTTTCTTTGATTAATTTATGTTTTCTGTGTTAAATTTTTTGTTTTCTAGGTAGTTGTTGTTGTGTCTTATGTACAGTTTTGCATGTTTCTCTTGACTTCTGGACTTGGTTTAGATTATAGACGTGTCTTTCACTTCATTGATACTCTGTTTAGCTTGAAATCCTTGCTTTTCTCTGTTTGGAAGATGATTATGATGTTGAGAGTTGAATTGATTATGACAGAATTACCTTGTGCGAGATTTGAGCCATTTGATGTTTTCTCTTGTGTGTGATATGTCTCTTGATTGCTTGCGCATATGCCTTGGCTGGACTCTTTTTGATGATTCTTGATTGATATGCATGTTTGGAAGTGATAAAGACAGTTTTGTTGTTGAGCCTCTCTAGCCAGATGAGCCTACCTTGTTGTGATCCATTGATAGCCCTTTGAGCCTTTACTTTCCCCATCTCTTTGTTTTGAAGCTCATCCACTAGCCCTAAATGAAAAACCATGATTACCTTAACCTTAGGGAATTTTGGAGCTTTGAATTGTTTTGGAAATAAGTATGGTCTCTTAGGAGATTCAGATGAATTGGTTAGTTGGCTCCTCTTCTTGTGTTGTTTTTGTAAATATGTTGTGTATCTTGTCTCTTAGAGTTGTGTTCTGAAAAGAGAGAAAAGAAAAGAGACAAGATGGAAAAAAAAAATATACAGAAAAATGAGAAAATTTTTTGTGAATAATGGAGTCAAGAAGAGGATTGAATTAAAGGTTTTGGGTGTGTTTGAATGTGTTTACACTTGTTCCCCATTGCTCCTCTATTCCTTTTGGTTTGTAGCTTCTCATCCATATTTATCTTCCCTTATCCTTGGCCCCATTGCATCCATAAAAGACCTTTTGATTTGAACATGCATATGTTTTTGAGTGTTGATATTAGAGGCTTGCCAAGTCTATTTGTGTTTGCTTTCTTCAGTGCATTGAGTTGAAATTGGTTATCCTAGAAACTTGAGAGAAACACTAATAGTGTGCATCTGTGAGGTTCTGTTTATTTTGATTCACCTCTTGAGCTGATTGATCATTTTGTCATGCTTTGAACTGCTTGGATGATTTCATGAGTATCTGCTTTTCTTGATTTTGTGTTGGATACTATTAATCTTGTATACATGCCCTGTGGAAAAAAATCGTCATTCTTCACACTCTCCTTTATGCTTTTGACATGGTATACTTCCAAATTCATTATCCTCTGAAGAAGTTCATCAGAATTTGTATTTTTCTTAAGTGGAGTAATTTGTTGCTCATCAGCTTGCTCAGATTGGCTTTGATCCATGTATGAGTGAGGTTCCCACCAGTGGTTGAAATTATTTTGATAGAATTGAGTGCCCATAGAACCAAATTCTTGTACATACTGCATCCTGTAAACATTAGGCACAAAATCCTAGAAATAATTTATTAGAACAAAAATAAAAATAAACATAAAAATCAAGTCAAAGATAATCAGTTTACACTACTAGAAAAAGTTAAACCAAGAGTCCCCGGCAACGGCGCCAAAAAATTGTTAAACCCATGGCAAGTGTACCAGATCGTATCAAGTAATAATAAATGGTAAGTTCAAGTATCGTTTTCCCAAGAGACTCATGACACTAAACTGTTGTGCTTTTGCATAACCAATCAAGACTATAAAAATAATATTTTGGGATTTTTGGATATAAAGTACGGAAAAATAAACATGAATGAAATTTGATCAATTGAGGTTAAACACAAAAGTGGATGGATGATGTTGATAATATGAGATGAGTTTGTTACTAGGATTCATATTTCACCCAATCACTCTCTTATATCTACTTTTCTTATTTCATTCGCCTATTTATCATATTGTCATGCAAACTTTCTTAGTCTACCCTTAACCCAATCCCTTGGCGAAAAGAGCCTATTACTAATTACCGGCTTGTTATCCCTAGCCTCCCCTAGTAATTAATAATGCATGATAAACGGAAGCAAAATACAATTGATTGTCCTACTCCTATCCCTAGGCGGTATTAGCATAATCAAGGAATTCCCCCTAGTTCATGACATTACTGTACGTTCTTGTATAAATAAAGACAAACAACATTTACCGAATGAGTTAAACGATAAAAGCATTAAGCAAACGTAAGGAACCCAACAATTGATAAAGATAAGCATATGCAAGCATATAAATAAAATAAGGATTTTGATATAAGAGAGTTTAGAGGTTACATCTTTCCCCAGCAACAAATAAGATTACTTCTCCATCGTCATGGAGAAACTAATTGAATGGAATGAAAGATATAGAAACCCTAAAGAGGAGAAAAAGGAGAGTTGTCACCATCTCCAAATCTACCCCCAAAGGGGTGAAAAGTGTATTTCTGTGTCTAAGCCATCAAAAGATACAAACCCTAAGACATTCAGGCCTTTAAATAGGACATAAACATAACAGAAAACAGGTCCAAGCCCAAACAGGTCATAAAAATCGAACAAAATATATCAAATCTAGTTCTGTTGACTTTTTTTGGATTTTGGTTGAGTTTTCAGCACTCTGGTCAACTCTGGTCAACTTTTCAGCATTCTGGTTGACTGGTTGACTTTTATGGTTGACTAATTAACTTTTCTGCACTCTGTTTGACTTTTTTGCACTCTAACCATTTGATACTTCAACCTTTCTTTCAATTCATTCCAAAAACCTACAAAATCAAGGGAATTTAATGATAAAATCATAAAACATGTCCACAACTCTTTTATTCACAAAACTAAAGAAAAATCATGAGTCAAAGCAAGTTTCTAAGTCAACAAGGGTGCATTTGATATCAAAATTAAGTATAAAAATAACGGTTTTTCAACCGTTATCAGTACTCTTACACCAAACTTCTCAAAAGGAACAAAAATTGAAATTAAAGTAAATACACACTAAACTACCAATATTAAGGAAAACAATAAATCTAAACTATGCGACCTAATGATGAATTAGAAGGAACTTTGGTTCCCTCTTACCCACCAACTACAAATTTCGCTTAAATAATAAATGTCAAATGTTCTTGTTAGGACAAACCCCTAACAAGTCAAAAATACAAGTCCAAAAAGGAAAACAACTACAATTTTACAATTCAAAGAAAATACAAACAAATCTCTCTTTCTCACCAAGTGTATACTCTATTGTTTTGTGTTTTAGACCAAGACTTTAAGCTTCCCTTCAAGGCCTCCTTCACCTTTGGATGTTACTCACTGTTTTGGGCTGTCCTCCCCATGATCCTCACGTTTTTTTACCATCCAAAGACCTACACCACAAGTTAACACCACTAAAGTTAAAAGGAGTCCAAGGAAAAAGCAAGAAAAGGTCTAAAATGAACAAAGGCTCTTCAAAAGGAGTTTTACTTTGACAAAACAATGAATGTTTAGAAGACAATTGATGGTCTGTCGCATCCCACACAAATTTATTGTGGATAAAGAATGCAGTATAGTACTAGGAAGTGACTCCTAGGTCATCTCTCAAGGACCAAATGTGGTTCGAGAATTAGGTCAGACACGAAGGGGGGGGGGGTTTGTGAAAAGTTTGTGTGAATGCGGATGAATTAAATTGAAACACGGATGCAAACAGAAATGTAAACACAGATGTAAACAGACACGGAAACAAAAATGTAAAAATGGAATTAAATACAGAATGAAAATGGTTGGTCATTAACTTAATTACTATGCTTCCTATCACAGATCAACGAAATAAAGCAGCGACTCAAACCTCTAATCCAACACAGCTAACCAACTAAGCGAAGGCTAAACATGTTTTCATAAAAGCGAACTAAGAAAACGGAATGTTAACATCAAATCCAAATTACACCATGTAGTTTCATCAACTAAGCGAAGACTCAACACCAACTGGGCAACTAAACGTATACCCAATTGCAAGTGCAAATACATATTTCACATTAACCAAGTCAGAGTGGCAAACACAATTACAGTCCAGAAATCTCAAGGAAACATTATAATATCGCTAATGACCAACTTGACTAATTATGCTAACATCTTAGCTAAATTAACACAATCAAACATAACAGGCAACATAGTGAACGAAAGCATTCAACCGAACAATGCAATAGAATAATATCCAAACAAAATTAAAACTATTAAAATGCAACACTTGAGTGAAAACATTAAATGCCTATTGCAGCGGGAAAAAAAATAAATTGCCAAATTACTTGATCAATTGAAATGCACGGCACATCTAATACTATTGGAATTGGAATGAGTAAACTAAAAAGAAGTAAAATGCTGATTGTATTAACCTATCAATGCATATTCATCATGGAAAAAGTGCTAAAAGAGAAAGGGAAAGCATGAATAGTAAAAGATGGAGCATCTCCTTCCATAGATGTGGCAGCCCCCACTTAATACTAAATAGAAGAAAAATGAAAATTGCTCTTCAAAGAGGTAGACGTGCTGCAAGACCGAATGCTACTACCTCTGGGATGCAAGATGAATAAATCCATTTCAAAGAAAAGTCAATCAACCACTACTCCTAGGTGACGTAACTTCTCACCAACTCTCACTTAATCACTTTTTCCTTCTTAAAGAAAAGAAACATCACCGAATGTGCTGGAATAAAAGAAATGTGCTAATCAAAACCAAATCCCCATCCCGCGGCAGTGGCATATCCAGCTCCGTGAATGTGCTTTCTTCATCCTCCAAATGTAACGTAAATACACATTTTTTTTTAAAACTTCCAAACAACGTTGCAGGGCCAGCCTAACAGCAAGTGGCGGCCCCCCAATAGCACCAAGGAAAACTAGCGTGAATGATATTCAAGAACCCATCCTCTAAAACAAAACATTCAAAAGCCGAAATAATGAAATTCTGTGAGTTTCCTAAATTAAAGATAAATTGTTGCTGGAATCAAAACGAAATAAAGAACCATAATGAAAAGAAATGCTAGCCGAAAACAGTGATTGCAACCAAGAAAAGAAAAAAAATAAAAAAGTGATCATGTTTCATTCATCCAAAATCCAAATACATAGACATGGTTCAAAGAAAAGAGGGAAACGTTCTAGCCATAGCATAAGCATTCCACATTCTACTTAAATGAAAATTAAAAACATTCCTTTATTCCAGCACAGCGTGACAGCGTGAAAACAAAGTGCTCAACTCCATAAGAGAGGTAAATAAAAGAAATTGAAATTGAAAGTGCTTCTAAAATTCATCCAAAATCCCATGGAAACTCTCCAAAGCTCTCCATAAAGAAACAACGTTCCAGGCCAAGCGAAAATAAAGTCTGGCGGCAGCAAGCTCCTAGGCCGTGTGTATCCCCAAAATGAGGGTGGGGTCCACCCTAAAAGAAACCCTAGGGTGCCAAGTGTCTTTTACTAATTGGGTCCATTATATTTTTGTTAACATTGACCCAAATGTGCACAAGTGTAATTAAAAAATTCTATACTACTAAGTTACAATATAATTAAATTTGAAATGTCCAAGTGAAGAGTCTTTAATTTATTTGCCTCCTTCCCAATGCTCCAAAATATATCTCCAAAATTTTCCCTGCAATTAAAAATGCAATTAATTAGCTCAAAAAATTCAAATTAATTAAAATTAGAATTTCCGATCAAATTAAGCATAATTAGGAAAAACGGGAAAATACTGGACATTTAAGATCAATTCTGTGATATAATTGGGTACAATAAACTATGTGAAATCAATAAAATATCGACTCATCAAAATAGACCACACTTAGTCTTTTGCACTCTTGGGCAAAATCAAGACGCAAATCAAGGAACAGTTCTACGGATATCAGGGAAGAGACACAGGCTCACAAGGTCAAAAAATGAACAAAATTACATAATTCTCAAGAAATATGGACAAAGAAAAAGGCATAGACAATAGCTAACACAGAATGAATCAGAGAAAACAGATACTCAAGAAGTCATTTAAGCAATTCCCAACAAGGTAAAATAATCAATCAGTTCAAGAGGTGAATCAAAAGCAACAAAACCTCACAGATGCACTATCAGTGTTTCTCTCAAGTGTCTAGGGTAAACAGTGTCAACTCAATGCACTCAAGAAAGCAAACACAAATAGACTTGGCAAGCCTCTAATATCAACACTCAAAACATATGCATGTTCAAATAAAAAGGTCATTTATGGATGTAATAGGGCCAAGGACAAGGGAGGATATAATATGGATGAGAAGCTACAAACCAAAAGAAATAGAGGAGCAATGGGGAACAAGTGTAAACATAGTCAAATCACACCCAAAACCTCTAATTCAATCCTCTTCTTGACTCCATTATTCACAATTTTTTTTTTCATTTTTCTCTATTTTTTTTTCATTTCTCATCCTGTCTCTTTTCTTTTCTCTAGGACACAATGTAAGAGACAAGATACACAACATATTTACAAAACAAAACAAGAAGAGGAACCAACTAGCCAATGCATCTGAATCCCAAAGGAGACCACACTTGTTCCCAAAACACTTCCAAAGCTCCAAAATTCCCTAAGGTTAAGGTAATCATGGTTTTTCACTCAGGGCTAGTATATGAGCTTCAAAACAAAGAAATGGGAAAAATGTAGGCTCAAAAGGAGTTATCAAAGGATTAAAACAAGGTAGGCTTATCTGGCTAGAGAGGCTCAAGAACAAAATTGTCTTTATCACTTCCAAACATGCATATCAATCAAGAATCATCAACAAGAGTCAAGCCAAGGCGTATGTGCAAGCAATCAAGAGACATATCACACACAAGAAAGGATATCAAGTGGCTCAAATCTCACACAGGGTATTTCTGTCACAATCAATTCAACCTCTCAAACATCATAATCATCTTTCCCAAGCAGAGAAAAGAAAGGATTTCCAACAAATCAGAGTATCAATGAAATGAAAGACACATCTACAACCTAAACAAAGTCCAGAAATCAAGAGAAACATGCAAAACTGTACACAAGACAAAATAAAAACTACCTAGAAAACAAAAAATTTAGCGCAAAAAACATAAACTAATAAAAGAAAAATCAGAGTCTCCCTCAATAGACCACACTTAAATTACACAGTGACCTCAATGTGTCACAATCATTAGATCAGAAATCAGAACAATCAACAAATCATGGACAAGTGCAATAAAAGTGGGAAAGGGAGGAGAAGGGAAAGAAGAAAACTCCCCTGATCATGGTGGCAGTTGCCAATTTTGGACTTTCAGGGAGATCTCTTCCACCATTGGATTCAACAAGGAAGTCTTGAGGAAGAACTGCCTCATCCTCCAGATTTGATCGAGTAGGGAAATGTCCTCCACAGTTGGATCTAAGAAAAAGTGATTGTTGATGAGCGGGTTCAGCTGGTGCCTGTTAATCTTCAAATTGTTGTGTATACTCGCACCCTTGTCTTCCACCATGAGTGTGTGTTGGTCAAACTCATGTGTACCTCCTGCAACATGGTTAGTGCAATGTAGCTCCAAAGACATAACATGTAGGGGTATAACACCCAATCTTAGTGTAACAGGCTGAACCTCAGATATACCCTCAGAACATGAATCAAATTCAAATGTAGAAACAATATCTACTACAGGCTCAGATTCATGCTCAGTGCATGGAAAACAAACATTCAAATGTGATAGCAAAAAGTGGTTCTCATCATGCAAGGAGGGAGAATAAAATCATGCTCATCAACATCATAATCATCAATAACATACCTATCAACAACATGATCATCAACAATAGAATCAATCATAGGTATGTTTACCTCCACTTCCCTGAAGATTGGTAGAGTGGTGGAAGGTGAAGTTGGTCTACCTATCTCAAAGGTATTGCTCATATCTGCCTGGTCCTCCAAATCTTCATCAATCTCCTCAAGTGCAAGAGTAGGGACATAGGAGGGTGAAAAGTAGGTGGCACAATGAGCACAAGACTCTGGTTCCCATCTCCTAGGTCGACGACACCGACATCATTTTCCAGATTCTGCACAGTCTGAGAATGTAACTCTGAATCTTGAGACTGCTCCTGAATGAACTGAGTGGCTGTTTGCCCCATCTGGTTGCTCAAACTCTGAATTGACGCTCTGGTCTGTTGCATGAACTGAATGTTCTGCATGGCCATCTGCCTAAGTAACTCCTCCAATGTAGGCTCAGAAATAGAAGGTTGAGGAGTTATTTGGGTAGGAGCATCATACTACTGAATTTGGTATTGCTGGACTAGTGGAGGCATAGAAGTATTCTGAGATGGTTGATATTGCTGTGGAGCGTCATACCATCCCAAGCTAGGGTCATTCCATCCAAGATCATTGTTGTAACCATACTAAGCAGGGAAGAATTCATCCAAGAACATATGCTTAAGATCTTCCCAAGAAGTGATGGATCCTGGAGGAAGACCATAAAGCCAATCCCTTGCTGCTCCTTGTAGTGAATGCAGAAATGCCCTTAAAAACATGAGATCATCAGGGACATGAGGAGGTTTCATTGAAGAGCAAATGGTGTAAAACTCCTCCAAATGTCTATGTGGGCATTCACCTGCAAAACCATGACACTTAGGCAGCAAATGTATTAGTCCAGAGGTGAGAACACAATGAACATCATCCTCATCAATTGGAACCGGCTCCCAAGGAGCACTCTCAAGAATGGGAGGATGAATCATATTGTTCTCAACATATAAATCAGCATGAGAACCATAATCAGAGTAACATACAGAAAGAGAATCATAGTCATAGACATAGGCAGAAGAAGCAGTATGGTCATAATCAAAATAGGCAGACATAGTGAAAGAAGGGGGAAGGAGGAAAAGAAATGCTAGAAATTACAAAACACACTAAACACAACACAATTGAACATGCGACACGCACACACAATAACGCACACAAAAGACCTAAAACCGAACTGTTGGTCCCCAACAGCGGCGCCAAAATTTGATGGGTTGTCGCAACCCACACAAATTTAATGTGCATAAAGAATGCAGTATAGTACTAGGAAGTGACTCCTAGGTCGTCTCTCAAGGACCAAATGTGGTTCGAGAATTAGGTCAAACACAAAGGGGGGGGGGGGGTTGTGAAAAGTTTGTGTGAATGCGGTTGAATTAAATTGAAACACGGATGCAAACAGAAATGTAAACACAGATGTAAACAGACACGAAAACAAAAATGTAAAAACGGAATTAAATACAGAATGAAAAAGTTGGTCATTAACTTAATTACTATGCTTCCTATCACAGATCAACAAAATAAAGCAGCGACTCAAACCTCTAATCCAACACAGCTAACCAACTAAGCGAAGGCTAAACATGTTTTCATAAAAGCGAACTAAGCGAACGCAATGTTAACATCAAATCCAATTTACACCATGCAGTTTCATCAACTAAGCGAAAACTCAACACCAACTGGGCAACTAAGCATATACCCAATTGCAAGTGCAAATACATATTTCACATTAACCAAGTCAGAGTGGCAAACACAATTACAGTCCAGAAATCTCAAGGAAACATTATAATATCGCTAATGACCAACTTGACTAATTATGCTAACATCTCAGCTAAATTAACATAATCAAACATAACAAGCAACATAGTGAACGAAAGCATTCAACCGAACAATGCAATAGAATAATATCCAAACAAAATTAAAACTGTTAAAATGCAACACTTGAGTGAAAACATTAAATGCATATTGCAGCGGGAAAAAAAAATAAATTGCCAAATTACTTGACCAATTGAAATGCACGACACATCTAATACTATTTGAATTGCAATAAGTAAACCAAAAAGAAGTAAAATGCTAATTGTATTAACCTATCAATGCATATTCATCATGGCAAAAGTGCTAAAAGAGAAAGGGAAAGCATGAATATTAAAAGATGGACCATCTCCTTCCATAGACGTGGCAGCCCCCACTTAATACTAAATAGAAGAAAAATGAAAATTGCTCTTCAAAGGGGTAGACGTGCTGCAGGACCGAATGCTACTACCTCTGGGATGCAAGATGAATAAATCCATTTCAAAGAAAAGTCAATCAACCACTACTCCTAGGTGACGTAACTTCTCACCAACTCTCACTTAATCACTTCTTCCTTCTTAAAGAAAAGAAACATCACCGAATGTGCTGGAATAAAAGAAATGTGCTAATCAAAACCAAATCCCCATCCCGCGGCAGTGGCATATCCAGCTCTGTGAATGTGCTTTCTTCATCCTCCAAATGTAACGTAAATACACATTTTTTTTTAAAACTTCCAAACAACGTTGCAGGGCCAGCCTAACAGCAAGTGGCGGCCCCCCATAGCACCAAGGAAAACTAGCGTGAATGATATTCAAGAACCCATCCTCTAAAACAAAACATTCAAAAGCCGAAAAAATGAAATTCCGTGAGTTTCCTAAATTAAAGATAAATTGTTGCTGGAATAAAAAAGAAATAAAGAACCATAATGAAAAGAAATGCTAGCCGAAAACAGTGATTGCAACCAAGAAAAGAAAAAAAATAAAAAAGTGATCATCTTTCATTCATCCAAAATCCAAATACATAGACATGGTTCAAAGAAAAGAGGGAAACGTTCCATCCATAGCATATGCATTCCACATTCTACTTAAATGAAATTAAAAACATTCCTTTATTCCAGCACAGCGTGACAGCGTGAAAACAAAGTGCTCAACTCCATAAGAGAGGTAAATAAAAGAAATTGAAATTGAAAGTGCTTCTAAAATTCATCCAAAATCCCATGGAAACTCTCCAAAGCTCTCCATAAAGAAACAACGTTCCAGGCCAAGCGAAAATAAAGTCTGGAGGCAGCAAGCTCCTAGGTCGTGTGTATCCCCAAAAATGAGGGTGGGGTCCACCCTAAAAGAAACCCTAGGGTGCCAAGTGTCTTTTACTAATTGGGTCCATTATATTTTTGTCAACATTGACCCAAATGTGCACAAGTGTAATTAAAAAATTCTATACTACTAAGTTACAATATAATTAAATTTGAAATGTCCAAGTGAAGAGTCTTTAATTTATTTGCCTCCTTCCCAATGCTCCAAAATATATCTCCAAAATTTTTCCTGCAATTAAAAATGAAATTAATTAGCTCAAAAAATTTAAATTAATTAAAATTAGAATTTCCGATCAAATTAAGCATAATTAGGAAAAACGAGAAAATACTGGACATTTAAGATCAATTCCGTGATATAATTGGGTACAATAAACTATGTGAAATCAATAAAATATTGACTCATCAAAAATCAAGCAATTAAATGGTAAGAAAGTAAGGTTAGCACAACAAAAGGAGTTACCAAAAGAAAGCCACTAGAATAGATCACAAAAACCAAAAACTACTAGAAAATCATAAGATGCTTTTGTCCTTTGGCAAGCTAGATCAAATGGTGCACTAAGGAAACCTTTTTTAGATCATCATGGCTGCTGGAACAACATCTTGGGGACATAAAAAATCAGCTCCAAATCAACACCAAAGTTCTCACACAAAGTTGGTTAAAGATGGCACATGCATGTGCTTTTACTTTTACTTTTTGCTTTTGCTTTTTGTACATTTTGTCTACTTTTTTTTTTCTTTTGTACCTTTTGTCTCTTCTTATTCTTTTAATTTTTTTTAGCACCAACACACACCAAATCAAACCTCAAATCTGGAATGTTACAAGGAGTTTCATATTCATACAAGCTTATAGCACCAAAATGAAGAAAACCTACTAGAATCAAGTATAGCATGAAACACAAAAAGGGACATAATGGAAACCTAACTCTAAGAACTTGTTGATGATCTAACAACAAGTATGAACTCAAATATGCAAAGAAAAAGCACTCAAAGGTACTCAAATGAAACAGTTTTGAAATTTACTCAAACATGTATTTTTGGTGATTTTTCAAAGGTTAAACATGGAAGTAAAGACATGTAAAGGACTAAACATGACTCTAAACAACATGGATGGATTCAAAAATAAAAATGACACAAAATAAGCATATAAGACAAAAATAAAGAGCAAGGAATGACTCAAAAGAAAGAAAAAGCACAAAAAATTAGCCAAAACAACCAAAAACGAACTTGAAAAACGCTAATGACAACATCTTGGCAGCTTTGACCTTTGCTGAGTGTTTTACTTATAGCTTTCTGCAAAGAAATCCAAATGAAGTGATTCTTTTTTTTGGAAACTAGACTCCAAGGGCTTTCATTTGAATATTTTTACGTATTTTTTGGACAACTGAGCTAGATGCAGTTTAAGTTTCAAAATCGTCACAATTTGCTGCCAGAACAAATGATAAATGGAACACAAAACACAACAAGACAAGTAGGGAAAAAAACATCAACAATATGGAAAAATAAAGGATTGATAAGGACCAAAAGACGTAGCTCTTGAAGAACCAAAGCTCTTGATACCAAATGATGGCAACCTCCTTAAGCTAGGTTGGGCCAAAGCTTAGAAGGATGCAAGGAGGTGTGTTTCCTTGGATGAATGGTGCGGAAATGTGGTGGTAAATGGTCCAATGATGATGAGTTAAGGTATGGATGGGGTAGAAGCTCAAAGCCTCTAGGAGATATGGTGGTGGTGGTGTAGTGTTTGGTGGCTCCAAGAGAGGTTAGGCCAACTCAAGGAGGAAGGTGACTAGAAGAGCCTCTAGGGTTGTTCTAGTCTTGATCAAGGAAGGGTATGGCCGTATTTTGGCAGCATAACATTACTTAATTCCAAGATGAAATACAAGGGTGGAGACACCTCTATTTATAGGACAAGGGTGTCTCCTTCTAACCCTAAAAGCATGATCTCCCACCTTTGCTCTCATTGGCCAAAAATGAGGCCTTCTAACCTCCAATGATGGGAGGTCATGTGGACACTCACAAAACATAATCCTCTCCATTCCTAGAGTGCCATGGGGCCACCAATAAAAGCAAAAACTCTCCACTCCTAAGGTGCCATGTGGCTACCTTTTAAAAAGTAAATCCTCTCCAATGGAAGCATGACACATGGCACACACTTTCCACTTGGTTTGGATGTCTAACTTTTAGGAAAATCCTATGCTACTTAGGCCTTAATACAAGCCTTAAACAAACCTACACTACATGGCCAAATACAAGGCCTAAACCTATACTACTGCTTCTTCTTCCATGATGACTTAAGATGGCCCAAGAGAAAGAGTCTAGGCCTATCTTCTATAAATGCCTCCAACTCTTCATGAATTTGCTAGGTCATGGCAAGGGGTATGCCATCAAATCCTGAGACAATTAATAGATTTCGGAATATAGAATGAACAGATGTGCAGTGCCAGTATTCATTGAATGTGGAGGAGGGCACTGATTTTGAGGACATAGAGAGAACTTTCACATGAACCAGAGTTGTGTAGCTATTCACATCAAGAGAGTTGATCTGACACCATTGGCAAAGTATTGGATGGCATTTTCTCATGCCAACATCCAACCATGCTCCCATTGGCCAAATCAATTCAAATGAGATCAAGAGTTGTTCCAGTACTATGAGCTATAAAGCACCTCTAGGGTATCCCTCCTTGATTACGCACCTATGATAGCTAGTTGGGGTGGACACTTCTACTCCACCATTTGAGAGACCTAGGAAGGCCATTGATGAGGCCTATTACAGACAGTACTGTGGAGGAGAGGAGGCATCCTAGTGATAAGGATTATGACTTAGAAACTAGCTTGAAATCATGCATTTTGTCTTAGTTAGGTTATAAGAGAGTCGAAGGTGGTTTTATGGGTATTATGCTTGGTTTTCCTTGTTTTGACAGGACTTAACAAGAACTGAATGAAGGATATTGTAGTAGGAAGGAATTCGACTCAAGAAAGGATGAAAAAAGGTGCAAATGAAGAATCGCAGCCACCGCTCAGCACCAGTTCAGCGCTGAGCGCCAGCTTTGCTGAATAAAGACTCTGTCAAATGCTTAAGCGCTGACGCTGAGGGGAGAAGATAGAGTCGCGCCTACCGTTGAGCGCCAGAATCAGCACTGAGCGCTGGCCTCTCTAGTGAAGTCAATGCCAAACGCCTGGGCGTGAAAGTCTGAGTTATAAATAGACCCCAAACGAACTAGAAGGGGTATCTTTTGGTAGAAAGGACGCAGAAACACGGTTTTCACACCTTGGAGGCGGATCTTGGATGCGGGAGCTCCAATTTCACAAATCTAGGGTTGTCTTTTATCTTCTTTCCATTCAATTCATCTAGTTTCACCATGATTATGGTGAACTAAACCCTTTGTTGTTGGGGAACGATGTAATTCTTTGAAGCTCTCTTATATCGAATTTCTTATTTTATTCATATACATGTATTATTCAATAGTTTGAGTTTTTCTTCCGTTCTTGCTAATGCTTTGTTTAAGACGTTATTCAAATGCATCACCTTTGATTCTTTCTATATGGAGACGTATAGTTGGGTCTAGACATGAAGAATTTCTCTTGATGAAGACATATTACCTAGAGATAGGAATAAGAAAGTCAATTGCTTTAAGCTTCTGTGGATATTGCATGAGTGATTAGTAGGGAGACTAGAGATAGTAAACTAGTAGTTGTGATTAGGCTCTTCTCGCCGAGAGATCGGGTTTAGAGTAAAATAGAAAGTTGCATGAACATTGATAACAAAATTGAATCTAATAAGAATAATAGATATTTGAGAGTGGATTAGAATGAAATCGTAAACCCCAACAACTCCATTAATCCATATCTTTTTCTTGCCAATTGATCAAAACCCTTGCATGGATGTTTAATTTTTATTTTGCATTTACAACTCAATTTATTATTTATTCAAGTCTTATGATTTCCATTAATCACATGAACGTTTAGGCCTAAGAGTCCTTTGGGAGACGATACTCGGACTTACCATTTATTTATTACTTGATACGATCTGGTACACTTGCTATGAAAGGAAATTTTGTTCTATGTAACATGTGGATAGTAGAGGGAAGGAGTGACCTCTTGAAACACCTGAGTGATTGAGTGAAACACTTTATTTGGTGAGGAATGATTTCATGAATTCATGATTACATCTGTGCTTAGTTAATTGATCATTCATGACAATAACATGTGTTGGAAATTATGTGATTGTGTGAACACTATGATGAGCATTAAGAATCAAGGCATGTATGCATCTTGACTAAGTTCTATTAATGAACAAATTTGAGTGATTACTTGTCTTGAAAGAAAAGTTTTGGAATGTGATGAACCATTGTGATGATTGGTGGAAGACTATGTTACATCTTGATTGCTTGAGGACAAGCAAAGTTCTAAGTTTGGGGTTGTTATAATGGTTCAAAAACCATTATTTTTATACTTGAATTTTACACTAAACACACCCTTTATGACTTAGAAACTAGCTTGAAGTTGTTGGGGCAAATTGGCAAGTGTACCGAGTCGCACAAGTAATATAAAATGGTATGACCAAGTATCGTATCCCAAAGGACTCTCGATGCTGAACAGTTATGTGAAAACAAGATTAATTAAGACTTAAAAATAAAAAGAAATAATTGGGTTTGGGCAAAAATAATAAAATAAAATAAAATGCAATTGATCAATGGCAAAGGAGCAAAGAGATGAACACGAGGTTGATTTATTTGAGATGGATATGTTGTTGGGGTTAGATTTCACCAAATTCCCTATCCTGTATATAAGAATTCTTCTTTATGCATTAATGCCAACGTTCCTCACTAAGTCGCTTAAACCCGATCCCTCGGTAAATAAGTTTGTCCCTAATTACCAGTTCATACAATTCCTAGCATTCCTGGTAAAAAGATGTGAAGATCAAGAGGTTAAGACGATTAAGACTCATACCCTCATCCCTGAGAAATATAACCCTTACCAGTAATTCAACAAGAATCTAAATTGAAAGGAACCTCCCAACACTCACGCAATTTATAAATAATGCTATTATATAAGCAAGAATAAAACAGATGAATTACTCTAACAATTAATGAAAAAACATATGGAATTAAAACACAATTCAAATACATGAGAGTTTACAAGGTTACATCATTCCCCAACAACAAATAGAAATTAGTTCCCCACAGACATGGGGGAACTCTGTGAACAATGGAAGAAAGAAAGAGAATGGAAGATTAAGAATGGCTAAGAGTGTATTGCTATGCTATTCTCTGCCAGGGATGCAAAACCTAGAGCCCCAGGGTCCTTTAAATAGTGTCAGAGGTGTGCCAAAACGAAGCTCAGTCCAAAAGAATCAAAACAGAGCAGAAACAAGGCCCGATCCACGTGAATTGAGGGTCATGTAAGGCTTAGGCGTCAAAAGTGGTCGCCCAGGCTAGGAAGCTTTGCCTCCTGGGCGGGGGACGTTGATTTTTCTTGCTTCAGCTGCGCTTCTGGACGCCCGGGTTGCGTGTTTTCCCTCCTTCTGGTGCCTTTTTGACCCCTTCTGAGCTCCCTTTTCTTGGTCTTTCATCTCTTCTTCCAGTATTACCTTAATCTTTGTCAAAACAAGGGGAATTAGTCATAACATCATTGAAAAGAACCTCAACTCTCCTCTTCACACAATTTATTCAAAAAGGATGAGTCCAAGCAAGTTTCTAAGTGAAAAAGGGTGTTTTTAGTATCAAAATCATATCACAAATAACGGTGTTTTAAATTGTTATCACAACCCCAAACTTAGAACTTTGCTTGTCCTCAACCAAATAAAATGTAACTCAACTCTTCAGAACAATCACTACAATGACGCAACCTTTTTCAAACACTTTTTCAAGACAAGGGATCACTTTTATCAATTTAGCATGAAGATTTCAGTCAAGATGTGCATGATCAAATCAAAGTCAATGTGATGCTCAAATACCTCTAACAGGTTCTATCCTTAAGAATGATCAATCAATCAAGCAAAGATGCAATCAGAAATTCAGAGAACTATTCCTCACCAGGGAAAGTGTTTCACTCAAGCACTCAAAAGTGTCTCACTCAGCTTACAGGTGCATGGTGTGGTGTTTCTCTCTGTTATCACAATGTCACACAAATTAATTTTTGCCAATTTTGAGTACAAATCAACATTTGCACATGCTCATGAAGAATGGAGTTTCTATATTTTGAAAGTACACGCACACCTTTACTAAAAGTTGACTCTGATGCCACTGTAGTAATGGGAATACTAAGCACATCTCGAGCCATTATAGATAATATGGCAAACCTTTTCTCATTAGTCTTCCAATATTTGAGCACATCAAAATCTTCACTGTCTTCATCATAATTTATTGCTGGTTCATCTAAATAAACATCTATCTCGTTCTTTCCAATGATAGATTTTGATTCATTCTGATACATTTTAAAATCCTACAATGCATTACATATTAATTATCAAAACAAAACTAAAAAAACTGAAAATAAAATAAAATTGAATACTAGATATAAAACGCTTACCGAAATAATCATTGATCTCTTAAACTTTTTCCCTTCAGTATTGGACTGAGACATCAAGATGGATTCAGTAGGTGATTGGGAAAGAGAAACACTAGAGGTAGAAAAGTTCTTTACATATTGTTCAATGTATTCATTTTCCACATCTGATACAGTAGTGTTCCTACATTTCATGTCAACATTAGGATTAATGTATTTTATCCACTCTCTGATTCCTTCATATTCAACAAAATTATAAGGAAGACTATGTTTGATTATGGCTCTTGCAAGTAACTTCCGATGAATCTTTTGATTGATTTTTCTTGTCCAAAACTTTCCTTCTTGATTCAAATCCACATCTAAGTTTGCAATACTTCTACACACATGGACATGTCGACTTAAATGTGAAGTTCCATAATTTTTTTTAGTAACTGGGTTTAATCCAACTTTGTAGCGATTACCACAATACTTACATGCAGCCTTTTCAATGCCATCTTCATCTTTTCCTATTTTTGTGAAAAAATTCCAAACATTTGAGATTTTCTTTTTTATTGGTGGTAGCACTCTCAGATGGACCAGGAGTTTCAGATGCAAGATCATCAACCAAAATCAAAGGGTTACTCTTATGGTGGTCCATATTTAAAAGCTATTGCACACAGCTGCATAGATAAATGAACAATATTTTACAAAAAGGATATCTTTTGATTAGGACTTCAAAAATATAATAGGTTCTTATACATAGAATCTAGGGATATCAAAGTTAAAACACTTAGAAATTCTACAGTGAAACTCAAAACCCAAAATACTTAAAAATTACAAACAGAAACTTTTGTCTAACGCAACTCATTCAACATACAGAATGTTGACAATTTTATCCTTCTTGAAAAAAAAATTATTCTCAAATTCGTATAATTTGAAAAATCTTTATAATCAGTGCTCATAAATGAGTTCAAGAACTATTCCAGAACATTACTAACTGTATCATTGACTTGTGCTGATGCAAACAGAGTATGGACAATAGCGAAAAACTATTTAGAAGCTATACTATAGGTCTCCAAAAGTTTTATATTTTTTTATTCAGAACATGATTTGTTTATTCAGCTCCAAAAGTATAATATGAAGATTCTCAAATTGAGAAATGCCTCTGCAACTTGCTTTATGGTTGATATACACCTTTTTTCTTTATTTTGAAACTATACGTTGTCCTTTTGTGAGTTAAGAAGTGAATTCATGAAGTTTCAATAAGTTTTTTATTAATCAATTTTCTAAAAAGCATAGTAAAAGTATTCTGATTGAACACTATTGTGCTTTCCGCAAGCATGTTTTGTTACTAATTCTGATTAAATCTTGTCTTTCGTCATCGTGATCAATTTCAATACTATAATTTCAACAATGTTATTTCTTTTTTCAAATTGATTAATAATAATCAAACATAAGAAATTAATTAATATTCATGAATAAAATTTGTCTAATGTTTAGCTAACATTGTCAAACAGAATTCACACTTAGCATTTGAATGATATTAAAACATCAAAGCATATCAGAAAGCAGATAACATATACAAGTAACTACAAGTTGATCAAGTCAAAGATCCATGATAGATAGATCAGGTCAAACAGAATTCTCGCACCCAGAATGTAAAATGAAAAACATACCTACTTAACAATAAATGGCTTTGTCAAAATAGTCAGAAACCCATTTCGATTGCCATAAACAATGTCAGTGAATGGTCGTGACACTGATTGCCCTGTGAAACTGAGACACACCCATATATCACCAACAAACATATTCAAGATACTATTTATGGTTCACACTCATAAACATAGAGAGACAAATAACATGAAGTGGGTGTGAGAAACGAAGTGGGTACCTCCAAAATGTTTTGCAGTCCTGAGAAATACTGAGCTTGTAAGGGTGATTGAGAGAAAGGGGTTTTGCACTTTAGGATATCTGGGTGATTGAGAGAAGGGGGTTTTGCACTTCAGGAAATCTCTGAGGTTGATGCCACAAGCGACCTAAGCTCTTAGACAAAGTGTTTGTTTCGTAAAGAATGAAAATACTTCATAGCCCCCTCACACGTGGGTCTTCCTTGCACAATTCGTAAAGAATGGAAATCAGATTATGACAATGGGGCCTAAGGGGCCAACCCGGCCCCAAGTCAATGCCAACCCATTTCGGGGGGGTTTAGGGGTTGGGGGCTTTAGAAAAGCCCCCTCATACGTGGGTCAAAAAAGAAGGGGTTGATTATATAAAAGGCCAGGGCTGGCCTTGGGGTTAAAAATAAAAATGACAGCTCTACTCAAGACAAACTCTAGATCAGATTATGAAAAGATCAATTTAAGACCAGCAGATCAGAGTTCACTTGTAATGGACAAAACCAGGAAAATCAATCAAGACAAGCAAGAAAAAGTAACTTAGAAAGGCTGGCACACAAATTGAACCTATGATTGGTACTAGAACAGATTTTAAAAACAAGAAAAGACCAACAAGAAGCTACTGAATTGGCTAAGAGAAAATGCACTTTTCTGATACAATTTTCTGGTTCTGGTGCTGCCAGATTTTCAAAAACATGAGTTGCACTGGTCTTTCACTTTTTAAACTATTGTATTATCTTCTTTTGTCAATTGTCTCTCTCTTTTTTTTTTAAGTTTAACCAAGCTTTTGCTACAACTCCAAATCAGATTAACAGGCACCAATTCCAAAATTTAGAACAGAGTGATTGAAACAACAACTTGTTTCACTCAAGCACTCAAAAGTGTCTCACTCAGCTTACAGGTGCATGGTGTGGTGTTTCTCTCTGTTATCACAATGTCACACAAATTAATTTTTGCCAATTTTGAGTACAAATCAACATTTGCACATGCTCATGAAGAATGGAGTTTCTATATTTTGAAAGTACACGCACACCTTTACTAAAAGTTGACTCTGATGCCACTGTAGTAATGGGAATACTAAGCACATCTCGAGCCATTATAGATAATATGGCAAACCTTTTCTCATTAGTCTTCCAATATTTGAGCACATCAAAATCTTCACTGTCTTCATCATAATTTATTGCTGGTTCATCTAAATAAACATCTATCTCGTTCTTTCCAATGATAGATTTTGATTCATTCTGATACATTTTAAAATCCTACAATGCATTACATATTAATTATCAAAACAAAACTAAAAAAACTGAAAATAAAATAAAATTGAATACTAGATATAAAACGCTTACCGAAATAATCATTGATCTCTTAAACTTTTTCCCTTCAGTATTGGACTGAGACATCAAGATGGATTCAGTAGGTGATTGGGAAAGAGAAACACTAGAGGTAGAAAAGTTCTTTACATATTGTTCAATGTATTCATTTTCCACATCTGATACAGTAGTGTTCCTACATTTCATGTCAACATTAGGATTAATGTATTTTATCCACTCTCTGATTCCTTCATATTCAACAAAATTATAAGGAAGACTATGTTTGATTATGGCTCTTGCAAGTAACTTCCGATGAATCTTTTGATTGATTTTTCTTGTCCAAAACTTTCCTTCTTGATTCAAATCCACATCTAAGTTTGCAATACTTCTACACACATGGACATGTCGACTTAAATGTGAAGTTCCATAATTTTTTTTAGTAACTGGGTTTAATCCAACTTTGTAGCGATTACCACAATACTTACATGCAGCCTTTTCAATGCCATCTTCATCTTTTCCTATTTTTGTGAAAAAATTCCAAACATTTGAGATTTTCTTTTTTATTGGTGGTAGCACTCTCAGATGGACCAGGAGTTTCAGATGCAAGATCATCAACCAAAATCAAAGGGTTACTCTTATGGTGGTCCATATTTAAAAGCTATTGCACACAGCTGCATAGATAAATGAACAATATTTTACAAAAAGGATATCTTTTGATTAGGACTTCAAAAATATAATAGGTTCTTATACATAGAATCTAGGGATATCAAAGTTAAAACACTTAGAAATTCTACAGTGAAACTCAAAACCCAAAATACTTAAAAATTACAAACAGAAACTTTTGTCTAACGCAACTCATTCAACATACAGAATGTTGACAATTTTATCCTTCTTGAAAAAAAAATTATTCTCAAATTCGTATAATTTGAAAAATCTTTATAATCAGTGCTCATAAATGAGTTCAAGAACTATTCCAGAACATTACTAACTGTATCATTGACTTGTGCTGATGCAAACAGAGTATGGACAATAGCGAAAAACTATTTAGAAGCTATACTATAGGTCTCCAAAAGTTTTATATTTTTTTATTCAGAACATGATTTGTTTATTCAGCTCCAAAAGTATAATATGAAGATTCTCAAATTGAGAAATGCCTCTGCAACTTGCTTTATGGTTGATATACACCTTTTTTCTTTATTTTGAAACTATACGTTGTCCTTTTGTGAGTTAAGAAGTGAATTCATGAAGTTTCAATAAGTTTTTTATTAATCAATTTTCTAAAAAGCATAGTAAAAGTATTCTGATTGAACACTATTGTGCTTTCCGCAAGCATGTTTTGTTACTAATTCTGATTAAATCTTGTCTTTCGTCATCGTGATCAATTTCAATACTATAATTTCAACAATGTTATTTCTTTTTTCAAATTGATTAATAATAATCAAACATAAGAAATTAATTAATATTCATGAATAAAATTTGTCTAATGTTTAGCTAACATTGTCAAACAGAATTCACACTTAGCATTTGAATGATATTAAAACATCAAAGCATATCAGAAAGCAGATAACATATACAAGTAACTACAAGTTGATCAAGTCAAAGATCCATGATAGATAGATCAGGTCAAACAGAATTCTCGCACCCAGAATGTAAAATGAAAAACATACCTACTTAACAATAAATGGCTTTGTCAAAATAGTCAGAAACCCATTTCGATTGCCATAAACAATGTCAGTGAATGGTCGTGACACTGATTGCCCTGTGAAACTGAGACACACCCATATATCACCAACAAACATATTCAAGATACTATTTATGGTTCACACTCATAAACATAGAGAGACAAATAACATGAAGTGGGTGTGAGAAACGAAGTGGGTACCTCCAAAATGTTTTGCAGTCCTGAGAAATACTGAGCTTGTAAGGGTGATTGAGAGAAAGGGGTTTTGCACTTTAGGATATCTGGGTGATTGAGAGAAGGGGGTTTTGCACTTCAGGAAATCTCTGAGGTTGATGCCACAAGCGACCTAAGCTCTTAGACAAAGTGTTTGTTTCGTAAAGAATGAAAATACTTCATAGCCCCCTCACACGTGGGTCTTCCTTGCACAATTCGTAAAGAATGGAAATCAGATTATGACAATGGGGCCTAAGGGGCCAACCCGGCCCCAAGTCAATGCCAACCCATTTCGGGGGGGTTTAGGGGTTGGGGGCTTTAGAAAAGCCCCCTCATACGTGGGTCAAAAAAGAAGGGGTTGATTATATAAAAGGCCAGGGCTGGCCTTGGGGTTAAAAATAAAAATGACAGCTCTACTCAAGACAAACTCTAGATCAGATTATGAAAAGATCAATTTAAGACCAGCAGATCAGAGTTCACTTGTAATGGACAAAACCAGGAAAATCAATCAAGACAAGCAAGAAAAAGTAACTTAGAAAGGCTGGCACACAAATTGAACCTATGATTGGTACTAGAACAGATTTTAAAAACAAGAAAAGACCAACAAGAAGCTACTGAATTGGCTAAGAGAAAATGCACTTTTCTGATACAATTTTCTGGTTCTGGTGCTGCCAGATTTTCAAAAACATGAGTTGCACTGGTCTTTCACTTTTTAAACTATTGTATTATCTTCTTTTGTCAATTGTCTCTCTCTTTTTTTTTTTAAGTTTAACCAAGCTTTTGCTACAACTCCAAATCAGATTAACAGGCACCAATTCCAAAATTTAGAACAGAGTGATTGAAACAACAACTTGTTAAAGAAAACAACGGTAAACAATTTGGTGGTTCAAGTAGTGAAAACACACAGGGTAGGTAAAACTGAGAATCTGTTTGCTTCAGCAAGTTTTGATGCATAATTCAAACTGGTTTAAACAGCTTAATGATATAGAAACAAAGTCTTTCAAAATATCAATGGTTCAACCACCAAACTCACTCAAAATATGCAACTTAACCAACCAAAATTTGACTCAAATGTTGAAACAAAATGTGAACAAGTCACAGGACTCAAAAATAGCAAATAAGAATTTGTTAAATCACGAAAGATGGCTAGCAATGATCTAAGTGCTAAAACCAGATTTCAAACAAAAATAACTAGACTCAAGCAAAGAATGTGCAGATCGGCTAACTGCTTGCAACTAATTTCTACTGTGACTTTCACACTAACAACCAAGCTAATGATGAGCATATCACGGCTTTTGTGGTTGGCACTTTGTTACTAGTCATCTCAGCATTCCAACTCAGAAATTAAACACCAAACAACTTCAGATTTTAGATTCAAACAGATTATTAATCCAAAATTTCACAACAGACTATACACAGTGAATCTGTTGTTCAATGACTGCATCCGAGCTCCCAAATTCGCTTATCATAGCTCATACGGAATGCACTTGAACATTCAAACAGATAATCATATAAACCAGATCAAATTCGAGGCACACTTTGGATTTTTCTGACAAAATAAGCAATGAACAAAACTTAACAAAACAGGATTTCAATTAAAAAAAATTAAAATGACTCAAAACAAGAATTAGACTGAATAAAATGAAAGTAACACTGATTCAAGGCACAAAACAAATCTGAAAAGAGAGAGAAATCGGAGAAGAGTGGTTGAAAATTCTAATCGAAAAGAGAGAACACGAGTTTGAGTGCGAACTCGTCGAGATCGAGATCTGACTCAAGGAAACCCTAAGTTCAATTTGTGAAAAACCTAGAGAAGGGAGGAAAACGCGATTCAGACCGATTAATTGGTGGAAATGATGATTTAAACGGTGAAAATGGACTACATCGGAGCAAACGAAGGTTTAATCGGTCAAAATGTGAAGAAACGATGAAGGAAGAGAAAAACCCTAAGTTTGGAAGAAGATGTTCGGTGGAAAGGTTTGTAATGGCTGAGAAATGAAGGCAGAAGGAGTGATGGGTGTCGCACCCCATGCAAATTTAATGTGCATAAAGAATGCAGTATAGACTAGGAAGTGACTCCTAGGTCGTCTCTCAAGGACCAAACTGTGGTTCAAGAATCAGGTCAGACACGAATTGGGGAGGGGGGGTTTGTGAAAATGTTTTGTGAATACGGATGAGTTAAATTAAAACACTGACGCAAACAGAAATGCAAACACAAATCTAAAAACAGTTTCTAAGACAGATTGAAAACGGTTGGTCATTAACTTAATTACTATGCTTCCTATCCTAGATCAATGACAAGTACACACTACTCTAACCCAAATCCGACACGAATCACCGAACTAAGCGAAGGCTAATTCGGTCTTCAAAATTATAGACTAAGCGAATGCAATGCACAAATTTAATCAGTCATCCACCATACAGTTTAATCAACTAAGTGAAGAATTGACACCGATTAGGCAATTAAGCGTATTCCTAATCACAGGCAGACAACAGATTAAATATTGAGCAGAATCAAAGCAGCAGTAAGGCAATTAAAGTGCAAGAGACTCATGAATAAACTACTCTAGCCTCTAATCCAGCACAGCTAACCGACTAAGCGAAGGCTAATCATGCTATCATAATCACGAACTAAGCGAACGCGATACATCTATTCCATCTGATGTGTTCTATACAGATTGATCAACTAAGCGAAGATGCAATCACCAACTAGGCAACTAAGCGTGTACCCATTGCAAGAACACAGTCAAATTTCATAGAGTGTCAGGCAGAGCAGAGTAAACATAAAGACAGTCTAATGAATCTCAAAGAAGCAATGTAATTATATTAACAACCAACCAACTTAACCTAAGCTAACATCACAATTAAATTATCACAATAGAACATAACAGATAACATAGTGAACGAAAATAGTAAATTTAACGGTCCTAAAACAAGATGTACGAACTGATTAAATGCAAGAAATAAATAACAAAATATACTCTTAAATTGCAATGTTGAACTAACAAATTAAATGCACATTGGAATAAAGCTTGGAAATTGCAAAATAAATTCACCATCGGTTCAAGCATAAGCCGTGACACCACCTCTTTTGCTTCAAAATGAAAATAAAGTCATCGTGTTGGACTTAACATCAGCTACTGTAAAATAAAATTCCATGTGCATCCTCTAAACCGTGTATTTAAAAGAAAAGGAATCTGCTTGTCTTCGTGGTTTCAGCGCTTGCAGGCCAAAGATGTGACACCACACTTCTCTTTTCAATTGAAGCCAAAAATTAAAATCCTTCCAGGCGGTGATCCATGTGCTCTTTTCCAATTGAAAGAAATTAACTCATATGCCTCTCTCCTGGATGAAATCTCGTGTGGCAACTGCAGAGATCAACGCATCTTCTTTCTAGAATGTCACAACGCGCCACCAATTAAAAAGTGAAAATTGAAAGCAGCGAGAATGAACCAAATTAAAAACACTGATTGAACATTGAAAGCAGCGCACCAAAATTAAAAATTGATAAAAAAGCAAGAATGAAAATTCAGTAGTGAAAGAAATTTCTGGACAATGTTTAATCCTAGAAGCTCTCCATCAATCAGCGCAAAATGAAAGTAACGTTTTCTTCTATCTAAAAATAATAAACAAGTCGCAGCTTTCTCCAAGGAAAGAAGAATGAAGCTAAATCACAAGCTTTCTTTCTCATTCATCCAAAATCTCGTAATAGCATGATACCCATTTCTACAATTGAAAACCTCCAAGAAAACTCAAAAATGAAGGTGGTGGCTGGGGCTCTCTAGAGAAATCTGCTTTTAGGCAAGTCGTTCGGTCTAGTCTCCACATACCGTTCGGTTCAACACTACTTTGTAGATCAGTTCACTTGTGTACGATGCAGTCTCTAAAAGACCGATCGGTAGTGTAGTGCTCGGTCTAGGACACTTTGTAGGTTCCAACAGACCTCTCAGTCTAGCACACTTTGTCAGACCGTTCTGTCAAGACTCACATGTAGCTTCCAAGACTGTTCGGCCAAGCTCTTAGAAGACCGTTCGGTCACGCATTTGTTCCAAAGCCGTTCGATCTGTAATGCTTTACAGGCTCAGAAACTGGTGATCGGTGCACACTTCATCAAGACCGTTCGGTCAAGCCTTCAACATACCGTTTGGTCAAGTCTGGCCATCTTCAATGGTTTCTCAACCTTTCAACAGTGACTGTCCTGCACAAAATGATTGAAATAATTAAGCCCAAATAATTCAAATTAATCCATATAAGAATTAGTCTTCAAATTCAGCCCAAATAGTGAAAATGATATAAAAATGGAGAATTAAATACATTTCACTAACAAAATATGGTGCGGAAAGCTAAGTGTATAATGAAGAATGGTGACTCATCAAGGAGATTCTAGGAAGAGAAATGACTTACTGAGGTTGACGCAGAAGTCGCGAGGCTGAGAGAATAAGAAATGCTCTCGAAGATGATGATGCTGAGAACGAAATACGAGAATGAAAATGTACGTGTCTACGTGGAAGGGAAGCCAAATGAAGCGCAGACGTATGCGCATGTGGCAGCGGAGGAATGGATCTCCGTGGAGGAGAGAGAAGCACAATGAATAATTGGAGAAAATGAAAATGGAGGAAAGTGTGACTTGGAAGGTGGCTAGAGGAAATCTTTGGACTCTCTAGCCTATGACTTTCAAGAGAGAATTAATTTCTGATTCAGAAAATTCAATTCTCATTCATCTCAAAAGTGAAAATACAAGAGAGGCTCTTGGATATTTATAGTGACCCAATCTCCTTGCAAGCTAAGCTACATATACAATGAAATGTAAAAATACGATAAAAGAGGACTATGTCAGGAAGGATTCCATCGTTACATCATTCCCCAACAACGAATAGAAATTACTTCCCCATAGAACTGGGGGAACTCTATGAACAATGGAAGAAAGAAAGAGAATGGAAGATTAATAATAGGCTAAGAGTGTATTGTTATGCTCTTCTCTACCAGGGATGCAAAACCTAGAGCCCCAAGGTCCTTTAAATAGTGTTAGAGGCGTGCCAGAACGAAGCTTGGTCCAAAAGAATCAAAACAGAGCAGAAACAGGGCCCAATCCACGTGAATTCTCGCTCAAGCGTCGCAGAGGGGCCGCCCGGGCGTGAATTGAGGGTCATGTAAGGCTTGCGCGTCGAAAATGGTCGCCCAGGCTACGAAGCTCTGCCGCCCGGGCGTCGAGGGCCACCGCCCGGGCTGCGGACGTCGATTTTTCTCGCTTCAGCTGCGCTTCTAGATGCCCGGGCTCCGTGTTTTCCCTCCTTCTGTTGCCTTTTTTACCCCTTCTGAGCTCCCTTTTCTTGGTCTTTCATCTCTTCTTCCAGTATTACCTCAATCTCTGCCAAAACAAGGATAATTAGTCATAAAATCATTGAAATCAACCTCAACTCTGCTATTCACACAATTTATTCAAAAAGGATGAGTCCAAGCAAGTTTCTAAGTGAAAAGGGGTATTTTTAGTATCAAAATCATATCACAAATAACGGTGTTTTAAACCTTTATCAGAAGTCATGCATTTTGCTTAAGTTAGAGAATAAGAGAGTCAAAGGTGGTTTTCTTGGTTTTATGCTTGGTTTTCCATGTTTTGGCAGGTATTAACATGAATTGAATGAAGAAAGCTGAAGTAGGAAGGAGTTGGAGTCAAGAAAAGATGGAAAAGTGCACAAAGGAAGAATCGCAGCCACCGCTGAGCGCTAGTACACCGCTCAGCGCCAGCCTCGCTGAGGAGATTTATGTCAAACGCTCAAGCGCCAACGCTTAGAGGAGAATTTGAGTATCGCGCCCACCGCTGATCGGTGGCCTCTTTAGTGAATTCTCTGCCAAACGCTTGGGCGTCAACGCTAAGCGTTAATCTTGAGTGCCACACCTACCACTGAGCATTAACCCAGCGTTGAACGCCATTATCTTGGGCCAGGACCAGTTTTTGCTGTTTTTAATGAACTTTAAATAGATTTGCACGACCCAGATAGGGTATCTTTTGACAGAAAGGGGCACAAAAACACTCTCTTCACCCCTCGGAGGCGAATTTTGGATGCGGAAGCTCCAATCTAGAAGATCTAGGGTATCTTTTCATTAATTTCATCTAGTTTCACCATGTCCATGGTGAACTAAACCTCCATTGTTGTTGGGGAAACGATGTAATCCTTTGAAACTCTCATATATTGAATTGATGCTTTGTTCATATCCTTTACTTCATTAATTGTTAGAGTTTTTCCTCTACTCTCTATGCATGCTTTGTTTAATTCATTCAATAGCGTGATCTTTGACTTTTCTATATGGACACATATGGGTAGATCTAGACATAGGGGAATTCTCTCGGGAGTAATATTATCTAGACATAGGGATAGGAGGACCGACTGCCTTTAAGCTTCTGTGCGAATTTAATGCATGAACAATTGCTAGGGAGACATGTCATTGTAAACTGGTAATTAGGAGTAGGCTCTCTTCACCAAGACATTGGGATTAGGGTAAATTAGAAAGTGGCATTGACATTAATGAAAAAGTAGAATTCATAAATATATGAGTGTGGATCAGGATAAGTCGGAAACCCCAACAACACAATTCATCCATATAATTCACCTGCGTTATGTTTATATTCGTTGTTGCTTTTGCATGTTTATATTCGTTGTTGCATTCTAAACACCAATTTTCGCTTCTCAAGTCTTAAATAATCAACAAATCACATGAAAGTCTACGCCAATGAGTCTCTAGGGAAAACGATACTTGGTTTTACCTTTTATTATTACTTGATATGATTTGGTACACTTGTTGGAGTCTTAACACCTGCTTAGAACACTGTGCATGATTGGTGGCACGGGGGCACAAAATACACACAATAAGATAATGAATTAAGCGTTCTTCAACTTTGAAGCTGCCCACCAATAATTGATGACAATTTGTCTGCTGTTTAGGATGGCGGAGAAAGGATTGATAGGCAAGGAGGCGGTTAAATTCTGGTACCCCAAGATGAACTTTCACAGCATCATCCCAAATGGTGAGCTGAGCAACATTTGTCCAAATGTCATCATCCAGAATAATGGGTACACCTTTCACCTTAGTGGTGATGATTCCATTGTCGTATTGCAGATTGAAATAGAATACTCTGATGAGATTAAGGTATATGTCCCCTTTTTGTTCTACAAGATAAGTTAGACCTTGGGTTCTAAAGAGGTTTGTGAATTGAAAGCCGTAGAATATGTAGAAGTCCAAGCGAATTTATTTGACAACCATGATGCGACGCTCTTGCATGAAGTGAATGTATTCGACATGCAAGTGTACCGAGTCACATAAGTAATATAAAATGGTAAGAACAAGTATCGTATCCTAGAGGACTTTCGACGCTAAACAGTCGTGTGATAACAAGATTAGTTAAGACTTAAATAAAAAGAGATCATTGGTTTTGAATACAAAAACATAAAATTAAATATCAATGTAATTGATCAATAGAAAAAGGGCATAGAGATGAACGGATGTTGATGTTAACACTCTGGCAAGTGTACCAGATCGTATCAAGTAATATAATTGGTAAATCCAATATCGTTCTTCCCAAAGGACTCTTAAGGCCTAATCTTTCGTGTAAACTAATCGCTTGAGACTTGAGAAAAGAAATTAATTTGAATGGTTAAATGCAAAACAAACGTAAACATGCAAATGCAGTGATTCAATTGGCTTAAAGAAAATATGGATGAATGGAGTTGTTGGGGTTTACAATTTCATCTTATCCACCCTCATATATCTACTCTCCTTATTTACTTTGCTTATTTATCATATTGCCATGCAAACTTTCTTGGTCTACCCTTAACCCATTCCCTTGGTGAAAAGAGCCTATTACTAATTACTGGCTTGCTATCCCTAGCCTCTCCTAGTAATTAATAATGCATCGTCCTACCCCTATCCCTAGGCGGTATTAGCATAATGAGTGAATTCCCCCCAATTCATGACATTATTGTACGTCCCCGTATCAATAAAGACAAACAACATCTACCAAATGAGTAAAACGGTAAAAGCATTAAATATAGGTAAGGAACCCAACAATTGATAAATCAAGCATATGCAAACATATAAACTAAATAAGAATTTGGATATATGAGAGTTTCAAAAGATTACATTGTTCCCCAACAACAAAGGGTTTAGTTCACCATAATCATGGTGAAACTAGATGAAATATAATGGAAGAATGGAAAAGCAAACCCTAGGATTGATAAAGCGGAGCCTAAGCATCCAAGAAATCTCCTTCAAGGTGTGTGGAACAGCTTTGGACGTTTCTCTCTGCCAAAAGAATGAGTTTTGAATCGCATTGGGGCTATGATATCAAATGCACCCTTGTTGACTTAGAAACTTGCTTTGACTCATGATTTTTCTTTAGTTTTGAGAATAAAAGAGTTGATGACATGTTTTATGATTTTATCATTAAATTCCCTTGATTTTGTAGGTTTTTGGAATGAATTGAAAGAAAGGTTGAAGTATCAAACGGTTGCAGTGCAGAAAAGTCAAATAGAATACAGAAAAAGTCAACTAGTCAATCAGAAAAGTCAACCAGTCAACCAGAACGCTGAAAAGTTGACCAGAGTTGACCAGAGTGCTGAAAAGTCAACCAGAATCCAGAAAAAGTCAACCAGACGTGATTTGATATATTTTCTGCGATTTTTATGATTTGTTTGGGCTTGGACCTATTTTCTGTTATTTTTATTGCCTATTTAAAGACCTAGACACCTTAGAGAATATATCTTTTGATGGTTTAGACACAGAAACACACTTTTCACCGCTTTAGGGGTAGATTTGGAGATGGTGACAACTCTCCTTTTTCTCCTTTTTAGGGTTTCTATTTCTTTCATTCCATTATTCACCTAGTTTCTCCATGACGATGGATAAGTAACCTTATTTGTTGTTGGGGAAAGACGTAACCTCTAAACTCTCATTTATCCAAATTCTTATTTATTTCATATGCTTGCATATGCTTGATTTATCAATTGTTGGGTTCCTTACCTGTATTTAATGCTTTTATCGTTTAACTCATTCGGTAACTGTTGTTTGTCTTTATTGATACGGGAACATACGGTAATGTCATGAACTGGGGGAAATTCCTTGATTATGTTAATACCGCCTAGGGATAGGGGTAGGACGATCAATTGTATTTTGCTTCCGTTTATCATGCATTATTAATTGCTAGGGGAGGCTAGGGATAGCAAGCCGGTAATTAGTAATAGGCTCTTTTCACCAAGGGATTGGGTTAAGGGTAGACCAAGAATGTTTGCATGACAATATGATAAATAAGCGAATTAAATAAGAAAAGTAGATATAAGAGAATGATTGGGTGAAATCTGAATCCTAGCAACAAACTCATCTCATATTATCAACATCATCCATCCACTTTTGTGTTTAACCTCAATTGATCAAATTGCATTCATGTTTATTTTTCCGTACTTTATATCCAAAAATCCCAAAATATTGTTTTTATAGTCTTGATTGGTTATGCAAAAGCACAATAGTTTAGTGTCATGAGTCCTTTGGGAGAACGATATTGGTCTTACCGTTTATTATTACTTGATACGATCTGGTACACTTGCCAGGGGTTTAACAAGTTTTTGGCGCCGTTGACGGGGACTCTGGTATAACTATTCTATGTGTGTGATTCTTAATCGATTAGACTTTCTATCTTTCTATCTTTTTCTATCTATCTTTCTATCTTTCTGTTTCTATCTTTCTGTTTTTACTTTTCTATCTTTATTTTAAAATATAAAAAAAAAACAAACAAAAATAATTTTTTTTTTCTGTTTTTTATAAAAAAAAACGAAAATAAGATAAAATAATATCTTCTCCTTATTCTTCTCCTCATTCTTCTCCTTATCTTTCTATCTTTCTATCTTTCTTTTTATCTATCTTTTTCTTTTTATCTTTCTGTTTTTATTTTTCTTTATCTTTCCAAAAAAAAATTAAATAAATAAATAAATAAAAAATATATATCTTTTTCTGTTTTTACTTTTTTTTTTGAAAAAAAAATATTAAAAAAAAACAAAAACAAAAATATCTTTTTCTGTTTTTATCTTTATGTTTTTATTCTAAAAAAAATAATAAAAAATAATAAAAAAAATATCTTTCTATTTTTATCTTTCTGTTTTTTTTTTCTTCTATCTAAAAAAATATCTTTTTCTGTTTTTATTTTTCTGTTTTTATAAAAAAACCGAAAATTAAAATAAAAAAAATAATATCTTTTACTGTTTTTATTTTTTGAAAAGAAAAAAAAAATATCTTTTATTATTTTTATTTTTTGGGGTAATTTTGTGCTCTAGTGTAGTGTTCTTTAGTGTGTGCAGATAAGATTTGTACCAGGAGCACAAGATCATCAGGAGGCAGATAAGGGAGGAGAATTGGTTCACCAACACCCTGATGTGAAAAGTGACAAACCCAAACATGGGACAGTAATGAAATTTCAGAATAGGTTATGGGTTGTCAAGACTATCAAAGCAAACAGAGCGTGCTCTTGAGATTGAGAATCCTTAGAGTTGGTGACAAGGAAATTTTCGAGATTTTGTTGGTGTCATGAAGGAAGGAAGAACGCCAACATAGAATATCAACACCTATTGATGGGTGTTTGGGCTTTACCGGGTCAAGCTAATGACGTTAAAGAAGCGCTTGCTAGGAGGCAACCCATTTTCTAACCCCGTTTCTGAATTTTCTATTTTATTTTATTTGATTTTATTTTTTAGGTTAAATGCTGCTTCTGATGGCAGTGATGATAGCATCTACTGATGGATGCTTCTACAACATCTACTAATGGATGTTAGGTGATTTGGCATCTATTGATGGATGTCAATGTAGATAAGAAAGATTAGCATCTACTGATGGATGCTATATGGTTAGACATCTACTGATGGATGTCATTAAACAGCATTTACTGATGAATGTCACTATGATAGCATCTATTGAGGGATGCTAGTAGATTTAGGTATCTACTGAAGGATACCAGGAAAGTACACCTACTGATGGGTGATGGTAAGGTTTGCACCTACTGATGGGTGCTAGAAAGGTTTGGGTCAGGCTCGTGACGTTAAACAAACGCTACCTGGGAGGCAACCCAGTTGATTGATTTATTTTTGCATGTTTTAATTCTTGTTCTAGTTGCATATGTGAGATAAGTGATTGGGAATTGCATAAAAATTAAATTTTGAAAGTTGAATTTGAAGGTTTAAAGGGTTAAAATGTTTTAAAAAGAAAAAAAAAGAGGGGTGTAAACTGCGCCCACCGCCGGGCGGTGGCGACGTTGAGGGGTCAAAGCGTTTTAAAAGAGGGTTTTGTTCTTTTGGCCCATTGTTTGATTTTTCTACCCCTCAGGTTCGCCCAAGCACTCTTTACCAAACCCATAATCTCTCTTTCACTTTCAAAAATCCTATAAATATTTCCCAACACTTCTCCTATCATCCTCTCTCTTAAAAACCCAATTTTTATCACTTTTTCATCCTAAGTTTGGGGTTTTGTGAGAGCCCAACTATTTGGAGTTGATTCCTCCACATTCCTTGGAAGAGCTTTTGTGTGCTACTAACGTTTAATGAGATTTCTTGTGGTTTTGTGAATTGTACTTAATGTAGGGATGGCCTCCTCATCAGGAAAGAGGATCAAGACTGTGGGGAACAAGAGGAAGGAATCAGAGTTGGAGCAGCTGAAGCTGCAGCTATGGAGGAAGATGATGAGATAGCATTTACTGACGGATGCTATTTGCACTAGAACAGGATTTTATATCTTTGTTTTTGTATTTATTTGTTTCTGTTTAGTAGTGTAGGATTGATGAACTTGGTTGGACACTGTATCTGATGCAGTGGTTTAATATTGATATTTGTGCATGATGGGTATTGCTTGATGATGCTTTGATATTGATGATGTTGAGATTGCACAATATGCTGATATACAGGTGGTGGTTCACAAGCTGTGTGAACAGATGCATTGTGATTTTTTGATTGTGATTATGAGGCTAAGTAGGGTATTTGATTGAATGATTGGAATAAGATTATGTGAGGTTTTTGAGCTCTAGAGTTCTTATTGATATATTTCCTATCTACTGGAAGCATGAATGATTTTGCCTGAATTTCTATGATTGATTGAATTGCATGTATGTGTCATATGATCAAGGCCGTTTTTGAAAAGCCCTTTTCTAGCCAAAAATTTCGTCCTACATGAAAAAGGAACATTCTATGTTCTACCCTCTTTGAACCTAAGCCTTAAACAGAATGTGAAAACCCTTGCTTTGAAAATCTTTGCCTTGAGTTAGGTTGAGAAATATTTTTGGGGTATTGTTAAAAGTTCAAGTTTGGGGTTGTTGGAAGAATTGAAAAAGAAAAGAAAAGTTAGGCATTGAGCTTATGAGTTGAAAAGAAAATGCATGAGAAAAGATGAAAAAGATAGTAAAAGAAAAGGCATGAAAAAAAAAGCTCAATGTGAAGAAAAGGGAAAGTGGGGAATGAGTGAGATTGGTAAAAAAGGAGTTTGTGCTTGAACTATGAATGTATAGGTAACTCTCTTAACTCAAGGATTTTGTGATCTAGAAAAACCAATTTTCCTTGTTAGCCCAACCACATTATAAGCCCTGAAAAGTCCTTGTGATGACATGTGTATGTGATGATATTTGATTGTGGTAAATGAAAGGAAATTTTGCTTTATGTGACATGTGGATAGTAGAAGGAAGGAGTGACCTCTTGAAACACCTGTGTGATTGAGTGAAACAATTTATCTGGTGAGGAATGATTCCATGAATTCATGATTACATCTATGCTTAGCTAATTGATCATTCATGAGAATAGCATCTGTTGGAAACTTATGTGTCTCTGTGAACACCATGATGAGTAATTTGAATCAAAGCATGTGCACATCTTGAATAAATTCTATTGATGAGTTGATTTAAGTTATTACTTGTCTTGAAAGAAAAAAGTTTTTGAATGTGATTGAACCATTGTGTTGATTTGTGGAAGACTAAGTTTCATCTTGTTTGCTTGAGGACAAGCAAAGTTTCAAGTTTGGGGTTGTGATAACAGTTGAAAAATCGTTATTTTTATACTTAATTTTGATATCAAATGTACCCTTGTTGACTTAGAAACTTGCTTTAACTCATGATTTTTCTTTAGTTTTGTGAATAAAAGAGTTGAGGACATGTTTTATGATTTTATCATTAAATTCCCTTGATTTTGTAGGTTTTTGGAATGAGTTGAAAGAAAGGTTGAAGTATCAAAGGGTTGCAGTGCAGAAAAGTCAAATAGAATACAGAAAAAGTCAACCAGTCAATTAGAAAAGTCAACCAGTCAACCAGAACGCTGAAAAGTTGGCCAGAGTTGACCAGAGTGTTGAACAGTCAACCAGAATCCAGAAAAAGTCAACCAGACGTGATTTGATATATTTTCTGCGATTTTTATGATCTGTTTGGGCTTGGACCTATTTTCTGTTATTTTTATAGCCTATTTAAAGACCTAGACACCTCAGAGAATATATCTTTTGATGACTTAGACACAGAAACACATTTTTCACCGCTTTAGGGGTAGATTTGGAGATGGTGACAACTCTCCTTTTTCTCCTTTTTAGGGTTTCTATTTCTTTCATTCCATTATTCACCTAGTTTCTCCATGACGATGGATAAGTAACCTTATTTGTTGTTGGGGAAAGACGTAACCTCTAAACTCTCATTTATCCAAATTCTTATTTATTTCATATGCTTGATTTATCAATTGTTGGGTTCCTTACCTGTATTTAATGCTTTTATCGTTTAACTCATTCGGTAACTGTTGTTTGTCTTTATTGATACGGGAACATACGGTAATGTCATGAACTGGGGGAAATTCCTTGATTATGTTAATACCGCCTAGGGATAGGGGTAGGACGATCAATTGTATTTTGCTTCCGTTTATCATGCATTATTAATTGCTAGGGGAGGCTACGGAAAGCAAGCCGGTAATTAGTAATAGGCTCTTTTCACCAAGGGATTGGGTTAACGGTAGACCAAGAAAGTTTGCATGACAATATGATAAATAAGCGAATTAAATAAGAAAAGTAGATATAAGAGAATGATTGGGTGAAATCTGAATCCTAGCAATAAACTCATCTCATATTATCAACATCATCCATCCACTTTTGTGTTTAACCTCAATTGATCAAATTGCATTCATGTTTATTTTTCCGTGCTTTATATCCAAAAATCCCAAAATATTGTTTTTATAGTCTTGATTGGTTATGCAAAAGCACAACAATTTAGTGTCGTGAGTCCTTTGGGAGAACGATATTGGTCTTACCGTTTATTATTACTTGATACGATCTGGTACACTTGTCAGGGGTTTAACAGGCTATATATAGGCCCAAAAGATAACAGAATCGAGGGCAAATAAAAACGGTAAAAACAGACAACCGCCCAAAGGCTAAATAAACCGCCCAGCGGTTTACCCCTTAATCGCGCCACTGCCCAGCGGTACAACTGACCGTTGGGCGGTTTGCCTCTAATTGCCCTGGACGCTCAGCGGTCCATTCTGGCGCTCAGCGGTTTGCCAACTCTTCTTCTCATCCTTTTTCTTCATCTTTCACGAGTCCAAATTCGCCTTGCTTTACTTCCATCTTCAATTTATCTCAAAACCCTGCAAAACAATGTAAAAACAAGCATAATATCTCTAAAACCAACTTTTGACTCTCACATCACTCAACTAAGTGTTTTACTTGATTTTAAGCTCATTCTAAGTCATAAAGGGTGTGTTTTAGTATCAAAATTAAGTATGAAAATAACGGTTTTTCAACCGTTATCACAACCCCAAACTTAGAATCCCAAAGTTCACTTTGCTTATGACAAGAACTACTCAATTCAGATTTTCAGTGGAATCAAATCAAGATGCATGCATACTTTTAATTCACTTCAGTTCACATGATCACATATTTCCCAACAGATGTTATATTCATGAATGATCAATCAACTAAGCATAGATGTAATCATGGAATTCAACAATTCTTTCCAAGCATATGTTTCACTCAATCACTCAAGTGTTTTTAAGAGGTCACTCCACTCTCTATTTATTCACATGTCACATGAAACAAAATTGCCCTTCATCTAATACAATCAACATATTTACATGCAAATGTCATCACAAGGACTTTTCAAGGCTTTTAATGAGGCTGGGCTATCAAGAAAAATTGGTTTTTCTGGATCACAAAATATTTGAATCAAGAGAGCTCATTTGGCATTCAAGGTTCAAGTTCAACTCTCTTTCTTAACCAATCTCACTTTTTTCCCAACTTCTTCCCTTTTTCTTTTATTTTTACACTGAGCTCATCTTTCATGAATTTTTCCTTTTCTCATGCATTTTTCTTTTTCAATATTTGAGCTCAATGCCTTTATTTTTGCCATTCAAATTTTCACCCTCAACCCCAAACTTGAACCTTGAATGTACTTACAATTATCAACCCAATTCAAAGTAAATAAATTCAACACAAAGGTTTTCATCCTGTTTAGGGCCAAGGTTCAAAGAGGGTATAAAATTTCAATCACTTTTGGGTAAAAATTTTTGGGTAAGTAAGGGCTTCCAAAAAAAAATGGCCTTGATCATATGACATACACATGCAATTCAATCAATCATCAAGACTTAGGCAATATCATTCATGCTTTCTTGTGAATAAATACATATAACAATGAATACTCTGAAGCTCCATACCTCACATAACATACTTCCTCACACATCATCAATTCATACACCTTGCTTAGCATCACAATCACAATCATAAATCATCACACATTTGTTCACATAGCTAGTGAATTTTCCAACTGGATATCAATCATGCAATACAAGTCAATCATCATCCACTTCCAATCATCATTAAATAGACTCATCACACATTTCATTCAGTCAAACCATTAATCAGAATTAGTGTACAAGCCAAGCATAAACACAAGAATAAAATTCAACCTATTCTACAAATCCAAAGTACAAAAGAAAAAGAAAAATCCCTGTCTAAGTGCAGGCATCTGTCAGTAGATGCCATATCAATCCATATCCTCATCTAAGTCGTACTCATCACCAGCTTGAGCATCCTCAAAATCATCATCATCTTCATTAACGTCCTCATCCATGCTTGGAGCTTCAGCTGCTCTAGATCTGCTCTCCTGTGCCCGCTCTGGCCAAGCCACTCTGTTGTTGAACTCATCCATCGTCCACCTATGAGCAGGAGGTGTGTCGTACATGCCTATGATCATCTCGGCAATAACAACCTGTCCTTGGAGTGGAGAGACCTTGAATGTATGCAAAATTCTTATAACTGATGATGAATGAAACCAAAATGTAGTGCTCTCTCAAAAACCCCAAACTTGGATTATAGAATGATGCAAAAGTGATAGAGAATGGATTTTATAAAATGCAACAATTAAACCCTAAATACAATTCCCACTCACTTTACTCACTTATGCAACAATTAAGCCCTAAATGCAACTAGAACAGTATTAAAACATGCAACAATAATAAATCAATCAACTGGGTTGCCTCCCAAGTAGCACTTGTTTAACGTCACGAGCCTGACCTAAACCTTTCTAGCACTTGTCAGTAAGTGCAAACCTTTCTAACACCCTTCAGTAGGTGTGCTTCCCCTCACTAGAAGCTACCCAATAAATTCAACACCCATCAGTAAGTGTTGATACTCCCCTTGCTTGATATTCTTTTCTTTTTCTTCTTTCTGCTGAATTTCTTCATAAAGTTGAGAACACCAAGCTCATGTTTCCATGTTTCAACCATAGGAACTTTAATCTCCAATTTCTTGAAGATCTCCATAAAGCATTTGACTTTCTTTTCCTTCCTATGATATTTTTTTGAATGAGGAAGGGGTTTTTCATATGATCTTTTCTCCCTTCCTCTCTTCCTCTTTTTCTCACTTTTCTTTTCTCTCAACTTTCTCTTTTTATTTTTTCTTGCTTTCTTCTTTATTTTCACCATTTTTCTCTTTTTTTCTTTTCTCTCAACCACTGCCTTTTCCTTATCTTCATCTTTATCCCCCTCACTCAACTTTTCTTTTTCTTCTTCCTCTTCATCTCTCTCTATCTTTTCCTTTTCTATCTCTATTTTTTCTCATCAACAATCTTATCACTTTCAGAGATAGTGGCTTGACATTCCTCCCTAGGGTTAACTTCAGTACTAACCCTAAAATCATTCAGAGATGTAGTCAGACAATCCAATTCTATCTCCTTCCTTTTACATCTTGCGTCATCACATTCTGAAAAGGAAATAATATTCTGCATTACTTGTTGGAATGTCTCTTCACGGCTTTCTGATGGAGATAATTGTTGCCAATGTTGTTTACTTTCCTCCAACCAACGTTGTTCAGCTTCCCCCAACGTTTCTCTTGGTAGAGAGAGTTGTTCTTTCCATAAACGTTGTTCAGCTTCCCCCAATGTTTCTCTTGGCATAGAGGATTGTTTCTGCCACAGACGTTGTTCAGCTTCCTTCTCTCTTTCTTCAAGTGTAGGAGAATATTGCTACCTTTGACGTTCTACATCTGCAAGTGAAGGACGATATTGTTGTCTTTGATGTTCTCGTAACTCCTCACGTTGTCGCATCTCCTCCAAACTTCTGATAAATGACATATTCATACCCGTCCTCCGCTAAAAAAATTCGTCATCTGTGGTTTCCCTGAGTGGAGTAATTTGTTGCTCGGCAGCTTGCCCAAATTCGCTTTGATCCATGTATGAGTGAGGTTCCTACCAGTGGTTGAAATCATTTTGGTAGAATTGAGTGCCCATATAGTCAAATTCTTGTCGAAACTGCATTCTGCAAACATTAGGCACAAAATCCTAGAATACATTTATTACAACAAAAATAAAAATAAACATAAAAATCAAGTCAAAGTTAATCAGTTTAGTCTACTTGAAAAAGTTAAACCAAGAGTCCCCAGCAACGGCGCCAAAAACTTGTTAACACTCTGGTAAGTGTACCAGATCGTATCAAGTAATATAATTGGTAAACCCAATATCGTTCTTCCCAAAGGACTCTTAAGGCCTAATCTTTCGTGTAAACTAATCGCTTGAGACTTGAGAAAAGAAATTAATTTGAATGGTTAAATGCAAAACAAACGTAAACATGCAAATGCAGTGATTCAATTGGCTTAAAGAAAATATGGATGAATGGAGTTATTGGGGTTTACAATTTCATCTTATCCACCCTCATATATTTACTCTCCTTATTTACTTTGCTTATTTATCATATTTAAATATGGATGAAAATAACGGTTTTTCAACCTTATAAGTTGATTAATATGAGATGGATATGTTGTTGGGGTTAGATTTCACCAAGTTCCCTCTCATGTATATAAGAATTCTTCTTTATGCATTAATGCCAACGTCACTCAGTAAATTACCTAAACCCGATCCCCCGGCGAATAAGCCTGTCCCAAATTACCAGTTCATACAATTCCTAGCATTCCTGGTAATAAGATGTGAAGATCAAGAGATTAAGACGACCAAGACTCATACCCTCATCCCTGAGAAATATAACCCTTAGCAGTAATTCAACAAGAACCTGAATTGTAAGGAACCTCTCGGCACTCATGTAATTCATAAATCATGTTAATGAATGAGTTAAACACATAAATCATTGAAACATATGAATTACTCTAACAATTAATGGAAAAGCATATGAAATAAGAATCAATTCAAATACATGAGAGTTTCAAGGTTACATCATCCCCCAACAACAAATAGAAATTAGTTCCCCATAGACATGGGGGAATTCTATGAACAATGGAAGAGAATGAGAAAGAGAAAGCCTAAGAATTGGGAAAAGAGTGTATTGCTACGCTCTTTTCTTCCAGATATACAAAACCTAGAGCCCCAGGGTCCTTTAAATAGAATCAGAAACGAGTAAAAACAGGGCCCGGTCCAATAGAGTCGAAATAAAGCAGAAATTGGGCCTGATCCACGAAACCCGACGCTCAGGCACCCCATTTAGGGTGCCCGGGCGGTGAACGGGGCTCATGTAGGGCCTGAGCCTTCAATTGGGCGCCCTAGCCTTCAATTAGGTGGCTAGGCAGGGTGCCCAAGCGGTGAACATTGATTTTCTAGTGCTCAAGCGCCCCTTGAGGGCGCCCGGGCGTTGTACGATGCAAATTTTGGCGCTCTGGTTGACTTTTCTACACTCTGGTTGACTTTTCTGCATTCTGGTTAACTTTTCTACACTTCAATGTTTTGATGTTTTAACTCTTCTTTCAAATCATTCCAATAGCCTACAAAATCAAGGGAATTAGTCAAAAAATCATTAAGTTCAACCTCAACTCTCTTATTCACAAAACCAAAGCAAACATATGAGTTCAAGCAAGTTTCTAAGTAGAAAAAGGTGCATTTAGTATCAAAATTACATCACAAATAACGGTATTTTAAATCGTTATCACAACCCCAAACTTAGAACTTTGTTTGTCCTCAAGCGAAAGAAAATGTCACACAGTTTTTCAGAATAATCACCACAATGACTCAACATATTTAAAAAATTTTCCTTCCAAGACAAGAAATCACTTTTATCAATTCAGCATAAAGATCTAAGGCATAATGTGCAGATGCCTTAATTCAATCAAACTCAATATGATGGTCATATATTTTCAACAGATGCTATCCTTAAGAATGATCAATCAACCAAGCAAATATGCACTTAAGAATGATCAATCAACCAGCAAATATGCAATCAGAAATTCAAAGAACTATTCCTCACCAGGGAAGTGTTTCACTCAAGCACTCAAAAGTGTATCACCCAAGCACTCAAAGGTGTATAGTAAGGTGTTAGTGTCTTTTTGACTCTGCTATCACAATGTCACACAAATTAAGTTTGCCTTTCATTTAACCACAATCAAACTTTCTCACAAGCAGGTTATCATCATAAGGGCTTTTCATGTCTTGTAAGTTGGATGGGCTAAGAAGGAAATTGGTTTTTCTGGTTAGCAAAATTCCTTCTGTTAAGAGAGACATTTATGAATTTCTTATTCAAGAACAACTCTCTTTCATTTTCCCAGCTTTCCCTTGCAGTGAGCTTTTCTTTTCTTTTCATTTTTCTTTTCTTTTCACTTTTCTTTTCTTTTGCCTTTGTTTTTGCTTTTGAATTGCTCACTTCCTAGAAAAGTGGTTTGCTTACCGGCAACCCCAAACTTGAACCTTTATCATTACCTCATCAAATGTTCTAAACTTAACTCAAGGTAAAGATTTTTCAAAAAGGTTTTTCAAAACATGCATAAAGTTCAAGGTTCAAAGCTTAGAGCAAATTGTTCTCTTTTCAGTGGGCAAAAATTATGTGAAGTAATAGCAAACTTGAAGCCCAAACCTCACAGAAAATTTGGGCAAAATCATTTATGCTTCCAAAGTAATAGCAATTATTCACAAGAAAACTCTGAAGCCCAAACCTCACACAAGTAAACTGACAAGTCCCAAAATTCATAAAAATACTATGCTCAGTATCCCAATAAAATTTTATCTCAAGCACCTGTTTCACATATTGTGAGTCATCACCTATATCACATCATGCATCATCTCAACATCAATCAAACACCAGAATCCTATAAAGCACTACTCATCACAAAACACAACACAGTTGAATCATAGCAGTTCAATTCATTCAAGCAGAGCACAATAAAAATAAAATGAAATAAAAAAACAAAAATTAAATTTAAAAGGAAAAGTGCATAAAACTAGGTTGGCTCCTAGTAAGCGCTTTTTTAACGTCACTAGCCATCAGTAGATACTGTCAGTAACATCCATCAGTAGCTCGCATTGTCCTTGTGCTAAAAACCTTTTCCCTTTCTCATATAGAAATGAAAAAATATAAATACTTTCAAACAACAAACAACCTTTCATCTAGAACTACGTAACCCTGATTTCTCATATTGAGAATACGTAGGAGCAAGGTCAATCCTTGTCGGGATCAAAAAAATAAAAAATATATTTTGTTTCTTTAGAGTTTTATTTTTAGAGATAATTAACATTTTTGAAAACCACATCATATTTGCGTATTTAATTAAAGGTACTGCCTTAGGGTAGGCATTGTAGGGTGCTAATACCTTCCCTACACGTAATGACTCCCGAACCCATAGTCTGATTTTCGCAGACCATGCGTTATCATTTTATGGTTTTTCCATGGTTTTCCAGAATAAACTATGGTGGTGACTCCAAAATCTCTTTTTCAAAACTCGTTCTTTTTTGGATCGTCATCCTGTCGCGATTCCGGTTGCGACATGCGTGAATATTCTAGAGACAGGAGATTTCTAAAATTTTACATGTTTTAAGTTATTCCTAATACATTTACAATACTGATAATTAACAATATTTTCAAACCAAGGAGTGTGGTAAAAAACTGAAAGGGTCAATAAACTTTCATCAAGAAAGTTATCCTAGATGGGCAAAACATCAACTTCATCCTCAGCTCCTTCAATCCTGTTAAGGTGGTCTGCAACTAGATTTTGTTCTTCACTCCTGTCTTGGATTTGCATATCAAATTCTTGGAGTAGGAGAATCCACCTTATCAGCCTTGGCTTCGACTCAACCTTCTTCAATAGGAACTTTAGAGTTGCATGGTCAGTGAACACAATAACAGGTGAACCAATCAAATAAGATTTAAACCTATCAAGAGCGAAAACAATTGCTAACATCTCTTTCTCAGTGGTGGTGTAAATTGTTTGGGCAACATCTAAAGTTCTGGAAGCGTAGTAAATTGATCGTGGAAACTTGTCTATCTTTTGCGTCAAGACAACCCCCAATGCATAATTGGATACATCAAACATAAGCTCAAATGGGACTGTCTAATCTGGTACTTGAATGATTGGAGTGGAGGTCAAAGCTTCCTTCAGGCAATCAAAAGCCTGTTTGCATCTGTCGTCAAAATCAAACTCAACATTCCTCTGCAATAGTTTGGACAAGGGAAGCACTTTCTTGCTGAAATCCTTGATAAAGAGCCTGTAGAAACATGCATGTCCAAGAAAAGATCGAACCTATCACACGCAAGAGGGGTAAGGCAATTGCGAAATCACATATATTGTTGCAGGATTTACCTCTGTTCCCTGCTAGAAATGATATGCCCTAGAACTAAACCTTGTTCGACCATAAAATGACATTTCTCAAAATTGAGAACAAGGTTAGTCTCAATGCATCTTTTCAAAACTTTTGCCAAACTGTCTAAGCATGCATCAAATGAGGATCCATATACAGTGAAATCATCCATAAACACCTCTATGCAACTTTCAAGAAAGTCGCTAAATATGATAAGCATGCTTCATTAGAAGGTACCAGGGGCGTTGTATAGGCCAAAAGGCATCCTCCTATAGACAAAAGTGCAAAAGGGACAGGTGAATGTGTTTTCTCTTGATTCTCAAGAGCAATATGTATTTGAAAAGACCCACAAAAACCATCAAGAAAGTAATAATGGGACTTACCTATCAGGCGCTCCAGCGTCTGATCAATGAAGGGCAAGGGGAAGTAGTCTTTCCTTGTTGCTTGGTTGAGCCTCCTATAATCAATGCAAACTCTCCAACTATTCTGCACTCTTGTGGGAATCAACTCAACCCTCTCATTCTTTACCATAGTGAGGCTAGTCTTCTTAGGCACAACAAGGATCAAACTCACCCATTGAGTATATGATATTGGGTAGATGATCCCATCTTGCAGAAGCTTGGTCACCTCCTCCTTGATGACATCCAAAATCACAAGGTTTTGCCTTCTTTGTGGCTACCTAACTGGCTTTGCTCCATCCTCCAAAAGAATTCTATGCATGCAAGTGGATGGGCTAATACTAGGAAGGTTAGCCAAGGTCCAACCAATGTCCTTTTGTGCTTTTTCAGCACACTCAGCAACTTGTCCTCTTGAACAACATCAAGGGAGGTGGAAATGATCACAGGTTTCTTCTCATCATCCTCTAAGTACACATACTTGAGGTTATCTGGGAGTTCTTTAAGCTTAGGAGTGGGTGCCTACAAGTCAGATGTATTTGTACTTCCTGCAAAGTGGTTAGTGCATTCTGACTTTAGAGAATTCACATGTAAAGGCACAACACTCATCTCATCAGACTCAACAACAATATCCATGACAGATACATCATCAACATCATCAATATCATGAACATCATCAACATCATGAATATCACAATCCTCATCAAAATCCACGTGAAAATAAACATCATTTGCAAATTCTGATTCAAATTCAGATTCAATGCATGAATGTAGAGAAGATAGAAAGGAATGCTCTTTATCATGCACAAAATCAAACTCATTAGCATCATATTTCTCAACAAAATCAACCAAAATATCAATCCTAAACACAAAATGGTCTTCAGCTGGAAACTTCATTGCAATAAGAATGTTAAAATGGATACAAATATCACTAAATTCCATAAATAAAGTTCCAGCATACACATCAATTTTGGTTTGTGCAGTTTTCAAAAATGGCTTGCCTAAAATGATGGGAGCTTATCCATTAAAGAATCCCTCCTCCATTTCTAAAAAATAAAAGTCAACAGGGAAAATCAGTTCACTAACCTTAACCAAAACATCTTCTATGTAACCTGTTTGGTGGACAACACTTCTATTTGCCAATTGAATAACCATACCCATAGGTTGTAGAGGACCAAGAGACAAAGATTTATAGATTGAAAGAGGCATCACACTAATAAAGGTACCTAGATCTAGCATGGCATTCTCAAATTTTACTATTCCCAATAATACAAGGAATGCAAAATGTACTTAGGTCCTTGCACTTCTCAGGAATGTGCGAAACCAACTTACCAATGAGTGCAAATAAATTCCTACCCATGTTGATCCTTTCATCTCCTTTCATTTTCCTCTTGTGTGTACACAACTCCTTGAGGAATTTGGCATACTTGGGAATCTGTTTGATTGCATCTAGCAGAGGTATCTTCACCTCCATTTTCCTGAAGGTCTCCAATATTTCTTTATCTACCTCTTCCATATTTTTCCTCGGAATCACCTTCAGAGGGAATGGAAGAGGGATATGTCATTGTGACAATGTAGGAGATGCAATGGTGGTGGTGGTGGAAGAAGAAGAAGAAGGTCCACCTGAAGAAGAAGAACCACCAAAAGAGGAAGAAGATCCACATACCTCGAATGTCCTGCTTGGACCAGCCTGGTCCTCTTTACTCTAAGATGTAGCAGGGTGAGCCTGAGGTGTAAGTGCAGGTGGTTGCACTATAGGCCCAACAATTTGCTTCCCAGATCTGAGGACAATGGCACCCACATTCTTTGGGTTCTGCATAGTTTGAGAAGGTAGCTTATCAGAATTTTGAGAGTGTGACAGGTTGACCTATGTGGCCATCTGACACATCTAATTAGTCAAACTCTGAATGGAAGCTCTTGTTTCCTATTGAAACTGCATCTTTTGAATAGTCATTTGTCTCACCAGCTCCTCTAAGGTAGGCTCAGAAGAAGTGGAAGGTTGAGGAATTGGTTGGGCAGGTATCTCTTGCTATTGTTGACTCTGATATTGCTGAACAGGTAGAGGCACATATGGTCTACTAGGACCATCAACATTCTAGAATGGTGGTGACTTGTTAAACCCTGGCAAGTGTACTAGATCATATTAAGTAATATAATTGGTAAACCCAATATCGTTCTCCCAAAGGACTCAAAGGCCTTATCTTTCGTGTAAATCAATATTTTAAGACTTGTAGAGAAAATTTACTTGTGGTTTAATGCAAAAACAAAAAGTAAACATCCAAATGCAATTGATTCAATTGGCAAGAAAAAGGTATGGATGAATGGAGTTGTTGGGGTTTACAATTTCATCTTATCCACTCTCTTATATCTACTCTTCTTATTAAATTCGCTTTATTATCTAATTGTTATGCAAACTTTGTTAGTCTACCCTAAACCCGATCCCTCGGCGAGAAGAGCCTACTACTAGTTACTGGCTTACTATCCCTAGTCTCCCCTAGTAACTAGCAGTGCAAGTACCACAGAAGCAAAATACAATTGATCGTCCTACCCCCCTATCCGTAGGTGGTATTTGTTAATCAAGGAATTCCCTATCAATTCATGACTTCCCCGTACGTCCCCGTATCAACAAAGGCAAACATCTATTTATCAAATGAGTTAAATGATATTAGCTTTAAGCATAGATAAAGAACCCAACAATTGATAATAACAGCATATGCAAGCATATGAATAAAACAAGAATTTCAATATAAGAGAGTTTCAAAAGATTACATTGTTCCCCAACAACAAAGGGTTTAGTTCACCATTGTCATGGTGAAACTGGATGAAATACAATGAAAGAATGGAAAAGCAAACCCTAGATATGATAAATTGGAGCCTAAGCATCCAAGAAATCTTCTCCAAGGAGTATAAAACAGCTCTAGACGTCTTCTTCTGTCAAAAGAATAATATTTGAATCGCAGTGGGGCTATATATGGGGCATAAAAGTAACAGAATTTAAGCCCAAGCCCAGCAGACAATCGCTCAGCATCCAACTTTACCGCTCAGCGGTTTCCCTGAAGCCGCACCACCGCTCAGCGGTCAGTTTCACCGCTGAGCGGTTTGCCTCGAATCGCTCTGGACGCTCAGCGTCACCGCCTGGGCGCCAGATAGTGGCTTTCCCTCGAATAATGGTGCTCAGCGGTGCATTTTGACGCTGAGCGGTGCATAGACTCTTCTTTTCTTCATTTTTCTTCTTCTTCCTTGAGTCTAAGACCTTCCTTCTTCAATTCCATTCTTAATTCTCATCAAAACCCTGCAAAACAATTCAAAACAAGCATAATATCTCTAAAAATAGCTTTTGACTCTCAAATGACTCAACGTAGGTGTTTTACTTGATTCTAAGCTCATTCTAAGCCATAAAGGGTGTATTTTGATATCAATTTAAGCATTAAAATAACGGTTTTTAAACCGTTATCATGGCTGCTACTAGTGTTGTGGCTGCTAATGTTGAGGTGCATTGGACCATCTAAGATTTGGGTGATTCCTCCACCCTAGGTTGTGCCTGTTGTTGGACAAGTCATAATTTTGCTGTTGTTGCTGCCTGTTACTGTAGATGTTTACAGCATAGGCTTGAGGCGCATCATGGCCAATAGGTTTCTGCAAATAAGGACAAACATCTGTATAGTGATCACTGGAATGACATATACCACACAGTCGTGCAACATATGCAGATGGAGGTGCTGGTCTTTGATTACTAGCAAGTTGTGTCACCAAACTCACAAGAGCATCATTTCTAGCGCTAAACTACTTGGAGTTGGAAGCCATCTTCTCAATCAAGTGTCTGGCTTCCGCATGCGGCATGTTACCAAGCGCTCCATCAATTGCAGCGTCTATCATACTCCTTTACTTATGGTTGAGGACTTTATAGAAATACTAGAAAAGGAATTGCTCGGATATCTGATGGTGAGGGCAGCTTGCACAAAGCTTCTTGAATCTCTCCTAGTACTCATACAAGCTCTCCCCACCAAATTTCATAATCCCAGATATGTCTTTTCTGATTGTAGTGGTCTAGGATGCTGGGAAAAACTTCTCAAAAAACAACCTCTTGAGATCATCCCAGCTGGTGATGGATTTAGGTTCCAAGTAGTATAACTAATCCTTTGTTACGCCTTCTAGTGAATGAGGGAATGCCTTCAAGAAGAAATGATCTTCAAGAACATCATGAGGCTTCATTGTTGAACAAAAAATATGGAACTCCTTAAGATGCTTATGCGGACACTCACCTACAAAACCATGAAACTTGGGCAACAAATGGATTTGTCCAGTCTTGAGAACATATGGCACGTCATCATCAGGATATTGGATGCACAAGCTTTCATAGGTGAAATCAGGTGCAGTCATCTCCTTGAGAGTCCTCTCGCGAGGTAGAGGTTGGATCATATTGTTCCCAGATGCAAAAACAGAATCAGAATCAGAATCAGAATTATTCCCATATGCAACACATGTACCTGATGCAGAATCACTAGTGCAAAAATAGGCTATTACGTCGTTTATTTTTGGCCTTTAACGACGCAACTGCAACCGACGTTATAACTGGTGACGTAAATTAACATCGAATATTATCGGGTGACGTTAATCGAACTGGTTTATGTCGCACACAAAGGTAAATGACGTAAACTTGACGTCTTTTATGCTCGTCAACATTAAAGTACGTCCTGTAGAATAGAACTTGACGTCCAAATATTTGAATAAATATTTATTTTTAAAGAAATATTTTGCGTCATATCGTCAGGGAAACAAACGTAACATTGACGTCGGCATTGAAGAATGATGACGTAATATTCACGTCGAAGAGAAAATTTGACGTTAATTTTTTAATAAATATTTATATTTAAAGGTATGGACTCAAATGGTGGGACTGAATCTAAAGAAAAATTCTTATTATGCCTAGCTAACTTATGAAAAGTCCTATCAATCTCAAGATCAAAGGGTGGTAGTTGCCCAAAATTTCCCTTAGTCATACGCTAAGTCAACTCTATCAGCAAAAGTCAATACAGTGAAAACATAAGGGGTAAAATAGCGATATATGCAAACCAATTCATAATGAGCTGAAATTTTGTTACAAATCCCAAAAATCATGAAAAGATAGCACAAAAAATTCAAAGCAAAATTCAAAGTGAAACTATGTCAACCAACACAAGAAAGTGTGAAAAATAGTAAAAATAAAACTTCAAAAATAAAAAAGAAATAGAAAATGGCCTTTTTTGGGATTTTGAGGCATGGACTTGGGGCAAAGCGATGACTATTGCATTACTCGTATTTTTCTACCCAAAAAGCACATATGATTTGTCCAATTCCGACTTTTTGAGCAAAAGTTACTATTTGTGGAAGTTTGGGCTCACCCGTTTTTCACAAAACTGAATCTAGAGAACCAGTACTGCTTATGGGGTTTTTCTATGAAAATATGGAATAAAAGAAGTGTTCACACCAAATTTCACCAAAAACTAAGACCCCTAGCTATCAAAACGAAAAATGCACATTAATTGGAAAAAACCTAGTTACTATTCACACACTATTCACACACTATTCACACAAAACACACACAGAACACAAAACGCACACTAACATAGACCCAAACCTGAACCGTTAGTGCCCGGAAATGGTGCCAAAATTTGATCGAGACCGTACCCAAATCAAATTTAATGTTCAATAAAAAGTGCAGTATACTAGGAGATAGATCCTACATCGTCTCTCATGGACCAAATGTGGTTCAAGCAATAGGTCGAACACGTAGTGGGAGGGGTTGTGTGGACAATTTTACTAACTAAATTCACTAATTAAAACACTAATTAAAACACTAATTAAAGATAGGTTGGTTATTGGTTACCCTACAATGACTCCAATCCCTTATTACAAATAATTATTTGCTCCCTCCTTAATCCAACACCAATTAACCAACTAAGCGAAGATTAATTTAGTTTTCAAATCACGAATTAAGCAAACTCAATTGCACATGATTAATCAATTTTGCACACATGAATTAGGAAACTAAGCGTATACCTAATTTGAAAAGCCCATAACAGATTCATACTATGAAAAGTTAGAAGCACAATGACAACAAATTAATCTCATGGAGACAATGTAGTTCCACTAATTACCAACATATCAGATTTACCCCTTCATGGAAACGAATTCTAAACAGCCAAAACAGAATTGTAACATCAGTGCAGAAACGGGATTCAATTGCACAAAACGCAAACCTAATGGAGAAAAATGCAAATTCAATGCACAAAAACGAACACCCAATGTAGAAAACGAAAACCCTAACAATAAAACGAACCCATGAAAACATAATTTGAAGTTAAATAGAAAAAAAAATTCGAAATTGTAATGTGAAAACAAAAATAAAAGAGAAACCTAAAACGAAAATAAAAGAGAAACCCTATAATGAAAATGCAGCAACAAGCCAAAAGAGAAAACGAAAATGGACACAAGTGCAACAGAAACGAAATCAGCACAATGGAATTGGAAAAGAAAACGAAGTTGAATTTCATTCAAACTATAAATTAAAGAAAACAAAAACCTCCATGAGAGAGTACTTTCATGTCCAAGCTTCTAAAGCAAAACGTAAAAGATAGTGTTATAATTGATGAGCTTTGTTTCTCAGTTTTTATATTGGTTCGGCCTCAATGCCTACATCCATTCACCCTCCTAATCAATCTTAGATTGGAGAGCAATCCACTATAATAATCAGAGTATTAAAGTTAAGGCTTTACAGAGCAACTCTTAAATGTAAAGACCTCACAAACTCTCAATCAAAATATAGTACAACAAAACCTGCCAACACAGAACCACCTCGTTCCTGTCGCAGCAAACCTTTGAGATATCCCCTCTCAAAGTCAAGAGTGCACCATTTTTCTTCCTAACGCCACACGTACAGGGAACAACAAATTAAAGATTGCAAGTCTTCTTCTCCTGATCAAATAGAAAGCACCTCAGTTGTGCAGAACGATCAGTCTCTTCAATCCAATCACCTTTACCTCTCAAGAATTCTTCAAGTTTTGTAAACCACTTCAAGTTCTTGATTCTTGGAGCCTTTGATCACTCTATAAAACTTCTCAGATGAAAATCAGTCAGATATGATGGTGTAATTCTCAATTGTCTTATAGAAAATCAATCACAGCTCAATATATAGTTTTTGTCAATTCTGATGCAAATCAATCGATTACTATATTAATGTAATCGGTTACATTAAACACATGTAACAGACTAACAACAGTCCAAGTACATAATTGAATGTTCAATTAATGTAATTGATTCTCCTTAAATGCTTAGTCAACATATTTCAAAACATGACTGTTATAGCAGTTATGACAAGCACAAATCAGTTTTCAAATTCTTAACAGACTTAATTGAATACATAATCCATGTAATCGATTAAGTTTTAATACTTAGCAAATTTTTGAAAACTTTTCTTTCCAAAATTCATCACAACACATTTGAAAAAGATATGTGCAAACACACAAGTTTTAATCAATTTACCAGCTAACATAATCGATTCAAAACTAGTTGTTTTGCCACAGTTTAAAACTCAAGTTGTCTGATGACCTTAATTGATTATCACAACACTATAATCGATTAAGTCATGCATATATGTTTTTGTGCATGTGGTTCTTATATTTCCAAAACATATATTGTGCATACACAGATATGATCACTTTACAAGCACAGTAGTATCCATCAATCAACACAATATGTCAAATCAAATATGACAATCACGATATATGCATATTTCACAATAAGCATGAACACATATAACACATAACATAGTACACATACATGTGTTTTTATTAATAATGTATTGTCATCATCAAAAAAAAAATATCACAAGGATTAGGTTTAACTAACATTGTGCTCCCCCTATCAACAGAGAGAATGAGAGAGCTTCACTAGGTCTGCCCCCATTTAGACACTAAAACCTAGGTCAGATTTCACTAATGGGCCTCTCCAAAAATGGCCAAAAATGGCCCAATGTTAATTCTGGCCAAAAATCCACTAAAACAAAATTACAATTAAATTCTAAACTAAAATGATGACGTGGCAAGTGAAGAATGACGTGGCAGCTCCCTTGATGTTCCAACAATTTCCCTATAATTAATAATGAAAATGATTAGCCTCAGAAAAATCAAATTAATTAAAATAAGAATTTCTACTCAAATTAAGCACAATTTGCAAAAATGGGGAAATAATGGACATTGAAGCACAATTCCCCAATTAAATCTAATACACTAAGCTAAGTGAAGTCAAGAAAATATTGACTCACCACGTAGGTTCGTCTATAAATTTTTTGAGTTTCAAGCATTCTGCAAAACGTTCTTTGAGTTGAACTATTTATTGTGAGGTAAGGGAAGCTAGACCATGTTTAGTTGTGTTGGTATTATAAATCTAGTATTTCTATGAGATATAGATGATTTTGAGAAATAAGTATGATTAGGCATATAATATGTATGTTAATTTGTGATCTTGATAGTATGATGTGTGTATGATTGAAATAGTGTGAAATTGATATTCTATGCTATCATGATTGTGTGTGATAATGTTGGTTTGATGTTCGAAAACTGAAGTCAAGTGGTTGGAGTGAGAATTGGTCAAATTATTGAGTTTTAAGCCTAAAAAGGAAGGGTTTTCATATGTGAGTTTGAGAATTTGGGGCAGATGTGGGAACATGTTAAGAATCTGGCAAGTGTACCGAATCGCATCAAGTAATATAAAATGGTAAGACCAAGTATCGTTTCCCAAGAGACTCACGACACTAAACAGTTGTGGTTTTGCTTAACCAATTAAGACTGAAATAAATATTTTGGGGGTTTTGAATGCAAAGTGCAGAAAAATAAACATGAATGCAATTTGATCAATTGAGGCTAAACACAAAAGTGAAAGAATGATGTTGATAATATGGGACGAATATGTTGTTGGGGTTTAGATTTCTCCTACCCACTCTCATGCATATATATAAGAATTTGTCTTCTTCATTAATGTTAATGTCACTTTCTAATTTACTTAAAACTCGATGTCTCGAGGAAGAAAGCCTATCCTTAATTACTAGTTTACAATGTCTTGTCTCCCTAGCAATCAATTTTTCATTACATACGCACAGAAGCTTAAGGCAACCAAAACTCATCCTCATCCCTAGGTAATACTGCTTTTGGGAGAGATTCCCCAGATCTAGATTCCCTCGTATGTGTTCATATCAACAAAATCAATTATCATGATATGAATGAGTTAAACAAAGAAATGCATAGAGTATAGAGGAAAAACCTTAACAATTAATGAAAGAAGCATATATAAATAACAAGGATCAATTCAAATACAAGAGAGTTTAGATGTTACATCTTCCTCAATAACAAATGAGATTAGTTATCCACCGTCATGGAGAAACTAGGTGCACAATGGAATGGAATGAAGATAAAACCCTAGAAAGAGAAGAGGAGAGCTCTCACATCACCAAATCTGCCCCCAAAGGGGGTGAAAAACGTGTTTCTGTGCTTAAGCCATCAAAATAAACAAACCCTAGGACGTCTGGGTCTTAAATAGATCATAAAAATTGTTGAGATTGTTGACAACACAATATCTATATCACTCTGGTTTTTTATGATGACAACACATTTTTAATAACACAAGTATTGTTGATATGTTACATGTTCTATTGCTTATTGATTGATATCTTGTTGAACATGTTTTTGTATTTATCTTGATATGTGAATGCACATTTATTGAGCTTGTATATGTTACATCATATCTGGTTGCATTACACGTGTTTTGAAAGAAGAAAACCATATGCACTTTTACGAACTTACATTGTGTGGCATATCTGCAAGTTGTAAGTCGACTTCATTATGGGGGAAGTCGAATTAAGCTCGAGACTATGCACAAATTTTCAGAAATAGTGCTATGTGAAATTTTGCATTGAAAATAATTTCAAAGTGAACTATTGTGTCAAAGTCAACTATGTGCACCACGCATTCGACTATATTAGTTGCTTGATTTGAAATTCTGTTATGCTTATGAACAGTAACGACTATATTTTTAAAAGTTAGTTGAGCATTGAATGTTGGTCAACTGTATTGAATAAGGAATTAATTTGTTTGCCTGGACTGCTACTATTTTGACTTAACTGTTATAACTGTTTTAATACAGTCGACTTTATTAGTAGCATAGTCGACTACATGAGCGTTAGTTTTATGAAAAACAATATATAGACGCGAATTTGAATTCTTCAGAGACTAGACTGATTCTAACGATTTGATTGATTTGTTTCAAATTATTGAACTCTTGTAGAACGTGTGAAAGCTCCAAGAATCCATAAAGAAGACCTTGGTGTTCATCTTTGGCGATTACTTAAAGAGCAAGAATTGTGTGCTTTGACTGGCTGATCAACCTGCACTTTGAGGTGTCTGTTTCGTGATCAGGTTTTCTCAATCTTGTGAAGATTGGTGTTTGCCCTGTTGTGACTACAGAAAAGGGACATGCGGCGTTCTGGACTTTGAGTGTTGCTCAAAGTGTTGAAGACAGTAGGAGAAGGGGATTTCTTGTTGTTGGTCTTTGTTTGTATATGCCTATATTTTGATTAGAGGGTTAGAGAGGTGTTTTATATTTTTGACGTGGAGGTCGCTATAAAAGCCTTGTTGTAAAAACCTTGATCATTATAGTGCATTTGCTTCCTAGGATTGGAAGGACACTGGATGTAGGCAGGTTGGTCGAACCAGTATAAAAACCTGTGTTTGATTTCTCTATTCCTGCACTTTTACATTCAAAGTCGACTTTAATTTTTATGTAGTCAACTATATTCCGCTGCATTTGAAAAATCTTATTTTGTGTGTTTCAAGATAGTTTTGAAAGATCATCCTTTTGTGAAAAATAATTTTAAAGGACTCTGATTTAAGTTTCACCAATTCACCCCCCTCTTGGTGTTGAAACTAAGCCTACCTATTTTCCAACAATTGGCACCAGAGCTGGTTTTCATAAAATATTTAAAAAACAAGTTGATTATCTTATTCCTTAAGTCGACTGATCCTGTGAAAATGGCTTCTACTTCTCAAACAAGAAGGATGAGTGAATCTGCATTTGAACTGATATTCGTTACTTGCAATGCCAAGCTAAATTCTATTACTAACGGCTTGTATGAATCTTTTGAAACAGGATTCTTGTGAAACGAAGAAAATTGTGTTGATAAGTCGAATTTCAGATCCAAAAGAATGAAACCTGCTACTGAAACTATAGAAAGCTCAGAGGATGAAGAAAATGATCTTATGGCTAAAAGGTTTTCTAAATTCTTGTTCTGCAAAAGAGAAACTAACTTGAATCTTACAGGAAATAAAGAGCACTCTAGAAAACAAGATGAAGATGCTACCTCTTCCACTACTGTATGTGAAAGAAAAGGAAATTCACTCAAATTGAAGCAAAGACTAGAAAAAGAACATGAAGGCAGATATGAACACCAACCAACTGAAGGACAAGATGTTGATCCATTAAGTGTGGAAATGTCTACTGGAGAAACTCCCTACAGACTGAAGACTAACTTTGAAAGACATATGGTCGAGCAAATACAAACACTGGTTAATCATCACTCCACCTACACATCCAGGCTTAACAAAATGGATCAAGAGATTGTTGCACTCCAGAAGCTAACTGGGAATCAAAATCTGGGTGATGAAAGAGTAGCAACAGATGATGAAGTTGAGGAAGAAGATGATGGAGATAATGGCAGTAAAGAAAAAGAAAGAAAGCAAGAGGAAACAGACTTCTGCTTGATGGCAAAATCTGTAATATCTTAAAGCAATGTGAGTAGTGATGAATCTGAATGCACCGAAAAAAGGTACTATCAACTACTTGATGCTTTTCAAGAATTATATGATGAGACTATGAAACTGAAACACTTAATCATCAAGTTTACAAAGGAAAACAAGAGACTGGAAAATAGATTAGAGGTTCTTGATAATGAAAATGATAGTTTGAAATCAAAGCTAGAATCTCTAGAGAATATATCTCTAAACAGTATGCATGTAAACAAGAAGTGTGATCAAGAGTGTGAAATATTTCCAAGACAGTTGGAAAGAATTAAATATCTTATGAAAACTTTATCAAAATTCACACTAGGTAGTTCAAATCTTGATGCTCTTCTTGGTTCACAAAGGAGTGTGTTGAATAGAGAAGGAATAGGGTATGCTGGTAAAAGTAATAGATTAAGAACCAGAAGGTTTATTGATATTAGCAAACCCTCTTCAATTGTCTGTTTTTACTGCAACCAGTTAGGTCATGCATCAAATTCATGCTATTACAAAAATTCTGAATTTCCTAAAGGAAAGTTTAAATGGATTCCTAAGGAACTATTAAAATTTTCTAGCATGAAAGGAGCCAAATTCAAATGGGTACCTGCATCAAAACCCTTAAACTATTTTGCAGGAGACTAAAATGAATGGAAAAGGACTGGACTCAAGATGGTGCATAAAGTTGAAGCAAATCTCACATTCAAAGTGATCATGTCATCTTGAGAGTCATCAAAAGTGGTAACAAGCTTTAATTTTGATAAAATGTGCATCATTTATGTTCTACATAATCATTTTGATATGATGTGTGTTTGCTGCTTGATATGAAGAGATATTGTGAAAATATGTAAAATGATAGTTTCTGTGAAATTTAATCTATTACGTTAAAAACGTAATCTATTAAATCTGCTCCACAGAGAATTTCTTTTTTTTTTAAAAAGAGATTTAACCTCGTCTCTTAATCAATGGTTAAAAATTCTTTTGGATAATTGTGTTGATTCCAATATCTGCATATCTAACTGCTTTGTGATTTGGGTAAATGCATTGAATGACTATATTGATCATGCTCTGATTGTTAAAACTAATATCTCACTTGGTGATTGATAACGGTTGAAAAATCGTTATTTTCATACTTAATTTTGATATCAAATGCACCCTTGTTGACTTAGAAACTTGCTTAGAATCATGATTTTTCTTTAGTTTTGTGAATAAAAGAGTTGAGGACATATTTTATGATTTTATCATTAAATTCCCTTGATTTTGTAGGTTTTTGGAATGAATTGAAAGAAAGGTTGAAGTATCAAAGGGTTGCAGTGTAGAAAACTCAAATAGAATGCAGAAAAGTGAACCCGTCAACCAGAAAAGTCTACCAGTTCACCAAAATGTTGACCAGAGCGTTGAGCGGCAGTTTTGGGCGTTGAGCGCCAGTTGGCAAACCGCTGAGCGCTGAGCACTGGGGACACGGCCTTGGACCTATTTTCTGTTATTTTTAGGTTTAAACCCTCCATTGGTCCTCATATTTGTGTGCAAATCTAAGTTTGGTCCTCAAGTTTTGAACTGTCTCAATTGGGTCATAATTTTTGTAAAAATGCACACATTTTACCCTAACCGTTAAGTTGTCTCAAACGGCGTTAATTGATGCTGAGATGATTTTTTTATTTTAGGCTTAATCCCTTCCTTGGTCCTTATGTTTGTGTTAAAATCTCAGTTCGGTCCTCAAGTTTTGAACTGTCTCAATTGGGTCATAATTTTTGAACTATCGACAACGACGACATTTTTTAGTTTGAGAGGGAGAAAAGGTGTGAGTCGGGGGGTTTGAGGGTTTGAGGGTGGAGGAATGAGTGATCTGTTTGGGCTTGGACTTGTTTTCTGTTATTTTTATGCCCTATTTAAAGGCCAGAACGTCTTAGGGTTGATATCTTTTGATGGTTTACACACAGAAACACATTTTTCACCCCTTTGGGGGTAAATTTGGAGATTGTGACAACTCTCCTTTTCTCCTTCTTAGGGTTTCTATCTTCATTCTTTCATTCCATTCACCTAGTTTCTCCATGACGATGGAGAATTAACCTTATTTGTTGCTGGACAAAGATGTAACCTCTAAACTCTCTTGTATTTGAATCAATTCTTTTTATTGATATATGCTTACTTCATTAATTGTTAGAGTTTTCCTCTTTGCTTAATGCATACATCGCTTAACTCATTCGGTGGTATGATCCTTGATTTTGTCGATATGGGGACGTACAGGGAAATCTAGAACTGGGGAAATTGTCCCAAAGGTAGTATTGCCTATACATAGGAATATGTGGTAATATGAGGATTGGTTGCATACACACTCCTGTGCTTCAGAATTAATTATTAGGGATGCTAGGAATCGTATGAACTCGTAGTTAAGGATAGGCTTTCTTACCGGTGACAGCGGTATTGAGTGTTTTAGAGAGTGGCATTAACATGAATGAAGAAGAGTAATTCTTATATGCATGAGAGTGATTAGGTGAAATCTAACCTCAACAACATAGTCATCTCATATTCTAATCTTCATCCATCCATCCAATTTTGTGTTTAACCTCAATTGATCAAATTGCATTCATGTTTATTTTTCTGCACTTTATATTTAAATATCCCAAAATTTTATTTTTATAGTCTTGATTGGTTAAGCAAAAGCACAACAGTTTAGTGCCATGAGTCTCTTGGGAAAATGATACTTAGACTTACCATTTATTATTACTTGATACGATTCGGTACACTTGCCAGAGTGTTAACAAGTTTTTGGTGCCTTTGCCGGGGATTCGTGGTAGAACTATTCTATGTGTGTGATTCTTAACTGATTAGACTTTTTATCTTTTTCATCTTTCTGTTTTTATTTTTCTATCTTTGTTTAAAAAAAACAAAAATAAAAAAATTTCTTTTTTTGTTTTTATCTTTCTGTTTTGTTTAAAAAAAACGAATATAAAATAAAATAATATCTTCTCCTCATTCTTCTCCTTATCTTTCTATCTTTCTATCTTTCTATATTTCTTTCCATCTATCTTTCTGTTTTTATTTTTCTATTTAAAAAAAACGAAAATTAAAATAAAATAATATTTGTTACTGTCTTTATTTTTTGGGCTAATTCTATGCTCTAGTATAGTGTTCTTTAGTGTGTGCAGAAAAACAAATTTGTAGTAGGAGCACAAGATCATCAGGAGGCAGATAAGGAAGGATAATTGGTTCACCAATACCCTGATGTGAAAAGTGACAAACCCAAACCTGGCATACCAGTGAAATTCAAGAATAGGTTATGGGTTGTCAAGACTATCAAAACAAACAAAGCGCTTGAGATTGAGGATCCTTAAAGTTGGTGACAAGAAAATTGTTGGTGTAATTAAGGAAGGAAGAACACCAACATAAAATATCAACACCTACTGATGGGTGTTTGGGCTTTACCGGGTCAAGCTAATGATGTTAAAAAGAGCGCTTGCTGGGAGGCAACCCAGTTTCTAACCCAGTTTCTGAATTTTTTATTGTATTTGATTTTATTTTATTTTATTTTATTTTATTTAGGTTAAATTTTGCTTCTGATGGCAGTGAAGATTGGTGTCTACTGATGGATGTCAATGAAGATAAGAAAGATTAGCATTTACTGATGGATGTTATATGGTTAGACATCTACTGATGGATGTCACTGACAGCATTTACTGATGAATGTACTGGGATAGCATCTACTAAGGGATGCTAGAAGATTTAGGTATCTACTGAAGGATACCAGGAAAGTACACCTACTGATGGGTGATGGTAAGGTTTGCACCTACTGATGGGTTCTAGAAAGATTTTGGGTCAGGCTCGTGACATTAAACAAGCGCTACCTGGGAGGCAACCCAGTTGATTGATTTGTTTCCTTTGCATGTTCTAATACTGTTCTAGTTTCATTTAGGGCTTAATTGTTACATATGAGAGTCAAGTGATTGGGAATTGCATAAAAATTAAGTTTTGAAAGTTGAATTTTAAGGAGAAAGGGTTGAACCGATTTTAAATAAAGAAAAAAAAAAGAGAGGGGTGTAAACCGCGCCCACCGCCGGGCGGTGAACTCACCGTTGGAAGATGGTGTCGCTGAGGGGTTTATGCGTTTAAAAAGAGGGCTTTGTTTTTTCTGGCCCATTATTTGATTTTTCTACCCCTTAGGGCTCGCCCAAGCAGTCTCTTTTAGATCCCTAAACTCTCTTTCACTTTCAAACACTCTTCCAAAGTTTTCCCATCCCTTCTCCTATCATCTTCTCTTTTGAAAACCCAATTTTTATCAAACTTAGTTCAACATCCAAGTTTGGGGTGTTGTGAGAGCACAACTATTTGGGGTTGATTCCTCCACATTAATTGGAAGAAATTTTGTATTTTACTAACGCTTAATGAGATTTCTTGTGGTTTTGTGAATTGTACATGTTGCAGGGATGGCCTCCTCATCAGGAAAGAGGATCAAGACTGCGGGAAAAAGAGGAAGGAATCAGAGTTGGAGTAGCTGAAGCTCCATCTATGGAGGAAGATGTTGAGGATGACGATTTTGAAAAAGGAGATGAGATAGCATTTACTGATGGATGTTATCTGCACTAGAACAGTATTTTTCTATCTTTTGTATTTTGAACTTATTTGCTTCTGTTTAGTAGTGTAGGGTTGATGAACTTGGTTGGACACTTTATCTGATGCAGTGGTTTGATATTGATATTTTTGCATGATGGGTATTGCTTGATGATGCTTTGATATTGATGATGTTGAGAATGTGAACAATATGCTGATATACAGGCGGTGGTTCACAAGCTGTGTGAACAGATGCATTGTGATTTTATGATTGTGATTATGAGGCTAAGCAGGGTATTTGATTGAATGATTGGAATAAGCTTATGTGAGGTTTTTGAGCTCCAGAGTTCTTATTGATATATTTGCTATCTATTGGAAGCATGAATGATCTTTGCCTGAATTTTTGTGATTGATTGAATTGCATGTATGTGTCATATGATCAAGGCCGTTTTTGAAAAGCCCTTTTCTAGCCAAAAATTTTGTCCCATAGGAAAAAGAACATCTTATGTTCTACCCTTTTTGAACCTAAGCCTTAAACAGGATGAGAACCCTTGCTTTGAAAATCTTTGCCTTGAGTTAGGTTGAGAAATATTTTTGGTGTATTGTTAAAGGTTCAAGTTTGGGGTTGTTGGGAGAATTGAAAAAGAAAAGAAAAGTTAGGCATTGAGCTTATGAGTTGAAAATAAAATGCATGAGAAAAGATGAAAAAGATAGAAAAAGAAAAAGCATGAAAAGAAAAGCTCAATGTGAAGAAAAGGGAAAGTTGGGAATGAGTGAGATTGGTAAAAAGAGAGTTTGTGCTTGAACTATGAATGTTTAGATAACTCTCTTAACTCAAGGATTTTGTGATCTAGAAAAACCAATTTTCCTTGTTAGCCCAACCACATTATAAGCCTTGAAAAAGTCCTTGTGATGACATGTGTATGTGATGATGTTTGATTATGGCAAATGAAAAGCAATTTTGTTCTATGTGACATGTGGATAGTAGAGGGGAGGAGTGCCCTTTATACACCTTTGAGTGAAACACTTTTGAGTGCTTGAGTTTTATACTTTTGAGTGCTTGAGTTTTATACTTTTGAGTGCTTGAGTGAAACACTTGGTGAGGAAGAATTCCATGAGTCTATGATTACATCTACGCTTAGCTTATTAATCATTCATGAGAATAGCATCTGTTGGAATATTATGTTATTGTGTGAACACCATGATGAGTAATTTAAATCAAAGCATGTGCACATCTTGACTAAATTCTATTGATAAGTTGATTTGAAGTGATTACTTATCTTGAAAGAAAGAGCTTGTGAATGTGATTGAACCATTGTGATGATTTGTGGAAGACTAAGTTTCATCTTGTTTGCTTGAGGACAAGCAAAGTTTCAAGTTTGGGGTTGTGATAACGGTTGAAAAACCGTTATTTTCATACTTAATTTTAATATCAAATGCACCCTTGTTGACTTAGAAACTTACTTGGAATCATTATTTTTCTTTAGTTTTGTGAATAAAAGAGTTGAGGACATGTTTTATGATTTTATCATTAAATTCCCTTGATTTTGTAGGTTTTTGGAATGAATTGAAAGAAAGGTTGAAGTATCAAAGGGTTGCTGTGTAGAAAAGTCAAATAGAATGCAGAAAAGTCAAACCGTCAACAAGAAAAGTCAACCATGCTTGACCAAGACTTTCCTCCATGCCTTGTTTGAACGATGAAATATCCAGCATTCCTTGAGTAATTTTAGACTGTGGAAAATATTTGTTGACAAATTTGGTTGCCACAGTCTCCCATGTAATGAATGTTCCTTTAGGAAAGGAATTAAGCCACGTCTTAGCATTCCCTCCCAATGAGAATGTAAACAAGTTAATCTTTACTCTTTCGTCTAATACTCCAGTATATTCACAGTGTTGCAAATTTCACTAAATGTCGTCAAATGATCATATGGGTTCTCATTTGACAATCCGTGAAATTGATTTCTTTGTACCAGATGGATTAGTGCTGGGTTCATCACCATATTAACTGTGCGATCTGTAGGCATGGCTATGCTATTGAAGTGGAAAGGGCCCACAACATTGGACTGATCTGCAAGTGTGCGCCTTGGAGGAGGTTGATTTTCCATCCCCTCTAAGTTCTGTGTAAATGCCTCTGGTGAAGAATGTAAGAGTCTTTCAGGAGAGGGAAAGAGTTCACGTGATGGACGTCTAACTCTTCTTTCTTTCCTATCCGATATACCTTCAAGAAGAGGTTGTTGGCTTTTCTTGCTTCTAGTTTGTATTGCTTCCTGCATGGACAAGAAACAAAAATCCTAAAAGCACTTTTACAAATAAGGAAAATAAAAAAAAAACAAAAATATATACACTAATTACAATAATTACACCAAGTCAAATTCAATCGATTTACACTACTCGAAAAGTTAAACCACGAGTCCCCAACAATGGCGCCAAAAACTTGTTAAACCCCTGGCAAGTGTACCAGATCGTATCAAGTAATGTAATTGGTAAAACCCAATATCGTTCTCCCAAAGGACTCTTAGGCCTTATCCTTTGTGTAAATCAATATTGTAAGGCTTGTAAAGAAAATAAACTTGTGGTTTAATGCAAAAACAAAAAGTAAACATGCAAATGCAATTGATTTAATTGGCAAGAAAAAGATATGGATGAATGGAGTTGTTGGGGTTTACAATTTCATCTTATCCACTCTCTTATATCTACTCTTCTTATTAAATTCGCTTTATTATCTAATTGTCAGGTAACTTTCTTAGTCTACCCTAAACCCGATCCCTCGGCGAAAAGAGCCTACTACTAGTTACTGGCTTACTATCCCTAGTCTCCCCTAGTAATTAGCAGTGCAAGTACCACATAAGCAAAATACAATTGATCGTCCTATCCCCCTATTCCTAGGTGATATTTGTTGATCAAGAATTTCTTATCAGTTCATGACTTCCTCGTACGTCCCCGTATCGACAAAGGCAACCATCTATTTATCAAATGAGTTAAATGATAATAGCATAGAGCATAGATAAAGAACCCACAATTGATAATAACAGCATATGCAAGCATATGAATAAAATAAGAGTTTCAATATAAGAGAGTTTCAAAAGATTACATTGTTCCCCAACAACAAAGGGTATAGTTCACCATTGACATGGTGAAACTAGATGAAATACAATGAAAGAATGGAAAAGCAAACCCTAGATATGATAAAATTGAGCCTAAGCATCCAAGAAATCTTCTCCAAGGAGTGTAGAACAGCTCTGGACGTCCTCTTCTGCCAAAAGAATAATATTTGAATCGCACTGGGGCTATATATAGGGCATAAAAGTAACAGAATTTAAGCCCAAGCCTAGCAGACAACCGCTCAGCGTCCAACTTTACCGCTCAGCGGTTTCCCTCTAGAGAGCAGCTTTCCCTCGAATATTGGTGTTCAGCAATGCATTTTGATGGTAAGCGGTGCATAGACTCTTCTTTTCTTTATTTTTCTTTTTCTTCCTTGAGTCTAAGACCTTCCTTCTTCAATTCCATTCTTAATTCTCATTAAAACCCTGCAAAACAAGCATAATATCTCTAAAAACAACTTTTGACTCTCAAATGACTCAACTTAAGTGTTTTACTTGATTCTAAGCTCATTCTAAGCCATAAAGGGTGTATTTCGATATCAATTTAAGCATGAAAATAACAGTTTTTAGACCGTTATCACAACCCCAAACTTAGAACTTTGCTTGTCCTCAAGCAAACAAGACAAAACTTGGCTTTCCACTTTTTTCATCAAATAGTTCAACAATCCCAAAATTCATTTTTCCTATGGCAAAAACTACTCAATTTGATTTTTAGTGGAATCAAATCAAGATATATACATGCTTTCTATTCAACTCAGTTCACATAATCACATATTTCCCAATAGATGTTTTATTTATGAATGATCAATCAACTTAGCATAGATGTAATCATAGAATTCAATAATTCTCACCAAGCAAGTGTTTCACTCAATCGCTCAAGTATTTAGGAAATCACTCCACTATCTACTATTCACATGTTACATGAAACAAAATTGCCCTTCATCTAATACAATCAACATTCTTACATATCAATGCCATCACAAGGACTTTTCAAAGGCTTATAATGAGGCTAGGCTATCAAGAAAAATTGGTTTTTCTGAATCACAAAATCCTTGAGTTAAGAGAGTTATTTTAACATTTAAAGTTCAAGCACAAAATCTCTTTCTTAATCAATCTCACTCATTCCCAACTTCTTCCCTTTTCTTTTCTTTTTACATTGAGCTCATCTTCCATGCTTTTTCTTTTCTTCTTTTTCTTTTCTCATGCATTTTTATTTTTCAACACTTGAGCTCAATACCTTTCTTTTTCTACCATTCAAATTTTACCAACAACCCCAAACTTGAACCTTTTCAACAATTATTCTCAACCCAACTCAAGGTAAATAATTTCAAAACAAGGGTTTTCATCCTGTTTAAGGCCAAGGTTCAAAAAGGGCATAACATTTTAATCACTTTGGGTAAAGATTTGGCTAAGTAAGGGCTTCCAAAAATGGCCTTGATCATATGACACAAACATTCAATTCAATCAATTGTTAAGACTCAAGCAATATCATTCATGCTTTCCTGTGAACAGTACATATAACAATGAATACTTTAGATCTCAATTCCTCACACAACATGCTTTCTCACACATCATCCATTCATACACCCTGCTTAGCATCATAACCACCATCATAATTCATCACACATCTGTTCACATAGCTAGTGAACTTTTCACCTGAATATCAACACGACTCAATCAGCATCCACATCCAATCATCATCAAATAGATTCATCATGCAATATCATCAAGTTCAAGCCAAGCATAGACACTGACAATCAAAATTCAACCTATTCTAAAAAAAATTTAAAAGTGCAAGATAAAACCCTGTCTAAAGCATGGTCATCCATCAGTAGATGCCCTCTCAATCCATGTCCTCATCTGAGTCCTCCTGGTCTCCATCATCAGCATCTTTAAAGTTCTCTTCATTGTCATCATCCATGCCTGATGCTTCAGCTACTCCAGACCCGCTGCCCTGTGCCTGCTCCTGAGGCCAAGCCATAGCTTCACGGAACTCGTCCATGGTCCACATGTGCACTGGTGGCTACTGATACAACCCTACTACCATCTTGGCAGTGGCTATCTGCCCTCTGCGAAGAGCCTCCATCCTAGCCTCTATCATGGACATATACATGTCCCTCATCTGGAATGGCTCGGCGTGTTGTGCCGGTGCATCTGCAGGTATATGCTCTTGTTGTGCTGCTGCTCTCCTAGGACGTCTCCTAGGTGCTCTGGCTACCTCCTCTTCCTCACAGTACTACTGATAATAGGCAGCATCTATTGCCTTTATAGGCCTCTCATATGGTGGAACTGCAGTATCCACCCCAGCCTGCTGACACAAAAAGGTGATCAGGGACGGATGTCCCAACGGTGTCCTGCTACTCACAGTAGTAGCGCAGCTCTGAATCTCGTCGGCAATGACCCTCCCGACGTTCACATCTAACTGCCCTAGCATGCAGTAAATGAAGATGATTCGATGCATGGTGATGTCGAAAACATGTGAGCACGGCTGAATATTGGCAAGAGTGAATGCCATCCAGTATTTTGCCAAAGGCATCAAATCTGCCCTTTTTATGTTGACGGGCAATCCATTAGGGTTATTCTGGAAATGCCTTCCAGGAAGGCACATAACCCTCTCAATATCTGTTATATGTCTGAACCCCCCAACAAGTGTTGTATACTGGCACTGTTCACCTGGCCATTCAGTGCCCAAAAAGTTGTTAATAGTGTCAGAGTCATACCTGATGATCTGTCCCCTCACATAGCTCATATATCTCCCAACATCAACTCCCCCTCTAGGAAAGGCATTTGTATAAAATTCCTTTACCAATTCAATGTTGGCCGGTGCAGGATATGTGGCCAGCCTCTCCCAATCTCTCCTCATGATTTTTGCTCCAAATTCAGGAGCCAAATCTGGGATAAAAGTGGCCTTCCTCTCCAACAGTAATCTTCTCTCCTCCACAGTAACATAATGTTCCTCATGTTTCCTGGAGAGGAACCTAGGAGAATAAAATCTTCTTGGCCTCTCAGGTTCCTTCCTTTTATTACCAAGAGTTTTCACCCTTCTTGATGATGATACCATTCCTGCATATAATAAAGTTCAATAAAACACAGGAATTCATCATTAGAGGTTAGTACATCATTAATCAGATTTCAAACCAATCACAGTCCAACACTGAGGGAAAAACAGGGCCCCTCAGCGTCCCTGCATCAAAAATCAAGCATCCAACAAAATCTGCAGCAGATCGCTCAGCGTCAAAGAAGACCGCTCAGCGGTTTGCCTCAAGTCGTGCCACCGCTCAGCGTCACAGGAGACCACTTCGCGGTGACGACTAGGGTTTTTCAAAAACCCTTTTTAGATCACTCTATTCTACACTCTAACACTAATTTCATCAATCCAGACCAAATTCATGCAGTTCAATCGGTTCAAACAGTTCCTATTTCATCAAATCATACATAGAAATCAAAAGCCCTAATTTATCATGTTCCTAAGCATGTTCTTCATCAAATTTTAAATTTAGAAACTCTAGGAATAAAATTGCACAACTTACTTGAGTGGAGAAACTAGATGCTTGCTAACTTCTTCCTAATTGATGATGAATGCCTCTTGAATGCAAGATCCCTCAACAAAAACACCAAACTTTGACAAGATAATGATAGATAAATGATATTTTTGTGAATGAGTGATGAGAAAAAGTGAGGAAATCCCTTTGGAAAACCTTTGAAAATGTAAATTGCGTGCTAGGGTTCACAGAAAACGCTTGGGCGAGCTTCAAAGAGAGTTTTCGAAAATGCAGAACCCCAAAAACGCTGAGCTTTTAAAAGCCCAAGCGGAGTCTGCGCCGCCACCGCTCAGCGGTGGGCATTAGTTTTATCCTCCTCTTCTTTGCTTACTTTTACGTGATTCCACCCTTTTGCACATGATTTTAACCTTCAATTTTTCAATTTCATGTCTTTCCCCTCTCAGATGCACATGCAAACATATAATTCCCTTAAGATAGAGTTTAAGAATAAACAAATAATCAACTGGGTTGCCTCCCAGGTAGCGCTTGTTTAACATCACGAGCCTGACCCAAACCTGTTTAGCACTCATCAGTAAGTGCAATTCTTACCAACACCCATCAGTAGGTGTACCTTCCTGTACCCTTCAGTAATACATAAGAATTAGCATCCCTCAGTAGATGCTACCCAAAATTGTTTAATTATCCAAATAATTACATGTCCAAAATACTAAAAAACAAAAAATGTTTTACAACAAAATATATTCCTCTAGCAAAATCATGTGTTGTCCTTCGTGTTGGTGTCCTTAGTACACCAAATCTTTAGCTTTCTTCCATCCACCTGCTATGTGCGTCTGGAGTATGGTGCTTGGATCTCCACCACTCCTTTCTCCTTCAGCTCTTTTATCACCCACTCCTTCTTTTTATATTTCACCTTTATACCTGGTCGGGATGGGTCTTCTTTAGAAAGTGATAATGTGGACAAAAAGATAAAAGAAACAGAAAGGTTGAGTGAGGAAGACCAAGATGAGGAGAAAGAAAAGGAAGTGGTTGAAAGAAGAGAAAAAAATAGAAAATGTGGAAAAATAAAGAAGGAAATAAAAAGAGAAAAAAAGAGAAAGTTAGAGGAGGAGAAGAGTGAGAAAAAGAGGAAGAGAGGAAAGAAGAAAAGATCATATGAAAAACCTCTTCCTCATCCAAAGAAGTATCATAGGAAGAAAATGAACTTCAAGTGCTTTATGGAGATCTTCAAAAAATTGGAGATTAAAGTTCCTATGATGGAGACATGGAAATAGGTGCTTGAAGTTATCAACTTTCTGAAGAAATTCAGCAGGAAGAAGAAGAAGAAAAGAATATCAAGCAAAGGGAGTATCAACACCTACTGATGGGTGTTTGAACTCTACCGAGTCAAGCTAATGACGTTAAAAGAGCGCTTACTGGGAGGCACCCCAGTGATTGTTGTACATTAATTTTCTTTTACTTGGACTTGTAACTATTAGTATTTTTAAACTCTTTTTGGGTAGCATCTACTGAGGGATGCTAAATTCTATGTATCTACTAAAGCATACAGGAAGGTACACCTATTGATGGGTGTTGGTAAGAATTGCACTTACTGATGAGTGCTAAACAGGTTTGGGTCAGGCTCGTGACGTTAAACAAGCGCTACCTGGGAGGCAACCTAGTTAATTATTTGTTTTTTTTTTCTTTTTCTTTGGTACTTTCAATTGGTAGAATAGGTTGAACTTTTATTTTGTGTCTATGCTTGGCTTGTACAATGGTTCTGATGGTGGTATTAAAATGCATGACAAGTATTGGATAATGATTGAATGTGGTTGACTTAAAATGTATGTGTGTTGATATTCACTTAAATGATTCACTTATATGAATAGATGTGTTGTGGTTCATGATTGTGATTGTTATGCTAAGCAGGATAAATGAATGTTGTGAGATAGAGCATGTGTGAGGTTTTGAGCTTCAGAGTTCTTATTGATATATGTATTGTTCACAGGGAATTATGAATGATATTGCCTTAGTCTTGATTATTGATTGATTTGCATGTTTATGTTATATGATCAAGGCCATGTTTGGAAGCCCTTATCTAGCCAAAATTTTACCCAAGAAGTTTAAAATTTTATACCCTTTTTGAACCTTAGCCTTAAACATGATGAGAACCCTTGATTTGAAATTATTTATCTTGAGTAGGGTTGAGAATAATCTTATGTGATGAAAAGGTTCAAGTTTGGGGTTGTATGGGGAAAATTGAAAGGCAAAAGAAGAGCATTGAGTTCAAGAATTGAAAAGAAAAAAAAATGCATGAGTAAAGAAGAAAAAGAGAAAAATAAAAGCATGAAAAAGGAACTCAATGCAAAATTGATAAAAAGGGAAGAAGTTGGGAATAAAGGAGTTTGGTGATAAAGAGAGTTAAAACTTGAACCTTTTCAATGATGAAATAGTTCTCTTAACTCAAGGATTTTGCAATCTAGAAAAACCAAATTGTCTTGATAGCCTAGCCACATTATAAGCCTTGGAAAAGCCCTTGTGATGGTATTTGCATGTAAGGATTTTGATTGTTTTAGATAAATGGAAATATTGTTCTATATGACATGTGAATAATAAAGAGTGGAGTGATTCCTTAAAACACTTGAATGATTGAGTGAAACAATTGCTTGGTAAGAATTGTTGAAATCCATGTTTACATCTATGCTTAGTGAATTGATCATTCATGAATAAAACATCTGTTGGGAAATATTGGAGTAGGTGAATTAGATTGGATTGAAAGCATGCTTGCATTTTGGTAGGATTCCACTGAAAATCTGAATTAACTTGTCATGAAGAAAAGGGTTTTGAATGTAGAACTACTTGATGAAAAATTGGAAGGCCAAGTCTTGTTTTGTTTTGCTTGAGGACAAGCAAAGTTTTAAGTTTGGGGTTGTGATAACGGTCTCAAAACCGTTATTTTCATGCATAAATTTGATATTAAAACACACCCTTTGTAGCTTAAAATGAGCTTAGAATCAAGTAAAACTCTTAAGTTGTGTTACATGAGAGTCAAAGTTGTTTTTAGAGATATTATGCTTGTTTTGCATTGTTTTGCAGGGTTTTTGATGAAAATGGAAGATGGCAATGAATTAGGTAGGTCATAGACTCAAGAATGAAGGAGAAAAAGGAAGGAAATAAGAGTCTATGAACCGCTCAGTGGTAAATTCCACCGCTGAGCGTCCTAGTGCAAGGAAAAGTTGTTGTCTGGCACCCAGGCAGTGACAATGAGCGTCCAGAGCGACAAGAGGCAAACCGCTCAGCGGTCATTTCTGGCGCCTGGGCAATGGCGTGCATTGAGGCAAACCGCTGAGCGGCCAATTTAGGCGCCTGGGCGGTTGTCTGTTTTTATATTTTGGATTCTGAGATATTTTCTGTTATCTTTTTGGCTTATATATAGCCCTAGTACGAATTCAAATGTAATTCTTTTGGCAGAGAACAACGTCCACAGCAGCTTTACACCTTTGGAGGAGATTTCTTAGATGCTTAGGCTCCACTTTATCAATTCTAGGGTTTGCTATTTCCATTCTTCCATTCAATTCATCTAGTTTCACCATGATTATGGTGAACTAAACCTTTAGTTGTTGGGGAACAATGTAATCTTTTGAAACTCTCATATATTGAAATTATTTTTTACTTTATATGCTTGCATATGCTAGATTTATCAATTGTTGGGTTCTTTACCTGTGCTTAATGCTTCTACAGTTTAACTCATTCGGTAGATGTTGTTTGTCTTTATTGATACGGGGACGTATGGTAATGTCATGAACTGGGGAGAATTCCTTGATTATGTTAATACCGCCTAGGGATAGGGGTAGGACCATCAATTGTATTTTGCTTCCGCTCATTATGCATTATTAGTTACTAGGGGAGGCTAGGGATAGCAAGCCAGTAATTAGTATTAGGCTCTTTTCACCAAGGGATTGGGTTAATGGTAGACCAAGAAAGTTTGCATGGCAATATGATAAATAAGCAAAGTAAATAAGAAGAGTAGATATATGAGGGCGGATAAGATGAAATTGTAAACCCCAACAACCTCATTCATTCATAGTTTCTCTCGTCAATTGAATTCCTGCATTTGCATGTTTATTTTTGTTTTGCATTTTAATCATTAAAATTAATTTCTTTTCTCAAGTCTTAAAAGATTAGTTTACACGAAAGATGAGGCCTTAAGAGTCCTTTGGGAAGAACGATATTGAGTTTACCAATTTTTATTACTTGATACGATCTGGTACACTTGCCAGGGGTTTAACACCTGTTACGTGCTCTTCAGATGCAGCTTCTCCTCTTAACATTTTATATCCGGCTCTCTTTCTTATTTTGATTATCTTTTCTTTAGCGCCATCATAAATCAACACATGTTCTTGATCTCTCAATATCATCTTCTCGTCATTGAAACACATCAACATTTTAGAAGTCCTCATAAAAGGTCTTCCCAATATCAATGGAATTCTTCCTTCATTCGCCATATCAACAACTACAAAGTCAATCAAGAACTCCAGCTGCTCAATTCGAACAATTGCATCTTCCACCTTACCAACTGGCTTCTTAATAGAACCATCCGCAACTGTCAGGGTAGTTTGAGCAAGTTTTAGTACTAGCCCTCCAATCTTCTTGAAATAACTGAAAGGCATCAAATTTATACTCAATCCTGAATCAATCATGGCTCTTCCTATATCCACATCATTGATAACACATGGAAGAGTTAAACTCCCTAGATCCTTTTTCTTTTTCGGGTGATTCTTCTTTCTAGGCTTAACACAAAATTCCTGATCTTCTTCATCATCAAGATCAATTACCTCTCCAAGATAATACTTAATCCTCTTAGAGTAATTAGGAATTGGAGCAAGTATTGAAGGAACCACTGTTAATCCCCTGGCAATTGTACCAGATCGTATCAAGTAATAAAAATCGGTAATCCCAATATCGTTCTTCCCAGAGGACTCTTAAGGCCTAATCTTTCATGTAAACTAATTGTTTAAGACTTGAGAAAAGAAAATTAATTTGAATGGTTTGAATGCAAAACAAAAATAAACATGCAAATGCAGGAATTCAATTGACTAAGAGAAACTATGAATGAATGAGGTTGTTGGGGTTTACAATTTCATCTTATCCACCCTCATATATCTACTCTTCTTATTTACTTTGCTTATTTATCATATTGCCATGCAAACTTTCTTGGTCTACCCTTAACCCAATCCCTTGGTGAAAAGAGCCTATTACTAATTACTGGCTTGCTATCCCTAGCCTCCCCTAGTAATTAATAATGCATGATAAGCGGAAGCAAAATACAATTGATCGTCCTACCCCTATCCCTAGGCGGTATTAACATAATCAAGGAATTCTCCCCAGTTCATGACATTACTATACGTCCCCGTATCAATAAAGACAAACAACATCTACCGAATGAGTTAAACGGTAAAAACATTAAATACAGGTAAAGAACCCAACAATTGATAAATCAAGCATATGCAAGCATATAAAGTAAACAAGAATTTGGATATATGAGAGTTTCAAAAGATTACATTGTTCCCCAACAATAGAGGGTTTAGTTCACCATAGTCATGGTGAACCTAGATGAAATATAATGAAAGAATGGAAAAGCAAACCCTAGGTTTGATAAAGTGGAGCCTAAGCATCCAAGAACTCTCCTCCAAGGTGTGTAGAGCAGCTCTGGACGTTTCTCTCTACCAAAAGAATTACATTTGGATTCGCACTAGGGCTATATATAAGCCAAAACGATATCAGAAAGATCTCAAAATCCAAAATATAAAACCAGACAACCGCTCAGGCGCCAAAATTGGCCGCTCAGTGGTTTGCCTCAACACATGCCACCGCCCAGGCTCCTAAAATGACCGTTGAGCGGTTTGCCTCTTGTTGCTTTGGACACTCAGCGTCACCGCCTGGGCGCCAGACAGTACTTTTCCTCAAACTAGGATGCTCAGCGGTGGAATTTACTGTTGAGCGGTTCACAAACTCTTCTTTTCTTCCTTTTTCTCCTTCATTCTTGAGTCAATGACCTTCCTACTTCATTACCATTTTCAATTTTCATCAAAAACCCTGCAAAACAAGGAAAAACAAGCATAATATATCTAGAAACAACTTTTGACTCTCATGTGACACAACTTAAGAGTTTTACTTGATTCTAAGCTCATTTTAAGCTACAAAGGTTGTGATTTAATATCAAATTTATGCATGAAAATAACGATTTTGAGACCGTTATCACAACCCCAAACTTAAAACTATGCTTGTCCTCAAGCAAAACAAAATAAAACTTGGCCTTCCAATTTTTCATCAAATAGTTCTACACTTTTCAAAATCCTTTTCTTCATGACAAGTTATTTTCCAATTCAGATTTTCAATGGAATCCTACCAAAATGCAAGCATGCTTTCAATCCAATCTAGTTCACCTATTTCAATATTTCCCAACAGATGTTTTATTCATGAATGATCAATCCACTAAGCATAGATGTAAACATAGATTTCAACCATTCTTACCAAGCAAGTGTTTCACTCAATCACTCAAGTGTTTAAGGACCCACTCCACTCTTTACTATTCACATGTCACATAGAACAATATTGCCATTTATCTAAAAGAATCAAAATCCTTACACGCAAATACCATCACAAGGACTCTTCCAAGGCTTGTAATGAGGTTGGGCTATCAAGAAGATTTGGTTTTTCTGGATCGCAAAATCCTTGAATTAAGAGAGCTATTACATCATTGAAAAGGTTCAAGTTTAAACTATCTCTATCACCCATCTCCTTTATTCCCAACTTCTTCCCTTTTTATCAATTTTGCATTGAGTTCCTTTTTCATGCTTCTACTTTTTTCTTTTTCTTCTTTACTCATGCATTTTTCTTTTCAATACTTAAACACAATGGTCTTCTTTTGCCTTTCAATTTTCCCCATACAACCCCAAACTTGAACCTTTTCATCACATAAGATTATTCTCAACCCAACTCAAGATAAATAATTTTAAATCAAGGGTTTTCATCCTGTTTAAGGCCAAGGTTCAAAAGGGGAATAAAATTTTAAACTTACTGGGTGAAAATTTGGCTAAATAAGGCTTCCAAACATGGCCTTGATCATATAACATAAGCATGCAAATCAATCAATTATCAAGACTAAGGCAATATCATTCGTGATTCCCTGTGAACAGTACATATATAAGTGAAAACTCTGGAGGTCAAGACCTCATACAACATGCTTTCTCACACATCATTCACTTATCCTGCTTAGCATCACAATCACAATCATAAACCACAATACATTTGTTCATATAGTTAATGAACCATTCAACTAGATATCATCACACATACATTCTCAGTCAACCACATTCAATCATTATCAAATACTTGTCATGCATTTTAATACTACCATCAGAACCATTGTACAGGCCAAGCATAGACACAAAACAAAAGTTCAACCTATTTTACAAATTCAAAGTACAAAAGAAAAAGAAACCTGGGTTGCCTCCCAATAGTGCTTATTTAACGTCACGAGCCTGACCCGAACCTGTTTAGCACTCATCAGTAAGTGGGAATCTTACCAACACTCATCAGTAGTTGTGCTTACCTGTACCCTTCAGTGAATACCTAAAATATTTAGCTTCCCTCAGTAGAAGCTACCCAATACACAAAAATTTAAAATTTTTTCATAATTACATCACCAAGATTTAAGAATTAAATTACAAAAAAAAAATTGTCCTTGGATCACTAGGGTGCCTCCCAGTAAGCGCTCTTTTTATGTCACTACCTTGACCCGGTATAGTTCAAACACGCATCAGTAGGTTTTGATACTCCCCTTGCTTGATATTCTTTTCTTTTTCTTCTTCCTACTGAATTTCTTCATAAAGTTTACAACACCAAGCACATGTTTCCATGTTTCAATTATAGGAATTTTGATCTCCAATTTCTTGAAGATCTCCATAAAGCCCTTGACTTTCTTTTCCTTCCTATGATATTTCTTTTGATGAGGAACGGGTTTTTCATATGATCTTTCCTTCTTTCCTTTCTTCCTCTTTTTCTCACTCTTCTTTTTCTCTCTCCTTTTCTTTCTCAACTTTCTCTTTTTATTTTTTATTTCTTCTTTATTTTCACAATTTTTCTCTTTTTTTTATTTTTTCTCAACCACTTCCTTTTCCTTATCATCATCTTTATCCCTCTCACTCAACTTTTCTTTTTCTTCTTCCTCTTCATCTCTCTCTATCTTTTCCTTTTCTATCTCTATTTTTTTCTCTTCAATAACCTTATCACTTTCAGAGATAGTAGCTTGACATTCCTCCCTAGGGTTAACTTCGGTACTAACCCTAAAATCATTCAGAGATGTAGTCAGGCAATCCAATTCTATCTCCTTCCTTTTACATCTTACGTCATCACATTCTGAAAAGGAAATAATATTCTGCATTACTTGTTGGAATGTCTCTTCACGGCTTTCTGATGGAGATAATTGTTGTCAATGTTGTTTACTTTCCTCCAGCCAACGTTGTTCAGCTTCCCCCAAAGTTTCTCTTGGCAGAGAGAGTTGTTCTTTCCATAAACGTTGTTCAACTTCCTTCTCTCTTTCTTCAAGTGTAGGAGAATATTGCCGCCTTTGACGTTCTACTTCTGCAAGTGAAGGACAATATTGTTTTCTTTGACGTTCACGTAACTCCTCACATTGTCGCATCTCCTCCAAACTTCTGATAAATGACATATACATACCCGTCATCCGTTGACAAAATTCGTCATATATGGTCTCCCTGAGTGGAGTAATTTATTGCTCGGCAGCTTGCCCAAATTGGCTTTGATCCATGTGTGAGTGAGGTTCCCACCAGAGGTTGAAATTATTTTGATAGAATTGAGTGCCCATAGAACCAAATTCTTGTACATACTGCATCCTGTAAACATTAGGCACAAAATCCTAGAAATAATTTATTAGAACAAACATAAAAAAAATCAAGTCGAATTTACTCAAATTACACTACTCAAAAAAGTTAAACCAAGAGTCCCCGGCAACGGCACCAAAAACTTGTTAAGACCCTGGCAAGTGTACCAGATCGTATCAAGTAATAAAAATCGGTAATCCCAATATCGTTCTTCCCAGAGGACTCTTAAGGCCTCATCTTTCGTGTAAACTAATTGTTTAAGACTTGAGAAAAGAAAATTAATTTGAGTGTTTCAAATGCAAAACAAAAATAAACATGCAAATGCAGGAATTCAATTGACTTAGAGAAAATATGGATTAATGGAGTTGTTAGGGTTTACAATTTCATCTTATCCACCCTCATATATCTACTCTCCTTTTTTACTTTGCTTATTTATCATATTGTCATGCAAACTTTCTTGGTCTACCCTTAGCCCAATCCCTTGGTGAAAAGAGCCTATTACTAATTACCGGCTTGCTATCCCTAGCCTCCCCTAGTAATTAATAATGCATGATAAGCGGAAGCAAAATACAATTGATCGTCCTACCCCTATCCCTAGGTGGTATTAACATAATCAAGGAATTCTTCCCAGTTCATGACATTATTGTACGTCCCCGTATCAATAAAGACAAACAACATCTACCGAATGAGTTAAACAGTAAAAGCATTAAATACAGGTAAAGAACCCAACAATTGATAAATCAAGCATATGCAAGCATAGTAAATAAGAATTTGGATATATGAGAGTTTCAAAAGATTACATTGTTCCCCAACAACAAAGGGTTTAGTTCACCATAATCATGGTGAAACTAGATGAAATATAATGGAAGAATGGAAAAGCAAACCCTAGATATGATAAACTAGAGCCTAAGCATCCAAGAAATCTTCTCCAAGGAGTGTAGAACAGCTCTGGACATCCTCTTCTGCCAAAAGAATAATATTTGAATCGCACTAGGGCTATATATAGGGCATAAAAGTAACATAATTTAAGCCCAAGCCCAACAGACAACCGCTCAGCGTCCAACTTTACCGCTCAGCGGTTTCACTCTAGCCGCACCATCACTCAGCGGTTAATTTCACCGCTGAGCGGTTTGCCTCTAATCGCTCTGGACGCTCAGTGTCACCACCTGGGCGCCAAACAGCAGCTTTCCCTCGAATATTAGTGCTCAGCGGTGCATTTTGACGCTGAGCGGTGCATAGACTCTTCTTTTCTTCATTTTTCTTCTTCTTCCTTGAGTCTAAAACCTTCCTTCTTCAATTCCATTCTTAATTCTCATCAAAACTCTGCAAAACAAGCATAATATCTCTAAAAACAACTTTTGACTCTCAAATGACTCAACTTAAGTGTTTTACTTGATTCTAAGTTCATTCTAAGCCATAAAGGGTGTATTTCGATATCAATTTATGCATGAAAATAACGGTTTTTAGACCGTTATCAGTAGTATTGCCTATACATAGGAATATGTGGTAATATGAGGATTGGTTGCATACACACTCCTGTGCTTCAGAATTAATTATTAGGGATGCTAGGAATCGTATGAACTCGTAGTTAAGGATAGGCTTTCTTACCGGTGACAGCGGTATTAAGTGTTTTAGAGAGTGACATTAACATTAATCAAGAAGAGGAATTCTTATATGCATGAGAGTGATTAGGTGAAATCTAACCTCAACAACATATTTATCTCATATTCTAATCTTCATCCATCCATCCAATTTTGTGTTTAACCTCAATTGATCAAATTGCATTCATGTTTATTTTTCTGCACTTTATATTTAAAAATCCCAAAATATTATTTTTATAGTCTTGATTGGTTAAGCAAAATCACAACAGTTTAGTGTCGTGAGTCTCTTGGGAAAACGATACTTGGACTTACCATTTATTATTACTTGATATGATTTGGTACACTTGCAAGAGTGTTAACAGTGACATAATTCAATGATCATAGTCTTTCTTTGCTTATACATTATAAATTGCGGATCCATATCATGATTATTGAATACTAACATTACAAAATGTTGAGAAAGATGTTTTTGCAGGTATTGATGTGAGCAAAACAGGTCTATATACATGAACTTTGATTCTTGATCATATCTGCGAATTTTAATAAATTACACTGATTACAAAGTCGACTAAGTCTGTCATATTTTTTAAATTTAATCTGTTAAAGTATAAAACACTTGTCTTACATGCTCTAACTTTCTTTCAACTAATTTCTATGATACTAAACAAGTTTCAAATGTTCTAATACATATGTTTAGCACATGTTTTAATAACATAGAATGTTTGGGGCTCAAAACTGCTTTTAAAATCATCATTCTTTTTATATGCATATCTATGAACCATAGTGTGTTGATACTACTATGATTAAACTGGAATCATATTTTCTGTTGCACTATATTTGATATATCTTTCTTGTTTGTGTATAATACTCTTCGATACATACACATTGCACATGATACATGAGTACTGGAACATGTATTTGATATCAAAATTGGGTTCATGACAAAATCAAGCATTAATTACTCTGATACATGTTGTTTACTGTGTTACACTACTTGAATTACTAACTTGAGCTTTAATACACATTTTGTTATACATATTACCCTACATGTATAAAATGTTATCATGTATTCATAATACTCTATGCTTCAAAATTACTACATCAAATTTTTGAGTATTTTGAAATAGCATATGATATCATAACTGCATCAAGCATAATTTTGCTCTGATATCATTAAATTGTTTTACTCTGATACAAGTTATTGAATATATTTTATGAATGAAAAATTTTTACTGTGATATACTTCATTGCACAATCATACTTATTTGATATTTCAAATTGCATCACAACCACTGTGTTTTACTGGACTAACACTCAACAATGTTGAGAAAAGTTGTGTTATGCAGGATTATTGTTGTAATGATCTTATTTGTGTAACCACAATCGATTAAAAAAATGTTTCCTTGGTTTGTAAGTGAATTTTTGCTAAAAGAACTGCTTAACATGTTCATATTGTTATTCTATACATGTTTAGCATCAAAATGATTGCATATTGCTCAAAAATGTTTTTGAAAAACATTTCATATGCTTCATTTTTTTTTAATATTGAATCAAATGTTGCAGAATCATTTAAGTCTGATTGTAATTCATGTTTAATATCAATGAAATCAGAAGTTGATCAAAATTGATCATTGTTAAAAAAGTGACTTAGTGATTAGTGAAGTTAACTATGCACATACTCACAGTTACATTAATTTTTTTGCATACTCACTTCTTATCTAAGTAATTTTTTGCATTACTATGATACTAAACTGCTTGATCTTCAAAAGATTGTGAAAGGTTTTGCAGGAAACATTAATTTAGAGCTTACTGCTTAGATCACAACTGTTTGGAAAAGCAATGAAATCGACTTGGCTATTAGTCAAATCAACTTATCAAATACAGGGGTTATAAATTCCATTTATTGGAATTTGCTTTTTAAGTTGTTTGATTATTTTTATATCAGTTTTCTTCAATATATCTTTGTTCTTATATGACCGTTTTACAATGAGATTATATTGTAAGATTGTTGATAGTTGTATCTTTGCTTGATTGAATTGTGAAATCATACCACCGGTACAATCTTGATACAAACTGATTGTATGCTCTGATTGTTATTGTACTGCATTGTGCATTTATACTTGCTGTGAAGATATACATAATGACAGGGGGAGTTATCTTTTTACATGTGAATATATATGATAGGGGGAGCATCACTGCATGTTTTACAACTGTTTACATTCTTATTGATGCATCATTGATTGGTTTATCAGCATATCATATCTAGAAGCATACCTTTTTTGTTAATGCACAAAGGGGGAGAAGTATTGTGAAATGTTATCTGCTTGATATAATTGCTGATTGTTTGTGTGCACTCAAAGTATTTGAACTTAAATCTGATTGTTATATCTTGTGGTTACTCTGTATTTGGTTTAGCATTGTGCAAACATGGTTATTTATTAATCATGGTTGTGCATCAGCAAAAAAGGGGGAGATTATTGAGATTGTTGACAACATAATATCTATATCACTCTGGTTTTTTATGATGACAACACATTTTTAATAACACAAGTATTGATGATGTGTTACATGTTCTATTGCTTATTGATTGATATCTTGTTGAACATGTTTTTGTGTTTATATTGATATGTGAATGCACATTTATTGAGCTTGTATATGTTACATCATATTTGGTTGCATTACACATGTTTTGAAAGAAGAAAACCACATGCACTTTTACGAACTTACATTGTGTGGCGTATCTGCAAGCTGTATGTCGACTTCATTATGGGGGAAGTCGAATTAAGCTCGAGACTATGCACAGATTTTCAGAAACAGTGCTATGTGAGATTTTGCATTGAAAAGAATTTCAAAGTGAACTATTGTGTCAAAGTCGATTGTGTGAACCACACATTCAACTATAATAGTTGCTTGATTTCAAATTATGTTATGCTCATGAATAGTAACGACTATATTTTTAAAAGTTAGTTGAGCACTGAATGTTGGTTAACTATATTGAATGAGGAATTAATTTGTTTGACGGCATGATAACGGTCTCAAAACCGTTATTTTCATGCATAAATTTGATATTAAAACACACCCTTTGTACCTTAAAATGAACTTAGAATCAAGTAAAACTCTTAAGTTGTGTTACATGAGAGTCAAAAGTTGTTTTTAGAGATATTATGCTTGTTTTGCATTGTTTTGCAGGGTTTTTGATGAAAATGGAAGATGGCAATGAAGTAGGAAGGTCATAGAGTCAAGAATGAAGGAGAAAAAGGAAGAAAAGAAGAGTTTATGAACCGCTCAGCGGTAAATTCCACCGTTGAGCGTCCTAGTGCAAGGAAAAGTTGTTGTCTAGCGCCCAGGCGGTGACGCTAAACGTCCAGAGCGACAAGAGGCAAACCGATCAGCGGTCATTTTAGGCGCCTGGGCTGTGGCGTGTGTTGAGGCAAACCACTGAGCGGCCAATTTAGGCGCCTGGGCGGTTGTCTGTTTTTATAGTTTGGATTTTGAGATCTTTCTGTTATCTTTTTGACTTATATATAGCCCTAGTGTGAAGCTGGCGCTCAGCGGTACTGGAGTGGCGCTCAACGCTACTTTTTCTGGGCTCCACCGCTCAACGGTACAAACTGTCGTGTGTTAAACCCCTGGCAAGTGTACCAGATCGTATCAAGTAATAATAGATGGTAAGACCAAATATCGTTCTCCTAAAGGAAAAGATATGGATGAATTGAGTTTTTGGGGTTTACAATTTCATCTTATCCACCCTCTAATATCTACTTTTCGTATTCAATTTGCTTTATTATCATATTGTCGTGCAAACTTTCTTAGTCTACCCTAAACCCAATCTCTTGGCGAAAAGAGCCTATTACTAATTACTGGCTTACTATCTCTAGTCTCCCCTAGTAATTAGCAATGCATTATAAACAGAAGCAAAATACAATTGATTGTCCTACCCCTATCTCTAGGCGGTATTAGCTTAATCAAGGAATTTCCTACCAGTTCATGACATTACCGTACGTCTCCGTATCGATAAAGACAAACAACATTTACCGAATGAGTTAAACGATAAAAGCATTAAGCATAGATAAGAAACCCAACAATTGATAATATAAGCATATGCAAGCATATAAATAAAATAAGAATTTTGATATAAGAGAGTTTCAAAAGATTACATTGTTCCCCAACAACAAAGGGTTTAGTTCACCATAGACATGGCGAACTAGATGGAATTAAATGAAAGAATGGAAGAATAAACCCTAAATTAGGTAGATTGGAGCCTAAGCATCCAAGGACCCGCCTCCAAGGAGTGTAGAACAGCTCTGGACGTCTCTACCTGCCAAAAGAATACTTTGAGAATCGCACTGGGGCTATTTATAGCGCATAAAAGTAACAGAATTTAAGCCCAAGCCCATCTGATGGACGCTCAGCACCTAATTTGGCCGCTCAGTGGTTTGCTTATAATCGCAAAACCGCTTAGCGGTCCAACATGCCGCTTAGCGGTGGCCCTCTAATCACACAGGACGCTCAGCGGTGCCGCTCAAGCGAGAAGCAGTGGCTTCACCCACGAAACTGGCGCTCAGAGTTGGAATTGGCACTAAGCGGTGCACTTGACTCTTCTTTTCATCCTTTTTCTCCTTCTTTCTTGAGTCTAAGTCCTCCCTTCTTTACTTCCATCTTCAATTCTGATCAAAACCCTGCAAAACAATGCAAAATAAGAATAATATCTCTAAAAACAACTTTTGACTCTCATGTGACTCAACTAAGTGTTTTACTTGAGTCTTAAGCTCATCCTAAGCCATAAAGGGTGTGTTTTAATATAAAATTTAATTATAAAAATAACGGTTTTCCAACCGTTATCACAACCCCAAATTTAAAACTTTGCTTGTCCTCAAGCAAATAAAACAGAACTTGGCTTTCCACTTTTTCATCAAAATAGTTCAACATTTCCAAAATTTATTTTTCTCACAACAAGAGTTACTCAATTCAGATTTTCAATGGAATCTTATCAAGATGCATGCATGCTTTCAATTCAAATCAATTCACATGATCACATATTTTCCAACAGATGTTTCATTTATGAATGATCAATCCACTAAGCATAAATGTAAACATAGAATCTATCAATTCTCACTAAGCAAGTGTTTCACTCAATCACTCAAGTGTTTAAGAGGTCTTTCCTTCCCTCTGATATTGCCCTTCATCTACTACAATCAACATTCTCACATACAAATGTCATCACAAGGACTTTTCCAAGGCTTATAATGAGGCTAGGTTAACAAGAAAAATTGGTTTTTCTAGAACACAAGATCCTTGAGTGAAGAGAGTTATTTTAGCATCCAAAATTCAAGCACAAACTCTCTTTTTCACCAATCTTACTCATTCCCAACTTCTTTCCTTTTTCCTTATACATTGAGCTCATCTTTCATGCTTTTTCTTTCTTCTCTTTTCATGCAATTTTATTTTCATTCAACACTTGAGCTCAATGCCTTTCTTTTGCCTTTCAATTTCCCCCACAACCCCAAACTTGAACTTTGGCAATATCATACAATTATTCTCAACCCAACTCAAGATACAAATTTTCAAAGCAAGGGTTTTCATCCTGTTTCAAGGCTAGGGTTCAAAAAGGATAGAACACATGGTTCTCTTTTCTTTGGGTTAATATTTGGCTAATAATGGCTTCCAAAAATGGCCTTGATCATATGACATAAACATGCAATTCAATCAATCATAAAGATTCAGGCAATATCATTCATGCTTCCATATGAATAGCACATATATATCAATGAATACTCTGGAGTTCAAAACCTCACACAACTGTGCTTTTCTCAAACATCATTCATACACCCTGCTTGGCATCATAATCACAATCATAAATCATCACACATTTGTTCACATAGCTAATGAACCATTCACCTTTATATCAGCATGCAACACAAACTCAATCGTCATCCACATCCAATCATCATCAAATGAACTCATCATGCAATATGATCAAGTCAAACCATAGTCAAAAATAGTGTTCAATCCAAGCACAGACACCTACACTACTCAACAGAATTCAACCTATTCAAAAAATTCAAAGTATAAAAGTGAAAGATAAAACCCTTTAAACCTTCAAAAGATAAAAGATAACACCCATCAGTAGGTGTACCTTTCTGTATCCCTCGATAAATACGTCATGGCCCTCTAATCACACAGGACGCTCAACGGTGCCGCTCAAGCGAGAAGCAATGACTTCACCCACGAAACTGGCACTCAGCGCTGGAATTGGCGTTGAGCGGTGCACTTGACTCTTCTTTTCATCCTTTTTCTCCTTCTTTCATGAGTCTAAGTCCTCCCTTCTTTACTTCCATCTTCAATTCTCATCGAAACCCTGCAAAACAAGCATAATATCTCTAAAAACAACTTTTGACTCTCATGTGACCCAACTAAGTGTTTTACTTGAGTCTTAAGCTCATTCTAAGCCATAAATGGTGTGTTTTAATATCAAATTTAAGTATAAAAATAATGGTTTTCCAACCGTTATCCCCAACATTGTTTTTCATTAAACCGCCCAAGCCAAGCAGACCACCACTCAGTGTCGTATTTTACCGCTCAGCAGTTTCCCTCAAGCTGCACCACCGCTCAGCGGTCAGTTTCACCGCTGAGCGATTTGCCTTTAATCGCCCTGGACGCTCAGCTTCACTTCTGGGCGCCAGACAGTGGCTTTCCCTCGAATCATGGTGCTCAGCGGTGCATTTTGACGCTAAGCGGTGCATAAACTCTTCTTTTCTTCATTTTTCTTCTTCTTCCTTGAGTCTAAGACCTTCCTTCTTCAATTCCATCCTTAATTCTCATCAAAACCCTACAAAACAATGCAAAACAAGCATAATATCTCTAAAAATAGCTTTTGACTCTCAAATGACTCAACTGAAGTGTTTTACTTGATTCTAAGCTCATTCTAAGCCATAAAGGGTGTACTTTGATATCAATTTAAGCATGAAAATAACGGTTTTTAGACTGTTATCACCGTTGAGCGCCGTTTTTGAGCGCTGAGTGCTAGGGACGTGGGCTTGGACCTATTTTCTGTTATTTTTATGATCTGTTTGGGCTTGGACTTGTTTTTTGTTATTTTTATGCCCTATTTAAAGGCCAGAACGTCTTAGGGTTTGTATCTTTTGATGGCTTAGGCATAGAAACATATTTTTCACCCCTTTGGGGGTAGATTTGGAGATGGTGACAACTCTCCTTTTCTCCTTTTAGGGTTTCTATCTCTCTCATTCCATTGTTCACCTAGTTTTTCCATGACGATGGAGAACTAATCTTATTTGTTGCTGGGAAAAGATGTAACCTCTAAACTCTCTTGTTTTTGAATTATTCTTGAATATATATGCTTCTTCCATTAATGGTTAGAGATATTCTTCTTTGCTCAAATGCTTGTTATGATTTATTCATATTTGGCATAAATCTTATGATTTGTGAATATCATGAGGAGATATAGCACTCTTAGGGTAGGTGGATTTAGAGGTAGTAACAGCTCTCCTCTTCTCTCCCTAGGATTTGTATCATGAGATATCTACAAATCACGATCTGGGGAATTCTCTTGATTAAGCAATACTGCCTAAAGATAGGGGTAGGACGATCAATTGTATTTGCTTCTGTAATATATTGCATTGATAATTACTTAGGGAGACTAGAGATGGTAAACTAGTAATTAGTGATAGGCTCTTTTCGCCAAGAGATCGGGTTTAGAGTAGACTAGAAAGTTTGCATAAACATCAATGAAGAAGATGAATTCATTCATATATGAGGGTGATTAGGTGAAATCTAAACCTAAACAACAAACACATCTCATATTATCAACATCATCCATCCACTTTTGTGTTTAACCTCAATTGATCAAATTGCATTCATGTTTATTTTTCCATACTTTATATTCAAAAACCCCAAAAATATTGTTCTTATAGTCTTGATTGGTTAAGAAAAAGCACAACAGTTTAGTGCCATGAGTCTCTTGGGAAAATGATACTTGGACTTACCATTTTATTATTACTTGATACGATCTGGTACACTTGCCAGGGGATTAACAGTTTATCCTTTTAATAATACTCATATTTGTTAGTTGTTGTAGGTACATTTTTGATCCAGGAGGAGATCGTTAAACCGAAAGTTGTGCTTCCTCAAATATATTTTCGATCTGAGGACAGATCGTTTTCAAGAGGGAGGGTATGATTGAATCCGTTTTGGGAACTAAATGGAGATCCATGAAGGAAGCATCAACTTAAGCTAAATCTAGGAGATTGGAAGAATAAGAAGGACTTTCAAGCTTGTTCTTGCTTTCCGTTAAGCCTTAGAAGTCATTAGACCTCTCATAAAGAGCCATGGTCAAAGAAGATGGAAGAAGAAGATGGAGCTTCAAGGATTCTACTCTTGTGGAGGATCACATTTTGGTCTTATTCTTTATCTTAAAACAGTTTTTGTAAATATAATATAGCTCATTTTTTAGGCCTTGTATTTGGCCAAGACACTTTGTTTAGATTTGTTTAGAAGGTTTGGTGGCTTTAAGAGTTAGAAATGGGTTAAAAAAATAGGTTTTAGAAGGAGTTAGTTACAAGGAGCCTTTGCATTAAATGCTTTGACTAAGTTAGTTACAAAGCATAAGGCTCCTCAAATTTAATGTTTAGGCTCCTCATTTAATGCTTAGGTTCTTCATTTAATGCTTAGGCTCCTCATTTAATGATGAGGCTCCTCATTTAATGATGAATCTCCTCATTAAATGATGAAAAGGCTCCTAAGTATTCCATGCACTTTAGCCTTCTCCTTCACCTATAAAAGGAGAGGCACCCTTTTGTAATCCTTAGAACTATTTTGAATGCTAGAGTTTCTTTGCCAAATTTGCAAGACTCCTTCTCCTTAGTTCTCACTCTAAGAAATGTCTTTCTCTAGACTTCTTCTTACCTTCTCCTTCATGGTTGGCCTCACCTCCTAGAAGGACTTCTACCTAGACCCTCCAACATCATCAACCACATCTCTTCATATTGAAAAGCTTTCGTAACATTCATCATCTCACATGGAGTCCATCCTTTAAAGAGCTTCATCAACACACCTTGGAGAGCATCTCTTGTTGAGAAGCATCATCAAAGCAAACTCAATCAAATCTAATCTATAATGAAAAGGTAGTGTATAGTTGAAGTTTAAAGTGTTTTTGTGTAAAAATGGGGTTTTGAGTAGTGAGATTTTGAAGTAAGGGGTTTAATCTGTTTTGGAGAGTTTGGAACATGTTATGAGACTAATTAAGACTTGGATAAATGTTCAAACTAATGAAAATCTATCATGAAGGTGAGAATTGCATCTTAGGTTGGTTTTTAGTCCATTTTGGGGGTTTTGAGTGTTGGAAATTGAAAGTTGGAAGGCTGGGATGAGACTGAGGTGTTGGAGGGTGATAATAAGTGTATTTAGTCTTGTCCATGCTGCTAGATTGTTGATATTGAGTGTTGCAATAGATAGAATTGAGTTTAGGCAGTTTTGAGTTGTTGAGTTGGTTTGGAACATCTAACTCTTATCCAAAAGACCAATGCAATACTTTACTTTCATCTATAAACATGTTTTCATATCAATATTAGTGTTACAGGTTCTAAATTGATCATTTGGATATGTCTAAGATGCACTAAAACCAGAAAAATCAGGTTGCTGTCAAAAACTGATAAAAATAATCAATTATTTCACTTGATAATCGATTATTCCAGTCATAGGGTCATATTTTCTTCAAAAATCTCAACAATAATCGATTATCACATATGAAAATCGATTATTGTTGTCCAAAAATCACCATTGCACCTATTTGAAGAGTTTTCAGGGTTCTAAATATCCGTTTTGGACATTCTTTAGGTCGTTTTGAGGGTTTTGGACCCTTCCGAAGCTGTTGGTGAGGGTTTCAAATCTGTTTTCCTTGCCCAGGGTGAGTATCAAGTTGCTATAAAGAAAACTTGTGTTATTATGTGACTCAATGATTTGTAATGGTGTTTCTAGTTCTTTAATGTATGATTAGTAGTTTCATGTATTAGTATGCAATGAAAAAGTGAAGAGATGTATGTACATGGGTTCAAAGTGTTTCAAAGTTGTGAAAGTGAGTTCCAAGGTGGGATTCTTGGTGTAGTTTCAAGTATCTTTAGTCTGAATGCAGGGAGCTCAGTCTTGGGGGTTATTCTAACACTTTTATGGTCATTCATTCTCACACAGAGAGGATTGACACATGTGGTGAGAGTAGCAAGAGGTCTTAGTCTTGGATGCTTCTAGTATGATCCAAGTCGTGGAATAGACTAACCTTGTGAGTGTGGTAGGGTGAAACTCATTGGCAATGGCTTTGCAAAGGAGTAGAAGTCACCGCAAGTGCACAATCTGCCATAGCTTGGCATTCATTCTAAGTTCGGACAGTCCATTCATAATAAGTGTCATGCATAAAGTGTTTGATGACTATGTAGTTATATATATGTTTGTTGTATGTAACATGTTTAAATGAGTTTATAACAAACAATATATATATATATATATATATATATATATATATTTCTTTAATTTAAACTCCCTAATACACTTTCATGTATAAGGGAGGTCGTCTTTCCAGTCGTTTAGTGTGAGATGGAGAACGAAGCAACAACATAGAAAGAGTTTTGTTGTTCAAGTGTAAGATCTTCTTTATCGGTAGTTTCAGATAAGTTAACATCTATGTAATATTTTGTTTTGATAATTTATTCTACTAAAATAGGATGTTACACTAACGAATTTATATAATAACACTTTAGATCATGGGTTGATCCTTTTGAAAATTTGTATTATCTCCATAATTGTATTTTAAATGTATTTTGATAGAAAGTTTTATCTATTTAGGAGTCCTTAATCACTTAACCCTCTGTTGATGTTTTATTTGGATTGGACGAAATTGAAAAAATAAAAGAAAAAGTGTAATAATTCATGAAAAAGGAGTAACAAGTTTATAATGGGTTTGATTTATATAAAAAAAATTACATTAATTGAGTAATATAATTAATTAACAAAACACCTTTAATTAAAATTTAAGAATAAGTAGGACTTAAAATTGAAAGATGACTAACTGTGGAGTAATTATTTTAAAAAATGGAAATTCAATTAAAATTTATTTAAATATTAGAATTTTAATTTATTTAAATAATTAATTGCAATCATAACAAGTTTTTTTACATTCAAATTTTAAAAAATAGAGTATAATAAAATGATTTCCAATAAAAAGGGAAATTGCACATTAAATTGAAGTACTAAATTGAAAGTTTTTAACTAATTAACAATCCAATATATTTAAGTAAATTATAGGTAGTGTTTAAAAACCACTTAGGAAAAAAAACATAAATTACATGCTAATAATATTTAACCTAATGTGAGTACAAAATTAATCTAAATGTAACAAATTCAACAATGTTTCAAAAATAATTATGTTTATTTCCGTCATTGAAGTAAAAAAGTCCACCAAAATAACAGAATATAATAAAATAAAGCACACGTTTACTTGATACTATATTGTCTTTAATTCTCTCCATTTTTCAATAGACAACATGCCGAAGTAGTAAAAAAAATTAAACATAATTCATCATTACTTAAATTACTTGAATAATTTTTAATTTAAAGTTCAAGCCTTCTAAATAATAATAAAAAAAAAGTGTATGAAAAAGTATTCAGCGAGTTCTTTAACCAATATTAATCAAATGTAAAGTTGGTAAAATCTGTATTCTTATAATATAATAGGGAAAAAAGTACTTTGTAACTATTATTCGTCAATATCTCTCTAATATCTCATTTAATTACAACATAATAAGCAAAATCATTTAGTGTTTATTTATTTATTTTTATTTAGTTATGATGTTTACATATCAACTTCAATCATCCGTCCACAACTTTTTGTCTTCCATCCTTGTCCTCCTTTAACCATTTCAGAAAATAATAAACAAACTTTTGTCAGTTATGTTGTTTAAAATATGTGTCAACTTGTTTAATTAGCAAAGTTCTACAAGTATAAGTTACTTAAAATTAAAGTAAATATTTCATATAAACAAAAAACAAAAAAATCTTTTAAAGAACTTGATGCTCTTAAGTTCAAACATAAAAAATAACTAAAATCAAATACTTTTACCAAATAAAGGATTGAATTCATCAATTTAATATTACAAGAATCAAAACTAAATTTGATTAAAAGTTTGGAAATTGATTTTTTTTTTCCAATAAAAACAATTATACAAACATGGTAAGGAAGGAACTGGATCAAATTCTGTCATTGCATTGTCCTCTTTTCATCAAACTGTAAAGAACACAAAAAATTAATCAAATAAATAATTAAAAGCATCTACTCTTAATTGATGTAATTTAAATTTCTATAAATAAATTAAAATATCATTTGAAATTATTCAAATTTAAGAGTTGAAAACTTTTATAACAAAATAAATATCAATTGTTGTCTTAAAAAACAGACCTATAGTAAACACCCAACTGTATGGTGCAACGTGCAGACTTTGTCCACACTAATGAAACATCATTGCAAAGTTGACATCACCAAATTTTCTTCTGTAGACCATAAGAAAATTCAACATTTTCTGATCATCCATTTCATGTTAAAACTTAGAACAAAAAAGAGTCAACGAAAGTGCATTTTCCTTAATTGTAGGATAGTTTATGAAATCGACCATGAAAAATTGAATCCACTGTACTCAGACTTTAATCAATACATGGCCAGATTCAAAAAACGTTCTGTGGTCTGTCTGCAAGCATTTAACCAATGGAGAGTTTCTCTTAAATCATTACCTAGTTTTATATTTTTTTATCATTCTTTATTATAAGCAACACTGTTAAACCAATGTTTATTCAAAACAAGTAAACTATTTGGATAAAAACCTGTTTTTTATTTATTTATTCAGGAAATTGAATACACACTGATACCGAGTTCATAACTGCTGATATATATACATACTATTGAGTTAGAGTCTGATGTACCCTGTTGAGTCTATTGAACATAAAAGCTAAATAAGATTAAAACCAACTTCCAATTATTCCAAAATACAAGCATATCAGACATTAATGAAGAAAGAATAGACTAAAGCATGAAGATTTAAAAAAGACTGCATTTTTTGCTAAAATGTTCCTTTCTTACTAAGCAATTTGCTTTGTTTTCAAGATAACAAAGAAACAGTTACCCATCTAAAATGATGGGAAAGGCATAATTACTACCCATATTAAAAGTGGAATACTAGTAATAATAGAACTATATAACGGTAGATTCCAAACCCATGCAGTTAAGAAAACATTTGGGTGTGGATCTCATAAATAAGCCTAAATTACACAAACAATTACATAAACTGCAATGTAAGTTACCATGCACCTTTAAAATATAAGGTAATTAGATTCTGCTGCTTCTCAGCATCTCCAAGTAGAAACTGAGATGAGTTCTTTTCTCTGCCAGCATAGAACAAGAGATGAAGGCTTTCTTTCCACGTGAAATCCCCTCACAGGTGCCCTCTGAACTAAACACTCAGCTTGAGCTTCAGTGAAGTTGCTGAATGTGAATGGAGAAAATCCAGATTGTAGAAAGAGGTTCCTCCATGGAGGGAGTTTCTCTTGAGAATGGTGGTGCCCAAGAATGATTTTCTTGATGGCTGGTTGAATGAAATGCCTCTCAATCTTTTGAAGAACATCAAGATTCACATTCACAGCGTCCAGAGAGTCCAGCAAGGCTGAATAACATTGAAGAACGTGGACTGCATTTGTGGGAAGTGACACGTCAATTCGATCACAAATTCTATCCAATGTGACCACAACCTTTGGCCTGAGCTGCTTTACAAAGTGAAGAGCTGAAGGGAACAGTGATGGATTGTTTATGAAACTTGAAACTGGCATGTTCACAGCAATAGCCTCATTGTCAAAGAATTGGCCAAGCAGTGGAGAAGAAGGAGAGTGCAAAGATTCAATGTTCAGAACACTGAACTCAAAAGACACGTTGATGTCCTTCGCGTATTGCATCAAATTTTCTTTAGTAAAATTGAGTTCAACCTCATCACAAGTGGAGGGTGACACAATGGCAGTGACTTTGAGGGAAGGTGCAGCACTGCTTCTCAAGGCAATTTCTTGCATGAAAGATGACCACTGCACTCCAAACCCAATATCAAAATCAATGACATGAATTCGGTCGAACCTTTCTACAGCTTCAATAAGGGCTTGGTTACAAGTAAAGTTGGCAAACTGAAGAACAGGTGATATCTCAGAAAAGGACTTGTAAGCTCCAATTTTGAATATGAAACTGATTGGTGAGAAAGCCATGAAAGAGTGAGCATTTGAATGAAGCAGTGACATCAAGGCCTCCTTCATGTAGAAAGCAGCCCTCTGAAAAGGCTTACCAATTGGGGAGAGCTGGTGATTGAGCCGCGCCAATATCCCTTGCGCTAGAACCGGATTACCAGCTTCTATCAGCTCAGCAGTTTTGTATAACTGATCAAATATAGCCTGCTGAAGCTGGTGGCTTGCATCGTCTCCGGCGGAACTCACCTTCTGCTGTTTAGCAGATGGCATAACAATTGATTGATGTTGTTGCTGTTGTTGTTGAATATGGTGAGGAAATAATGGAAGCTGTGTTTGCTGCCTCCTGCCAAACACCTCTTGTCCCGAATCCAAAAGGGGCAACCTTGGAGCCTGATAATTGTGCCCAATTGTGTCAAAGAGAGGGCGTTTTGGTTGATGCTGAGGGAAAACCTGCTGCTCCTGAACCTGGGGATACATCAATGGCACAAAGAAAGAAGGGTTCTCTGAGAACTGAACTTGGTTCTGGTTTAACATAAACTGGGGGTTGATAACCTGAGGCTTCTCATCCACCACTCCAAACTCATGCTGCTGCTGAGAAGTGAACACACCAGGAGACACAGATGATGACACCATAAGAGGATTATTGGCAGAGAAAACAACAGATTCTGAAACCTGGCCAGCCACAGAACCAGGCTTGCCATTGTGGGCATCAATATTCTCAGCAATGAAAGGGAAACCAGCAGGGTAATTCCCAGAAGAGTCAATAGCACCACTCACCATATTCAACCCTTGATCCACAACACCAAAGCCTGCATTGAAATCAACACTTTGAGAACCACAGGCAGTGCTTTGCAAGAGCTTGCTCAATCCAGCAGAAGGGTCTTCAACATCCCCCATGATTAGCCTGAGAATGGATTGATCTTGACCCTCCCAGTCATCCATCCTGATGCCACATTTTTCAGGGCTGGAATCCGGAGGAGGGTTGTTGTTGTCAGAGGGCGTAGGGGCTGCAGCACCAGTGGTGGTAGTGGTGGTGGCTGAAGTGCCACTGCCACCCTTGCTGGTGCTGTTGCTGCCAAGAGAAGAGGACATTGTAGAGGAGGAAGTGGGAGGGCTTGGGCTTCTTCTGGAATCAAGAACTGAGGTGGGCTCAGTGCTGCCCACATAGCAATAATCCTCTTTGTCTATGGTCCACTTTGGTTGTGGATGATGCAAAAGCAGTGAAAATGAATCTGAGGCCGAAGAGAAATCCAACACTCCCTTCCCTTGAAATTCCTCAAAAGGCAAGGGCATGGCCTTCATCTAAGAAAGTTGCCAAGGGGAAGAACAATAATGGTGACCACAAAACCAACCACCCAAAAGACTCCAGTTTTCCAAAAGGTATCACCTTTGTTCCCCACAGCCCACCCAGAACAACTGATTTGAAAGCAAGAATTTTTTTGGGCTACAAATCCAGAAAAATACAAACCAGGATTGCAAATTAAGAAAATTTAAATTAAAACCAAAATTAAAATTTAAACCCCCCAAATGAAGAACGGCCCGAAAAAAAGAAGAAATTGTGTTGAAAGAAGTAAAAGGGGAGGATTTCTTTTGTTTTTGGGATATCAGAAACCTCTGGGGGAACACTGAACAAACACATAGAGTGTGGAGAGAAAAACAAAGAAAAGTTGGATAGCCCTAATACTAAAGCTTGTATTTTCGTTCTCTGTGGTTGTTGTTTGGCATATTAAGATTGAAAGGGTTGAAGGTGTGAAGGAAGAAAGCCATGGATGAATGTGATTCTTTGTGGGTTGTGTTGTGTGTGTTTCTGTGTGGAACACTCTTTGTTGCTTGTGTTTTGTAAGGTAGATGCGTGCAGCGTAAAAAAGTGGTAAAGTGCATTCTCTCTCACTGTTTCTGCTTTTTTTTTAAAAGAAAAATTAATTATTGAATTTATTTATTTATTTATTTATTTATTTTGTGCAGCTTGTCTGCATACGTAGTTTTCCCCTCTGGTTGGTAGGGTTGCTGTCGCCACCCTTAGTTTTTTCCACTCTCACACCCATCGCGTGACTTCACTTGCGTATGTATATACATTTTTTTTTTCTATATTTAAAATAAACAGTTGTTTCGATGTAAATTTTGTGGGATCGAGACAATGACCTGCATGATGTAGTTTTTCTGCTTTCTGGTGCTGGGACTGATCGGATCGTTCGTTCTTCCTGAGTCTCGACCACTTACTCTCCTTCAGGCTGGACCGTTCGTGGCTTTTGATCTTTGACCGGAGGGGGAGGTACCTGCAAAAGGCACTCCGACGCCCAAGTCAGGCGTGTATTGAAAGAACCTTGGTTCTTGGGTTGATGATTCTCAGTATGAGAGAATAGATAATAGGGTTTCTGTGTGATTATAACGTAAGTAGATTATGTGGAAAGCGTACCTGGTTGTGTCCTTGGCTCTCTATTTATAATTTGTCTCATGGACCTTGAACTCACATAAATCCAATAAAATATAAACAAAATAAAATATAAACAGTTTTACCTGGTTATTTTTCAATATCTTTAATCAGATATTATTTTATTCTCAATATCTTTAATAAGATATCTTTGATTCTGATGGACTACAAGCCCAATAATAAGAGTTGGCCCAATTATGGCCCAGCATAGACATGATGTTATACGTAACCGATCTGCTATTCTTTGTAACCGCTCGTCCCAGATATCATACCGTACATCATCCCCCAAGTCCGAGTTAAGCGTTAAGCTTTAGGCATGGTTAATTGTAGGACTTATGAGTTTGAGGGAGGTTGTATTCGTTGCGTTTGGAAAGCGTGCTTCTAGTTGTTGTTCATTGGTGGACTGAATAGTAGACTATAGGAAATGTAAGTTCCTTTAAGAACTTATTCCTATTTTGATTGGTAGCTGAGGGGAACTCTTTTTAGAAATTTTTTTTGTTTTATGTAGTCGAGCAACTATAGTATCTGTTTACCTACATTGAGGAAAAATGACAGAATTTGAACTGAAAGAAAGCATATGGTTATACCATGTAAGTAAGACCGTTCGGTTGAGGATGATAGTTAATGGTCATCCTGCTCGGCTTTACTACCCAGGGTTGTTGAGTGATTGGAATGAAAGTCAATTCGATGTTTAACGTTCAGATGTGCTAGATGACGAGAACGACCGACCCGCTCGGTGTTTAACGTCCAGGTCCGCTAGATGACGGGAACGACCAACCCGCTCGGTGTTTAACGTTCAGGTTTGCTAGACGACGGGAGTGACCATCTCGCAAGGTGTTTAACGTCCAGGTTTGCTAGACGACGGGAGTGACCATCCCGCAAGGTTATGCCAAATGATTTGTGTGTAAGATTCTATCATCTGCATTAAAGAAATATAACAACTCGAATTGGACATGGTGAGAAAAAGAATAGCCAGACAAACCAATGCATTTTACAAGGTTAGACAATCAATATCAAAAATTTATTTTGCTATAAGGTCGATCGGCCAAGAAAGTAAGACTAGTTGGTCTTCGGCCAAGAAATATATTAGGATGTGCCACGGATGAGCATGTAACTGCTTTGATGTCATGCGACCTATACAAAAAAGATAGACGAGACCGTTCGGTTGATATGTAATTGCTTCAGAGTCATGGAATTTGCAAGATATATAATATTGAAGATATAATTGAGACCGGTCGGTCGAGATATAACCGCTTTAATAATCTGCAAGATATATAATATTGGAGATATAATCGAGATTGATCAGTTGAGATGTAACCGCTTTAATAATATGCAAGATACATAATATTGAAGATATAATTGGGACTCATCGGTTGAGATGTAACCGCTTTAATAATTTGCAAGATACAGAATATTGAAGATATAATTGGGACTCATCGGTTGAGATGTAACCGCTTTAATAATCTGCAAGATACAGAACATTGAAGATATAATTGGGACTGATCGGTTGAGATGTAACCGCTTTAATAATCTGCAAGATATATAATATTGGAGATATAATCGAGATTAATCAGTTGAGATGTAACCGCTTTAATAATCTGCAAGATACATAATATTGAAGATATAATTGGGACTGATCGGTTGAGATGTAACCGCTTTAATAATCTACAAGATATATAATATTGGAGATATAATCGAGATTGATCAATTGAGATGTAATCGCTTTAATAATCTGCAAGATACATAATATTAAAGATATAATTGAGACTCATCGGTTGAGATGTAACCGCTTTAATGTCTGTACGATATATAATATCAAAGATATAATTTAGATGGATCGGATAATAGATGATTCGTAAGTCTTTAGCATCTCCAAGAATTTGCCGTGTGATAGAGTAGATATGAAGAACATAATCTCAATTAAAAGCGTTTTAAGAGGAAGGAAATATTTTCTTCAAACCTGCATCTGAATTCAAACCTGCACTTGAATGCATACATAACAATATGTTATGGAAATATGGTAACGCGTATATATTATGGAATGCAATATATGGCCGTTAAGCATATATGTTGGTGGAGAATCAAAATCTCTCTAGTCATGATGGTCGGCGGCAGCGACTTGAAATGTTCGAGGAAGACGCGGTCATGGGCAAAGAAGTTGTTGTAGCTTTGCACGTAGAGGCAGATGGAAGATGGCCTTAAAGTGGTGGTTGCTGTCGACAGTGCGGGTTCCTCCGACGTAGGCGCCGACGACTGGATTTGTTAGTGGCGTCGAGGATGCATCGCGGAGGAACCGGAGTGTTCCCTGAACAGGATCGAACGCGGTGGTTGAGTTATGCAGCACAGTTTACTGTTATCGACAATACTACATCCGACTAGTTTTGATGGTTGAGTGGTCCGGTGCCGGACGTGGTCGCCAGCGGCAATGTAGTGGCAATCTTGGTGGCGCTGCATAGACAGTTTTAGGGTTTCCGGAGTTTGGTGTGTTTCTCTGCTTCGAAGGCACGTTAGGTTTGAACCGCGAGGAGGCACGGTTTTTGCAGAGGTACTTACGGTGGCATCAATGGCCTGGTGATGACAGTGGAGATGTCGTGGTTATTGAGAAGCGGGCTGACGGGTTTGCCGCCGATTAGCTCGTTCATGCTATCAGAACCGATCTTCTGGCAGAATCGTCAGTCGGAACCGGTGCGGATGAAAACGCCGCCGCGGAATGGGTGTCCAGCTAGGAAAATATTTATTGCACCCGAACAGTTCTCTGTTTGAAACTGGGTAAACTTCGTACAGGCCCTATTGGAATTGTTGCAGACGCGGCAGCTTAAAGGAGCATCACGAACTGGATGTTTATCATGACGATGGATATTGCTTGTGGGGTGTTCATCTGTGTTGCCATGAATTATTTAATATTCAGTTGTTTTGAACTTGGAACGTCGTGGATGACGAAACCGCACAGTATTACTGTTGCTACTAGCAAATGATGCAGGGATTGTTCACGATATGCACGATGGCGCGGTGGCTGTATCTACCACTGCTTTATCTAAGATGACATGGCAAACCTTGATGTCAGCTTTCACTGGTGCCCACATTAGATTTTGTTCCTGTATAAAGCTTGAATAATATGATGTTAAATTAATATATTGGATCAAGTTATTCAGCGAAGAATAAACAGTCTGCTGGCGGATAGTTCATGTGTCAGCATGGTTTTGTCTGGCACTTCCCAGTGTTGTGATTCGAGACGGTGGACCTGCACTCTTTGAAATTGGGTAGCCTCCCTATTAACATATGTGGCGGTTTCGCGTAAAACAGACGAGGTAGGTGACCCATTGACGCCGGTGAGGCCTTCAGCAATGGCTGTCGTCGTGAGTGTTGCCGATACTGTCTGCGAGGGTGTAAAAGTCCTTGGTGGAGATGTTGAGGCGGTCCTCGAAGGATGGGCTGAACCCGTTTAAAGGGGGGGAATGAACCTGATGTTCTTCTGACAATGTCATTGCCAACATCGGCGTTGCCGGAGAGCAGGTGATAAGAGTTAGACCTTTGTTGCTGCGAAAGTAAGGTTGGTGACGGCCGTTTGCGGGTTTTGCCGAGAGGGAAACTGTTTTTAAGATGCTGGTGTTAGTGTTTTTCTTTCTCCTTTTGAAATCTGAGAATACTGAGATTTTATTGAGGAAAGTGCACACAGAATGGCGGTGTCCAGCCGTGACGACGGCCTGTTGTCGGATGAAGGAAGAGAGTTGTTCCCTTGGCCGGTCACCAGAAGGTATGGTGCTGAAGAGGCTGCCGCGAATGGTGGCGACGAGGTATGGTGCTTCTGCCGTTCGGGAAGAGAACGCCTGACTTGCGTCACAGGGAAGAGACAGGATAAATTCTCAAATTCTTTTCATGAAGAACCATCCCGATTTGCTACGGGAGAATTCCATCCTTCGCCCACAATGGCAGTCAAGATAAAGGATGACCGATTTTCCTGCAACGGTCAATAAAGTAGTCAACTACTTCCAGAGGTTGGAGGGGCCGTTGTTCAGGCATCCCTCCTATCATCTTTTCATAATATATTATTATAATATATTTTCATAATGAAAATCTTATTATAAGGATAGCGAAGTTTTCATTTGCAAAGTGTTTGTTAGTTATATGTTATATCATAAAAATCATCAGAAAATTTAAAAATTGCAACAACACACAATATTTATTATACGTGTCGGCATATGTTGCACATTTATCTTTAATATAATATATATTTTTAATATATCATTTGTCATGTATTATGGATTATATATTTCGGTTATAAATATTTAAATTTTACCGTGGTTTATAGTAAAAAATAATATTTCAGCAGACAATTTATTGTTTTATTTTAATATGAAATATACATATTTCAGAAACAGTTATCTTGTTGAAGATGTTCCAGGTAGAGATGATGACTCATGTTGTCTAACTTTCGTTTTGTTGAAATTTTTTGATGTTGATATGGAATAGTGATGTTGATACCGAACGTTTGTCTTGGTTTCTCGTGACTTTCAATGGGATGCTCCTGACTCCATGGTGGGCGTCAAAATGTTTTGGTATAAATTTTGTGGGACCGAGACACTGACCTGGATGACATAGCTTTCCTACTTTCTAACGCTGGGATTGACCGGATCGTTCGTTCTTCCTAAGTCTCGACCACTTACTCTCCTTCAGGCTGAACCGTTCGATGGCTTTTGATCTTTGACCAGAGAGGGAAGGTACCTGCAAAAGGTACTCCGACACCCAAGTCAGGCGTGTATTGAAAGAACCTTGGTTCTTGGGTTGATAATTCTCAGTATGGGAGAATAGATAATAGGGTTTCTGTGTGATTATAACGTAAGTAGATTATGTGAAAAGCGTACCTGACTTGTGTCCTTGGCTCTCTATTTATAATTTGTCTCATGGACCTTGAACTGACATAAATCCAATAAAATATAAACAAAATAAAATATAAACAGTTTTACCTCGTTACTCATAAATAACTTTTTCAATATCTTTAATCAGATATTATTTTATTCTCAATATCTTTAATAAGACATCTTTGATTCTGATGGACTACAAAACCAATAATAAGAGTTGGCCCAATTATGGCCCAGCATAGACATGATGTTATACGTAACCGATCGGCTATTCTTTGTAACCGCTCGTCCCAAATATCATATCGTACAATAGCTTTACACGTTACACCAATATTAAGAATATATAAATATTAGAGCCGTCAAAATCGGTCACAACTCGCGAGCTAACCTGACCCACCACGAGTTCGGGTCGGGTTGGGTTTGAAAAAATTGATTTTGTTTTATGCGGGTCAGATTTCAACCCGGCTTATGCGGGTTGAACCCGTGGTAGGCTGGGTTGGCCCGCCAACCCACCTACCTAATTTTCTTTTTTAATTTATTATTTTAGTTATGAAACCCTAAAAAATAAAATACTCTCTTCACTCACTATGTATACCAAATTGTATTTTTTATTATTATTTTGAATTGTTTTCAGTTTAACATCATTTTTTAGGAGTGAAATTTGTTTAAATTTGAATATAAAAAGTTTGTAATTTTTTATTTAAAAAAAATTGTAATTAAATGGGCTAGTGAGCCAATCCGTTTACCCACTAATCCGTGGTGGGTCGAGCCGAATTCAGATTTTTCTGGCTCGCTAATAAATGAGTCGGGTTGGGTTGACTCACTAAGCGACCAACTCATGATGAGTCGGGCCGGGTTACCCGTTTTGACAACTCTAATAAATATACTCTTATTTTTATACATATTACTTTTTATTTACTTCTTAATCTGAATAAAACACTATTTTTTCTCTCTCATTCTCTCTTCTAAGTAATTATTAAAATTGGCATTTTTTCACTTTTTATAAATTTTAAATTCTTTTCTCTTCGTATCTCGTTTTTTATGTGATAGACTTAAATTTATTTTATCTTGAATTTAAATATTTTTGTACTATATGAAATATACCGATTGGAATTAATTATCATTCATGGACAATTAACAGGTATTAATAGGTCAGATTGCCTTACGCTTTACAAATATACCGTATTGATTATTGATTATTGGATTTGATTGCCTAAAATTATATTGCACTAATGGTTAATCAATGGACTTGGCTGCCACAAGCCCTAAAAGTATACAATTGATTTCCAGGTACAATCATCTTATTCTATTCTAATAAAATAGACCTCTTTTATGAAACATATCTGACTTGAGAGTCGGAGTGTCTTCTGTAAGTCAACCACCAATCGAGAAGAATTACTTGAAGAGTTGGACGATCGGAGCATAGAAAAAGGACTACCGTCTCTAGACAAATGTAACCAAAACAATTTTAAACAATGTATCAAAGTTGAAGACAGATACGTAATAATCATGTTATATTCTAATTTTAAATATATTAATTGTATATATTAACATATCTAAGTATAAAGCGATTATATAAGAGAGAATTTTATAGTGTTTACAACTTGTAAAATTTATTATATTAATTTAAATTACTATTATATAACACTTTTTCTTTATATCTTTTCTATTTTTAGATGTTTTTTTTATTGAGATTGATAAAATAGGTAAGTTTGACCCATTATTTGGTTCAATAAAAAGGGATGGTTGGGTTAGTCCATTATATTAAAACGACTTGGAAATTTTGACTTATCCTTTCAATTAATTAGATAATATTTTTAATGGGATCAATTGAAATAAATGTTATTTTATATATTAAATTATTTTATTATAACTAAAAATTTAATTTATAGTTATATATATATATATATATATATATATATATATATATATATATATATATTTCAGTTGTATGATTCGAGACCGTCGACACTCCAATTCCGAGACTATTGACACTCCAATATTTCTTTCGATCCGCCGAAACTCCGCCTTTTGCTGAGAGTCTCTTCCGCAACACCGACCGGTTGTGACCTGCAAGAAACATTCCGACGCTCAAGTCAGATCGGTCTCAAGTAGGGATGGCAAAAAAATCCGCGGGCACGGGTATCTGCGGGTAAAATCCGCGGCGGGTACGTAGTTACTACCCACAGATATTTACTACCAGCGGATAACGGATAGCGGGTATTAAAATGCCCGCTTCTAAACGGGTCAGGTACGAGTAGTATACTACCCAACCCGCGGTACCCGTTACCCGCAAAAAATAATAATAAAAATTAATTTATATATATTTTTAATTAAATTTAATTAAAAATAAAATAAAATTATATTTTATTAGGTTAAATTTAATTAAAATTAAATTTATATTTATATTTAATTTAATTTACATTATATTATATTATATTATATATATATATATATATATATATATACATATTTTGTAATTTTATTTAAATTTTATTTTAAAATGTATAAAATATATATTTTTTTTTGCGGATATCCGCGGGTACCCGCGGGTTTTAAAATACCCGCGGATATTTTTTAAACGGGTATCCGGCGGGTAACATGTCGGGTAGCGGGCAGGATTTTATCCGGCGGGGCGGGTTGCGAGTAGGCACTATCCGTGCCCGACCCGACCCGTTGGTCATTAACACTATATTTATAGGCATCATTCTCAGTAATTAGCATTAACTGCTTATTAATACCGTATATTCCCTTTCTCCTTATGCAATATTCGCCCATCATTTATGCTGCTTCTGATGCCATTAATTACCTTTTAACGCTCCCTTTAATGCTCTTTTATTGTCAACATTTCAACCAAACTCCCTCAGCTTCACCGATCGATCTCCGCCTCCCATTGAACTGTGTTCCTGACCGGCTGGCTACCTTCTATACTACATAAGTCCCCAAAGCCCCGAGCGGCTTCGCAAGCGAAGGGGTTTCCTTACCTTGTTTTGGAATATGAATCGGCGTAACTGTTCACACTTGAATCTGCGTTATCACATCGGCTGGAGCTGAAAAGTTGTGCTCTCTAAGCCATACGATTGATTCATCGTGGAGGACAAGGATTTAATCTCCAGACTGTCGCAACTGGATGCGAAAAGTCATGTTTTCTTCACCGTTAGATTTCTCATCGATGAATGGTGGCGATTGATAATGGTTTAAAAACTGTGATTTTTATACTGGAAATTGAAATCAAAACACACCCTTTATGACTTAGAATGAGCTTAAAATCATGCAAAACACTTTAGTTAGGCTACAAGAGAGTCAAAGGTGGTTTTAGAGATATTATGCTTGGTTTTAAATTGTTTTGATAGGATTTAATGAGAATTGTATGATGGAAAGTGAAGAAGGAAGAAGTTGGACTCAAGAAGAGATGAAGAATGTGCAAAAGAAGAATCGCAGCTACCGCTCAACGCCAATTCCAGCGCTAAGCGCCAACCTTAGAGGAGAAGCCACTGCATGACGCTTAAGCGCCAACGCTTAGGGGAAAATGAAGTATCGTGCTTACCGCTGAGTGTTAAACCCCTAGCAAGTGTACCTGATCGTATCAAGTAATAAAAATCGGTAATCTCAATATCGTTCTTCCCAGATGACTCTTAAGGCCTCATCTTTCGTGTAAACAAATTGTTTAAGACTTGAGTAAAAGAAAATTAGTTTAAATGGTTTGAATGCAAAACAGAAATGAACATGCAAATGCATGAATTCAATTGACTAAGAGAAAATATGAATGAATGAGGTTGTTGGGGTTTACAATTTCATCTTATCCACCCTCATATATCTACTCTTCTTATTTACTTTGCTTATTTATCATATTGCCATGCAAACTTTCTTGGTTTACCCTTAACCCAATCCCTTGGTGAAAAGAGCCTATTACTAATTACTGGCTTGCTATCCCTAGCCTCCCCTAGTAATTAATAATGCATGATAAGCGGAAGCAAATACAATTGATCGTCCTACCCCTATCCCTAGGCGGTATTAACATAATCAAGGAATTCTCCCCAGTTCATGATATTACTGTACGTCCCCGTATCAATAAAGACAAACAACATCTACCGAATGAGTTCAACGGTAAAAGCATTAAATATAGGTAAAGAACCCAACAATTGATAAATCAAGCATATGCAAGCATATTAAGTAAACAAGAATTTGGATATATGAGAGTTTCAAAAGCTTACATTGTTCCCCAACAACAAAGGGTTTAGTTCACCATAGTCATGGTGAAACTAGATGAAATATAATGGAAGAATGGAAAAGCAAACCCTAGATGTGATAAAGTGGAGCCTAAGCATCCAAGAAATCTCCTCCAAAGGTGTAAAGCTGTTGTGGACGTTGTTCTCTTCCAAAAGAATTACATTTGGATTCGCACTAGGGCTATATATAAGCCAAAAAGATAACAGAAAGATCTCAAAATCCAAAATATAAAAATAGATAACCGCCCAGGCGCCAAAATTGGTCGCTCAGCGGTTTGCCTCAACACACGCCACCGCTCAGGCGCCTAAAATGACCGTTGAGCGGTTTGCCTCTTGTCGCTCTGGACGCTCAGCGTCACCGCCTAGGCGCTAGACAGTAGTTTTCCTCGAACTAGGACGCTCAGCGGTGGAATTTACCGCTGAGCAGTTCACAGACTCTTCTTTTCTTCCTTTTTCTCCTTCATTCTTGAGTCTATGACCTTTCTACTTCATTGCCATCTTCAATTTTCATCAAAAACCCTGCAAAACAATGCAAAACAAGCATAATATCTCTAGAAAAACTTTTGACTCTCATGTGACACAACTTAAGAGTTTTACTTGATTCTAAGCTCATTTTAAGCTACAAAGGGTGTGATTTAATATCAAATTTATGCATGAAAATAACAGTTTTGAGACCGTTATCACTGAGCGCCAGAAACCACCGCTGAGCGGTGGCCTTCTCAGAGACAATATTGTTTAACGCTTGGGCGTGAACACTGAGCGTCCAGTGGAGTGCCGCACATATCGCTGAGCGGCGAAACCATCGTTGTGCGGTGCACTTATGGGCCTGGGCCAAAATTCTGTTATTTTTCTGTATTATAAATAGACCCAAAACGCAGCAGAGAAGAAATCTTTTGGCAGAGAAAGACGACAGAACACTTCTGATGGCTTCGTCCAGATGCAGAAATCCACACAGGTGTGCATGGCTTGAATCAGTAGAAGCCAAACAAATTCTGGCAGCAGAAACAGGGGAATCTGGCAGCGAAATTAAAGGTGTTGGTGGCTATTTGAAATGGTTGAAGTGCTTAAGAGGAACGACTATAGCTCAGACGACCATCCATCAAGGAAGGAAGCTATAGGGGTGAATGGGGAGGCAAAGGAATTGACTCTTGGTGCAGAGAAAGTGGCTGGAAATGCATCAACAAAATTTCTCATTTATCATCCAAAAGTGACCCATACTCTGATACATATGTGTATTTATAATGCAAATCCTATACTATGAAGGGTGAAGATGCTTGCTAAAGAGATGCAGATCTTCCCACGTGGCAGCGGTGAGAGGTGCGTGACCTGATTCTGGAAGATGCAATGCAATGCGTGGAGATGCCATAGTTTATGCCATGATGGTGTGGAACATGTGAATTCTTCTTGGGGCAACTCCATACTTGATAAATTCACCCCCTCCCTTTGTGGAAATGTCTCTTTTACCCTTCTCCGTGGGTTGGGTTGTTGGACTTTAGTTATTGGGCTTGGGCCCAAGACCATGGTGTCCTAGCCTTATTGGACCCTACAAAATAACATATAAACATATTAGAAGAGAGTCCTTCTAAGACTTAGAGAAAGAAAATCAAGAAAGAGCTTTTAAAAGTCCTTCTTCACTTCCCTTTCTTAGCCTTAGCTTTAGTTGATACTCCTTTGAATGGAATACCCTCAATGGGTTTCCATCAACTTCCTACACTCCTTGGAGGCAGCTTTTGGATGTGGGAGCTCTAATCTACCAAATATAGGGTTTATCTTTGCATTCTTTCCATTCAATTCATCTAGATTCACCATGAATATGGTGAACTAAGCCCTTTGTTGTTGGGGAACGATGTAATCCTTTTGAAACTCTCTTATATCGAAATTCTTATTTTATTCATATACTTGTATTATCAATAGTTTGGGTTTTCTTCTCTTACTTTAAAGCTTGCATTGTTTAACTCATTCAGTGTCATGATCTTTGATTTTATCGATACGGAGACGTACGGGAAAATCTAGAACTGAGGAGAATTCTCTTGATTATGAAATATTGCCTAGAGATAGGAATAGGACGGTCAATTGCTTTAAGCTTTTGTCATTAATGCATTAGTAATTATTAGGGAGACTAGAGATAGTAAACTAGTAATTATGATAATAGGCTCTTTTCACCGAGAGTCGTGTTTAGAGTAAATTAGAAAGTTGCATGAACATTGATAATAAATTTGAATTTAATAAGAATAGGAGATATATGAGGGTGGATTAGGATGAAGCCATAAACCCCAACAACTCCATTCATTCATATCTTTATTTGCCAATTGATCAAGCTTTTTTATTTGCATCTTTATTTTTGTTTAGCATTACAAACCTTAAATTCAATTTCCATTCAAGTTTGATGACATCAATTCACATAAACGTTTAGGCCTAAGAGTCCCTTGGGAAATGATATCTAGACTTACTATCTATTATTACTTGATACAATGTGGTACACTTTCCAGGGTGTTAACAAGTTTTTGGTGTCGTTGCCGGGGACTCATTGGTTTAATTATTCTAGTAGTGTGAATTTGATTAAATTTGACTGGATTTTTTATGTTTGTTTTTATTTTTGTTCTGATAAATGTTTTCAAGGGTTTTGTGCCTAATGTTTTTGGACAAGAATTTGACTATATGGGCACTCACTAGTGTTAAAACGTTGTTTAACGTCAGCTCATAGACGTCCGTTCGAGCTCCACCGACATCATATGATGACCGGTGGAATTACCGTAAATAAGATGGTAACCTAGATGTCGGTTTCAAGGTAATACGACGTCTATTAAGCAGTACACGTCAGCTCTGCCATAAGCCGACGTCCAATGTAATGAGGTAGGCGAGAAGACAAACTTCTCCTATGCATTTGACGTCGGTTGTGATGGGGGCCGATGTCTACTTGGGTGCAGTTAATGCTGGTCACCTGATTCCCAGGTTATTAGACGTCAGGTTGTAAAAAACTGACGTCTATGGCCTGTCCGGAAGGCGGGAGGACAAAAATTTTCTGCAAAATAGACGTCGCATTTCTGGGTGCGCGACGTCTATGTGCCTGTAATTAATTATGTGCATTAAACTCCGAGGCACTTCCACGTCCGACAGCAGAAAATCGACGTCTATATTATTATGGACGTCGGTGCCCCTTCACAACTGTCGTCTACGTCCCTGACAGGAAGTGAGACGTCAATCGGTTCAGCGCCCTAGACGTCGGTGCCCCTGCCCCTTCATAACCAACGTCTAATGGGCATTCAAAAAGTTAGTTTAAATGTTAACTTGGTCATTAAATTAGTTAGACAACCGACGTCTAGATTACTATAGACGTTAGTTTCGCAAGCAACCGACGCTCAATTTCATTTTAAATAAACCGCAGACTCTTCACAGCATTCAGTTTCTGATATCGTCTTCCTCTCTTCTTTTTTTTTTCTTGTTTCTCTCTTGCGGCATTGCATTATTGTTTCTGATATCTTTATCGTCTTCCTCCTTTTCTTTTTCTCTCTTCCGGCATTGCATCCCAGGTGGTGTTTTTTTTTATGCTTACCGTTTAAACTTTGTTTATTCTTTCATCGATTATCTTCTGGTTCAACTGATTAAAATTTGCTTTCTTTGTGGTGTGTTTTAGTGTAGTTTTGTTCCTTTCTTGGGGTAACGTAGTAACACATTCTCCATTTCCTAGCTGCCTCCCAGAAAAAACGGCGTCTTGTGAATTTCTTTTGGTCGTTTCAACCTAAAAACGACCCTGGGTCGTTGCCTAGTTATCGTTTCACCGTGATTTTTCCCTCTTGCGGATGAAAATGGAACTAAGCAACAACCCAGGTTCGGTTTTGGGTTGAAATGCCATAAGAAGATTGTGCTACTAGGCTATCCAAAGACGGGAGCAAAACTGCACTAAAACACAACCACTGTATTAGACGTCGGTTAATGTATACACTGACGTCTATAGTACCTTTTAGATGTCTATCAGTGTCATTTTCGAAGTCTTTAGTGCCTCTTCGACATCGGTTATTGCTCAGACCGACGTCTATATAATGTCTTTAGATGTCCAGTTCTGACGTTTAGTGACGTCGGACATGGCACTGACTGACTTCATTATAGACGTTGGTTATATTCATGTTCGACATCCCATTGACGTCACCGACAATGACGTCGGTTGTTTAGTAGACGTTAAAAGCCCAAAATAACCGACGTTAAACAACATTTTTCCACTAGTGACTCAATTCTATCAAGATGATCTCAACCACTGGGAGAAACCTCACTCAAGCATAAACCAAAGTCAATATGAGCAAGCTGTTGTACAAATTAAGAGATCGTTACAACAACTATGGTAGCTGCAACTCTCTTTACCCACATAAATGTGGGAGGAAGATCAACAACTACGGCAATAGGTATCGGCTTTGTGTGAGAAAATTAATAGGTTGGAGGAGATGGTGGAACAAATTATGCAAATTTTCATCTCCGATCACAAAAACAGGGAAACGACATTCAAAAGGATGGAGATGCAGATTCGTCACTTAAATGAGAAGTTGGATAAGTTGGATTCTAGGGTTAATACTGAAGTTAACCCTAGGGAGGAACGTTAAGCCACTATCTCTGAAGCTGACAAGATTGTTGATAAGGAAAAGATAGAAGAGATAGAAATAGAAAAGGTTGTTGATGAGGAAAAGATAGAGATAAAGGAGGAAAGGATAGAGGATATAAAAATAGAAAGGTTGAGTGAGAAAGAAGAAGATGATAAGAAAGAAAAATAACTGGTTGAGAGAAAAGAAAAAAATAGAAAATGTGTGGAAAAAAAGAAGAAAGAAGAAAAAAATAAAAAGAGGAAATTGAGAGAAAAGAGGAAGAGAGGAAAGAAGAAAGGATCATATGAAAAACCCCTTCCTCATCAAAAGAAATATCATAGGAAAGAAAAGGAACTTAAGAGCTTTACGAAGATCTTCAAGAAATTGGACATTAAAGTTCCCATGATTGAGATGTGAAAACATGTGCTTGGTGTTCTTAACTTTCTGAAGAAATTTAGCAGAAAAAGGAAAAAGAAAAGAATATCAAGAAGGGCGGATGTCAACATCTACTGATGGATGTTGTACAACATCTACCGAGGGATGCTAGAAGATAGAGTATATCTACTGAAGGATACAAGAAGGTACACCTACTGATGGGTGTTGGTAAGTTTGCACTTACTGATAAGTGCTAGAAAGATTTTGGGTCAGGCTCGTGACGTTAAACAAGCGCTACCTTGGAGGCAACCCAGTTGATTGATTTATTTTGTTGCATGCTTTAATACTGTTCTAGTTGCATTTAGGGCTTAATTGTTGCATAAGTGAGTAAAGTGAGTGGGAAATGCATGAAAATTAAAATTTGAAAGTTGAACGTGAAGGTTACAGGGTTAAAGATTTTTGAAAACAAAAGCAAAAAGGGGAAGAGAAAAATAGTGCACACCGCCGGGCGGTGGCGTTGCTGAGGGGTAATGTTATTTTTAAACTTGGGCTTTGTTTCTATGGATCATTGTATGATTTTTGTACCCCTGAGGGCTCGTCCAAGTGGTTTCTCCTAGATCCCTAACCTTTCTTTCACTTTTAAATACTCTTTTAAGCACTTTTCTCACTTCCCCTATCATCCTAATTTTAGAAAACCCTTCTTCCACCATTTTAGCATCACTTTTTCATCCAAGTTTGGGGTTTTGTGAGAGCACAGTTATTTGGGGTTGATTCCTCCACATTCTTTGGAAGAAGTTTTGTGTTTTACTAACGTTTAATGAAATTCCTTGTGGTTTTGTGAATTGTACTTGATGCAGGGATGACCTCCTCATCAGGAAAGAGTATCAAGACTGTGGGGAACAAGAGGAAAGAATCAGAGCTGGAGCAGCTGAAGCTCCAAACATGAAGGATGAGGAGGAGGATGATGATTATGAGGATGCAGATGCTGGAGAGGAGGATGACTCCGATGATAGTATGGGATGATTTGACATCTACTGATGGATGTCAAATGCACTGGAGCATGAGTTTTATTTTATGTTCTTTTTAAATTTGTAATTTGAATTCGTAGTATAGGTTTGCTTTTGTTTAGTAGTATAGGGTAATATACTTGCTTTGAACACTTTATCTGATGATGGTTTGATTTATTGATTGCATGATGAGTGTGCTTGATGATGCTTGATGTGGATTATGATTGAGATTGCTTTACATGCTGATATAAAAGTGAATTGTTCACAAGCTGTGTGAGCACATGCATGATGAGTTATGATTGTGGTTATGATGCTAAGCAGGGTGTATGATGAATATGTGAGATGTTGAGTGAGCATAGTTGTGTGAGGTGTTTGAGCTCCAGAGTACTTGATTGATATATCTTCTATTCATTTGAGAGCATGAATGATTTTGCCTGAGTCTTTATGATTGATTGAATTACATGTTTGTGTCATATGATCAAGGCCATTTTTTGAAGCCCTTACTTAGCCAAAGTTTCGTCCCAAAGTAAAGAGAACCATGTGTTCTACCCTTTTTGAACCTTAGCATGAAACACTTTGAAAACCTTTTGAGAAAAATCTTTACCTGGAGTTGAGTTGAGAATAATTGGATCGTATTGATAAAGGTTCAAGTTTGGTGTTATTGGTGTTGAGATTGTTGACAACACAATTTCTATATCAATCTAGTTTTTGATGATGACAACACATTGCTTAATAACATGCATATGTTGTTTGCTGTTATTACATGTTCTTATGCAAATTGATTGTTATATCTGTGAACATGCTTATGTACTGTGTTACATGTTCCTATGTTGATTGATATATATGTAGAATGTGTATATATGCTTTATGTGCTATATGCAATGCATCATTACATATGTTTTTCTGCACAAGTTTTAAAGCTGAAAACCACAAGCACTTTCATGAACTTATAACTGTGTGACAAAGTTCTAGTGTAGTTGACTACATTATTAATGGATTCAACTATGCTAAAATCTTTGTACAGATTTTGAGAATCAGTGCTCTGTGAATTTTTGAGAAGAAAAGAATTTCAAAATATTTTACATGTTTGAAGTCGACTATGTGCGCCACACATTCGACTGTATTAGTTATTTGATTTGAAATTCTGTTATGCTCTTGCACTCTAACGACTATATTTTTAAAATTTAGTTGAGCATTAATGTCTTGGTAAACTGTATTAAATTTGTTTTGTTTTTGGTTGACTGTATGCTACCAGGTTGACTGATTGTTATAACTGTCATAATCTAGTCGACTGAATTAGTAGCATAATCGACTGAGAGTCTGTCTGATTAACAAAAATCTATAAATTGACTGAACACGAAGATGTTCAGAGACTTTTGATGAACTGACAATTTCATTTCTGTTTCAGATTGAATTCTCTGTTGTAAGAGCTCCAAGAATTCTCCAAGAAGACAGTGGTGATCTTTCTTGAAAGAGATTCAAAGGGAGGTTCTTCTGCTCACACAAAGATTGATCAGTATCTGCACAAGAAGGTGCTTCTGAGTTGATCACGGTCAGGCTTGGCATCCTTGAAGACTGTTGCATTGTTTTTCTGGCTTGGCATCCGTAAAGACTGCTAGTATTTGAACCTGTTGGTTACAGGGGATTGTTCACTTTGAGGATTGTTCAAAGTGGTGTTGCAGATTGCAGAAGAGGGGATTCTTGCTGCAAGTCTAGTTGTATTGTTTTGCAGTCATATTTTGGTTTTGGGTTAGAGAGGAGATTTATATTTTTGACGTGGAGGTCTTCTATAAATTCCTTGTTGTAAAAACCACAACCATTATAGTGCATTTGTTCCTGGGTTGGAAGGACACTGGATGTAGGCATTGTTGGCCGAACCACTATAAAAATCAGTGTTTGATTTTCTCTATCCCTACACTCTTACTTTGCAGTCGAATTTACTTTTCACGCAGTCAAATACGGTTTTCCGCTGCATATGATTTTTCATTACTTGCATTTCAAGAATGTGTAAAAAGTTTAATACTTTGATTGCAAGACTGCGAAAAGATTTTGTTTTTGACAAAACACCAATTCACCCCTCGTCTTGGTGTAAAAATGAAGCCAACCTGTTTTCCAACAATTGGGAGGATTGAAAGGCAAAAGAAAAGCATTGAGCTAATGTGTTGAATGAAAAAGTATGAGAAAAGATAGAAAAGATAAGAAAAGAAAAGCATGAAAGAAAAGCTCAATGCAAAAGTAAAAGATAAAGGGAAAGTTGGGAATGAGTGAGATTAGTTGAAAGAGAGTTGGTGCTTAAACTATAAATGTTGAATAACTCTCTTAACTCAAGGATTTTGTGGTCTAGAAAAACCAATTTTTATTGTTAGCCCAACCTTATTATAAGCCTTGAAAAGTCCTTGTGATGACATTTATGTGTGAGAATGTTGATTGTAATAGATGAAAGGCAATCTTTTCATGTGACATTTGGATAGTAGAGGGAAGGAGTGACCTCCTGAAACACTTGATTGATTGAGTGAAACACTTTTCCTGGAAAGGATTGTTGAATTTCATGATTACATCTATGCTTAGTTGACTGATCATTCATGAGAATAACATCTGTTGAAGATTATATAATTATGTGAACATTATGTGAGTTAGAATGAATAGAAGCATGTGTACATCTTGATAAGATTCCATTGAAAAGGTGAATTGAATAATTACTTGTTGTGAAAGAATGAGTTTTGAATGTGTTGAACCATTTTGATGATAGGTGGAAGGCTAAGTTTTGTTTTGTTTGCTTGAGGACAAACAAAGTTTTAAGTTTGGGGTTGTGATAACGGTTTAAAAACCGTTATTTTTATACTTGAAATTGATATCAAAACACACCCTTTATGACTTAGAATGAGCTTAAAATCATGCAAAATACTTTAGTTAGGCTACAAGAGAGTCAAAGGTGGATTTAGAGATATTATGCTTGGTTTTACATTGTTTTGACAGGATTTAATGAGAATTGGATGATGGAAAGTAAAGAAGGAAGAAGTTGGACTCAAGAAGAGATGAAGAAGGTGCAAAAGAAGAATCGCAACTACTGCTCAACGTCAATTGCAGTGCTGAGCGCCAACCTTAGAGGAGAAGCCACTACCTGACGCTTAAGTGCCAACGTTAAGGGGAAAATGAAGTATCGTGCTTACCGCTGAGCGGTGGCCTTTTCAAAGACAACACCGTTTAACGCTTGGGCATGAACGCTGAGCGTCTAGTGGAGTACCGCACCTACCGCTGAGCGGTGAAACCAGATTTGAGCGGTGCACTTATGGGCATGGGCCAAAATTCTGTTACTTTTCTGTATTATAAATAGACCCAGAACGCACCAGAGAAGAAATTTTTTGGCAGATAAAGACGGCAGAACACTTCCTACGCTCCTTGGAGGTGACTTTTGGATGCGGGAGCTCCAATCTACCAAATTTAGGGTTTATCTTTGCATTATTTCGATTCAATTCATCTACATTCACCATGAATATGGTGAACTAAGCCCTTTGTTTTTGGGGAACGATGTAATCCTTTTGAAACTCTCTTATATCGAAATTCTTATTTTATTCATATACTGGTATTATCAATAGTTTGGGTTTTCTTCTCTGTACTTTAGAGCTTGCATTGTTTAACTCATTCAATGTCATGATCTTTGATTTTATCGATACGGAGATGTACGAGTGATACAAGAAGGCCTAGCACCATAGGACCTATCACAAGAGGGATGATCAAGAAGCTTCAAGATGAGCACTCTCCCAAAGGTCAAGTACTCTTTGCTATTTTTGGATGGAAGATTGGAGACCAAGGAGATGTTATCAAAGTGCCAAAACATGGAGAAGGGTAAAATGGACTTTGGCTACATAAAGATGGGGGTGCACATAGTATCATAGGGGTAGCATTAGCATAGCTATTTCCACTTATGTATAGCTATTAGACCACGTGAATCATAAGGCTTTCTAGAAGCCATTCACACTTTGCACATGATTGATGAGGTGGCATTAGATCCTTATTTTGTGGATCTCAGCACATCACATGTTTGGCCTTGAGATTGTGCTATAAAATCTCATTGGCAAGGCTTGTAATTCACTTTTGATGAAGAATGAGTTTACCTCTACTGAAGCATTTTCCAGCATCCAAAACTCTGTTCAAAAGTCATTCTAATTGAGCTTTCCCTCCTCCACCTAGCTCCCTTCCATGAAGGCCGCCTGAGCACACTACCAAATAACTCTTCATCCATCATCTAAACCATTGTTTCACCTCTGCACATGGCTGCCAAATCCCAAGCAACCTCCTCCGCTGCCTCTGGTTCGAATGCAATCATCTTCCGTTGCCTCAAATCCACGTCCATGGCTGGAGCTACTCTATCAAGTGGTATTCAGAGCCTAGGTTCTGCATCACGCTCTAGCTAAGTGTTTTTTCCATTCCATAATGTCATAACTTTTCCTTCGTGTTTTCTTGTTTTGTGCACACTGTTACATTCCATTTCCAATTCTCGTAGATTCTGTTATTAATTTCTTTGTTCCAGCTTTTCATTGCTTTAGTCTTATCATTTTAATCGGTTCATTTCTTATTTTGAGTCTTTTAATTTTGAAATATGATGCTGTCATGTCTAGTCATGTGTGGTGGTTTAATTTTATCAAATTCTGAAGTTGGATCTATGCCTGGATAAATCTGTTTGACTTGAGTGGTTATTCAATATCTGCACATCGTAAGAGCAATGATTCAAAGAGCTCAAGTGCAATTTGATTCCATCAAGTGCAGTACCAAGTATTACAGTAATTGAATCTGTTTTCAAGCTTATTTGACTTTGCACCATATGTTTTGGTTGTGTTCTTGAATGATGGAACACGTAAAAGTTACATACCAAATGAACAGTGAATGGTTTAAGTCAAAAATTGTGATTATATCAATTTCCAATTACCAGAAAAATATATTCCAACAGCTGGACCGATCTGCACTATTGTTTGATTGATTTTTATGATTTTTGAATCTGTCCAGCTTAGAACTCACTTCTGGACATCTTTTATTTCATTCCTAGAGTCTTGTCATGTTTAAATTCCTGTTCTAGAGTCATAAGATTTGTTTCCAATTCAGTTTGATTCCTCTGATGAAAATTGGTTGGTGTTTTGGCTTAATTTTGGTGTTAAAGAGTAACTCATACAGTGAAATTTTGAGTTACAAGTGTTTAGCCTCGGCTGACAGCTGATACAAGTTCCATTTGATAAAACAAAGTTGCTCAAGTCATAAAATTAAGTGTTCAAGCTTGTTTGTGCAAAATTGCCAATTAAACCACCAATTTTCAACACTTTTTCTACTATAAGTTGTAGATTTCTGGTTTTGCTTGTTTGAAGTGATTAATGCACCGAATTCTATTTTAAATTGGTAGCAAAAGCTTGGTTCAATTGCTTAAAAAAAGAAGTGTACGGTTCAGATTTAACAAAAGACTGCATAGTAAAAGGCTGTGTGAACCAGTGCCAAGTTAATTTTTCAAATCTGGTGCATCATTCACAGAATTTCTCTTAGGCATTTCATCAAACACTTTTGCCTAATTTTGAATTTGAGTTCGAATTCACTGTATATGCAACTTATAATTGTTTCTTGCTTTCTTAATCCACTATAGAGCCTTTCCTAAGATCATTTTGAGTGCCACCCGTTATTGCTAGCCTTTAATTGCTTGATTTGAATTGTTTGAAAATTCTGCACATAAGCTGTTTGATAAAAAGACAGTGGTGCATTCTGACTCTGCAATATTTGGTAGCAGCAGAGCTTGTTTCCTGCATCCGAAACTGATCTTTGGTGGCTTGTTTGAGCTCTATTTTGGTGCAGAAATTAGTTCAGATTGTGGCCTAACATTGGTAGCATATTAGGAAGAAGGTTGGAGCACGAAAAACCCAAGTGGAAGTTGATTTTTGTGACAGCAGATTGGTGTTTTGATCTGCATAATTTTCCTAATGCAGCAGTGTCACTATTTCTGGTCTGCAACGCTGTGTTTGCTGTCACAGCAGAATATCACTTGCAGCTGAGAGGATTTGTGTGAATTAAGCATAGTTCACTCTTTGTTTTGAGAAGCCAAAGCTGCACACATATTTTTTTCCTTAGCCAATTTTCATTTCCTTGCCATTTACCAAGTTTTCTTGTAATTTTTTTCTTTGGTTTTTAATTTCAAATCCAAGCAAGTGAGGTGCTAGAGTCACAAGTGCTCTTCCCTCATTTGTAACTAGACTCAAAGAAGTCTCACAACCTAAAATTGGGTAGTCGGTGAGTGTGTCTTAGATCCAAAGTCTAAGCCTCACCATAGGAGATCTCACCTTTACTTTTCCATCTTTACTTTCAAGTTTCATTGTTTTCATTCAAGGACTAGGAGCGCGCCTAGAGTCCGAATTTTAGAGTCCCAATCCTTGTTGTTTTTCTTTACTTTGTGTTTTCTTTGTTGTCTTAAGACTTAAGTGGATTTAAGAGTGATTTTGATCTAAGGACTCTAGTAAGTAGCTAGAAGCATATTTGGCAAGGACAAGGCCTGGTTATTAAGTGACCCTAGTGGTTCACCACCCTTACCTGGAATATTGCTTTCAAGTGAAAATCTTTAGTCTTTATTTTAAGAATAAACATTTAAGTCCACCATAATGTCTAGAAGACATTCTCCTAGGCTTAGTGATAGTGAAAAAGAAAATTTTTCTCTTCAAGCTTTAGTTAATGAATTCAAGGAAATGAGGAGGGAAATAAAAGAAGAGAAAGTCAATAGAGAGCTTCAAAATGCTGTTATTCAAGATGAATTGAGATTGATAAGGGCAAGTAAGTCTAGGGGAAGTCAGAGTGAAAATTCTCAAGAGGGAGGGAATTCTTTGAGTATGGGTGATTATTACCCTCATCAACCTTCTACTTCTAGGAGGCATAGGAGAAATTCTCATGCACCCCCACACCCTAAAGAAGTCAATATTGTGTTGCCTCACTTCCATGGGAAGGACAATGTTGAGGCTTATCTTGATTGGGAAATGAAGGTGGAGCAATTATTTGCTTGCCACCAAGTAAGTGAAGAGCGAAAGGTTTCTCTAGCTACCCTAAGCTTTCAAGGGTATGCAATGTATTGGTGGACTGCCTTAGTCCAAGAGAGGCTTAGACATCAAGCTCCTCCCATCCATTATTGGAATGATCTTAAGTCTGCCCTTAGAAGGAGGCACATTCCCTCCTACTACAATAGGGAAATCATGGATAAACTCCAAAGGTTACAACAAAGGTCTATGACAGTTGAGGAATATAGACAAAAGATGGAGTTATATATGATGAGGGCAGGCATAGTGGAGGGTCCAGAAATTACTTTAGCCAGATTTTTAAGTGGGCTCAATTTTGACATAAGAGATAGGGTTGAACTTCTACCTTATAGAGATTTGAATGATCTTGTTCAAATGTGTATAAAGGTAGAACAACAAAACTTGAGAAAATCTTCTTCTAAAAGAATTCAAGTTCAACCTACTTTTGAAAAGAAAGTTTTTAAAGAAAAAGAGCCATTTAAACCTCTAGCCAAAATAGAAGAGAGACCCAAGAAAGAGACACCCTCACACACAAGAACAAGTGAGATCAAGTGCTTCAAATGTCTAGGAAGGGGTCATGTAGCTACTCAATGTCCTACAAAGAGAAACATCATTCTGAAAGGTAAGGACATTTATAGTAGTGAAAGTGACACCCCAACTAGTGAAAGTGAGAGTGAGGAAGAAGAAAAAGAAGAGGAAATATATGCTGATGATGGACAACTTCTCATGGTAAGAAGAATCCTTAGCAACCAAACAAGTCTAGAACACCTATCACAAAGAGAGAACATCTTTCATACAAGGTGTAAAATTCAAGAAAATCATTGTTCTCTCATTGTTGATAGTGGTTCTTGTTGCAATTGTTGTAGTACAAGGTTGGTTGAGAAATTGAAACTTGATATTATACCCCATCCAAAACCTTATAAACTTCATTGGCTAAATGAAGATGGGGATATAGTAGTCAAGAATCAAGTGAAGTTGGCATTTTCCATTAGGAACTTCAAAGATGAAGTTTTATGTGATATAGTTCCCATGGAAGCATGTCATGTGTTATTGGGGAGACCATGGCAATTTGATCATCAAACTATCCATCATGGTCTAACTAATACCATTACTATCCATCAAAAGGACAAAAAGTTTGTGCTTCATCCTTTAACTCCTACCCAAGTGGCTAAGGATCAAGCACAAATGAAGTCTTTAAGAAAGCAAGAACATGATGAAAAGAAAAAGTCAAAAAGAAAGGAGAGTAAAGAGACAAGTGTACCACCTAAGGTCACTCAACATGAAGTTCTTTTAAACAAAAAGACTTTACTCAATACCCTTCAAGTTGAGCAACCTTCATACCTTCTTCTTTGTCAAGGGACACTTACATGCACATCTAGTGATCCAAAGACTTCAATTCTTTCTCCACCCATTCAAAAACTTTTGAAAGAATTTGATGATCTATTTCCAAAAGAAATTCCAAAAGGGCTTCCACCCATAAGAGGAATAGAACATCAAATTGATTTCACTCCAGGGGCAATTCTTCCTAATAGGCCATCCTATAGGACAAACCCCCAAGAAACTAAGGAGATTGAGACACAAGTCCAAGAGTTGCTAGATAAAGGCTTAAGTCAAAAGAGTCTAAGTCCATGCGCTGTACCAGTGTTACTTGTACCAAAAAAAGATGGGAAGTGGCGCATGTGTTGTGATTGTAGAGCTATCAACAACATCACAATCAAGTATAGACATCCCATTCCTAGGCTTGATGATATGTTGGATGAATTGCATGGAGCACAAATATTTTCAAAGGTAGATTTAAAAAGTGGCTATCACCAAATAAGAATTAAAGAGGGTGATGAATGGAAAACTGCCTTTAAGACCAAGTTTGGATTATATGAATGGCTAGTTATGCCTTTTGGTCTTACAAATGCTCCAAGCACATTCATGAGACTTATGAATCATGTTCTTAGGGATTGCATTGGGAAGTTTGTAGTTGTTTACTTTGATGACATCTTGGTATATAGTCAAAATTTGCAAACTCATGAAAATCATTTAAGAGTTGTTTTAACAATTCTTAGAAAACACAAATTGTTTGCAAACTTTGATAAGTGTACCTTTTGTGTTGATAGTGTCATATTTCTTGGATTTGTGGTCAGCAAAAATGGGGTTCATATGGACCCAGAAAAAATAAAGGCCATCCAAGATTGGCCTCCTCCAAAGAATGTAGGAGAAGTAAGGAGCTTCCATGGGTTGGCAAGCTTTTATAGAAGATTTGTTCCTAACTTCTCTAGTCTTGCTTCACCCCTCAATGAGTTGGTGAAAAAGGATTTTCCATTCCATTGGGGAGAAAAACAACAAAAAGCTTTTGAGCTACTCAAAGAGAAGCTCACACAAGCACCCATTCTAGCTTTACCAAATTTTTCCAAAACTTTTGAGCTAGAATGTGATGCTTCAGGATTTGGCATAGGTGCAGTATTATTACAAGAAGGACACCCAATTGCATACTTTAGTGAAAAACTTCATGGTGCTTCTTGTAATTACCCCACCTATGACAAGGAACTTTATGCACTTGTGAGGGCTCTTCAAACTTGGGAACATTACCTTGTTGCCAAGGAGTTTATCATTCATAGTGATCATGAATCACTTAAGTATTTGAAGAGTCAACACAAGTTACAAAAGAGACATGCTAAGTGGTTGGAATTCATTGAACAATTCACTTATGTTATTAAATACAAGAAAGGAAAATCCAATGTGGTGGCTGATGCTTTGTCAAGGAAAATTAATCTATTAGCCACATTGGGAGCTCAAATTCTTGGGTTTAATAACATTCTTGAATTGTATTCACAAGATCTTGATTTTGCTCATATCTATGAGGAATGTCTCAATAAACCTCAAGGAGGATTCTATGTGAAAGAAGGGTATCTTTTTAAAGAAGGAAAAATTTGCATTCCTCAAGGTTCACATAGAAAACTCCTTGTTAAAGAGACACATGAGGGAGGATTAATGGGGCATTTTGGGGTAGAAAAGACCCTTGGCATGTTGAAAGAAAAATTCTTTTGGCCTCATATGAGAAGGGATGTTCAAAGGCATTGCTTTAAGTGTATAACTTGTTTAGAAGCTAAATCTAAGTCAATGCCTCATGGACTTTATACTCCTTTGAATGTTGCTTCCACCCCTTGGGAAGAGATAAGTATGGATTTTGTGCTAGGACTTCCTAAGACTTCTAGGGGTTGTGATTCTATCTTTGTGGTGGTGGATAGATTTAGTAAAATGGCTCATTTTATACCTTGCCACAAAGTAGATGATGCAAGCAACATTGCAAAGTTATTCTTTAGAGATGTGGTCAAACTTCATGGGTTACCTAAAGTAATAGTTTCGGATAGAGATACAAAATTTCTTAGTCACTTTTGGAGGACTTTATGGTCTAGATTAGGGACTAAGTTATCTTTTTCTACTACTTGCCATCCTCAAACAGATGGTCAAACTGAAGTAGTCAATAGATCTCTTTCCACTTTACTAAGGGTAATTCTTAAAGGAAATCACAAATCTTGGGATGAGTACCTACCTCATGTTGAGTTTGCATACAATAGAGTAGTTCATGGAACTACTAAATTGTCTCCTTTTGAGGTTGTCTATGGTTTTAACCCTTTAACTCCTATGGATTTAATACCCCTTCCAAGTTCTATTGATTTTGTTCATCAAGATGGGGTATCTAAATCTAAGTTTATCAAAGAATTACATCAAAGGGTTAGAAATCAAATTCAACAACAAAATAAGAAATATGCCAAGCAACATAATAAGGGCAAGAAAGAGTTAATCTTCAATGAAGGAGATTTAGTTTGGGTTCATCTTAGAAAGGAAAGATTTCCTCAACTAAGAAAATCCAAACTCAATCCTAGAGGAGATGGACCTTTTAGAGTAATAAGGAGGATTAATAACAATGCATATCAAATTGATCTTCCTCCTGAATATAGTGTTCATGCTACCTTCAATGTATCTGACCTTAAACCTTTTGCAGGTTATGAAAGTGAAGATGAAGACCCTATGGATTTGAGGACAAATCCCTCTCAAGAGGGAGGGGATGATACAAGAAGGCCTAGCACCATAGGACCTATCACAAGAGGGATGATCAAGAAGCTTCAAGATGAGCACTCTCCCAAAGGTCAAGTACTCTTTGCTATTTTTGGATGGAAGATTGGAGACCAAGGAGATGTTATCAAAGTGCCAAAACATGGAGAAGGGTAAAATGGACTTTGGCTACATAAAGATGGGGGTGCACATAGTATCATAGGGGTAGCATTAGCATAGCTATTTCCACTTATGTATAGCTATTAGACCACGTGAATCATAAGGCTTTCTAGAAGCCATTCACACTTTGCACATGATTGATGAGGTGGCATTAGATCCTTATTTTGTGGATCTCAGCACATCACATGCTTGGCCTTGAGATTGTGCTATAAAATCTCATTGGCAAGGCTTGTAATTCACTTTTGATGAAGAATGAGTTTACCTCTGCTGAAGCATTTTCCAGCATCCAAAACTCTGTTCAAAAGTCATTCTAATTGAGCTTTCCCTCCTCCACCTAGCTCCCTTCCATGAAGGCCGCCTGAGCTAGTTGTCACACTACCAAATAACTCTTCATCCATCATCTAAACCATTGTTTCACCTCTGCACATGGCTGCCAAATCCCAAGCAACCTCCTCCGCTGCCTCTGGTTCGAATGCAATCATCTTCCGCTGCCTCAAATCCACGTCCATGGCTGGAGCTACTCTATCAACGAGGAAATCAAGAACTGAGGAGAATTCTCTTGATTATTAAATATTTCCTAGAGATAGGAATAGTACGGTCAATTGCTTTAAGCTTCTTTCATTAATGCATTAGTAATTATTAGGGAGACTAGAGATAGTAAACTAGTAATTATGGTAATAGGCTCTTTTTGCTGATAGATCGGGTTTAGAGTAAATTAGAAAGTTGCATGAACATTGATAATAAAGCTGAATTTAATAAGAATAGTAGATATAGGAGGGTGGATTAGGATGAAACCGTAAACCCCAACAACTCCATTCATTCATATCTTTATTTGCCAATTGATCAAGCTTTTGCATTTGCATCTTTATTTTCGTTTAGCATTACAAACCTTAAATTCAATTTCCATTCAAGTTTGATGAAATCAATTCACATAAACGTTTAGGCCTAAGAGTCCCCTGGGAAACGATATCTGGACTTACTGTCTATTATTACTTGATACGATCTGGTACACTTGCCAGGGTGTTAACAACGATGAACCCGTGAAACCGCCTTTGTAGGCTATAAATAGATTGAGGGTCTACCCATTTTCGTCATCTTCCTTCCTGCTATTCCTTTACTGATCTCAACAATCTTTCATAAGGTGATGTCTTATGCTACTTGGTCTACCGATAAGCTTGTTGGTGAAGGTCGGGGGTATGCTGATGATGTAATGGCGACATCGTCGTCCTTGGGGTCTTATATTTTGGGTTCTGAAGATGATTCCGACCGACAGGGTAACGCTCCCGAAGATAGAGAACTGAACGTGGATAACTCTCTCGAATGGTCTAGGATCAATCCACCTCCTCCAGTAAAGGGGTATGATTGGGCTCCTCATGATGTTTGCGGATATTCTCCCTATTTCTTCACTGGCGCCTCCATAATGTATTTAGTTGAACGGGTGAATTTGTTAGCCAACCTTAGGGATGCAAAAAATATTTCTTTAGTTGTATGTCGACTAAATGAACGAGCTTGCCATGGTCGGGAAGGATATAGTTTGGATTTCTTCCATGTCTATGTCACCTTGTTTCATGACCTAGGCGTGAGGATTCCTTTTTCTGAGTTTCAAATGGGTGTATTGCGAGAGCTGAACATTTGTCCCGCCTAACTTCATCCCAATGAATGGGCCTTCATGCAGGCCTTCGCTATGCTCTACACTGGCCTTCTCCTGACTCCCACCCCTGCTTCTTTCCTCTACTTCTTCCACGCCCTTCCACATCCTAACAAGTCTTGGGTATCGTTAGCTCCTGTGGAGGACAAGTAATTATTTACTTCATTTAACTCCTCGTACAAAGACTTCAAAACTAATTTCTTCAAAGTGGCCATACAAGACCTTGACTGGTCCAAGTTTTATTTTGATGATGGACGTTCCAAATTTAAATTTTATTGGACCGAGGATCCAAAAAAGGTGATTTCCTGGGCCAAAACCGACATGAACGAGGAGCAATTAGATGTTATCATCCAGATTGATCAGCTACCCCATCGAACCTCATCCCGCAAGCTCATTGATTTACTTGGGACCGACACTCTACGTTCTAGAGTGTTTGGTAAGTTTTCTTTTGTCTTTCACTTGTCGATCGGTCATTATTAACCTTTCTAAATTTCTCTTATCATTTCAGACTTTTTTGGCAGAATGGAGAAACATCAAGCTTTTTTTGCGAATGATGGCTCGCAAGAAGAATATCGACAAAGCCGGCAAAGGTACATCCTCTCCTTTGAAGAAGATCGTAGCGTCAAGTGCGCCCCCTTCTCGCGCCGTGAACTCGGCCTTAAAGATTTCTTACAATCAAACTCCTTCCGTTGCTGCTAAACCCACTGACCCTAACGCTTCCAAAAGTAAAGCGAAGAGAAAGCTACCTCATGAGAAAGCTCCCTCCCCACCGAAGAAAAGGAAGATTGACGGTCCTTTGCTCACCGACCCTCTTGACCCGAACATGCATGTTGCCGAACGTCTACAGTACATCCTCACTCCCAAGGAGAGGAAACCTTTCAAAGGGATGTCTCCGAGTGAATCTTTGAATATGGCGTACGAACTTACAGCCCAGGCTAGCGTTTGTATGAATTACTTCGTTGGGACCACCAAGTCTTTATTGGTGGCCGAATTAGAAGCTGCACGTAAAGACCTGGAAACGGCCAAAAAAGAAAATGTTACACTCTCTCGCCGTCTTGAAGAGGTTGAGAAAATTGCTGAAAATGATCGGGAAAAAGTAGCCACTGCCTTAACGGAAGCTCAAAATGATAATCGTCTACTTAAACGATCCAACGATACCTTGAAGTTGGATCTGCAGAAAGCTTCAGCCCAAAACAAAGAGTTAGTCAAGGAGATGGATTCTCTTATCGCCGCTCGGGACAAACTGGTGGCTGAAAACTTAGCGCTGGGAGATGAGGTCTGCAATGAACTCCTCACTGGTTTTGAACTGGGTATTGCCCAGTGCCATTACTTTTTCAATACTCCTCTAAAGCACGATGGGTTTGATCTTATGAAAGTTTATCTGGACGGTCAGCTTGTCGACGTGTTGGCTCAAATAGCAGGTAGTAGCGAAGTACATTCCTTCCCCAGCCCCCGTCGATGCTGAAGGAACCTTAAACATCCCCTCAGTCGACCAGGACACTGCTGTTTAGCTTACCTTATAGTTATATGCTTTTCCTTTGTATGCACCTTTATTTGCAAACAATCTGAATGTTTTCTTCCCATGAACGATGTAACTGTTTTGATTGTCGAGTAATGAATGCCTTCCTTTTCTGCATAAGTCTTTTTTAACTGATCGTCTCAGCTCTTCCTAACTTCCCCATTACTTTTCTTGTGTGCACCTTTATTACCTTGAACTTGTTGCAATGAATTAGACTTCTTAAAGTCCATTTTTTTGACTTCCACCTGGAGATTTCTGAAGTCATTTTTCTGACTTCCTGCGTTGAGCGGGGGTTTCTGAAGTCATTTTTCTGACTTCCCCCCGAAAGGGCTTGAGGCACGAGTCATTTTTCTAACTTCCTGCGTAGAGTGGGGGTTTCTAAAGACATTTTTCTGAATTCCCCCCAAACGCCTTAAGGCAGGAGTCATTTTTCTGACTTACTGTGTTAAAAGGGGATTTCTGAAGTCATTTTTCTGACTTCCCCCCGAATAGCTTGAGGAAGGAGTCATTTTTCTGACTTCCTGCGTTGAGCGGGGGTTTCTGAAGTCATTTTTCTGACTTCCCCCCGAACGGCTTGATGCAGGAGTCATTTTTCTTACTTCCTGCATTGGGCGGGGATTTCTAAAGTCATTTTTCTGACTCCCCCCGAACGGCTTGAGGCAGGAGTCATTTTTCTGACTTCCTGCGTTGAGTGGGGGTTTCTGAAGTCATTTTTCTGACTTGCCTTCGAACGGCTTGAGGCAGGAGTCATTTTTCTGACTTCCTGCGTTGAGCGAGGATTTATGAAGTCATTTTTCTGACTTCCCCCCGAACGGCTTGAGACAGGTAGCCTGTAAGAACTTTACAACAAACTAGAAAATGTGGCACAAATATATGATTTTATTCAATCTTGTAAATAGGAATTACAGTGTTCACTTAGCTGAAATAAAATTTTAGGTGAGAAACGTTCTAGGTGTTCGATATATGTTTTCCATCCAAGTGCTCCAATCGATATGCGCCGTTGTTCAAACGTTCCTTTATTCTGAATGGCCCCTCCCAATTAGCTGCCAGTTTTCCATGGGCCGTCTTTTTCCTAGCGTCAGTGTTTTGCGCCACACCAAATCCCCTTCAACGAACTGCCTTGACCGAACCTATGTGTTATATCTTTGGGCCACCAACCTCTTCTGGGCTTCGGTCTGCACGGCCGCCACATCCCTCCATTCTTGCAACACATCTAAATTGTTCCTTAACTGCTCCTCGTTCAAAGTCAAATCAGTCAACTATCTTCGCATGGTCGGTTCCCCAACCTCTATTGGCAACATCGCATCAGTCCCGTAGGTCAAATTAAAAGGTGATTCCACTGTTGCACCGTGCAGAGAAAAACGATACCCCCAAAGCACATGCTCAAGCTCATCCACCCATGCTCCCTTTACTTCTCCCATTCGCTTCTTTAATTCTTGAACAATGATTTTTTTCACTACTTCAACCTGACCGTTCGTCTGCGGATGCTCCACCGAACTCGTAATAGGCGTAATTCCCAAATTCTTATAAAAGGTAACGAGCTTCTATTCCACAAACTGCCGACCATTGTCGGTAACAATTATCTTAGGCTGCCGAAGCATGAAAAATGTTTTCGTGTTTTTGACAAGCCAAACATTTCTGCGTGAAGACTATACAATCTTTTTCTAGTGTTAACTAGAATAATCCTGCTCTTAAAACTCGTGCTTTAAGTGCTCGACCTCCTGTATGTCGACCACAAATTCCTTCGTGCAACTCCCTCATAACATACTCTGCTTCGTCTTCCATCAAGCACTTCATCATAGGCATGGTATACCCTCTTCGGTATAAGTCTTCTCCCACCATGCAGTACCTAGCAATCTTTTTAGCATCTTCAGTTCGAAGATTCTTCCCCTTCTCCTGTTCCTTGATCAACTGCACAATTTCCTCTTTCCAGCCTATCTGACCCGTTGTGTTGCACATATTAAAGCATTCAATTGTTGGCCTCATTAGCACTTGCCTAATTACAGAGGAAAAATGCCCTTTTTCTTTTCCACTAGCCAGCTTAGACAGCATATCCGCTCGGGTATTTTCCTTTCGGGGAACATGCTTTAATTCAACTGATTTAAAACATTCCTCCAATTGTTTCGCCTTATGAAAATATTGCAACAGCTAATCATCCTTGACTTGAAAATTGTCGGACATATGGCCTTCAACCAACTAAGAATGGGTTCTGCATTCCAAGAATTGTACCCCTAAATCTCATGCCAACTTCATACCAGCCAACAAGGCCACATATTCAGCCTGATTGTACTAATCTTGAATTTGAAAATCAATGACTGTTCCACCGTCTTGTTGGACGAACCATCCACAAAAAGCTTCCACCGAATTACTCCACCCTCTTATGCCAACTTTTCAACTACAAAATCCACCAGATGCTTGCCTCGTATCGATCCACGTGGCTCATAACTCAATCTGAATTTTGAAAGCTCTACCGACCATCTTATCATCCTTCCCGCTAAATCTGGCTTTCACAAAATTTTTGCTATTGGATGATCGATTCGTACTACCACTTGATCCCTTGAAAATATGGCCTAAGACGTCGAGCAGCATACAGTAAAGACAAAACTGCCTTTTCTAGTTGTTGGTACCGGACTTCCACATCTTTAAGACTCCTACTCACAAAATAAACCAACTTAAACTTAGGAGTCTCTTGCACTAATGTGCACTAATAGCTTAATTCGAAGCTGCCAAGAAAATCTGCATGTCGTGGCCCGGTTCTGGTCACCCCATGACAGGCAGTTCAGTGAGAATCCCCTTAACCTTATCAAAAGCTTCCTCACATTGATCACTCCAACATCCCTGTGCATCTTTCTTCATTACCTTTAAACTGGGCTTTATACGCTCCGCAAGCCTTGGTATAAACCGAGACAAAGACGTCAAGCGCCCCACCAGCCTTTGTACTTCCTTTAAATTCTAGGGACTCCTCATTTCCAACACTGCTCTACACTTATCAGGATTTGCTTCTATGCCCCGAGCGGTTAACATGAAACCTAAAAATATCCCAGCCTGGACTCCAAAATTACACTTCGATGCATTTAAGCGCATTTCAAATTTACGAACTTGCCCAAACACCTCCTCCAAATCCTTCACATGGTCCTCAACCGACCGACTTCTCACCACTATATCATCCACATACACTTCTATACACCTTCCAATCTGCTGTTGGAAAACTTTGTCTATTAGCTGTTGATAAGTAGCCCCCGCATTCTTTAGGCCGAACAACATCACATCATAACTCTAGTTAGACCGCAAAGTTATAAAAGTGGTCTTTTCACTATCTGGACGGTACATAGGGATTTGGTTATACCCTGAATACGCGTCCAAAAAACTAAGAACCTTATACCCTGAAATTCCATCTACCAACCCGTCAATACTGGGAAGAGGGTATGTATCCTTTGGACATGCCTCGTTCACATCAGTGAAATCCGTGCGCATCCTCCACTTGCCGTTAGACTTCTTTATCATCACCAAATTTGCCAACCAAGTGGTGTATTTTATTTCTCTAATAAAACTGGCTTCAAATAACTTCTGAACCTCCTCCTCCACTGCTCTTCTTTTTTCTTCTCCTAACCTTCTCTTCTTTTGTGAGACCGACCGTGCATCCTTAAACAAGGACAACTTATGGGAAATCACATCAGGGTGAATTCCAGGCATGTCCGCCGCAGTCCATGCAAATAAATCTTTATTCTTAGTCAACACCCTACCAACCTCCTTAGCCTGAATGTCAGTCAAGCTTCGTCCTATCATAGTGACTTGATCTTCCTTCCCTAAAAGGAAAGGCTGCACCTCCCCTAATGGTTCCACCCGATCCTCCGTGTTCGTTCTAGGATCTAATTCGGCCATAACTTCCTCCGATCGAGCCTCAAGCGGCTTACAACCAAAGGCTTTACCTTTTAATCCTGCAGCATAACATTCACGAGCCATCTTCTGATTCGCCCGAATAGCACAACGTTTCCATCCTCAGATGGATACTTCAACGTCAAATGAGGAGTAGATACAATAGCCCCAAAAACATTTAAACACGGTCGTCCAAGCAAAACATTGTATGAGGTATTGGCTTCCACTAACAAAAATCTTACTTTAATTTCCTTAGCGTTTTTCTCAGTTCCCAAGCTCATCTTGAGGTCAACATAGCCTCTTGTATCCACCCGTTCCCCCGCAAACCCCAAGATTTGTTCATGGAAAGGCTGATAACGATTCAAAAACCGTTATTTTCATACTTAAAATTGACATCAAACACACCCTTTATGACTTAGAATTAGCCTGAAATCATGCAATTTGGTTAAGTTAGAGAATAAGAGAGTCTAAGTTGGTTTTCTTGGTTTTATGCTTCGGTTTACCATAATTTGGCAGGATTTAGCAGGAATTGAATGAAGGAAGTTGAAGAAGATAGGAGTTGAACTTAAGAGAAAGAGAAAAAGTGAAGAGAAGAAGACTCGCAGCTATCGCCAAGCGGTGTACTCCTTGAAAAATTCTCTGCCAGACGCTTAAAGGGCACCGCTGGGGGGTGAGCCAAAGTGTCGCACCTACCGTCGGGCGGTGGTAACAGCTCTTGGCTGTGGACTATTGGGCCTGGGCCAAATTTCTGTTATTTTTTTGAGTTATAAATAGAATTGCACGACCCAGAAGGTGTATCTTTTAGCAGAAAGGACGCAGAAACATTCTTTTCACTCCTTGGAGGTGGATTTTGGATGCGGAAGCTCCAACCTATCAATTCTAGGGTTATATTTTCCATACTTTCCATTCTTTTCATCTAGTTTTACAATGATTATGGTGAACTAAACCCCTTTGTTGTTGGGGGAATGATGTAATCCTATTGAAACTCTCATGTATTGAAATTCTTACTTTAATTCATATGCTTTCTTTTATCAATTGTTAGAGTTTTTCCTCCATTATATTTGTATGCTTTGCTTAAGACATTAATCAATAACATGATTTTTTTATTCTATCTATGTGGACACTATAGTTAGGTCTAGACATGAGGGAATTCTCTTGGTAGTAATATTACCTAGACATAGGAATAGGAGGACCAATTGCCTTAAGCTTCTGTGTGAATTATGTAATGCATGAATAATTGCTAGGGAGACTAGACATAGTAAACTAGTAATTAGGAGTAGACTCTATCTTCTAAGATATTGGAATTATGGGAATTTAGAAAGTGACACTAACATTGATAAAGAAGTAGAATTAAGAAGAATAATAATTATATGAGAGTGGATTAGGATGAAATCATAAACCCCCAACAACACAATTCATCCATAAAGTTCAACTGTCAATTGATCAATATTTGCATGCACGTTTATTTTCTGTTTTGCATTCAAAACCCTATTTTCGTTTCATCAAGTCTTAAGAAATCAAGAATGCATACGAACGTTTAGGCCTAAGAGTCCTTTGGGAAACGATACTCAGACTTACCGTTTTATTATTACTTGATATGATTCGGTACACTTGCCGGAGTGTTAATAAGTTTTTGGCGCCGTTGCCGGGTACTCGTGGTTTAACTATTCTAGTAGTGTGATTTTTGATTAAATTTGACTGGATTTTTGTTTTTGCTTTGTTTTTGTTTTATTTTTATATATAAAAGTTCTTTTTAGGGTTTTGTTTCTTGTGTATGCAGGATACAATTCATACTAGGAGCAAGAAAAATCAACAACCTCTTCTTGAAGGTTTAAGTGCAATTCAAAGGAGAGGGAAAGTTCAAAGATCATCTAGAGAATTATTCCCCTCTCCTGAGAGACTGTTGCAACCCTCACCGAGACATCCAACCAGAGCACAAAAGATATGGCTGAGGAGGAAGCTCCTCTTGTTAGACGCACTCTGGCAGATGCATCCCATGTGGTTGGCCCTCAACATTTTAACAGCATCGCAAGGCCGAGGGTCAATGCACTGAACATGGAGATGAAGCCGGCGTTGATACACTTGGTACAAAGCAACCAGTTTAATGGACTGTCACATGAAAGTTCATATGATAATCTCACCACATTCAATGAGATCTTCAATACGGTGAAGATCAACGGAGTGACGGATGAAGCTATTAAACTTATCCTGTTTCCATTCTCATTGGGAGGCAATGCTAAACTGTGGCAGAATTCTTTCACAGAAGAAAGCTTTACAACCTGGGAGGCAGTGGTGGCAAAATTTCTGAACAAGTATTTTTCACAGTCTAAAATCAACAAAGGTAAGATGGAGATTTCTTCTTTCAGGCAAGGCATGGAGGAAACCCTAGGTCAGGCGTGGGACAGATATAAAAGTTTGCTGAGGAAAACGCCTGTGCATGGCTTTGATGAGATAGTTGTAGTTCTCACATTCCTTGGAATTCTTGGCACACAGTCTAAGCTTATGTTAGATGCCTCAGCTAGAGGTAATATCAAGAGGAAGACTACTGATGAAGCCTATGAGTTGATAGAAAGCATGGTGGCTGACGAGAATGAAACTCATAGTGAAAGGGGCATGCCAGTTCAAAAGAAGGGAATTCTTCAATTGCCCACTGAAGATGCTTTGCTTGCACATAACAAGTTTTTAACTCAACAATTGGAGAATCTAGCAAGGACTATTGCTCAACTGCCTAATGAGATAAAGAATGTTTCGTAGGTACAAGAACAACTTTGTGATCATTGTGGTGGTGACCATATCAATGGTCAATGTGCTGTTCCAGAGGAGGCCCAAGAAGAAGGAAATTATATGGGCAATCAATTCCAGTACCACCAATGGGAATGTTAACTAAGGTAATTATAACCAAGGTTGGAAAAATCACCAAAGCATTGGGCAAAGCGAGAATACTCAAACTGGACAAACTGGAGGCCAACTTAACCGTCCACAGCAACCACCACTATGGCAACAAATATCTGCTTTGACTGAAAAAGTTAGCAGCCTTGATGAGAAGTTTGAAAAATTTATGAAGGTGCGTGATTCCATAGTCAAAGGCAATGAGGCTACCTTTAGAAGTCTGGAGATGCAAATTGGTCAGCTAGCCAAAAGGGTGGAGGTCACAGAGAAAAATCAATTTGGGGCTAATACTAAAGTTAACCCTAAAAAAGATTGTAAGGTTGTGGTGAGTGTGTTTGAGGAAAAAGTGGAAAAATAAAGTGTTGAGTTAGAAAAAAGAGAGGAAAAAGAAGATATATGTGAGGGAGAGATTGAAAAAGAAAAAGAGAAGAGGGGAGAGAAAAAATTAGAAAAAGAAGATAAAGTTGATAAAAATGAGAGAATTTTTCCTTATCCAAAGGGGCAAAAGAAAGAAGAAAGTAAGTGTGAGCGCTTCAGAGAAATCTTCAATCAAATGGAGATTACTATACAATTGACCGAAGCAGTTCAACAAATTCCTGTTTATGCAAGGCGTATAAAGAAATATCTTGGAGAAAAGATAGATTTTGAAGGGAAAGCTATTGACGAACAGGAAGCTTGCAGTGCCCCTTTGAAGAAGAAACATCCTCCAAAAATGAAAGATTCAGGAAGTTTTGCACTTCCTTGCGCCACTAGGAGTGTGAAGATAGGAAAAGCTTTGCTTGATTTAGGGTCAAGTATTAACTTGATGCCCTTATCCATGCTGAAGAAGATTGGTGGTCTTACATTGAAGCCAACAAAGATTTCTTTGATCATGGCAGATGGATCAAGAAAGAAACCCTATGGTGTGGTAGAGGATGTTGTAATTCATGTTGAAAGTCTTGAATTCCTGGTTGACTTTGTTGTGATGGAGATGAAGGAAGATGATAAGGTTATAGTTATTATTGGAAGACCATTCATGAAGATGACTAAAGTAATCATCAATGTTTATGATGGGGTAATTATGCTCAAAGACCAAGAAGAAAAGATGATCTATAATGCCTTTAAAGATAAGCAGATTCAAGAAGGTTGACAGGAAGCAATTGATGAGTTGGTGTGTTAAAGGCAAAGAGGACACCAACATGAAGGAAGGAACTTGAGCTTTATGGGGTCAAGCTAGTGACATTAAAGGAGCACTTACTGGGAGGCACCCCAATGATTTATGAACATTATTTTCTTTTATTGGTTATGTAATTTTGGATTTTATTAAACATTGTTTATTGGGTAGCATCTACTGAGGGATGCTAGAGAAGTTTTATGTATCCACTGAAGGGTACAGGAAGGCACACCTACTGATGGGTGTTGGTAAGTTTGGCACTTGCTGATGAGTGCTAGAAAGGTTTGGGTAAGGCTCGTGACGTTAAACAAGCGCTACCTAGGAGGCAACCCAGTTGATTGATTTTTGTTGCATATTAATTTTGTTCTAGTTGCATTTAGGGCTTAATTGTTGCATAAGAGAGTAAAATGAGTGGGAATTGCCTAAAAAATAAGAATTTGAAAGTTGAAATTGAAGATTACAAGGCTTAAGACGCTTAAGGCAAAGCAAAAAGGAGAAAAGCAAAATCTCGTCCGACTTTTTTTAAGTTAATTTTTTAAGTTGGGCTTAGTGTTTTTGGCCCATTGCACGAATTTTATACCCCTTAGGGCTCGCGCAAGTGGTCTCCCTTAGATCCTTAGCCTCTTTTTCACTTTCAAACACTCTTTTGAGATCTCCCATGACTTCTCCTATCATCCACTTCTTGAAAACCCATTCTTCATCAATTTTAAACCCATTCCACCATCAAAGTAAGGGGTTTCTTGAGGGCATTGTATTTAGACTTCATTCATCATCAAATTAGAAGCATCTTGCACTCAATTAAGGTTTCTTCACCCAAGTAAGTCATACATTTTGCTTTTAGGTTTTCAAAGTCATGAATTTGATGAAAAAGTTTGTAGAAGCATGAGAATTTAGGCTTTTGATTTCTATGCATGATTTGATGAAATTGAAACTATTTGAACCGATTAAAATTTGTTATTGAGGACTAGAACTGAGTAATTTGTGTTTGGGGAGAATAGAAGCATGTAGGAAGGATTTTGAGAAATTTCCGCCGCCACCGCCGGGCGGTGGCCTGGCAGATTGCTTGCTTGATTTTTTTTTTTGAAATTGCAGGTGGCATTGGGGGGTCTTGTGTAGCCTTGAGCGCTGATCAGTGATGTTACTATACATGTTTTGATGTTTGCTAACGCTTAAAGTGTTTTGCTTTGGTCTTGTCAATTATGTTTGATGCAGGAATGGCTTCCTCATCAGGAAAGAGGGTGAAGACCGTAGGAAACAAAAGGAGAGCACCAGATAGGTTCTACTCTGACAGGTTCCTTCACAAGAGGCATGCACAACATTATAGAATTGTCCAGGAGAGACGATTATTGATGGAGAGGAAAGCAAGTTAGATTCCATACTTTGCTCCTCAGTTTGGACAGGAGATTGGGGGAAGAAATTGGGAGAGATTGGCTACTTACCCTGCTCCTGCCAACATAATAGTGGTGAAGGAGTTCTATACAAATGCTATACCACTGGAGGATTCTCACTTCATGGATTATATGAGTTATGTGCGTGGCAAAGTTATCAGGTATGATCCTGAGACTATTAATAGGCTCCTGAGCATTGATTTTGAGGATATGGAGAGAGTGCTCTGTGTGCCTGGAGGGCACTTTTACAGGAATCCTAGTGGAGATACAATTCATATAAAGAAGGTCAATTTGACACCACTGACTCAGTACTGGATGGCATTCACACATGCCAATGTGACACCGTGCTCTCATATTTCAGATATCAATAACAAAAGGGCTATGTTCATCTACTGTGTGCTAAAAGGAATGAACATTAACATTTGACAGGTGATTGCAAATGAGATCCAGCACGGTGCAGTCACCACTAGCAACAAGGGACGTTTGGGAAATCCTTCACTGATCACACAGTTATGCCATGCGGTTGGGGTGGACCATTGATGAGGCCTACTACAGGCAGTTTTGTGGAGGAGTTGAAGCAGCTCAACCGGTACCTCGGAGACATTCTAGGAGGAGAGTGCCACCACCACATGATCAGGGAGATGCACATGATGCTGAGCCATTCCAGATGAGGGACATGTATATGTCTCTTGTAGAGTCCAAACTAGAGTCTATTCGCAGGGGACAGATTGCTACAGTCGAGATGATTATAGGCTTGTACGACACTCCTCCTGCACATAGGTGGACTATGGATGAGTTCAACAATGTCATGGCTTGGCTAGAACAGGCGCAGGGCAGTAGATCTGGAGCAGCTGAAGCTCCAGCCATGAATGAGGATGCTGAGGAGGACGATGATGATGATGATAATTTTGAGGATGCTGAAGATGGAGAGGAGGACTCTGATGACAGCATGGGTTGAGGAGTCTACACAACATCTACTGATGGATATTGTCTGCACTAGAACAAGGTTTTTCTTAGCTGTTGTTTTTGGTTTAGTAGTGTAGGATTTGCTTTTGTTGAGTAGTATAGGGTTAATGTACTTGGTCTAAAACTCTTTTAATATGATGGTTTGACTACTTGATTATTGCATGAGATGAGTTGCTTGATAATGCTTGATATTGAATGATGATTGAGATTGCCATATGCTGATATACAGGTGGAATGTTCACTAATTATGTGAATAGATGCATGATGATATTATGATTGTGATTTTGATGCTAAGCAGGGTGTGATTTTGAGATATGTGGAATGTTAAGAGAAGCTTATATGGGAGGTTTTGAGCTCCAGAATTTTTGATGATGTGATTGCTATCTACTTGAAAGCATAAATGATATTACCCAACTTTTTATGATTGGTTGAATTACATGTATGTGTCATATGATCAAGGCCATTTTTTGAGTAACCCTTTCTTAGCCAAAGAAAATTTTTGTCCCAACAAAGAAGAGCACAATGTGTTCTACCCTTTTTGAACCTAAGCCGTAAACAGTATGTGAAACCCTTTTTGAAAAATCTCTACCTTGAGTTAAGTTGAGAATTATTGTGTGGTATTGATAAAGGTTCAAGTTTGGGGTTGTTGGGAAACTGAAAAAGAAAGATAAGCATTGAGTTAATGTGTTCAGTAAAGCATGAAAAGCATGAAAAAGATAGAAAAGATGGCATGAAAAGAAAAGCTTAATGCAAAAGGAAAGGGAAAATTGGGAATGAGTGAGATTGGAAAAAAGAGAGTGTGTGACTGAAATATGAATGTTTGAATAACTCTCTTAACTCAAGGATTTTGTGATCTAGAAAAACCAATCTTTTCTGTTAGCCTAAGCCGCATTATAAGCCTTGAAAAAGTCCTTGTGATGACAAGTGTGTGTAATGATGATTGATTGTGGTAAATGAAAGGCAATTTTGTTCTATGTGGCATGCAGATAAGTGGAGAGAAGGAGAGAACCTTTTGAAACACTTGAGTGATTGAGTGAAACACCATGTCTGGTGAGGAATGATTCCATGAATCTTCGATTTTATCTGTGCTTAGCTGATTGATCATTCATGAAAATAACATCTTTCTGAGATTATATGATTGTGGGAACACTTTGATGAGTTGATATGAAACATGTGTGCATCTTGATTAAATTCTATTGATAAGCTGAGTTGCGTGATGACTTGTCTTGGAGCATTGGTTTTGGAATGAGTTAAACCATTGTGATGATTTGTGGAGGACTAAGTTACATTTTGTTTGCTTGAGGACAAGAAAGTTCTCAGTTTGGGGTTGTGATAACGGTTCAAAAACCGTTATTTTCATACTTAAAATTGACATCAAACACACCCTTTATGACTTAGAATTAGCCTGAAATCATGCAATTTGGTGAAGTTAGAGAATAAGAGAGTCAAAGTTGGTTTTCTTGGTTTTATGCTTGGTTTTACCATGATTTGGAAGGATTTAGCAGGATTGAATGAAGGAAGTTGAAGAAGATAGTACTTGGACTTAAGAGAAGGAGAAAAAGTGAAGAGAAGAAGACTCTTGTATCCACCTATTCCCCCGCAAACCCTAAGATTTGTTCATGGAAAGGCATGATCATATCGTCCGGTATGTCCATTTGTTGAAACGTCTTATAATATAAGATATTAGCTGAACTTCCCTGATCCACAAGAACCTTGCTCACGCTGTATCGAGCGATTATGGCTGTTACAACCATGGGATCATCCTGGTTAGGATCGGGAGCATGAAAATCTTCATCTGAAAAAGTGATTGTTAGCATTGATCTGCGTATTATCTCCGCCCAATTGACACTATGCAAATTTCTCAAATGACGTTTCCGTGCTACTGAAGAAGGTCCTCCACCAGTGAATCCCCCAGAAATCGTATTAATAACACCCCGCAATGGTCTCTCCCTACTTCTACTCCGGCTACACCGATCGGTCACCGGCGGATTCCCCCCGCTCTGTGGGTTATTTCTTCTAGGTGTACGACCTCCCCCACTCAAGGTGCTTCGCCTATGATCTTGTAAAAAATTCCGCAAATGTCCCGCCTGCACCAAGCTTTCCAACTTATCCTTTAAAGTAATACAATCTTATGTAGTATACCCCAAGTTTTGATGATATCGATAATGTTTTTGGGGCGTTGGTGACTAGGTCACATTTAGCAAATCAGCTCTTAAAGCTTCCTCAATTACCCTCACCCTTGGGGCGTTCAAAGGCGTGTAATGAACATATTGGGGGACCTTGGGAAGGTCCACATTTCTCTGCCCACTTCCCTCCTCTTCTCTCTTGAACGCCCTTCTCTCGTCCCTTCTTCCCCGATTAGGCTTGTCCATCTGCACAACTTCCTCTCTCTGCCCCCTTTGAAAAGCATGTCCTTCTTCAACCCGTATAAAGCTTGCCACCCTATTTTGTAGCTCCGCCAACATTTGAGGCTCCTCCGCGTAAAGATAGTCGACGAACGGTCCTGGTCTCAAGGCAGTGGTCAATGCGATTATTATCAATCACTGATCAACATTCCTCACCTACCGCGCCATTTGATTAAACCGATCCATAAACATCTTAAGGGTCTCCTCTCTCCCCTGCTTCATTCTTACTAAAGTCGTATACGTCAAACCCTGCGTTCTGTTAGATGCATACTGTTGGCTAAACAACTGTCTTATTGTAGCGAACCCATCTACTGTCCTGGGCTGTAGTGAATGAAACCAGTCTAATGCCTCATCCTTCAGTGACAAAGAAAAAACTCTGCACCAAACAATCTCATCAAAAGAGTACAGCGCCATAGCATCCACAAAGGATCGAAGATGTTTTACAGGATCTGTTAAACCTCCATATTTTTCCATCACCGGAAGCACTTTATTCTCTAGTATGGGTGCCCTCATGACAACCGTAGGGAACGGATGAAGTCCCTCCGTCTGATCGAGGCACTTAATAAGCATTAAGTGATTCACCCGACCCTGATCATTGTTTAGGTTCCGATTATGATTTTCTGCATCGTGACAAGCTTGATTCTCGGCATCATGTCCGACTAGATTCTCCACATTTTCCCTACCCTGTGCATTACACCTTGATGCATTAGTTACCACCGTGCTCCGCTTCCATCGGTTGCATGACTACTCTCCCCTGCATTCTCTAGATCAACAACTTTATTATTCACCGACTGCGCAGTCTGCCCTCTTAACCCATTGACCTGTTCGACCCTCACAACTGCCATCTCTGCCCTCATCTCCTGCATCTGCCTCTACATCTCCTGCAACAATTGCAACTGAAGCTCTCCTGCCATTGTGATCTCACTTGGGTTGTTCACACACTCTCGGGCCCCACGGTGGGCGCCAAATGTTTCAATTGTAGGATCCCAGACTGTCGACAATCCAATTCCGAGACTGTTGACACTCCAATATTCCCTTCGATCCGCCGAAACTACGCCTTCTACTGAGAGTCTGTCGCAACACCGACCGGTTGTGACATGCAAGAAACACTTCGACGCTCAAGTCACATCGGTCTCAAGGAGGTCTGTATATTATTGGAAAAAATGTCTTTACCTGATCATTAACACTATATTTATAGGCATCATTCTTAGTAATTAGCATTAACTGCTTATTAATACCGTATATTCCCTTTCTCCTTATGCAATATTCGCCCATTAAGGCCATTTATGCTGCTCTTGATGTCATTAATTACCTTTTAGCGCTCCCTTTAATGCTCTTTTATTGTCAACATTTCAACCGAACTTCCTCAGCTTCACCGACTGACCTCCGCCTCCCACTGAACTCTGATCCTGACAGGCCGACTACCTTCTATACTACAATATATATATATATATATACATATATATATATATGTATATATGTATATATATATACATATATATATGTATATATATAACATATATATATGTATATATATATATATGTATATATACATATATGTATATATATATATACATATATATATATATATATGTATATATACATATATATGTATATATATATACATATATATACATATATATATATATATGTATATATATATATGTATATATATGTATATATACATATATATATGTATATATACATATATATATGTATATATACATATATATATGTATATATATATATATATATATATCACAATTTTATCATACATTTAAATTAATTTAATATAAAGTAATTTTAGCCATTAAATTATTTTGAATTTTAATTTTGAAAAAAAAAACGGGATAACATATAACTCATCCTAATATGTTTTTAATTCAAAATGGATTAAAGAAAGTTGATTGGTTAAAATCTTTAACCGAATAATATATTTAAGAGTACATTTGAAATATTATGACATAAAAGTAATGTGAAGAATACGGTAAGAATAAGACATAATAAAGGGAAAAAAACATTTAATTTTCTATGTTTCTAAATTTTAGTATTAGATTTATGTGATTTAGATATACATGAAAAAATATAAAAGAGAAGAAAAAACTTCACATGTGACAATTAAGAGAAAATTACGTCTTTGTTTATACCTGACTTTAATATTATTTTTATTAGTACTTTCAGTATCATCTATATATTCTGTATATATTTCATTTTTTTCTTTTTAATTAATCTCAATTATTATTTTAAATTAAAATAAAAGTATATATTTGAAATAGATTTTTTCTAAAAGATATAATAATCTATCACATTATACAATATTGTATTTTGCATTTACTCAATACTATTTGAAATTTAATGTAATAAAGGTCGTGACATTGTAAAATTTTTTGTCTCAACAATTTTTATACAAATCTTGGGTTACCACAAATGACTAACTCAATTCAATAATATGTATTCTGATGTATTTATGGAGGGAGTATAATATCTTTAAATATATAATTTTAATAATGAATGAAAAAATATTTAAAACATTTAAGTTCTAAATAAATTAAATATTAATATAGAATTTAATGATAGAGTATGAAATAATCTAAAATAGTTTTACATTATCATTAATTACAAATGATAGTAATTATTTTAAACATCATATTAATTATTTATAATTTTATGTGTAAAAACCTAGAAAATAAAGTACTAGAGTAGATAAGTGTATTAAAATAATGAGACCGAGTATTTTATTTTAAAATAATCTTATAATATAAATAGATTTTTCTAAAGTTTGTCTCATTATCTAAATATCTTCTATCTCTCTAAAACAATGTTCTCTTCCTTTTCTCTCACATCTCTCTAACTTTTCTCACGATTGGATCATTTGTTTGACGATTAAGAGGTACCTACACGATCACGACGTCAAGGTCTACCTGTCTGTCCGATCAGATTGTTGATTAGAGCAAGTAAGTTTTGTTCCCTTTTTCTTAGTTTTTCTTTAAATTTGTGATCATGCAAAAGAATTTGTTTTTACATGTTAGGAGAGTTCCTCTTTTTTTATTCTTAGCTCAATTTAGGTTCTAAAGTTGGTTTTTCCTCACCAATCGATGAATTGTAGGTTTTGTAGATTTTCCTTGTGGTGCAAGTCTCGATCGGGGTATTTCTAGAGGTAAGGGAAGCTAGTTAATTGCTTTTAAATTGTATGTATGTTGTGTAAATGAATGGTATGTTAATATTAAACTGTTGGAATGTGAATGTAATTGGTGTTCTTGACAATTTAGGGATTTTGATGATATTGATGAAGTTTAAGATGATGAGTGGTTGAGATAAATGTAGAATATGTTTTGTGTATGTTTGTGATGCTGTAATTTGACATTGATGAAGTGAATTGTGCTAATTGGACTGTTGAAGGAAAAGAGTAATATTAGTTGATGGTGATTTGGTAAAAAATGGGGTTCAATGTGGAGAATTGATGAGTAATGGTTGGTGAACTAATTTGATGAATTGGAGGTTAGTTATGAACTGGTTTGAGGCAGGTTTGGTACCTTGAAAGGGGTAGAAACCTGAGTTGTAGGTAGGTGATGGGGATGAGGTAGGGTTCTACTTAGTTAGAACTCAAATTAGAGGAAGTGAGATAGTGAACACTTGAGTTTGATGTTCTGTGTGTAAATGGTCAGTTTGGATAGAATTGGTAAGTCACTTGGGACTTGTTAGAGTTTCTAAGTTGCTTGGAATTGTGCCACAAATGGTAGAATTCAATTTGGGTCTCTAAGTTGAGTTTTTGTGAGTTTTTGGGTGAGATCTTGAGCCTACTTGTTTAGATTGAGGTTAGAAGCTTTTAGACAACATTGGTGAAGTATAATTAGGTATATAACACAATCTATGAGGGTTAGAAGTTGGGAAAAAATAGTTAAAATTGGTCAATTTGGTGTAGGTTGTGTAATTCTACAGATTTTGTGTTGTAGATTATGCAGACTCGATGAGTGAGTGGAGTCGCTCAGCGAGTGGTCTTAGAGTCTGACACTGTTTGAGGGTTCGCACAGCAAGAAGGTGCGTTGCGCGACTGATAGAGGTTTGGGAGCACTGTGAGTTTTATTCGGATAGCGAATAGATGCGCTCAGCGTGTGTTTGGGGAGTCTGGACCACTGTCTTGACTTTCACATAGCGCGTTGGAACGCTAAACAAGAGGTTGGGGTCTGGTACCATTGGTAGTTTAATTCACTCAACGAGTTGGGTTGCTGAGCGAGTGGTTTGAGGGCTGGAGGCACTGTTAGTGGATTAACATAGCGAGCTGGGTCGTTGTGTGAGAAGAGTCTATGGTCACTCAACGAGTGTGTGTTGAGCGACTGGTTTAGGTTTTTGTGTTTATTGTTTATTTCCTTGTCTTTATTTGATCTAAATGATGTTTTGGATCAATTATGATTTATGTATGAATGTGTATTGAGTTATAAGAGTACAAATGCCATGAGTTGTGATTCAAAGGGAAAGGCTAGTTTCAAAGTGGTGAAAGTAAGTTCCAAAGTGAATCCTCTTGGTGAGGTTCAAGTATATTTAGAATGAATGTAGGAGTTCAGTCTTGGGGGTTATCCTGAAACTCCAATGGTCTTTCATTCTAACTTAGAGAGGATTGATCCATGTCATGAGGAGTAGTAGTAGGTCTTAGTCTTGGGGGCTTCCAGTATGCTCCAAGGCCCGAAACAGACTAACCTCGTGAGTGTGGTAGGGTAAAACCCATTGGTAATGGCTTTGCAAAGCAATAGAAGCCACCATGAGTGCACGATTGATAACAGTCTCAAAACCTTTATTTTCATGCATAAATTTGATATTAAATCACACCCTTTGTAGCTTAAAATGAGCTTAGAATCAAGTAAAACTCTTAAGTTGTGTCACATGAGAGTCAAAAGTTGTTTCTAGAGATATTATGCTTGCTTTGCATTGTTTTGCAGGGTTTTTGATAAAAATTGAAGATGGTAATGAAGTAGGAAGGTCATAGACTCAAGAATGAAGTAGGAAGAGTCTGTGAACCGCTCGGCGGTAAATTCCACCGCTGAGCGTCCTAGTTCGAGGAAAAGTACTGTCTGGAACCCAGGCGGTGACGCTGAGCGTCCAGAGCGACAAGTGGCAAACCGCTCAACGGTCATTTTAGGCGCCTCGGCGGTGGCGTGTGTTGAGGCAAACCGCCGAGCGGCCAATTTTGGTGCCTGGGCGGTTGTCTGTTTTTATATTTGGATTTTGAGATCTTTCTGTTATCTTTTTGGCTTATATATAGCCTTAGTGCGAATCCAAATGTAATTCTTTTGGCAGAGAGAAACGTCCAGAGCTGCTCTACACACCTTGGAGGAGATTTCTTGGATGCTTAGGCTCCACTTTATCAAACCTAGGGTTTGCTTTTCCATTCTTTCATTATATTTCATCTAGGTTCACCATGATTATGGTGAACTAAACCCTTTGTTGTTGGGGAACAATGTAATCTTTTGAAATTCTCATATATCCAAATTCTTATTTACTTTATATGCTTGCATATGCTTGATTTATCAATTGTTGGGTTCTTTACCTGTATTTAATGCTTTTACCGTTTAACTCATTCGGTAGATGTTGTTTGTCTTTATTGATACGGGGTCGTACAGTAATGTCATGAACTGGGAATAATTCCTTGATTATGCTAATATCGCCTAGGGATAGGGGTAGGACGATCAATTGTATTTTGCTTCTGTTTATCATGCATTATTAATTACTAGGGGAGGCTAAGGATAGCAAGCCGATAATTAGTAATAAGCTCTTTTCACCAAGGGATTGGGTTAAGGGTAGACCAAGAATGTTTGCATGGCAATATGATAAATAAGTAAAGTGAATAAGGTGAGTAGATATATGAGGCTAGATAAGATGAAATTGTAAACCCCAAAAACTCCACTCATCCATATTTTCTTGAAGCCAATTGAATCACTGCATTTGCATGTTTACTTTTGTTTTGCATTTTAATCATTCAAATTAATTTCTTTTCTCAAGTCTTAAACGATTAGTTTATACGAAAGATGAGGCCTTAAGAGTCCTTTGGGAAGAACGATATTGGGTTTACCAATTATTATTACTTGATACGATCTGGTACACTTGCCAGGGGTTTAACAACGACCCGCCATAACTCGACAATCATTCTATGTCCGGACAGTCTAAGTCAGTGAAGTGTCATGCATCAAGTGTTTTATGTTGATAATATTGTGTATGATTGTGTTGATAAGGGGAGCATTGGTTTAACTAAACCTTACAATCTCACAATGCTTCTGTTTTTTGATGATGACAACACATTATTAATAAAATATGAATTGATATGTGTTACATGTTCATTACTTTCATGTGTATGAATTCTTGAAGAACATGTTTGTGTTAATTCTGTCTATGTGTTTTATTTACTGCTTTCTACATGAGATATCATATGTGATTGCATAACATATGTTTTGGAAAAGAAAACCACATGCACTTTGGTTGAACTTATATTATGTGGCAAAACTACCAGTTTTAAGTCGACTTCATTATGAAGCAACTCGATTAAAACTCGTGACTTTGCACAGATTTTCAAAAACAGTGCTGTGAGTATTCTTGCAAAGAAATATTTTCAAAACTGCATTTGAAGTGACAAAGTTGACTATATGCGCAAGCTACTCGACTTAGTTAGGTATGTTTTGAATTTCTGTTGATGCTTGTGAACTATAACAACTATATTTTGTTTCTTTGACCAAACATTAATTGTTAGTCAACTGAATTAAATGTGCAATCAATTTAGTTGGTTTGACTGCTACTATTTGTTATAATTGTCATAACTGTCTGACTATAGTCGACTGTTGTTAAGAGTTCAGCAAGCGTACCGAATCGTATCAAGTAATAATAAACGGTAAGTCTGAGTATCGTTTCCTTAGAGACTCTTAGGACTAAATGTTCATGTGATTTCTGGATTATTTAAGACTTGAATAACAAAAATTAGGGTTTTATAATGCCAAAACGAAAATTAAATATGCATGCAAAGGTTTTGATCAATTGACCAAAAGATAACGCAGATGAATGATGTATGAATGAATTATGTTGTTGGGGTTTATGATTTCATCCTATCCATTCTCATATATCTAAGAATTTGACTTTTTCATTAATGTTAATGCCACTTTCTAATTTACCCTAATCCCAATATCTTGGTGAAAAGAGACTACTCCTAATTACTAGTTTATAATGTCTTGTCTCCCTAGCAATTGATCATTCATTACATAATTCGCACAGAAGCTTAAACGAAATCGGTCCTCCTATTCCTATGTCTAGGTAATATTGCTACCAAGAGAATTCCCTCATGTCTAGACCTACCCACACGTGTCCATATAGATAGAATCAAAGATTATGCAAATTATGCAAATATAATGGAGGAAAAACCCTAACAATTAATGAATAAAAGCATATGAATAAAGCAACAATTCAATATATGAGAGTTTCAAAGAATTACATCAAGTCCCCAACAACAATGAAGGTTTAGTTCACCATAATCATGGTGAAACTAGATGAAAATAATGGAAAGAATGAAAAGATAAACCCTAGATTTGATAGATTGGAGCTCCCGCATCCAAAATCCGCCTCCGAGAGTGTTTCTACGCCTCTTTCTGTCAAAAGATGACAACTAAGCGTCGCACTAATCTATTTATAAACTGTGAATAATTACAGAAAACAGGCCCAAGCCCAAAGTACAGCGCTCAGCGTTAGGTTCACCGCTCATCGGTAGGTGCGACACTCAAGTGGGACGCTCAACGTTCATGCCTAGGCGTCTGGTAGTGTTGTTACTGAAGAGGCCAACGCTCAGCGCTGGATCTGGCTCTCAGCGGTGGGCGCGACTCTATCTCTGCCCCTCAACGTTAGCGCTTAAGCGTCTGGCAGTGTACAAATTGAAGAAATCAATGCTCAATGGTAGATCTAACACTCAACGTTGGGTGCAATTCTTCATTTGTGCCCTTTTCCATCTTTTCTTGAGTCTAATTCCTTCTTACTTCATTATCCTTTATCCAATTCTCGTTAAGTCCTATCAAAACAAGGAAAACCAAGCATAATACCCATAAAACCACCTTTGACTCTCTTATAACCTAACTATGACAAAATGCATGATTTCAAGCTAGTTTCTAAGTCATAAAGGGTGTGTTTTGTATCAAAATTAAATATGAAAATAACGGTTTTTGAACCATTATCACAACCCCAAACTTAGAACTTTGCTTGTCCTCAAGCAAACAAAACAAAACTTAGTCTTTCACCTATCACCAAAATGATTCAACACATTCAAAACCCTTTCTTTCACAACAAGTCATCACTCAATTCTGCTTATCAATAGAATCTAATCAAGATGCACACATGCTCCATATCAATTCATCATAGTGTTCCCAAATTCACATAATCTCAAACAGATACTATTCTTATGAATGATCAATCAACTAAGCACAGATGAAATAATGAATTCATGGAATCATTCCTCACCAAACAAGGTTTTTCACTCAATCACTCAAGTGTTTCAAAAGGTTCACTCCTTCCCTCCACTATCCACATGTCACATAGAACAAAATTGCCTTTCATTTACCACAATCAATCATCATCACACATACATGCCATCACAAGGACTTTTTCCAAGGCTTATAATATCGTTGGGCTAACAAGAAAAATTGGTTTTTCTAGATCACAAAATCCTTGAGTTAAGAGAGTTATTTACACATTCATATTTCAAGCACAAACTCTCTTTTTACCAATATCACTCATTCCCAACTAACCTTTCCTTTTGCTTTGAGCCTTTCTTTTCATGCCATTTTCTATATCTTTTCTATCTTTTTCATACTTTTCATGCTTTTCTCAACACCTTAGTGATAACGGTCTCAAAACCGTTATTTTCATGCATAAATTTGATATTAAAACACACCCTTCGTAGCTTAAAATGAGCTTAGAATCAAGTAAAACTCTTAAGTTGTGTTACATGGGAGTCAAAAGTTGTTTTTAGAGATATTATGCTTGTTTTGCATTGTTTTGCAGGGTTTTTGATGAAAATAGAAGATGGTAACGAAGTAGGAAGGTCATAGACTCAAGAATGAAGGAGAAAAAGGAAGAAAAGAAGAGTCTGTGAATCGCTCAACGGTAAATTCCACCGCTGAGCGTCCTAGTGCAAGGAAAAGTTGTTGTCTCGCGCTCAGGCGGTGATGCTGAGCGTCTAGAGCGACAAGAGGCAAACCGCTCAGCAGTCATTTTAGGCGCCTGGGCGGTGGTGTGTGTTGAGGCAAACCGCTAAGCGGCCAATTTAGGTGCCTGGGCAGTTCTCTATTTTTATATTTTGGATTTTGAGATCTTTCTGTTATCTTTTTGGCTTATATATAGCCCTAGTGCGAATCCAAATGTAATTCTTTTGGCAGAGAACAAAGTCCACAACAGCTTTACACCTTTGGAGGAGATTTCGTGGATGCTTAGGCTCCACTTTATCACATCTAGGGTTTGCTTTTCCATTCTTCCATTTAGTTCATCTAGTTTCACCATGATTATGGTGAACTAAACCCTTTGTTGTTGGGGAACAATGTAATCTTTTGAAACTCTCATATAGTGAAATTCTTGTTTACTTTATATTCTTGCATATGCTTGATTTATCAATTGTTGGGTTCTTTACCTTTGCTTAATGCTTCTACCGTTTAACACATTCGGTAGATGTTGTTTGTCTTTATAGATACGGGGACGTACAGTAATGTCATGAACTAGGGAGAATTCCTTGATTATGTTAATACGGCCCAGGGATAGGGGTAGGACGATCAATTGTATTTTGCTTCCGCTCATTATGCATTATTAGTTACTAGGGGAGGCTAGGGTTAGCAAGCCGGTAATTAGTAATAGGCTCTTTTCACCAAGGGATTTGGTTAAGGGTAGACAAAGAAAGTTTGCATGGCAATATGATATTGTAAACCCCAACAACGTCATTCATTCATAGTTTCTCTTTGTCAATTGAATTCTTGCATTTGCATGTTTATTTTTTGTTTTGCATTTAAACAATTAAAATTAATTTCTTTTCTCAATTCTTAAACGACTAGTTTACACAAAAGATGAGGCCTTAAGAGTCCTTTGGGAAGAACGATATTGGGTTTACCAATTATTATTACTTGATACGATCTGGTACACTTGCCAGGGGTTTAACAAGTTTTTGGCGCCGTTGCCGGGGACTCTTGGTTTAACTTTTTCTAGTAGTGTAAATTGATTAATTTTGACTTGATTGTTGATATTTGTATATATTTTGTTTTTTTTTTAAAAAAAAAAAGTGATAATAGGGTTTGTGTTTCTTGTACATGCAACAGGAGGCTAGACATACTAGGAGCAAGAAAAATACTCAACCTCTTCTTGACGATTTAAGTGAGATAAGGGGAAGAAGGAGAGTCAGATGCCCATCTAGGGATTTATTCCCTTCTCCTTGCAGATTATTGTCACCTTCACCAGATAGAAGAACATGGGAGATGACAGAACAATTTCCTCCAAGACGCACATTGGCAGATCAATCTAATTCTGTAGGTCCTTTTCACTTTAATAGCATAGCCATGCCTACGGATCAAACGACCAACATGGTGATGAATCCAGCACTAATACACCTAGTACAAGGCAACCCGTTTTATGGCCTATCAAATGAGAATCCATATGATGATTTGACCACGTTTAGTGAAATCTGTAACACTGTGAAGATGACAGGTGTATCAGACGAACGAGTAAAGCTTAGCTTGTTCCCATTCTCATTAGCGGGCAATGCTAAGGCGTGGCTTAATTCCGTTCCTGAAGGAACATTCACCACATAGGAGACTGTGGCTACAAAGTTTGTCACTAAATATTTTCCACAGTCCAAAGTTACTCAAGGGAAGCTGGAAATTTCATCATTCAAGCAGGGTATGGAAGAGACTTTAGGTCAAGCATGGGAGAGATTTAAGGGCTTGCTGAGAAAGACGCCAACCCATGGTTTTGACAAAACCACCTTAGTTCTTGCATACCTTGGAGGATTGAACACTCAGTCAAAGATGATGCTGGATGCCTCAGCTGTAGGCAATGTTAAACAAAAGACTGAAGATGAGGCATATGAATTGATAGAAAATATGGCTGCTAATGAGCAAGAAAATTACAGTGAAAGAGGCAAACCTACACAAAAGAGAGGAGTTTTGCACTTGCCTGCAGATGACGCTATGCTAACTCAGAACCATCTTCCGACTCAAAAGCTAGATAATTTAACGAAGATTATCTCACAACTTCCTAAGGAGATTCGTAATGTTTCCCAAACACAGCAATTGTGTGATTTCTGTGGTGGTGACCATATCAATGGTCAATGTGCTTTGCCTGAAGAGATGCAACAAGAAGCTAATTTTATGGGAAATCAGTTTCAAAATACCTACCAAGGTAATGCCAAACAAGGTTGGAAGAATCATCTAAGTATTAATCGTGCATTGAATTTCCCATCAGGGCAAACAGGGGGTTTCAGGCAGCAACAACCTTCACCTCTGTGGCAGCAGCTCACCCATTTGACAGAGGTTGTCAGAGACTTAAATGATAGATTTGATAAATTCTTGAAGGTTTATGAGTCTAATCAAGCAGGTAATCAAGCCAGCATCAGATCTTTAGAGATGCAAGTTGGGCAGTTGTCCAAAAGGGTAGATACCACTAAGAATTACCAATTTAGGGCTAACACTGATGTTAACCCTAAAGAGGAATGTAAAGTTGTTGTTACAAGAAATAAGCGAAAAATTGAAAGGGAAGTTGTGGAGATTGGAAGCAGTGATGAGGAAGAGGAGAAAAGAGAAGTCATTGAAATAAGCAGCAGTGAAGGTGAGAGAGAAGAGGAAGAAAAATTCAGTCACAATAGACCATTTATAGAAAACCAAGTGACTGTGGTGCCTTCTGTAATCCAACAAATTCCTGCAAGGATCAAATTTTATCTTGGAGATATGATAGATTTGGATACAGATGAAGATGAGCAAGAATTTGAAGTTCAACCTCCAAAAAGGAATTATTCGCCCAAGGTAAAAGATCCAGGTTGTTTGACACTTTCATGTATTATAAATGATTTTGAGGTAGAAGTAGCCATGATAGACTCTGGATCCAGCATTAATATGATGCCTGGACGGTTCTTGAGAAAGATTGGAGGGTTGACATTAAAACCGTCTAATCTTACTGTGACAGTGGCGAATGGTTCCAGTAAAAAGCCACGAGGTATGGTGGAAGATGTGGTTGTTCGTGTGGAGCAGCTGGAGTTTTTGGCTGACTTTCTAGTTATGGGCATTGAAGATGATGAGAGGATTCCAATTATTCTTGGAAGACCTTTCAAGGCTATGTCTAAAATGTTCATTAGTGCCCATGATGGAAGAATCATGATGCGAGATAAGAAGAATGTGCTCTTATGTACTGGTTCTAAAGGGAACAATATTAGAATAAAGAAAAGATCCAGATTCAGAAAGTCAAGAAGAGAAGCTCCATCAGAAGAAAGCATGACAGGTACCAATTCTAACAGTTGTAATGTTTTACAGGTACTTAAAAATGAGGAGGTTGATAAAGGAGGAACAATTCACTCAGAAGATATACCACTTCTACGAGGCTCACAGGTAAAATTGAAGAAAAGGAAGTGGATTGTTGCAAATATCAAAGAAGATGGCAAGGTAGAGATCAGAAAACCATTTACTAAAGCCATCAAAAGAGTGGATAGAAGGCAACTAATGAGTTGGGAGGATGAAGATCCCAACCGGGATGGAAAGACTTGAAGATATTTAATTTTATCCCATTAGTTGTAGAACAATTATTTTTAGAATAGGTTTATTCTGGTTATGTAAGTTGATGGATTTTTAAACACTTTTTGGGGTAGCATCTACTGAGGGATGCTAAATTTTTATGTATACACTGAAGGATACAGGAAGGTACACCTACTGATGGGTGTTGGTAAGATTCGCACTTACTAATGAGTGTTAAACAGGTTTGGGTCAGGCTCGTGACGTTAAACAAGCACTACTGGAAGGCAACCCAGGTTTCTTTTTCTTTTGTACTTTGAATTTGTAGAATAGGTTAAACTTTTATTTTGTGTCTATGCTTGACTTGTACAATGGTTCTGATGGTGGTATTAAAATGCATGACAAGTAGTTGATAATGATTGAATGTGGTTGACTGAGAATGTATGTGTGTTGATATCCAGTTAAATGATTCACTAATTATATGAACAGATGTGTTGTGGTTCATGATTTTGATTGTGATGCTAAGCAGGATAAATGAATGATGTATGATAAAGCATGTTGTATGAGGTCTTGAGCTCCAGAGTTTTCACTGATATATGTACTGTTCACAGGGAATCATGAATGATATTGCCTTACTCTTGATAATTGATTGATTTGCATGCTTATGTTATATGATCAAAGCCATGTTTGGAAGCCCTTATCTAGCCAAAACTTTCACCCAACAAGTTTAAAATTTTATACCCTTTTTGAACCTTGGCCTTAAATAGGATGAAAACCCTTGATTTGAAATTATTTATCTTGAGTAGGGTTGAGAATAATCTTATGTGATGAAAAGGTTCAACTTTGGGGTTGTATGGGGAAAATTGAAAGGCAAAAGAAGAGCATTGAGTTCAAGTATTGAAAATAAAAATGCATGAGTAAAACAGAAAAAGGAAAAAGTAAAAGCATGAAAAAGGAACTCAATGCAAAATTGATAAAAAGGGAAGAAGTTGGGAAGAAAGGAGCTTGGTGATAGAGAGAGTTTAAACTTGAACCTTTTCAATAATGAAATAACTCTCTTAACTCAAGGATTTTGCAATCTAGAAAAACCAAATTTTCTTGATAGCCCAGCCTCATTACAAGCCTTGGAAAAGTCCTTGTGATGGTATTTGCATGTAAGGATTTAGATTGTTTTAGATAAATGGCAATATTGTTTTATATGACATGTGAATAATAAAGAGTGGAGTGATTTCTTAAACACTTGAATGATTGAGTGAGACACTTGCTTGGTAGGAATTGTTGAAATCCATGGTTACATCTATGCTTAGTGGATTGATCATTCATGAATAAAACATCTCTTGGGAAATATTGAAGTAGGTGAACTAGATTGGATTGAAAGCATGCTTTCATTTTGGTAGGATTCCACTGAAAATCTAAATTAACTTGTCATTAAGAAAAGGGTTTTGAAAAGTGTAGAACTATTTGATGAAAAATTGGAATGCCAAGTTTTGTTTTGTTTTGCTTCAGGACAAGCAAAGTTTTAAGTTTGGGGTTGTGATAACGGTCTCAAAACCGTTATTTTCATGCATAAATTTGATATTAAAACACACCCTTTGTAGCTTAAAATGAGCTTAGAATCAAGTAAAACTCTTAAGTTGTGTTACATGGGAGTCAAAAGTTGTTTTTAGAGATATTATGCTTGTTTTGCATTGTTTTGCCGGGTTTTTGATGAAAATGGAAGATGGTAATGAAGTAGGAAGGTCATAGACTCAGGAATGATGTAGAAAAAGGAAGAAAAAAAGAGTCTGTGAACCGCTCAGCGGTAAATTCCACCGTTGAGAGTCCTAGTGCAAGGAAAAGTTATTGTCTGGCGCCCAGGCGGTGACGCTGAGCGTCCAGAGCGACAAGAGGCAAATCGCTCAGCGATCATTTTAGGCGCCTGGGTGGTGGCGTGTGTTGAGGCAAACCGCTGAGTGGTAAATTTAGGCGCCTGGGTGGTTGTCTGTTTTTATATTTTGGATTTTGAGATCTTTCTGTTATCTTTTTGGCTTATATATAGCCCTAGTGCGAATCCAAATGTAATTTTTTTGGCAGAGAACAAAGTCCACAACAGCTTTACACCTTTGGAGGAGATTTCTTGGATGCTTAGGCTCCACTTTATCAATTCTAGGGTTTGCTTTTCCATTCTTCCATTTAGTTCATCTAGTTTCACCATGATTATGGTGAACTATACCCTTTGTTGTTGGGGAACAATGTAATCTTTTGAAACTCTCATATATTGAAATTCTTGTTTACTTTATATGCTTGCATATGCTTGATTTATCAATTGTTGGGTTCTTTACCTTTGCTTAATGCTTATACCGTTTAACTCATTCGGTAGATGTTGTTTGTCTTTATTGATACGGGGACGTATAATTTCATGAACTGGGGAGAATTCCTTGATTATGTTAATACCGCCTAGGGATAGGGGTAGGACAATTAATTGTATTTTGCTTCTGCTCATTATGCATTATTAGTTACTAGGGGAGGCTAGGGATAGCAAGCCGGTTATTAGTAATAGCCTCTTTTCACCAAGGGATTGGGTTAAGGGTAGACCAAGAAAGTTTGCATGGCAATATGATAAATAAGCAAAGTAAATAAGAAGAGTAGATCTATGAGAGTGGATAAGATGAAATTGTAAACCCCAACAACCTCATTCATTCATAGTTTCTCTTTGTCAATTGAATTCTTGGATTTGCATGTTTATTTTTTGTTTTGCATTTAAACAATTAAAATTAATTTCTTTTCTCTAGTCTTAAACAATTAGTTTACACAAAAGATGAGGCCTTAAGAGTCCTTTGGGAAGAACGATATTGGGTTTACCAATTATTATTACTTGATACGATCTGGTACACTTGCCAGGGGTTTAACACTTAACTCAATGCTTATCTTTCTTTTTCAGTTTTCCAACAACCCCAAACTTCAACCTTTATCAATACTCCACAATAATTCTTGACTTAACTCAAGTTAAAGATTCTTCAAAAGGGTTTCACATATTGTTTAAGGCTTAGGTTCAAATAGGGTAAAACACATTGTGTTCATCTTGATTGGGACGAAAACTTTTGTTTGGCTAAGAAAAAGTTTACTCCACAAAAATGGCCTTGATCATATTACACATACATGCAATTCAACCAATCATGAAACTTGGGCAATATCATTCATGCTTTCAAATAGATAGCAATCACATCATCAAAAAATCTGGAGCTCAAAACCTCTCATATAAGATACTCTCAAAATTCCACATATCTCAAAATCACACCCTGCTTAGCATCATAATCACAATCATAATATCATCATGCATCTGTTCACATAGCTAGTGAACACTCCACCTTAATATCAGCATATGGCAATCTTAATCATCATTCAATATCAAGCATCATCAAGCACACTCATCATGCAATCAAAAGTCAAACCATCATCAGATAAGGTGTAGACCAAGTACATTAACCTATACTACTCAACAGAAGAAAATCCTGTATTACTAAATCAAAAACAAAAGATAAGAAAAACCATGGGTTGCCTCCCAGCAAGCGCTTGTTTAACATTACGAGCCTGACCCAAACCTTTATGGATCCACCAACTTCATCACAGTAGAAAGACGTTCCACCTTTCCTCCCAAATAATGCTTGAGTGTTTGACCATTCACCACCCAACTTCTCTGTGGATATCTAGCAGCTGGATCCATCAGTTCAACCGCTCAATGAGGATGTACATTCTTTATTATGAAAGGCCCTGAGCATTTTGACTTTAGCCTCCTAGGAAATAATTTCAACCTTGAGTTGAATAATAATACTTGCTGCCCTGGGTTGAAAGCCCTCTTTATTAGCTTCCTGTCATGATAGAATTTTACCTTTTCTTTATAACTCCTAGATGAGTCATATGCATACAACCGCATCTCTTCAAGGTCCAACATCTGCCTTCTACGTTTACTCTGAGTTTCATGGGGACCAAAATTCAAAAATCTCAATGCTCACAAAGCTTTATGTTCCGTCTCTAATGGCAAGTGGCATGCTTTCCCATACACCAACTGAAAAGCTGATAAACCCATGGAAGTCTTCATAGCTGTCCTATATGCCCAGAGAGCATCATCTAATTTATGTGACCAATCCTTCCTTGATGAAGCAACTATTTTCTCTAAAATCCTCTTTGTCTCCCTGTTGGAAACTTCAGCCTGACCATTTGTTTGTGGGTGATAAGGTGCAGCACCTTGTGTCTCACCCCATAATGTTTAAGTACCTTCGCAAGCTGAAAGTCACAAAAATGAGATCCCTTATCACTAATGAGTACCCTAGGAGTTCCAAACCGTGAGAAAATTTGTCGTTTCAAAAATTTAATCACTGTATTAGCATCATTCCTGGGACATGCCAAAGCTTCAACCCATTTACTCACATAGTCAACTGCCACCAATATATACTCATTATTAAAAGATGGTGGAAAGGGTTCAACGAAATCAATACCCTAGCAGTCAAACACTTCAACCTCCAGAATGCCTTGTAAAGGCATCTCATAACGTCTTGAAATAGCCCCCGTCCTTCGCAGTCGTTCTCTCTCCCTTATAATGACCTCCATAGGGTGAATCATGACAATGCCAAAGAAGTCCTTTTGCTTCTTCTCTTGTCACACATCTCCTTAGAAGATTATCTGCTCCGATCTTGAACAAGTAAGGATCATCCCATATAAACTGCTTGGCATCATGTAAAAACTTTTTACTCTGTTGCCAATTCAACTCTTCTAGCATAACTCCTGCATCTTTAAAATTAGCCATATCAGCAAACCATGGCCTTTGTTGAATATACAAGAGTGTCTCATCTGAAAAAGACTCCCAGATTTCTTTCTCCTTACTTGTGACTTCATCATTGACTAACCTGGATAAGTGATCAGCAATCAAATTTTCACTCCCCTTTTTATCACGGATTTCTACATCAAACTCTTGTAGCAAGAGCACCCATCTAATCAATCGTGGCTTTAAATCCGGTTTTGTCAACAAGTACTTTATAGCTGCATGATTGATAATGATTCAAAAATCGTTTTTTTCATACTTAAATTTGACTTCAAACACACCCTTTATGACTTAGAATTAGCTTGAAATCATGCAATTTGGTTAAGTTCGAGAATAAGATAGTCAAAGTTGGTTTTCTTGGTTTTATGCTTGGTTTTACCATGATTTGGCAGAATTTATCAGGAATTGAATGCAAGAAGTTGAAGAAGATAGGAGTTGGACTTAAGAGAAGTAGAAAAAGTGAAGAGAAGAAGAGTTGCAGTTACCGCTGGGCGGTGTACTCCTTAAAGAATTCTCTGTCAATCGCTTAAAGGGCACCGCTGGGGGGTGAGTCAAAGTGTCGCGCTCACCGCCGGGCGGTGGGACCTTTAGAAGAACTCTCTGGATAACGCTGGGCGACAACGCTGAGGGGTGAGGAGAAGTGTCGTACAGACTGCCGAGCGGTGAACCCAACGCTGGGCGGTGGATTATTGGGCCTGGGCCAAAATTCTGTTATTTTTATAAGTTATTAATAGACTTGGACGAACTAGAAGGGGTATCTTTTGGCAGAAAAGACACAAAAACACTCTCTTCACTCCTTGGAGGCGGATTTTGGATGTAGAAGCTCCAACTTATCAATTCTAAGGTTATCTTTTCATACTTTTCATTCTTTCCATCTAGTTTCACCATGACTATGGTGAACTAAACCCCTTTATTGTTGGGGGAATGATGTAATCCTATTGAAACTCTCATGTATTGAAATTCTTACTTTAATTTATATGCTTTCTTTTATCAATTGTTAGATTTTTTCCTCCACTATATTTGTATGCTTTGCTTAAGACATTAATCAATAGCATAATTTTTTATTCTATCTATATGGACACGTATAGTTAGGTCTAGACATGAGGGAATTCTCTTGGTAGCAATATTGCCTAGACATAGGGATAAGAGGACCAATTGCCTTAAGCTTTTGTGCGAATTATGTAATGCATGATCAATTGCTAGGGAGACTAGACATAGTAAATTATTAATTAGGATTAGACTCTAATCGCCAAGATATTGGAATTAGGGGAATTTAGAAAGTGGCACTAACATTGATAAAGAAGTAGAATTGGGTGGAATATGTAACTTCATGAGAGTGGATTAGGATGAAATCATAAACCCCCAACAACACCCCCATTGCATGCATATTTATTTTTAGTCTTGCATTTAAAACCCTAATGTTCGTTATATCAAGTGTTAAGAAATCAAGAAATCATATGAACGTTTAGGCCTAAGAGTCCTTTGGGAAACGATACGCGGACTTACCGTTTTATTATTACTTGATACGATTCGGTACACTTGCCGGAATGTTAACAATGATCTAGGTAGATAATCACTTTAGATCCAATGAGATAAGATCTAAAGTTCTCCAAAGCATAAACTATCGCCACAAACGCCTTCTCTGTAGTGGCATAATTAAATTGAGCCTCATTCAAGACTTTGCTAGCATAGTAGATGGTGTGAAATACCTTGTCCTTTCTTTGGCCAAGCACAACACCTATGGCATAATCATTGGCATCACACATGAGCTCAAAATCTTTACTCCAATCTGGCGCTACAATTACTGGAGCAGAAATCAACCTCTTCTTCAAGACATCAAAAGCCTGAAAACATTCATCACTCATTACAAAAGGCGTGTCTTTGACAAGCAAATTACTCAAAGGTTTAGCAACCTTTGAGAAGCCTTTAATAAATCTTCTATAAAACCCAACATGGCCTAAGAAACTCCGGAATCCTTTCACATTTGTTAGAGGTGGTAGTTTTTCAATAACCTCCACTTTTGCTTTATCCACTTCAATCCCCCTAGTAGAAATCTTGTGGCCCAAAATAATTCCCTCTGTTACCATGAAATGACATTTCTCCCAATTAAGAACAAGGTTTGTTTGAACACATCTTTTGAGAACAACATCCAGGTGGGTTGTTAAGACCCTGGCAAGTGTACCAGATCGTATCAAGTAATATAATTGGTAAACCCAATATCGTTCTCCGAAAGGACTCAAAGTCCTTATCTTTCGTGTAAATCAATATCGTAAGACTTGTAGAGAAAATTAACTTGTGGTTTGAATACAAAAACAAAAAGTAAACATGCAAATGCAATTGATTCAATTGGCAAGAAAAAGATATGGATGAATGGAGTTGTTGGGGTTTACAATTTCATCTTATCCACTCTCTTATATCTACTCTTCTTATTAAATTCACTTTATTATCTAATTGTCATGCAAACTTTCTTAGTCTACCCTATACCCGATCCATCGGCGAAAAGGGCCTACTACTAGTTACTGGCTTATTATCCCTAGTCTCCCCTAGTAACTAGCAATGCAAGTACCACAGAAGCAAAATACAATTGATCGTCCTACCCCTTATCCCTACGTGGTATTGCTTAATCAAGGAATTCCCTATCAGTTCATGACATCCCCGTACGTCCCCGTATCGACAAAGGAAAACATCTATTTATCAAATGAGGTAAATGATAATAGCATAGAGCATAGATAAAGAACCCAACAATTGATAATAACACAAGAATTTCAATATAAGAGAGTTTCAAAAGATTACATTGTTCCCCAACAACAAAGGGTTTAGTTCACCATTGACATGGTGAAACTAGATGAAATACAATGAAAGAATGGAAAAGCAAAACCTAGATTGGATAAAATGGAGCCTAAGCATCCAAGAAATCTTCTCCAAGGAGTGTAGAACAGCTCTGGACGTCTTCTTCTGCCAAAAGAATAAATCTCAAATCGCACTGGGGCTATATATAGCACATAAAAGTAACAGAATTTAGGCCCAAGCCCAGCAGTCCACTGCTCAGTGTTGTATTTTACCGCTCAGCGGTTTCCCTCAAGTCGCGCCACTGCTCAGCGGTCAGTTTCACTGCTGAGCGGTTTGCCTCTAATCGCCCTGGATGCTCAGCTTCATCTCCTGGGCGCCAAATAGTGCTTTCCCACGAATTATGGCGCTCTACGGTGCATTTTGACGCTGAGCGGTGCATAGACTCTTCTTTTCTTCATTTTTCTTCTTCTTCCTTGAGTCTAAGACCTTCCTTCTTCAATTCCATCCTTAATTCTCATCAAAACCCTGCAAAACAATGAAAAACAAGCATAATATCTCTAAAACCAGCTTTTGACTCTCAAATGACTCAACATAAGTGTTTTACTTGATTCTAAGCTCATTCTAAGCCATAAAGGGTGTATTTTGATATCAATTTAAGCATGAAAATAACGGTTTTTAGACCGTTATCTCAACCCTAAACTTAGAACTTTGCTTGTCCTCAAGCAAACAAAACAAAACTTGGCTTTCCACTTTCATCAAATAGTTCAACAATCCCAAAATTCATTTTTCTTATGACAAGAAGTACTCAATTTCAGATTTTCAGTGGAATATAATCAAGATGTATGCATGCTTTCAATTCAATTCAGTTCACATGATCACATATCTCCCAACAGATGTTTTATTTATGAATGATCAATCAACTAAGCATAGATGTAATCATGGAATTCAACAATTCTCACCAAGCAAGTGTTTCACTCAATCACTCAAGTGTTTAAGAGGTCACTCCACTCTCTACTATTCACATGTCACATGAAACAAAATTGCCCTTCATCTAATACAATCAACATATTCACATGTCAATGCCATCACAAGGACTTTTCCAAGGCTTATAATGAGGCTAGGCTAACAAGAAAAATTGGATTTTCTGGATCATAAAATCCTTGAGTCAGTAGATCTATTTTAACATTTTAGGGGAAGGATGAAAGCAAAAAGAAAGAATCATATGAAAAACCCTTTCCTCACCCAATGAATGATCATAGGAAGAAAAAGGAGAAACAGTTTGAGCGTTTCATGGAAATCTTCAAGAAATTGGAGATTAAAGTTCCTATGATTGGGACACTACAACAGGTTCCTGGTTATATTAAATTCCTAAAAAAATTCAACAAAAAGAAAATAAAATATCTTGAACCCAGTCCTTAAATTTTTGTTTTTTTATTTTATTTTTTTACTTTTTTTTATTTTTTCTTTTTAATTTATTATTTGTGTGATTTGGATTTCATTTTGTTTTTGTGTGTTTGAGTTCTTTTTTTTTAGGTATATGTTGCTTCTGATGGCAGTAATGAAAACATGTACTGATGGATGCTTCTACAACATCTACTAATGGATGTTGCTATGGAAGAGGAAGGTGACTAGACATCTACTGATTGATGTTAGGTGATTAGGCATCTACTGATGGATGCCAATGAAGAGGAGAAAGATTGGTGTCTACTGAGGGATACCAATGAAGATAAGAAAAATTAGAATCTACTGATGGATGCTATGTGATTAGACATCTACTGATGGATGTTACTAACAGCATCTACTGATGGATGCTATGATGATGGAGTCTACGTAAAGCTAGTGACGTTAAAGAAGCGCTTGCTGGGAGGCAACCCAGTTCAATGTACTTTTACTTTTTAATTTTCAATTTTTGTTTTTTTTTATTTTATTTTTATTTTTATTGTGCTCTGCTTGGATGGATGGAACTACTTTTTGTTACCAATGAGGAGCATTGGTAAATCCTGAAGAAATTAGTTTTGATGATGCTACAAGAAGTTTCACTTGAAGAAATGTTTAAAAGCACTTTTGTAGAATATAAGTGTAATAGGAAAGTCTTTAAATTTTGTAAAAACCTGTATTTTTACTGAAATAATCGATTATGAGAAGCAATAATCAATTATCATGAGTCTTTTAGGGATAATCGATTATCACTTCCAAATAATCGATTATCACATTTTGAAAATCTTTTAACGGACTTGAATAATCGATTATCACTTACAATAATCGATTATCAGTGGCAGTTGGGACTTGACCTTTGATATTCAGGGTAGCTGGCTATATATTGGACTTCTGAATTTTTCAGAAGCAACGTTTTTGAACAGAATCTTAGCAGAATACTGGTTGACAGAGGAAGTTCTCAGAAGCTATAGTTCAAAGTTCCCTTGCTTGATCTCGTGAACAGGAGAGGCTCGCGTTTCGTGTGTCGATAGTCGGAGCAAGCTCTCTTCGAGTTAGCAAGGTGCTCTGCCTGGTCTCGTGAAAAGGAGAAGCTCGCGAATCGTTGGTCGATTGCCGGAGCGGTTCTCTTCGAGTTGGCAGAGTGTTCTTCTTCCGGTTTGTTCGTCGAAGGAAGGTTTATTTTATCAATTGTTATTCATTATATTTGTAATCTGTGAAACAAATTTTTAGTGGAACTGTTAATCACTTTTATAGTGATTAACGACTGGACGTAGATTCTGTTGAATCGAACCAGTATAAAAATTACTCGTGTGATTTTTTATTCCCTACACTCTTTATCTTTTACGTATATCAACTGTTCGACAAATTTTCTGAAAGAAAATTGATTTTCTAAAAAGGACCAAATGGATTTTTAAAAAGGTGACCGAACACGCTTTCCGCTTACTCTAAGTTTTTATTCCGCTGCGCTTTACTCTTCAAATCATACCATCACTGGTACCAACAATTGGTATCAGTGCTTGTTTGATAGTTTTTCAAAATTTGCAAAAATGGCCGGTCACAACCAAAACCTTGTATATGCTGAGGGTGCTTCTATTAACAGACCACCACTTTTTACTGGTGATAACTATGCGTTCTGGAAAGTCAGGATGGAAATTTTTATGGGGTCTGTTGACAGAGGTATCTGGGAAGCTGTACAAAATGGTCCTTATATTCCTAAGAGCACAATTGATGGTGTAGAGGTAGAAAAACCATACTTTAATTGGACTGCTGAAGAAAATAGATGAGCTCAGTTTGATATTAAAGCTCGCAATATTATATCATCTGCTGTTGTACTTGATGAATTCTATAGAATTTCAGTATGTAAGACAGCACAGGAAATGTGGGAAGTGCTTATAGTCACACATGAAGGAACAGACGACGTGAAACATGCAAGGAAGAACACTCTTATTCAGGAGTATGAGATGTTCAGAATGCAACCTGGAGAAACAATTTCTGATGTCCAAAAGCGCTTCACTCACATAGTGAACCACTTGACTGGGTTGGGTAAGACTTTTGATAATGATGAATTAAATGTGAAAATTTTAAAATCATTAGACAGGTCTTGGCAACCAAAGGTAACTGCCATCTCGGAGTCTCAAAACCTCACTCAGATGTCAATGCCAATTCTGTTTGGAAAGCTTCGTGAGCATGAGCTAGAGTTGAGGAGACTAACTGCTGAAGAGGATCAAGGCAAGAGAAAGACACTAGCTTTCAAGTCAGAGATCTCTAAAGGAAAGAGCTCTAAAAGGATTGAAGATGATGATTCTGATGATGAGGAGAACATGAGCCTTATGATAAAGAAGTTTGCCAAGTTTATGAAGGCAAAAGGAAAAGATAAATTCCGCAAAGAAAGGAAAGAAAATCAAGAATCACCTTTAAGTGTAAAATGCTTTGGTTGTGGAGAAAGAGGACACATGAAATCTGAATGCCCAAAGAATAGGAAAAGTGAGGAAAAGAAGGAAAGAAAATTTCAAAAGAAAAAGAAAGCTTACATAGCTTGGGAAGACAACGCTTCCAGTTCAACAAGCTCAGGTGATTCAGATGAGGAAGCTAATATTTGTCTAATGGCTGACTCAGATGATACTGAAAGTCAAGTAAGTGATTCTAGCTTTGAATCTAGTGAAATAGACTTACAAAAAGCTTTCTTTGAACTAATGAATGAATCTGAAAAACTTGATGCTGCACATAAAAAGCTAAAAAAAGAGCACAATGACTTAAAATTGAAATATGATAAATTGTTTGATGATGAAGTTGTTTTAAGAAATAAAGTTAGTACTTTAGAAACAAAATTATCTGATGCAAACACTACTGTTGAACCTGTTGAATGCTTGTCTTGTAAGAGTCATATGTTTGATATTGACATACTTGAAAACCTACTTGCAAAGTCAACCAAGACAACCCCGAATGTAAAAACAAACTTTAAAAGAAGCAATACTAGAAATAGGAACTTGCATCAAAACAAAAAGTCTAAAACTAGAAGAACTCATAAAGTTTGGGTTAAAAAAGAGACTTTTGTTAAAAATAAAGTAAATGATGTTTGTTGTTTTTACTGTATGAAACATGGTCATACATCAAACAAATGCAACATTAAACATTTTGGTATTCCAAATGGCAAATTTGCATGGATTAAAATTGTGAAATGATTTACACTTGCATGAACTAACCCCAAGGACCCATAATTAGATTGGGGACCTAAAACTCTTTCTAATTTGTTTTGCAGGAACCTACTAAGTCAAAGAAGTCATTGTGGTATCTTGACAGTGGTTGCTCAAGACACATGACCGGTGACAAGAAAAGGTTCATCCACTTTGAGAAGAAAAAGCAAGGATTTGTGACTTACGGGGACAATAACAAGGGTAGAATCATGGGTACCGGAGACATTGGAGGGGGAAACACATTGATCATAAAAGATGTCCTATATGTTGAAGGCCTCAAGCATAACCTCTTAAGCATAAGTCAGTTGTGTGACAAAGGTCTAAAGGTAATCTTTGAAAGTGATAAGTGTACTGTTTACTTTAAAGATTCTGCTGTTATTGCTTTGTAAGGTGTTAGGCATAATAATATATATTTGATTGATATTGAGAGTGCATCTAGTCATAGTATAACATGTTTAGTTGCTAAAGAAGAAAATCCTTGGTTATGGCATAAAAGAGCTGCACATATTCATATGCAACATTTAAATAAGTTAATTTCTAAGGATCTTGTGATTGGTTTACCTAAATTGAAATTTGAGAAAGACAAATTATGCTCTGCATGTCAAAAAGGTAAACAAACAAAATCTTCATTTTCATCCAAAAGCATAATTTCAACATCAAAACCTTTAGAACTTATGCATATGGACTTGTTTGGTCCATCTAGAATTAAAAGTTTTGGTGGAAATTACTATGCTCTTGTAATTGTTGATGATTACACTAGATTCACTTGGACCTTCTTCTTAACTTTGAAAAGTGAGGCTTTCAAAGCCTTTAAATCTTTTCCTAAACGTATTCAAAATGAAAAAGATTTGAAAATTAAAACATTGAGAAGTGATCACGGTGGGGAATTTGAAAATGAATCTTTTGAAAAATTTTGTGAAGAACATGGCATTGCACATAACTTTTCTGCACCTAGAACTCCTCAACAAAATGGTGTTGTTGAAAGGAAAAATAGATCATTAGAAGAATTAGCTAGAACTCTTATGAATGAATCTAATGTGCCAAAATATTTTTGGGCTGATGCAGTCAGCACTGCTTGTTATGTGTTAAATAGGATGCTTATTAGGCCAATTTTAAAATTAACTCCATATGAACTGTTGAATGGTAGAAAACCAAATATATCTCATTTGAAAATATTTGGATGCAAATGTTTTGTCTTAAATAATGGTAAAAATAATCTTGGAAAATTTGATGCAAAATCTGATGAAGCAATTTTCCTAGGATACTCTTTGACTAGCAAAGCATATAGAGTATTCAATAGAAGAACCTTGATAATTGAAGAATCAATGCATGTTGTCTTTGATGAAATTGTGGACCTTGAGGTAAACCCTCTTGAGTCAAATAAACCAATTGTAGGAGATGAGGATTATTTGAGGGAAGCTCTTGAAGAGATGTACCTAAACGAGAACTATCCTCTGGAACTTCAAGAAACACCTCAAGCCATTGATCCTAAAAGTTTTCAACAACCAAGAGGACTATCGTTGGACAACATCATAGGAGATATATCAAAAGGGGTAACTACTAGACACAAGCTTAGTAATTTCTGTTTAACTGTAGCTTTTGTGTCTCAGATAGAACCCAAGAACATTAAGGAAGCTCTTCAAGATGATAAGTGGTGCGTTGCTATGCAAGAAGAGCTAAACCAATTTGAAAGGAATGAAGTCTGGGAACTTATTCCAAGGGAAGATAATCATCAAGTCATAGGAACCAAATGGGTTTTTAGGAACAAGCTTGATGAGGATGGAAATATCACAAAGAATAAAGCAAGGCTAGTTGCAAAGGGCTACTGTCAAGAGGAAGGTATAGATTATGATGAAACATATGCACCAGTGGCCAGGTTAGAAGCAATTAGATTATAACTTGCATATGCATCTTTGATGAAATTTAAATTATATCAAATGGATGTGAAAAGTGCGTTTCTGAATGGTTTTATAAAAGAAGAGGTGTATGTTAGTCAACCTCCTGGCTTTGAGGATTTCAAATATCCTTATCATATTTATAAGTTAAAAAAGGCTTTGTATGGTCTTAAACAGGCACCTAGGTCTTGGTATGAAAGACTTAGTACCTTTCTAATTGATAATAATTTTTCTAGAGGTAAGGTTGATTCAACCTTATTCATAAAGAAAGTAGGAAAACACATCCTGATTGTGCAAGTTTATGTAGATGATATTATATTTGGGTCAACTGATGATTCCTTGTGTGAAAAATTTGCAAAAGTAATGCAAGGTGAGTTTGAGATGTCTATGATGGGTGAGCTGAATTTCTTTTTAGGACTACAATTAAAGCAAATAAATGGAGGTACTTTTATCTCTCAAACAAAATATTGTAGGGAAATTCTTAAAAAATTTGGCATGGATACTTGCAAAGAAGCTAGTACACCTATGGCAACTTCTTGTTATTTAGATAAGGATGAATCTGCAAAAGAAGTAAACGAAACTATGTTTAGAGGTATGATAGGATCTTTGTTGTACCTAACTGCTAGTAGGCCAGATATTATGCAAAGTGTATGCGTATGTGCTAGGTATCAAGCCAATCCTAAAGAATCTCATTTGACTGCTGTCAAGAGAATCTTAAAATACCTTAAAGGAACCACTTCTTTTGGACTCTGGTATCCCTCTGATGCTTCACCTAGTCTAATAGGTTATTCTGATGCAGATTATGGTGGTTGTAAAATAGATAGGAAAAGTACTAGTGGAACTTGTCATTTTCTGGGCTGTTCTTTGGTGTCCTGGCACTCAAAGAAACAAGCGTGTGTAGCCTTGTCTACCACTGAAGCTGAATACATTGCTGCTGGCAATTGTTGTGCCCAAATTCTGTGGATGAAATAGCAACTGGAAGACTTTGATATTTTCCTTGATAATATTCCATTAAAATGTGATAATACTAGTGCTATCAATCTGACTAAGAATCCCATAATGCACTCAAGAACTAAACATATTGAGATTAGACATCATTTCTTAAGAGATCATATTCAAAAGGGGGATTGTCAAATTGAATATGTTGATACCTTACATCAATTAGCTGATATTTTCACCAAAGCACTACCTAAGGATAGATTTTTTGAGCTTAGAAGAGAGTTAGGAGTGCTAGACATGTCTTACGATCAATGCTTATGAAAAGTTTTGCATTTTCGTAAAATTAACGCTTCATAATCGATTATCAAAAGGATATAATCGATTATTCATACTTGAAATTCAAATCTGAGAAATTTTTGAACAGATAATCGATTATCATCAAGGATAATCGATTATCATGCAACATCTGGGCAGTGACTTTTGAGCACATAATCAATTATCTCGAGCCATAATCGATTATCACGCTAACAGATTCAAAAATAGAGCCGTTGGAGCGTCCTTTAACGGCTATAAACGGCCATAAACGGCTAGTTTTTCCATTTTTCCTATAAAAAGCCTCCCATAATCGATTGTTAGTCACTCTTTTACATCCTTACTCTACTAAAATCAAAATCTAGAGCTAAGATTCTCTCTATTTATCCTCATTTTCTCAAAGTCTCTCTACCTCAAATATTTTCATGGCGGATTCAAGAAGACATCGCCGCACAGCTGCTGAAGCATCTTCTTCCTCTCAACCACGTCCTGCAACCATCGATGGTTGGATTTCAGATCAAGGAAAACATGCAGAATATGTTAATTCCTGGCAAGAGAGAAGAATCATGGCGGTAAAGTATATTCGCCTTGATTTTTTTCGTTTCTATGGATTTCAATTTCCAGATCTGTTTGTTGATCAAGGACTCACGAATCTAGTGGAGCAAAAAGGTTGCATTTATACCGATCTCATAAGAGTTTTCTATTTCAACTTGAGATATAGAGATGGGATTATATCCACTAAAGTCAAGGGTGTCCGCATAATCTTAGATGATGATGTGTGGATAAATGTTGCCCAACTTACCATATGGGATGATGCTGTAAAAGTCCATCTAGGACTTGAAGATTTCAATAGGCTGATGACTTTCCAATCCTTCTTGCGTCATCCTGAACAACAGGCAAATCGAAGGCAATTGCTAGTTGGGGGTTTCAAAATTGAAGAACGCATGCTTCACTACTTGATCGTCTGGATACTGTGTCCTAGAGCAACCAACCATGCTCAATGCTCTGAGCAGGATCTGCTTCTTCTGTATGGGATTTTAAATCACATACACATTGATTGGCCTGCTCTCATTGCTGACACAATGGTAAAAGCCAAGAAATCTCATTCCTATCAATTTCCCTATGCTCTTCTTATTTCTAGAATTTTGGAGTACAAAGGTGTAAATATTGAAGGAGAACTTGTCCAAGCCATTCAAGCTGTTGGCTCAGAAATTGGAGATACTACCTTTCGTCAGATAGGATTCATTACCAGAGGAAGAGTTCTCATCCATAAAGATGATGATCATCCTGATGAAGATGAAGATGATGACATCGATACTCATATGGCAGAACCAGTTAGTGCTGCTGCTCCTTCTGATGCTGGTCCTTCTACCATGCCCTCATCCTCCACGCTATCTATGGAAGAACATTTTGCTAATTTATCTAAGCAATTGGAGGATATGAGTCTAGCACAAAGAACACACTTTGAGGAGATTTATGAGTGGCAGCAATCTATTGATAAGTATATGGTTGATCAGTTTCTTGATCTTGATGTTCGTCTATCTAACATCGAGAATCACCTTCATATTCAACCTCCCGAGAGATCCCCAAGGCCTGAATTTTAGAAATAGGATTTTATGTTTGTATGCTTTGTTGATTGGTTGTTGTTCTTTCATCTATGATAAATTTCTGTCCTTTATGTTTCTTATTATGATGTAATCCTTCTTTTCATAAATGAAAGTAATCTCTTGGTTATATGCATACCTTGACAAATTGAGGGGGAGATCATTTTTAGGGGGAGTCTGTTACCTTAATCTTTTTGCTTATGATCAAAAAGGGGGAGAAGTATAGTTTTAGGGGGAGAAGTATAATATAAGGGGAGAGGATTAATTTAAATTGATACAGGTATTGCTAACTTTGTTGTTGTTGTAGCTTGTATATTTTGCAGGGAAGTCAAAGTTGCTTTTAAAAATTGAATTTTTGATCATCATCAAAAAGGGGGAGATTGTTACCAATGAGGAGCATTGGTAAATCCTGAAGAAATTAGTTTTGATGATGCTACAAGAAGTTTCACTTGAAGAAATGTTTAAAAGCACTTTTGTAGAATATAAGTGTAATAGGAAAGTCTTTAAATTTTGTAAAAACCTATATTTTTACTGAAATAATCGATTATGAGAAGCAATAATCGATTATCATGAGTCTTTCAGGGATAATCGATTATCACTTCCAAATAATCGATTATCACATTTTGAAAATCTTTTAACGGACTTGAATAATCGATTATCACTTACAATAATCGATTATCAGTGGCAGTTGGGACTTGACCTTTGATATTCAGGGTAGCTGGCTATATATTGGACTTCTGAATTTTTCAGAAGCAACGTTTTTGAACAGAAGCTTAGCAGAATACTGGTTGACAGAGGAAGTTCTCAGAAGCTATAGTTCAAAGTTCTCTTGCTTGATCTCGTGAACAGGAGAGGCTCGCGTTTCGTGTGTCGATAGTCGGAGCAAGCTCTCTTCGAGTTAGCAAGGTGCTCTGCCTGGTCTCGTGAAAAGGAGAAGCTCGCGAATCGTTGGTCGATTGCCGGAGCGGTTCTCTTCGAGTTGGCAGAGTGTTCTTCTTCCGGTTCGTTCGTCGAAGGAAGGTTTATTTTATCAATTGTTATTCATTATATTTGTAATCTGTGAAACAAATTTTTAGTGGAACTGTTAATCACTTTTATAGTGATTAACGACTGGACGTAGATTCTGTTGAATCGAACCAGTATAAAAATTACTCGTGTGATTTTCTATTCCCTACACTCTTTATCTTTTACGTATATCAATTGTTCGACAAATTTTCTGAAAGAAAATTGATTTTCTAAAAAGGACCAAATTGATTTTTAAAAAGGTGACCGAACACGCTTTCCGCTTACTCTAAGTTTTTATTCCGCTGCGCTTTACTCTTCAAATCATACCATCACTAGTACCAACACTTTTATTCAACTAAGTTGTTTGTGTGATGAGTATTGCTTTATGAGATTCTGGTGTTTGATTGATGTTGAGATGATGCATGATGTGTATGAGAGATGACTCACAATTTGGGAAACAAGTGCTTGAGATAAAATTTGATTGAGATACTAAGCAGGATGTTTTTCTGAATTTTAGAACTTGTGAGTTTACTTGTGAGAGTTTTGGGCTTCAGAGTTGTTTTTAAATAATTGTTATTACTTTGGAAGCATGAATGGTTTTGCCCAAATTTTCTGTGATTGAACTACTTGCTTGCAGGTTCCATATGATCAAGGCCAACTTTTGTTATCATTTATTCTCTTAGCCTTCACATAATTTTTTCCCACTAAAAAGAGAACAATTTGTTCTAACCTTTGAACCTTGAACCTTATGCATGCTTTGAAAAACCTTTTTGAAAATCTTTACCTTGAGTTAAGCTGAGAACATTTGATGAGGTACTGATAATGGTTCAAGTTTGGGGTTGCCAGGTAACAACCCACTTCTCTAGGCAGTGAGCAATCAAAAGAAAAAACAAGTGAAAAGCAAAGGCAAAAGAAAACAAAAGAAAAATCAAGAGAAAAGAAAAGCTCACTGCATGGGAAAGCTGGGAAAAAGAAAGAGATTTTTTCTTGAATGATAAATTAATAAATGTCTCTCTTAACTCAAGGAATTTTGCTAACCAGAAAAACCAATTTCCTTCTTAGCCCAGCCAAGTTACAAGCCATGAAAAGCCCTTGTGATGATTACCTGCTTGTGAGTATGTTTGATTGTGGTTCAATGAAAGGCAAAATTAATTTGTCTGACATTGTGATATTAGAGTGAAATACCTCATACACCCTTGAGTTGAGTGAAACACTTTTGAGTGCTTGAGTGAAACACTTTTCTTGGTGAGGAGTATTTTTTTGAATTTATGATTGCATCTCTGCGCGGATGACTGATCATTCTTAAGGATAGCACCTGTTGAAAATGCATGAGCATGACATTGATTCTGATTGAATTAGAGCATCTGCACATCTTGACTGAAATCTTTATGCTGAATTAATAAAAGTAATTCCTTGTCTTGAAAGAAAAATTTTTTGAAAAAGGTTGAGTCATTGTAGTGATTGTTCTGAAGAGTTGAGTTGCATTTTGTTTGCTTGAGGACAAGCAAAGTTCTATGTTTCGGGTTGGGATAACGGTTTAAAACATCGTTATTTGTAATGTGATTTTGATGCTAAAAGCACCCTTTTTCACATAGAAACTTGCTTGGACTCATGCTTTTTCAATAAATTGTGTGAATAAGAGAGTTAAGGTTGATTTCAATGGTTTTATGACTAATTCCCCTTGTTTTGACAGAGATTGAGGTAATACTAGAAGAAGAGATGAAGAACCAAGAAGATGGAGCTTAGAAGGACTCAAAAAGGCACCAGAAGGAGGGAAAACACGAAGCCTGGGCGTGCAGAAGCGTAGCTTAAGCGAGTAGTATCAACGTCCGCCGCCTAGGCGACGGGGCTTCGTAGCTTAGGCAGCCTCCTTGGACGCTTGAGCGACGACTTTTGTGGACTGGGCCCTGTTTCTGCTCTGTCTTGATCCTTTTGGACCGGCCCTTGCTCTGACACGCCTTTGACACTATTTAAAGGACCCTGGGGCTCTAGGTTTTGCATCCCTGGCAGAGAAGAGCATAGCAATACACTATTTTCCCAATTCTTAGGCTTCCATTCTCATTCTTTCTTGCATTATTCATAGAGTTCCCCCATGTCTAAGGGGAATTAATTTCTATTTGTTGTTGGGGAATGATGTAGCCTTGTAAACTCTCATGTATTTGAATTGATTCTTAATTTCATATGCTTTTTCATTAATTGTTAGAGTAATTCATCTATTTCGATTATTGCTTATACAATAGCATTATTTATGAATTGCATGAGTGCCGGGAGGTTCCTTTCAATTCAGGTTCTTGTTGAATTACTCCTAAGGGTTATATTTCTCAGGGATGAGGGTATGAGTCTTGGTCGTCTTAATCGCTTGTTCTTCACACCATTTTACCAGGAATGCTAGGAATTGTATGAACTGGTAATTATAGACAAACTTATTCACCGAAGGATCGGGTTTAGGTAATTTAGTGAGAGACGTTGGCATTAATGCATAAAGAAGAATTCTTATATACATGAGAGGGAACTTGGTGAAATCTAACCCCAACAATATACCCATCTCATAGAAATCAACCTTTGTTCATCTCTGTGCTCCTTTGCCATTGATCAATTTTATTTTATTTTATTTTATTATTTTTGTCAAACCCAATGATCTCTTTTTATTTTTAAGTCTTAATTAATCATGTTTTCACACAATTGTTCAACGCCGAGAGTCCTCTAAATACGATACTAGATCTAACCATTTTATATTACTTGTGCGACTCGGTACGCTTGCCGATTTGCCCCAACAGAGATAAAGAGGATTTTAGAGAAAAAGTTGCTTCATCAAGGAAGGATTGGTCACAGAAACTAGATGATGCTCTCTGAGCATACAAGACGGCTATGAAGACTTCCATGGGTTTATCACCTTTTCAGCTAGTATATGGAAAAACATGTCACTTGCTAGTGGAGATGGGGTATAAAGTGTTGTGGGCTTTGAAATTTCTGAATTTTGATCCCCATGAAACTCAGAGTAAGCGTAGAAGACAGATGTTGGAGCTTGAAGAGATGCGGTTGCATGCATATGACTCCTCTAGGAGTTATAAAGAAAAGGAGTTAGAGGTCATTTTTTGATGCCTTAAGCATAGAAACACACTTTTCACCCCTATGGGGGCAGATTTGGGGATGCAGGAGCTCTCCTCTTCTCTTTCTAGGGTTTCTATCTCTTTCATTCCATTGTACACCTAGTTTCTTTATGACGATAGAGAACTAATCTCATTTGTTATTGGGGAAGATGTAACCTCTAAACTCTCTTATATTTGAATTGATTATTATTATATATACTTTCTTTCATTAATTGTTAGAGTTTTTCCTCTATTCTCCATGCATGCTTTGTTTAAGACATTATTCAATAGCGTGATCTTTGATTTTATCTTTATGGGCACATATGGGTAGATCTAGACATGAGGGAATTCTCTCGGGAGCAATATTACCAAGACATAGGGATAGGAGGACCGATTGCCTTTAAGCATCTGTGCGAATGTAATGCATGAACAATTGCTAGGGAGACAAGACATTGTAAACTAGTAATTAGGAGTAGACTCTTTTCATCAAGACATTGGGATTAAGGTAAATTAGAAAGTGGCATTAACATTAATAAAGAAGATGAATTCGTTTATGCATGAGATTTATTTGGTGAAATATAAACCCTAACAACATATTCATCCCATATTATCAACATCATCCATCTACTTTTGTGTTTAGCCTCAATTGATCAAATTGCATTCATGTTTATTTTTTCCGTATTAATTGTTTAATTAAAAGCATAATTGTTTAGTGTCGTGAGTCTCTTGGGAAAACGATACTTGGTCTTACCATTTTATATTACTTGATACGATTTGGTACGCTTGCCGTAGTCTTAACAAAATTGTAACATTTTCATTGAATTGATTCAGATCTTGATCTCTGCTAGAAAGTGAGAAGCTCCAAGAACTCATCAAGAAGACCGTGGTGATCATTCTTTGAAGAGTTGCTTGACGAGCAAGTGTTGGTGTGCGCATAAGAATGCTTGATCATTCTGCACTAAAGGTGTTCATATGTGATCAGATACTTCTCTCAATCTTGTGAAGATTGTGGTTGCCTTGTTGTGATTACAGGAAGAAGACGTGCTGCGTTTTGGGAACTTTGAGGATTGTTCAAAGCTGACAAAGTGATGGCATACCCCTTGCCATGACCTAGCACATTCATGAAGAGTTGGAGACATCTATGGAAAATGGGCCTAGACTCTTTCTCTTGGGTCATCTTAAGTCATCATGAAGATTTAATAGAGTAAGAATAATTTGGGGCCTTGTATTTTGGGCCAAGTAGTCTAGATTTTATTTGGGCTTTGTATTATGGGCCAAGTAGTCTAGATTCTATTTGGGCTTGGTATTATGGGCATAGTAGTGTAGGATTTCAATTGGGCCTTGTATTTTGGGCCAAGTAGAATAGGATTTTGACCAAACAAGTCAACAAAGGGTCAAGGCCCAAAGTTGACTATGCTTGGACCTCCAAAATGGGTGTGTTGACCAAGGGGTCAACATTTTGGCTAAGCTTGGAGAAGAAGGGAGAAGAATTCCGTCCTAGACAAGTGGAAGCTTCCCATTGGAGAGTTTTTTCCTCCTAGTAAGTGGCCATGTGTCACTCTAGGAATGGAGAGTTTTTCCATAGGTAGTGGCCACATGTCACTCTCTCATTTGAGAGGATTTTTGACACTACTCTCCCTCCTATTGGAGAGAATTTCTCCTTGCTCTCCAAGACAACCAAGGTGGCTCTTTTAGGTTAAAGTTTCAGCCCATTTTGAGACACCTTAGCCTATAAATAGAGGTGTTCTCTATCATGTAATCACCTTTGATTTAGAGTAAAGTTATGATGCCAATTTTGTGCCATACTACTCTTTTAAGGTCACCCTAGGCTAGAGCAACCCAAGTGGCCTCCTCTAGCCACCTTCCTCTAAGAGTTGGCCCAACCTCTCTTAGAGAACCACCAAACGCACCTTCCATCATCATACAACTCATTAAAACCATGAGCTATCAACACCTTTCACTACCACCAAATTCTGCAATCTTCACACATGAACTTATGGCTTGATTTGCTTCTAGATTTGGCTTGTCCTAGCTAGAGCATTTTGCCATCACAAAGACTGCAAGAGAGGGGATATCTTGCTGCTATTCTTTGGGATTTGTATGCCTATATTTTGGTTAAAGGGTTAGAGAGGTGTTTTATATTTTGAAGTGGGGTCTCTATAGAAACCTTGTTGTAAAAACCTCGACCATTATAGTGCATTTGCTTCCGGGTACAGGAAGGACACTAGATGTAGGCAGTTTGGCGGAACGAGTATAAAAACTGCGTTTGAATCTTCTATCCCTTAACTCTTTAAATTTCAAATCGACTTTATATTCTGCACAGTCAACTATTTTCCGTTGCACTTGATTTATCTTTTTCCTTGAGATTCAAGAAACTTTTGAAAGGTTTATACTTTACGAAAAAGATTTTGAAAATGAATTTCACCAATTCAACCCCTCCCCCTCTTGGTGTTGAAACTAAGTCATTCTATTTCCAACAGATTGCACGAAATATATTTGATAAATATAATGATTGTCTTTTATTTAAACTAGTTTATCTTGTAGTTTATTGCTTGTGTTTTGTATGTGTTGGTGTTCTTTCCTTTACAATGATCATCCTGTGGGTGTGAGTAGAGGGAGATGAGGTGTCTCTAGAGCAGACATTGGACGGAGGAGATGTTGCCTTGTACTTAAAATATGTTTTCACTTATTAAATTTTATTATATTTATACAGTTGGTACTTGATATTAGGAAGCGAATTTAATTTCGTTCATTCCCACAAAATTAACTTGTACAATCAAAATTGTTATCATTTGTACAGATAAATGGGTGTTAAATCTAATTGATGGAAAATTTCTCATTTTATCGTTTATGTGAGACTTAATATTGTATGAAAGACATAAACCTTGTTAAAATAAGTTATGATATAGTAAATGCATTTAAGTAGTTCATTTTTACAAAATTACTTATAAAATGAGGATTATCATCACCTATATAATGTAAATTAGTATTATTTATAGTTTATGTAAAATTTTCAAACACTTAAAAAATTATTGTAAAAGAATGATTTGATTTTCAAGTCATTTTAAGAAGTATTATTTCAAAATCAAATCTTTATGAGAATATTCTTATATAAACATAATAATGAAATAAATAGTTTTTTACCTTTTAAAATAATTTTGTAAATATATAGCTTTTCAATAAATAATTATTCCCTTCATATAATATTATAAGACTTTATCATGTTAGAAAATTGAATCTATCATTAATAAAAAGTTATAATATTATAATACCAACTGTACGGTATGGTATCTTTAACGGTTGGTTATAGCGACAGGATACAACAAACAGACGAACGGTTACACAAGGCAGTGAGTCAATCATCACAATGGGCCGTAATTGGGCCGTCTCTTATTATTGGGCCCACAGTCCACCAATTTAAAATAAAAGGTATCCTATTAAAGATATTGAATCAAATAATATCAGGGTAGCTTCTTAAGAATCAAGTAATATCTGATTAAAGATATAGATAAGGCTGTTTATGAGTAACCAGGTAAGTTTGTTTATATTTTATTTTGTTTATATTCTATTGATCTTATATCAGTTCAAGGTCTATAAATAGAGAGTCAGGGACACAAGCTAGGTACGTTTCTCACTCACTCCAATCACACTATAATCACACAGAAATCCCATTATCAATTCTCTCATACTGAGAATCATCATACTAAGAACTGAGGTTCTTCCACTATACACGCCTAACTTGGGCGTCAGAGTGCCATTGTAGGTACCTCCCTCCTTCGGTCAGAGCTTGAAGAACGCCGAACGATCCGAACTAAAGGACAACGAACGGTCGAAGTACAAAAGAAACGAACAACCAAGTCCATCTAAGTATCAGAAAGCAGGAAAGCCACGTCATCGAGGTCAGTGTCTTGGTCCCACAAAATATCCACCGAAACACCAACTAAAACATCATGAACGATTTAGAAGGAAGTTGGACTAAAGTTTTAAATTTTTTTTGCAAAGTTTCTCGAGAAACAAACTATTTTTCATAAAACTTTTCCATGAATAATTAAAAAGATAATCACTAGTGGAAAAATGATGTTTAACGTCACCCATATGATGTCGGTTAGCGCGTAGCCCGACGTATATGAGTGGACGGTGGCATTAGCGTAAATAAGTGGTAACCTAGACGTCGGTTTGAAGGGGACTCGACGTCTATTATATAATACACGTCAGCTCTGACGTAAACCGACGTCCAATGTATGGAGGTTGGCGAGAAGACAGACTTCTCCTGGCCATTGACGTCGCTTATGCTGGAGGCCCGACGTCTACTAGGGGTGCAATTAATGCTCGCCACCTGATTCCCAGACGCTTAGACGTCGCGTGGTCAATCACCGATGTCTATAGCTTGACCGGAACGCGGGAAGACAGAAATTTCTGCAAAATAGACGTCGCATTTTTAGGTGCGCGACGTCTATGTGCCTGTAATTAATTATTTTCACCAAAATCCGAGGCACGTCGACGTCCGGTAGCAGTGACGGACGTCTATAGTATTATAGACGTCGGCGCCCTTTGTCAACCGTCGTCTACTTCCCTGACAAGAAATGAAACGTCAATCGGTTCAGTGCACTGGACGTCGAGTTAGTTAGATAACTGACGTCTCGGTGACTATAAACCGCAGACCCATTTCCCCGTGGACACCGACGCCCCATTTCATTTTAAATAAACCGCAGACCCTTCGCGGCATTGCAGTTTCTGATATCGTCTTCCTCTTCTCCTTTTTCTCTTCCGACACCTCTTCTTTTTCTCGCTTGCGGCACCTCTTCTTTTTCTCTCTTGCGGCATTCTATTGTTGTTTCTTATATCTTTATCGTCTTCCTTCTTTCCTTTTTCTCTCTTGCGGCATTACATCTCAGGTGCGTGGTTTTTTTTTTATGCTTGTCGTTTAAACTTTGTTTAGTCTTTCATCGATTATCTTCTGGTTCAACTGATTAAAATTTTCTTTCTTTGTGTTGTGTTTTAGTGCAGTTTTGTTCCTTTCTTGGGGTAACGTAGTAACACATTCTCCATTTGCTAGCTGCCTCCCAGAAAAAGCGGAGTCTTATGAATTTCTTTTGGTCGTTTCAACCCAAAAACGACCCTGGGTTGCCTAGTTATCGTTTCACCGTGATTTTTCCCTCTTGCGGATGAAAATGGAACTAAGCCAGGTTCGGTTTTGGGTTGAAGGGACCCATAAGAAATTCAAAAGACGCTAGCTTTTTTTTGGAAGAAACTAGCAAAAGGAGATTGTACTACTAGGCTATCCAAAGACGGGAACAAAAATGCACTAAAACACAACCACTGGATTAGACGTCAGTTAATGTGTACATCGACGTCTATAGTACCTTTTAGACGTCAGTCAGTGTCAATTTCGAAGTCTTTAGTGCCTCTTCGACGTCGGTTATTGCGCAGACCGACGTCGATATAATGTCTTTAGACGTCCAGTTAGTCCTACTCCGACGTTTAGTGACGTCGGACATGTCAGTGACTGACGTCACTATAGACGTCGGTTATATGCTTATCTGACGTGCCATTAACGTCACCGGAATAGACGTCGGTTGTTTTGTGGACGTTAAAAACCCAAAATAACCGACGTTAAACAGCGGTTTTGCACTAGTGAATATGAATAGATTTCATTTAGTTCTCCTTTAAGTATTTTCAGTTTCGTTTAACACATAAGAGTACATTAAGCTATTTATGACCACTATTGCAAAACAAATCTTTCACGTTACATGATTTAAGTCGAACATAAAGGAACTTGTCGAAAAACTATATGCAATAACATTGTTGTAAATAAGTAAAACTCATTTAAATCTAACTATTTAAGATTAGATATAAAACTGGATATTTACGTTATATTTATCTAAGTCTCACATAAATGTCAAGTTTTATATTAAATCTCAGACAATATGATGTTTTTTTCTTGTTGGATTGGAATTGTTGTGGATTCAAGTGTATATTGAAATATTCTTTTATATGTTTATTGTACTATATATTAAAGGTTAAAACCATTTAAGCGTCCCTAATTTCGTAAGGTATTCCCAATTTGGTCCCCTTCTTTTAAACCTTCCCAATTAAGTCCTTATAACTGCTAATTTCAAACAAATTAGCCCCTGCCGTTAAAAATCGATAACGGTGTTAAAATTGTGCTGAGGTGGGTAGGTGACGTGGTCAACGTTTTACTTATTTGCGACATGTGGCATTGTTCACTGAAACGTGGTGTTTTATCCATTGATTAAAACCGATATTTAGATTTGTAATTGTTAAATTGTGAGAACAATGAAATTGTGAATTTAAGTTCTGAAGTAGGAGGCCCAAGTCGAGATATTTAGGGTTCATTGGTGTTGAAGGTTGGGCAGCACTTGAAGAGGGAAGTTGTAAAGTAGAAGACACAACAATGTCGATGGCTCATTCGTGTTCGTCTTCAACTTGCAATGAGTGCGGAAGAAAGCATTTGCGTTCTGTGAGCTCTCGTGGAGATGGAGGGTGGAACAAGAAAGATGCATCGCTGATCTGTCATTGTGGAGAGAAGACTGTGTTGAGGACTGCAAAAACGTCCAAGAATCGAGGGAAACAGTTATGGGGTTGCCCTAGGTATAAGATGGGGAGTGAAAATGGAGGATGCAACTTCTTCAAATGGTTTAGTGATTGGGGAGTTGAAGAAAGTGTTAGCTGTGAGGTGTTGGAAGGAAATGATGAGAGGTTGGTGAAGACTTTTGAAAACCAAGGTGTTAAGCAGATCTTTGATGTGCAGAAAGTTGTGATGGGTCTTCAAAGTTGGATGAAATATTTGGTTGTGGTTGTTAGTGCTGTATTTATAATGAACATGCTTATAATTGCAATGTTGATGGGAAGGGCTTGATAATGTATTTAGTTGTAGGTTTTGGTCATGATGGGAAGGGCTTGTTTTGTGCTCTGAAGATGTACTGCTTCAGATGTTTAATGTACTGGTTACGATGTTTAATGTACTGGTTGATATGTTTAATGAAAATGATATTTTGGAAAGCATGAGTTCAGACTATTCTTCTTTGTGTTCGCAACATTTCCCTATATTGGAACTTGATTGTAAAACAATATTTAAGACTGTGCTATAATGGCACCTGATTGAAGAAGTTAAACATCATTTATGTGAAAGTTGTATATTGCCACCTGATTAAAGAAGTAAAACAGTAATTCTACTGATATATATCAATCTGAATACATAACTGAATGAGTAAAATAGGTAACTGAAACAGTAACTGAAGATTTTTATATAAATACCAAAATCATTCATTGTTCATATAGGATAATATGGCCTATTACATCAAAATCTGGGCTATTACATATGCTACAATGAAAATCTGGCCTATTACAAAATCTGGTAAACTTCAAGTGGTATGTGTATCTGCTCCATTTGAAAGACCCTGAGGTTCTCCCTCTTCCTGCACTTGGCTTCTTTTGGGGCAATTTCTTTTGTTGTGTCCCACTTCCCTACAGATGGTACATCTCTTGAGTAAGCCCCCTTTTGACATTTTGGTGGTACTTTTCTTTAACTCCCATTGCTCTAATCTCCTTTTCTTCTTAGGACGACCAGGCAGCTGTCTTTTTGGTGGAGGCAAGACATCTGGACATTGAGTGACCTCCCATACATTTTTTCCATTAATGGGGTATATAATGGATGAATACATCTGTTCATAGGTTGACTTTTTAAAGCATTCAGGTAGATAATCCTCTTCATTTAGGTTGAGAAACCTCATTGCTGTCAATGCATGCACACAAGGAATTCCACTGATGCTCCACTTCCTGCAGGAACATGTATATTTATCTATATCCACCACAAAGTTGTCCCCACTTTGGGACACATGTCTGATTTCAAAAAGTTTGTGTGCAGACCAGCTGTCAACATAAACAAACATTACTTACATCATATCTGGGTAAACATAAACAAGTATATACACATGTAATAGTTGTGGATACCTGGGAATCCAATTTTTGGTTTGTAGTGCCTCCTTCTGTAGTCTACTTAGAATTTTAGGACAAATTGCTGACTTAAAAGTAGTTACCCTTGACCTATTACTGGCCCATCTCTTCATCATGTACAATCTGATGTCCTCCAACATTGTAATAATCGGTTTTGTCCTTGTATTTACCAGAACGCTATTAAAAGCTTCTGACATGTTATTTACCAAGGTATCACTTTGAGCTGTGGTTGTGAACCTTGATCTTGACCAAAACCTTCAAGGAAAACCAGTGTTAACTTAGATAGTCTGAAAAGTAGTGTTAAGTTAGATAATCTGAAAAGTAGTGTTAAGTAAGATTGACAAACCTTGGAGGAATTGCTATCAGATGTTTAAAAGCATCTTCGTTAACCTCTTTCATATTTGTCATCTCAGTCTCCCACTGTTGTGGATGGGTTGCTGTAGCTGCCCTCCACATAAGCCTTTTCAAGTTTTTTCCAGGGAATTTTTTCCTGAAGTTGGCATATAAGTGCCTTACACAAAATCTTTGTGCAACTCCAGGAATAACATCTTCTACAGCATGTCTTAAACCCTATGAAATCATTCATATGGTACATTACATGAAGAAGTTATTTGTGTAATAGAAAAGACAAAAAGTATAATGGAAATTACCTTTTGTTGATCTGACCTGACTGTAAGTCCAGAACACACATGTGGACCACCTAGGTCTTCAATCAATAGCTCCAGAAACCATGTCCAGGTGTCCTTGTTCTCAACTTCAACAATTGCATACGCCAATGGCAATATTTGGTCGTTTGCATCTCGCGCCACAGCAGTTAATAGCTCACCATGATGTATGCCTTTCAAGAAGGCTCCATCAAGGCCAATGATTGGCCTGCATGAAACAAAGCTATCTTTGCATGCCTTTAGGCATGCGTAAAACCTCTGGAATATTACTTTCCCATCATATGGCTCAACTTTGACCTTGATTGTAGACCCAGGGTTTCTTGCTAATAACTCATGAGCATAATCAAATATTCTAGTATATTGCTTAGTGAAGGAGCCTGCCACTTCATCTGATGCATATGTTTTGGCCCTGTAAGCCATATTCTTAGATATTGCTATATTCCATTTCCTAGAAACTTTTTCTCTAATATCAACTCCCTTGACATTAGGATTCTCTCTCACTGTTTTTTCCAGTTTTCTACTAAGCCATTTTGCATTGAATAGTCGAACCTTGTGTTCCCTACTACATGTATGACTGTCAACCACACTCCTCAGTTGCCATGACTTAACTGCACCCATGAAACCAAAATATGCCACCCATGGGCATTCTCCTTTTGAGCCCAAGCATCTAACCCTTATTCGTTTTTTATCATTCTTCACAAGTTTCAAATTTTTTCCATTCTCCAATGCATAACTTTTAATGGCATCAAGGATGTCTACTTTATCAACGAAGTAAGTTCCCACTTCCCAGTTATAATCAACCATATTTTTTGGCTGAGTAAATGTCGAAAATTGGCCATACCCTTCGTGTTCACTGTCTTCATCACTATTGTGAGGAGAACTTAATTCCTCAGATTGCCATTCATCATTGAACCAACTAGAATCATTAATCTCATCTTCATCCATATCCCAATCAGACCCAGGTACAAAAGATTCAACCTCAACCTCCAAATCACTACAACTTTCACTTACATCACATTGAACATCTATGTCTACTAACCCATCCTCATTATCCATCTCACCATCCTTCTCAGCGTCATCACTTTCCTGAATTGAACTCCAATCACCAACTTCTACATCATCCATCTCACCATCTTGTGCTTGTATCCTATCAGCCTCAACTTCAACTTTACCTGCTTCTGCCCTGTCAACCTCAATACTAGGAGTCTGAAGTTCAACTTCAGCTGCCTATGTCCTCTGAACATCATCTTCATCAACCTCAATACCATCTACTTCCTCTGCCCTATCAACCTCAATACCATCTACTTCCTCTGCCCTATCAACCTCAATACCATCTACTTCCTCAGCCTCACCAACAACTTCCTCAGCATCTATCCTCTCTTGCTGCAAAACATCTGCTGAGACAGCAGCCTCACCATCAACAACCTCAACCTGCCCGACAACAAATTCTATCCTCTCACCATCAGTAGGTACCCCCTCATCCATCTCTTCACCCTCACCACCCTCTTCTATACCCACAGCAAATGGTGCAACTTCCTCACCTCCTTCATCAACGTTATACTCAATCATGTGAATGACTTCAGCCTCAGACACATTATGCACTACATACAAATGAACTCGTCCATTTAAATGAGCTAAAGTGACCATTTGCATGGCACCTACGTCATCATTCAATGCTTGTAGCCTATCATCTAAGATAGGACCACAACCAACAGAATACCACAACTCTTTAAAACCATCGTACCCTAGACTTTTCACTACACTCACTACCACAAAATAACTCCATACGTCAGGATCAAAATAAAGTGTCTCAATTTCTCCTTCATACTTTAAACTGCCCTCATTCACGAACATTCCCCCATGATGAATAACTACTTGTATTTGGTCCATCACTCACAACACCGTAAACAATATTCTACACCTACCAATAACCATAAAAGGACAAAAGACTCCGCTTATTAAAGTGATAATCAAAAAAGAAACTAAGTATAAATATGGGGGACCACAACCGCAAACAGAATGCACCACATTTTCAGACAACCCATACCCCACATTAAAGTATTGTTTCAGCAGATTCAAGAGAAACCACATTAAAAACGGCATCCCCAAATAACAACAATCACAATCACAATCCAACAATCACAATCACAATCCAATATTAACTAACTTACCTTGCAGCAAATTCAAGAGAAACCACTTGACGGAGACGAAGAAAGAAGTCGCGATTCAACTCGAAATAGGGAATGCCCAAGCTCCCCAGAACGAAGTCGCGATTCAACGATTCAACTCAAATTCAACAGAAATTTCTTCACGGAGACGAAGAACCCTAATTCCCTTTTCTATTTAACTGAACTCTAATTCCCTTTTTTAATTAACTGAACCCTAATTCGTTTTTAATTACAATTTTTAAGATAATGCTCATTAAAAAATTTTAATCACAACTCTGCTCTGCCACGTATCACTGAGTCTGCCACGTCACCTACCCACCTCAGCACAATTTTAACACCGTTATCGATTTTTAACGGCAGGGGCTAATTTGTTTGAAATTAGCAGTTATAAGGACTTAATTGGGAAGGTTTAAAAGAAGGGGACCAAATTGGGAATACCTTACGAAATTAGGGACGCTTAAATGGTTTTAACGTATATTAAAATTGAAACTAGAATTGCTTAGAGATCCCAATTATGACAAAACAATAAATTTCTCTATTTAATTTGTTTTTTCTTGGTCCAATTTTTTGCTTTAATTATTAGAAAATTAATTATTTTTCTCTAATTTTGTATTTTTATTATTCATTGTAAAAATCGTTAAACATAGTTAGAAAATAACTTTTAACCCAGATTTTTTTGTGGTAATTTTTTTTCTTGTGTATATTTGATATTAGAATCCTAAGGTTTGATAGAGTAGTCATGAATTTTGAGACTGGTTCAAAATTTGATGGAAAAAACTTTAAATATTCATAATTTTTGGTACAGAGACTTGAGATTTAGACTAGTTCAAAATGAGAAGAGAAATATGTTACTCACGTTCAAATATATACTATTTAAAATATATTAAAATACGTTATTGTTATGTAATTTTAATAAAGATCAATTGTAAAATATAATTATAATTACCAGTATTTTACACCTATATATATACAACTTTTTCTTTTATAAGTTATTGATTTATATTAAATACTCCTGTACATCCTTCTTAATGCGAGTCATTTTAGGATGTCTACTAGATTCTATTAATAGTATCATGATGTGTGCGTTTCCATTATAATGCATGATCAACATCAAATGAAATTATTTATTTTAACAGTAATTAACTCTTTCTTTTCTTTTCCATGTAGTTAGGTGTTGTTGACTTACACGCATTTTTTCTATTTAATTATATGTGTATATATATATATATATATATATATATATATATATATATATGTGAAAGTTATTGAACATGATTTCAATCTGAAACAAGTTTATACATTTAGTTAATTACGTGCTGTTGTTGCATTGACGAACGTGGAGAGGGTTTAGATATAGTAAATTGTTTGTACAACTTAGAAATATCTATATCTATGCAAGACCAAGACATTCCCAATGGAAAAAGAAAGAAGAGAATAAAATGCTAATAAATAAGAGAATGTTGGGTTTAACCCTAGTAAAAATGTACCAGTTTTGGCAACTCTTTAGGTCAAAAAGTTGGTAATTCTACAAAATGTGTGGCAAAATAGTGCCTAACACTATATATGCTTTCTTCATTGTAATTTAGGTCAAATTGGGATAAAGTTAGGTGAGTTAAGCCTAATCAAATACACAGATCCATACAAATGGAGAATATATAACCTATTATAACACTAATTAAATCATCATGATATCATTTATTATATGTCCACTCGTACAACCAAAACTATGCCTGCCTTCAAAGTTGTTAACTTTTAAATTTTATTCACAATTTTAGTCTTTTTATTATTTTTTTTTATATTTGATTAACTAAATAAATCATCTTGATGGTACGTTATATGAATATGTTTAAGTGTAAAATTCAACTGCTCCAAAATAAAATAAATAAATGCATGTAAAATTGAAACTAAAACAAGTTGTGGATTTCTTTTTTAAAATAAAAAAATTGTGAATAGATCTTAGAGTAGCCAAGATTATAATTACATCTATTAATTCACATATTTATTTAAATATAATTTTCATCAGTTGAAAATAAAAAAAATTCTTAGTCCTTTCTTATTTAATGAATTAAATATATATATATATATATATATATATATATATATATAATTTTTTTCTTTACAAATATTTTAAGAGTTTACATGTGATAAAAATTAAATTATTTTTATAAAAATTAAGCTAATGAATAATTAATCTTTTAGAGTTATACATGTAATTAAATTATTAAATATTCTGTAATTTTGTTGTGCATAATTACATTCCTGATTTAGATAATATTTGTATGTATTTGTTTATAGTATACAATGAGACACACATTTAAATCATTTTTCTTTCTTACATGGTATCGCGAGTCCCTCTTTGATCTAGACCTCGTCTGTTAGCATTTGACATTATATATTTCTATTTTCCACATCCCTTCGCATTTCAAGGCTCTTTCTTGCACAATCTTTCTTTCTTACATGATATCACGAGTCCCTATTTGATCTAGACCTCGTCTCTTTGCATTTGACGTTATGTATTTCTATTTTCCACATCACTTCACATTTCAAGGCTCTTTCTTGCACAATCGTTGCTCACAATTGTCGTTGTGTCTTCTCTCCATTAACAATTTTGTAATATTAATATCATTTGCTATATGTGGATTTTCATACATAAAAGGAAACCTGATGATTGTTTTGAGTGTTACAAACATCATTTTGTAAGTAATGGCAGGTCTCAAATTGTAGGTGTGGATTGTGATGAGATGTTCAGTCCTATGGGGAAACCTACAATCATTCACACGGTTCTTACCATTGCTCTCTGATGAGTGCATATGCCTACATTTATGTTTTAAAATTAAATTTTTTTATGAGATTCTTGTGCTTAAATGATTGATTTTAAAGTGAATTTGTGACGATTGGATTTATTAGGTTGGGGAATTAAAGATGCTTAAAATGTAGTTCTTAGTTGTATAAATTATTTTGGATGTTCTAATATTTATTTGTGTAGTTGAAGTTAGAATTTTATTTATTTAAAGCATGAAATTGCATGCTCAAAGTTGGTCCAATCTGGTCAACTTAGGGATCTTATGCAATTTTGAAAAGAAAGAGATGGCTAAAGTGCAATTAGAGAAAAATTCTGGACTTCTGTGCAACTTTGAATAAAATAAAAAGGGTTTAAATGTAATTTTGGGCAAGTTTAAATTTGTTAGATATTTTAAAAGATAATTTGGGGAAAATATATCTTAAGATATTTTATTTGACATTATTAAATAATTCCTTATTTAACTATATCAATAAATATCAAAAGATAATATTTGCCAAATCTTTTTGAATCTAAAAAGATATCATCAAATATTCTCAAAAACTTATTAAATCTGTTGAATATTTGGAAGATATTAGATATAAGATAAAATATTTTATCAACAGAAGATTTAGAGTCCAAGTCCAATCAAGCCCATATAAAGAGACCTAGGGGAGGCAAAAATCATACTTCATTCATTCTCAGACTCCTCCACTAGAACCCATCATCCACCACTCCTCTCACTTTATTTCACCATGTGTTTCACTCTATTCATGGAAAGCTAAGCTTCTAGGGCTATTCCACTGTAATTTCATTATGGATTATGAGGTTAAGTTGAATTAATGAATTTGATTCTTTTGATTATTGATTTGAGTTATACTTCTTCTATGTCTTTCATCTCTCAATCATATTAAAAGCAATGATTTTTGCATCATAAGGTGTTTGAATCTACATGCATATTGATCATAAGGTTTTTGCATCATAAGGCTTTCTAGGTTTGATTGAAAATTTACTTTAATTGAATATAGGAACTTTCATATGATTAAATTCGTTTTTTCTACTAATTGAGAATGTACTTTGATTGGTGGTACGAATTTCAACTATAACTAATTGAGAATTTACTTTGATTAACTAGTTTTTAATTTGGTTAGGAGATTTACGAATAAACATGACTAAACATAATAGGATTTGATTGAGAATGTACTTTGGTTGAATTCATTGTGAATAATCTAGAAAGGTCTTGCATTTGATTGAGAATCTATTATGGTTAATGTTGAAAAAAATTTATGGTCTCTGAGAACGGAGTCCAAGACCTGTTGATGGATCGGCAAGTGTACCGAATCACACAAGTAATATAAAATGGTAAGACCAAGTATTGTATCCCAGAAGTCTCTCGGCACTAGACAATCGTGTGATAACTCGACTAATTAAAACTTAAAGAAAATGAGATCATTGGTTTCAGATGCAAAGACATAAAATTAAATATGAATGCAATTGGATCAATATCAGAGGAACAAAATAATGAACGGATGTTGATTAATATGAGGCGACTTTGTTGTTGGGGTTAGATTTCACTAAGTTCCCTCTCATGTATGTAAGAATTCTTCTTTATGCATTAATGTTAACGTCTCTCACTAAATCACCTAAACTCTATCCCTCGGTGAATAGCCTTGTCCTTAATCCTAGTTCATGCAATTCCTAGCATTCCTAGTGATTAATTGTGAAGATAAAGAGCTTTAGGACGACCAAGACTCATACCCTCATCCTTGAGAAATATTACTCTAGGGAGTAATTCAACAAGAACCTGAATTGAAAGGAACCTCCCAGCACTCATGCAATTCATAAATCATGCTAATGAATGAATTAAACACAACAAGCGTTGAAACAGATGAATTACTCTAACAATTAATGAAAAGGCATATATTATTGAGAATCAATTCAAATACATGAGAATTCATAAGGTTACATTATCCCCCAATAATAAATAGAGTTTAGTTCCCCATAGACATGGAGAAACTATATGAACAATAGAGAAGAATGAGATAGAAAAACCCTAAGAATTGGGGAAAGGAGCTTCTGCATCCAAATCCACCTACCGAAGGTGAGAGAGTGTGTTCTTTGCTCTACTCTGCCAAAGATACAAAACCTAGAGTGCTTGGATCCTTTAAATAGAGTCAGAACATAGTAAAAACAGGGCCCGGTCCAATAGAGTCGAAACAGGGCAGAAATTGGGCCTGATCCACGACGCATGACACTCAGGAGCCCCACTTAGGGCGCCCGGGGGGTGGACAGTTGTCATGTACGGCTTGAGCCTCCAAGAGGGGCACCCAAGCCTCGGGGCCCGATGCTTAAGCGCCTAGCAAGGTCACCCGGGCGGTGGACGTCGAATTTCGACGCTTGAGCCACCATACAGGGCGCTCAAGCTACGTGTTGTCTCTCCTTCTGAGCTCTATTTCCTTGCCTCTTCAACTCTACTTTCAATATTATCTCATTCTCTGCCAAAACAGGGGGAATTAGTCATAAAGTCAATAAATTCAACCTAAACTCTCTCATTCACACAACTTAACAAAAGACATGATTCCAAGCAAGTTTCTAAGCAAAAAAGGGTGCATTTAGTGTCAGAATTACATCACAAATAACGGTATTTTCAACCGTTATCACAATCCCAAACTTAGAACTTTGCTTGTCCTCAAGCAAAACAGAATGTAACTCAGTCAAGAAATCACTACAATGACTCAACATTTTTCAAAAAGTTTTCCTTCCAAGACAAGAAATCACTTTTATTAATTCAGCATAAAGATCTCAATCAAGATGTGCAGATGCCTTAATTCAATCAAAATCAATGTGATGCTCTTACACTTTCAACAGATGTTATCCTTAAGAATTATAATCAACCAAGCAGAGATGTAATCAGAAATTCAAAGAACTACTTCTCACCAAGAAATTTTTTCACTCAAGCACTCAAAAGTGTAACACTCAAGCACTCAAAAGTGTATAGTGTGGTGTTGGTGTATTTTTCACTCTGCTATCACAATGTCACACAAATTAACTTTGCCTTTCATTTAGCCATAATCTAACATACTCACAAGCAAGTTTTCATCACAAAGGCTTTTCATGGCTTGTAACTTGGTTGGGCTAAAATGGAAATTGGTTATTCTGGTCAGCAAAATCCTTGAGTTAAGAGAGACATTTTGTTAACACTTCGGCAAGTGTACCGAATCATATCAAGTAATAATAAAATGGTAACTCCGAGTATCGTTTCCCAAAGGACTCTTAGGCCTAAACATTCGTGTGAATTGATTTCTTAAGACTTCATGGAACGAAAATTAAGGTTTTAAATACAAGACTGAAAATAAACATGCATGTAAGGATTGATCAATTGACAGTTGAATTATATGGATGAATGGTGTTGTTGGGGGTTTATGATTTCATCTTAATCCACTCTCATGTATTTACACGTTTTACTCAATTCTACTACTTTATCAATGTTAGTGTCACTTTCTAAATTCCCCTAATTCCAATATCTTGGTGATTAAAGTCTAATCCTAATTACTAGTTTACTATGTCTAGTCTCCTTAGCAATTGATCATGCATTACATAATTCGCACAGAAGCTTAAGGCAATTGGTCCTCCTATCCCTATGTCTAGGCAATATTGCTACCAAGAGAATTCCCTCATGTCTAAACCTAACTATACGTGTCCATATACATAGAATCAAAATTTATGCTATTGATTAATGTCTTAAGCAAAGCATACAAATATAATGGAGGAAAAACTCTAACAATTGATAAAAGAAAGCATATGAATTAAAGTAAGAATTTCAATACATGAGAGTTTCAATAGGATTACATCATTCCCCCAACAACAAAGAGGTTTAGTTCACCATAATCATGGTGAAACTAGATGAAAAGAATGAAAGATAATAAGAGATAACCCTAGAATTGATAAATTGGAGCTTCCGTATCCAAAATCCGCCTCCAAGAGGTGAGAAAGTGTCTTTTTGCGTCTTCTTCTGCCAAAATATGACTTCTAAGGGTCGCACTAATTTATTTATAAACTGTGAAAAATTACAGTACACAGGCCTAAGCCCAAAGTACAGCGCTAGGTTCACCGCTCAGCGGTAGGTGCGGCACTTAAGTGGGACGCTCAACGTTCACGCCCAGGCGTCTGGCAATGTTGTTACCAAAAACTTGTTAAACCCCTGGCAAGTGTACCAGATCGTATCAAGTAATAAAAATCGGTAATCCTCATATCGTTCTTCCCAGAGGACTCTTAAGGCCTCATTTTTCGTGTAAACAAATTGTTTAAGACTTGAGTAAAAGAAAATTAGTTTAAATGGTTTGAATGCAAAACAGAAATAAACATGCAAATGCAGGAATTCAATTGACTAAGAGAAACTATGAATGAATGAGGCTGTTAGGGTTTACAATTTCATCTTATCCACCCTCATATATCTACTCTTCTTATTTACTTTGCTTATTTATCATATTGCCATGCAAACTTTCTTGGTCTACCCTTAACCCAATCCCTTGGTGAAAAGAGCCTATTACTAATTATCAGCTAGCTATCCCTAGCCTCCCCTAGTAATTAATAATGCATGATAAGCGGAAGCAAAATACAATTGATCGTTCTACCCCTATCCCTAGGCGGTATTAACATAATCAAGGAATTCTCCCCAGTTCATGACATTACTGTACGTCCCCGTATCAATAAACACAAACAACATCTACTGAATGAGTTAAACGGTAAAAGCATTAAATACAGGTAAAGAACCCAACAATTGATAAATCAAGCATTTGCAAGCATATAAAGTAAACAAGAATTTGGATATATGAGAGTTTCAAAATATTACATTGTTACCCAACAAAAAAAGGGTTTAGTTCACCATAGTCATGGTGAAACTAGATGAAATATAATTTAAGAATGGAAAAGCAAACCCTAGAATTGATAAAGTGGAGCCTAAGCATCCAAGAAATCTCCTCCAAAGGTGTAAAGCTTTTGTGGACGTTGTTCTCTGCCAAAAGAATTACATTTGGATTCACACTAGGGCTATATATAAGCCAAAAAGATAACAAAAAGATCTCAAAATCCAAAATATAAAAACAGACAACCGCTCAGGCGCCAAAATTGGCTGCTCAGCGGTTTGCCTCAATACACGCCACCTCCCAAGCGCCTAAAATGACCGCTGAGCGGTTTGCCTTTTGTCGCTCTGGACGCTCAGTGTCACCGCCTGGGTGCCAAATAGTACTTTTCCTCGAACTAGGACGCTCAGCGGTGGAATTTACCGCTGAGCGGTTCACAGACTCTTCTTTTCTTCCTTTTTCTCCTTCATTCTTGAGTCTATGACCGTCCTACTTCATTTCCATCTTCAATTTTCATCAAAAACTCTGCAAAACAATGCAAAACAAGAATAATATCTCTAGAAACAACTTTTGATTCTCATGTGACACAACTTAAGAGTTTTACTTGATTCTAAGCTCATTTTAAGCTATAGAGGGTGTGATTTAATATCAAATGTATGCATGAAAATAACGGTTTTGAGACGGTTATCAAGAGGCCAACGCTCAGCGGTGGGCGCGACTCTATCTTTTCCCCTCAGCGTTAGCGCTTAAGTGTGTGGCAGTGTACAATTTGAAGAAATCAGTGCTTAGCGGTAGATCTGGTGCTCAGCTTGGGTGCGATTCTTCATTTGTGCCTTTTTCCATCTTTTCTTGAGTCCAATTCCTTCTACCGTTATTTGTGATATGATTTTGATACTAAAAGCACCCTTTTTCACTTAGAAACTTGCTTGGACTCATCCTTTTTGAATAAATTGTGTGAATAGGAGAGTTGAGGTTGATTTCAATGATTTTATGACTAATTCCCCTTGTTTTGACAAAGATTGAGGTAATATTGGAAGAAAAGATGAAAGACCAACAAAAGGGAGTTCAGAAAGGGTCAAAAAGGCACCAGAAGGAGGGAACACACGCAACCCGGGCGTCCAAAAGCGCAGCTGAAGCGAGAAAAATCGACGTCCGCCCCCCGGGCGGTGGCCCTCGACGCCCGGGCGGTGGAGCTTCGTAGCCTGGGCGACCATTTTCGTCGCCCAAGCCTTACATGACCCTCAATTCACGCTCGGGCGGCCCCTCTACGACGCTTGAGCGAGAATTCACGAGGATCGGGCCCTGTTTCTGCTCTGTTTTGATTATTTTTGACCGGGCTTCGTTGTGGCACGCCTCTGACACTATTTAAAGGACCCTAGGGCTCTAGCTTTTGCATCCCTGGCAGAGAAGAGCATAGCAATACACTCTTAGCCTATTCTTAATCTTCCATTCTCTTTCTTTCTTCCATTGTTCATAGAGTTCCCCCATGTCTATGGGGAACTAATATCTATTTGTTGTTGGCGAATGATGTAACCTTGTAAACTCTCATGTATTTGAATTGATTCTTAATTCCATATGCTTTTTCATTAATTTTTAGGGTAATTCATTTGTTTTATTCTTGCTTATACAATAGCATTATTTATGAATTGCATCAGTGCCGGGAGGTTCCTTTCAATCCAGGTTCTTGTTGAATTACTCCTAAGGGTTATATTTCTCAGGGATGAGGGTATAAGTCTTAGTTGTCTTAACCTCTTGATCTTCACATCTTTTTACCAGGAATGCTAGTAATTGTATGAACTTGTAATTACGGACAAGCTTATATACCGAAGGATCGGGTTTAAGTGATTTAGTGAGGGACGTTAGCATTAATGCATAAAGAAGAATTCTTATATACATGAGAGGGAACTTGGTGAAATCTAACCCCCAACAACATATCCATCTCATATAAATCAACCTCGTTCATCTATGTGCTCCTTTGGCATTGATCAATTGTATTTTATTTTATTTTATTATTTTTGCCCAAACCCAATTATCTCTTTTTATTTTTAAGTCTTAATTAATCTTTTTTTCACATAATTGTTCAGTGTCGAGAGTCCTTTGAGATATGATACTTGGTGTTACCATTTTATATTACTTGTGCGACTCGATACACTTGCTGATTTGCCCCCAACACTTCGGTATCCAAAATTTGCCTCCAAGAGGTGAGAAAGTGTGTTTTTGCTTCTTCTTCTGCCAAAAGATGACCTCTAAGGGTCGCACTAATCTATTTATAAACTGTGAAAATTTACAGAAAACAGGCCCAAGCCCAAACTACAATTTTCAGCGGTAGGTGCGACACTTAAGTGGGACACTCAGCGTTCACGCCTAGGCGTCTGGCAGTGCTGTTACTTAAGAGGCCAACGCTCAACGCTAGATCTGGCACTCAGTGGTGGGCGCAACTCTATCTTTTCCCCTCAGCGTTAGCGCTTAAGCATTTGACAGTGTACAAATTGAAGAAATCAGCTCTCAGCGGTAGATCTGATGCTCAACGTTGGGTGCGATTCTTCATTTGTGCCTTTTTCCATCTTTTCTTGAGTCCAATTCCTTCTTACTTCATTATCTTTCATCCAATTCTCGTTAAGTCCTGTCAAAACACGAAAAACCAAGCATAATACCCATAAAACCACCTTTGACTCTCTTATAACCTAAGTAAGACAAAATGTATGATTTCAAGCTAGTTTCTAAGTCATAAAGGGTGTGTTTTGTATCAAAATTAAGTATGAAAATAATATATTTTGAACCGTTATCACAACCCCAAACTTAGAACTTTGCTTGTCCTCAAGCAAAAAAAACAAAACATAGTCTTTCACCTATCATCAAAATGATTCAACACATTCAGAACCCTTTCTTTCACAACAAGTCATCACTCAATTCTGCTTATCAATAGAATCTAATCAAGATGCACACATGCACCATATCAATTCATCACAGTGTTCCCAAATTCACATAATCTAAAACAGATATTATTCTTGTTATGAATGATCAATCAACTAAGCACAGATGAAATAATGAATTCATGGAATCATTCCTCACCAAACAAGGTGTTTCACTCAATCACTCAAGTGTTTCAAAAGGTTCACTCCTTCCCTCCACTATCCACATGTCACATAGAACAAAATTGCCTTTCATTTACCACAATCAATCATCATCACACATACATGCCATCACAAGGACTTTTTCCAAGGCTTATAATATGGTTAGGCTAACAAGAAAAATTGGTTTTTCTAGATCACAAAATCCTTGAGTTAAGAGAGTTATTTAGACATTCATATTTCAAGCACAAACTCTCTTTTTACCAATCTCACTCATTCCCAACATCCCTTTTCTTTTGCATTGAGCCTTTCTTTTCATGCCATCTTTCTATATCTTTTCTATCTTTTTCATACTTTTCATGCTTTTCTCAACAACTTAGCTCAATGCTTATCTTTCTTTTTTAGTTTTCCAACAACCCCAAACTTCAACCTTTATCAATACCCCACAATAATTCTCGACTTAACTCAAGTTAAAGATTCTTCAAAAGGGTTTCACATACTGTTTAAGGCATAGGTTCAAATAGGGTAGAACACATTGTGTTCTTCTTAATTGGGACGAAAACTTTTGTTTGGCTAAGAAAGAGTTTACTGCACAAAAATGGCCTTGATCATATGACACATACATGCAATTCAACCAATCATGAAACTTGGGCAATATCATTCATGCTTTCAAATAGATAGCAATCACATCATCAAAAACTCTGGAGCTCAAAACCTCTCATATAAGCTTCTCTCAACATTCCACATATCTCAAAATCACACCCTGCTTAGCATCATAATCATAATCATAATATCATCATGCATCTATTCACATAGCTAGTGAACACTCCACCTGTATATCAGCATATGGAATTCTTAATCATCATTCAATATTAAGCATCATCAAGAACACTCATCATGCAATCAAAAGTCAAACCATCATCAGATAAGGTGTTCAAACCAAGTACAATAATCCTATACTACTCAACAGAAGCAAATATGGTTCAATTACAAATCCAAAGACTTAAAATAAAACCCCTGCTTCAGTGCAAATGGGATCCATCACTAAATACCATATCATCCCATATTGTCGTCAGAATTATCCTCCTCTCCAGCCTCTGCATCCTCGAAATCATCATCATCCTCATCATCCTCCATGACTGGAGCTTCAGCTGCTCTAGCTCCACTACCCTGTGTCTGCACCTGCGGCCATGCCACCACATTATTGAACTCGTCCATAGTCCACCTGTGTGTGGGAGGGGTATCATACATCCCCACTATCATCTCAGTTGTGGCCACCTGCCCTCGATGAATGGATTCAAGTATGGCCTCCATCATGGACATATACATGTCCCTCATCTGGAAAGGCTCTGCGTGATTTACTGGGCCATCCTATGGTGATCCTCTCTTGGGTCGTATCTGAGCGGTGAGCTATCGCTGAGCGGCAGCCTGACAGGTTACTTATTTTGCTAAATTGTGTGCTTTGCAAGTGACACTGAGGGGCCCTGTTATGCCCTCAATGCTGGACAGTGATGAAATTGGACTGGTTTTATGGTTTGCTAACCTTTAATGGTGTACTCTTTGGTCCTTTGAATTATATTTGATGTAGGAATGGCATCATCATGTGGGAAGAGGGTCAAGACCATGGGAAACAAGAGGAAGGAACCTGAGAGGTTCTACTCTCACAGATTCATCATCAGGAGGCATGAGCAACAATATTCAACTGTCCAACAGAGACGCCTGCTAATGGAGAGGAAAGCAGTATGGATCCCAGACTTGGCTCCACAGTTTGGTGAGGAGTTAGAAAGTAGAAATTAGGAGATTGGCCACATACCCTGCACCGACCAATATAGCAGTGGTAAAAGAATTTTTTACAAATGCTAAGCCATTGGGAGCTAATGTTGAAAGCTATTGATTCTGAGACAATCAATAGCTTTTTGAACACTGAGAGGGTTGGTGAGCAGTGTCAAAATTCACTGAATGTGAAGGAGGCACAGATTTTGAAGATATTGAGAGTGCGCTTTGCGTGCCTGGAGGGCACTTTCACAGGAACCCAAATGGTGTAGTTATTCACATTAAGAGAGCAGACTTGACCCCTCTAGCCAAGTATTGGATGGCATTCTCTCATGCTAACATCCAACCTTGTTCTCATGTCTTGGACATCATAGTTCATAGGGCCATATTTATCTATTGCATGTTGAGGAGGCTAAATATGAACATCAGACAGGTGATTGCAGATGAGATCCAGAGTTGCGCTACCACTGTGAGTAGTAAAGCACCCCTTGGGCATCCTTCTTTGATTACGCAATTGTGCCATCATTTGAGAGGCCTAGGAAGGCCATAGATGTAGCCTACTATAGGCAATAATGCGAAGGAGATGAGGGAGCTCGACCAGTGCCTCAGAGACACCCAGGACAAAACCATCATAGGATGGCTCAGCACATCACGCAGAGCCTTTCCAGATGAGAGACATGTATATGTCTATGATGCAGGCTAGATTGAAGGCTATCTACAGAGGGCAGGTGGCCACTGCTGATATGATAGTGGGGATGTATGATACACCCCTAGCACACAGGTGGACTATGGACGAGTTCCATAGTGCGATGGTGTGGCCGCAGGCACAGGCACAGGGTAGTGGAGCTGGATTAGCTGAAACTCTAGTCATGGAGGATGACGAGGATGATGATGATTTCGAGGATGCAGAGGCTGGAGAGGAGGATGACTCTGATGACAACATGGGGTGATATGGCATTTACTGATGGATGCCAAATGCACTGGAGTAGGAGTTTTATTTTATGTTTTTTTGAATTTGTAACTTGAATTATATTTGCTTTGGTGAGTAGTGTAGGGTAATGTACTTGCTTTGAACACCTTATATGATGATGGTTTGACTTGTTGGTTGCATGATGAGTGTGCTTGATGATGCTTGATTTGGATGATGAGTGAGATTGCTTTACATGCTTATATATAGGTTAAGTGTTCACAAGTTATTAGAACAAATGCATGATGATATTATGATTGTGATTATGATGCTAAGAGGGTGCATGATTATGATATTTGAAATGATGAGTGAACCTATTTGTGAGGTTTTGAGTTCCAAAGTTTTTGATGATATGTTTGTCATCTACTTGAGAGCATGAATTATTTTGCCTAAATTTTTATGATTAATTGAATTGCATGTTTTTGTCATATGATCAAGGCCATTTTTGGAAGCCCTTACTTAGCCAAATTTTCGTCCCAAAGTAAACAGAACCATGTATTCTACCCTTTTTGAACCTAAGCCTTAAACACTTTATGTGAAAACCTTTTGAAAATCTTTAGCTTGAGTTGAGTTGAGAATAATTGAATGGTATTGATAAAGGTTCAAGTTTGGTGTTGTTGGGAGAATTGAAAGACAAAGAAAAGAATTGAGCTAATGTGTTGAATGAAAAAGCATGAAAAAGATTGAAAAGATAGAAAAGATAAGCATGAAAAGAAAAGATCGATGCAAAAGAAAAAGGGAAAGTTGGGAATGCGTGAGATTGGTGAAAGAGAGAGTTTGTGCTTGAATATGAATGTTTGAATAACTCTCTTAACTCAAGGATTTTGTGATCCAGAAAAAACAATTTTTCTTGTTAGCCCAACCTCATTATAAGCCTTGAAAAGTCCTTGTAATGGCATTTATGTGTGAGAATGTTGATTGTAGTAGATGAAAGGAAATTTTGTTCTATGTGACATTTGGATAGTAGAGGGAAGGAGTGACCTCTTGAAACACTTGAGTGATTGAGTGAAACACTTTAACTCGTGAGGATTGATTACATGAATTCATGATTACATTTGTGCTTAGTTAATTCATCATTCATAAGAATTGCATATGTTGGAAGTTATATGATTATGTGAACACTATGTGAGTTGCAATGAATTGAAGCATGTGTGCATCTTGATTAGATTCCATTGAAAAGCTGAATTGAGTAATTACTTGTTGAGAAAGAATGGGTTTTGAATGTGTTGAACCATTTTGATGATAGGTGGAAAGCTAATTTTTGTTTTCTTTGCTTGAGGACAAGCAAAGTTCTAAGTTTGGGGTTCTGATAATGGTTAAAAATCCGTTATTTTCATACTTGATTTTGATACAAAACACACCCTTTATGATTTAGAAACTAGCTTGAAATCATGCATTTTGTCTTAGTTAGGTTATAAGAGAGTCGAAGGTGGTTTTATGGGTATTATACTTGGTTTTCCTTGTTTTGATAGGACTTAACAAGAATTGCATGAAGGATATTGAAGTAGGAAGGAGTTGGACTCAAGGAAGGATGAAAAAAGGTGTAAATGAAGAATCGCAGCCACCACACAGCGTTGAGCGCCAGCTTTGCTGAATAAAGACTCTGTCAAACGCTTAATCGTTGATGCTGCGGGGAGAAGATAGAGTCGCGCCTACCGCTGAGTGCCAAAATCAATGTGAGCGCTGGCCTCTCCAGTGAAGTCATTGCCAGACGCCTGGGCGTGAACGCTAAGCGTCCCACTTAAGTGTCGCACCTACCGCTGAGCGGTGGAACCAGGGCTGAGCACTGTACTTGGGCTTGGGCCTGTTTTCTGTAATTTTTCACAGTTTATAAATAGATCAGTACAACCCTTAGAGGGTATCTTTGGGCAGAAGAAAACGCAAAAACACCCTTTCTCACCCCTTGGAGGCGTATTTTGGATCTGAAAGCTCCAACCTACAATTCTAGGGTTTATCTTTTCATTATCTTCATTATTTTCATCTAGTTTCACCATGACAAAGGTGAACTAAACCCTATTGTTGTTGGGAAAAACGATGTAATCCTTTGAAACTCTCATATGTCGAATTATTTTTCATTCATATGCTTGATTTCAATATTTCTTAGAGTATTTCCTCCGTTATAATTCATGCTTTGAGATAAGACATTATTCAATTGCATGCTCTTTGATTATCTATATGGAAATGTTGATAACGGTCTCAAAACCGTTATTTTCATGCATAAATTTGATATTAAAACACACCCTTTGTAGCTTAAAGTGAGCTAAGAATCAAGTAAAACTCTTAAGTTGTGTTACATGAGAGTCAAAAGTTGTTTTTAGAGATATTATGCTTGTTTTGCATTGTTTTGCAGGGTTTGTGATGAAAATGGAAGATGTCAATGAAGTAGGAAGGTCATGCACTCAAGAATGAAGGAGAAAAAGGAAGAAAAGAAGAGTCTGTGAACCGCTCAGCGGTAAATTCCACCGCTGAGCGTCCTAGTGCAAGGAAAAGTTGTTGTCTAGTGCCCAGGCGGTGACGCTGAGCGTCCAAAGCGACAAGAGGCAAACCGCTCAGCGGTCATTTTAGGCACCTAGGCGGTGGCATGCGTTGAGGCAAACCGCTGAGCGGCCAATTTAGGCGCCTGGGCTATTGTCTGTTTTTATATTTTGGATTTTGAGATCTTTCTGTTATCTTTTTGGCTTATATATAGCCCTAGTGTGAATCCAAATGTAATTCTTTTGGCAGAGAACAACGTCCACAACAGCTTTACACCTTTGGAGGAGATTTCTTGGATGCTTAGGCTCCACTTTATCAATTCTAGGGTTTGGTTTTCCATTCTTCCATTTAGTTCATCTAGTTTCACCATGATTATGGTGAACTAAACCCTTAGTTGTTGGGGAACAATGTAATCTTTTGAAACTCTCATATATTGAAATTCTTGTTTACTTTATATGCTTGCATATGCTTGATTTATCAATTGTTAGGTTCTTTACCTTTGCTTAATGCTTCTACGGTTTAACTCATTCGGTAGATGTTGTTTGTCTTTATTGATACGGGGACGTACGATAATGTCATGAACTGGGGATAATTCCTTGATTATGTTAATACCGTCTAGGGATAGGGGTAGGACGATTAATTGTATTTTGCTTCCGCTCATTATGCATTATTAGTTAATAGGGGAGGCTAGGGATAGCAAGCCGGTAATTAGTAATAGGCTCTTTTCACCAAGGGATTGGGTTAAGGGTAGACCAAGAAAGTTTGCACGGCAATATGATAAATAAGCAAAGTAAATAAGAAAATTAGATATATGAGGGTGGATAAGATGAAATTGTAAACCCCAACAACCTCATTCATTCATAGTTTCTCTTCGTCAATTGAATTCTTGCATTTTCATGTTTATTTTTGTTTTGCATTTAAACCATTAAAATTATTTTCTTTTACTTAAGTCTTAAATGATTATTTTACACGAAAGATGAGGCTTTAAGAGTCCTTTGGGAAGAACGATATTGGGTTTACCAATTATTATTACTTGATACGATCTGGTACACTTGCTAGGGGTTTAACACATGTATGGGTATATCTAGATCTGGGGAAATCTCTTGAGAGCAAAATTACCTAGACATAGGGATAGGGGGCCCAATTGCTTTAAGCTTCTGTGCAAGTTAATATAATGCATGAATAATTACTAGGGAGAGTACACATAGTAAACTAGTATTTATGAGTAGGCTCTCTTCGCCGAGACATCGGGTTTAGGATAAATTAGAAAGTTGCATTAACAATAATGAAAGAGTAGAATTCTTAGAGGTATATGAGAGTGGATTAGGAGGATTTGTAAACCCCAACAACATCATTCATCCATATTACATTCAACTACCAATTGATCAACCATTTTGCATGCATATTTCAATTTTCGTTATTTGCATATAAAAACCCTAATTTTCGTTTCATCAACATGAAAGTTTAGGCCTAAGAGTCCTTTAGGAGAGGATACTCGGTCTTACCATTTTATTACTACTTGATACGATCTGGTACACTTGCCAGAGCCTTAACAACAAGGCATGGAGGAAACCTTAGGTCAGGCATGGGACAGATATAAAAGTTTGTTGAGGAAGATGCATGTGCATGGTTTTGATGAGACAACTGTAGTTCTCACGTTCCTTGGAGGTCTTGGTACACAGTCAAAGCTTATGCTAGATGCTTCAACTAGAGGTAATATCAAGAGAAAGACTGTTGAGGAGGCCTATGAGTTGATTGAGAGCATGACGGCTAACGAGAATGAAACTCATAGCGAAAGGGGCTTAACAGTTCAAAAGAGAGGAGTTCTTCAATTGCCCAGTGAAGATGCATTGCTTGTACATAATAAGCTTTTAACTCAACAGTTGGAGAACCTGGCAAGGACTATTGCTCAACTGCTTAATGAATTGTAGAATGTTTCGCAAGTATAACAACAACTTTGTGATCGTTGTGGTGGTGACCATATCAATGGTCAATGTGCTTTTCCAGAGGAGACCTAAGAAGAAGCAAATTACATGGGCAACCAGTTTCAATACCGCCAGGGTAACTTCAATCAGGGTAATTACAACCAAGGTTGGAAGAATCACCCAAGCATTGGGCAAAGTCAGAATAATCAAACTGGACAAACTAGAGGCCAATTTAACAAACCACAGCAACCACCACTATGGCAACAAGTTTCACTTTTGGCTGAAAAAGTGAACAATTTGTGATGACTTGGGCCCAAGCCCATTAAATAATCAAGGCCCCATCACAAGAGATCAAATAGAGCATTCAAAATTACCAAAGCAAGGGGAAAGATAGGAAAGGCAAGGGAAGAAGAATAAAGGGGTAGAATGGTCCACTACATTCTCCACATGATGGACACCACCATAGCATAGTATAGCCTTTATTTGGCACATGTATTTTGTGCACATCTAGAAGCTTACTTTTTCAGCACGTTTTGCACACATCTCCACTTGGTTGCAGATCCACACTTCAGGGATTTCCACCACACCGTGGAGAATACTCTAGGCAATGGGAATCTTCCTATAAATCCCACTTTGCCTCTCATGTACGGCACTTTTGGATTAATAAAGAAATTTTGCCGATGCATTTTCCAGCACCTTTCTCTACACCGAGAGTCAAGTCATTGCTTCTTCTTTTACCCCTGCAACTTCCTTCCTTGAATGGAAGGTCGTCTGAGTTGTAGCCACCTCACCTAAGTCTTTCAACCGTTCTCAAACAGCCACCACACTGCACCATCTCTGCTGCCAGATTTCATGTTGCTTCCGCTGAACCAAGTCACGCCTCTCTTTGTTGGATCTGGCATCTGGATGCAGCTATCAATTTGGATGAGAAGTTCAAAAAATTTCTGAAGGTGTATGATTCCAATTACAAGAGTAACAAAGGTAACTTCATGAATTTGGAGACGCAAATTGACCAGTTATCCAAAAGGGTGGAGGTCACATAAAAAAATCAATTTGGGGCTAATACTGAAGTTAACCTTAGAGAAAGATTGTAAGGTTGTTGTTAGCATGGTTGACGAAAGAATGGAAAAAGAAATTGTTGAGTTAGAGAAAAAAGAGGAAAAAAGTGAAAAAGTGAAAAAGATGAGAGAGATCTTCCTTACCTTAGAGGAGAAGAGAGAAAAGAGAGTAATTGTGAGCACTTTAGAGAAATCTTCAATCAAATAGAGATTATTATGCCATTGATTGAAGCACTTCAATGAATTCCTGTCTATGCTAGGCGTATAAAGCAATATCTTGGAGAAAATATAGATCTTGAAGAGAAAGCTACTGAGGAACAGGAAGGTTGTAGTGGCCCTTTGAAAAAAAGACACCTTCCAAAAATGAAGGATCTAGGAGGCCTTACAATTCCTTGCACCATTGGAAGTGTGAAGATAGGGAAAGCTTTACTTGATTCAGGGTCAAGTATTAATTTGATGCCTCTATCTATGCTGAAGAAGATTGATGGTCTAACATTGAAGCCAGAAAATATTTCTTTGGTTGTGGCGGATGGATCATCAAAGAAACCTTATGGTGTCGTGGAGGATGTGGTGATTCACATTGAAAGCCTTGAATTCCTGGTTGATTTTGTGGTGATAGAGATGAAGGAGGATGATAAGATCCCGATGATTCTTGGAAGGTCATTCATGAAGACGGCCAAAGTGGTCATAAGTGTTTATGATGGGGCGATTATGCTTAAATACCAAGAAGAAAAGGTGATCTATAATGTCTCCAAAGAGAAGCAGATGTGAATAAAAAAGAGGGCTAAGTATAAAGCTTCAAAGAAGGATGCAGCGGTTGTTTGGCCTAAATCTGCTAAAGTGGTCAACAAAGTTAATAATTGTGTTTTCATGCAGGTACAGGAAGAGGAGAAAGTTGACAAAGGAGGAACAGTCCACTTTGACTTGAAGGATGCATCATTCAAGCTTGGTACACCTGTGAGATACAAGAAGAAGCTTTGGGTGGTGAAAGGCTATAAAGAGAATGGGGTTATAGAGATTGAAGTTTCATATTCTAGGAGAGTCAAGAAGGTGGACCGAAAACAATTGATGAGTTGGTGTGATGAAGGCAAAGAAGACACCAACATGAAAGATGAGACTTGGCTTTACTGGGTCAACCTAGTGACATTAAAAGAGCGCTTGCTGGGAGGCACCCCAGTAACTTTTGAAGGTTATTTTCTTTTGTTAATTTTGGATTTTGTAATTTTGGGATTTTTATTAAACAATTTTTATTGGGTAGCATTCACTAGGGGATGCTAGGTTGATTATGTATTCACTGAAGGATACAGGAAGGTACACCTATTGATGGGTGTTGGAAAGGTATGCACTTACTAACAAGTGCTAGAAAGGTTTGGGTGAGGCTCGTGACGTTAAAAAGGCGCTACCTGGGAGGCAACCCAGTTGATTGTTTATCTTTATTTTAAACTCTGTTCTAGTTGCATTTTAGGAATTGAATGTTGCATAGGTGAGGGGAATTGCATAAAAATTAAAAATTGAGAGTTGAAATTGAGTGGCACAGGTCAGATAATGCTTAGGCGAGCCAAAAAGGGGGAAGTTTTAAAATCACGTTCACCGCTCAATGGTAGCCCAGCGCTGAGCGATGTTTGTCGCAGAGGGGTTTTTGGGCTTTTAATAGAGCTCAGCGTCGGAGGCCCGTTTGCACTTATCAAATACCCCTTAAGGTTCTCCCAAGCGCCACTTTTCGACCCTCACTCTTCCTTTGTACTCTCAAGACCTTTCCAAAGGTTTCTCCTCACTTTTTCCATTACCCATTCTCTTAAAACCCATTATCCATTATCTTTGCATCATTCCATTATCAAAGTTTGGGGTTTTTGTGAGAACACTGGATTTAGGGAACATTCATCATCCTCCAAAAAGTCTTTTTCGAGTATTCAAGGTCTCTCCACCCAAGTAAGTCATACATTTTTCATTCTAGGATTTCTAAAGCATGAATTGGATGAAAAAATGTGTAGAAGCATGAGAATTTAGGGCTTTTGATTTCTATGCATGATTTTTTGAAAGAGAAACGATTTGGACTGATTAAAATGTTTGATTTTTGATTGGAACTGTGAAATCTGCATTTTGGTGGAGATTAGAAATGTTAAGGAAGGGTTTTGCAAAATTGTCGCCGCCACCGCTGAGTGGTGAGCTACCGTTGAGCGGCGGCCTGGCAGAATGCTTGTTTGTTTTATTGAATGTTATATAGGTGACGCTGAGGGGTCTTGTTTTGCCCTCAGCGATGGACAGTGATGAATTGAGAATGATTCCATGCTTTGCTAACCCTTAAAGGTGTATTCTTTGGTCTTTTGAATTATATGTGATGTAGGAATGACATCATCATCCGGGAAAAGGGTTAAGACTATGGGGAATAAGAGGAAAGAACCAGAGAGGTTTTACTCTCACAGATTTCTCACCAGGAGGCATAAGCAACATCATTCAACTGTACAAGAAAGACGCCTGTTGATGGAGAGGAAAGCAGGATGGATTCCAAACTTGGCTCCATAGTTTGGTGAAGAGTTAGAGAGTAGAAATTGGGAGAAATTGGCCACATACCCTGCACCTGCCAATATAGCAGTGGTAAAAGAATTTTATACAAATGCTAAGCCATTGGGGGCTAATGTTGCAGGTTGTACAAGCTATGTTCGGGGAAAGATTATTAGATATGATTCTGAGACAATCAATAGCTTTCTGAACACTAAGTGGGCTAGTGAGCAGTGTCAGTATTCGCTCAATGTGAAGGAGGGCACAGATTTTGAAGATATTGAGAGTGTGCTTTACGTACCTGGAGGGCACTTTCACAGGAACCCAAATGGTGTAGTTATTCACATTAAGAGAGCATACTTGACCCCTCTAACCAAATATTGGATGGCATTCTCTCATGCTAATATCCAACATGGCTCTCATGTCTCGGACATCATAGTTCACAGGGCCATGTTTATATATTGCATGTTGAGGGGGCTAAATGTGAACATCGGACAGGTTATTGCAGATGAAATCCAGAGTTGCGCTACCATTGTGAGTAGTAAAGAACCCCTTGGGCACCCTTCTTTGATTACGCAGTTGTGTCCTCAGGCTGGGGTAGACATTTCTACTCCACCATTTGAGAGGTCTAGGAAGGCCATAGATGAAACCTACTATAGGAAATATTGTGAAGGAGAAGAGGCAGCTCGACCAGTGCCTCAGAGATGGCCTAGGAGAGGACCACCACAGGAAGGCCCAGCACGTCACGTAGAGTCGTTCCAGATGAGAGATATGTATATGTCCATGATGGAGGCCAGACTGGAGTCTCTCTATAGAGCGCAGGTTGCCACTACTGAGATGATAGTAGGGATGTATGATACACCCCCAGCACACAGGTGGACTATGGACGAGTTCCATAGTGCACATGGCCGCAGTCGCAGGCATAGGGTAGTGGAGTTGGAGCAGTTGAAGCTCCAGTCATGGAAGATGATGAGAATGAAGATGATTTCGAGGATGCAGAGGCTGGAGAGGAGGATGACTCTGATGACAGCATGGGCTGAGGAGATGAGATAGTATCTATTGATGGATGTTATCTACACTAGAGCAAGATTTATTTTCTATCTTTGGTTTTTGGATTTTTGAACTTATTTGCTTCTGTTGAGTAGTGTAGGTTGTTATTTACTTGCTTTGAACACCTTATCTGATGATGGTTTGACTTCTTGATTGCATGACGAGTATGCTTGATGATGCTTGATTTGGATGATGATTGAGAGTGCTTTACATGCTTATATATAAGTGAAGTGTTCACGAGCTATATGAACAAATGCACGATGATATTATGATTGTGATTATGATGCTAAGCAGGGTGTATGATTATCATATTTGAAATGATGAGTGAACCTATTTGTGGGGTTTTGAGCTCCAGAGTTTTTGTTGATATGTTTGCTATCTACTTGAAAGCATGAATGATTTTGCCTAAATCTTTATGATTGATTGAATTGCATGTTTGTGTCATATGATCAAGGCCATTTTAGGAAGCCCTTACTTAGCAAAATTTTTGTGCCAAAGTAAAGAGAACAATGTGTTCTACCCTTTTTGAACCTTAGCCTTAAACATTTTATGTGAAAACCTATTTGAAAAATCTTTACCTTGAGTCGAGTTAAGAATAATTGAATGGTATTGATAAAGGTTCAAGTTTGGGGTTGTTGGGAGAATTGAAAGGTAAAGAAAAGCATTGAGCTAATGTGTTGAATGAAAAAGCATGAAAAAGATAGAAAAGAAAGAAAAGATAAGCATGAAAAGGAAAGCTCAATGCAAAAGAAAAAGGGAAAGTTGGGAATGAGTGAGATTGGTGAAAGAGAGAGGTTGTATGCTTGAATATGAATGATTGAATAACTCTCTTAACTCAAGGATTTTGTAATCTAGAAAAACCAATTTTTCTTGTTAGCCCAACCTCATTATAAGCCTTGAAAAGTCCTTGTGATGGCATTTATGTGTGAGAATGTTGATTGTAGTAGATGAAAGGCAATTTTTTTCTATGTGACATGTAGATAGTAGAGGGAAGGAGTGACCTCTTGAAACACTTGAGTGATTGAGTGAAACACCTTGTCTGGTGAGGACTGATTACATGAATTCATGATTACATCTGTGCTTAGTTAATTTATCATTCATAAGAATAGCATCTGTTGCAAATTATATTATTATGTGAACACTATTTGAGTTGTAATGAATTGAAGCATGGGTGCATCTTGATTAGATTCGATTGAAAAGCTGAATTGAGTAATTACTTGTTGTCAAAGAATGGGTTTCGAATGTGTTGAACCATTTTGATGATAGGCGGAAGGTTAAGTTTTGTTTTGTTTGCTTGAGGACAAGCAAAGTTCTAAGTTTGGGGTTGTGATAACTGTTAAATTACTTGATTTTGATACAAAACACTCCTTTTATGACTTAGAAATTAGCTTGAAATCTTGCATTTTGTCTTAATTAGGTTATAAGAGAGTCAAAGGTGGTTTTATGGGTGTTATGCTTGGTTTTCCTTATTTTGACAGGACTTAATGAGAATTGGATGAAGGATAATGAAGTAAGAAGTAATTGGACTCAAGAAAAGATGGAAAAAGGTACAAATGAAGAAACGCAGCTACCGCTGAGCGCTAGGCTACCACTAAGCGCGAGTTTCGTTGAACAGACTCTGTCAAGCGCTTAAGTGTTAACGTTGAGGGGAAAAGATGGATCTGCGCTTACTGCTGAGCGCCAGAACCAGCATTGAGTGATGGCCTCTCCAGTAACAGCACTTCCAAACGCTCAACAGTGAACGTTGCGCATCCCACTTGAGTGTCGCACCTACCGTTAAGCAGTGAACCCAGCGCTGAGCGCTGTACTTGGGCTTGGGCCTATTTTTTGTAATTTTTCACAGTTTATAAATAGATTAGTGCGACCCTTAGAGATCATCTTTTGACAGAAAGGACACAGAAACACTCTCTTCACCCCTTGGAGGTGGATTTTGGATAAGGGAGCTCCGATCTATCAATTTTAGGGTTATCTTTTCCATATTTTCCATTCAATTCATCTAGTTTCACCATGAATATGGTGAACTAAACTCCTCTGTTGTTGGGGAACGATGTAATCCTATTTGAAACCCTCTTATATTGAAATTCTTATTATATTCATATGCTTTGTTTATCAATTGTTTGAGTTTTTCCTCCGTTATATTTCATGCTTTGTTTAAGACATTATTCAAATGCATAATCTTTGGTTCTTTGTATATGAACATGTATAGTTAGGTCTAGACATGAGTGAATTCTCTTGATTTTAATATTACCTAGACATAGGAATAGGAGGATCAATTGCCTAAAGCTTCTGTGCAAATGTAATGCATGAATAATTGCTAGGGAGACTAGACATAGTAAACTAGTAATTGGGAGTAGGCTCTTTTCACCAAGACATTGGGATTAGGGTAAATTAAAGAGTGGCATGAACATTGATAACAAAGTCAAATTTAGTAAGAATAGTAGATATTGAGAGTGGATAAGGATGAAGCTGTAAACCCCAACAATATCATTCATTCATATCATTCAACTGTCAATTGATCAACCTTTGCATGCATGTTTATTTTTCGTTTTTCATTTAAAACTCAAATTGTCATTTATTCAAGTCTTATGATTTCAAAACATCACATGAACGTTTAGGCCTAAGAGTCCTTTGGGAGACGATACTCGGACTTACCGATTTAATATTACTTGATACGATCTGGTACACTTGCCAGAGCCTTAACACATATAAACATCACATACTCAAAGTATTACAGGATAAAAACTCATTTATAATAATATGGAAATAATAATCACACAATAATACAATTTTCATCATAGTAGCTTGATAACCACACTCATACACGGAAAACAGCCTTGAAACCCTCACCAACAACTATGAAAGGGTCCAAAACCCCAAAACGACTTAAAGAACGTCCAAAATGGATGCCCGATACCCCAAATTCAAGATTTCCTACAACTTAGTTTCTATAAGACAAATCCTCACTAGACTAACCTTACCTAGATGATCTTTTACCAGACAACCCCTTACTAGATGATCTTGTTAACATATCTCTTACCAAACGACGACTTGCCAAATGACTCCTCACCAGACGACTCCTTGCCAAACGACTCCTTACCAGACGACCTCTTACCCAAATGATCTACCATATTTTTGTACAATAAGAGGCTAACTAAGCCCTAAATGGCCCCCAAGACAATTCCTAAAACTGTAGACTTTCCCCACAACCATGATCTTAAAATCTTACCTGTTAAAACTCCCACTTTTATGCCCAAGACTCATTCTTCTTCTAATTTATCCCATACCCAAGTTCTGTAACAACACATAACCTCAAACGCACTAAATCTACATTCACAAATTCATCAATAAACAAAGTTTAACAACAACAAACCAGACACACCAACATGCATCAATTTTTCTTTCAACATACCGTCATTTTCAAGCACCCAACATACCAAGTTTCACGATTTAATTAAAATTCATAAATCAATCATCACGTCATCATACTAACATCAAATATCACACACATACCAACTTCAAACCAAACAAATAGCTTCCCTTATCTAGTTGATGCTCAGACAATTCTAAGAACTCTAAAATTCCTCCTACGACTTCAAGATCTCTATTTGCACTTACAATTTATGACAATTTGATCAGAGTATACCCTCAATACTACTGATCAACAGAGAGTCTTAGGGAAGACTCAAACCCCAAAAGAATAAAGAAAAACCTAACATGCAAAGACACCCAATATTTAAGGAAGAATGGTAGAAACCGACTTACCCTATAGCTAAAATCAATCGGCTAGAAGTGAAAATCTCGCCTCAAGGAACCTTCAGACAGTCTCTGATCTTCCAATAGATGAGTAGGGAGTTAAGGTTTCTAGAAAGAAGGTAGAGGAAATTTTAAGAAAGAAGTTTTAAGAGAGAGAAAGCTTCTTAGATAATCAAACTTCTGATCTGAAAATTCAATTTATACTATTGATATTTTTGAAATAAAATAATGGAGTATCATTATTTAAGACATTCTACTACATTTAATACTCTGTTTTTTAGGGTCTTACACACTATGCATAAGTAGGAATAAAAACATTTTGTATCCATAAATATCTATAAGTAAAATTAATGACATATACTATGTGACATCCCAATTATATAGCATAGATATATATAATAAAGACGTCATCATAGATAATATTGTAAAGCAGTTAAGGACTTTGTAAGTAAAGTATTAAGCTTACAGTCATCCAACATGGCCATAATTTTAAAACTTTAAGTACAACAGAGTAATAGGATCACAGTCATCCTCACAAGCTAGGAATTGAAAACTTTAGCCCTAATAAAGTTCTTCAAAATGACATAAGTTCAATGGAATAAAGCCTAGTGAATCTAAACTGCAGCATCGCCATCTCCTTCCAAAGTAGTCTCCAAAGGAACCTCATCGTCATCTGCTCCCATCAAATTGGATGATCATCGCAAAAGAAAACATATGCAAACATGGCACAAACACAAGCAAGCAAACACTAGTGGAAAAACGTTGTTTAACGTCAGCTCATAGACGTCCGTTCGAGCTCCACCGACGTCATATGATGACCAGTGGCATTAGCATAAATAAGATGGTAACCTAGACGTCGCTTTCAAGGTAATACGACGTCTATTAAGCAGTACACGTCAGCTCTGCCGTAAGCCGACGTCCAATGTAATGAGGTAGGCGAGAAGACAGACTTCTCCTGCGCATTTGACATCGGTTGTGATGGGGGCCGACGTCTACTTGGGTGCAGTTAATGCTAGTCACCTGATTCCCAGGCTATTAGACGTCAGGTTGTCAAAAACCGACGTCTATGGCCTCTCTGGAAGGCGGGAAGACAAAAATTTTCTGCAAAATAGACGTCGCATTTCTGGGTGCGCGACGTCTATGTGCCTGTAATTAATTATGTGCATCAAACTCCGAGGCACTTCCACATCTGACAGCAGAAAACCGACGTCTATATTATTATAGACGTCGGCGCCCCTTCACAACTGACAGGAAGTGAAACGTCAATCGGTTCAGCGCACTAGACGTCGGTGCCCCTTCACAACCGACGTCTAATGGGCATTCAAAAAGTCAGTTTAAATGTTAACTTGGTCGTCGAATTAGTTAGACAACCAACGTCTAGATTACTATAGACGTCGGTTTCGCAAGCAACTGACGCTCAATTTCATTTTAAATAAACTGCAGACTTTTCACGGCATTCAATTTCTGATATTGTCTTCCTCTCTTCTCTTTTTTCTCTTGTTTCTCTCTTGCGGCATTGCATTATTGTTTCTGATATCTTTATCGTCTTCCTCCTCTTCTTTTTCTCTCTTCCGGCATTACATCCCAGGTGGTTTTTTTTTTCTGCTTACCGTTTAAACTTTGTTTAGTCTTTCATCGATTATCTTCTGGTTCAACTGATTAAAACTTGCTTTCTTTGTGTTGTGTTTTAGTGAAGTTTTGTTCATTTCTTGGGGCAACGTAGTAACACATTCTCCATTTGCTAGCTGCCTCCCAGAAAAAACGGCGTCTTGTGAATTTCTTTTGGTCGTTTCAACCCAAAAACGACCCTGGGTCGTTGCCTAGTTATCGTTTCACCGTGATTTTTCCCTCTTGCGGATGAAAACGAAACTAAGAAACAAACCAGGTTCGGTTTTGGGTTGAAATGCCATAAGAAATTCAAAAGACGCAAGCTTTTTTTCGGGGGAAACTAGCAAAAGGAGATTGTGCTACTAGGCTATCCAAAGACGGGAACAAAACTGCACTAAAACACAACCACTGTATTAGAGGTCGGTTAATGCATACATCGACGTCTATAGTACCTTTTAGACGTCTGTTAGTGTCATTTTCGAAGTCTTTAGTGCCTCTTCGACGTCGGTTATTGCTCAGACCGACGTCTATATAATGTCTTTAGACGTCCAGTTCCGACATTTAGTGACGTCGGACATGGCAGTGACTGACGTCATTATAGACGTCGGTTATATTCAAGTCCGACGTCCATTGACGTCACCGGCAATGACGTCGATTGTTTAGTAGACGTTAAAAGCCCAAAATAACCGATGTTAAACATCGTTTTTCCACTAGTGAAGGGTAAGCTAATTATATAAAAAGCATGCAATTATACCAACATATACATACCAGATTCAACTCAAGTAAAGTACATACAAACAAGGCAATTTATGGCACAAATCCTAACATGTTATCTTCTAGACTTGACTTGTCCGGACTTTAGAATGATAGTCGAGCTATGACGGGTCATGCACCCGTGGTGGCTTATGATACTAGGGTTTCCCACCCTGCCACACTCACGAGGTTAGTCTGTTCCGCGCCTTGGAGCATACTGGAAGCCTCCAAGACTAAGACCTCCTGCTACTTCTCACCACATGGTTCAATCCTCTCTACGTGAGAAGAAAGACCATTGGAGCGTCTAGAAGACCCCCAAGACTGAGCTCCTACTTTCATTCTAAACACTAAGAATCTCACCGAGAGATTCTATACTTTGAAACATACTTCCTTTACTTCATAACCACATACTTTTGAAGCCACAATAACCAACCATTTCATAGTAACATAAACTCCCAGTCATGCTTCACAAAGCAAGCAATATCACCATGATTTCAACATAGAACAAACTTAATAGAACATATAATAGACTCCATGCTTTTCGCAAAGCGCACAGAATTCGCAAAGCGCACAGAATTCGCAAAGCGAATTCTTGCTGATTCGCATAGCGCACTAACCTGTATCGCCTTGCGAATTAAGTCTGAATAAGTAATAGGTTTTAGGTAATTCGCATAGCGCACCTTGCCCGCATAGCGAGATACCTCAAACAGAGAGCTCCTACCTAGAGTGACTCGCTATGCGAAACCATTCGCATAGCGAGTCTGCAGCCAATTATGCAGAATCATGCAACTCACACCTCTCCAACCACTTCCAACCCTCCAACCTAACTTCTAACACTCATAATTCGTGATATGGACCTATTTAAGCTTGTCTAGACGGATTTTAACAATCATACAATAGTTCTAAAGTGGTTTAGGCTTGAATTTAACTCTAAAACACTCAATCTCATGATTTAGGGATCCCAATTCAATTCTACCATCCTTGTCAAGCTTTAGGCTAGTTTTATGATCCCAACAAGTCACAATTGACTTGCCTAGACTATCCAAACAAACCAAATGAACCCAACACCTCAATTGCTCAAAATCATCCCCTCACTTCCCTTCAACCAATCTAAAGTGTTTCCTAAGCGCAAAACGGTCTATCTAGTTATTGTCACAATAGAATTCCTACCCCCAACCCCTTTTTACTAATCCAATTGGTCATCGGAGAAGAATCAAATGTTTGACACATCAAACTCACCATAAGCATCGGTACATATGACTAGTCACAACTTGTTGGACCAGGCCAGGGCTGCTCTATGATCAAGGATGTACCAACTTCAGTTTTTAAGATTTCTCTATCCTACCAACAAAGTGCTCTCAACAAATCCCAAATGATCCTTCTAGACTGTCTTAACACTCCAAATGCCCCTTAGACCACAGTTGCTCAGAGTCACTACCCCACTTCCCTTAACTAACCTAGAACACAACTAAGTACTTAGTTTCTCACTAAAATTTGATCTAACAGTCTTCACAGGTGTAACTACCCCAAATAGTGAATTATTTCAGTCAATCAATACATCCAAAATAACGTACAACACATCACATTATAGTTTATCCAACTCAGTACCCAAACACATGCAATTTAAATTACTGGAATCTAACTCAAGCACAATGACATACCCACTTCATAAATTTATCCTTCATACACATCATACAAATAACATACAAAAACATAATTAGATCCCCTTACCTTGGGTTTTCATAGCACAGCTAATTTAAGATGCCCTAACAGTACCTCCGCACAGAGCCAAGTTCAACAGTACCTATAAGTCACCAGATTGGTGTAGAGCACAACTCTTAGAGATTGATTGGATAGAAAATACGAAGAGAAACGCTTGCTAGTCACATGCAACCAGTGAAGTTGTATGCCCTAGCTGCAAGAACAGTTGAAGAAAGGGGAAAATCTACTTACCGGTCAAATTTGAAAGATGTTCGGTTCAAAATGAAGCCTTAGGTGCGGTGAACGCTTGAACACCTTCAAATCAAAGATTGAACGATTCAGTGAATGGAAATGTTAGAGAGAAGGCAAAGCAAGGTTAGGGCAAAGTAGTTCTAGAGAGAGAAAAGGTTGGCTAATGAAATCAGATTTTTGAGAAACTCCTTTCTAAGGTTTTGTGTCCTTAGTCTTATGGGCATGACTGCTTCAACACAAGGCCCAATAGCCCTACCTTTTTCAGGCCCTTACATACTAACTTTATTTTTTATAGATACTCGGATATAATAGACACATGCATTTAATTACTGAGTAGTATGGATTTGTTTTTAGTATTTGTATTTTTTGAATAAATTAATTATAAAATTATGTTTAAGAAAAAAATGTTTAAAAAAAATTTGTTTAGTACTAATATATGTCTATTAATTATAAAATTATGTTTAAGAGAAAAAGTCTCAAAACTTTTTTAAGTATTCATGTTTTTCTATTCAATTAATTATAATTATATATTTGAAAATAAAATTTAATTAAATTATTATCTGAAAATTTTATTGGTATTCAAAATTATATTTAATAAATTAAATTTTTTTAAATAAATTATACTTTTGTCTGTAATTGTTTTATAATAATTTTGATTTCTATTATTTATCTTTACGTGACTTTTCATCTACTATTCTATTTTTTTTTTGTACTTTAGAGATTTTTTTCTGAGGATTTTAACATATTTTATTTCGTAAATTTCATGTTGTTTTTGTGTTAATCTTTTTATCCTCATTTTTTTGTCAGTGTGTTTTTTTTTTTTATTTGTGTTGTTATTGTCTTTATTTTAGTTTTTGGATTTGTATTACGATTAGAAATGCATTTCATTTGCTCAGTTTTGTTTTTCAGTACTTTTCGACTTACCTGCATATATTTGGAGGAGGAAGTGGAATTTTTGCTTGGATTGAACTGTAGTATTGTTAAATAGGTTAGGATTTAACCTTTTGATGGACAATGGAGATGAAACTCAAACATAACAAGCATAAACACGAGTTAGAATTGAAGAATAATTTAATATAAAAAGAGCTTTAAAAATAAATTTTAAATACAACTCATCATTCTTAAGTTTGCTTTAAACCTGTAAAATACTTGAACCATTCTTGTTAACGAGACGTATATGAATATCATAGTATCCAATCTGCAAATATCTATCACTCGCTAATGATTATTAATACATTTTATGAGTATTTTTTATAAAAAAGTCAAATGACCAAGATAAAATGATTAGTAAAAGTAATATTAATAATGGAATAAATATTTAAAATTTAACTTCATATATTTGAACTTATGAAATTGAAATTACTTTCATAAAAGATTAATCTTTTAAAATTTATATTTTGATACAATTCATTTAAATTTGTTTTTTTAGAAAAACCAAATTTATTTATATATATATAATATTTTATTAAGTAATTTGATTTAAATTTTACATAAAAATCATTTTTTAAATAATTTTATCTGAAAAAATATTTATAATATAAAAATATTTATGAATACTCATGAATATTTTCACTAATACCTAACCCGATTCTTTTAAACAGAACCAATAATGAGTAAAGGCTCTCTAATATCCAAGCGGACTCATCCTATCCTAAACATGTAAGAGTGAGCACAGGCAGATTTGAGGAAAGAATCTATATTCGGTAAGATATATGAATGGAAAGAGGGTAGATAGAAAAAGAAAGAGATTTAGAAGTGAGACAGACTTTTTGAAGTTATGCTTTGGTGAGTTGTTTTTACATCCTTTTTTTCCATTATGATAGTTCAAGTTTTGAAGACTCTTGTTCCCTCAGAGCTTTTAGTTGACGTGTTCACTTACCCTATCAAAGTTATTACTGGTATAAGTTTTCACGAGAAAAGAAGAGAAGAGAAGAAAGAAGGGATTTAGTGAAAAAGTGGAAAGGAAGCAGAGTCAATGTCCATCACTTTCGATGGAATGTACTTCCCCATGAATTATTGAACATGAACATGAAGATGTTTTTAAGGGTGGAACAATAATGGAAAAGCCATGGCATGATAGGAACTTAAAAAGAAAATTAGTACTTTGGTTGTCTTAGACAAAATTGAAATGCTCACAAACCAATGTGGCAGGAAAGAAGGGGGACATGCTTAGGTTTGCTGTGAATTCTTTATGGAAACTATGATTTGGACATGTCAGAGACAAGCTAGCTGCTACCTAGCTACCTATTCCCTTACTTATATTTATATTTTTTATATTTTACTTCCCCATGTGAACCCTCTTCAAACCACATAAATACTTAACAACAACTCCTCCTTCTTCTAACTTCTCTCCCATTTCAATAATCAAGTGTAAAGTTACTTGCCTACCTCAAAACCCCTTTGCTTCCCTCTCTTTCCCTACTTGACTTTTTTATTCTCTCTCTCTCTCTCTCTCATTTTCTTTCTTCTTTTTCTTTCTTTCTTCCCTAAAGCCTTTGTGTCTTGTTATGTTCTTTTCTCTCCTCTTAAGACACCTCACACCTCAAGCAATTTCATATCAAACCTACTTCTATACACCCATTGCTTGCATGAACATTTTAGCTCTTGTTGCTTTCATCAACTTTATATATATCTTTTGTCTTCGAATTATTTTCAGTTTTGTTTCTAAGTTAAACTGTATCTATATCTTGTATGTATATCTTATAGAATTTATATAAAATATTCTCTCCAACAAATAAAATGTTCTTCATAAAGTTTCAGATAAAACTATAATATATAACATATGTCATTTTATTATAATAGATACACATAACTTTCATAACATACATGGATGAAATAAAATATAGTTTGGGTTAGAAACAAAATACAACTTTTGAAAATAATTTGATATCACACAACATATTTAACCATATATATATATATATATATATATATATATATATATTTAACCATATATATATAGGTATATATAGATATAGATATAAAATTAAAATTTATCAATATTTTAAATTTTAATATATTTTGATTTTCAAAATTAAAAAACAAATAAATATAGTCTCTTTTTTTAATTTAATGATATTCACTTTATTTTACATTAAATACTGCTTTAGATTAATTTTTAAGTTAAAACTTATCAAATGATTTAAAGAAGATAAATAACAACTTGAAATACTATTTAACACATAAAAAATTTGACATTGTTAAATTAAAAAAACTATAAATTCATTTTATAAATTTAAAAACTGAAATATATTAAAGTTTAAAAGATTGACAAGTTTAATTTCGCATACTAAAAATATATTTAACTACATATATATTATTTATAAGTTGACATACCAATTATTAAAGTTGCAACATGCAAGTAATCGATAAGAATAAGAAAATGCACCTCTGATATCCATAGCCGACCTGAATAACAGTTATAATATAATTTATGTACATAGCCTTTGAAGACAATTAGTCCCTATCCCGATCATAACTTAATTATTTTATTTTATGTTGTGGGTTTTTCATTTTGTCCGAAATTACAGAAAGGAAGCATGTTAGGATTAAAATAAATGAAAAAAGAATGGAGTTGCATTTTGAAGCACATGGGATGGTGAAGACCAGAAAAAGGGACTAATTGGTGCCTCCCTTTTCCATCACGGATCATTTGATAGTAACAACTTCATAGATATTAGGGCAAGCTCAATCATGCATATAATTAACAAGTTTTTCTTGAAACAAAATATTCATATCCATGTTAATAATTACACATTAAAGTGCTATAACTTTTGTTTAGTACGAGAAATAAAAATTAAATTCTTCATATAAATAATGGACACTCATGAGAATATACTTTTATATTTGATTTTTTATTGGGAAGATTTTCAAAACAATTTTTTTTAGTTGGTTATTAAGATTAATTATCCATATTTTATATTTTATTAGATAGATGAATATTTTGAAAAGGTTTCTTAATAAAATATGAATTTAATCTATATAAAAAATTAATATTACAAAACTTTGTCATTATATGATATTTAACCTTTTTTATTTTTATTGAACATTGTTAATAAACATGTAACATCCCAAAAATATAGCCTAAACCATATCATAAAATATCTACATATAACAACATTATAGTTCAGTCATTTAGGAGATTTAACAAAGTACGGTTCTCCAAAATTATTACAGAATTAAAAACTTTACAAACGTATGAACAAATCGAACGGTTCTACAAAACTAAATACAAGTCGAACAGTATACAAAAGGCCTTTACAAACCGAACGGTCATACAACACCATGTATGAACCGAACAGTCCTAACTAAGATGAAGGGAACTCCTCGTCTAGCACTTGCTCCAGAGGGCACTCATCGTCTTCTCTTCACATCCACAGGATGATCATCGCAGGGAAGAGAATAACCGAACGAACAAGTAAAGACAAGACAGAAAAATAGAGTAAGCTTGGGTAATTTAATTAATCCAAACAACCACATCATTTAAACAAAGATAAAAATAAGTAAAAACAAACATATCAAACATACAATCATCATACATGTATTTCAGGCGATGACCGAACATATAAACAGGCAATAACCGACAACTTGACTTGACCATCTGGATTGTATGAATCGTGTAGCTAGACGTTTTTGCACTCGGGTAGTGTAGTAGTTGGGATGCCCTTAACAGTTGTCACTCGAAGTTAATTCGTTATACTTCGCCTATATGAACCTCATGGACTAGGACCTCCTACCGTTCTCACACATGAGTTACTCTTCTTTATGTGAGAATGAATAATCACAGAATATCAGGATAAACAACACCATAGCATGACCACATTCATACATTATCATTCAAAACCATTCATGAGACATTCCGCCTTGGAATTCTCTTCCACAATACCTCACTAACGTACTTCTCATTATTCAACATATAAAATTATACACAAACAATTCTCCACTCAGAAGACCGAACGACCCTGTGAACATGAAAGACCGAAAGGAAGTAGTATTATAAGCTATGAGCATGACCGAATGATAAGAATACCCTTAACTCAAGGTTGGGCTCAAGTATAAGCCAAATACAGTATAAGACCGAACACTAATAAGCTTGGACCGAATACTAAGGACATAGATATAATACTTATAACTTGTACCGAACACTTATAGCTTAGGCCGAGCACTTAGAGCTGATACCGAACACTAAACTACAAGACCGAGTTCTCTTCAAGAGATCGAGCGGCAGTACAAGACCGGACACTCTTTAAGAGATCGAGTGTCAGTACAAGACCGAACACTCTTTAAGAGATCGAGTGCCAGTACACGACCAAACACTCTTTAAGAGACCGAGTGCCAGTACAAGACCGAACACTCTTTTAAGAAACCGAGTGCCATTACAAGACCAAACACTCTTTAAGAGACCGAGAGCAGAACAAGGTCGAACGGTCAACACCAACCATTTCGGCGTTCTGCATAATTGTGCAGAGCTTCTGCAGAATTATTAACAACACTTAACATAACCATTTTAAAACATTTTCGCTAACTTTTAATTCACACCTATTCAAAGAGAGTTAAACTTCAGTAACAACAATCTAAAGAGTTTCTTGACAGATTCCACCTAAAATTATGCAGAATAAGAACCCAAGGACCAAAACTCTAATTTCTCACTTTTGATACTTTTTAGAAGAACTTAAAGGCTCTAACAAGTCTAACTAAACATGCGCAGACATACCTCATTGCCTAACTTCATCTCTAGCCTCAATTTCTCATTTTTCACTCATTCACTTCCTCCAAGCTAGAACAAACTGAACGACTTGTTCAACAGGAAACCAACCATTCACAAGTCTCGGTCATACAATCAATTCAATCAAATAAACATTCAATTATACATGCACACATTCAAACAACCATTCCAAACACAGAAACAAATAATTAAATTACTAGCTTCCCTTACCTTGAATCCAAGAGACAACTTCTACACGTTCAAGTTTTTCCTAGCCCGAGAAACTTCTAAAGCAACTACAATTTCAGATCAATGCAGCAAGACCAACCAAGGAAACCAAAACAGAAAAGACTCAGGGACAATGTAAGCACACATGCAAGCCGATCAGTGCTTGCATGTAACAAACCACAGAATTTTAAGTACAATAGAGGTTCAGACTTACCAGCTTTAAGAAGAGTTTTTGATCGTGCAAAGTGAAGCCCTTGACACTAGGAAGACTCAAGTACGATTTGTTTGTTGATCAGATGAATGAGAAGGAAGAAAGTTTAGAGAGAAGGTGAAGAAACTAAGAGAGAAAGTCGAGAAAAGAATGAGAAAATGAAATTCAGAGCTTTGGGGAAGAAGAGTGCATGTAGGAAAATGACACTAGATTTCAAAATCATTACTTAAATACTACAGTCAAAACCTCTCTCGATCCACTCAACCATGCACATTTGTATCCCACTCAACTGCTGCATTTAATGACTCTAGGTTGAATTTAATGGCCTGACAAAACATCTTATTTAAACTCTTTTCAATGAATAATATTTTTCTTTTTGTTTAAAATAATTTTTATATGTTTATTATGAGTAAACTTAATATTTTTTTTATTATATCATTGAATTATATTTCAGTACGATGAATTAGTAAAATTTTGTTCACTTTTCGATTTGTATATTCAAAATTTAATAAACAAAAATCTTGATAACCTAAACTCAAGTTGTACAAAATATTAATTTATGTTTGCCAAAAAGATAAGATGGGTCGGTGACGCAAGCGTAACACAAATAAAATAGTCCTCACTCAATTGGTATGTGTGTCAACTCAAATTCTTTTAAATGTATAGAAACATAGATATTTTAATATTTGAATTTAATCGAATTAAGGCTTGTATGAGATAATGGTGTCTTTGACATTATTACATGTCTTTGCAATTTTTTATGAAGCTTCACAATTTTTTATAACACAATATAAGGAGAAAAGTTTGAAGTTGAACGCAAAGTGAAATGTTTAGATAATAGAAGATGATAAAATAAATTAGATTAAGAAATAAGAGAGGAAGATGAGATGCATGCATCTTCAAAAGTTAATGTTATTTTTATATCTTCATAAACAATTAGGTTCATCACGGATTTCAGTAACGTGCTTACCTAAAATAAGTCATACCCAGTCGCTAGATTTTTTTTGTCAGGTTAATTTTTCTACAATTATGTTATAAATTAGAACTATGTAATAATTTTTTATGATAATTAATTTTTTAACAATTTAGTTTATATTTGTAATGAAATTTGTTTTCTGAAAAAAAAAAATCCCATGCCAAGTTAAAATTGTCATGATTGAAAATATCATAGGACAAATCATTCATTTTATATTAAAGGGTTAATTGTATTAATTATAAACTTTATTTAATTTCTAGCTAATAATAAAGTGAAGGGAAGAAGTATTTATATTCACATTTTTTTTAATTATGTTATTCAAACAAAATGTTTATTAATTTGGTTAATGAATTTTGAACACATTTTGAATAAAAAATTATTAAAATCAATAAATGATAATGTGAAAATATAAGTACTCTAGAAGTGCTAGTGTGATAAAATAATGAAAACCTATTATTTTAATGATAAAATATTTAAATATAAATAAAAATCTTATAAAAAAAGTTCCATTACTTTAAAATATTCTATTTTTCTAAAAATATTTTTGTAAGTGTTTTTTTTCTTTTTCTTTAAGTTTTTTCATAATTTGTTTATCTTTTGAAGATCGGAAATTATATGATTATCTCTTATGGCGAGCTTGTCAATCAACTGTTAATTTATTTTTTTGAGTTGAGTTAGTTTGTCGCCATTTTCTTGTCTACTTCGTTTCATCTAGGTTACATGTGAAGTTTTTCTACTTGAATGTGACCTTGTGAGATTTTTCTTTAATATCTACTTGATGTTGTTTCTAAGCTTATAAATGGATACTTTACGAATTAGGAGGTGTTTTTGCTGTTTGGGACTCTTGTGAGCTAGTCAAACATGGGAAGTTAGTTTTTTATTTGTGTTGTGTGAGTTTTACTAATTTTAATGACTTGTATGTTTCTATTATTTTGAATGTTGGGAATGAATTTAGTTTCTGATTAATCCATTTTGGTGTGTATGGCTGATATGATTTTGTATGAATTGATTGATAATTTGTATTGGGTGTATACGATTGTTTAGGCATAAATGATATTGAAATATGAACAATTGAGCGATTTGGTACAACCTCTATCTTATGAAAAATTATTTTAACCTAACATACTAAAAGAGGAGTACTGAATTTACCAGTTAGACAAGTCCAATTTCCCTCAATCACTACACAAAAAATTTGGTTTTGTTACCAATGAGGAGCATTGGTAAATTTGAAGACAAATGATTTTGATGATGCTACAAGAAGATAGACTTGAAGAAGATTGATATAATTGTTTTAAAAGCATCTTAGTAGCTTACAAATGTATTAGGAATGTTTTTGAGTATGTAAAACTTAGAAATTTCGTATCTCTAGAATTGTTACGTATATACTCGATTATATGAAGCTATAATCGATTATCCTGAGCTTTCTTGAAAAACCATTTTGCTCTGGAATAATCGATTATTACTCCAAATAATTGATTATCACTGGTCTTGTTGAGAACTGCCAAAGATCCTGGAATAATCAATTATGCCTCTGTATAATCGATTATCACTCTTTTGAAAACCCTGTAACGGACTTGAATAATCGATTATAACTTACAATAATCGATTATCACTTGTAGTTATAAGATGTCTTTTCAGTTTTTGACCAATTGACTATTTATAGTGGTCTTAAACCCTTAGAGGGTAACTATGAGTTTTTTAAGAATACAGTTTATTTGAGGAAGTACTAAAAAACTATTTCAAGTGCTTTGCCTGGTCTCGTGAATAGGAGAAGCTTGCGCTTTGTGGGTCAAAGGTCAGAGCGGTTCTCTTCGAGTTGGCAAGGCTGTCATCTTCCAGTTCATTTGTTGAAGGAAGGTCTTATCTGCATTGTTCCGGTTCGTTGGTCGAAGGAAAGTGTAGAATCCTCGCTTCTGGTTCGTTGGTCGAAGGAAGCACCTTTCCGGTTCGTTCGTCGAAGGAAGGTTTTATCATTACAGTTTCTTTCACTTTATTGTAATCTGTTTTGAACTGATTTTTAGTGAAAATGCTAATCATTTTTTATAGTGTTTAACAACTGCACGTAGATTCTTTTGAATCGAACCAGTATAAAAATCCAGTGTATCAATTTTTCTATTCCCTACACTCTTTATATTTTACGCATATCAACTGTTTGATAAATTTTCTCTAAGAAAATTAATTTTCTAAGACGGACTATATTAATACGAGTTGTGACCGAACACGTTTTCCACTAAATTATTTTATTCTGCTACGCGACTCTATTTGGTACCGATTGTTCCGACAGGTTTCTCATACAACATTGAGCGTTAATAGGCTGGTGCTCAATGTCAGTTTCGTTATGTAGGTCTAGAAACATTTTGGCTACAGGCCACTGAGCGCTAGATTGTACGGTTGAGCATCGTGTTTTGCGAATGCTTTGGTTCTAAGCGATAATAAGGCATCATAGAGCGTCAACTTTGTATTACAGGTTTGGAGAATTTTAGCTCTATGATGTCGAGTGTTAAGAAGTGACGTGGAGCGCCCTTTTTGCTAAAGTAGGGGCGTTGAGCGCCACTTTTTGCAAGATGTTTGGCGTTGAGCCCCACCGGTGAGCATAAGTTTTTATGTTAGCCATGTTTTCTTCTTTAGTTGTTTGAGATAGATTTGTGATGATTTTCATTGTTACTTAATTGAGGTGAAATTGTTTTGTGAACATGTACAATGATAATAGTATTTAAGGAATTTCAAGGAGAAATTCATTTTGGTGATAACTTTAGTGTATGCATTAATGTATAAGATTTAAAAAGGAGGTATCTTTATACTCTAATAGTCATTCACATTCAAATAGAGTATAATGAGTTATGTGGTGAGAGTTGTAGGAGGTCCTAGTCAACAAGTTTCCTAGGCCTTAAGAGCAAAGAGAATTAACCTGTGTGTGATAAAGTAATAACCCTTTCTAGTGAATTTTTATGTCAAGGACATATATCTAAATAATTGATTTTAGAGTCCTTCGTTTTATGTGCACATACATTTCTTGTATGATTAACCATTTATGTGCACATAAATTTGCATATATATAATTCATTGGTTTTAAGATAATTCTTTATAAACTAGCTTATCTTATTGTGTGTTATGTTAACATAAAGATGTAAACATAAAAATGAAAAATGATTATTTGATAAAGAGTGATGATGTTGCGGAGTAACTTTTTAAGTTCCTAATAGTTATCTTATACAGAAGTGTTGATCCTTTTAAAAAACTTTAATTAGTTTGATATATATATATATATATATATATATATTATTTCGAATAATGATATCCTGTTAAGAATTTTAAAGTAATAATATATTGAAAGGACATATACCTAAGACTTTTGTAATAATAAGTCACCATTAAAAAATTCCAAAGTATAGTAGTAAAGTAACCTAAAAAGATGCTAATAAGTCCAGAGTATTATAAAATTTATTATGAAATGCATGGCGTGAGAAAATAATAAGGAACCGTTATGTTGAGAATAAGGAAGGAACAATAGAGTGTATCAAATGACTTTTCATTATATTGATGTTTAAGATGATTTATGGATAACTGAGAAAATAAAACATGTTTTTCATTTATTAAAATTACGACATATATGGTTAAAACCAAATTGCAAGAAGGTCAATGAGACACATTTTATTAAAAAAAAAAGTTAAACAAACTAAATTTAAACTCACATAATTTAACATTGCGAAAAATGAAATACTTTGTTTTAATTTTTTGTTTTGGCCAAAATGGTTATGGGTTGGGCTTATAAGGAAATGTATTTTTAGTTATTGAGATTTCCTTTTGCACCCCAAGCTTTTCTTATGCACCCTGTAAATTTTAAAATGCCAAATTTACATCTACTATATTAAACGACAACAAAAGGAGAATTTGTATGTCATGTGGTGTTGTATTCTTGTGTGGTTCTCCTACATACTTGTAATATTGATTTGAGCTCTTTGTTGTCCACATTTTATTAAGTTGTTGGTTCAATTCAACTTTTTACTAACAAAATATTAATAATTAATATTTTTTAATAAAAAAAATGAAAGAAAAGGTAGTAAAACTTGAAGGTGGATAAGAGATTTACTTATGATTTTGATTTTTTTTTTGGGTTATTGGTTTGGAGTTGTTTTAGAATTGTGTAATTTTTTTTTAATTATAGAATTTAAAAGTTCTTGGATTATGTATTTTGTAAGTGGTAGGTGATTATTTATGAATGGTGAATCTCGGAACTTGATAATAGTATACAGTGTAAAACATAATTTAAAAGTTAATATTAATTTTTAAATTTTATAATATAAAATTAAAATTAAAATTATAAATTATTTCAGATAATACAATAATCCGGAAGTTAAAGTAGTAAGAGACAAGAAAAATTTAAAACAATTGGGGATCTAGAAAGAAAATATTAGAGTGCAAAGGTAAAATCCTTCGCCACATCATAAGTTTGGGATGAAACAATAAATAAATCTGGGCTTCAATCAATTAGCTTGTCAACTTGGGCTATTATTCTCACCCGTATTTTGTTTTCTGTTTTCACCTCTTACTTCTACAAATTTATGACAAATACTATTTTATCCTCACCTTTATTCTTGTTTATGAATATACAAAACGGAAACTTGTTTCTGTTACACCACCACAATGAGATATGCCTTCGCAATTTCATCATATTACTTTGTTTTTATAATTTAATAGTTTAATATGTATTTATTATATATTTATTTATTTTTTATAACTTTTAAATTTGAATTTGAAATATTTGTTAAGAAATTTTAATTTGATACCTATATCATTCCTGCATGCTTTGGTCCTTAAAGCTACGTGTAGTGCAGTTTGCTCACTCTCCTTTGTTGTTTTATCTTCCCCATGTTGTCACCTTTTAATTGTTTAGGTTTTAATGTGATGTTGCTATGGCTTTTTTCAAATGTATTTTATATTTTATTATGTAATTTAATATTTAATGCTCTTTGTATTTGAGTTTAAAATTTGTACATGAATTTATTTTAATTTAAGGAACACATAAATGTGTTTCAAGTAAATTAAAATTATTTGTTGACATGTGCAAATAAGCTCAAATAGCTTGCAAGTTTTGAAGCAGAGACATTATGTATTAAAATTGAAATGCAACTCTGATTACCATATAATGATAGTGTGAAATTATATAATTAAAAATAAGAAAAATCAATAAAAAGATGTTTAAAAAAATGATATAAGATTATTGTTGTTGATTATGATTAATCCACTTCTAAACTAACTTGAATTTGTTTAATTCACGATTTAAGTGAGTTTAATTCAGTTTAATCCATAGATGAAAAATATATTGTTTTTAATTTAAATTTACGATAAATTGGGTTGACTAACGTGTTTGAATCTATTTTGACAATGTTATTCTTAGGAGTAGACAAATGGAACTGTACTGCTAAAAATTATACTGAACTAAAAATTAATTTGTATAAACTGAACTGAACTGTAAAATAGTTCAGACAAACTGAACTGTTTTTTGTTTTATCAAACTGAACTGTACTAAATTGTACTAAACTACAATATAAACTGAACTGAACTACTAACTGGAATGTAAATTGTACTAAACTACAATATAAACTGAACTGAACTACTAATTGAATTGTAAATTGTACTAAACTACAATCTAAACTGAACTGAACTACTAACTGGATTGTAAATTGTACTAAACTACAATATAAACCAAATTAAAGTACTAACTAAATTGTAAACTGCACTAATTTTAACTATTATACTATTTTTAGAGGAAAAATACTTTTATTAGAAAGAAAAAAAAACTCACCTGAGTATATAAATTAATTAGTTTATGTATAAATTTGTTTGTAAAATTTCATCTCATTAATTTTTAAGTTATAAATTACATGTAGTTTATAGAAAAAAGAAACTTTTTGTTTTTATTTTTCTTCCATAAATATTTTTGGATAAAGCTAATGCAACCCTACTAGTTTAAAAAGTATATAAATAGAATGGAAAATAAAAATAATATATTTAGTACAATTTATATGAACTTCATCTAATACTGAATGCCTAAAAAGAGAATGTTAACAATCAAATAGTTAAATTTAATTTATTTGAATTAACATATAACAAATTAAATTTAAAGATAAATTAACTCAATGTTTTCCACTTTTGTAACAAAGTAGACCATTTTTTTTAATAAATTTACTTGTAAATAATTACATAAGAGAAAACTTTTTTAAAAAAAACTATAGTTATTTTAGGATGAAGTGATTTTTTAACGTAAGACAATACTGTTAACTGTAGTTAACTGAATCGAAAATTAATTAAGTTCAGTTTTTAAAAACTGAACTATAAAACAATATATTTAAGTTATAGTAAAAATGATTCAATTCTTTTTAGTATAATATAGTTCAAATAACTATAGTACAATATAGTTTAGTATTTTTCCACCAGCCCTAGTTATTCTTAATGTATAATAGGTTATGTGACTGTTTCACTTCTCTTCACATAATTTGGTCTTTTCTAAATTTTATTGTCCTTTGCTAAATGACATTTTAACTAGTTTATTGGTTTTGAGAGTTATGTTTTACCACTAACAAAGATTACTATACTTAACAGTTGTACAATCTCACTTTAAATACTTATTATTAAGAACATCCTTATCTTTAAATCACGAGAAAAAGTGGAGTATTTAAGTGAAAACATGAAGACAACATACAACATTCCACTGTTGAATTTATATTTGTACTAGTTTTTTTTCAAACATAAAAGTTTAAATATTTTAAAATAAAAAAAATTCAAAATAAATAATAAGGTCAAAATAAAATATTATGAAATTTGAAACATAATCTAAAAATATATTATTTATTTCAATTCAATCATGTTGAAAATTAGAATTCAATTAGTTAATTTATATTATAAAATATAATGGAACATATTATAATAATAATTTGAATCACAAAAAATATATCATATCTTCTAACATATAGTTGAATATGATTTACCTTACTAAAGCGTTGTACAGTTGATTAAAAATATAAACCAACATATAGGTATATAAAATGTATTTACAAATTTTTCAGAAGTAAACTAAAATAAACTTTTGAAAGATAAATAATACTTCTTCAACTAGGAGATGTCGATACAATACAAAAATTATATTATTACAATCGCACAGCAAAATATTTGCATGTAAACAAAGGGGATGAATTAGTTTACTTAATAAAATTGTGCTTTTAAAATTTTTTCTCTTTTTATAGACTTATTTTATAACAAAAATTGATTCTTTATAAATAAAAGCAATAAAGATAAAAAGTGTAATTCATATAAGGAATTTTATACTATTTGAGATCAAAAGATCCCACATCTAATTATTAATCTCTCTAAAAAAAATAACAACCATAACTTACAATCATAGAGAGTAAAGTTTAGGTTAGAAGCACCTTTCTTGAAGACACAAGAGATGAACAACAACTCCTTTGACACACAAAGGATAAATAAATTTCCTAGCAATAATAGCAACATTCAATCACTTAAAACACACTCACTGAAAGTTCTCACTTTACCCACATTAGGTTTTTCAAATTTCCTTTTCACAAGGGTTTCTCCTTAAATCTCCTTTTCACAAACACTGAGAGTTTCTCAAACAGTCATAGTTTAAATTTAAACCACTGAATGAAAAGTTCATTTGAAATTATGTTTAGGTAAAATATATATAGACTCTTATTTTGAAAATTAGGTCAGAAAACTGAAAAGTCTATTCGCAACTTCCATTGGTAATCGATTATCGTGATAATCAATTATTCTAGAAACTTTTTCAAAAAAGCATTTTTTCGCTATAATAATCGATTACTATCAATGATAATCGATTATCACGGGAACATTTAGGAAAATATGAAATTAATTGAAATAATCGATTATCACAAAGGTTTTTATGAATAATAAAACTTTTCATAGTTCTCTACTGCTTGGGTTTTGCTTATTGACTCTTGGTCTACTAATTTAAATACAATACACTGATTATAAGACTTCAAGAATTAAATTCTTAAGTCTTCAATATATCTCTTAAATCCAAGCGTTATTTAAATCTTCAACACTTCTCCATGAGTCATCATCATCAAAACTCTTTGTTGAAGCAAGATGTCCATTTTATTCTTTTGTCAACATATATATCTAAATAACGGTTACTATCTCTAAGAAGACCCAATAGTAGTATTTTCGTTTCACAATTCTCCCACCAATACTATCACCTGCTCATGCATAACATATGATCACTAGGAGTGACAAAATGGGTTGGGCCTGATGGACTAGCCCGTCAGTCGATCTAAAATGGGACGGGTTGGATTCAAAATTTCAATCCATCAGCCCATTTTGACTTGGTTGGACCAACCTTTCAATTTGATGGGCTAAAATGTAGGCTAGCTCGGCCCGACTCGTTGGCCCTTTTTTCAAATTAAAAAATTAAAATTAAAATAATTTAAAATATTAACTTTTCTATATTATATTATATTTTTTAAAGGTGTAAATATATGGTAGTATTGTAATTTAAATCATTAACACTTACAAATCAAGTTCCAATTATTAGTTATAATAGAGTAATTTAATATGTAAATGTAATTGTTATTTTAAATTATCTAATTAAAAATATTAACCAATCAATTAAAAGTTTAGAAAATATTTTATATGATTAAATATGTTTTTAATATTTATTTATATGCATATATAAACAAATTTTAAAACTTAAAAATTAAAAAAATTATTTTTTTTATAAAAGTGAAAAAACAATTAAAAATAAATAAAACTAAAAAAAGTGACTGCCCAACCCGACCCAACCCGACCCAACCCTTTTAGTTGATCATTTATAGAGTGGGTTATCACTAATTGTCCGTTTTTGTTTGATAAGCTAGCTCGATTGAGTCCGATTTTTATGGGCCAGTGACGGGCCGGGACAAAATAGGTCAGATTGACCCGTTTTGCCACTGTAGATGATCATTTCACGTGGACAAACTACAACACAATAAGGAAAATAACTTTACATCAATCGCACAATCAGTTAGAAAAAAAATCAAATAATAAATAATAATATTAATCATAATAATAAAAATGGTTAAATATGTTTTTGGTCTCTTAACTTTCAGTTAAAATTGGAATTAGTCCCACTTCAAACTTTGGACTCAATTTAGTCACTCAATTTTAGAAATATGTAAATTTAGTCCTTTTAACCAAATTTTGTTAAATTTATTTGATGTTTCAAACACATTTTATGATAGCATTTGAATTGTTTACAATGTTTGACACATTTTTTCTTCAATGTTTGTTGAGAAACACATTTGAAACCTCAAATAAACATAAAAAAAAATGGTTAAAAAGACTATTCTCACGTAGTTGTAAAGATGATGGACTAAATTAGTCCAAAGTTTCAAAGAAGGACTAATTCTAATTTTCACTGAAAGTTAAGGGATCAAAAACATATTTAACCTTAATAAAAATAATAAACATAAGGTAAAGATGAGGATTGATAAAGTGAACCAATTCTTATAACAAAAAAATAAGAATATAAGATAAAATTGTAAATGAGGAAAGATTAGAAAGAGCCTAGATTGAGTCAGATAGAGCTTTGTCCTTAAAGACAAAACACTTATTCTGCACATGGTAAGGCAAAATGTTATGCGCTTCTATCCCAAGATACAATAACCTGTCAGATCGATCAAGTTGAGCGAAGGATCTCTAAACCTTATGAACACCAATGTTTTAAATAAAAACACAAAACAAAATACTTTAAAAATAGTTTTATATAAGTTTTTCTTTTATTGTGCTTTTCGCTCATGCAAATACGTAGTATTTATAAATACAAGAGAATATAGGAGTAAATTATAAGAAATCGGATGAAATAAAATAGTAATTCATAATAAGGTTAAAATCATTAACCCATAAATAACATTTAACTATGAAACTAATAATCCATAAAACATTACAAAACTTAGGATAAATTATTTATTTATTTATTTTTTAAATTATATTAAATGCTTCTAATAATCTCCACACAATTTAAAAAATAAAATAAAATAACATATGTCATCATTTAATATAAAATATTTTATTCAAGCATAATGAACATTCCAGGTTTGAGCTTTACACATAATGCTTATAAACTTTTACCTGAGAAAATGCATAAACTTACTTTTCTTGAGCTACATCCCTGTAACCATGTTTTAGTAAATAACACGTATAATATCGATGTTTATTTTAGGTTATAATTATTCGTTGCAAGTTATGACCTTGTGCATGTATTGTTTTTCATGAGTATCACTTAGACACTTGCCCAGGTCTCATAATGGTCCCCACCATCACATTTACTAGGTAAACTCTCAAAGGATGGTTTGTGACTCCCACCCGTACAATAATTGTCATTGGGTTTATTGAAATATGTTTTAAAAAAATAAGCATAATAATGCACATACCTTAACCTAATTATTGTCACAATTTATAGTACACCTCAGTATAGGATTGAGCAACATTTATTTAAATCATTTGGTTTACTTTGGTCAACAACAACTTCATTATTACCTATTCAACTCCATTTTAAGGGATCACTATTCATGTGAAAATGAGTATCCATTGTTGCAACTAATTAATGGGCTTTAGTCCCATTCTGTCGACTCAAGTACTTGTTAACACATCAACCTTTAGTGAGCAAATCTAAAATATTTCTTTTTGACATGGCAAAGTCAAGAAAAATTATACCATGAATAATTAAATTTCTAATAAACTTGTCTCTTACTCTTATATGCCTTCTTTATTCATTCACATATTTGCTATAAACTTTATATATAGCAACTTGCTTATCACAATGTGTTGAAATAGGAGATATATACTTATTTAATAATAACCAATCAAATAGAAAATTAAAAACAAATCTACATCAATAATAGCAATATCTACAATAATAATTTATGCTTTCAGGATAGATTGTGAAATAATAGTTTGTTTAATTGATTTTCATGATATTGCTAACATAACTAGTAGTTCATTTTGTGTCACCAAAATAAAAAGCCAATTTGCATTAATATGTCATTCAATAATCTCAAGAAATTTCACATATTGAAGGCATAACTGATAACGATTGAAAACACCGTTATTTGTGATGTGATTTTGATACTAAAAGCACCTTTTTCACTTAGAAACTTGCTTGAATTCATACTTTTTCAATAAATTGTGTGAATAAAAGAGTTGAGGTTGATTTCAATGATTTTATGACTAATTCCCCTTCTTTTGACAAAGATTGAAGTAATACTAGAAGTAGAGATGAAGAGCCAAGAAGATGGAGCTCAAAAGGGCCTAAAAAAGCACCAAAAGGAGGGATATCACGAAGCCCGGACGCCCTGAATGAAGGCTTGAGAGAGGAAAATCGACGTCCCCCGCCTGGGCGCCCTCCCTGGCCGCCTAGGCGGCGGGTCCTTGAAGCTTGGGTGGCCAACTCGAAGCCCGGGCCTTACATGAAGATCGTTCACCGCCCGGGCGACCTTTTTGGACGTGTTTACATGCTTTATGTGCTATATTCTATGCATCATTTCATATGTTTTACTACACATGTTTTAAAGCTGAAAATCATAAGAACTTTTATGAACTTATTCTTGTGCGACAAAGTAATAGAACAGTCGACTACATTACTAATGAATTTGACTTTTGCTAAAATCTTTGTACAGGCTTTGAGAACCGGTGCTATGTGTTATTTTGAGAAGAAAAGAATTTCAAAATGTTTTACATGTTGATAGTCGAATATGTGTGCTACACATTCGACAGTATCTGTTGTCTGATTAGGAATTCTGTTATGCCCTTGCACTCTAACGACTATGTTTTTGAAAGTTAGTTGAGCATTGGTGACTTAGTCAACTGTATTAAATGTGGTTTGTTTTTGGTTGACTGAAAGCTTCTATGTTGACTGATTTGTTATAACTGTCATAATCCAGTCGACTGAATTAGTAGCGTATTCGACTGAGAAATCATCTGACTAACAGAAATCTATAAATAGACTTAACACGAGTCTATTAGAAAGACTTTTGATGAACTGACATTTTCAATTATGTTTCAGATTTCTCTTAGCTCCAAGAATTCTCCAAGAAGACGATGATGATCTTTTTTGAAAGAGATTCAAAGAGGAGATTATATTGCACATTCATTGTCTGATCAATATCTGCACAAGAAGGTGTTCTGTCATTGATCGTGAAGGCTTGCCATCCTGTGAAGACTGCTGGAATTGATTATGAGGCTTGGCATCCTGTGAAGACTGCTGGAATTGATTATGCGGCTTGACATCCGTGAAGACTGCTGGTATTTGACCTGTTCATTGGAGGGGATAATGCACTTTGAGGATTGTTCAAAGTGGTGTTGGCAGATTGCAAAAGAGGGGATTCTTGCTGCAAGTCTTGCTAGTTTATTGCCTATATTTTGGTTTTGGGTTAGAGAGGAGATTTATATTTTTTACGTGGAGGTCTTCTATAGATTCCTTGTTGTAAAAACCGCAACCATTATAGTGAATTTGCTTCCTGGGTTGGAAGGACACTGGATGTAGGCATTGTTGGCCGAACCAGTATAAAAACCTGTGTTTGCATTTCTCTATCCCTTATCTTTTACATTACAGTCGACTATATTCTTTACGCAGTTAACTACGTATTTTCCGCTGCATACATATTCTGATTGCTTGCATTTCAAGAAAGCTTAAAAAGCCGTAGACTTTGATTTCAAGATTGCGAAAAGAACTTGTTTTTGAAGCAACAACAATTCACCCCCCTCTTGGTGAAGAAAGAAGCCAACCTGTTTTCCAACAAACACCACAATCTAGCAGGTTGATAAGTAACGAAAGAATCGCAAAACAAATGTTAAGCTTTAGAAGAATCAGAGTTCTAAACCAATAACCAAAATGCAAATGCATATTATGACTTCCAAAGTGGCTACATATATATTTGGTGCCCTACATACAGGTATAAATGTTTAAGGCACCTAAGAAACCCTAAAAGAAAGTTCAATGACATTCGGTTGACCTTCAACTTATACTTATGTTAGTTTGTCTCGACCTTTAGTCTGAATCACTCATTCCAACATTCATTTAGGGTCAACCAGTCTCGACCGCTAGTCAAACTTAACCTGCCTTAATCTTCGACCCAACCCATTCTGCCTTAATCTATCTTAACCTTCATTTTATCACTCAACTTAATCATTTTTGAAATTTAAAGTATTATTTTTTAAAAACCAATTAAAGTCTTTTAGTATTATCATACCTATCTTAATCATAAAACTATTAAAAGGAGAGGAAAGAAATATATTTGAAATGTTGTTGATTCTAATAAAAAAAATTATTTACGATGTAGACTATTTTTCATTTTTTATATGAAAAAAGTTAGTTCGAATGTTAAAAAAACATTCATTTCACAACTTTTAATATTTATTATGATTTTATTTATTGTGATCTATAACTATCACTCAATTCTCATAAATTATTATTATTATTATTTTTAATATCAAATTAAAATAATATTTTAAAGAAATAAATTTTTATTTTCTTTAAATTTCTCCGACAAATCTTTCTTATATTTTTTAATATGTAAATATTACAAGATAAATTTACACAAAATTATAAAATAAAAATATAAAAAAAGATATGTAAATCTTATCTTAAAATATAATGGCAACGGGAGGTTATGGGCGGTTTAAAATAAAAAAAAAAGGAAATAAAAGAGCGAGAGGCAGAACCAGAAAACGTCGAATATCCAAAATATTCGACGTATAACATGTGTTTTTTCAAGTCAATTTATACGACAAAGCCCAGTAGAATTGATGTATCGTTTGTATTTTTAAACCAGAGAATTTGAGAAGTTAAAAACTACTAGATTGTGAAAGACGTTCCGAGAATTCTATTCAGACATGGCTTCTTCATCATCATCATCAAGAAGAAAAGAGAAGGTTGCCAGGATTACAAGAAACGCAAACCCATCTGGATGGATAAGTGATCAAGAGATCCGAGGAAAGTTTTTATATTGGAGACATTTAAAAACTATAGTTCCTCATAGGTATCTGGACCTACAATTGTTCAAGAAAGAAGGTTTCCTTTTTCAAGAATGGATTGCATATCAAGGGCTTACTGATTTTGTCCAGATGAAAGGAAATTGCTATCCAGATTTGGTAGAGGTTTTCTACACAAACCTGAGGGTTGTAAATGGGGTCATTCACTCAAGGGTCAAAGGTGTTAACATTACTATTGACGATAATATTCGGTCAAATATTGCTGGTCTGAAAGCTGAAGGTTTGGCTTCTCATATCCGTGATTCTAAGTTAAACACGTGGCTAACAAAGAGAGCTATATATGTAAACTGCTTAAGATATCCAGGAAGGTACAAGGTGGATAAGCAATACCTACATAATGGCTTAAACAAGGACGAGAAAATTATTGCTTATGTCCTGACTTGGCTACTGTTGCCTGGAAGATTGAACGAGGACAAAATGTCAACAAAAGATGTATTTTTGTTGAATGCTATCAAGAGTAGAATCCCAACCAACTGGGTTACGGTTCTAAAAGACCACATGATCGGTGCAGGAGATGATTATGCACATAAATTGCCATATGGAGTATTTATCAGCAAGGTGTTGGAACTCCAAGGAGTAGATGTATCTGAAGAAGAGAGAATTGTGTGCAAAAGGTCACAAGAAATTGGTATACCAAGTATGTCATTTATTGGGCTGAAAAGGATTACGAATGGATGGTTCTTCACTGATGAGCAAACTGTCGGAAGTCCACCTACTCGTGGTGAAGATCATACTGAAGATTCTGACGATGAAGATTCAATGGAATCTTCTTGATAATAATAGGGACTACTTTTCTATGTTTTTTTTTAATTTTGTAATCATGGCTATTAAGCCACAACTGGTTTCTCTATTTCCTTCGGTTTTATTTAGAAATGCAATGAAAATTATTTTAGTAAATGATCTGTGAATTGTGAATGTTGATTGCATTGTATGTGGGCTAACTCTCAATCTAGTTGAGAAGAAAAGATTATGCAATTCTGATATTGATCAAAAACTGATCACTGGTTAAAAGTGCAAATTTCAGTACAATGCTAACTTGAATCAATTAAGGAAGAAGTGAAAAGAAAAATTTTCATGTCTGATTTTAAAGAAAAAAAAATATAAAGTTCGCCACCCATATTGGTGGAAGAAAACAATGCCGAAGACCTATCAAATACGATGTTATATTATTGCGAGAATGTCAAAGCCCCACAGCCTTCGACGTTCTATGAGAGGGGAAAAACAAAAAAGATCTTACGGTACTTTTTGATACTTTGGCTTCTAATAGTACGTCTAAGAAACCTTTGCAATTGAAAAGCGCGCCATAGAACATCGAAGGCTCTGGGGCTTTGACGTTTTTTTTCTCAAAATTTTTTCAGCATTAATCATATTGTGAACCATATTTCTTTTTCCTCACCCTTCCCTTACAGTACGATAACTTATTTACGGTGTAGACTATAAAAAGCATTTTGTTGACTGAGTCTTGAATGCGGCACTTTATTTACGGTGTAGACTATGTTAAAGAACATTAATTTCACATAACTTTTAATAATTAAATAAAATTTATTTTTGCATTGAATGTACTCAACATTCGACGTCAATAGTGTAAATAGATTCCAAATTTAAATTGTCCTTTAGTTGTCTCCTCCCTTAGAAATCTAATAGCTCTGAAATCTATCGGAGGAGTGCAACTTATGGACAATTTAAAAAAAGAATCATACATTGTTAAAGAATGAAGTTGAACAACTTTTGTAGATAATTATTTTAGAGCTTAAAATTGTTTCAACACTAAACATATTGTGAACCATATTTCTTTTTCATAAGCACTTTCCTTTCAGTAAGATATCTTAACCATTTCTGTACTATAAATAAAAATAATTTGTTAACTTGAACTAGAAATGGCTCTTTCATATGAAATGACGATGAATGAACCACTTTCAAGTTAAAGTTATCAAATTGCAATATGACGAACAAAGATGCTTAGAAATCTAATGAAAAGAAAATGTAAACCAAATAAAAAATATGAATCCTAATATGTTCAATATGGAAACAGGAGGCAAAGGAATACGTGAAATGCAAGCTATATTTATAGATGAACCGATGACGTACATCGTGTGATTATACTTAGTAACTGCCACATGCCTCCATCTTGTATGAACGTCAAAGCCCTACGGAATTCGACGTTCAAACATCATTCAGAGAAAAAGTAATAGATCTCGTTTGATTCACGTACATCGTGTAATTATGCTTAGTAACCACCAACGTGCATGAACGTCGAATCCCAGCCGAAATCAACGTTCAAACATCATTCAGAGAAAAAGTAATAATTGTAGTTTAATTCAGATAAGAACAAATTGATTTCCCGCAACCCAAAAATGTCTACATTCAATCACCCGCGAAGAAGGAAACATTTAGAGGGATCGAAGTTAAAAAGTTTGATGTGCCCTCTATATTCATATAAATCTACTTTCAATTTTACTACATTAATATAATCGATTCTAAGTAATAAAGAATCGATTCCAAGCGTTATAAATTAAGAAATGCAAATGTGATTTTACTGATTATTTATGGTGACATTAATGACAACATGGCTGGATATTGATACATGTTTGTTAAAATCCTAAAAAGCAAGAAAATAATGCATAAGAGGGATGGTTTTTCTAATAATTTTAATCATATTATGTTTTAAAGCTTAATCTTTTCTACTAATTCCACTTTATAACTATTAAATTTTTCAAAGTAATTTATATGAATGTTACCAAAGAAAAGGTCTAAGAGTTTGTTTAAATTTTTAGGATAAGGATACTTTTGACAACATTTTTTTGACAACATTTTAACACCATCTATGTGTCATTCTGTATTGGTCCAAAATCACTGCAATAATCAATCATAATAATCATAAACACCAAAATGGACCAATCACAAAATGACAACATTTGGTCGACCTTCAACTTATGTTAGAGTTGTCAAAACTTGTAATTTGGCTCGACCTGGCCCGTATCAAGTAATAATAATTGGTAAACCCAATATCGTTCTTCCCAAAGGACTCTTAAGGCCTCATCTTTCGTGTAAACTAATCGGTTAAGACTTGAGAAAAGAAATTAATTTGAATAGTTAAAATGCAAAACAAAAGTAAACATGCAAATGCAGTGATTCAATTGGCTTCAAAAAATATGGATGAATAGAGTTGTTGGGGTTTACAATTTCATCTTATCCACCCTCATATATCTACTCTCTTTATTCACTTTGCTTATTTATCAAATTGCCATGAAAACTTTCTTGGTCTACCCTTAACCCAATCCCTTGGTGAAAAGAGCCTATTACTAATTATCGGCTTGCTATCCCTAGCCTCCCCTAGTAATTAATAATGCATGATAAATAGAAGCAAAATACAATTGATCGTCCTACCCCTATCCCTAGGCGGTATTAGCATAATCAAGGAATTCTTCCCAGTTCATGACATTACTATACGTCCCCGTATCAATAAAGACAAACAACATCTACCAAATGAGTTAAACGGTAAAAGCATTAAATACAGGTAAAGAACCCAACAATTGATAAAATCAAGCATATGCAAGCATATAAAGTAAATAAGAATTTGGATATATGAGAGTTTCAAAAGATTACATTGTTCCCCAACAACAAAGGGTTTAGTTCACCATAATCATGGTGAACCTAGATGAAATATAATGGAAGAATGGAAAAGCAAACCCTAGATTCGATAAAGTGGAGCCTATGCATCCAAGAAATATCCTCCAAGGTGTGTAGAACAGCTCTGGACGTTTCTCTCAGCCAAAAGAATCCATTTGGATTCTCACTGGGGCTAAATATAAGCCAAAAAGATAACAGAAAGATCTCAGAATCCAAAATATAAAAACTGACAACCGCCCGGGCGCCAAAGTTGGCCGCTCGGGCGGTTTGCCTCAAGCCGCAGGACCGCTCAGGCGCCTAAAACTGCCGCTTAGCGCCAAAAACTGACCGCTCAGGCACCCAAAACTGCCGCTCGGGCGCTCTGGTCAACTTTTCTAGTTGACTGATTGACTTTTTTGGTTGACTGGTTGACTGTTATGCACCGCAACCTTTCTTTTCATCCTTTTTCTTCATCGTTCACGTGTCTAAGTCCACCTTGCTTTACTTCCATCTTCAATTCATCTCAAAACCCTGCAAAACAATGCAAAACAAGCATAATATCTCTAAAAACAACTTTTGACTCTCATGTGACACAACTTAAGAGTTTTACTTGATTCTAAGCTCATTCTAAGGCAAAAGGGTGTGTTTTGATATCAAATTTATGCATGAAAATAACGGTTTTTAGACCGTTATCAGTTGGCTCGCGAGTTACAACCCATTTTGACAATTCTAACTTATGTTAGTCTATCTCGACCTTTAGTTTGAATGAACCCATCCCAACATTCAGTTTGGGTCAACCAGTCTCGACTGTTAGTCAAACCTAACCTGCCTTAATCTTCGACCCAACCCATTCTGTGTATATTTTTGGCCTAGATGTCTTGACCTTTAATTCAGGTCGAGTCTTGTACTCCGATACAACCTCACTATTGTCCATACACACTATCTCTTCTCGATCTTTGGCTATTGGTTTGATGCATCTCAATTGTTAACTTGTTTCAATTTTTTCTACATACCTTCCTATCTCAATAATCTGTCTTAACCTTCACTTTATCACTCAACTTAATTGTTATTGAAATTTAAAGTATTATTTTTTTAAAATCAATTAAGGTCATTTAGCATGATCATACATATCTTTATCCTAAAATTTAAAAATTGAAGACTTGATTAATGTTTTATAATACCTAACTTAATCATAAAACTTTTAAAGGAGAGGAAAGAAATATAAGGTGTGGGAATGTTGTTGAATCTAATAAAAAAAATTCATTTATGGTGTACACTATGTTAAAAGAACATTAATTTCACATAACTTTTCTTAATATAATAATATTTATTATGATTTTAATTATTCTGATGTATAAACTTAATTCTCATTAATTATTATTATTATTTTATTTCTGAAATTATAATAATATTTTAAAGAAATTAAGTTTCATTCTCTTTAAATTTGACCCACAAATCATTATTATATTTTAGGCTTAATACCTCCATTGGTCCTCTTATTTGTCTGCTAATCTCATTTTGGTCCTCAAGTTTTAAATTGTCTCAATTGGGTCATAATTTTTGTAAAAATGCACAAATTTTACCCTAACCGTTAAGTTGTCTCAAATGGCGTTAATTGATGCTGGGATGAATTTTTTATTTTAGGCTTAATCCCTCTTTTGGTCCTTATTTTTGTGTGAAAATCTCAGTTCGGTCCTCAAGTTTTTCCTCAAGTCCTTATGAAATGCAAACATTTTACAACATTTTACCCCAACCGTTAAGTGTATTGAGACGGCGTTAACTTTGAACTGAGCTGTAATTTTTTTTTATGTTTTAAAATCATCATTAAATACACGTGGCTATAGTCTTTCTTTTTCCTTCCAATCACTGATCACAGTTCACTCATTCCTCTACCCTCAAACTCCCCGACTCACACCTTTTCTCCCTCTCAAACTAAAAAATGCCGTCGTTGTCGACAGTTCAAAAATTATGACCCAATTGAGACAGTTCAAAACTTGAGGACCAAACTGAGATTTTCACACAAACATAAGGACCAAAAGAGGGATTAAGCCTAAAATAAAAAATTCATCCCAGCATCAATTAACGCCGTTTGAGACAACTTAACGGTTAGGGTAAAATGTGTGCATTTTTACAAAAATTATGACCCAATTGAGACAATTTAAAACTTGAGGACCAAAATGAGATTAGCAGACAAATAAGAGGACCAATGGAGGTATTAAGCCTATATTTTACGATAAATTTACACTAAATTTATAAAATAATTTTTTTTAAAAGTATGTAAATCATATCTTAAAGTATAATGGTAACGGGAGGTTATTGGAGGTTTAAAGGAAAGAAGGAAACAAAAGGGTGAGAGGATGAAGAAGAAAACGTCGAAGCCCAATAGAATTCGACGTATAGTTTTATGTAAACACTCTACATTGTGAAAGACGTTCCAAGATTTCTATTCAGACATGGCTTCTTCATCATCATCATCAAGAAGAAAAGAGAAGGTTGCCCGGGTTACAAGAAACGCAAACCCATCTGGATGGATAAGTGATCAAGAGACCCAAGGAACGTTTTTATACAGGAGACAATTATGATATTGATCAAAAACTGATCACTAGTGTAAAAGTGCAAATTTCAGTACACTGCTACCTTGAATCGATTAAGGAAGACATAAAAAGAAAAGATTTCATGTCTGATTTTAAAGCAAAAAAGAGAGCAACATTTTGATATTGGCGGAAGAAAAAAACTTCAAAGCCCTATCGAATACGACGTTCTATTAAGCACACCATTAATGCTCCCAACATACTTCAATTCCCTATGGGAGGGGTGAAAAGAAAAGAGATCCAAAAGTACGGTACTTTCTGATATTGGCGGAAGAATAAAACGTTAAATTCTCACACAATACGATGTTCTATTTAATGCTCTCATGTTTAAAAGAAAAAAGTAAAAAGAATTAAAAAGGTAGAAACTTTAGGCGTCCCATACTAAGTCTAAGCCCCTTCAAATTTGATGTAAACTTTGCAATTTATAACAAAAAAAAAATAAAAAAAGGCGCCTGTTCTTTAGAGGAAACGTCAATTTATTTGGGGATGCGACGTGGTTTTTAAATATAACGTCAAGTGTGTAATCTATTCGACGTGGAATATGAATGTAAAAACATAACACAGTCTCACTGTTTGTTCGCGCTTCCGTTTCTGCTTGAGCTTTCTTCTTCGTGGACGACTGCAATGAAGAAAGAAGGTTATTTTTAATCTTTTCTGTCTTTGTAATGTCATTTGGATCCCATTTCTAAGGTTTACCGAATGTTTTCGTTTATTTTTAGGCTGTGTTTCGTACTTGGTCAACGAAATTCATCATTTTCTCTCGTGACACCATTTCAAGTATGTGTTTTTTTATCTTTAATATCTCATACGTATGATGTATGTGCTCGTGTTTGTGTTGTGTTTGTCGATTCTGGACGTATGATATATGTATAACGATACTATGATAGTTTATTTTTTCCTTCAATGTATGATGTGTTCGTTCGTTGTCAGCGAACTTCGTCACCAAATCCAGTGTCACCATTTCAAGTTTGGTTTTTTTCCTCTTCAATATCTCTTTTGTATGATATATGTGTTCGTGTATGTATACTATGATAAACGTATGATAGGTATTTGTTTTTGGTTCTCTACGTAAGTTAGTTTTTTTTTTGGGTTCTTTGCTTTCAGAGTAGTAGTAGCAGTATTCATCAGCGTCGTATTAGTGGAGAGTATGAGCGAGGGGTTTCTAAGTTCATACTATATATGTTAAACAACACGCAAAACTAGTGAATGGGGCATAATTTTGCAATTGTGTTCGTTGTCTCAATCTAGTATATGAAGACTCTGACAACATCCGTGATCATCTATTCATCTATGGAATAATGAGAAGTTATACAGTTTGGACTTGGCATGGGGAGGTGATGGAAACCCATTTAGGGCATTCCATTCAAAGGAGTACTAACTAAAGCTAAGGCTAAGAAAGGGAAGTAAAGAAAGACTTTTTTCTTGATTTTCTTTCTCTAAGTCTTAGAAGGATTCTTTTAATATGTTTATATGTGTTTTGTAGGTCTAATAAAGCTAGGAGATCATGGTTCAACTAGATGACTTAGCATGGACCAAACCAACCCAAGAAGAAGGATAAAGAAGTCATTTTATACAAAGGAAGGGGGTGAGCTTAGTAAGAAGGGGTTGCATCGTGAAAACACATGATTTCCCACGCTGATGCATGATTCCCAGGCTGAGGTGATTCTATTGATACGCTTGCTTCTTCCAAGCCACGCCTGTTGATTCTGGAAGGTTTAAACATGTTCCATACTACTGCCACGTGGTTGAAGACCTCCATCTCCTTTCTTCAATCAGCACCGTGCATAGCTTAGGAGTTTTATAAATACTCTTTGTATCAGCATGTAGAAACACTTTTGGATGAAATATGAGTTTGTTTTAGCTGATGCGTTTCCAGCACACAGACTCTCCCAAAAGTCTCCTTCACTTGAGCTTTCCATTTTCCATCTAGCTTCCTTCTAGGGGAAGGCTGCCTGAGCTAGTTTCCACCTCACCAAAGCTCTTCAAACCATCACGGAATTCACTAAATAACCACCTCTGTTTTCTGCTGCCAAAACACAAGCGATACTCCCGCTACCTCTTAAGGCCTCATCTTTCGGGTAAACTAATCGTTTAAGACTTGAGAAAAGAAATTAATTTGAATGGTTAAATGCAAAACAAAAGTAAACATGCAAATGCAGTGATTCAATTGGCTTCAAGAAAATATGGATGAATGGAGTTGTTGGGGTTTACAATTTCATCTTATCCACACTCATATATCTACTCTCCTTATTCACTTTGCTTATTTATCATATTGCCATGCAAACTTTTTAGTCTACCCTTAACCCAATCCCTTGGTGAAAAGAGCCTATTACTAATTACCGGCTTTCTATCCCTAGCCTCCCCTAGTAATTCATAATGCATGATAAACAGAAGCAAAATACAACTGATCGTCCTACCCCTATCCCTAGGCGGTATTAGCATAATCAAGGAATTCTTCCCAGTTCATGACATTACTGTACGTCCCCGTATCAATAAAGACAAACAACATCTACCGAATGAGTTAAACGGTAAAAGCATTAAATACATGTAAAGAACCCAACAATTGATAAATCAAGCATATGCAAGCATATAAAGTAAATAAGAATTTGGATATATGAGAGTTTCAAAAGATTACATTGTTCCCCAACAACAAAGGGTTTAGTTCACCATAATCATGGTGAACCTAGATGAAATATAATGAAAGAATGGAAAAGAAAACCCTAGATTTGATAAAGTGGAGCTTAAGCATCCAAGAAATCTCCTCCAATGTGTGTGGAACAGCTCTTGACGTTTCTCTCTACCAAAAGAATTACATTTGGATTCGCACTGAGGCTATATATAAGCCAAAAAGATAACAGAAAGATCTCAAAATCCAAAATATAAAAACAGACAACCGCCCAGGCGCCAAAGTTGGCCGCTCAGCGGTTTGCCTCAATCCACGCCACTGCCCAGGCGTCAAAATGGACCGCTGAGCGGTTTGCCTCTTGCCGTTCTGGACGCTCAGCGTTGGAATTTGACGTTTGAGCGGTCCGCAGACTCTTCTTTTCTTCCTTTTTCTCTTTCATTCTTGAGTCTATGACCTTCTTTCTTCATTTCCATCTTCAATTCTCATCAAAAACCTTGCAAAACAATGCAAAACAAGCATAATATCTCTAAAAACAGCCTTTAACTCTCATGTGACACAACTTAAAGAGTTTTACTTGATTCTAAGCTCATTTTAAGCTACAAAGGATGTGTTTTAATATCAAATTCAAGCATGAAAATAACGGTTTTTAGACTGTTATCAGATACCTCTGATTCAGATTTTGCCTTTGGATCAATTTCTACATCTTCCGCTGCCTCAAATCCACGTCCATGGCTGTAGCAACTCTTTCAAGTGGTATTCAGAGCCATGGTTTGCCGCATCATGCTCCAGCTAAGTTGATTTCCTTTCATTCCATACTGTCATCAACATTCCTTGCGTGTGCTTCTCTGTTTCACTGTTCCATTGAGTTCTTTCCATTCCCGTAGTTCTCTGATACGTGTTTGTTTCAAGCTAGCTTTTATATGAGTTGATTGTTCTCATTTTATTCGGTCAGATCTGATGCATTGAGTCTTCATTTTTATTTTTAATCAGGTTCTGTCATGTTTAGTCATGTTAAGTTGTTTTGATTTTCTCAAATTCTAAAGTGTTGTCCGGTGCCTGGATAAATCTGATTACTGGTCTGGATTTTCAACAGAAGCACATAGTGCATCTTGAAGTCCACCGTAAGACAATGCCAATTGTAGCACTAGTTGCAGTTGTTTTGAAAGTTTAATTCCAATCTGTGAATGATTGCTGCATCTACGTTATATCCTTGTATGCACATAACTGAATCATTTGCAGCTATCGTATTCTTCTTCTCTGATTTTTAAATTCAGCAACTGAATTAGTACGATATGCACACTGTATCGGCATTTCAAGGTGCTTGCAGTTAGTGTGATTGCATTTTCTGAACATTCCAGCTGCAACATTTCTGCAGTTGACCGAACTGCACCTTGTGTTTGAGTTTCTTTTAATTTTTTTAAATCTGTCCAGCATAGCACTCTCATCTGGACATCTTTTAAGCCAATTCTAGAGTCTCATTCTAGTTGTATTTGTTGATCTGAAGTGATACAAACTGATTACAGATCATTTTGAATCCAATGTTGACATTTGGTTGGTAATTTGGCATCATTTTAGTGATTAATAGCAACTGATACTGCCAAATTTCGGGATACATGTTTCTCTCCACTGCTGGCTGTTGAAACAAGTTTTAAATGGTAAATTAAAGTTGCTCAAATCATAAAATTTATTGTTCAAACTGGTCTGTGCCAATTTTCCATCTCAACCATCAATTTTCAACATATTTCCTTGAGTAAGTTGCAGCAATTTCTGTCTAATTGTGTGGCTGTGCTAAATGCATCAAAATTTCATTTATAATTGGCAGCAGAAGCTTGGTTCAGTGAAGTAAAAGAGTGCACAAGTCGAATTATGCTAAGAACTGCACTGTAAAAAGCTAACAGAACCAGTGCCGTATGCATGGTGACCAAATTCTGATGCACATTTTCAGTTTTTCTCTTAGACATTTTATCAAACACTTTTGCCTAGTTTAAAATTGTGTTCGAATTGGCAAAACCTGCAACTTACATTTGTTTCTTGTTTTGTTAATCCACTCTAGAACCATTCTTAAGTTCACTTTGAGTGCCACCTTCCTTTAAAAACCGTTTAATTGATTGCTTATCATTGCTTGAAATTCTGCACATAAGCTGTTTGATAAAAGTACAGAAGTGCATCTTGGTTTAGCAGTTTTTGATCAGCAGCAGGATCAATTTTTCTGGTTTCACTAACGAATTTGTGGTGGTATGTGTGAGTTCTAGACTGGTGCAGAAGCTAGTACAGGTTGTCTCCTAACACTGGTAGCGTTCTAGGAAGGAGATTGGAGAAGGAAAAGATCAGAATTGGAAGCTGTTTCCAGTACAGCAGTCACGGCATTTTGAATCAGCGAATTTTGCTGGCTCTCATAGCATCAGATTTTCACATCAGCAGCAAGTTGATTCTACCATCAGCTGTGAGAATTGTTGTGAACTACTATAGTTCATTTCTTCAAGAGAAACCAAAGCTGCATACCATTTCTTTTAACCATTTCTGAGTGCTGAAACAACATAGTGCACAAACACCAAACCTGCAGTTGTGAGACTTGTTCTGATCCACTTTCATTGAGAGAGAATCCAGTTGTTGGCTAACAATTGTTACTGAATGTTCTTTGTGCAGAGTTAAAATTTGGCTTGACCAAGGAGTAACAAGTTGTGATTGTTGAATCAGTATTGCTTACACTGTTTTAATTGCACTACATTCATCATATTCAATTCCTTGATTGCTGAAATTCATGGAAAATAATAAGAGCCGTGAATGATTATGTTTGAATTCTGCATTGAATGCTGATTTTAACCAATATTCTGTCTTTGTTGAACTGATATTAGTCTTTATTTGAAAAGGCAGTTTTTGAAAGTGCACATATTCAGATTTGATTGCAACTCATATAGTCAAATTGATTTTTGGAGCAAATCTGAATAAGCTGGTCTTATTTTGTTCAGTTGAGCATTATTTTGGACTTGTACAGCTAGCCAAAATGCTGTTTCGATACAATACTGTTTTGACCAGTTTGGTTATTCCTTTCTAGCTGTTCAAGTCACCAAAATTTGTCCAAGTGACTCACTAATATTTTGCTCAGTTTGGAAAAGTTGTTACTCTTGGTGTAATCTATCTGTGCAGGTGTTAATCCCGGTTGGTGATAAGCTCCCACATTCTGAAATTTGGAAGCACACATGGCTGTTAATTAGTGCCAAAGCTGGAAAACTTCAAGCATCAGAAATCACAGCAGCACAGCAGCAAGTTTGGCATTAAATGAGTGGCTTCCAATCAATTACAAGTGTGGAGTATTCATAAAAGAGTGATGTTGATGCAGTAAAACCGAAAGAGGCACTTCTGCTGCACCGATCCAAATGCTGTCACAGTAGCTGCAGAGTTCATATTTTTGTTGGAAAAACAGCACCATGACTGCCTAAGTCGAGAAAAGAGGGAAATCTTAATTTTTGTTGAGCAGTTTTATGGTAATACTGTTAACTATATACTGACTTTGGTGTACCCTCTTTGTGCAGCTTATCCTTGGAAAGCAATAGGGATTTTACTGCATCAAGGGCACAAGACCGAGAAGATGTTCTTTCCTTGAAAGCAATCAGCATCTCCATATCTGCACGCTGCTGGGATTACATGTATCTTGTTCTGCACGAGGAATTTGGACAACACCGTGGCAGTAGCACTAGTATTTGTTCATTTTGATGTCATAGGTTTTTGTGCTAGTTTTTCTTCTCTTGTAAACGGCCATTTAAAGTCCAAGTGCTTTGGAAGAGTCCTTGGTGCTCTTTCAACTCTTGGCAACACTTTTCTTGTGTGTGTTTTAATTTGGTGTTTCACGTTTAGGAGTCACATTAGAGTCTGAATATTAGGAGTCTAGTTTGATTTTTTTTTTTTGAGTTTGTGTTCTTTGATTTTAAAGGTGATTTTATTTTAAAGGGTAATAAGTTAGTAGCTTAAGACATCTGGCTAAGGCAAGATTTGGTATTTAAGCAGTCTTTTGACTCACCTCTCTTACCTAGGATTTGTCTAAAAGTGGAAGCTTTTCATCCTTTAGATTAAGAAAACTTTTAAAAGCAAAAATGTCTTGTTATAGTTCATATAGGTCTTCTAGGTTAGATAATGTTGATGAAATGTATAAACAAGCTAGGAATCTTCCATTCTTTGGTAAAGACATAGGTGCATTAACATACCTAGCTTGGGAAAAAGAAGTTGATAAAATAGATCTTTGGTTTTATAAAGAGAGTGAATATAATGTCCTTAGCATTTATCTCTCTAAGTTAGAAGAACATGCAAGAGAGTGGTGGGATGAAAGACAATACCATGTTAGGAAAGGTAGAAAGTCCACCATTAGGGATTGGTATGATTTAAAAGCTTGCATGAGAAGAAAGTTTGTGCCTTCAAGCATTAAAAGAAACCTAGAATTAATTAGAGATTGCATTGAAGATGGAAAAATGTTTCTTGAGAGTTTAAATGATCATGGGTTTCTTAGGAGAGAATTAGAATTTGGGCATAAACTTAAAGTGATCAAGGAAAAGAAAAGAGAAAAAGAGATAGAGAGAAAAGAAGAGGAAGATAAGGAAGAAGAAGAGAAGAGAGTAAGAGAAGAAAAAGAGAAAAGAGAAGAAGAGAGAAGAGAAGAAGAGAGAAGAAGAGAAGAAGAAAAGAAAGAGAGAGAAGAAAGGGAAAAGAAAGAAAAGGAGGAAGTGCTACTGATAGCAACTTTGACTCCAATCATGAAATCCAATTTTAAAAGGGAAGGTTTCCAATCCTTTAATTCTTCTTCAATTATCTTTAAGTCTTTGCATGATAACTTCTCTTTTAAACCAATTGCCACACCAATTTTCATTATACTACCCTCTTCAAAATATGGCAATTTAAATCTTGAGTTATTGCTACCCTTAAGGATACAAGAAACTCAAGATAAAAGAAAAGTGACTTGTGAATTAGGACTTTCAAATTTCCTTAAAACTATAAAACAAAGTCCTTATTCTAAAGTTACTTCCACAAAAAAATTCTTTCTTGGATTGATACTAATTGGAGATATATTTGATGCATATTGTAGATATGTTTTTGATCCAGGAGGAAAGTGACAAACCAAAGTTGTGCTTCTTTATATCTTCCCAATTTGAGGACAAATCGTTTTTCAAGAGGGAGGGTATGATTGAAACCCATTTAGGGCATTCCATTCAATGGAGTACTAACTAAAGCTAAGGCTAAGAAAGGGAAGTAAAGAAAGACTTTTTCTTGATTTTCTTTCTCTAAGTCTTAGAAGGATTCTTTTAATATGTTTATATGTGTTTTGTAGGTCTAATAAAGCTAGGAGATCATGGTTCATCTAGATGACTTAGCATGGACCAAACCAGCCCAAGAAGAAGGATAAAGAAGTCATTTTATATAAAGGAAGGAGGGTGAGCTTAGTAAGAAGGGGTTGCATCGTGAAAACACATGATTTCCCATGCTATGGATGATTCCCACGCTGAGGTGATTCTGTTGATACGCTTGCTTCTTCCAAGCCACACTTGCTGATTCTGGAAGGTCTAAACATATTCCACACTACTGCCACGTGGTTGAAGATCTGCATCTCCTCTCTTCAATCAGCACCGTGCATAGCTTAGGAGTTTTATAAATACTCTTTGTATCAGCATGTAGAAACACTTTTGGATGAAATATGAGTTTGTTTTAGCTGATGCGTTTCCAGCACACGGACTCTGCCAAAAGTCTCCTTCACTTGAGCTTTCCATTTTCCATCTAGCTTCCTTCCAGGGGAAGGCTGCTTGAGCTAGTTTCCACCTCACCAAAGCTCTTCAAACCATCACGGAAATCACTAAATAACCACCTCTGTTTTCTGCTGCCAAAACACAAGCGATACTCCCGCTACCTCTGATTCATATTTTGCCTCTGGATAAATTTCTACATCTTCCACTGCCTTAAATCCACGTCCATGGCTGGAGCATCTCTATTAAGAGGTGTCTTAACATTGTGAAAATTACATTGGTTTAATTACCTGGGCAATTTATTTATTTTGTCTCTTCTAACTATAATTTACTAACTTTGTAAACAAGTATGACGAGCTTTGGATCAGGTCAAACGGGAGGAGGTGGTAGATCTGTGACTCGGATGCCTGGTGTCACATCCCGTCGGGTTAATGATAAACCATTGTCGGTGGAGTTTGATCCTAAAACATTTGTGGCTATAAGGGAACATGCAATAGAGTTTAAGAGTTACTTGGGCACGCTGGCAAGATTTCATGTCCCTATTCTCGCTACCTGTTGGGGTGATGTGTCAGAGGTTGACAAAAATCTACTATGGCAGGATATTTTGGCATGTTTAAGTTGTTTTACTTCCATCATTGACTTATTTTCGTTGAACATGCTTTAACATTAATTTTCATTTTTAATAGGGAAATTGGGTTATTCCTGATGATGAGAGGATAAAGAAGAATATTTTATCCCAAATTTGTAGCCGGTGAAGGGACTTCAAGACGAGAATGACACATAAATTTGTCTTTGGCTCTAAACAGAACGACACTCCCTGTACAAAGTATAAAATATCTGATGAGGACTAGGTGCAGTTTAAAGAATCTAGACTTACTCCTGATTGGCAAGTATGTTTTATAATATTTTGCTCTAGTCACACAAGATAAGATGTTAATTTTTGATTTATGCTTAATAATTTTCATTTTTTCATATGTGAAAAGGATATCCGCCCAGGAAAGGCAAAGGCTTAATGATACACCACACGTACTTTCTCGTGGTGGTTATGTGTTATTAGAGAAAAAGATGAGAAAACGTCGAGCTGAGGAGTTAGGTCTTGAGTCACCTGATCTAGCACCTCCACCAGCTAAACATGAATTGTGGAAGGCTACATGGACAAAGTCCAATGGCTAGTTTACATCCCAGTCTGCTCAGGAGATATCCCAAAGAATTGTTTGTGGAAACTTTTAACTAATTACCATAGTTCATAAAAAATTATGTAACTTTGTCTATTAGGATATGCAGGAGGAGTTGGTTGAGCAAGAGACTGAACGCACATTTGTGCCAGAAGTTAGGAAGGGCATCCTGGTAGCAGCCACAGGTCGGCCAGATCGTCTAGGTCGTGTGCGTGCTGTTGGAGGAGCTACTGGATTGAGGGACTACTTTGGCCTTAAACCATGAAGCACACAAGCCGTGACTCTAGAATTGGTTAGTAGCATCAAGGAATAGGTGCAAGTCCAAGTATAGGAGCAAATGGGAGAACGCTTAAGAATGCTCGAACAAGAACTTGCGATGATCAGACTACAACAACAACAATAGCAATCACAACAGGAGGACGCCCCTACAGATGATCCTACCGCACCTCTTGTGAGCACCAAAGACTCATGCTCTAATGCAGATCGTACTGATAACAATATTCAGTATGAGTTTTTGGTTGATGGGGATCCTTCGCGCACAGTGGCCATTGGAGTACAGCTTGCAGGAGGCCAGACCATTCATGGTGCTACTTTATTGCCCACTAACGCGTGGGTAAGGATTGATGATGTTATAGACCCCCAGGCTCGAGTGCCAGTGCCGAAAATGTAATCCAATTCGTGGGGAAGGCCTTAGTTACATTTATAGCTTGGCCTAAGGCCTTGATCGTTCCATATTTTGGCCCACCAGCGGTATTGTATTTTTATTTTTATTATCTTAAATCTTCAAGTTATAATTAAATGATTCCTAACTTTTGTAAATGTGACTTGCAGGTCTACCGACAAGAGAAACAAGCAATGACTCAACCTGAGGCTCGTGTGGAAGCAGAAGACGATGATCCTTTATCTATATTGATGTCAAGATTACCTAAGTTGAACAAAATCATCGGTAGCGGTGCAATGAGAGTTAAGAACGTTTGGCGTCGAGTTCCATATTCCATTGTATATTGAATTCAGTGATGCATATGAGCTGATTGGTGGAGATAGAATGTTGAACATTTCATGCATACAACTGTGGTGCATGTAAGTTTTTTATTTGTTATTTTCCAATTTGTATATTAGTATTATTACTTTTTAATAAATATACTTAACTTTATTCTTATAGGTACATGGACACCGTCGCAGTGGAATAAGGTCGAGGGTCAATTTATGGCTTTCTTGAACCTTAAACCATCCAACCATCTGGAAACACATTAGATTCCAGAAAATCATATATGCAAACATGGATGATCGAGTCTAAGAGAGAGATATATATTGCGCCATACATTGATTGCGTATGTTTTCCCAATATTGTCAACTTTTAACAAATTTTAATCATTAAACTCACTGGTTGTTGGTACATGATAGGGGCCATTAGAAACTCATGGTGATCATTCCAAAAAAAGCACAAGTTGTATGGTTTTGTTCTCTTCATAGGAAGATGAAACCGGAGTTGAAGTCCTTGATACAAACGTAAGTATTACATTCATTCTTATCAATTCATTATGATATTAATATATTAACTTATGTTTCTAATGTTTCAAATGTTTCAAATTTGTTTAGAGTTCTGACTATGAACAGAGGATAACAAATTGATATTATAAATCCTAAGGTTGGAATTCGTTGATCTTTAACCTTTAATTATCGTAGTCAATTTTAAACCATTACATTTGACTAAGTTCTTTCACATGTTTAGTTTAATAAGCAGAATGATTCCTAGGCATGTGGCTACTACATCATCTCATGGATGAAGGAAATCATCCGAGCAGGAATCAGAGGATATTGGACTGAGGTAGAAATTTACATTTGAAAATCTTAAAAATATCAATAAACTTTTGACATTAAAATGAATATAATTGTGAAGTTTCCTTCCTTGATTTTGCAGCAATTCAACACTACCTCTGCATTGTCCAATGAAGTAATAAATACGATAAGAGAGGAATGGGCAGGATATTTGAATAAACATTTTAAATAGCTATAGTTTTAGGCTTTTCCTTTCATGATAGTAGCATTTGCTTACTTGTGCAGCTTTTTAACTATGAATAGATGTATACTGTCAATAGATTATTTAGAATAGATGAATGGAAATGTGGGTTCTTTTAAGTTTTGATGATAACATTAGCGTCTTTTACTTTTACTATTTTATTGGAATTGATGAATTGATGATAGCATGGTTTAAATTAATTAATTCTGTGCATTTAGGAATTGGAAAACTGGTTTTTGTATTTCAGGTTTGGTTAAATAAGCTAAAAGGAACAAAATTTAATAAAAAAACACTAAAGGTAACGTCATTGATAAAGATAATAACAAAACGATGTGCGAGGATCTCTAAGGCTCAACGATAGTAACATCCACTAAACATGTTCGACGTCAACATTACATCATTCACCTTGTAACTGACGTCAAATATTCATTTAAATATAAATATTTATTCAAAAATTGACGTCAAATTTTCACTTCGACGTGAATATTACGTCATCAATCTTCTATGCCGACGTCAACATTACGTCAGTTCCCCCGACCATATGACGAAAAATCTTTCTTTAAAAATAAATATTTATTCAAATATTGGACGTCAAACTCTATTCTATACGACGTACCTTAATGTATTCGACGTAAATTTACGTCACCCGCTATAACGTCGTAATCATATGCATCTAAAGGCCAAAAATAACCAACGTAATAGGCTATTTTTTTACCAGTATGTGTACTCAACTTGAAATTGTCACTCAATGGGTGATTGAGACCCACATGCAACCTTGGTATTGAGGGAAGAGAAGCCAACTTCTATTTCCTTTTGGGCCTTGAATTTAAAAGCATTATCGTACTGAACCACAAATTGTTGAAGTGTGGTACTAATATTGATAAATCCATCAAAGAAAGCATTCATTCCCTCACTTCTTTGAGTTATGGACATACTAGCCCAAAAATGATTCTTCAAGTAACAGGACACCCATTTTCGTCTCTCATCGTACAAATTACATAACCATTCATTATTTTCTAAGCCATGTTTGCTAAGTAGTTCTTTCCAACCAATGTCAAAGTCTATTGTACTACCGCATTCATAGACAAGCACTTTGATATCATACTCGATACCAACATAATTTTTATACCCTTGAAATTTTTTGGGTATCTTTTTCATTCTGTGCCACAAACACCACCTATGCTTTGTTTTCGGGAAGACTTCTTCAATTGCATTTGCCATGGCCATACATTGGTCAGTTACGATACTATCCTTCGCCTTGCCCATGCATCTTAACCAACATTGGAATAACCATAGAAATGAGGAATTGTCCTTTGATGACAGCAATCCACAACCAAGTAGAATGGATTGTCCATGATGGTTAACTCCTACAAAGGAGAAAATGGCATGTCGTACTTGTTTGTTAAGTACGTCGTATCAAAAGACATGACATCACCTAATTCCTCACATGTAGCTCGGCTTCTAGCGTCCGCCCAAAATACACTAGTAATTCTATTTCCTTCATCCATTTCGAGGTCAAAGAATAAATCATTATTGAGGTCTCTCATTTTTGAAAAGTGACGTAGCAACGCTTGACCATCACCCTCCTTACACAATGACCTTCTATGTTGACCGATGAAGTTCCTAGCATCTCACTCCATAAATTGAATATTTTCATATCCACCAGCTTCACCAACCATGCTAAGGAAACTCTTATTAATACATACACCGATATCATCATTGATTTCTATTGTGTGCTTCGCATGCATGTTAAATTTTCTATTGGCACGAATTAGATTCGAGGTTTGTGGACAAAGCTCATGACTGTGCTCTAGAACTACAGTTCTTACAAACCGTTTGTCATCTTTTCGGGCAATTGTTATTCCAGTAGGGCATTGATTTGTTTGACTAGGCAAATTTTTCACTTTTAGATGAATGCTAGCACTAGTGCAAAACGTTGTTTAACGTCACCCCTTAGACGTCGATTAAGAGTAAGCACGACGTATATTGATGACCAGAGGCATTTTCGTAAATAAGTTGGTAGTATAGACGTCAGTTAGAAGGTGCCCCGGCGTCTATAATATTTTAGACGTCGGGGCCCCTCTTAACTCACGTCTATATGTCTGGGTGAAAAGTCATTTCTTTCAGTCATATAGAAGTCAGTTATGAGGGGCCCCGACGTTTATATGGTGGAAATTAATGGCTATTCACCTACCTGTTAGACATATAGACGTCAGTTGGGAGAGCCCCTAAGTCTAAAATATTATAAACGTCAGTTATTGGGGAACCGACGTCTAAACCCTAAACCCAGAAATTTATAAAGTCACTTTTTGACTCCATTTAGATGTCTGATCCCGCCACTCCGACTTCTAAAGCCCTCTAGACGTCTGTTATTTGGGCAACCGACATCTAAACCCTAAACCCAGAAATTTAAAAAGTCACTTTTTGACTTCATTTAGACGTCTGATCCCGCCACTCCGACTTCTAAAGCTCTTTAGACGTCTGTTATTGGGGCAACCGATGTCTAAACCCTAAACCCAAAAATTTAAAAAGTCACTTCTTGACTCCATTTAGACGTCTGTTATGGCAGGAACTGACTTCTAAAGCCCTTTAGACGTCTATTATAGGGGAACCAACTTCTAAAAGTCGGCATTAAAACACCGTGATCGCGAGACAGCCGTTACGTGCACTCATTGTTCATCATCTTCGTCGCGTTTTCTCTCTACGGGTTACGCTTTTCAGGTTCATTTTCTCACTTTTGCACCGTTTTAAATTAGTTTTACTCCGATTACATAACTCTTTGATGAATTATCTTTCATTTGAACTGATTAAAATGCGTTTTCGTTGGGTTTTGGTGCAGTTATTCTCATGTCCTTGGGCGGCGTTCTTTGGCGGCGATTTCTTGCATTTTGCACTCTCCAATTCCCTCTACTACGTTTTTAAAACCATCCAATAAAAAAATATACAATACATTCTCTTCAACTAAAATATAAAGTTGTAAACTCGAATCACCATCAGTCAGAAGCAACCTCAAAGACGTCTGACCTGTATGGATCGAACGTCTATATAGACGTCTGACCTATATAGATCCGATGTCTATAAAGGCGTCTGACCTAAAGGGTCCGACGTCTATACGGGTGACGTTAATGAGACGTTAAAAGCCCAATATAACCGACGTTAAACAGCGTTTTTCCACTAGTGTAGACACATATTTACTTTCCCTTGAACAAACCAATCTCAAGTAGTCCGAATGTCGTCTTTTTTACAAGTTCTAGTTCGTACACCAAAACCACATCTTTTTCCATAGTCGGAATAAAATTTCTTCGCTTCTTGCATTGTGTCAAAACACAAAATAGGACCCAACTCCAAACCACACTAGTAGAAAAACAACGTATAACATCGAATATTTTTGGCCTTTCACGTCGAACTCGAGAACGACATCATATCAGGAGACGTTAAATTGACGTTAAATTTAAAAAATTTGACGTTAATTTAACGTCAAATTTTGTCAATATACGACGTTAATCAATTTTTTTTTATGTTTTTAATTAATTGTGATCCTTTTTTATTGCTCTACGAGGCCTGAAAAGTAGAAAAAACAAAAATTTTCAGTTTTTGGTATTTTATAAAGCATAAACTATGAACAATAATATAAGATCAATCAAAGAACAATAACAAACAACAAAGAAGTTCAATCAAACAACAAACAAGTTCAATCAAACAATAACAACAAACAAGTTTAACCAAACAACAACAACAACAAACAAGTTCAGCAAAAAAATAACAAACAAGTTATGAACAAATGAGTTCTTCAAAACGAAAACGAAAAAGAAACTAACCTGGGTGCATCAGAATAAAGTGTTGCAACTAGTGAGAGAGAAAGCAGAATGCGCCCATGAAGGATAATAACACAAAAATAATTGGTGAAAACAAACGAAAATCATACCTAAAGTAGTAAATTAACATGCATTTGTATCAAATGAAAGAAAGATTACATGTGATGGTCGTCAAACTTCGTTCAAAAAAAGTTTAAGCAGAGAAAAGGGTCTCGCGCGTTAAGATAAAGTGAATTAATTTTCAATCTCCCGCTCAAATTTTTTTTGAATTCACTAACCTTTTAACGTCTAACGCTGGGGCATTCGACGTTTTATATTCTTTTACGTCGAATTACAATTTTAAACGACGTTTAATAATTGCATTTATTTACAAAAATGCCATCGGTCATTTTTAATGTTGGCTATTGACTAGTTCGACGTTAAACACGTGACGTTATACGCTGTTTTTGCGCTAGTGCAACTTTTATGAACGATATTAAATTCCTCATCGCTTTCACCAACCACATTGACGTTGTCGGGAAAATTTTCCATCACAATAACGTATTCCCTAGAAATATTGCTTAATAAATAAATATAAAAAGGAATGGGCTCCATTTAGACTCCATTTACACGTCTGTTATGGCGGGAACCGACTTCTAAAGCCCTTTAGACGTCTGTTATAGGGGAACCGACTTCTAAAAGTCGGCATTAAAACACCGTGATCGCGAGATAGCCGTTACGCGCACTCATTGTTCATCATCTTTGTTGCGTTTTCTCTCTACGGGTTATGCTTTTCAGGTTCATTTTCTCACATTTGCACCGTTTTAAATTAGTTTTACTTCGATTACATAACTCTTTGATGCATTATCTTTCATTTGAACCGATTAAAATGCATTTTCATTGGGTTTTGGTGCAGTTATTGTCATGTCCTTGGGCAACGTTCTTTGGCGGCGATTTCTTGCATTTTGCACTGTCCAATTCCCTCTACTACGTTTTTAAAAGAATCCAATAAAAAAATATACAATACATTCTCTTCAACTAAAATATAAAATTGTAAACTCGAATCACCATCAGTCAGAAGCAACCTCAGAGACGTATGACCTGTATGGATCGGACGTTTATATAGACGTCTGACCTGTATGGATCGGACGTCTATATAGACGTCTCACCTATATAGGTCCGACGTCTATAAAGACGTCTGACCTAAAGGGTCCAACGTCTCATTAACGTCACCCGTATAGACGTCGGACAAAAAAAAGACGTTAAAAGCCCAATATAACCGACGTTAAACAGCGTTTTTCCACTAGTGTAGAAACATATTTACCTTCCCTTGAACAAACCAATCTCAAGTAGTCCGAATGTCGTCTTTTTTAGAAGTTCTAGTTCATACGCCAAAACCACATCTTTTTCCATAGTCCGAATAAAATTTCTTCGCTTCTTGCATTGTGTCAAAACACAAAGTAGGAACCAACTCCAAACAACACTAGTACAAAAAGAACGTATAACGTCAAATATTTTTGGCCTTTCCTGTCGAATTCGAGAACGACGTCATATTAGGAGACGTTAAATTGACGTTGAATTTAAAAAATTCGACGTTAATTTAACGTCAAATTTTGTCAATATACGACGTTTTTTAATTAATTGTGATCCTTTTTTACAGCTCTACGAGACCTGAAAAGTAGAAAAAATAACAATTTTCAGTTTTTGGTATTTTATAAAGCATGAACTATGAACAGTAATATAAGATCAATCAAAGAACAATAACAAACAACAAAGAAGTTCAATCAAACAACAAACAAGGTCAATCAAACAATAACAACAAACAAGTTCAACCAAACAACAACAACAACAAACAAGTGCAACAAAAAAATAACAAACACGTTATGAATAAATGAGTTCTTCAAAACGAAATCGAAATCGAAAACTAACCTGGGTTCATTAGAATAATGTGTTGCAACCAGTGAGAGAGAAAGAAGAATGCGCCTATGAAGGACAATAACACAAAAATAATCGGTGAAAACAAACGAAAATCGTACCTAAAGTAGTTAATTAACATGCAATTGTATCAAATGAAAGAAAGATTACATGTGGTGATCTTTAAACTTCGTTCGAAAAAAGTTTGCGCAGAGAAAAGGGTCTCGCGCATTAAGATAAAGTGAATTAATTTTCAATCTCCCAGTCAAATGTTTTTTGGATTCACTAACCTTTTAACGTCTAACGCTGGGGCATTCGACATTTTATATTCTTTTACGTCGAAATACAATTCTAAATGACGTTTAATAATTGCATTTATTTACAAAAATGCCACCGGTCATTTTTAATGTTGGCTATTGACTGGTTCGACGTTAAACAGTCACTTGATTTTCTATAAATGGTCCATTGTGACTGAATTTTTCCTCCTCTTCTCTCTCACCTTCACTGCTGCTTATTTCAATGACTTCTCTTCTTTCCTCTTCCTCATCACTGCTTCCAATCTCCACAACTTCCCTTTCAACTTTTCGCTTACTTCTTGTAACAACAGCTTTACATTCCTCTTTAGGGTTAACATAAGTGTTAGCCCTAAAGTGGTGCTTCTCAGTGGTATCTACCCTTTTTGACAACTGCCCGACTTGCATCTCTAAAGATCAAATGCTGGCTTAATTACCTGCTTGATTAGACTCATAAACCTTCAAGAATTTATCAAATCTATCATTTAAGTCTCTGACAACCTCTGTCAAGTGGGTGACCTGCTGCCACAGAGGTGAAGGTTGCTGTTGCCTAAAACCCCATGTTTGCCCTGATGGGAAATTTGATGCCTGATTAATACTTGGATGATTCTTCCAACCTTGTTTGGCATTACCTTGGTAGGTATTTTGAAACTGATTTCCCATAAAATTAGCTTATTGCTGCATCTCTTCAGGCAAAGCACACTGACCATTGATATGGTCACCACCACAAAAATCACACAGCTGCTGTGTTTGAGAAACATTACGAATCTCCTTAGGAAGTTGTGAAAGAATCTTCGTTAAATTATCTAACTTTTGAGTCAGAAGATAATTTTGAGCTAACATAACGTCATCTGCAGGCAAGTGCAAAACTCCTCTCTTTTGTGTAGATATGCCTCTTTCACTGTAATTTTCTTGCTCATTAGCAGCCATATTTTCTATCAATTCATATGCCTCATCTTCAGTCTTTTGTTTAACATTGCCTCCAGCTGAGGCATCCAGCATCATCTTTGACTGAGTGTTCAATCCTCCAAGGTATGCAAGAATCAAGGTGGTTTTGTCAAAACCATGGGGTGGCGTCTTTCTCAGCAAGCCCTTAAATCTCTCCCATGCTTGACCTAAAGTCTCTTCCCTACCCTGCTTGAATGATCAAATTTCCAGCTTCCCTTGAGTAACTTTGGACTGTGGAAAATATTTAGTGACAAACTTTGTAGCCACAGTCTCCCATGTGGTGAATGTTCCTTCAGGAAAAGAATTAAGCCACGCTTTAGCATTGCCCGCTAATGAGAATGGGAATAAGCTAAGCTTAACTCGTTCATCTGATACACCTGCCATCTTCACAGTATTACAGATTTCACTAAACGTGGTCAAATGATCATACGGATTCTCATTTGACAAGCCGTGAAACTGGTTGCCTTGTACTAGGTGTATTAGTGCTGGATTCATCACCATGTTGGCCGTTTGATCCGTAGGAATAGCTATGCTGTTAAAGTGAAAAGGACCTACAACATTAGATTGATCTGCCAATGTGCGACTTGCAGGAAATTTTTCTGCCATCTCCCCTGTTCTTCTATCTGGTGAAGGTGACAATAATCTGCTAGGAGAAAGAAATAAATCCCTAGATGGGCGTCTAACTCTCCTTCTTCCCCTTGTCTCACTTAAGCCGTCAAGAAGAGGTTGGTTATTTTTCTTACTCCTAGTATGTCTAGCCTCCTGTTGCATGTACAAGAAACACAAACCCTAGTAGCACTTTTATTTTTTAAAAAAAAAACAAAATATATACAAATATCAACAATCAAGTCAAAATTAATCAATTTACACTACTAAAAAAAGTTAAACCAAGAGTCCTCGGCAACTACGCCAAAAACTTGTTAAACCCCTGGCAAGTGTACCAAATCGTATCAAGTAATAATAATTGGTAAACCCAATATCGTTCTTCCCAAAGGACTCTTAAGGCCTCATCTTTCGTGTAAACTAATCGTTTAAGACTTGAGAAAAGAAAATAATTTTAATCGTTCAAATGCAAAACAAAAAAAAAACATGCAAATGCAGGAATTCAATTGACGAGAGAAAATATGAATGAATGAGGTTGTTGGGGTTTACAACTTCATCTTATACACCCTCATATATTTACTCTTCTTATTTACTTTGCTTATTTATCATATTGCCATGCAAAATTTCTTGGTCTACCCTTAACCCAATCCCTTGGTGAAAAGAGCCTATTACTAATTACCGACTTGCTATCCCTAGCCTCCCCTAGTAACTAATAATGCATAATGATCGGAAGCAAAATACAATTGATCATCCTACCCCTATCCCTAGGCGGTATTAACATAATCAAGGAATTCTCCCTAGTTCATGACATTACCGTACGTCCCCGTATCAATAAAGATAAACAACATCTACCGAATGAGTTAAACTGTAGAAGCGTTAAATACAGGTAAAGAACCCAACAATTGATAAATCAATCATATGCAAGCATATAAAGTAAACAAGAATTTCAATATATGAGAGTTTCAAAAGATTACATTGTTCCCCAACAACTAAGGGTTTAGTTAACCATAATCATGGTGAAACTAGATGAATTGAATGGAAGAATGGAAAAAGCAAACCCTAGAATTGATACAGTGGAGCCTAAGCATCCAAGAAATCTCCTCCAAAGGTGTAAAGCTGTTGTGGACTTTGTTCTCTGCCAAAAGAATTACATTTGAATTCGTATTAGGGCTATATATAAGCCAAAAAGATAACAGAAAAGATCTCAGAATCCAAAATATAAAAACAGACAACCGCCCAGGCGCCTAAATTGGCCGCTCAGCAGTTTGCTTCAACACACGCCACCGCCCAGGCGCTAGAAATGACCGCTGAGCGGTTTGCCTCTTGTCGCTCTAGACGCTCAGCGTCACCGCTTGGGCGCCAGACAACAACTTTTCCTTGCACTAGGACGATCAACGGTGGAATTGACCGCTGAGCGGTTCACAGACTCTTCTTTTCTTCCTTTTTCTCTTTCATTCTTGAGTCTATGACCTTCCTACTTCATTTCCATCTTCCATTGTCATAAAAAACCCTGCAAAACAATGGAAAACAAGCATAATATCTCTAAAAACAACTTTTGACTCTCATGTAACACAACTTAAGAGTTTTACTTGATTCAAAGCTTATTTTAAGCTACAAAGGGTGTGCTTTAATATCAATTTTATGCATGAAAATAACGGTTTTGAGACCGTTATCAATGATGGAGACCAGGAGGACTCATATGAGGACTTTTTTAGCATTCTGGTTGACAGGTTGACTTTTTTGTTGACTAGTTGACTTTTTTACATTCTAGTTGACTTTTCTGTACTACAACTCCTTAATACTTCAACCCTTCTTTCAAATCATTCAATAAACCTACAAAATCAAGGGAAAAGCAAGCATAAAACCAAGAAAACCAACTTTGATTTTCTTATTCTCTAACTTAAGCAAAATGCATGATTTCAAGCTAATCCTAAGTCATAAAGGGTGTGTTTAATGTCAAATTTAAATATGAAAATAACCGTTTTCAACCGTTATCAGCCACCTTATGTCTCACACCATAGTGTTTGAGTACCTTTGCAAGTTGAAAGTCGCGAAAATGAGATCCTCCATCACTAATAAGTACTCTGGGAGTTCCAAAACGTGAAAAAATTTGCCTCTTCAAAAATTTAATCATAGTGCTAGCATCATTCTTGGGACAAGCCAGGGCTTCCACCCATTTACTCACATAATCCACTGCCACCAATATATATTCATTGTTGAAAGACAATGGGAAAGGTCCAACAAAATCAATGCCCAACAATAAAAAACTTCAACCTCTAAAATGCCTTGTAAAGGCATCTCATGGCGTCTTGAAATAGTCCCAGTCCTGTGACATTTGTCACAATTTCTAGCATGATTATGAGCATCTTTAAACAAGGTAGGCCAATAAAACCCTGACTGGAGAATTTTTGCAGTTGTTCTTTCTCCATTAAAATGACCCCTATAAGGTGAATCATGACAGTGCCAGAGAATTCCTTCTGCTTCTTCCTTTGTCACACACCGCCTCAAAAGATTATCTCCTCCAATTTTCAATAAGTAAGGATCATCCTAAATAAAAAATTTTGCATCATGCAAAAACTTCTTCTTTTGTTGCCAATTCAAATCTTTCGGGATTATTCCTGCAACTTTAAAATTAGCCATATCAGCAAACCATGGCCTTTTTTGAATATACAAAAGTGTCTCATCTGAAAAAGACTCCCAGATTTCTTTTTCCTTACTTGTGACCTTACCATTAACTAACCGAGATAAGTGACCAGCAATCAAAATTTCATTCCCCTTTTTGTCACGAATTTCCACATCAAACTCTTGTAGCAAGAGTACCCATCTAATCAACCCTGGCTTTGAGTCTGGTTTTGTCAATAGATACTTTATAGCTGCATGATCTGTGTAGATGATCACCTTAGACCCAATAAGGTAAGGTCTAAATTTCTCCCAATCATAAACTATAGCCAAAAATTCCTTCTATGTAGTGGCATAATTTAACTTGGCTTCATTTAACACCTTGATAGCATAATATATAGTGTGAAATACCTTTTCTCTTCTCCGGCCAAGCACAACACCTATGACATAATCTCTAGCATCACACATAAGTTCAAAACTTTGACTCCAATCCGGAGCGACAATCATTGGGGTTGAAATCAATTTGTTTTTCAAGATGTCAAAAGCTTTTAAACATTTATCATCCATCACAAAGGGTGCGTCTTTAACAAGCAAGTTACTCAAAGGTTTAGCAATCTTCGAGAAGTCTTTAATAAATCTTCTATAAAACCTAGCATGGCCCAAAAAGCTCCTGATTCCTTTCACATTTGTCGGTGGTGGAAGTTTCTCAATGACCTCCACTTTGGCTTTATCCACTTCAATCCCCCTGGCAAAGATCTTATGGTCTAAAACAATTCCCTCAGTTACCATAAAATGGCATTTCTCCCAATTAAGCATAAGGTTTGTTTGGATGCATCTCTTGAGCACAATATCCAAGTTCGCCAAACACTTTTCGAAGGAATCTCCAAACACCGAAAAATCATCCATGAAGACTTCTATACACTTTTTTATGAGATCTGCAAAACTTGCCTGCATACAACTCTGAAACGTGACTGAAGCATTACATAACCCTAATGACATTTTTCTGTAAGCGAATACACCAAATGGGCATGTAAAAGACGTCTTCTCCTAGTATTTTGGATCTACCACAATTTGATTATATCCCGAATATCCTTCCAGAAAGCATTAAAAAGCTTGACCCCCCAATCTTTCTAGCATCTAATCCATAAAAGGAAGGGGAAAATGATCCATCCTAATGGTCGTATTCAACTTCCTATAATCAATTCACTTCCGCCACCCAGTAATTGTTCTAGTAGGAATGAGCTCATTCTTTTCATTATGAACTACCGTTATCCCACCTTTCTTTTGCACTACCTGTATTGGACTAACCCATTCACTATTAGAAATCGAATATATAATGCCAGCTTCTAGAAGCTTCAACATTTCTTTTCTAACCACTTCCTTCATCACAGGATTTAGCCTTCTCTGTGGTTGAGCAACCGGTCTATAGTCATCCTTCGTAAAGATTTTATGCATGCAATAAGTTGGGCTTATACCTTTGAGATTTCTACCAAACTTTGACTGGTTGGCTTTTCTGGTTGACTGGTTGACTTTTCTGCATTCTGTTTGACTTTTCTCCATTGCAACTCCTTGATACTTCAACTCTTCTTCCAAATCATTCCAATAACTTTCAAAATTAAGGGAATTTAGTAGTAAAATCATAAAGCATATTCTCAACTCTCTTATTCACAAAACTAAAGCAAAATCATGAGTCCAAGCAAGTTTCTAAGTCAAAAAGGGTGCATTATATATAAAAATTAAGTATAAGAATAACGGTTTCTCTACCGTTATTAATTTTAATCTCTTTAGCAGATAACAAGACTTCATTGAATTCCTTTTCTAATTTCTCATTATCAGCAACAAGGTTATTAATTCTATACTCATAATCTCTTCTCTCAGAGTTAAGTCGATTAACCTTGTATTGCAGTCACATTGCTTCAGCATGTACTTCTTTGTATACATCCAACAGTTGAGCGTACTTCACTTCTATTGGCTTGCTCTCAAAATCTTCATCGTTGTCAGAGTCATCATGTGATGTTCCAGCCATGTAGCATATGTTTGACTCCTCTTCTTGAGATTGATCATCATCACTTGAAGAGTCCGAGTCACTATTCTCCCAGACAATGTAGGCTCCTTTTTGTTTTCTTCCTTTGTCTTGAGGAAACTTCCTACTTGCTTTCTGCTTTGGCTTCAATTCTGGACATTCTGGCTTTATATGTCCTTCCTTTCCACATTCATAACATTGGACAAGATTTGTTCTGAAGCTTTGCTTTGGTTTATTGTGACCTACATGGTTAGTAAGTTGACTATCATTTTTCATACATCGACTGAACTTCCTTACCATCATGGTCATCAATTCTTTGTCATCCACCTCTGCATCTGAATCATCGGTAACCTGGTGCTGAGTGCTAGTCTCTTGGGCCTGGGCCAGTTTCTGCTGATTTTAATGAACAATATATTGATTTCATGACCCAGAGAGGGTATCTTTTGACAGAAAGAGGCGTAGAAACACTTTCTTCACCCCTTGGAGGTGGATTTTGGATGCGAAAGCTCCAATCTACAAATTCTAGGGTTTTATCCTTCATTCCTTTCATTGTTTTCATCTAGTTTCACCATGTCTATGATGAACTAAACCTCCATTATTGTTGGGGAAACGATGCAATCCTTTGAAACTCTCATGTATTGAATTGATTTGTTAATCTATATGTTTTACTTCATTAATTGTTAGGGTTTTTCCTTTATACTCTATGCATGCTTTGTTTAACTCATTCAATTACATGATCATTGATTTTGACGATATGGACAGATACGGGGAAATCTAGACATGGAGAAATTCTCTCTAGAGCAATATTACCTAGACATAGGGATAGGAGGATGATAACGGTTCAAAAACCATTATTTTCATACTTAAATTTGACAATAAACACACCCTTTATGACTTAGAATTAGTTTCAAATCATGCAATTTGGTTAAGTTAGAGAATACACTAGTGCAAAATCACTCTTTAACGTCACCCCATAGACGTCGGTTATGGTGTTGAGTGACGTATATGACTGACCGGTAGTATTTCAGTAAATAAGTTGGCGATATGGACGTCGGTTTCGATATAGACCGACGTCTATAATACTGTATACGTCAGTTTTACCACAAACTAATGTCTATACTACTGCAATTAATGCGATTCACAAACCACGCAAGCAAATAGATGTCGTGTCTTCCAGCACCGACGTCTAAATGGCCTGAAAAAGGCATGTGAAAAGTCTATTGGACGTTAGTTTATACATGGGGCCGACGTCTATATGGCTACAATTAATGCGATTCAACCACCGGCAGGCAAAATAGACGTCCATTTGTTCAGGACCGACATCTACAAGCTTATAGACGTCGGCGCCCCAAGGTCCCCATCGTCTACTGAATTGACCGGATACTGAAACGTCACTTCGTTCAACACTTGAGACGTCACTACCCTTGCATCCGACGTCTAAATGGCATGAAAAAGGGCAGGTGAAAAGTCTATTGGACGTCGGTTTATATAGGGGGATGACGTCTATATGGCTGCAATTAATGCGATTTACTTACCCGCAGGCAAAATAGACGTCCATTTGTTAAGGATCGACGTCTATAAGATTATAGACGTCGGCTCCCCCAAGTCCCCGTCGTTTACTCGACTGACCGGATACTGAAACGTCACTTCGTTCAGTGCTTTAAACGTCACTACCCTTGCATCCGACGTCTAAATGGCCTGAAAAAGGCAGGTCAAGAGTCCCTTGGACGTCGGATTAGTGAGGTAACCGACGCATCATTTCATGTTTAAGTAACCACGAACTCGCAGTTACGCACATCGTCTTCTTCCTTCTCTATGTCGTAGTTACACGCAGAATCTTCTTCCTCCTCTCCGTTTCTCTATGTTGCAGTTACACGAACAATCTTCTTCCTCCTCTCCGTTTCTATCTGTCGCAGTTACGCGCACAATCTTCTTCCTCCTCTCCTTTTCTGTCTCGCGATTTTCTTTTTTTATTTCAACCATTTAAACTTTGTTTTAGTCCGATTAAATTGGTTTCTTCATCATATATCATCTACTGACTAATTAAAATGTGTTTTAGTGTAGTTTTGATCTTCTCTTTGGGTAATGTAGTACAAGATTCTCCCATTGCTAGCTTCCTCACAAGAAAAGTGGCGTCTTTTGTATGTTTCATGGCGTTTCGACCCATAATGGAACTTGGGTCGTTGCCTAGTTTCAACCCAGGTTTAGTTTCGGGTTGAAATGTCATGAGATATGCAAAATACGCAAGCTTTTTTTTGTGGGGAAGCTAGCCAAGGGAGAGTGTGGTACTAGGCTATCGAAAGACAGGATCAAAACTGCACTAAAACACAATGGCTATATTAGACGTCGGTTAATGCTATGTCAGACGTCTATAGTGAAGATAGACGTCGGTTAGTGCATAGGCCGATGTCTATATAGCCCCATTACACGTCGGTTTTGGCATATTTTGACGTCTATATAGACGTCGAGGATGGCGTGAACTGACATCTAAATAGACGTCAGTTATATGGAATTTCAACGTCCCATTGACGTCACTCGTATAGACGTCGGTTGGGAAACGGTTGGGAAAGTGACATTAAAAGCCCAAATTAACAAACGTTAAACTTCGTTTCTACACTAGTGATAAGAGAGTCAAAGTTGGTTTTTTTGGTATTATGCTTGGTTTTACCATGATTTGGCAGGATTTATCAGGCATTGAATGACGGAAGTTGAAGAAGATAGGAGTTGGACTTAAGAGAAAGAGAAAAAGTGAAGATAAGAAGAGTCGCAGTTGCCGCCGGGCGGTGTACTCCTTAAAGAATTATCTGCCAGAAACTTAAAGGGAACTGCTGGGGGGTAAGTCAAAGTGCTACGCTCACCGCCGGGCGGTGATGACATCGCTGGGCGGTGGAACGTTCAGAAGAACTCTTCGGACAGCGCTGGGCGGCAGCGCTGAGGGGTGAGGACAAGTGTTCTACAGACTGTCGGGCGGTGAACCTACCGCCGGGCAGTGGACTATTGGGCCTGGGCCAAATTTCTGTTATTTTTTTGTGTTATAAATAGAATTGCACGACGCAGAAGGGGTATCTTTTTGGCAGAAAGGATGCAAAAACACTCTTTTCACTCCTTTGAGGCAGATTTTGGATGCAGGAGCTCCAATCTATCAAATTTAGGGTTTATCTTTTCACTCTTTTCATTCTTTCCATCTAGTTTCACCATGACTATGGTGAACTAAACCCCTTTGCTGTGGGGGAATGATGTAATCCTATTGAAACTCTCATGTATTGAAATTCTTACTTTAATTCGTATGCTTTCTTTTATCAATTGTTAGAGTTTTTCCTCCATTATATTTGTATGCTTTACTTAAGACCTTAATCAATAACATGATTTTTGATTCTATCTATGTGGACACGTATAATTAGGTCTAGTCATGAGGAAATTCTCTTGGTAGCAATATTGCCTAGACATAGGGATAGGAGGACCAATTGCCTTAAGCTTCTATGTGAATTATGTAATGCATGATCAATTACTAGGGAGACTAGACATAGTAAACTACTAATTAGGATTAGACTCTAATCACCAAGATATTTGAATTAGGGGAATTTAGAAAGTGGCACAAACATTGATAAAGAAGTAGAATTAAGTAGAATTTGTAAATATATGAGGGTGGATTAGGATGAAATCATAAACCCACAACAAGTCCATATGATCATCTCACTACATTCAATGAGATCTGCAATACGGTGAAGATCAACGGAGTGCCAGATGAAGTAATTAAACTTAGGTTGTTTCATTTCTCATTGGGAGGCAATGCTAAACTGTGGTTAAATTCTTTCCCAGAGGACAACTTTACAACCTGGGAGGCTATGGTGGCTAAATTCTTGAACAAATATTTTGCACAGTCTAAGATCAACAAAGGTAAAATGGAGATTTCATCTTTCAGGCAAGGTATGGAAGAAACCTTAGGCCAGGCGTGGGACAGATATAAAAGCTTTCTGAGAAAGACACTTGTGCATGGCTTTGATGATACAACTTTAGTTCTCACATTCCTTGGAGGAACTTAGAAAAAAATGATGCTAGATGCCTCAACTGGAGGTAATATAAAGTGCAAGACTACTGAGGAAGCCTATGAGTTGATAGAAAGCATGGCAGCTAATGATAGTAAAACTCATAGTGAAAGGGGTGTACAACTGCAACAAAGGGGAGTTCTTCAATTGCCTACTCAAGATGCCTTGCTTGCACAAAACAAGCTGATAAATCAACAATTGGAGAACCTGAAAAAGACTCTTGCTCAATTGCCTAAATAGTTGAAGAATGTCTCACAGGTGCAACAACAATTCTGTGACCAGTATGGTGGTGACCATATCAATGATCAATGTGCTTATTGATGGATTGTCGCACCCCATGCAAATTTAATGTGCATAAAGAATCCAGTATAGACTAGGAAGTGACTTCTAGGTCGTCTCTCAAGGAACAAATGTGGTTCGAGAATTAGGTCAAACACGAAGTAGGGGGGGTATGTGAAAATTTTGTGTGAATGCAGATGAATTATATTAAAATACGGATGCAAACAGAAATGTAAAAACGGAATCAAATACAAAATGAAAACGGTTGGTCATTAACTCAATTACTATGCTTCCTATCCCAGATTAACGACAAGAACACACTACTTTAATCCAAATCCAACACGAATCACCCAACTAAGCGAAGGCTAATTCGGTTTTCAGAATTGCAAACTAAGCGAATGCAATGCACCTATTCCGTCCTATGTGTTCTATACAGATTGGTCAACTAAGCGAAGATACAATCACCAATTGGGCAACTAAGCGTATACCCATTGCCAGAACACAGTCAAATTTCATAGAGTGTCAGGCAGAGCAGAATAAACACAAGAACAACCCCAGAAATCTCAAGGAAATAAAGTAATTTTATTAATGACCAACCTGACTCACTTAAGCTAACATCACAATTAAAGTAACACAATCAAACATACTAGATAACATTTAAGTAAATGAAAATACTAAACCTAACACTGCAATAGACAAATATCCAGACATAATTAAAGCGATTAACATCCAACACTTAATTAAGAAGATGAAAAGCAATTAAACATGTAATGTAAAATATTCTAAAGCAAAAGAAATAAGAAAACATAACACTTGTCTACCATTAGCCGTGACCTATGTGCACCTTCTCCTAAATAAAATATATTGCTTTTCCTTCTAGAAATCCTCTTGGCCGTGACATCCCTCCACCTGAATGAAAAGTATCCTATCTAAACCCCTTGCTTTATCATGAATCACGCTCCATCAAAGGAAATGAAAATGTGCTTATGGAATAAAGAAACCGTAACAACATGCTCCAGGCCCTGCTATCACTTTTTCCAAGCAATGCATCAAATTTCTTCTCTCAAAATCACCTCCGTACAACACACACCTACTCCCATCTAATAACATCTTCATTCCCAAATAAATAAAAGAAATGAATTGCTACACCTATCCAGCTGCAAAATCCCTTTGCACGTCCCATCCTCCTAGACTCCCACCTAATCTACTTCTCTCATAAAAACAAAAGAAAAGGGCCACTTTCATTCCTGCAACCGTAACATTTGCTGCACCACGTGCTCCATTCTTCAAGAGAAACAAAAAGAGCTTCCTTTTTCTAATTTAATCAATCACCGTTTAACACTTCTTCTATGCCAAGAGTCACAGCGTGTGATCTTCCAACCAAGTTAAATCACCATGAATTGCTTCAAAGTTTGAAAACAGCGTGCAACAATTAAAATGAAATAAGCGCCACAAATGCAAAGAAAGTGATGTCCGCATAAGCAATTGTAAATTAAAATTGAAGCTTGTTCCAGCGGCGTGTGCACAACAATAAAAGAAAATGAAAATTGCTTCTTCCATTCAAGCCTTAAAACCATCAGCAGCCTTCATGAGTTCTTACATCTCCCCAAAAATATTCAAAGCCAAAACAAAAATAATAACAAGAGGGGGCCGGCTGCCACACTTTCTCTAGCACCCTGAGAGTGTTTTAAAAAGAAGGTAGGGTCCACACAAAAGGAAACCCTAGGTGCCAAATTACTCTTTCACCTTTTTGGGCTCAACATGTTTTTGTCAAAATTTGGCCCAATTGTAAAAGCTAATAAAAAACAATTTAAACTACTAAATTAAAATATAACTAATTATAAATTGTCCATGTGGAGGGTCTTCAATTATTTGGTGTCCTTCCTAATGCTCCAAAATGTATTTCCAAAATGTTCCCTGCAATTAATAATGCAAATAATAAGCTCAGATAATTCAAATTAATTAAAATAAGAATTTCTAGTCAAATTAAACATAATTAGGAAAAACGGGAAAATACCAGACAATTAAGCACAATTGCCTGATTTATTTAAGCGCAATAAACCAAATACAGTCGAGAAAATATCGACTCATCAAAATAGACCACATTTAGTCTTTTGCACTCCTGGCCAAAATCAAGACGCAAATCAAGGAACAGTTCTACGGATATTAGGGAAGAGACAAACTCAACATACAGAAAACAAAGACTCACAAGGACAGAAACATAATTACACAGTTCTCAAGAAATCTGGACAATGAAAGGAGGTCGACAGTATCCAACACAGAATCAAGGAAAGAAGATACTCATGAAATCATCCAAGCAGTTCAAAGCATGACAAAATGATCAATCAGCTCAAGAGGTGAATCAAAAGCAACATAACCTCACAGATGCACACTATCAATGTTTCTCTCAAGTGTCTACGATAAACAATGTCAACTCAATGCCCTCAAGAAAGCAAACACAAACAGACTTGGCAAGTCTCTAATATCAACAGTCAAACACATATGCATGTTCAAATCAAAAGGTCTTTTATGGATGTAATGGGGCCAAGGAAAAGGGAGGATAAGTATGGATAAGAAGCTGCAAACCAAAAGAAATAGAGGAGAAATGGTGAACAAGTGTAAACACAATCAAATCACACCCAAAACCTCTAATTCAATCCTCTTCTTGACTCCATTATTCATAATTTTTTTTATATTTTTTTCATTTTTCTATATTTTTTTTTCTTTTTCATTCTCATCTTGTCTCTTTTCTTTTCTCTCTTTTTAGAACACAAACGTAAGCGACAAGATACACATATATTTACAAAACAACTAAGAAGAGGAACCAACTAGCCAATTCATCTAAATCCCAAAGGAGACCACACTTGTTCCCAAAACACTTCCAAAGCTCAAAAATTCCCTATAGTTAAGGTAATCATGGTTTTTCACTTAGGGCTAGTGTATGAGCTTCAAAACAAAGAAATGGGGAAAGTATAGGCTAAAAGGGGCTATCAAAGGATCAAAACAGGGTAGGCTTATCTAGCTAGAGAGGCTCAACAACAAAACTGCCTTTATCACTTCCAAACATGCATATCAATCAAGAATTATCAAAAAGAGTCAAGCCAAGGCATATGTGCAAGAAATCAAGAGATATATCACACAAGAAAGAACATAAAGTGGCTCACATCTCACACAGGGTATTTCTGTCACAATCAATCACCCTCTCAAACATCATAATCATCTTCCAATCAAAGAAAAGCAAGGATTTCCAACTAATCAGAGTTTTAATGGAATGAAGGTCACATCTACAACCTAACAAAGTCCAAAAGTCAAGAGAAACATGCAAAACTGTACACAAGACAGAACAAAAACTACCTAGAAAAGAAAATTTTAACACAAAAAACAGAAACTAATCAAAGAAAATAGAAATCTCCTCCAATAGACCACACTTAAACTACATAATATCCTCAATGTGTCACAAGCATAAGATAAGAAATCATAACAGTCAATAGATCATGGACAAGTGTAATAAAAGTGGGAAAGGGAGGAGAAGGGAAAAGAAAACTCCCCTGGTCATGGTGGAAGTTGCCAATTTTGGACTATGAGGGAGATGTCTTCCACCATTGGATTCAGCAAGGAAGTCTTGAGGAGGAATTGCTTCAACAGCCAAATTTGATCAAGTAGGGAAATGTCTTCCACAGCTGGATCCAAGAAGCAGTGATTGTTGATGAGCAACTTCAGCTGATGCCTATTAATCTCCAAACTATTGTGTATACTGGCACCCTTGTCTTCCACCGTGGGTATGTGTTGGTCAAATTCATGTGTACCTCCTGCAACATGGTTAGTGCAATGTGGCAACAAAGAAATGATATGCAGGGGTATAACACCTGATCCCAGTGTCACAGGCTGAACCTCAGATATACCCTCAGAACATGAATCAATTTCAAATGTAGAAACAATATCAACAATAGGCTTAGATTCATGTTCAGTGCAAGGAGAACAAACATTCAGATGTGATAGTAAAAAGTGGTTCTCATCATGCAGAGAGGGAGAATTAAAAGCATGCTCATCAACAATACAATCATCAACATACTTATCAACTGCATAATCATCAACAGCATAATCAATTTGAGGTATGTTTACCTCCACTTCCCTGAAGATTGGTAAAGTGGTGGAAGGTGAAGATGGTCTACCTATCTCAAAAGTGTTGCTTATATCTGCCTGTTCCTCAACATTTTCATCAGACTCACAATTAGTATCACCCCTCATAAAGTTGGAAGTTGGTTGTATCACAACATTGATTTCAACACAAACAGAGTAAGAACCAACTTCACAACTACATTTAAAATTTTCAGAAAACCGTGAAAGATCAAAATTTAATCCTAAGTCTATAGCGTCTTCAGTTTTCACAGTTTCTATGTCAAAATCATCACTAACATGTGAATCTACAGCAGAATCAAGAATATTTGAATGCATAAACAACTCAGGCAAAGCAAGTGGGATTTCAAGTTTAGAGAAAACCTGTGTTGATTCATGATTCATCTCACCAGTAATAGCAGAATGAGCAACTGCATCCTCAGGTGCAAGAGTGGGGAGATAAGAGGGTGGGAAAGTAGATGGTGCAGTAGTAAGCTCATGACTTTACTCTCCATCTCCTATGTGAATGGCACTGACATCATCTGGAAGCTGAACAGTCTGAAATGGTGATTTCTCTAAAACTTAAGACTGTTCCTCAATGACCTGAGTAGCCATCTGCCCCCACAACTCATTCAATGTAGGCTCAGAAGAAGTAGAAGGTTGGGCAGGTGCCTCTTGCTGTTGTTGTTGCCTCTGATTCTGCTTTTGTGGCTGCGTAGATGTTTGGAGCATAAGCTTGAGGCGCATCAAGAGCAACAGGGTGCTGCAAAGAAGGACAAGCATCTGTATAGTGGTCACTAGAAGGACATATAGCACACAGTCGTGCAACAGATGCAGATGGATGTGCTGGTCTCTGGTTGAATGTCAGCTGTGTCGCCAAACTCAAAAGAGAATCAAGCTTGCTTTCCAAATTCCTATTAGGAGCGGATGAAGACTGGACAGGCTCATGAAACTGCAGCTGCTGTGGTTCCTGGACCGGTGGAGGCATACAAGAATTCTGGAATGGTTGATGTTGCTGTGGAGCATCATACCATCCCAAGCTAGGGTCATTACATCCAGGATCGTTGGTGTAACCATATCGCACAAGGGAGAATTCGTTTAGAAACTGATGCTCAAGATCTTCCCAACTGGTGACGGATCCTGGAGTAAGACAACAACACCAATCCCTTGCTACTCCTTGTAATGAGTGCTCAAATGCCCTTAAGAACATGTCTTCATCTGGGACATCTAGAGGTTTCATTAAAGAGCATATGATGTAGAACTCCTTCAAATGTCTATGTGGGCATTCACTTGCAAAACCATAAAACCTAGGCAGCAAATGTATCAGTCCAGTGTTGAAAACACAATGATTATCCTCCTCATCAAGTGGAAACGGCTACCTAAGAGCATTCTCATGAGATGGAGGAGGAATCACACTGTTCTCAACATAGAAATCAGTAGGAGAACCATAATCAGAGTAACATGCAGGAGTAGAATCATAATCATAGGCACAGGCAGAAGAAGCAATATTCCCAAAATCAAAATAGGTACAAATGTAGAAGAAAGGGGGAAAAGAAGAATGCAATGAAAATATGCAACTAAAGCTACCTAAATGCAACACACATAACACAGCACACAAAACAAAACATCACACTCACAACACAAGACAAAACACAACACACACTAACACAAAAAGGCCTAAAACCAAACTGTTGGTCCCCGGCAACGGCGCCAAAATTTGATGGGTTGTCGCACCCCATGCAAATTTAATGTGCATAAAGAATCCAATATAGACTAGGAAGTGACTTCTAGGTCGTCTCTCAAGGAACAAATGTGGTTCGAGAATTAGGTCAGACACGAAGTGGGGGGGTATGTGAAAAGTTTGTGTGAATGCAAATGAATTAAATTAAAATATGGATGCAAACATAAAGGTAAACAAAAATGTAAAAATGGAATCAAATACAGAATGAAAATGGTTGGTCATTAACTCAATAACTATGCTTCCTATCCCATATTAACGACAAGAACACACTACTCTAATCCAAATCCAACACGAATCACCCAACTAAGCGAAGGCTAATTTGGTTTTCAGAATTGCAAACTAAGTGAATGCAATGCACCTATTCCATCCTATGTGTTCTATACAGATTGATCAACTAAGCGAAGATACAATCACCAATTGGGAAACTAAGCGTATACCCATTGCAAGAACACAGTCAAATTTCATAGAGTGTCAGGCAGAGCAGAATAAACACAAGAACAACCCCAGAAATCTCAAGGAAATAAAGTAATTTTATTAATGACCAACCTGACTCACTTAAGCCAACATCACAATTAAAGTAACACAATCAAACATACTAGATAACATTTAAGTAAATGAAAATACTAAACCTAACACTGCAATAGACAAATATCCAGACATAATTAAAGCGATTAACATCCAACACTTAATTAAGAAGATGAAAAGCAATTAAACATGTAATGTAAAATATTCTAAAGCAAAAGAAATAAGAAAACATAACACTTTTCTACCATTAGCCGTGACCTATGTGCACCTTCTCCTAAAGAAAATAGATTGCTTTTCCTTCTAGAAATCCTCTTGGCCGTGACATCCCTCCACCTGAATGAAAAGTATCCTATCTAAACCCCTTGCTTTATCATGAATCACGCTCCATCAAAGGAAATGAAAATGTGCTTATGGAATAAAGAAACCGTAACAGTATGCTCCAGGCCCTACTATCACTTTCTCCAAGCAATGCATCAAATTTCTTCTCTCAAAATCACCTCCGTACAACACACACCTACTCCCATCTAATAACATCTTCATTCCTAAATAAATAAAAGAAATGAATTGCTACACCTATCAGCTGCAAAATCCCTTTGCACGTCCCATCCTCCTAGACTCCCACCTAATCTACTTCTCTCATAAAAACAAAAGAAAAGGGCCACTTTCATTTCAGCAACCGTAACATTTGCTGTACCACGTCCTTCATTCTTCAAGAGAAACAAAAAGAGCTTCCATTTTCTAATTTAATTAATCACCGTGCAAAATTTGATGGACGGGAGCTGAATGCCATCAATCACCATTTAACACTTCTTCTATGCCAAGACGTCACAGCGTGTGATCTTCCAGCCAAGTTAAATCACCGTGAATTGCTTCAAAGTTTGAAAACAGCGTGCAACAATTAAAATGAAATAAGCGCCACAATTGCAAAGAAAGTGATGTCCGCACAACAATAAAAGAAAATGAAAATTGCTTCTTCCATTCAAGCCTTAAAACCGTCAGCAGCCTTCATGAGTTCTTACATCTCCCCAAAAATATTCAAAGCCAAAACAAAAATAATAACGAGAGGGGGCCGACTGCCACACTTTCTCTAGCACCCTGAGAGTGTTTTAAAAAGAAGGTAGGGTCCATACAAAAGGAAACCCTAAGTGCCAAATTACTCTTTCACCTTTTTGGGCTCAACATGTTTTTGTCAAAATTTGGCCCAATTGTAAAAGCTAATAAAAAACAATCTAAACTAATAAATTAAAATATAACTAATTATAAATTGTCCATGTGGAGGGTCTTCAATTATTTGGTGTCCTTCCTAATGCTCTAAAATGTATTTACAAAATTTTCCCTGCAATTAATAATGCAAATAATAAGCTCAGATAATTCAAATTAATTAAAATAAGAATTTCTGGTCAAATTAAACATAATTAGGAAAAACGGGAAAATACCGGACAATTAAGCAAAATTCCCTGATTTATTTAAGCCCAATAAACCAAATATAGTCAAGAAAATATCGACTCATCACTTATCCAGAGGAGGCCCAAGAAGAAGCAAATTACATGGGCAATCAATTCCAATACCGCCAGGGTAATTTCAATCAAGGTAATTACAACCAAGGTTGGAAAACTCACCCAAGCATTGGTCAAAGTCAGAATAGTCAAGCTGGACAAGTAGGAGGCCAATTCAATAGACCACAACAGACATCACCACTATGGCAACAGGTATCTACTTTGATTGGAAAAGTTAGTAGTTTTGATGAGAAGTTTGAAATTTTTTTGAAGGTGTATGAGTCCACAATAAAGAGTAATGAGGCCTCTTTCAGAGACATACATATGCATGTTGGTCAACTAGCCAAGAGGGTGGAGGTTACAGAGAAAAATCAATTTAGGGCTAACACTAAGGTTAACCCTAAAGAATATTGTAAGGTTGTGGTGATTATGGTTGAGGAAAAAGTGGAAAAAGAAAGTGTTGAGTTTGAGGAAAGAGAGGAAAAAGAAGAGATTTGTGAGGGTGAGATAGAAAAAGAAGAAGAGAAGAGGGGAAAGAAAAAAATTAAAAAGAAGAAAAAAATTGAGAAATATGAGATAGTTCTTCCTTACCCAAAGGGGCAAAAGAGATAATAAAGAAAGTGTGAGCGCTTTAGAGAAATCTTCAATCAAATGGAGATTACTATAGCATTGACTGAAGCACTTCAATAAATTCCTGTTTATGCAAGACGTATAAAGCAATATCTTGGAGAAAAGATAGATCTTGAGGAAAAAGCTATTGAGGAACAGGAAGGTTGTAGTGACTCTTTGAAGAAAGAAAACCCTCCAAAAGTAAAGGATCCAGGAAGTTTTACCATTCCTTGCGCCATTGGGAGTGTGAAGATAGCGAAAGCCTTACTTGATTTAGGGTCAAGTATTAACTTAATGCCCCTATCTAAGCTGAAGAAGATTGGTGGTCTTACATTGAAACCAACAAAGATTTCCTTGCTCATGGCGGATGAATCACCAAAGAAACCCTATGGTGTGGTGGAGGATGTTATGATTCGCATTGAAAAGCTTGAATTCCTGGTTGACTTTGTGGTGATAGAGATGAAGGAGGATGACAAGATCCCAATCATTCTCGGAAGGCCTTTTATGAAGATGGCCAAAGTAATCATTAATGTTGATGAGGGGATAATTATGCTTAAAGACCGAGAAGAGAAGGTGATCTATGATGTCTTTAAAGAGAAGCATATTCGAGTAAACAAGATTAGTCACAAGGCTTCAAAGAAGGATGCACCAGCGGCTAGACCTAAATCTGCTAAAGAGGTCAACAAAGGTAATAATTGTGTTTTAATGCAGGTCAAGGAAGGAGAGAAAGTTGACGAAGGATGCATCATTCAAGCCTAGTACTCCTGTGAGATACAAGAAGAAGTTATGGGTGGTGAAAGGTGTTAAAGAGAATGCAGTGATAGACATTGAGGCTTCATACTCTAGGCGAGTTAAGAAGGTGGACCAGAAGCAGTTGATGATTGGTGTGATGAAGGCAAAGAAGACACCAACATAAAGGATGGAACTTGAGCTTTACTGGCTCAAGCTAATGACGTTAAAAGAGCGCTTGTTGGGAGGCACCCAAGTGATTTAAAAATATTATTTTATTTAGTGATGTAATTTTGGATAATTGTTGAACATTATTTATTGGGTAGCATCTATTGAGGGATGCTAAAAAGGTTAAGTATTTACTGAAGGATACAGGAAGCTACACCTACTGATGAGTGTTGGTAAGAATTGCATTTATTCATGAGTGCTAGAAAGGTTTGGGTCAGGTTCGTGACGTTAAACAAGCGCTACCTGGGAGGCAACCCAGTTTGTTGATTTACTTTTGTTGCATGTTCTAGTTGCATTTAGGGCTTAATTATTGCGTAAGTGAGTAAAGTGAGTGGGAATTGCATGAAAATTAAAAATTGAAATTTGAAATTGAGGGTTACAAGGTTCATGACGCTTAAAGGAAATCAAAAAGGAGGGAAAGCCAACTCGCGCCTACCGCTCGGAGCTGTTTCACCGCCTGGCGGTGGCGTCGCAGAGGGCTAAAGTCATTTTAAAAATTGGGTTTTGTGTTCCTGGCCCATTCCATGTTTTGAATACCCCTTAGGGCTCGCCCAAGCGTTCACTTTCAGATCCCCACTCTCTCTTCCACTTTCAAACACTATTCTAAGCACTCTCCTCACTTCTTTCATCATCCCACTTCTAGAAAACCCATTCTCCATCACTTTTGCACCATTCCACCATCAAAGTTTGGGGTTTTCTTGAGAGAATTGCATTTGGGATTCATTCATCATCAACTTACAAGCACTTTGCACACATTCAAGGTCTCTCCACCCATGTAAGTCATACATTTCATTTCTAGGGTTTCTAAAGCATGAATTTGATGAAAAAGTGTGTATAAGCATGAGATTTTAGGGCTTTTGATTTCTATGCATGATTTGATGAAATTGAAACTGTTTGAACCGATTAAAATGTTTGATTAAGGATTGGAACTGTGTAAATTGCATTTGGGTGGAGAACAGAAGCATGTAGGGAGGTTATTGTGAAACTACCGCCGCCACCGTCGAGCGGTGTTACCACCGCTGGGCGGTGACCTGGTAGAATTGCTTGCTTGAATCTTTGATTGTCCAGGTGGCACTAGGGGTCTTATGGAGCTCTGGGCGTTGATCAGTGATGATACTGGACATACTTTGATGTTTGCTAACGCTTAAAGTATTTTGCTTTGGTCTTGTAAATTATGTTTGATGCAGGAATGACTTCCTCATCAGGAAAGAGGGTGAAGACTATAGGAAGCAGGAGGAGATAACCAGATAAGTTCTATTCTGACAGGTTCCTTCACAAGAGGCATGCACAACATTATAGAATTGTCCAAGAGAGGCTATTATTGATGGAAAGGAAAGCAAGTTGGATTCCAAACTTTGCTCCTCAGTTTGGATAGGAGCTTGAGGGAAGAAACTGGGAGAGATTGGCTACTTACCCTGCTCCTGCCAACATAGCAATGATGAAGGAGTTCTACATGAATGTCAAACCACTAGAGAATTCTCACTTCATGGATTATATGAGTTATGTATGTGGCAAAGTTATTAGGTATGATCCTAAGACTATTAACAGGTTCCTGAACACTACATGGGAAGGTGAACAATGCCAGTATTAATTGAATGTTAGAGAAGGCACTAATTTTGAGGATATGGAGAGAGTGCTCTGTGTGCCTGGAGGGCACTTTTACAGAAACCCTAATGGAGATGAAATTCATATAAAGAGGGTCAATTTCACACCACTAGCTTAGTACTGGATGGCATTCACTCATGCCAATGTGACATCGTGTTCTCATATTTCAGATATCAATATCGAAAGGGTTATGTTCATCTACTGTGTGTTGAAAGGAATGAACATTAACATTGGCCAGGTGATTGCAGATGAGATCCAACACTGTGCAGTCACCACTAGCAACAAGGCACCCTTGGGACATCCTTCACTAATCACACAATTATGCCATGTAGCTGGGGTGGACACATCTTCCTCACCTTTTGAGCGCCCAGAAAGACCATTGATGAGGCCTACTACAGACAGTTTTGTGGAGGAGTTGAGGCAGCCCAGGGAGCACCTCAAAGACGCACTAGGAGGAGAAGTCCGCCACATGTTTAGGAAAATGCACATGATGCTAAGCCATTTCAAATCAGGGACATGTATCTGTCCCTGGTAGAGTCCATATTAGAGTCTATTCGCAGGGTACAGATTGCTACAGCTGAGATGATTATGGGCTTGTATGACACTCCTCTACACATAGGTGGACTATGGACGAGTTCAAAAATATAATGGCTTGGCCAGAATAGGCGCAGGGCAGTAGATCTAGAGCAGTTGAAGCTCCGGCCATGTATAAGGATGTTGAGGAGGACGATGATGATGATGATTGTGAGGATCCTAAGGATGGAGATAAGGACTCCGATGACAGCATGGGTTGAGGAGTTTACATAGCATCTATTGATGGATATTGTTTGCACTAGAACAAGGTTTTTCTTATCTTTTATTTTTGGTTCAGTAGTATAGGATTTGCTTCTCTTGAGTAGTATAGGGTTAATGTACTTGGTCTAAAACTCTTTTGATAAAATGGTTTAACTACTTGATCATTGCATGAGATGAGTTGCTTGATAATGCTTGATATTGAATGATGATTGAGATTGCCATATGAGGATATATAGGTGGAGTGTTCACTAGCTATGTGAACAGATGCATGATGATATTATGATTGTGATTTTGATGCTAAGCAGAGTGTGATTTTGAGATATGTGCAATGTGAGAGGAGTTGCTTGATAATGCTTGATATTGAATATTGATTTCAGGGTTTTTGATTTCTATGCATGATTTGTTGAAATTGAACCTGTTTGAACTGATTAAAATGTGTGATTAAGGGCTGGAACTGTGAAATTTGCATTTTGGTGGAGATTAGAAGTGTTTAGGAAGAGTTTTGAAAAGCTGCCACTGCCATCGCCGGGCGGTGAGACATCGCTGGGCGGTGGCCTGACAGATTGCTTTGCTTGTTTCTTTGCTTGGGCAGGGGGCGCTGAGGGGTCTTGGTTAGCCCACTAGTGCAAAAACGGACTATAACGTCACGCGGTCAACGTCGAACTGCTAAATATCCAACTTTAAAAATGACTGGTGGCATTTTCGTAAATAAATTCAATCGATCCATGTCATTAAATAAAACAGTTCGTCGTCTAATATTTGTTAACGTCAAACAAGGCCCATATTGACGTGATCTAAATTCTATTAACGTTAAACAAGGCCCAGTACGACGTAAAACAATGACCTTAGAATCACATAACTGATAACGGTCTAAAAATCGTTATTTTCATACTTAAAATTCACATCAAAACACACCCTTTATGACTTAGAATTAGCTTGAAATCATGCAAATTGCTTAAGTTAGAGAGAAAGAGAGTCAAAGTGGGTTTTCTGGGTTTTATGCTTGGTTTCCCTTATTTTGACAGGATTTATCAGGAGTTTAATGAATGAACTGAAGGAAGAGAAGTGTTGGATGCAGAAGAAGGTGGAAAAATGAAGTAAAGATGAATCGCAGTCACCGTTGGGCGGTGATAGCACTGTCGGGCGGTGAGACCTTCTATGATTACACTGCCACGCGCTTAAAGGGCACCGCCAAGGGGTGAAGATGGAATCACAGCCATCGCCGGGCGGTACAACCCACCGCCGGGCGGTGGACTCGTCAAAGGAATTTGCAGAGAACGCTCAAGCGGTAGCACTGAAGGGTGGGTAACACCGCCCGGCGGTGTACTTATGGGCCTGGGCCAAAAATCTGTTATTTTTCTGTGCTATATATAGACCCAGTCGAACCAGAGAAGGTATCTTTTTGCATAAAGGACGCAAAAACACAATTTTCACACCTTGGAGGCGAATCTTGGATGCGGGAGCTCCAATTTTACAAATCTAGGGATATCTTTTATCTTCTTTCCATTCAATTCATCTAGTTTCACCATGATTATTGTGAACTAAACCCTTTGTTGTTGGGGAACGATGTAATTCTTTGAAACTCTCTTATATCGAATTTCTTATTTTATTCATATACTTGTGTTATTCAATAGTTTGAGTTTTTCTTCCGTTCTTGCCAATGCTTTGTTTAAGACGTTATTCAAATGCATCACCTTTGATTCTTTCTATATGGAGATGTATAGTTAGGTCTAGACATGAAGAATTTCTCTTGATGAAGACATATTACCCAGAGATAGGAATACGAAAGTCAATTGCTTTAAGCTTTTGTGGATATTGCATGAGTGATTACTAGGGAGACTAGAGACAGTAAACTAGTAGTTGTGATTAGGCTCTTTTCGCTGAGAGATCGGGTTTAGAGTAAAATAGAAAGTTTCTTGAACATTGATAACAAAGTTGAATATAATAAGAATAATAGATATTTGAGAGTGGATTAGAATGAAATTGTAAACCCCAACAACTCCATTCATCCATATCTTTTTCTTGGCAATTGATCAAAACCCTTGCATGCATGTTTAATTCTTATTTTTCATTTACAACTCAATATATTATTTACTCAAGTCTTATGATTTCCATTAATCACATGAACGTTTAGGCCTAAGAGTCCTTTGGGAGACAATACTCAGACTTACCGTTTATTTATTACTTGATATGATCTGGTACACTTGCCAGTGTGTTAACAATAACGTCAACTTAAGAAACATATGACGTTCAATTTAAAATAAAAAAAATAACGAAATAGTGGTTTGTTTCCAGCATTATTACTCCTACCCACATTTGACGTCAACCATGAAAAATATATGACATTATATATGCCAGCAAGTGAATCCCTTCTTTATTCTTTTTTTTCTTTTCTCTTTTATAACAAACAGAATGCGCACACTTTATGGCTTGAAGTTGTGACCAACATAAAACGTCGAACAAGATGGTTCAACATGACGGTCGTCGATGCACATAACGTCGCTACGGAAAAATTTGACATCCAATACAAAATAAATAAATACTAAATATTGATATAATTAATATGACGACAACCGTACCAAAAGATTGATGTTGTATATTACAGCCAACGGTTATTTTTTTATTTTTCTTTTAAATCAACCAATAAAACGTCATTTTAAACTGGCATCGACGTTTTATTATTTAGTTCCTTTTTTATTATTTTTTATTTTTCTTTTAAACCAACCACAAAACGTCGAATTCTTCTATGCATTGACGTTTTCTTTGCAAAAACTTAAGTTTTTATTTTTTCTTTTAAACCAACTGATAAAACATCCTTGTACTTGTGCCTTTAACGTTCGAATTTTGTGTTAACTTTTTCTTTGTTTTTATCAAATCTTTTAAGGTGACAAAAACTAGTAATTTCTTTGTGGCTTGATTCTTTGTCATGTTTAAAAGCTTGAAGGAGTGATAAACAGAAATAGAAAAGGTTACCATTAATTTAATTTCTCGCAACAATCTGTTAACTTTTTTCTTTATTTTTCTATTAACTCTTTCAGAATCAAAGAGCATAAAGTTAACAGATAATGAACCTATGATCTGTGAAAATGGATTTATATGTCAGCCAGAAGCCAAAGGGTGATTCCACATTTTTTATGGGAAGAAGAATTTGAACAACAGAAATCTGGGGGAAAGAAAAATAGTAAGAAGATAAGTTCTTTTTCAAATCTATAGAACCTTTGGAGGAGCAGAACTACTTTTATAACTTGAAGTTTCTTCATTGTATGATTCAATTTTTAAGTATCTTGAAGTTGCTTTCTATATGATTTCGGAGAAAACAACTCCAAGATACTTTAAAAATGAGTCATTAAAAAATGATCAAATTGTGCAATTGTATAGAGTTAAGCATTATATTTATAGAGTCAATTCAAAACCTCTGGTAACACACAAAATTAATGCTCAAAAAGGAAAAAGAAAAAAAAAAGAGGGACGTCAACCTTCGAATAACGAATAATATGTCAGATGCCCAAGGAATTCGACGTTTATTGTTCGATTAAAAGAAAAAAGAATTAAAACAAAAAGACACTTTGGAAGTCTGAAGAAATTGACGTCAACAGTAATTATTTTAAGTAGACATCCATTCATAAAATTTCTCCTATGAACTCCATCTTTTAATTTTTTTTTCTTTATGTTTTCTGTTATCTCCTTCAGCTAGTAGTTATTCTTTTATTTTTTTTAAATCAACCCATATAACATCATTTTATATTGGCTGCGACATTTTATTATTTAGTTCCTTTTTTATTATTTTTTCTTTGTCTTTCAAAACAACTACATAACGTCGAATTCTATTATGCATTCGACGTTTATTGAGTTTTCGTTGTGTTTTCGGGTAGTTTTGCTCGTGTTTTTGGGTAGCCTGGTACCACCTTCTTCCTTTGTTAGTTTCTTCATAAGAAAAGCTTGCGTGTTTTGGATTTCTTATGGCAATGAAAAAGAATACGGTGACATGAGAACTAGGCAGGGATCAGGTTCGGTTTTGGGTTGAGATACCATAAGAGACCAAAAGACGCAAGCTTTTCTTACGAAGAAAATAACAAAGGAAGAAGGTGGTACCAGGCTATCCAAAGACACAAGCAAAACTACACCAAAACACAACGAAAACTCATTTTAATCGGTTCGAATGGAAGATAATTCATCAACAACTAATTTAATCATAGTAAAAGTAAGTTTAAACGATTCAAAAGAGATAAAACGCACATGGAAATGCAATGCCGCGTAGAAAAAAGGCTAGGAGGAAGACGATGAAGTGTGCGTAACCACAAGTTTGCGATTTCTGATTTAACAGGAAAAAAATAGTAAGAAGATAAGTGCTTTTTCAAAATCTGTAGAACCCTGGAACTGCTTTTATAACTAGAAGTTTCTTGATTATATGATTCAATTTTTAAGTTTCAAGAAGTTGTTTTCTACCGAATTAGTGGATCTGATTTCGGAGAAAACAACTTCATGAAACTTTGAAAAATGAGTCATTCAATAATGATCAAACTGTGAAATTGTATAACGTTAAGCATTATATTTATAGAGTCAATATTAATGCTCACAACCACTCTGGTTACAACACAAAATTAATGCTCACAACCACTCAAATGCCTTTCACGTCGAAGGCCCCTAAAGTTTGACATCAGATAACGAATAATACGTCAGATGCACAAGGAATTCGACATTTATTGTTTGATTAAAAGAAAAAAGAATTAAACCAAAAAGACACTTTCGAAGTATGAAGAAATAGACGTCAACCTCTTCATTTCTAGCAGCAAACTGCAATTTCCCATACATGATTTAAGTAGACTGCCTTTTATTATTGAAGCCCATATCAGGCCTTTCCCAACAGTAATTATTTAAGTAGACATCCATTCATAAAATTTCTTGTAACAACAGTTGTGTTAACTTGTAACAACTCCAAGGCCTTTCAAAATGCTACAACTTCAAATAATAAAATTCATAAACTCCTTCTACGAATTAATAGAGGACGTCGAATATTTTCAAAATCGACTTGTTATTGGAGGTTAAAAATGAAAAAGAAAAAAAGATAAAAGTAAAAAAAGGAGATACCTTTTGCCGTAATATTAAATAATACGTCGACTTCCCTTTGTTGTCGTTCATATCTTAATATTACGTCGAGTAGCTTTAATAAGATCAAACCATATACATATTTAGCTTCAAGATAACCCTTTTTGGTAGCAATTTTCAAGTCATTAATGCCTTTTCCAATATTTCCCTTATATCTAATTATTCCTCTTAATCCCTCTCTATACAAAGCTTCAATATTTCCACCCTCTTTACAACTTTGCATGAAAATATCAATTGCCCTTGCTTTTTCTTTACATGACCATGAAATCAACGGAAACTTTTCTAAAGAAATTTGCTACCACATATAATTGTCTTTTGTGGCATGCAAAAAATCTCTACAACATACTTTCATGTTGTAATGATCAATGCAAGATTCAGAACTTACCTTCGCAACCACATTAAGCAATAAGTTTGTGGGAAGTGATTTGATTGGCAACAATGTAGATTTGTCATCTTCTGTGCGTTGTCTTTTGTTATCTCTTTGAACTGATTCTTCCATTACAATGAAATGAGCAGACTCGTGGCTTTCATGACATTGTCTCTTGTTGGATTGTGTCTTCTTCATCAATTTTGAAGTTGTCATCTTTACTATGCGGTTAAGCAGTTATTGGAGTTAGCCTTTGACAATAATACCTCGAATAACTTAAGCATACGATGTACTATTGGTGTTATTTAAATTGATACGTCCAAGTATTACAACTCTTCGTTTATTGTTGGATTAAAAATGGAGTAATTCTTCATTTATTGTTTGATTAAAAATAAAAGGAATTAAAAAGGGAGAAACTCTTTGGCTTATGGCTAACATATAATATGTTAATCCCCACGTAATCTTGTTGTTTTGAAAGAAAAGAGAAAAAGGAATTAAAAAGGGAGAAAATCTTTGGCTTCTAGCTGACAAATAATATGTCAATCCCTGAAGAATTCGACGTAATCTTGGTGGTTTAAAAGAAAAAATAAAAAAGAATTGAAAGGGGAGTGACTCTTTGGCTTCTGGCTCACAATAATATGTCCATGGCTTTAGATATGGATGAACCATTTGTGTTTTAAAAGAAAAAAAAAAGAATAAAACAATGGCGCGCTGGTTTGAATATTTACTGTCAATGAACGTTGAGTCTTATGGGGCTTCGACATTTTGATTTAAACTTCCAAGTATTGCAACTATAGAACGTGAAGTTGTAATGGTATAGAACGTGTTATGCTGAAGACATGTTATGCTGAAGTTATATTGAAACTAAATATATTTCTGAACTTATATTGAAATTGTAACCTTTCCCTATACCTCTAAATCCTATTCTCAAATGGCTTCTTGATCTTCACGGCGTGGAAAGAAATGTTGTAGAAAAGTGATGACGAAACACGATACAAATTTGGATGTTATATAAAACTCTTCCAAGTGGTCCATCACAAGTACTTGGATCTAGAATTATTCAGAAAAGTGAGGGTTTCTTTTTCAAGATTGGCTTGTAGATGTTGGTCTTGCAAAATTTGTAGAAATGACCGGTGATTGCTATCCTTACTTGGTAGAAGTGTTCTACCACAATCTGAAGGTTGTCGATGGTGTTATATGCTCTCAGGTGAAAGGTGTCGATATTAAAATTGATGATGAAATATGGCTATCTTTTACTGGTCTCAAAGAACAAGGCTTCAGGTCTCATGAAAGAAATTCTGAACTCAACCAATGGACCAACAAGAAGAAGATTTATAAGGAATTTCTCAGAAATGCAAAAGGACTAAAGGTATACAAGTCATATCTACTTGATGGTTTGAAAATGGAAGAAAAATTGTGTGCTTTTGTACTTACTTGGGTAATACTACCTAGAAGATATATACGTGATCGTCTAACTACTGAAGATTTATTTTTGGTTCATGCCATAAAAACACGGATACCAACCAACTAGGTTGTTGTTATGAGTGAGCACATGATTGAAATTGGAAGTAATCATGGACATAATCTACCATATGGTGTTTTTATCAGCAGTGTATTGAAGCATCATCAAGTTGATCTTACTGGAGAAAAAAATATTGGATGCACCAAATCAAATGAAATAGGAAAAGCGGCATTGACCTTTAATGGTCTAAAGAAAACAAAAGATGGCTAGGTGTTCAAGGATGTTGACGTAACTCCTCCTACCTTCACTCCACAGACTGAGTTTGAAAGATTTGTTGGGGATCAATTTCGAAGGCTTTCAACAAGAATTTCAAATGTTGAAAATTCTTTAATCAAGATTTACAAAAAATTACATGAAGACAGTTTAGCTGAAACCACAACAAGTGAATGTGAGGATGAAGACGACATGACAAAAGACGAGTGTATGGAGACATCAGACTCGGATTAGAAAGAAGAGTCCATTTTAGTTTATTTTTCTTAAATTAATGTAATATTTTAGTATTTTTTTCTATGTTTGAACTCTGTTTGAAATTTTAGTATATACTTTTCGTGGTTATATTTTCATATCCTTCCTATATATTGTGTTATTATGCTTTTCTTATGTTTTTGTTGGTAGCCAGTGTTTTATGTTCGTGTTCGTCTTGGGGAAGAAGGGGTTCTCGAAGCACTGTGCAGTTGAGGAAATGCCTCGTTCATCTTCGTCTTGCAAGTGTTTGGGTTCGGACTTGCTTTTGTGGTCACATTGCAATTTTAAGCATTGCGAGAACCCCTAAAAACAAGGGCAAAAAATTTTGGGGTTACCCTAACTTCAAGGTCAGTTTAATATAAGCATAAATGTTTGTTTATTTTTGTGGGTATTGACGAGAGAGTGTGCCTATTGTCGTTCAACAGGGTGGGGGCGAAGATTTTGTTGGTTGCAACTTCTTTCACTGGTGCAGTGAAGAAGCAATAGAAGAAGGAAATGTGTTGTATGGAGAAGAAAGGAGTAGAAGTGGAAGAAATGAACAAGCAGGTGGAAGCTTGATGATGATGGAAAAAAATGTGATGAAGATGGAGGAAGCTGATGATGAAAAGATGAAAATAGCTTGTTTAGAGAAAAGTGTTGTTATGTTGGAAAAGTTGTTGAAGATGTTACTGGGTATGGTCTTTATTATATGTGTTCTTAATATAATTGTAATATGTATGTTGATGAAACTTGGTTGATCTCTCCATACAAGTTGCTGTATTGTAATTTGGTAATGTTAAAGTGTGTTTTATTTATAAAGTTGAGTGATTAGTGATTAAAACTGTGTCATTTGATTTCTTTACTTGAAATGAAAGTTTTTTTGAAATCCTTGAATTTTTTTACATTGAACTTTACAAATAAATGACGTTTTAAAAGGGGTGAAAACCAAATAAATCCAAAGAAATTAATGTTAACTTTTTATTTTGGTTTTCACCCTAAGAAATCAGATAGCTCTGAAAAATCAGAGAAAAAGTAAAAAATCTCTTTGGATAATGATATGACCTCCTTGCAAATGACAAATACGTCGAAGATCCATGAGCCTTGACGTTAAAGTGAGAGTTTAAAAGAAAAAAGTAAAATAAAAAAATTTTTTTAGCAACCATTGGTATCATGATGAAGTTGAAATGTCGAAGTCCAATATAATTCGACGTAATATTGGTCTAAAGCACACAATTAATGGTGTGAACCACTCATATGCCCGTCACGTCAACGCTATGATAATGATCTCAAAACCATTATTTTCATGCATAAATCTGATATTAAATCACACCCTTTGTAGCTTAAAATGAGCTTAGAATCAAGTAAAACTCTTAAGTTGTGTTACATGAGAGTCAAAAGTTGTTTTTAGAGATATTATGCTTGTTTTGCATTGTTTTGCAGGGTTTTTGATGAAAATTGAAGATGGCAATGAAGTAGGAAGGTCATAGACTCAAGAATGAAGGAGAAAAAGGAAGAAAAGAAGAGTCTGTGAACCGCTCAGCGGTAAATTCCACCGCTGAGCGTCCTAGTGCAAGGAAAAGTTGTTGTCTGGCGCCTAAGCGGTGACGCTGAGCGTCTAGAGCGACAAGAGGCAAACCGCTCAACGGTCATTTTAGGCGCCTGGGCGGTCGCGTGTGTTGAGGCAAACCGCTGAGCGGTCATTTTAGGCGCCTGGGCGGTTGTCTGGTTTTATATTTTGGATTCTGAGATCTTTCTGATATCTTTTTGACTTATATATAGCCCTAGTGTGAATCCAAATGTAATTCTTTTGGCAGAGAAAAATGTCCACAACAGCTCTATACACCTTGGAGGAGATTTCTTGGATGCTTAGGCTCCACTTTATCAAATCTAGGGTTTGCTTTTCCATTCTTTATAATTTTCATCTAGATTCACCATGATTATGGTGAACTAAACCTTAGTTGTTGGGGAACAATATAATCTTTTGAAACTCTCATATATTGAAATTCTTGTTTACTTTATATGCTTGCATATGCTTGATTTATCAATTGTTGGGTTCTTTACCTTTGCTTAATGCTTTTACCGTTTAACTCATTTGGTAGATGTTGTTTGTCTTTATTGATACAGGAACGTACAATAATGTCATGAACTGGGGAGAATTCCTTCATTATGTTAATACCGCCTAGGGATAGGGGTAGGACGATCAATTGTCTTTTGCTTGCGCTTATTATGCATTATTAGTTACTAGGGGAGGCTAGGGATAACAAGCCGGTAATTAGTAATAGGCTCTTTTCACCAAGGGATTGGGTTAAGGGTAGACCAAGAAAGTTTGCATGGCAATATGATAAATAAGAAAAGTAAATAAGAAGAGTAGATATATAAGGGCAGATAAGATGAAATTGTAACCCCCAACAACCTCACTCGTTCATAGTTTCTCTTAGTCAATTGAATTCTTGCATTTGCATATTTATTTCTGTTTTGCATTCAATCCATTCAAATTATTTTCTTTTACTGAAGTCTTAAACGATTAGTTTACACGAAAGATAAGGCCTTAAGATTCTTCTGGGAAGAACGATATTGGGATTACCAATTATTATTACTTGATATGATCTGGTACACTTGCCAGGGGTCTAACAAGTTTTTGGCGCTGTTGCCAGGGACTCTTGGTTTAACTTTTTCTACTAGTGTAAACTGATTAACTTTGACTTGATTTTTATGTTTATTTTTATTTTTGTTCTAATAAATTATTTCTAGGATTTTGTGCCTAATGTTTACAGGATGCAGTATGTACAAGAATTTGGTTCTATGGGCACTCAATTCTCTCAACATAATTTCAACCACTGGTGGGAACCTCACTCATACATGGATCAAAGCCAATCTAGGCAAGCTGATGAGCAACAAATTACTCCACTTAAGAAAATACAAATTCTGATGAACTTCTTCAGAGGATCATGAATTTGGAAGTATACCATGTCAAAACCCTAGACAAATATTTTCCACAGGGCATGTATACAAGATTTTCTTCTCATAGAAGCATGGAAGAGATGCAAAAATATCAGTGGCAGCAACAAATCTCTTTACCCATAGAAACGTGGGAGTATGATCAACAACTATGTCATCAAATAGCTGATGTGACAGAACAAGTCAAAAGCCTTAATGAAAAGTTCGACAAATTTTTGGAGAAGTACGATTCTAAGAGCCATGAAGTTACCTTAAGGAATTTGGAGACATAAATTGATGAGGTTGTTGATGAGAACAAGATAGAGAGAGAGGTGAAAAAGATAAAAGAGATAGAAACAAAAAAGGTTGTTGCTGAGGAGAAGATAGATGAAGAAAAGATAGAAGAAGAGGTTGTAAAGTTGAAAGAGAGGAAGTATGAAAAACCCTTGCCCTATCCAAAGACATATTCTAGGAGGGAAAAAGAAAAGCAGTTGGAGCGATGTGTGGAAATTTTTAAGAAGTTGGAAATAACCATACCATTTTCTGAGGCACTTCAGCAAATGCCTTCATATGCGAAAAATTTGAAAGAACTTCTCATGAAGAAAATGAAGTATAATGAGAAGGAAACTATTGAGGTGCAAGGAAATTGCAGTGCAGTCATACAGAGAACATTACCTCCTAAATTACAAGATCCAGGGAGCTTTACCATTCAAGTGGTTGAAAGAAAAAAGAAAAATAGAAAATGTGGAAAAATAAAGAAGAAAATAAAAAGAAAAAAAAAGAGAAAGTTAATGACGTTAAAAGAGTATCAAGCAAAGGGAGTATCAACACCTACTGATGGGTGTTTGAACTATATCGGGTCAAGCTAATGACGTTAAAAGAGCGCTTAGTGGGAGGCACCCCAGTAATTGTTGTATATTAATTTTCTTTTACTTGGAGTTGTAAATATTTGTATTTTCGAATTATATTTGGGTAGCATCTACTGAGGGATGCTAAATTTTATGTATCTCAAAACCGTTATTTTCATGCATAAATTTGATATTAAATCACACCCTTTGTAGCTTAAAATGAGCTTAGAATCAAGTAAAACTCTTAAGTTGTGTTACATGAGAGTCAAAAGTTGTTTTTAGAGATATTATGCTTGATTTGCATTGTTTTGCAGGATTTTTGATGAAAATTCAAGATGGCAATGAAGTAGGAAGGTCATAGACTCAAGAATGAAGGAGAAAAAGGAAGAAAAGAAGAGTTTGTGAACCGCTCAGCGGTAAATTCCACCGCTAAGCGTCCTAATGCAAGGAAAAGTTGATGTCTGGCGCCCAGGCTGTGACGCTGAACGTCTAGAGATACAAGAGGCAAACCGCTCAGCGATCATTTTAGGCACCTCGGCGGTGGCGTGTGTTGAGGCAAACCGCTCAACGGTCATTTTAGGCGCCTGGGCGGTTGTCTGTTTTTATATTTTGGATTCTGAGATCTTTCTGTTATCTTTTTGACTTATATATAGCCCTAGTGTGAATCCAAATGTAATTCTTTTGGTAGAGAACAACGTCCACAACAGCTCTACACACCTTGGAGGAGATTTCTTGGATGCTTAGGCTCCACTTTATCAAATCTAGGGTTTGCTTTTCCATTCTTTCATTATTTTCATCTAGATTCACCATGATTATGGTGAACTAAACCTTAGTTGTTGGGCAACAATGTAATCTTTTGAAACTCTCATATATTGAAATTCTTGTTTACTTTATATGCTTGCATATGCTTCATTTATCAATTGTTGGGTTCTTTACCTTTGCTTAATGCTTTTACCGTTTAACTCATTCAGTAGATGTTGTTTGTCTTTATTGATAGGGGACGTACAGTAATGTCATGAACTGGGGAGAATTCCTTGATTATCTTAATACTGCCTAGGGATAGGGGTAGGACGATCAATTGTATTTTGCATCCGCTTATTATGCATTATTAGTTACTAGGGGACGCTAGGGATAACAAGCCGGTAATTAGTAATAGGCTCTTTTCACCAAGGGATTGGGTTAAGGGTAGACCAAGAAAGTTTACATGGCAACATGATAAATAAGAAAAGTAAATAAGAAGAGTAGATATATAAGGGTAGATAAGATGACATTGTAACCCCCAATAACCTCATTCATTCATAGTTTCTCTTAGTCAATTGAATTTTTGCATTTGCATATTTATTTCGGTTTTGCATTCAATCCATTCAAATTATTTTCTTTTAATCAAGTCTTAAACGATTAGTTTACACGAAAGATAAGGCCTTAAGAGTCCTTTGGGAAGAACGATATTGGGATTACCAATTATTATTACTTGATACGATCTGGTACACTTTCCAGGGGTCTAACAAGTTTTTGGCACCGTTGCCAGGGACTCTTGGTTTAACTTTTTCTAGTAGTGTAAACTGATTAACTTTGACTTGATTTTTATGTTTATTTTTATTTTTGATCTAATAAATTATTTTTAGGATTTTGTGCCTAATGTTTACAGGATGCAGTATGTACAAGAATTTGGTTCTATGGGCACTCAATTCTATAACAATAATTTCAACCACTGGTGGAAACCTCACTCATACATGGATCAAAGCCAATCTGGGCAAGCTGATGAGCAACAAATTACTCCACTTAAGAAAAATACATATTCTGATGAACTTCTTCAGAGGATCATGAATTTGGAAGTATACCATGTCAAAAGCATAGAGGAGAGTGTAAAGAATGACGAATATTTTCCACAGGGCATGTATACAAGATTTTCTTCTCATAGAAGCATGGAAGAGATGCAAAAACATCAGTGGCAGCAACAAATCTCTTTACCAATAGAAATGTGGGAGTATGATCAACAACTAAGTCCTGAGATAGCTGATGTGACAGAACAAGTCAAAAGCCTTAATGAAAAGTTCGACAAATTTTTGGAGAAATACGATTCTAAGAGCCATGAAGTTACCTTAAGGAATTTGGAGACACAAATTGATGAGGTTGTTGATGAGAACAAGATAGAGAGAGAGGTGAAAAAGATAAAAGAGATAGAAACAGAAAAGGTTGTTGCTGAGGAGAAGATAGATGAAGAAAAGATAGAAGAAGAGGTTGTAAAATTAAAAGAGAGGGAGTATGAAAAACCCTTGCCCTATCCAAAGACATATTCTAGGAGGGAAAAAGAAAAGCAGTTGGAGCGATGTATGGAAATTTTTAAGAAGTTGAAAATAACCATACCATTTTCTGAAGCACTTCAGCAAATGCCCTCATATGCGAAATATTTGAAAGAACTTCTCATGAAGAAAAGGAAGTATATTGCGAAGGAAACTATTGAGGTGCAAGGAAATTGCAGTGCAGTCATACAGAGAACATTACCTCCTAAATTACAAGATCCAGGGAGCTTTACCATTCAAGTGGTTGAAAGAAAAAAGAAAAATAGAAAATGTGGAAAAATAAAGAAGAAAATAAAAAGAAAAAAAAAGAGAAAGTTAGAGGAGGAGAAGAGTGAGAAAAAGAGGAAGATAGGAAAGAAGAAAAGATTATATTAAAAACCTCTTCCTCATGCAAAGAAGTATCATAGGAAGAAAATGAACTTCAAGTGATTTATGGAGATTTTCAAGAAATTGGAGATTAAAGCTCCTATGATGGAGACATGGAAACAGGTGCTTGGTGTTATCAACTTTCTGAAGAAATTCAGCAGGAAGAAGAAGAAGAAAAGAATATCAAGCAAAGGGAGTATCAACACCTACTGATGGGTGTTTGAACTATATCGGGTCAAGCTAATGACGTTAAAAGAGCGCTTACTGGGAGGCACCCCAGTAATTGTTGTACATTAATTTTCTTTTACTTGGACTTGTAAATATTGGTATTTTCGAATTATTTTTGGGTAGCATCTACTGAGGGATGCTAAATTTTATGTATCTCAAAACCTTTTTTTTCATTCATAAATTTGATATTAAATCACACCCTTTGTAGCTTAAAATGAGCTTAGAATCAAGTAAAACTCTTAAGTTGTGTTACATGAGAGTCAACAGTTGTTTTTAGAGATATTATGTTTGTTTTGCATTGTTTTGCAGGGTTTTTGATGAAAATTCAAGATGGCAATGAAGTCGGAAGGTCATAGACTCAAGAATGAAGGAGAAAAAGGAAGAAAAGAAGAGTTTGTGAACCGCTCAGCGGTAAATTCAAACGCTGAGCGTCCTAGTGCAAGGAAAAGTTGTTGTCTGGCGCCCAGGCAGTGACGCTGAACGTCCAGAGCGACAAGAGGCAAACCGCTCAGCGGTCATTTTAGGCACCTGGGCGGTCGCGTGTGTTGAGGCAAAACGCTCAGCGGTCATTTTAGGCGCCTGGGCGGTTGTCTGTTTTTATATTTTGGATTTTGAGATCTTTCTGTTATCTTTTTGACTTATATATAGCCCTAGTGTGAATCCAAATGTAATTCTTTTGGCAGAGAACAACGTCCACAGCAGCTCTACACAGCTTGAGGAGATTTCTTGGATGCTTAGGCTCCACTTTATCAAATCTAGGGTTTGCTTTTCCATTCTTTCATTATTTTCATCTAGATTCACCATGATTATGGTGAACTAAACCTTAGTTGTTGGGGAACAATGTAATCTTTTGAAACTCTCATATATTGAAATTCTTGTTTACTTTATATGCTTGCATATGCTTGATTTATCAATTGTTGGGTTCTTTACCTTTGCGTAAGGCTTTTACCGTTTAACTCATTCGGTAGATGTTGTTTGTCTTTATTGATACGGGGACGTATAGTAATGTCATGAACTGGGGAGAATTCCTTGACTATGTTAATATCGCCTAGGGATAGGGCTAGGACGATCAATTGTATTTTGCTTCCGCTTATTATGCATTATTAGTTACTAGGGGAGGCTAGGGATACCAAGCCGGTAATTAGTAATAGGCTCTTTTCACCAAGGGATTGGGTTAAGGGTATACCAAGAAAGTTTGCATGGCAATATGATAAATAAGCAAAGTAAATAAGAAGAGTAGATATTTGAGGGCGGATAAGATGAAATTGTAACCCGCAACAACCTCATTCATTCATAGTTTCTCGTAGTCAATTGAATTCTTGCATTTGCATATTTATTTATGTTTTGCATTCAATCCATTCCAATTATTTTCTTTTACTCAAGTCTTAAACGATTAGTTTACACGAAAGATAAGCCCTTAAGAGTTCTCTAGGAAGAACGATATTTGGATTACCAATTATTATTACTTGATACGATCTGGTACACTTGCCAGGGGTCTAACACGCTGCCAAATGTTGTGGCGTTCTATTGCAAATATATCGTAAAACCGTCACTTGCATTGGTCGTTTAATATTTGATTAGAAGAAAAATGAAATAAAAGGGAGTAACCGAATAAATATCTTAACAGATTTGGATTTCATTTCAAGTTGTACCATTTGAAAACCTTCCCTAACCAAATTCATGTTAACTTTTTTCCTTTGTTTTTCCGTCATTTATTCACTAAACGAAGACATTTCTTTGTTAACGATGAAGGCATTGGTGCAAAATAGAGGAAAATGTTAATACTAATGAATTTCAATTTGACCCTTTGAAAACCTATCCTAGATAACTTCTGTAACCAAATTCATGTTAACTTTTTCCTTTTCTTTTCCATTAATTCCTTCAGTAAACGAAGACATTTCTTTGTCCATGATGAAGTCATAGTGGAAAAGAAGAGGAAAATGTTAACACTTATGAATTTCAAGTAGACCCTTTCAAAACCTACCGTACATAACTTCGGTAATCAAATTCATGTTAACTTTTTTTAACTGTTTTAGTTCTTTCCCTTCACTAAACAAAGACATTTCTTTGTTATCCATGAAGGAAAAGGGCTAAAACAGAGGAAAATGTTAACACTTATGAATTTTAAGTAGACCCTTTGAAAACCTATCCTACATAACTTCCGCAACCAAATTCATGTTAACTTTTTCCTTTGGTTTTCCATCAATTCCTCCTCTAAACGAAGTCATTTCTTTGTTATCCATGAAGGCATGGCGGAAAACCAGAGGAAAATGTTAACATTTATGAATTTCAAAAACATTCTCCATTATTTTGCTTGTTTTAATTGTTTTCTTACTTCCTATTTTTGGTTATAATGTATTCCATCATCTTCGGTCTTCATTTTAGATGTTACGTCGGTTATCTCAAAAAAATGACGTCAATCTTCAAGCTTTTCCATCGAATGTACTTAATATTCGACATGAACTGTATAAATTTAAAATATTTTGAAGTTGTTTCCATCATAGGAAATCAGATAGCTCTGAATTCTAATGGTAGAAAACAACTCCAAGCCATTCAAAAAATGAACCATACATTGTTAAGGGATGAACAACTTTTTTATATCATTATTTTAGTTCTCAAAATTGTTTTAGCATTAAACATATTGTGAACCATATTTCTTTTTCCTCGACACTTCCCTTTCAATAAGATAACTTAACCATTTCTGTAATATAAAAAGCATTTTGTTGACTTCAATTTGAAAGGCCACCTTCATATGCACTAAGGCCTGAATGCGGCACTTTCAAATTCAAGTCAGCAGATTGCAATTTGAAGAACAGACATGTTTCAAAATCTAAGGAAAGGGAAAGGGCTAAGATATAAAAAACATGAATCCTAATATGTTCAATACAGAAACAGGAATCAAGTCATTACGTGATATTCAAGCCATATTTATAGATGAACATACAGAATGTCGGATTCGACGTTCAAACATCATTCAGTGAAAAAGTTAACAATAAATCTCGTTTGTTTCAGATAACAACAAATTGACCCATAACGTCGAATGCTGACGGCGTGGGACGTTATATTGGATGATTAAAAAGTAAAATTAAAAAACAATAATAAATTGACAACCTTTGGGTTCTGGTTAAAGAAGACATCAACTGTAATTATAGATGACGTACATCGTGTAATCATGCCTAGTGGCTATATTTATAGATGAACCGATGACGTACATCGTGCAATAATCCTCAGTAACTGACTAACACCATCTCGTATGGACGTCGAAGCCCTGCCGAGTTTGACGTGCATACATCAATCATAGAAAAATTAATATATTTTGTTTAATTCATACAATAACAAATTGACTACCCACCCCCAAGAAATTGTGTACTTTTCAATTATCGAGGTGAGATTTGGATGGATTGAAGTTAAAAAGTTTGATGTGCCCCTCTGTATTTATATAATTCAACTTTAAATTTTGCTAAGTTAATATAATCGATTCTAAATAATAAAGAATCGATTCAAAGTGTTATAAATTAAGAAATGAAAATGAGCTTTTAATGATTGATAAGTCGATATTTTCTTGACTGCATTTAGTTTATTATGCTAGAATTAATCAGGGAATTGTTCTTAAATATCCGATATTTTCCCGTTTCTACTAATTGTGCTTAATTTGATCGGAAATTCTAATTTTAATTAATTTGAATTATCTGAGCTAATTAATTACATTTTTAATTGCAGGGAAAATTTTGGAGATATATTTTGGAGCATTGGGAAAGAGACAAATAAATTAAAGACTCTCCACTCGGACATTCCAAATTTAATTATATTGTAACTTAGTAATATAGAATGTTTTTAATTAAACTTGTGCACATTTGGACCAATGTTGACAAAATATGATGGGCCCAATTAGTAGAGGACACATGGCACCTAGGGTTTTTCTTTTTGGGTGGACCACACCCATTTTAAGAGCACTTCACGGCCTTGGAAGCTATAAAAATCGTCATACTTTAGACTTTTTGGGGCTGGAACGGGAGGGGTTTTCCAGCCGCCACTCTCTTTGGTTATTTAGAATGTATTGACGCTGGTTACAGGGGTGGCACAAGTTGACGTTGCAATGTGAGCTTAAAAATGGGTTTTCATTTTTTCAGCTGGAACCGAGAAGAAGATTATTCTCTTCTTCATTAGATAAGAAACGTATTCACTTGCTTTAAATTCCTGTTGTTGCAGCGCAATTCTGTTTTTTTTCGGCATTGGATTTTCTTGATTCAAGCACACAGGTCATTTATTTTATTGGAAAAAAGCTTATTTTATTTTGGAAGAACACACATGTTGTTTCATATCTTCAAGTCATGTGATGGTAATGGTGCTTTTTCATTTAGGTTGCAGTGTTTTTATTTTCATTTAGAAAATTCCTTTTACTTACTTTGAGAAATGACGTCTTGGAAGCAATGATTCAAATTGGTTTTTAGACTAGGCACTATGCACGGTTCATGATGAGAAAATGGTGATTCATTTCTTTTCCTTCTTTGTGGAGCGGTCACGATTGATGGGAGCAAAATGGGAAGCAACACGCTGATGCTGGAATGAAGCACGCGGTGGCAGCGAGAAGTCACATCCAGTAGAGGAACTCTTTTATTTATCATTTTCTTGCTTTTGAAGAGGAGAAAAAGGAAGTGTTAGTTAAATATGGCAGCAACATGCTCTTACGGTGTTTTTTATTTTTCTTGAAAGTGGAAGTTGCTGAAACGTTCCATTTCTTCATTAGCTAGCTTACTCTTTTATTCCAAGTGTTGCATATTTATTTACTTTAGCTACCTTTTAATTCTTTTTAGCTCAAGCATTGCTTTTTAATAGTCTTGATTGCGTTTGGATATTTATCTATTGCATTGTTCAGTTTACTTTCTTCGTTCATTATGTTATCTGTTATGTTCGGTTTATTGTTTTCGTTCACTATGTTCCATGTTCTGTTCGATTGTGTTAATTTAACTATGATGTTAGCTTAGGTTAGTTGGTTGGTCATTAATAAAATTACTTTGTTTCCTTGAGATTTCTTGGACTGTTCTTGTATTTATTCTACTCTGCCTGACATTCTATGCAATCTGACTGTGTTCTTGCATTGGGTATACGCTTAGTTGCCCAATGGTGATTGCATCTTCGCTTAGTTGATCGATTTGTATAGAATACATAGGATGGAATAAATGTATTATGTTCGCTTAGTTCGTAATTATGATAGCATGATTAGTCTTCGCTTAGTCGGTTAGTTGTGCTGGATTAGAGGCTAGAGTAGTTTATTCATGAGACCTGTGCACTTTAATTGCCATGCTGCTGCTCTGATTTCACTCAATATTTAATCTATTGTGTGCTTGCGATTCGGTATACGCTTAGTTTCCTAATCGGTGTTTAATCTTCGCTTAGTTGATTAGACTGTATGGTGCATAACTGATTAAATTTATGCATTGCATTCGCTTAGTTTGCAATTCTGAAAACCGAATCAGCCTTCGCTTAGTTGTGTGATTCGTGTTGGATTTGGATTAGAGTAGTGTGTACTCGTCGTTAATCTGGGATAAGAAGCATAGTAATTGAGTTAATGACCAACCGTTTTTATTCTGTAGTTGATTCTGAGTTAAAAAGGTTGGTCATTAACTCAATTACTATGCTTCCTATCCCAGATTAACAACGAGTACACACTACTCTAATCCAAATCCAACACAAATCACCCAACTAAGCGAAGGCTGATTCGGTTTTCAGAACTGCAAACTAAGCGAATGCAATGCACAAATTTAATCAGTTATGCACCATACAGTCTAATCAACTAAGCGAAGATCAAACACCGATTAGGCAACTAAGCGTATACCGAATCGCAAGCACACAACAAATTAAATATTGAGCGAAATCAGAGCAGCAGCATCGCAATTAAAGTGAACAAGTCTCATGAATAAACTACTCTAGCCTCTAATCCAACACAACTAACCGACTAAGCGAAGGTTAATCATGCTATCATAATCACGAACTAAACGAACGCAATACATCTATTCCATCTGATGTGTTCTATACAGATCGACCAACTAAGCGAAGGTACAATCACCAATTGGGCAACTAAGCGTATACCCATTACAAGAACACAGTCAGATTTCATAGAATGTCAGGCAGAGCAGAATAAACACAAGAACAGTCCAAGAAATCTCAAGGAAACAAAATAATTTTATTAATAACCAACCAACTAACCTAAGTTATCATCACAATTAAATTATCACTACCAAACATACTAGATAACATTAAAGTAAATGAAAATGCTAAACCTAACACTACAATAGACAAATATCCAAACATAATTAAAGCTATTAACATCCAACACTCAATTAATTCTACCAAAAGAAATTAAAATTGCAAAAACTTCTAAATAAAATCCTCTTTAGCCGTGACATGTTAAAAGAAGAGAAAATAAAAATGTGCTTCTCCAAATTGATTCCATCATTAGCCGTGTGCTCTTCCAAATAAAATCAAAGCTCCGTAATGTGCTAGCAATTTAAACGCATGCTACATGTAAAATAAATTGCATCACCACCCGTGAATGTTGCACCTCCAAAAGTAAATCATTTCTTGCTAATAAAATAATTGAAATGGCATGATTGAAACCAAAGATCCATCCAAGGTCGTGCACCGTCAATGAAATCAGCTTGTTTTCTAAAGGAAAAGAAGAAAAAAATGAAATCACCGTGATCTTCAAAAGAAAGACCGTGCAACTGTATGCTTTAATTCAGCAAAGACAAGGAATAAAATCCCGTGTGTGACAGCAGCTGTGTGCATCAATCAATCAACATTCTTCTCACTTGAATCAACGTGCAAAGAAAAGAAAATGAAAGTGCTTCATTCATTCAACCCATGAAAAACCACCGTACACCATTCACCTACTCCCATCTAATCTACTTCATTCTAAAAGAAAAGTTGCTAACATCCAGCTACTAACATCCCATCAAAGGAAACCAACGTTGCACAATAAAAATGGAAAACCTCCTTTCATTCTACGAAAACCAGCGTGAAGAAAAACTAAATGTTCATCCCAACATTCAAAGAAAGGCCAAGCAAAAAGTGTGGCAGCTGGCACCCTGCCAAGACCGAATGTATCCTTGTGCACCGCTTCCTTCCAGCAAAGAAGCAATAAAAATCCTCACTCCAAAGTGCATAAAATAAACAAAATGAAGGGACAAGAGTATGCTTCTTCCGTTCCACAAATTATAACCAGCGTACAGGTGTATTCTCGGCAAGAAGAGAAAACGTTCCAACAAAGAAAACTTAAAAGCAAGTGGCGGCTGGATGCCCCATTTTTCATTCAACCAAAATCCAAGAAGGTAAACATGGTTCAAAAGAAAAGCTCTTCAAGAAAACGTTCGAAGCCCCCCGGAAAAAAATTGAGTGACGGCTGCTCCACACTAAGAGGCCGTAAGTTCCCTAAAAAATGGGTGGGGTCCATCCAAAAGAAACCCTAGGTGCCATGTCTCTATTTTAACTTTTAGGCTTAGCCTACTTTACCAAAATTTGGTCAAAATTACAAAAGTTGGTCTATAAATTCTAAACTACTAAACTAACCTTTTTAATTCTAAATTGCTTTCGTGAAGAGTCTTCCATCAATTTACCTCCTTTCTAATGCTCCAAAATATATCTCCAAAATTTTCCCTGCAATTAAAAATGCAATTAATTAGCTCAGAAAATTCAAATTAATTAAAATAAGAATCTCTGGTCAAATTAAGTACAATTAGAAGAAACGGGAAAATACCGGACATTTAAGCACAATTCCCTAATTAAATTCGGTACAATAAGCTAAGTGAAGTCAAGAAAATATTGACTCATCACCAAGTCTGTCATCTATTAGGCTGAAAAGGACTGAGAATGGATGGTTCTTCACTGATGAGCAAACTGTCGGAAGTCCACCTACTTGTGGTGAAGATCATACTGAAGATTTTGACGATGAAGATTCAATGGAATCTTCTTGATAATAATAGGGACTATTTTTCTATGTTTTTTTATTTTTAATTTTGTAATCATGGCTATTAAGCCCCCGTTGGTTTCTCCGTGTCCTTCGGTTTTATTTAGAAATGCAATGAAGATTTATTTTAGTAGAAAATGATCTGTGAATTGTGAATGATGATTGCATTGTATGTGGACTAACTCTCAATCTAGTTGAGAAGAGAAGATTATGCAGTTCTGATATTGATCAAAAACTGATCACTGGTTAAAAGTGCAAATTTCAGTACAATGCTAACTTGAATCAATTAAGGAAGAAGTAAAAAGAAAAAATTTCATGTCTGATTTAAAGAAAAAAGAATATAAAGTTCACCACCCTCTTGTATTGGTGGAAGAAAATAAAATGTTGAAGACCTATCAAATACGACGTTATATTATTGCGACCACAGCACACCATTAATGCTCACAGCATACTTCAATTCCCTTAACATCAAAGCCCTCCTAGCCTTCGACGTTTTATGAGAGGGGAAATCAAAAAAGATCTTAATGTACAATACTTTTTGATACTTTGGCTTCCAATAGTAGGTCTAAGAAACCTTTGCAATTGAAAAACGCGCCATAGAACGTCGAAGGCTCTGAGGCTTTGAGGTTTTATTTCTATTCTCAAAATTATTTCATCATTAAACATATTGTGAATCATATTTCTTTTTCCTCAGCACTTTCCTTTCAGTATGATAACTTATTTACGGTGTAGACTATAAAAATCATTTTCTTATTGACTGAGTCCTAAATGCAACACTTTATTTAGGGTGTAGACTATGTTAAAGAACATTAATTTCACATGACTTTTAATAATTAAATAAAATTTATTTTTGCATCGAGTGTACTCAACGTTCGATGTCAACATTGTAAATAGATTCCAAATTTAAATTGTCCTTAAGTTGTCTCCTCCCTTAGAAATCAGTAGCTTTGAAATCTAATCGAGGAGTACCATTTATGGACAATTTAAAAAAGGAATTATACATTGTTAAATGATGAAGTTGAACAACTTTGGTAGATAACTCATTTAGAGCTTAAAATTGTTTCAGCACTAAACATATTGTGAACCATATTTCTTTTTCGTAAGCACTTTCCTTTCAGTAAGATATCTTAACCATTTTTGTACTATAAATAAAAACATTTTGTTAACGTGAACTGGAAAGGGCTCCTTCATACGAAATGACGATGAATGAATCACTTTCAAGTTAAAGTTATCAAATTGCAATATGAAGAATAGAGATGCTTAGAAATCTAATGAAAAGAAAATGCAAACAAAATAAAAACTATGAATCCTAATATGTTTAATATGGAAACAGGAGGCAACAGAATACGTGAAATGCAAGCTATATTTATAGATGAACCGATGACGTACATCGTGTGATTATACTTAGTAACTGCCACACGCCACCATCTTGTAAGAACGTCGAAGCCCTATGGAATTCGACATTCAAACATCATTCAGAGAGAAAGTAATAGATCTCGTTTGATTCACGTACATAGTGTAATTATGCTTAGTAACTGCCAACGTGTATGAACTTCGAATCCAGTCGAAAACGACGTTCAAACATCATTTTGAGAAAAAGTAATAATTGTAGTTTAATTCAGATAAGAACAAATTGATTTCCCGCAACCCAAAAATTTCTACTTTCAATCACCCGTAAAGAATGAGACATTTGGAGGGATCGAAATTAAAAAGTTTGATGTGCCCTTTATCATCTTCAATAAGAAAAAAGAAGGTTGTCCGGGTTACAAGAAACGCAAATCCATCTGGATCAATAAGTGATGAAGACACCCGAGGAACGTTTTTATACTGGAGACGATTGTGATATTGATCAAAAACAGATAACTGGTGTAAAAGTGAAAATTTTAGTACACTGCTAACTTGAATCGATTAAGGAAGACTTCAAAAGAAAAGATTTCATGTCTGATTTTAAAGCGAAAAAGGAGCGCCACATTTTGATATTGGCAGAAGAAAAAAACGTCAAAGCCCTACTAAATACGACATTCTATTAAGCACACCATTAATGCTCCCAACATACTTCAATTCCCTTCACGTCCTAGCCTCACAACCTTCGACGTTCTATGGGAGGGGCGAAAAGAAAAGAGATCGAAAAGTACGGTACTTTCTGATATTGGCGGCTAATTAAGAGAAAACGCCAAATTCCCACACAATACAACATTCTTTTTAATGCTCTTGTGTTTAAAAGAAAAAAGTAAAAAGAATTAAAAAGGTAGAAACTTTAGGCTTCCCATACTAAGTCTAAGCCCCTTCAACTTCGACGTAAACTTTGCAATTTATAACAAAAAAATAAAAAAAGACGCCTGTTTTATATAGGAAACGTCGAATTATTTTGGTCTGCGACGTGGTTTTTAAATATAACGTCAAGTGTGTCTTGTATTCAACGTGGAATATGAATGTTAAAACATAACACAATCTCAGTGTTTGTTCGTGCTACCATTTATGCTTGAACTTTTTTCTTCGTGGACGACTGCGATAAAGAAAGAAGGTTATTTTTAATCTTTTCTGTCTTTGTAATGTCATTTGGTTGCCATTTCTAAGGTTTACCGAATGTTTTTCGTTTATCTTTAGGCTGTGTTTCATACGTGGTCAGCGAACTTCATCATTTTCTCCAATGACAGCATTTCAAGTATGTTTTTTTTTTATCTTTAATATCTCATGTGTATGATGTATGTGCTCGTGTTTGTGTTGTGTTTTTCGATTTTGAATGTATGGTATATGTATAACGATACTATGATAGTTTATTTTTTCCTTCAGCGTATGATATTTGTGTTCGTTCGTTGTCAGCGAACTACGTCATCTTCTCTAGTGTCACCATTTCAAGTTTGGTTTTTTTTTCCTTCAATATCTCTTTCGTATGATATATGTGTTTGTGTACGTATACTATGATAAACGTATGATAGATATTTATTTTTGGTTCTCTGGTTCTCTACGTAAGTTAGTTTTTTTTCGTGGGTTCTTTTCTTTTAGAGTAGTAGTAGTATTCATCGGCGTCGTATTAGTGAACAATATAGGGTTTCTGAGTTCATACTATATGTTAAAGAACATGCAAAACCAGTGAACAGGGCATATTTTGCCCCTTCTATTCGTTGTCTCAATCTAGTATATGACGACTCTGACAACATTCGTGATCATCTGTTCATCTATGGAATAATGAGAAGTTATACAGTTTGGACTTGGCATGGGGAGGTGTCTTAACATTGTGAAAATTACATTGTTTTAATTACTTGGGAAATTTATTTATTTTTTCTGTTCTAACTATAATTTACTAACTTTGTAAACAGGTATGACGAGCTCTAGATCAAGTCAGACGGGAGGAGGTGGTAGATCTGTGACTGGGATGCCTGGTGTCACATCCCTTCGGGTTAATGATAAACCATTGCCGGTGGAGTTTGATCCTAAAACATTTGTGGCTATAGGGGAACATGCAACAAATTTTAAGAGTTACTTGGGCACGCTAGCAATATTTCATGTCCCTATTCTTGCTACCCGTTGGGGTGATATGTCAAAGGTTGACAAAAATCTACTGTGGTAGGATATTTTGGTATGTTTAAGCTGTTTTACTTGCATCATTGACTTATTTTCGTTGAACATGCTGTAACATTAATTTTCTTTTTAAAAAGAAAAATTGGGTTATTCTTTATGATGAGAGGATAAGGAAGAAGACTTTATCCCAAATTGCAACCCGGTGGAGGGACTTCAAGACGACAATGACACTTAAATTCGTCTTTGGCTCTAAACAGAACGAAACTCCCTGTACAAAGTATAAAATATCTGATGAGGCGTGGGTGCAGTTTAAAAAATCTAGACTTACTCCTGAATGGCAGGTATGTTTCATAATATTTTGCTCTAGTCACACAAGACATGATGTTAATTTCTAATTTATGCTTAATAATTTTCATTTTTTCATAGGTGAAAAGGATAGCCGCCCAGGAAAGGGAGAGGCTTAATGATACACCACACATACTTTCTCCTGGTGGTTATGCGTTATTAGAGAAAAAGATAACAAAATCTCGAGCTAAGGAGTTAGGTCTTGAGTCACTTGATCTAGCACCTCCACCAGCTAGACATGAATTGGGGAAGGCTGCATGGACAAAGTCCAATAGCTAGTTTAAATCCCAGTCTGCTCAGGAGATATCCCATAGAATTGTAAGTGGAAACTTTTAACTAATTACCATAGTTCAAAACAAATTATGTAACTTTATCTATTATGATATGCATGATGAGTTGGTTAAGCAAGAGACTCAAGGTACATTTGTGCCAGAAGTTAGGAAGGACATCCTAGTAGCAGTCACAGGTCGGTCAGACCGTCTAGGTTGTGTGCGTGCTGTTGGAGGAGCTACTAGATTGAGGGAATAATTTGGCCCTAAACCAAGAAGCACACAAGCCGTGATTTCAGAATTGGTTAGTAGCATCAGGGAACAGGTGCAAGTCCAAGTACAGGAGCAAATGGGAGAATGCTAGAACAAGAACTTGCGATGATCAGACTACAACAACAACAACAGCAACAGTCACAACAGGAGGATGCCCCTACAGATGATCCTACCGCACCTCCCTTGAGCACCAAAGACTCATGCTCTAATGCAGATCATACTGATTACAATATTCAGTATGAGTTTTTGGTTGATGGGGATCCTCCGCACACAGTGGCCATCAGAGTACAGCTTGCAGGAGGCCAAACCATTCATGGTGTTCCTTTATCACCCACTGACGCGCGGGTAAGGATTGATGATGTTAGAGACCCCTAGGCTCGAGTGCTAGTGCCGATAGATGAAATCCAATTCGTGGGGAAGGCCTTAGGCACATTTATAGCTTGGCCTAAAGCCTTGATAGTTCCATATTTTGGCCCACCAGCGGTATTGTATTCTTATTTTTATTATCTTAAATCTTCAAGTTATAATTAAATGATTCCTATCTTCTATAAATGTGATTTGCAGGTCTACCGACCAGAGAAACAAGCAATGCCTCAACCTGAGTGATGGGCTATCGCGGCCATACAAATTTGATTGCATAAAAGAATGCAGTATAGACTAGGAATTGACTCCCAGGTCGTATCTCAAGGACCAATTTTGCGGTTCAAGAATTAAGTCACACACGAAGGGGGGGTTTGTGAAACGTTGTGGTGAATACGGATGAATAAAATTAAATCACTAACGCAAACAAAAACACAGACACAGAGCTAAAAAAAAAACGGTTTCAAAGACAGACTAAAAATGGTTGGTCATTAACTTAATTACAATGCTTCCTATCACAGATCAACAAAATAAAACCAACTCAAACCTCTAATCCAACACAATTAATCAACTAAGCGCAGTCTAATTATGTTTTCATAAAAGCGGACTAAGTGAACACAATGTTAACGTCAAATCTAATTTACACCATGCAGTTTCATCGACTAAGAGACGACTCAACACCAACTGGGCAACTAAGTGTATACCCAATTGCAAGTGCAAATACGATTTGATATTAACCAAGTTAGAGTCACAATTACAAATACAGTCCAGAAATCTCAAAGAAGTAATGCAATATCGTTAATGACCAACACAGTTAATTTAAGCTATCATGACAATTAAAGTGACATGACCAAACACATTAGACAACATTAAAACAAAAATAAAATGCTAGACCCAACACTGTAACAAATAATTATCTAGCACAATTAATTCAATTTAAATGCAAAACTAAATTAAAGAAATAAAAAAAACAACTCAACCTACTATGTAAACTAATTTGAAACAACATAAATAGTCAAACATGCTTTTTCATCTATCATTCACGTGACACCATGTGCACCAACTAAAGAAATTGAATTTGAAAATGGCCTAAAAGAAAACCTTCTTGGCCGTGACCTTCCAAGGAAACAAAATGAAATTCTTCTCTCCACCAAGCTATTAACGTGCAACCCCACCTCTCCAAGGAATGTAGTCACGGTTTCCAAGCTCCAAAAAAAACCACAAAAGTTGAATTCAACTTTCTTACAAAGACAAGTCAACTACACTTCCCAAGAGCAATAAATGATTGATTCTACAACTCTCCCTCTTTTGCCGAGACATGCTCTCCACCAAACACCAATTCAATTTCTTCCTTTCATAAACAATTAAATAAGTTCCCCTCTTGTCCCATGTGCTTCATTCTCCAAGAAAAGACATGTGCTATTTATGCTATCATGAAAATCGTGCCTCCTCTCTCCATGAAGTAAGGGGCGATAATTAACCCTCCAAATGCAAGGACCGAAAGCTGGTCTGTCTTGCCAAGAGAGAATGACCGTTCTCTCTCTCCTCCAAGCAAAGGTAACACTTCTTTCAATGCCAAATACAAAAAGTGGAATTGCTACTACCAAGGAGCCACATGTGCAAGGTCAATGGAATAAAATAACCAAAAACATTCTCCTTCTACCAACCAAGGACGGTGATGGCAAGACAATGAGCTAGACTTCTTCTCTTCATCCTAAACACCGTACCAACACATATATTCCCAAGCAAAGCAAGAAACAAAATCACTTCAAGATGCCTCTACCACAAACCGAGAATGTTCAGCATCTTTCTTCTCTTTTTCATCAACCTTTCCAAGAGCACAAATAAAAGAAAAACTTGGGTGTGGAGGTTGTCACGGTCCAGACTTCATTCACCACCCAAAAATTGTAAGTTCATTCCATTCCATAAGAAAACAACTTGATAAAGCAACAAAATGTTTGAGCAACTCCCAACCCCAAGCTAGACATCAACGTAAAAGCAAGTGAATCAAGAGATTCTAGCTTCCATCAAAGAAATTACCGAGAACCACCTTTATACATTCATGAGTTCACCAAAAGAAACAAATGTTCAAGCTAAAGAAAAACATGAAAATGCAAAAGTATCCTCCAAGTCCATGCTTTCAACATTCAAAAGAAAACCTAAGAAGAAGAGTTACGAATCTCTCTTCCATCAAGCAAAGATAGACAAGTTGCAAGTAAAAGAGAAAGAAAAATGAGTTCTTGATTCAATCATGGTCAAAACCGTGAAGCACCATTCTCCTCACCACACAGAAAACGTTCCAGCAAAGAGATGATAACTCAAAAATGAAGTGACGGTTGGGAGCTCTCCCCTAGGCCGAGAATGTCCTCTAAAAAATGGGTGGGGTCCACCTCCAAGAAACCCTAGATGCCATGTCACCATTTTTTAACTATTGGGCTTAGTCTATTATACCAAAATTAGCCCAAATTACAAACATTTGTCTACAAATTCTAAAACATTAAATTAAAGTTTAATTAATTCTAAAATGAATTTGTAGAAATTCTTCAATTGCTTGGTGCCCTTCCAAAAGTCTCACAGTAAAATTCCAAAATTTGCCCTGAAATACAAATAGGAATAATTAAGCTCAAATAATTCCAATTAATTAAAATAATAATTATTGGTCTAATTAAACCCAAATAGTGAAAATGACACAATAACTAAGAATTAAGCACAATTCATCAACACAATTCGGCGCGAAAAACTAAGTAAAATCAACAAAATATCGACTCATCACTGAGGCTCATGTGCAAGCAGAAGACGATGATCCTCTATCCATATCGATGTCAAGATTACCTTAGTTGAAAAAACAATCGGTAGCAATGCAGTGGGAGTTAAGAACGTTTGGCGTCCAGTTCCATATTCCATTGTATGTTGAATTCAATGATGCATATGAGTTGATTGGTGGAGATAGAATGTTGAACATTTCATGCATACAACTGTGGTGCATGTAAGTTCTTTATTTGTTATTTTCCAATTTGTATATTAGTATTAGTACTTTTTAATAAATATACTTAACTTTATTCTTATAGGTACATGGATACCGTCGCAGTGGAATCAGGTCAAGGGTCAATTTACAGCTTTCTTAAACCTCAGACCATCCAACCATCTGGAAACACATTAGATTCCAGAAAATTATATATGCAAACATGGATGACCGAGTCTAAGAGAGAGATATATATGGCGCCATACATTGATGCGTATGTTTTCCCAATATTGTCAACTTTGATCAAATTTTAATCAATAAAGTCACTGGTTGTTGGTACATGATAGGGGCCATTGGCAACTCATGGTGATCATTCCAAAAAAAGCACAAGTTGTATGGTTTTGTTTTCTTCATAGGAAGATGAAACCGGAGTTGAGGTCCTTGATACAAACGTAAGTATTACATTCATTCTTATCAATTCATTATGATATTAATATATTAACTTATGTTTCTAATGTTTCAAATGTTTCAAATTTGTTTAGAGTTCTGACTAGGACCAGAGGACAACAAATTGATATTATATATCCTAAGGTTGGAATTCGTTGATCTTTAACCTTTCATTTTCATAGTCAATTTTAAACCATTATATTTGACTAAGTTCTTTCACATGTTTAGTTTAATAAGCAAAATGATTCTTGGGCATGTGCCTACTACATCATGTCATGGATGAAGGCAATCATCCAAGCAGAAATCAGAGGAGATTGGACTAAGGTAGAAATTTACATTTGAAAATCTTACAAATATCAATAAACTTTTGACATTCAAATGAATATAATTGTAAAGTTTCCTTCCTTGATTTTGTAGCATTTCAACACTACCTCTGCATTGTCCAATGAAGTAATAAATACGATAAGAGAGGAATGGGCAGGATATTTGTTGAATAAACAATTTAAATAGCTATAGTTTTAGGTTTTTCCTTTCATGATAGTAGCATTTGCTTACTCGTGCAGCTTTTTAACTGTGAATAGATGTATACTCTCAATAGATTATTTAGAATAGATGAATGGAAAAGTGGGTTCTTTTATGTTTTGATGATAACATTAGCGTCTTTTACTTTTACTATTTAATTGGACTTGAAAACTGGTTTCTGTATTTCAGGTTTGGTTAAATGAGCTAAAACGAAAGGAATTTAATAAAAAAACAGTGAAGGTAACTTCATTTTATACATTCTCCGATGTTAATATATGTATCTTAACGTCAATCACGGCAATGAGTGACGTTCATATAATGCAAAGGATAACATCGACTGTAAACATGTTCAACGTCAACCTTACATCGATCACCTTATAATTGACGTCAAATATTCCTTTAAATATAAATATTTTAATCAAAAATTGACGTGCAATTTGCAACTCGACTTGAATATTACGTCAACAATCTTCTAAGCCGACGTCAAGATTACGTCAGTTCCAACCATATGACGAAAAATCTTTCTTTAAAAAAAATATTTATTCAAATATTGGACGTCAAATTCTACTCTATACGACTGATAACGGTTGAAAAACCGTTATTTTCATGCTTATATTGATATCAAAATACACCCTTTATAGCTTAGAATGAGCTTAGAATCAAGTAAAACACTTAAGTTGAGTCATTTGAGAGTCAAAAGTTGTTTTTAGAGATATTATGCTTGTTTTGCATTGTTTTGTAGGGTTTTGATGAGAATTCGAGATGAATGGAAAGAAAGGTTGAAGATCAAACGGTTGCAGTGCAGAAAAGTCAACCAGAATGCAGAAAAGTCAACCAGTCAACAAGAAAAGTCAACCAATTGACCAGATTGCAGTTGACCAGCGCCTAGCGGTGAAAATGACCGCCGGGCGGTGGCCAGATTCGAGGGAAAGCGTCGGGCGGTGAAATATGACGTTGGGCGGTGGTGCGACTGATGGGAAACCACCGGGCGGTCAAATTAGGCGTCGGGTGGTTGTTAGATGGGCTTGGGCTTAAATTCTGTTACTTTTCTTGGTTATAAATAGCCCTAGTGCGAGTTTAGATGGATTTTTTTTTACAGAAAGGGGCGGCCAGACCTAGTTTTCACTCCTTGGAGAAGATCTCTTGGATGCTTAGGCTCCTTTTTATCCAATCTAGGGTTTATTTTTTCATTCTGCCATCATTTTTCATCTAATTTCACCATGACAATGGTGAATTAAACCCTTTTGTTGTTGGGGCACAATGTAATCTTTTCAAACTCTCTTTTATTGAAACTCTTATTTATCCATATGCTTGTCGTATGCTTTGATTATCAATTATTGGGTTTCTAATCTACGCTTAATGCTTTTATCGTTTAAGTCATTCAATAATTGTTGTTTGCCTTTATTGATACGGGAACGTACAATACTGTCATGAATTGGGGGAAATTCCTTGATTAAGCAATACCACCTTGGCATAGGGGGGTAGGACGATCAATTGCTTTCGCTTCCGGTTATAATGCATTATTACTTACTAGGGGAGGCTAGGGATAGCAAGCCAGTAATTATTAATAGGCTATTTTTCACCGAGGGATCGGGTTAAGGGTAGACTAAGAAAGTTTGCATGATAATTAGATAAAAAGCGAATTAAATAAGAGGAGTAGATAAGAGAGAGCGGATAAGATGAAATTGTAAACCCCAACAACTCCATTCATCCATAGTCTTTTTCTCGTCAATTGAATCAATCGCATTTGCATGTTTACTTGTTGTTTCTTACATCCAAACCAATTAAGTTTTCTTCACAAGTCTTACGATTTCAATTTGCACGAACGATAAGGCTTGTGAGTCCTTTCGGAAGAACGATATTGGGTTTACCAATTATATTACTTGAAACGATCTGGTACGCTTGCTAGAGAGTTAACAAGTTTTTGGCGCCGTTGCCGGGGACTCCAGGTTTAACTTTTTCGAGTAGTGTAAATTGATTGAATTTGCTTGATTTTATGTTTGTTTTTATTTTTGTTCTAATAAATGTTTTCAAGGGTTTTGTGCCTAATGTTTGCAGGATGCAGTACGGACAAGAATTTGATTATATGGGCACTCAATTCTACCAAGATGAATTCAAGCACTGGTGGGAACCTCACTCAAACTTGGATCAAAGCCAGAATGGGCAAGATGTTAAGCAACAACTCTCTAGGCCAAAAGAAACGTTAGGGGAAGATGAACAACGTTTACGGCAGGAACTATTGTCTTTGCCAAAAGAAACGTTGGGGGAAGCTGAACAAGTTTTACGGCAGAAACTATTCTCCTTGCCAAAAGAAACATTGGGGGAAGCCCAACAATGTTTACGGTGGGAAGCCAAACAACGTTTACAACAAAAACAATCTTCTGTACGAAGAGAAACATTGGGGGAAGCCAAAGAACGTTTATGGCAGGAATAACTCTCTTGCATGCTGAAGTCTCTGGGTATTAGGGTTAATACTGAAGTTAACCCTAAAGACGAATGTGAAGCCAGTATCTCTAAAAATTATAAGGTTGTTGAGGAGGAGAAGATAGAGGAAGAAAAGATAGAGATATGTGAGGAGAAGATAGAGGAGGAAAAGATAGAAAGAGATGATGAGAAAATAGAGGAAGGAAAGAGAGAAGAGATAAAAACATAAAAGGTTGTTGATGAGGAAAAGATAGAGATAAAAGAGGAAACGATAGAGGAGATAGAAACAGAAAGGTTGAGGTAGGAAGAGAATGAAGTGGTTGAGAGAAAAGAAAAAAAGAAAAAAAGTGCAAAAATAAGAAAGAAAAAAATAAGAGAAAATAAAAAGAGAAAGTTAGAGGAGGAGAAGAGTGAGAAAAAGAGGAAGAGAGGAAAGAAGAAAATATCATATGAAAAACCTCTTCCTCATCCAAAGAAGTATCGTAGGAAGAAAATGAAATTCAAGTGCTTTATGGAGATCTTCAAGAAATTGGAGATTAAAGTTCATATGATGGAGACATGGAAACAGGTGTTTGGTGTTATCAACTTTCTGAAGAAATTCAGTAGGAAGAAGAAGAAGAAAAGAATATCAAGCAAAGGGAGTATCAACACCTACTGATGGGTGTTTGAACTCTACCGGGTCAAGCTAATGACGTTAAAAGAGCGCTTACTGGGAGGGACCCCAGTGATTGTTGTACATTAATTTTCTTTTACTTGGACTTGTAAATATTGGTATTTTTGAACAATTTTTTGGTAGCATCTACTGAGGGATGCTAAATTTTATGTATCTACTGAAGGATACAGGTAAGTGCATCTCTTGAAGGGTGTTGGGAAGCATTTATTGATGAGTGCTAGAAAGGTTTGGGTCAAGCTCGTGACGTTAAACAAGCGCTACCTGGGAGGCAACCCAGTTGATTGATTTATTATTGTTGCATGTTTTAATACTGTTCTAGTTGCATTTAGGGCTTAATTGTTGCATAAGTGAGTAAAGTGAGTGGGAATTGTATTTAGGGTTTAATTGTTGCATCTTAGAAAATCCATTCTCTATCACTTTTGCATCATTCATAATCCAAGTTTGGGGTTTTTGAGAGAGCACTGCATTTTGGTTTCATCCATCATCAGTTATAAGAATTTTGCATACATTCAAGGTCTCTCCACCCCAAGGATAGGTTGTTATTGCCAAGATGATCATAAGCATGTATGACACACCTCTTGCTCATAGGTGGACGATGGATGAGTTTCATGGAGCTATGGCTTGGCCTCAGGAGCAGACACAAGGCAGTGGGTCTGGAGTAGTTGGAGCACCAGGCGGAGGTGATGACCAGGAGGATGATGATTTTAAGGATGCTCAAGCTGATGATGAGTATGACTCAGATGAGGATATGGATTGATATGGAATCTACTAATGGATGCCTGCACTTAGATAGGGATTTTTCTTTCACTTTTGCATTTTGAATTCTTAGAATAGGTTGAATTTTTATTTTTATTTTATCTTTAGTGTTTATGCTTGGCTTGAAGACTTTTCTAACAATGTTTGATTGAATGACATGCATGATAAGTCTATTTAATGATGATTGGATGTGAATGATAATTGATTTGTGTTGCATGTTGATATCCAAGTGACAAAGTTCACTAGCAATGTGAACAGATGTGTGATGAATTATGATTGTGGTTATGATGCTAAGCAGGGTGTATGAATGAATGATGTGTGAGAAAGCATGTTGTGTGAGGTATTGAGCTCCAGAGTTTTCATTGTTGTATGTATTGTTCACAGGAAAACATGAATGATATTGCCTTAATCTTGATGATTGATTGAATAGCATGTGTATGTCATATGATCAAGGACATTTTTGAAAGCCCTTTTCTAGCCAAATTTTCACTCAAAGTGTTTGAAATATTATACCTTTTTGAACCTTAGCCTTAAACAGGATGAAAACCCTTGATTTGAAATTATTTACCTTGAGTTGGGTTGAGATTAACTGTATGTGTTGAAAAGGTTCAAGTTTGGGGTTGTATGGGGGAAGTTAAAAGGCAATTGGAAGCATTGAGCTCAAGTGTTGAAAAAAGAAAAATGCATAAGAAAAAGAAAAGAAAAGAAGAAAAGCATGGAAGATGAGCTCAATGTAAAAATAAAAGAAAAGGGAAGAAGTTGGGAATAAGTGAGATTGGTGAGATGGAGAGTTGTGCTTAAACTTTGAATATTATTGTAGCTCTCTTAACTCAAGGATTTTGCATTCCAGCCTCAATACAAGCCTTGGAAAAGTCCTTGTGATGGCATTTGCATGTGAAGATTTTGATTGTTTTAGATGAATGGCAATGTTGTTTCATGTGACTTATGAATAATAGAGAGTTGGAGTGTTGTTAAACCCCTGGCAAGTTTACCAGATCGTATCAAGTAATAATAAATGGTAAGTCCAAGTATCGTTTTCCCAAGAGACTCACGACACTAAACTGTTGTGCTTTTGTATAACCAATCAAGACTATAAAAACAATATTTTGAGATTTTTTAATATAAAGTACGGAAAAATAAACATGAATGCAATTTGATCAATTGAGGTTAAACACAAAAGTGGATGGATGATGTTGATAATATGAGATGGGTTTGTTGCTAGGGTTCAGATTTCACCCAATCACCCTCTTATATCTACTCTTCTTATTTAATTCGCTTATTTATCATATTGTCATGCAAACTTTCTTGGTCTACCCTTAACCCAATCCCTTGGCGAAAAGAGCCTATTACTAATTACCGGCTTGCTATCCCTAGCCTCCCCTAGCAATTAATAATGCATGATAAACGGAAGCAAAATACAATTGATCATCCTACCCCTATCCTTAGGTGGTATTGCTTAATCAAGGAATTCCCCCCAGTTCATGACATTACTGTACGTTCCCGTATCAATAAAAACAAACAACAGTTACCGAATGAGTTAAACGATAAAAGCATTAAATACAGGTAAGGAACCCAACAATTGATAAATCAAGCATATGCAAGCATATGAAATAAATAAGAATTTGGATAAATGAGAGTTTAGAGGTTACATCTTTCCCCAGCAACAAATAAGGTTAGTTCTCCATCGTCATGGAGAAACTAGGTGAATAATGGAATGAAAGAGATAGAAACCCTAAAGAGGAGAAAAAGGAGAGCTGTCACCATCTCCAAATCTACCCCTAAAGGGGTGAAAAATGTGTTTCTATGTCTAAGCCATCAAAAGATACATTCTCTAAGGTGTCTAGGTCTTTAAATAGGCCATAAAAATAACAGAAAATAGGTCCAAGCCCAAACAGATCATAAAAATCGCAGAAAATATATCAAATCACGTCTGGTTGACATTTTCTGGATTCTGGTTGTATTTTCAGCATTCTAGTCAACTCTGGTCAACTTTTCAACATTCTGGTTGACTGGTTGACTTTTCTGGTTGGCTAGTTGACTTTTCTACACTTTGTTTGACTTTCTGCACTCCAACCATTTGATACTTCAACCTTTCTTTCAATTCATTCCAAAAACCTACAAAATCAAGGGAATTTAATGATAAAATCATAAAAACATGTCCTCAACTCTTTTATTCACAAAACTAAAGAAAAATCATGAGACAAAGCAAGTTTTTAAGTCAACAAGCATGCATTTGATATCAAAATTAAGTATAAAAATAACGGTTTTTCAACCGTTATCAAGTGTCATCCTAAACACTTGAGTTATTGAGTGAAACAATTGCCTGGTGAGAATTGATAAATTTCATGCTTACATCTATGCTTAGTGGATTTGTCATTCATAAAGTATAACATCTGTTGGGAAATATGTGATCATGTGAACTGAATTGAATTGAAAGCATGCATGCATCTTGATTTGAGTCCACTGAAAATCTGAAATTGAGTAGTTCTTGTCATAAGCAAAATGAAATTTGGAAGTGTTGAACTAATTGATGAAAAAGTGGAAAGCCAAGTTTTGTCTTGTTTGCTTGAGGACAAACAAAGTTCTAAGTTTGGGGTTGTGATAACGGTTGAAAAACCGTTATTTTCATGCTTATATTGATATCAAAATACACCCTTTATAGCTTAGAATGAGCTTAGAATCAAGTAAAACACTTAAGTTGAGTCATTTGAGAGTCAAAAGTTGTTTTTAGAGATATTATGCTTGTTTTGCATTGTTTTGCGGAGTTTTGATGAGAATTGGAGATGAATGGAAAGAAAGGTTCAAGATCAAACGGTTGCAGCGCAGAAAAGTCAACCAGTCAACCAGAAAAGTCAACCAGTCAACCAGAAAACTCAACCAGTTGACCAGATTGCATTTGACCAGCGCCCAGCGGTGAAAATGACCGCCGGGAGGTGACCAGATTTGAGGGAAAGCGTCGGGCGGTGAAATATGACGTCGGGCGGGTGTGCGACTGATGGGAAACCGCCGGGCGGTCAAATTAGGCGTCGGGCGATTGTCAGATGGGCCTAGGCTTAAATTTTATTACTTTTCTTGGTTATAAATAGCCCTAGTGCGAGTTTAGATGGATTTTATTCGACAGAAAGGGGCGGCCAGATCTAGTTTTCACTCCTTGGAGAAGATCTCTTGGATGCTTAGGCTCCTTTTTATCCAATCTAGGGTTTGTTTTTCCATTCTTCCATCATTTTTCATCTAGTTTCACCATGACAATGGTGAACTAAACCCTTTTGTTGTTGGGGCACAATGTAATCTTTTGAAACTCTCTTTTATTGAAACTCTTATTTATCCATATGCTTGTCGTATACTTTGATTATCAATTATTGTGTTTCTCACCTGCGCTTAATGCTTTTATCGTTTAACTCATTCGATAATTGTTGTTTGTCTTTATTGATACGGGAACGTACAGTACTTTCATGAACTGGGGGAAATTCCTTGATTAAGCAATACCACCTACGACGATCAATTGTTTTCGCTTCCGGTTATAATGCATTATTAATTACTAAGGGAGGCTAGGGATAGCAAGCCAGTAATTATTAATAGGCTCTTTTCGCCGAGGGATCGGGTTAAGGGTAGACTAAGAAAGTTTGCATGATAATTAGATAACAAAGCGAATTAAATAAGAGGAGTAGATAAGAGAGAGCGGATAAGATGAAATTGTAAACCCCAACAACTCCAATCATCCATAGTCTTTTTCTCGTCAATTGAATCAATCACATTTGCATGTTTACTTGTTGTTTCTTGCATCCAAACCAATTAATTTTTCTTCACAAGTCTTACGATTTGAATTTGCACGAACGATAAGGCCTGCGAGTCCTTTGGGAAGAACGATATTGGGTTTACCAATTATATTACTTGAAATGATCTACTACGCTTGCCAGAGAGTTAACAACGACATACCTTAACGTCGATCTACATAAAAGACGTTAACATTACGTCAATTACCTTTGTATTCGACGTAAACTAGTTCGATTAACGTTACCCGGTAATATTCGACGTAAATTTACGCCACCCGCTATAACTTCGTGATCATATGCGTCGTTAAAGGCAAAAAATACTTGACGTAATAGGCTGTTTTTGCACTAGTGGGCCCCAACACTAATCAGAGATGTGTTTGAATGTGATTGATGTTTTGCTAACGCTTAATGTGTTTTGCTTTGGTCTTGTGAATTGTGTTTAATGCAAGAATGGCTTATTCGCCGAGGGATCGGGTTTTGTTGATTTAGTGAGTGACGTTAACATTAATGCATAAAGAAGAATTCTTACATACATGAGAGGAAACTTGGTGAAATCTAACCCCAACAACATACTCATGTCATATTAATCAACATCCATTCATTATTATGCTACTCTATTATTGATCAAACTGCAGTCATATTTAATTTTCTGCTTTTGCATCTAAAACCAATGATCTTTATTTCTTTAAGTCTTAATTAATCGAGTTATCACACGACTGTCTAGTGCCGAGAGTCTTCTGGGATACGATACTTGGTCTTATCATTTTATATTACTTGTGCGATTCGGTACACTTGCTGATCCAATAAACATACACTTGCCGGAGTCATATTAGTTGGGGCGTTGAGCGCCGACGACATGGGCTTGGACCTGTTTTATGCTATTGTTTTGAACTATTTTAATGATTTGGACGACCTAGACAGGTATCTTTTGACAGAAAGAGGCGCAAAAACACTCCTTCTCACCCCTTGGAGTCGGATTTGGATGTGGAAGCTCCGATCTTCAACTTTTAGGATTTTATCTTTCATTCTTTTCCATGTCTATGGTGAACTAAACTTCAATTGTTGTTGGGGAAACGATGTAATCCTTTGAAACTATCATGTATTGAATTGGTTTATATTAAATATGCTTTACTTCATTAATTGTTAGGGTTTTTCCTCTATACTCAATGATTGCTTTGTTTAACCAATTTCACTCATTCCCAACTTCTTCCCTTTCGTTTTATTTTTACATTGAGCTCATCTTTCATGCTTTTTCTTTTCTTCTTTTTCTTTTCTCATACATTTTTATTTTTCAACACTTGAGCTCAATGTCTTTCTTTTTGCCATTCAAATTTTCCCAACAACCCCAAACTTGAACCTTGTTAATACATACAATTATTCTCAACCCAACTCAAGGTAAATAATTTCAAATCAAGGGTTTTCATCCTGTTTAAGGCCAAGGTTCAAAAATGGTATAAAATTTTAATCACTTTGGGTGAAAATTTGGCTAAATAAGGGCTTCCAAAAATGGCCTTGATCAAATGACATAAACATTGAATTCAATCAATTATCAAGACTCAGGCAATATCATTCATGCTTTCCTGTGAATAGTACATATAGCAATGAATACTCTGGAGCTCAATACCTCACATAACATGCTTTCTCACACATCATTCGTTCATACACCCTGCTTAGCATCATAACCACAATCATAATTCATCACACATTTGTCCACATAGCTAGCAAACTTTTCACCTGGATGTCAACATGCAACACAATTCAATCATCATCAACATCCAATCATCATCAAATAGATTCATGATGCATTTCATTTAGTCAAACTAATGGAATCTTTCATGACATAGTCCTCTTTTATCATATTTTTTACATTTCATTGTATTCGTAGTTTAGTTTGCAAGGAGCATGGGTTACTATAAATACCCAACTCCTCTCTTGTACTTTCACTTTTGAGATGAATGAGAATTGAGATTTCTAAATCAGAAATTAATTCTCTCTTAAAAGTCACAAGGCTAGAGAGTCCAAAGACTTCCTCTAGCCACCTTCCAAGGCACACTTCCTATTTTCCATTTTCCAATTTTCACAGTGCTTCACCTTATTTGTCCTCCATTCACGCAGATCCATTATTCCACTGCGACACCTCCTGTGCACGCGTCAGCGTTACAACCACGCGTTCTCCTATGACTCGTGCCAGCATCTCTACGCCCTTATTTCTCCTCTAGACGAGCCATTCCCTCATTTCTCCCATTTCATCACATTTCTAGGGTTTTCTCCTAAGAGCATTCTCTCTCGACCTCATCTTCATCTCCATCCGTTCGCCAAACACAGATTCACCATCGGTGCCGTTTTCACCAGTAAGAACCACTCCTCTTCATAGATCCATCCTCCTCCTCCATTTCTTTGGTTTTCCACCGGTCAAAATCCTTTTCTCACCGTTTAAATCCATTTCCACCGATTATATTTCCGTTTTCTACCTTTTAAACCACTTTCCACCGATTAAAACTTCTTCTCCTCCGTTTAATCGGTTTAGATTAGGGTTTTTACTCTATTTAGGGTTTCTAACGAGTTCATCCTCTGTGTCGAGTTTTTCTCTCGGTTTCCTTCGATTTCTCTCTCGATCTAGAGATTGTTCAACATTCCGCTGCGTCTTCTTCTCTTTGGAAGAAGCTTTAAGGATTTGCGTCATGCTTACAGTCTTCTCCTCGGAGCCTTCGTCCACAAGTGGTATCAGAGCAAGGTTTGAGCACGCGTCAACAGCTAAGTAACTTTGCCTCTATCTTTATTTTTTGTTTTTATTTGATTTGCGTTTCTCTTTTATGTCATTGTCTGTTGTTTTGTCTCGGTTTGATCTTGATTCTGAGTATTTTGTGCTATTTCTCTCCATTTCCGCGTTGTTCATCATTTTCTTACATTGTCTTGAATTGTTATTCTGATTTGTTTTGCTTTGATTCAGTTTCAGTGTTGATTTGTTTCATTTGATTCATTCTTGTTTTGTTTTGTCTTGCGTCTTTGATTCAAATTGTCTTGATCTGTTCATTAGGATTCTATACTTGTTTGTGTCGTCCTGTGTTGTGAGTCATTTCTAATTTTTATCATTTTATTCGGTCCAAATTGGTTTGTTTGAGTCATTTTTGGTTTGAGCATCCTTTCCAATATTGTTCTGTCATGTGTAATTGCTTGTTTTGTCTTCAAATCTGGTTTAAAACCATGTTACTGCTGCCTCTGTGAAATCTGAATGAGTGAGTACTAACTACACAATAAAAGAGCAATGACAAACTCTATGAGGAGCTCAAGTATTGTGTCAAACATTTAAGATTTTTGAATTCAATGCAGAATTGTGATTTTTGCTGTTATTTGCTTTAATTGCTATCTTTGGATTGTGTTGAAATGCTTAATTCGAGCTAGTACAGGATGAATACCATATAAGTATTAGATTACCTTTGCAACTGGCTTGGTAGTATCACTGGAAAGTTCAATGTGCTTTCAAAGTTGCAGTTGACCGAGCTGCATTGCCTTGTTTGAGTCTAGTTTTTGTTTTTTTAATCTGGTTTGGCATTAGTCTCACTGTTGAACATCTTGAATAACATTTCTAGAGTCTTTTTCAAATGATAGTTGTTGTTATATAGTCACTTTGATTGATCAAAATGCATTTGATTCATTGGACTTAAAATTGGTGGTAAGGTTGAACTGTTTGGTTGCATAATTGGCTATTGCAAGATCAATTTGCGAATTACTATGTTCTGCATCCAATATTAGTGCAAAACAAGTTTGTTTTGATATGTCAAACATGCTGAGATAGTCTAATTCGAGTTATATCAACCTTTGTGCAATTTTACCTTTTGAAACCACCATTTTCAGTTCATTTTTTTTTGTGAGCAAGTGGAACTGCAATACTGAATATTTTTAAATTGGATCTTTTTATGAAAATTGGATTGTAGCAACAGCTAGGATCTGTGTTGTTAAAAGAAAAAACAAAATGAAAAAGATGATATATTTAGTGTAAAAGGCTTTTCAGACCTGTACAATCCAATTCAACCCATTTTTAAAACAGAAATTCAGATTTAAACATATAAACTAGTTTATTTGTGGCATTACATTTCACAGTTTGAAAATTTAGTTCTAGAAGTTGCATGTGCATTCAGTTTCAACTTGTTGTGGTTTTTCTTGCTTTTTGAATCTGTTCTAGAGTTATTCATAGGTTCTGTTTGGGTGCCAACTATTCTAAATTGCCTTTTTCTTGCTTGTCTTGTTGGTTATCTTAGTTTTGTCTCATCACGTGTAAACTATGTTCTACAATTCTTAATTTGATCTTTTCTTGCTTTTATGATCTGATCTAGAACCTGTCTTCAGCTAGTCTGATCTGTTGTGCTGCCAATTGCTCTGTTTTGTTCTGTCAATGCTTAGATGTGTCCTGTCCTATTCTGTCTACCTGCCATTGCTTTTGCTTAGCCAATTCCTTTCATGATTGAGAAGCTCTCTCACTTTGGTTTCTGGAAATTTGAAAGAGGTTTGTGTGCTTGGTAGCATCCTAGGTGGTGGTGGTCTGAAAGACTATCCAGTTTTGTACTGCCAAGGGAGAATCTCCCTTCCAAACCTTCATTTGTGTGCTTTAAAATTTTTAAAGAGAAGCCTTAAGTGTTGTGAGTTTAGTGAGGCTAAATTAGCCTAATTCCTTGGCAATTTGAGAGAGATAATTCAGTATTTTGCTCACTGTTTTGGATTGTTCATGGTGCAGGAAAGGAAATTGGAGTAATTAGATTGGAGCAGCTGTGATTTGTTTCAACTGCAACTTCAATCACTGTTGTTTAAATTGATTATTGATTTCCTGAATTTGTTGCTGGATAAGGGTTTGATTGTGTGTGCAGATCTGAGCTGACTAATTGTAGGGAGAACTCTTAATTTGTTGTGCGGTTTTACGATAACATTGCTGGTTGCTGAATTTGGTGTGAGTTTTGTGTGCAGCACCAGCTTGAACTAGATTGCAAAATGAGTTCAAATAGGTTCATTCTCCACATCAAATTGTGCAAGATCGAGAAAGATTGGAACCAGACAGTTTTTTTATTTAGATCTGAGAGTTGAAAGGAACATGGACACTTGAAGAATTCGTGCAAGATGAAGCAAGAAAGCTGAATGAATCAGGACCGTAGCTGTCTTTTTGTACTTTTTTTGTTTTTAATCTGTTTTGTAATGGGCTTGTGTTTAGCCCACTGTTAGTTTTAGTTCTGTGTTGTAAAAAGGCCATTATAAAGTCCAAGTGCTTTGGAAGAGCCCATGGTGCTCCTTCCAACTCTTGGCAACTTTACTTGTTTCTTTTTTCTGTCATAGCTAGACATAGGAGTAGAACATGAATTGTGTTTCACGTTTAGGTGTGACCTTTGTGACATTAGAGTCCGTGATGTTTTAGGGGTCATTAGAGTCCGTTAATTTTTTTTATTGTTTGATTGTTGTGTCCTTTGATTTGAAAAGTGACTTTTGTTTAAAGGATAATTAGTTAGTAGCTTAAGGCAAATCTGGCTAAGGCAAGACTTGGTATTTAAGAAACCCTTGTGGTTCACCTCTCTTACCTGGGATTTGTCTAGAGTGGAAGCTTTTAGTCCTTTAGATTAAGAAAACTTTTAATAACAAATATGTCTTGTTATAGTTCATATAGGTCTTCTAAGTTAGATAAAGTTGATGAAATGTTCAATCAAGCTAGGAATCTTCCATTATTTGGTAAAGACATAAGTGCATTAACATACCTAGTTTGGGAATAAGAGATAGATAAAATAAATCCTTGGTTTTATAGAGCGAGTGAATCTTATGTCCTTAGCATTTATCTCTCTAATTAGAAGAACATGCAAGTGAGTGGGGGGATGAAAGGCAATACTATGTTAGGAAAGGTAGAAAATCTTCCATTCATGATTGGTATGATTTAAAAGCTTGCATGAGAAGAAAGTTTGTGCCTTCAAGCATTAAAAGAAACCTAGAACTAATTAGAGATTGCATTACAGATGGAAAAATGTTTCTTAAGAGTTTAAGTGATCATGGGTTTCTTCGTAGAGAATTAGAATTTGGGGCAAGACTTAAAGAGATCAAGGATAAGAAAAGAGAAAGAGAGATTGAGAGAAAAAAAGAGGAAGAAAGGAAAGAAGAAGAGGAGAGAGAGAGAGAAGAAAAGGAGAAAAGAGAAGAAGAGAGAAGAGAAGAATTAAGAAGAGAAGAGAGGAGAGAAGAAGAGAAGAGAGAAGAGAAGAATTAAGAAGAGAAGAGAGGAGAGAAGAAGAGAAGAGAGAAGAAGAGAGAAGAAAAGAGGAAGAGATAAAAGAAGAGAGAAGAAGAGAAAGAGAAATGAGAGAAGAAGAAAAGAAGAGAGAATTGCAAGAGGGAGAAAATAGAAGGAAGGAGCAATTGTTATTAAGAGCAACTCCTACTCTTACCATAACCATGGAACCTAAAAGGGAAGGTTTCCAATTCTTTACTTCTTTTCCAATCATTGCTGAGTCTTCAAATATTATTTTCTCTTTCAAACCAATTGTCATCTCATATTCAATGCAAACTTTTTCAAAATATGGCAATTCAAATCTTAAGTTATTGTTATCTTTAAGAAAACAAGTAACTCAAGACAATATTGAATGTGGACTTTTAAAATTTTCAAAGATGACAAATCAAGATACTAGGAGTCTGTATTCTCTTGTGTTTGTAGAAAATTTCCTCTTTGGATTGATATTAATTGAAGATATATTTGATGCATATTGCAGACTCGTGTTTGATCCAAGAGGAAGAAAAATGGATCTAAAAGAATAAGGCCACTTCAAGATGGCCATGCTCCCAAGACTGTGTGGAGCTTCTTCATAAGGTGATTGCCAGATTTGAGGACAAATCTTCTTTTAAGAGGGAGGGTATGATGGAATCCTTCCTGACATAGTCCTCTTTTATCGTATTTTTTACATTTCATTGTATCCGTAGTTTAGTTTGCAAGGAGCATGGGTTACTATAAATACCCAGCTCCTCTCTTGTATTTTCACTTTTGAGATGAATGAGAATTGAGATTTCTAAATCAAAAATTAATTATCTCTTGAAAGTCACAAGGCTAGAGAGTCCAAAAACTCTCTCTAGCCACCTTCCAAGGCACACTTCTTATTTTCCATTTTCCTATTTTCACGGTGCTCCACCTTATCTGTCCTCCATTCACGCAGATCCATTACTCCACTGCCACACCTCCTGTGCACGCGTCAGCGTTACAACCACGCGTTCTCCTATGACTCGTGCCAGCATCTCCGCGCCCTCATTTCTCCTTCAGACGCGCCATTCCCTCATTTCTCCCATTTCATCAAATTTCTAGGGTTTTCTCCCGAGAGCATTTTCTCTCGACCTCATCTTCATCTCCATCTGTTCGCCAAACACAGATTCACCATCAGTTCCGTTTTCACCGGTAAGAACCACTCCTCTTCATAGATCCATCCTCCACCTCCATTTCTTTGGTTTTCCACCAGTCAAAATCCTTTTCTCACTGTTTAAATCCATTTCCATCGATTGTATTTCCGTTTTCTACCTTTTAAACCACTTTCCACCGATTAAAACTTCTTCTCCTCCGTTTAATCGATTTAGATTAGGGTTTTTACTCTATTTAGGGTTTCTAACGAGTTCATCCTCTATGTCGAGTTTTTCTCTTGGTTTCCTTCGATTTCTCTCTCGATCAAGAGATTGTTCAACATTCTGTTGCGTCTTCTTCTCTTTGGAATAAGCTTCAAGGATTTGCATCATGCTTACGGTCTTCTCCTTGGAGCCTTCGTCCATCACAAACATTTTTAGAAATAGTGTTCAAGCCAAGCATAGACACTGACAATCAAAATTCAACCTATTCTAAAAAACAAAAATACAAAATGCAAGATAAAACCCTAGGTTGTCTCCTAGTAGCGCTTGTTTAACGTCACGAGCCTGACCCAAACCTCATGGATCCACCAACATCGTCACTGAGGAGAATTGTTCCACATCTCCTCCCAAATAATGTTTGAGCCTCTGACCATTCACCACCCAGCTCCGCTGCTGATCATCATCATTTGAATGCTCCAATTCCACTGCTCCATTTGGGAATACATGCTTTATCACAAAAGGTTCTGACCATTTTGATTTCAACTTCCCAGGAAATAGCTTTAACCGTGAGTTGAATAGCAACACCAACTCCCCTAGGTAAAAAGTTCTCTTTATTAGCTTCTTGTCATGATAAAATTTCACCTTTTCTTTATAACTGTTGGATGAGTCATATGCATGTTATCGCATTTCTTCAAGCTCCAACAATTGATTTCTTTGTTTGCTTTGAGTTTCATGAGGATCAAAATTTAGAAATTTCAAAGCCCACAAAGCTTTATGCTCCATCTCTACTAGCAGGTGACATGCTTTTGCATATACCAACTGAAAAGGTGATAACCCCATGGAAGTTTTCATGGTCGTCCTATATGCCCAGAGAGCATCATCCAGTTTATGTGACCAATCTTTTCTTGAAAAAGTGACAGTCTTTTCTAAAATTCTTTTGATCTCCCTGTTAGAAACTTCAGCTTGACCATTCGTCCGTGGATGATAAGGTGCTGCCACTTTATGTCTCACCCCATAGTGTTTGAGTACCTTAGCCAGCTGAGCATTACAAAAGTGAGACCCCCCATCACTGATGAGTATCTTGGGAGTTCCAAACCGTGAAAAGATCTGACTTTTTAAGAATTTGATCACAGCGTTAGCATCATTCTTAGGGCATGCTAGAGCTTCAACCCATTTAATCACGTAATCAACAACCACCAAAATATATTCATTATTGAAAGATGGAGGAAAGGGTCTAATAAAATCAATACCCCAACAGTCAAAAACTTCAACTTCCAGAATGCCTTGCAACGGCATCTCATGCCTTCGTGAAATAGCCCCTGTGCTTTGACATTTGTCACAACTCCTAGCATGATTATGAGCATCTTTAAACAAAGTCGGCCAATAAAATCTTGCTTGGAGAACTTTTGCAGCAGTTCGCTCTCCATTATAATGACCTTCATAAGGAGAATTATGACAATGCCACAAAATTCCTTATGCTTCTTCTTTCGTTACACATCTCCTCAAAAGATTATCTGCTCCAATCTTGAATAAATACAGATCATCCCATATGAATTGCTTAGCATCATGTAAGAACTTCTTTTTCTGTTGCCAATTCAATTCTTCAGGAACAACACCTGTAGCTTTAAAGTTAGCCAGGTCAGCAAACCATGGCCTTTGCTGAATATATAAGAGAGTTTCATCTGAAAAAGACTCCCATATTTCTGTCTCCTTGCTCGTTACTTCATTATTGACTAACCGAGACAGATGATCAGCAATTAGATTTTCACTTCCCTTTGTATCACGAATTTCTACATCAAATTCTTGTAACAGAAGCACCCATCTAATCAACCGTGGCTTTGAATCTGGATTTGTCAGTAAGTATTTTATAGCCACATGATCCGTATAAATAATCACTTTAGATCCAATGAAGTAAGATCTAAATTTCTCCAATGCATAGACTATAGCCAAAATTTTTTTTTTCTGTAGTAGCATAATTCAGTTGGGCTTCATTCAAAACTTTACTAACATAGTAAATAGCATGAAATACCTTTTCTTTTCTTTGTCCCAACACAACACCTATGGCATAGTCACTAGCATCACACATGAGTTCAAACTCTTTATTCCAGCCTGGAGCCACCATTACTGGAGCAGAGATCAAGCTTTTCTTTAAAACATTAAAAGCTTGCATACATTCTGGACTCATTACAAACGGTGTATCTTTAGCAAGCAAATTACTCAATGGCTTAGCAATCTTTGAGAAATCCTTAATAAATCTTCGATAGAATCCAGCATGAGTTAGGAAACTTCGAATTCCTCTCACGTTTGTTGGTGGCGGAAGTTTTTCAATAACCTCCACTTTTGCCTTATCCACTTCAATCCCCCTGGCTGAAATCTTGTGTCCTAACACAATCCCTTATGTAACCATAAAATGGCATTTCTCCTAGTTCAAAACAAGATTTGTTTGAACACATCGTTTAAGAACAACATCCAGGTTGATCAAACATCTTCGAAAAGAATCCCCAAAATCTGAAAAATCATCCATGAAGACTTCTATGTTTTTTTCCATGAAATCTGCAAAGATTGCTTGCATACACCTCTGGAATGTAGCAGGGGCATTACATAGTCCAAATGGCATTTTTCTGTAAGCAAATATACCAAAAGGACATGTAAAGGTTGTTTTCTCTTGATCTTCCAGATCTACCACAATTTGATTATATCTAGAATAGCCATCTAGGAAGCAATAATATGATTGTCTAGCCAATCTTTCTAACATCTGATCCATAAAAGGTAAGGGAAAATGATCTTTCCTGGTAGCTGTATTTAATCTCCTGTAATCAATACACATCCGCCAACTAGTAACTGTTCATGTAGGAATAAGTTCATTATTTTCATTATAAATGACAGTCATCCCTCCTTTCCTTGGTACAACTTGCACTAGCCTGATGTTCTTTGAACTGTTCCTTGATTTGCGTCTTGATTTTGCCCAGGAATGCAAAAGACTAAGTGTGGTCTATTTAAAATTTGATGGGTGTTGCACCCCATGCAAATTTAATGTGCATAAAGAATGCAGTATAGACTAGGAAGTGACTCCTAGGTCGTCTCTCAAAGACCAAATGTGGTTCGAGAATTAGGTCAAACACGAAGTGGGGGGGTTGTGAAAGGTTTTGTGAATGCAAATGAATTAAATTAAAAACACGAATGCAAATAAAAATGTAAACAGAAATGTAAAAACGAAATCAAATACAAAATGAAAACGGTTGGTCATTAACTCAATTACTATGCTTTCAATCACAGATCAATGACAAGTAGACACTACTCTAATCCAAATCCGACATGAATCACCCAACTAAGCGAAGCCTAATTCGTTCTTCAGAATTGCAAACTAAGTGAATGCAATGCTCAAATCCAATCAGTAATGCACTATACAGTCTAATCAACTAAGCGAAGATTAAACACCGATCAGGCAACTAAGCGTATACCTAATCGCAGGCACACAACAGATTAAATATTGAGCTAAATCAGAGCAGCAACATGGCAATTAAAGTGCAAGAGTCTCATGAATAAACTACTCTAGCCTCTAATCCAGCACAACTAACCGACTAAGCGAAGGCTAATCATGCTATCATAATCACGAACTAAGCGAATGTGATACACCTATTCCATCTTATGTGTTCTATACAAATCTATCAACTAAGCGAAGATGTAATCACCAATTGGGCAACTAAGCGTATACCCATTGCAAGAACACAGTCAGATTTCATAGAGTGCCAGGCAGAGCAGCTTCAAGGAAACAAAGTAATTTTATTAATGACCAATCCGACTAACCTAAATACTCATTTCAGCAGCTTCAACGCACATTCATAAAAGAAACAACAAATTAAAAAAAAACGCATGACATTGAAATAAAATCTATGACTAAACTACTTCATTCAAGATGTCACCTAGCTGGAAGTAAATCGTTCACCTTCCAACAATGATCAGTGTTTCCCCTCACGTAACAGCCATGAGCTCTTCTCCAATTGCAAAATGAATCAAGGTGAAAACAGCGTGTGTAGGCCATAGCTTTTAAAAGAAAGAAATTGAATTCCTTTTCTCCAAAGCGTAACCGTGTGCACCACTCGAGCAAACATGAGATGAGCTTTTAAATTAATTCCCCACAAGGTCGTGGCATGTCTAGCTAATGAGTGCACCGTGCTGCTATTTTTCTAAAAGTAAAAGCAAGAAAACGAATGCATCGCATGCTCTCCAAAGGGATACATCAACGTGTTGCTGGAATAAGCTTTCCCATTGAATCAACTTTTATCTCAAATCAAAGAAAAATGTGTGCTTCTTCCATAGTCATCAAATTAAAAGCGTAAAAAAAAAGATTCCCAAAATCGAGGGGTGGCAGCTGGAATAAAAGAGATACATCTTCTAATAGAAAATACACATAACCGTTTTGTGTTCAGCAAAGAGTAAATATCACCGTTTCAACATTCTAAAACAAAAACTCAAAAGAAAGAAAGATGCTTCTCTAATTTAACGTAATAGCTCCTTTAAAGAAAGCAAAGAAAAACCATCACGGTACATCATGTGCCATTTCTCTAGAATTGAAAACCCTAAGAGTGGCGGCTGCTCTCCGTGACAGCGCTTCTCCATTCATCCAAAATCCATCACGGTCAACATTTGTTTCAAGAAAGAAAAAATGCTCTCCTAAAAAAAACGTTCCTGCCAAGAAGAAGAGAGTGGCGGCTAGTCCTACTCCAAGACCATGAGGTGTCTCCAAAAAAGGGGTGGGTTCCACCCAAAAGAAAAACCCTAGGCCATGTGTCCTCTACTATTTGGGCCCATCATAAATTTGCCAACATTGGCCCAATGTGCACAAGTTTAATTAAAAACATTTTAGACTACTAAGTTACAAAATAATTAAATTTGAAATGTCTATGTGTAGAGTCTTTAATTAATTTGAAATGTCCTAATGCTCCAAAATGTATCTCCAAAATTTTCCCTGCAATTGATAATGTAATTAATTAGCTCAGAAAATTCAAATTAATTAAAATTAGAATTTGCGGTCAAATTAAGCACAATTAGCAAAAATGGAAAAATATCGGACAATTAAGCACAATTCCCTGATTAATTCTAGCACAATAAACTAAGTGAAGTCAAGAAAATATTAACTCATCAATCCTTGAGGAGGGTCATCAGAGTCATTTTAGCATGCATCCTGGCATTACTAAAATGTATCAAGACCTCAAGGAGTCCTTCTAGTGGTCCGGTATGAAAAAAGATGTAGCTCAATTCGTTGCCTCTTGCCTAACTTGTCAGAAGGCTAAGGTGGAGCATCAAGGACCTAGCGAGTTGTTGCAGAAGCTGGAGATTCCTGAGTGGAAATGGGATAGCATCGCTATGGATTTTGTTACCCATTTTCCACGTACAGTTAGAAGTCATGATGCGATTTGGGTGATTGTAGACAGGTTGACCAAGAGTGCTCCTTTCTTGGCAATCAACCTGGGGATGTCAATGTCAAAGCTTGAACAGTTGTACATCAGGGAAATTGTGAGACTGCATGGAGTGCCTTCCAGTATTATATCAGATAGAGACCCGAGTTTTACTTCTAGGTTCTGGTAGACACTTCAGAGGGAGATGGGTAGTAGGTTGCAAATGAGCTCAGCTTATCATCCCCAGACAGACGAATAGTCTGAGAGGACGATCCAGACACTGGAAGACTTACTTAGGATGTGTGTCTTGGACCACTTAGGAGTCTGGGATGAAGTTTTGCCACTGGTATAGTTCAACTACAACAACAACTATCAGGCCAACATAGGTATGGCACCGTTCGAGGCATTGTATGGAAGACGTTGTAGGACTCCTCTATGTTGGTTTCAAGAGGGAGAAATAGTGTTTACTGGGCCAGAGTTGATTCAGTAAACTATAGATAAAGTGAAGCTAGTCCAGGAGAGATTGAGGGCATCTCAGAATAGACAAAAGTCTTATGCTGACCAGAGACGCAGGCCGTTAGAGTTTGTAGTGGGGGATCATGTATTCCTCCGAGTGACTCCTACTACTGGTGTAGGAAGAGTCATTCGGGCTAGGAAGATATCTCCTAGGTATCTTGGTCCCTATCAGATTCTACGACGTATAGGGCCAGTAGCTTATGAGATAGCCATGCCACCCCAGTTGTCAAACCTGCATACGGTGTTTCATGTATCTCAACTAAGGAAGTACGTGTCTAATCCTTCTCATGTGCTTGAAGTTGAAGATGTGCAAGTCAAGGAAGATTTGTCAATTGAAGTGCAGCCAGTCAGGATTGAAGAGAGCTAAAATAAACAGCTTAGGGGGAAAACTGTCAGACTAGTTAAGGTCATCTAGGATGGTAGAACAGGCGACTCAACCTGGGAGTTAGAGGACGAAATGAGAGAATCCTATCCTCACTTATTCTCTGGTAAGTACAATTTTCGAGGCCAAAAATTTTGTTGTTGGGGAGAATGTAAAGACCTAGAGAATATTTATTTGTATATATATATATATATACTAATATAATATAGAAATGAATTAAAATTTAGGAGAAGAGATTTTCTTTATTTTATAAACCATGTAAACACAGCAACTTTACCAAAGTTCTGCTCACTTCTTCTGAATCCCTCTCTCTCTCTAAAGAAAAGTTTACCTTACATTCTCTCTGCCTTCTCTCTCCCCTCCCTACTTATCCAGCCGGTGCATTGTCGTTTAGGTGGTGGTCACGCGTTCCCGGAGTCAAGAGCTTCAACTTGAGCCGATCAAGTTCGGGTTTTTAGCTGGTAAGTAACTCTTCACTGTTCTCCGCTGTTCTTAAACTTAGGGCATGCAATTATGCTCTTGGATGTGCCTTGTGCATTCTTATTTTCATTCCTTGCCCCATTCTAGCTCTAAGAGTTGATTTCCACCACCATTTCGGTGGTTGTAGGGTGTTGTTTGCGTTTTCCTCTGAGGAGGGCACTTTAGAAGCGGTGTTTTGAGCTGTGTTGAGAAACTTGCAAGGTAAGGGGAGCTAGATAATTCCTGTACATGTGTTGTATGATATATATATATATATGTATATATATATATATATGTGTGTGTGTGTGTGTGTGTGTGTGTGTGTGTGTGTGTGTGTGTGTGTGCTGCATTATGACTTGGTATGTTGCTTAAGCTTAAATTCTGTTTTTGATGATTGAAGTCTTATGTTCTGAAATATGGAACTGGTAAATCTGTAATGTGCTGTTGATGAATTATTCTTGACATGTTTGATTTCTGGATTGTTTATGTTAAAGGTGTTAGTTGTGATAAATCTGTTGTAAGAGTTTTTGGATAGAAATTTGGTGGTTTGGTACTAGTTTAGGGGTCTTTGAGAGGAAGTGAGGTGGTGAACTTTAGAGTTAGGGGTCTTGGGCCTATTTGAACTGTTAGGGCAGCTTAGGCAAGTTAATTGTGACTTGTTGGGAGAGTCAAAGTGGACTAAAACATGTGGCTAGTAGCAAAATTGAGATTTGATCTCTAGGTTGATGATCTTGGGGCTTTTAAGTGGAAATCAAGTATTAATCAGCTTAGAATTGTGGTAGGAGTGTTTAGAATCAGTTAAACAAGTTTAATTAGGCTTATACTATAATCTAGTATCATTAGAAGTTAATGAAAGTGTCTAGAAGTGGTTCTGGTAGGTTGGGTTGCATAAATCTGCAGAATTTCATTATGCAGGTTATGCAGACTCGCTGTGCGAGAGGATTCGCATAGCGAGTCGCCCTGGCGAGAAGCTCTCTGCCAGGGCATTCGCATAATGACTTTGTGCGCTATATGAATAACTTTGGAGGGCTCTCCTCTGTTGGTTAATTCGCAAGGCGAAAAGAGGGTATGCGCTATGCGAAGACACCCTGATTTCGCTATGCGCCTGTGTGCGTTGTGCGACCATTCTAGGTGGATTTCACTCTTTTCTTCTTCTGTTTGGATAGTTTGATTGATAGGGTGTCAGGTATGTTTATATATGTAAATTGTGTGGTTAGAAAGAACCTGATTGTTAATTATAATGATGTAATTGATTATGAATTGGACATCTCAGGGTGAGATGATTGGAAGTGGTTATAGAGGTTTGTTGTTATCTTGTATAATTGTATGAAGCTTTGAAATGGTACGTCCATCCTTACACTCTAAGCACTATTCATGATCAAATAGAGAAGAACGGTGTGAGTAGTGAGAGTAGAGGGAGGTCCTCGTCTATAGGCTTAAAGTTTAGCCATAGACTGGTATGAGGATTTACCTTGCATAGTGTTGGGGAGGGCCAACTGAACTATGCAAGTGCAAGGACTACCAATAGTTCGACAATTATACAAATCTGGATGAGTCGTGTTGAGTACTTGATGCATGATTAGAGTTTTATGTATTTAACTGTTTAGTTTATATATAACTAAGCATGATGATGTTGATTGATTGTGCTATATGTATATTGTTTATTTATCTAGCTCACCCTTGCTTCTGTGTTGTGTGTTGCTTGTGTATGTTTTTCCCTTGCGATGATCATCCACTTGGATGTGAGCAGATGTTGAGGAGGTGCCCTTAGAGCAAGTACTGGAGGATGTTGATGCTGCAGTTTAGTCTTCTTAGGATTTTCTTTCCTTTGAACACATGTCATTTTGAATACACTATTCTATAGTATGCTTAGGCTTTAAATTTCGATGTTGTTTTGGATGACTATAACCTTAACAACTTAACTGCTAGTTTACTCCGACTGTTCTCTTACATTATAATGATGACGTCTATATATGATTATGTTTATTATATAATTGGGATGTCACATAAATAAATTACTGTTTTATTCTTATTATTTCTCTTAAACATCATTGGTAGAAATTTATGTCAATTTAATTTTCTTTTAATAGATATTAGTAGAGTAAAACTATCCCAACATGTGAAACATTATTTCTCCTTTAAAAAACATCTATACTTTCTAAATTGAATAATTAAATTTAAAAAAAAATATATATATATTTACCATTTCATTTTTCTAATTTAAAACAACTCATACATGGATTTGCATTGGTGGATAGAAGTTTGATTGTAGAGTTATTATACTCGGTCCACATAATCCATGGTTTAAACTAGTCTCACATCTAGGGTTTGTAAGCTACATGAAATTTACTTTACAAGGCTCATTTTAGTCCAAATTTTATTCATCCTTGTTTTATGGGTCATATATATGTGAAACAATGCCACTACATTAACGATTTTATATAAAATTATAGTATTTTTTTTTATATTATGCTAATGTCATTCTAAGCTTTTATATATATATATATATATATATATATATATATATATATATATATATATATATGGATTTGTTAATTTACGTACGCTTGTTTTTCAGTTGGTACATTTTAACAATGTGTACTGGGTTTTAGTAGAAAAAAATACCCTAATATATCATAGATTTTAAGCTTTAAGGTTAATGATATTTTAATAATTTTGATTCTCAAAACTAAAAAAGAAAAAAAGAAACCCTTAAACCCTTGTTCACCCCCTCATTCCTCCCTTTTTCTCTTTCATCTTTCTCACTCTAACATTTTCTCTATCATCCCTACACTAGTCCCAACTGAAAAAATACTCGCAGTTAAACAATTTGTTTTTGTAAAGAGTTGAGTCATTGGCATATTCGCCTTCAAGAAAAGGTCATTCAAGATCTCTTCAATTTCATCATCTTCACTAACCTCTCTAATTTCATCATCTGCGGATGTTGAATCATCATCTCTAAAAAAAAATTTCCAAGCCAATTACCAATTCATTCAAATGTCATTATGCTTGTGAAAATTAGATAAAATTAGATAAAACAAAAATTATAAAATGAAAACTCATTATGAAAACTCGTTAAACAATTTCTTATAAAAAATGATTTTATAACGAGTTTTCATTACATAATTTTTGTCTTATCTAATTTTATCTAATTTTTATAAGCATAATCACATTCGAAGGAATTGGTAATTGACTTGGAAAAAATCAGAAACACTTGCTGTTAAACAATTTCTTACATTAAAAAATGATTTTATAATGAGTTTTCATTTTATAATTTTTGTCTTATCTAACTTTACCTAATTTTCACAAGCATAATGATATTTGAAGGAATTGGTAATTGACTTGGAAGTTTTTTTAGCGATGATGATTCAACATCCGCAAAGGATGAAAGAGAGGTTAGTGAAGATGATGAAATTGAAGAGATCTTGAATGAATCTTTATCTGAAAGCGAATATGCCAATAACTCAACTCTTTACAAAAGCAAATTGTTTAACAACGAGTGCTTTTTAAGTTGAGACTAATGTAGGAATGATAGAGAAAATGTTGGAATGAGAGAGATGAAAGAAAAAGGGTTGAGATGAATGGAAAGGTCAGGAAGGATTTGAGTGTTTTTAGTTGAGAATGAAAATTATTAAAATACCTTTAATCTTAAAACTTAAAATTTATGATATATTAAGATATTTTTGTCTACTAAAACCACTTTATTATAGGTTGGATATATTATTTTCTATTTTTAAAAATTATATAATTAGTTAAAAAAAAGTTGCTTTAAATTTTTCTAAAAACCCTTATGATTTGTTGTTTCTCAAATTTCATGTACCGCACCCACCATCTTCGATATTCTATTGTTGTTCTTCCATGTGAACAGGGAACAAGATCATTCATTGAGTTGGCATATCCATTCTCATGATCCAAACCCAAATTACCTAACGCCCATTATACTTTGTGCCAAATTCACTACTTCTTCCCGAACTTCTTCAATTGGTCTTTTCCATTATTCACAAAGTTTTCAGATTTGACTCTTTACAGCATCACAGTGGAGCAAGGAAGCAAGTGCTCATGGCTACAATTGCAACAATGTTATCTTCTTCCCTCGCGGGTCAACCCTTTTGTTCTTTTTCAAATCCTACCCCTTCATTCTCTTTCAAAACCATCACTGTCACAAGACCAAGACCTAGAACCAGAACTAGAACAAGCTTCACATGGCTGAATCCTCAACCTCGTGGTGTTTTGGTTGAGGCAATGCCGCCGAGTTCACCTCCTTCTCCTTCTGTACGAGATGGATCCATCAGGGTGCTTGCGCTTCCTGAGAACCGTGCTGATGACATTCAAGCTGAGGCCAGAGCGTTGGCTCGTGCTGCCAATGCTTCTGTCTATTCGCCTCAGCTTGTGGCCTCCAAATATGGTTCTCAACCCATCAAGGTTTTTCACTTTTTCCTTTCTGCTTCTTCCGAAGTTTGAGTCTTTTTGGGATTTGTTTGTGGGTGAAGTTGGGTTTTGTGAATTGATTTTATCCTTTTTCTTGGTAGGTGGTGGGAAGGGCCCTTCAGGTTCTGACTGCGGTTGGCTTGTTTGGGTTGAAGCTGTTGGTTGACCAGAAAAGTGGAGTGCTTGATCAGAATAAAAGGATTCGTGCAATTGAGCTTAGGGACACATTCACTCGGCTGGGACCAACTTTTGTCAAATTGGGTCAGGGGTTGTCTACCAGGCCTGATATATGTCCACCGGAGTATCTGGAGGAGCTCTCTGAACTTCAAGTATTGAATTTTATGTACTCTTTCACCTCTTTATTCGATTGGGGGTGGTGTAGCCTGTTAGGTTTTCCTAGTGAAGCATGTTCTAGGAATTGATTAACTTGGCCTTTTGTGAGAATAATGATTGGTTCAGTGATTTTGTCCATATGCAACATAGGAGGATCTTCACTATTTCATTTGACTTTATGGTCTCTGCAAATTTCTTCATTAACCCAACTGACTGACATTGTGTGATTCATGTAACTGATCTCATTTACTGATATAAGACTTTTATTGTATATGGTCTTTAAATTAACAATGGACAATATTGATGATATTCAATGAAAATTTTTCACTAATGTGATGGAGTCTCTATTTGTAGTGAGTTGTGGTCTATGTATATTTGTTTGTGTTGTTATGATATTTATGAATGAACTGGTTACTTAGGTTGTCTTCATTATTTCTGTGCTTTATCAGGATGGATTGCCAACGTTTCCTGATGAGCAGGCCTTTGAATGCATAGAGAGGGAACTAGGACTATCTATTGACTCTATTTTCTCTTCTATATCTCCAAGGGCTGTAGCAGCAGCCAGTTTGGGTCAAGTTTATAAAGGCCAGTTGAAGTATTCTGGGAAACTTGTTGCTGTTAAGGTGCAACGGCCTGACATTGAAGAAGCTATAGGATTGGACTTCTACCTAATTAGAGGTCTAGGGTTTCTTATAAATAAATATGTGAACTTTATCACCAGTGATGTTGTTGCTCTTGTTGACGAATTTGCTCGTAGAGTTTTTCAAGAGCTCAACTATGTTCAGGTTATTCCTTCTGCCAGTATCAAACTTTGTATTTTAGTTGAATTCAGGCATGCATGATTCATCTATTGCCAATTTCCGGATCCTATTTATTTTCTCTATGAACACGGTTTTAAGTTGTGGTCACAGTAATGGTTGCTGTTTTGTGGCAATCCTTATTGATTTGGTAATTGCAGTCGTGGTGACTCCAAAACCTTGATACCATTGCCAAAATCGTGGCTGTGGACCTTTCTAAAACCTTGTTTATGAAAATAAAAACAAAATTAAACATTGAGCCTTTTCTGATATGCCAAAATTTAGGCAAAAGGCAGGCATATAACCGTAGTATCTTTTTCCAATTGTAATTGAAAACTTACCTAGGATGATATGTGTGTGTATGTGTGTCATCTATAAGTTATTTAAGATATTTGTTGGGATTGAATGTTAATTTTGACAGGTTCCTGCAGGAGGGACAAAATGCAAGGAGATTCAAAAAATTGTATGCTGACAAGGAAAATATCTTTGTTCCTGATGTTTTCTGGGACTATACAAGTGTTAAAGTTCTAACAATGGAGTGGGTTGATGGAGTAAAACTAAGTGAGCAAGAAGCAATTGAGAGACAAGGATTAAAAGTCTTGGATCTGGTAAACGCAGGCATACAGTGCAGTCTCAGACAGTTACTTGAGTATGGATATTTTCATGCAGATCCTCACCCTGGGAATCTTTTGGCAACACCTGAGGGAAAACTTGCCTTTCTTGATTTCGGCATGATGAGTGAGACTCCAGAAGAAGCAAGATATGCCATAATTGGTCATGTTGTTCACTTGGTTAACCGAGACTATGAGGCCATGGCTCGTGACTACTATGATCTTGATTTTTTATCAAGGGATGTTGATGTATCTCCAATTGTGCCAGCACTTAGGAACTTTTTTGATGATGCACTTAATTATACTGTGAGTGAGCTCAACTTCAAGACACTAGTAGATGGTCTGGGAAACGTTTTGTATCAGTATCCATTTAATGGTAAGATAGGCCATGCTTATTAGTGACTTATCATTTCCCATAATTTCTTTTCCAATATTAGAGGAATGACTTATATACATTTACTTCTTATTCCTAAATCCTAACTTTCTTTTGGATTCTGTTTTGCTGATTTTTGTTTTTTCTGTTCTTTTCCTCTTCTGTTGACAGTTCCTGCATACTATGCATTAATATTACGTTCTCTCACAGTTTTAGAAGGTTTAGCATTGTATGCTGATCCCAATTTTAAGGTACTGGCTGCATCATACCCATATTTTGCTAAAAGGCTTCTAACAGATCCAAATCCATATCTAAGAGATGCTCTTATAGAGTTGCTTTTCAAGGATGGGAAGTTCAGGTTTGAAATGTGCTACTATCTTAAATCCATTGTGATTTGAACTTGGTGCTGTAGAATAATGTATGTTTAGTGCAATTGAATATTCATTAATCTGGTCTGGTGCAGATGGAATAGACTTGAAAACCTGCTAACCCAGGGGAGAAAGGATAGAGATTTTTCTGCAAAGGAGGCTTTACAACCTGTCCTGAAGGTGTTATTGAGTGCAGATGGTGAAGATTTGAGGAATCTTGTTATAAAAGAGGCTGCTCGAGTATCGGAAGCTTTTACTCTCGGCACAATGTCTGAAACATACCGATATATTCCTCACTTTGTTAGGACCATTGTCTTTAATGGCAATGCAAACGGACCCTTTATGATGTCGGAAATTGAATTGCAAAACATGATAGAGCTTAGAGATCAAGTTCTTAGAATATGGGGACTTCTTCAATCCTCTCATGATTTTGATCCAGCTATTTTGCTGCCCATACTACAGGTAAGACTATCATTTGTAATTGCAGCATCATTCAAATCGGAATAACTATTCCTTTGTCTGCATCTTTTGCATATTTTATGTTGCTTACAACATAGGTTTGTAACTTCAAAATTACTTTATTATCGAACGTGAGGCATATAAACTAATTTGGTTGAATGCTACAAAACTCCAAAATTGCTGATTATTATTTATGATATTCCTTTAACAGAGCTATGAAATAGTGAAAAAGATTAGGGGAAATCTCCCTTGTGTATTTTGCATACACATAGGGTAGTTTATTTATAATGTAAGATATGGACTAATGCTCTCAATACAAGATGGGCTGAGCCCTATTAACATAAACACATAACTTAACATCTAACAAGAGCATTTTGTAAGTATCATTGCGTACTAAATCAGAAGGGAGTTTGTGGAGCATTTTAATCTTGGAGCATCTAAATATGTTAAAAGACGTGATCATGCAACTAAAATATAGCATTGAAAATTATATTAAGAGCTAAGATGATCTTTAAAAAAGTGAACTGTAATAGTTCATTATATAGTACAGAGTTAACTTTTGAAATTTACATTAATATATTACTTTCTTGTAAAGTATTTAGTGGATTGGATCGAACTTTTTCAGCCTTATACTATATAAAAATTTTCTATTCAAAATTGTAACGTATGAGCAGGTCCTTGAGCAACCTGAGGCACGCAAACTTGGGGGGCGTGTTGTTAGTGGAATCACTCAACGTCTTGCAGCACGCTTTCTTCAGCAAATACTCAGAGTTCCATCAACAGCTTCAAAATAGATTTTGCAGCACTGTAAATGCTAGATAAGGCATGCATATTACACATATCTCAACTGGTTTTGTTTTCAGTGTGCTGGGACAGTATAGTCCATTCTTATTGATTTACTGGACCATATGTCACACAATGATCTTCTCTCCTTGCTTCTACCAATATTTTTGGTTTCTTTCTCTCTTTTTTCTGCAGGTTATTGTGGACATGGAAGATAGGAGTTGCATTCCTTACACAAGAAAATAGGAGTGAGATAATGATTCGTGCCAAAATTGTTTGGTTCTCCATATTTGTCCAAAAAAAATTGTATATATGATGCTCCCATCATTAATTATATTGGGTTATCATGATTACAAACAAGAGATCACAATATTATTATGATACTAATTGGTGTACCATTACTATCACATGCACATGTTGCAGTTTATTTTTACTATGGCACACCCATTTCTCTTGCATCTATTACACCTGGAATCGTTTTAGTGACTTGCTTTTCAGTTTTTGTCATTGTGTCTGCTATGAGCCAGTGACTTGTGGAGGAATTGATGCAATGAGAAAAAAAAGTGTAATGATAACCGTTGATTAAGAATCAACTATAAGAATAACAAACAATTATTGCTATACAAGTGCATGCACTTAATCATAATTTAAAAAGTGAATTTTCTAATCAATGATGTTAACTGTAATATGTTCTATTAGCAAGCAAATCATAGGCCAGTCCAAAAGGATTACTATTGCACCAGTCCATTTGAAAGATTATGTTCCATAGAATTTCTCTGTCAGCACGTTTCTAAAAGTGTCAAGTCACGTTTTCTTTGCATCATAATAATTCAGTTATGCGTTTTGATAGATTATCTTTTGGTTTTGTAGATTTTCTTGCCCATCAAATCAGGAGGACCCTTTGATTGTAACCAATCATGATATGAATATTTCTTGTAATGGTTATATATAGTCTTTCGTATGAATGAAAAAGGGCTAGAAGATTCTATTATCTTTGCCTTTTCTCTTATTTGTTTTAGGGGTTTCCTTAACTATCAATTAAAGAAGTGAAACCTAACAATTTGGTGCTTTCATTGAGCTTATTTTTAGTTATGGCCAATCGACCCACCAACGCAGAACGCTTGGATGATATAACCCTCAAAGTTGATTCGATTATGGAACAACTTTCTCTTTTGATGGTTCGACCACCTTTCCCCCAATCACACGTTTCTCCTTTGCATTCTAATGCCTCTGACAGGTTCTGCCGACCACACATGAAGCTCGAAGTTCCCAGGTTTGATGGGACTGACCCCATTGGCTAGATCTTCAAAATTTTCCAATTTTTTGACTACCACAATACACTGGAACAGGAACGCCTTCAAGTCGCCTCCTTCTATATGGACGGACCAACCCTCAGTTGGTATTGGTGGAAGTACCGGAACAACCAGATTCAGACATGGTTCGGGTTCCTTCGTGCCTTGGAAACACGTTTCGCTCCATCACTTTATGATGAACTTTCTGGTGCTTTATTCAAGCTCATACAGAAGGGGACAAACCAACAATATCTCACAGAGTTTGAACGTCTCGCAAACCGAATAGTGGGATTACCTGCCCCATTTGCCTTGAATTGCTTCATCTTTGGCTTGACACCAGAAATCCACCGCGAGGTTCAGGCCCTCCACCCCACATCTCTGGATCACGCGACTCATCTTTCGGCAACTAATTTAAATACTGTTACCAGCCACCATTGTGTCACCTGCACTCTTGTCCGCACCCCAACCCCACGTCAACTTTTGCCGCCTCAGCCTAGAAGACATGCCCGCTCGTCAGGAAAAGGGTCTTTCCTATAACTACGACGAGATCTTCACCCCATCCCACCATTGCAAGGGGAAATTTTTTCTTTTCACTACCGAAGACCCCGTCGCGGATGATTTCACCCCGAACCCTACCTTGGTCCTTGATCCACCTTCTTCAGCGCCCGTTGGTAACGGAAACCCTTCTCATGTCAGCCTCCATGCTTTCACTGGCGGTGTTGGTTCATCCACCATACGTTTCCAAGGGCAAATCGGCAACAACCCTGTTTCTATTCTCGTTGACGGTGGTAGTGACCACAAATTTATTCAAGACCGGGTAGCCAAATTCCTAGATCTCCCTTCAATCCCATACAACCCCCTGACCGTTATGGTTGGTAGCGGCAACCTCTTGCGATGTGATCTCCTTTGCCCTGAGATCGATCTAAAAATTCAAGAGCACACCCTCCATGTTAATTTCTACATTCTTCCTTTGAGAGGTGCTGATATTGTTTTGGGCGCGCCTTGGCTCAAATCTATTGGGCCTGTTCTCATGGATTATACCTAACTTACAATCTCATTTAGCCACCAAGGCCAACCCATCATATTAAGGGGGATCAAACACAGTCACACAGACCCAATGTCTAGCACACAACTCAAACGGTGCATCTAAACTAATAGTGCATCTGAACTCTTTGCCAAACAAATCATACCCATCCACGAACCCATCTCCACAAAATCACCACTCCACACCACTTCTCTACCACCTGACATCACAACCCTTTTCCTCCGTTTTGACCACCTCTTCTAATCACCACCATCATTACCTCCTTCTTGCCCAACTGACCCCCGTATCCACCTCCTACCCAATTCTACACCGGTAAACGTCAAGCCCTATCGTTACCCCCATTCCCAGAAATGCGAACTTGGAAAACAAGTCAAAGAATTGCTCGAGAAAGCCATGATCCAACCAAGGAGTTTGTTTTCTTCATCGATCCTACTAGTTCGCAAGAAGGACGGGTCCTGGCACCGTTGTGTCGATTATAGGGCTCTTAACGCCCTTCACTATTCGTGACCGCTTCCCAATGCCTACCATTGATGAGTTGTTGGACGAGCTTGGTGGTGCAATGATAACGATATAAAAACCGTTATTTTCATGCTTAAATTGATATCAAAATACACCCTTTATGGCTTAGAATGAGCTTAGAATTAAGTAAAACACTTAAGTTGAGTCATTTGAGAGTCAAAAGCTGTTTTTAGAGATATTATGCTTGTTTTGCATTGTTTTGCAGGGTTTTGATGAGAATTAAGGATGGAATTGAAGAAGGAAGGTCTTAGACTCAAGGAAGAAGAACAAAAATGAAGAAAAGAAGAGTCTATGCAACGCTCAGCGTCAAAATGCACCGTTGAGCGCCATTATTCGAGGGAAAACCACTGTCTGGCGCCCAGGCGGTGACGCTAAGCGTCCAGAGCGATTAGAGGCAAACTGCTCAGCGGTGAAACTAACCGTTGAGCAGTGGTGTGGCTTGAGGGAAACCGCTGAGCGGTAAAATTGGACGCTGAGCGGTTGTCTGTTGGGCTTGGGCTTAAATTCTGTTACTTTTTTGCCCTATATATAGCCGCAGTGCGATTCAAATATTATTCTTTTGGCAGAAGAAGACGTCCAGAGCTATTCTACAATCCTTGGAGAAGATTTCTTGGATGCTTAGACTCCATTTTATCATATCTAGGGTTTGCTTTTCCATTCTTTCATTGTAGTTCATCTAGTTTCACCATGTCAATGGTGAACTATACCCTTTGTTGTTGGGGAACAATGTAATCTTTTGAAACTCTCTTATATTGAAACTCTTATTTTATTCATATGCTTGCATATGCTGTTATTATCAATTGTGGGTTCTTTATCTATGCTCTATGCTATTATCATTTAACTCATTTGATAAATTTATGTTTGCCTTTGTCGATACGGGGACGTACAGGGAAGTCATGCACTGATAAGGAATTCCTTAATCAACAAATACCACCTAGGGATAGGGGGGTAGGACGATCAATTGTATTTTGCTTCTATGGTACTTGCACCACTAATTACTAGCGGAGACTAGGGATACTAAGCCAGTAACTAGTAGTAGGCTCTTCTCGCCGAGGGATCGGGTTTAGGGTAGACTAAGAAAGTTACATGACAATTAGATAATAAAGCGAATTTAATAAGAAGAGTAGATATAAGAGAGTGGATAAGATGAAATTGTAAACCCCAACAACTCCATTCATCCATACCTTTTCCTTGCCAATTGGATCAACTGCATTTGCATGTTTACTTTTTGTTTTTGCATTCAAACTACAAATTAATTTTCTTTCCAATTTGTTAACACTCTGGTAAGTGTACCAGATCGTTTCAAGTAATATAATTGGTAAACCCAATGTCGTTCTTCCCAAAGGACTTGCAGACTTTATCGTTCGTGCAAATTGAAATCGTAAGACTTGTAAAGAGAAATTAATTGGTTTGGATGCAAGAAACAAAAAGTAAACATGCAAATGCGATTTATTCAATTGACGAGAAAAAGGCTATGGATGAATGGAGTTGTTGGGGTTTACAATTTCATCTTATCCGCTCTCTCTTATCTATTCCTCTTATTTAATTCGCTTTGTTATCTAATTATCATGCAAACTTTCTTAGTCTACCCTATCCCGATCCCTCGGCGAAAAGAGCCTATTAATAATTACTGGCTTGTTATCCCTAGCCTCCCCTAGTAATTAATAATGCATTATAAACGGAAGCGAAAACAATTGATCGTCCTATCCCCCTATCCCTAGGTGGTATTGCTTAATCAAGGAATTTCCCCCAGTTCATGACAGTACTATATGTTCCCGTATCAATAAAGACAAACAACAATTATCGAATGAGTTAAACGATAAAAGCATTAAGCGCAGGTGAGAAACCCAATAATTAATAATCAAAGCATACGACAAGCATATAAATAAATAAGAGTTTCAAAAGATTACATTGTTCCCCAACAACAAAAGGGTTTAGTTCACCATTGTCATGGTGAAACTAGATGAAAAATGATGGAAGAATGGAAAAACAAACCCTAGATTGGATAAAAAGGAGCCTAAGCATCCAAGAGATCTTCTCCAAGGAGTGAAAACTAGGTCTGGCCGCCCCTTTCTGTCAAAAGAATACATCTAAACTCGCACTAGGGCTATTTATAACCAAGAAAAGTAACAGAATTTAAGCCCAGGCCCATCTGACAACCGCCCGACGCCTAATTTAACTGCCCGGCGGTTTCCCATCAGTCGCACCACCGCCCGACGTCAAATTTCTCCGCCCAGCGCTTTCCCTCGAATCTAGCCACCGCCCGGCGGTCATTTTCACCGCTGGGCGCTGGTCAACTGCAATCTAGTCAACTGGTTGACTTTTCTGGTTGACTGGTTGACTTTTCTGCGCTGCAACCGTTTGATCTTCAACCATTCTTTCCATTCATCTCCAATTCTCATCAAAACCCTGCAAAACAATGTAAAACAAGCATAATATCTCTAAAAACAACTTTTGACTCTCAAATGACTCAACTTAAGTGTTTTACTTGATTCGAAGCTCATTCTAAGCTATAAAGGGTGTATTTTGATATCAATATAAGCATGAAAATAACGGTTTTTCAACCGTTATCACAACCCCAAACTTAGAACTTTGCTTGTCCTGAAGCAAACAAGACAAAACTTGGCTTTCCACTTTTTCATCAATTAGTTCAACACTTCCAAAATTCATTTTGCTTATGACAAGAACTACTCAATTTCAGATTTTCAGTGGACTCAAATCAAGATGCATGCATGCTTTCAATTCAATTCAATTCAGTTCACATGATCACATATTTCCCAACAGATGTTACACTTTATGAATGACAAATCCAGTAAGCATAGATGTAAGCATGAAATTTATCAATTCTCACCAAGCAAGTGTTTCACTCAATAACTCAAGTGTTTAGGCTGACACTCCAACTCTTTATTATTCACAAGTCACATGAAAAAACATTGCCATTCATCTAAAACAATCAAAATCTTGACATGCAAATGCCATCACAAGGACTTTTCCGTGGCTTGTATTGAGGCTGGGCTAACAAGAATAATTGGTTTTTCTGGAATGCAAAATCCTTGAGTTAAGAGATCTACAATAATATTCATAGTTTAAGCAAAACTCTCCATCTCACCAATCTCACTTATTCCAAACTTCTTCCCTTTTCTTTTATTTTTACCTTGAGCTCATCTTCTATGCTTTTCTTCTTTTCTTTTCTTTTTCTCATGCATTTTTCTTTTTTCAACACTTGAGCTCAATGCTTCCAATTGCCTTTCAACTTCCCCCATACAACCCCAAACTTGAACCTTTTCAACACATACAGTTAATCTCAACCCAAATCAAGGTAAATAATTTCAAATCAAGGGTTCTCATCCTGTTTAAGGCTAAGGTTCAAAAAGGTATAATATTTCAAACACTTTGGGTGAAAATTTGGCTAGAAAAGGGCTTTCAAAAATGGCCTTGATCATATGACATACACATGCAATTCAATCAATCATCAAGATTAAGGCAATATCATTCATGTTTTCCTGTGAACAATACATACAACAATGAAAACTCTGGATCTCAATACCTCACACAACATGCTTTCTCACATATCATTCATTCATACACCCTGCTTAGCATCATAACCACAATCATAATTCATCACACATTTGTTCACATTGCTAGTGATCTTTTTCACTTGGATATCAACATGCAACACAACTCAATTATCATTCACATCTGATCATCATCAAATAAACTTATCATGCATGCCATTCAGTGAAACATTTTCATAAAAGTGTTCAAGCCAAGCATAGACACTAACAATCAAAATTCAACCTATTCTAAGAATTCAAAGTACAAAAGTAAAAGATAAAACCCCTGACTAAGTACTGACATCCATCAGTAGATGCCCTTCCAGTCCATGTCCTCATCTGAGTCATCCTTATCACCAACCTCTGCATCCTTAAAATCATCATCATCATCTTCATTGTCGTCCTCCTCCATGCTTGGAGCTTCAGCTGCTCCAGATCTGCTCTCCTGTGCCTACTCTGGCCAAGCCACTCTGTTGTTGAACCCATCCATCGCCACCTATGAGCAGGAGGTGTGTCGTACATGCCTATGATCATCTCGGCAATAACAACCTGTCCTTGGGGTGGAGAGACCTTGAATGTATGCAAAATTCTTATAACTGATGATAGATGAAACCAAAATGCAGTGCTCTCTCAAAAACCCCAAACTTGGATTATGGAATGATGCAAAAGTAATAGAGGATGGATTTTCTAAAATGCAACAATTAAACCCTGAATACAATTCCCAGTCACTTTACTCACTTATGCAACAATTAAGCCCAAAATGCAACTATAACAGAATTAAAACATGCAACAATAATAAATCAATTAACTGGGTTGCCTCCCAGGTAGTGCTTGTGTAACGTCATGAGCCTGACCGAAACCTTTCTAACACTTGTCAGTAAGTGCAAACCTTTCCAACACCTTTCAGTAGGTGTACCTTCCTGTACCCGTCAGTGAGTACCTAAATTTGTAGCTTCCCTCATTAGATGCTACCCAAAAATTGTTCAAAAATACCAATATTTACAAGTCCAATTAAAATAAAATTAATGTACAACAATCACTGGGTTGCCTCCCAATAAGCGCTCTTTTTATGTCACTAGCTTGACCTGGTAGAGCTCAAACACCCATCAGTAAGTGTTGATACTCCCATTGCTCGATATTCTTTTTTTTCTTCTTCCTGCTGAATTTCTTCATAAAGTTTAGAACATCAAGCACATGTTTCCATTTTTCAATTATAGGAACTTTGATCTCCAATTTCTTGAAGATCTCCATAAAGCACTTAAACCTTTTCTTCTTCCTATGATTTTTCTTCTGATGAGGAGGAGGCTTTTCACATGATCTAATCTTCTTTCCTCTCTTCCTCTTTTTTTCAATCTCCCCCCTCAACTTTCTCTTTTTATCTTTTCTTATTTTCTTCTTTATTTTTGCATATTTTCTCTTTTTTTCTTTTTTCTTAACCACTGATTTTTCTCTATCATCATTTTTATCCCCCTCACTCAACTTTTCTGTTTCTTCTTCATCTCTCTCTATCTCTATTTTCTTCTCATCAACAACCTTATAACTTTCAGAGATAGTGACTTGATTCTCCGTAGGGTTAACTTCTATGTTAGATAGCTGACCAATTTGTGTCTCCAAATTTCTGAAGGTAACTTCATAGCTCTTGGAATCGTACATCTCCAAAAATTTGTTGAACTTTTCATTAAGGCTTTAGACTTGTTCCGTCAAATCAGCTATCTGATAGTTGTTGATCGTCCTCCCAGGTTTCTATTGGTGAAGAGAGTTGTTACTGCGAGTAACATTGTTGTATCTCCTCCATTCTTCTATTGTCCATGTCCTGTGGAAAGAGTTCGTCACTCTTCATATTCTCCTCTACACCTTTGACATGGTATACTTCCATATTCTTCAGAGTCTGTATTCTCCTTAAATGGAGCAATTTGTTGCTCAGCAGCTTGCCCAAATTGGCTTTGATCCATGTATGAGTGAGGTTCCCACCAGTGGTTGAAACCATTTTGGTAGAATTGAGTGCCCATATAATCAAATTCTTGTCCGTACTGCATTCTGCAAAAGTTAGGCACAAAACCCTAGAAAACATTTATTAGAACAAAAATAAACATAAAACGCAAGTCAAATTTAATCAGTTTATACTACTAGATAAGTTAAACCACGAGTCCCTGGCAACGACGCCAAAAACCTGTTAACACTCTGGCAAGTGTACCAGATCGTTTCAAGTAATATAATTGGTAAACCCAATAATATCGTTCTTCCCAAAGGACTCGCAAGCCTTATCGTTCCTGCAAATTGAAATCGTAAGACTTGTAAAGAGAAATTAATTGGTTTGGATGCAAAAAACAAAAAGTAAACATGCAAATGCGATTGATTCAATTGACGAGAAAAAGGCTATGGATGAATGGAGTTGTTGGGGTTTACAATTTCATCTTATCCGCTCTCTCTTATCTACTCCTCTTATTTAATTCGCTTTGTTATCTAATTATCATGCAAACTTTCTTAGTCAACCCTTAACCCGATCCCTCGACGAAAAGGGCCTATTAATAATTACTGGCTTGTTATCCCTAGCCTCCCCTAGTAATTAAAAATGCATTATAAACGGAAGCGAAAACAATTGATCGTCCTACCCCCCTATCCTTAGGCATTATTGCTTAATCAAGGAATTTCCCCCAGTTCATGACAGTACTGTACGTTCCCGTATCAATAAAGACAAACAACAATTATCGAATGACTTAAACGATAAAAGCATTAAGCACAGGTGAGAAACCCAATAATTAATAATCAAAGCATACGACAAGCATATAAATAAATAAGAGTTTCAATAAAAGAGAGTTTCAAAAGATTACATTGTTCCCCAACAACAAAAGGGTTTAGTTCACCATTGTCATGGTGAAACTAGATGAAAAATGATGGAAGAATGGAAAAACAAACCCTAGATTGGATAAAAAAGGAGCCTAAGCATCCAAGAGATCTTCTCCAAGGAGTGAAAACTAGGTCTGACCGCCCCTTTCTGTCAAAAGAATACATCTAAACTCGCACTAGGGCTATTTATAACCAAGAAAAGTAACAGAATTTAAACCCAGGCCCATCTGATAACCGCCCGACGCCTAATTTGACCGCCAGGCGGTTTCCCATCAGTTGCACCAACGTCCGGCGTCATATTTCACCGCCCGGCACTTTCCCTCGAATCTGGCCACCGCCCGGCGATCATTTTCACCGCTGGGCGCTGGTTAACTGCAATCTGGTCAACTGGTTGACTTTTCTGGTTGACTGATTGACTTTCTACTTTTTCCTTAAGCAAAAAAGACAAAACTTGGCTTTCTACTTTTTCCTTAATTAGTTCAACACTTTTAAAATTCATTTTGCTTATGACAAGAACTACTCAATTTTAGATTTTCAGTGGACTCAAATCACGATGCATGCATGCTTTCAATTCAATTCAATTCATGAATGCAAAACAAAAATAAACATGCAAATGCAAGAATTCAATTGACTAAGAGAAACTATGAATGAATGAGGTTGTTGGGGTTACAATTTCATCTTATCCGCCCTCATATACCTACTTTTCTTATTTACTTTGCTTATTTATCATATTGCCATGCAAACTTTCTTGGTCTACCCTTAACCCAATCCCTTGGTGAAAAGAGCCTATTACTAATTACCGGCTTGCTATCCCTGGCCTCCCCTAGTAACTAATAATGCATAATGAGCGAAAGCAAAATACAATTGATCGTCCTACCCCTATCCCTAGGCGGTATTAACATAATCAAGGAATTCTCCCCAGTTCATGACATTATTGTACGTCCCCGTATCAATAAAGAAAAACAACATCTACCGAATGAGTTAAACTATAGAAGCATTAAGCAAAGGTAAAGAACCCAACAATTGATAAATCAAGCATATGCAAGCATATAAAGTAAACAAGAATTTCAATACATGAGAGTTTCAAAAGATTACATTGTTCCCCAACAACTAAGGGTGTAGTTCACCATAATCATGGTGAAACTAGATGAACTAAATGGAAGAGTGGAAAAGCAAACCCTAGAATTGATAAAGTGGAGCCTAAGCATCCAAAAATTCTCCTCCAAATGTGTAGAGCTGCTGTGAACTTGTTCTCTGCCAAAAGAATTACATTTGGATTCGCACAAGGGCTATATATAAGCCAAAAAGATAACAGAAAGATCTCAGAATCCAAAATATAAAAACAGACAACCGCCCAGGTGCCTAAATTGGCCACTCAGTGGTTTGCCGCAACACACGCCACCGCCCAGGCGCCTAAAATGACCGCTGAGCGGTTTGCCTCTTGTCACTCTGGACGCTCAGCGTCACCGCCTGGGCGCCAGACAACAACTTTTCCTTTCACTAGGACGCTTAGCGGTTGAATTTACCGCTGAGCGGTTCACAAACTCTTCTTTTCTTCCTTTTTCTCCTTCATTCTTGAGTCTATGACCTTCCTTCTTCATTGCCATCTTCAATTTTCATCAAAAACCATGCAAAACAATGCAAAACAAGCATAATATCTCTAGAAACAAATTTTGACTCTCATGTGACACAACTTAAGAGTTTTACTTGATTCTAAGCTCATTTTCAGCTACAAAGGGTGTGATTTAATATCAAATTTATGCATGAAAATAACGGTTTTGAGACCGTTATCACAACCCCAAACTTAAAACTTTGCTTGTCCTCAAGCAAAACAAAACAAAACTTGGCCTTCCAATTTTTCATCAAATAGTTCTACACTTTTCAAAATCCTTTTCTTCTTGACAAGTTATTTTCCAATTCAGATTTTCAATGAAATCCTACCAAAATGCAAGCATGCTTTCAATCCAATCTAGTTCACCTACTTCAATATTTCCCAATAGATGTTTTATTCATGAATGATCAATCCACTAAGCATAGATGTAAACATGGATTTCAACAATTCTTACCAAGCAAGTGTTTCACTCAATCACTCAAGTGTTTAAAGAATCACTCCACTCTTTACTATTCACATTCCACATAAAACAATATTGCCATGTATCTAAAACAATAAAAATCCTTACATGCAAATACCATCACAAGGACTTTTCCAAGGCTTATAATGAGGCTAGGCTATCAAGAAAATTTGGTTTTTCTAGATTGCAAAATCCTTGAGTTAAGAGAGTTATTTCATCATTGAAAAGGTTCAAGTTTAAACTCTCTCTATCACCAAACTCCTTTATTCCCAACTTCTTCCCTTTTTATCAATTTTGCATTGAGTTCCTTTTTCCTGCTTTTACTTTTTCCTTTTCTTCTTTACTCATGCATTTTTCTTTTCAATACTTGAACTCAATGCTCTTCTTTTGCCTTTCAATTTTCCCCATACAACCCCAAACTTGAACCTTTTCATCACATAAAATTATTCTCAACCCTACTCAAGATAAATGATTTCAAATCAAGGGTTCTCATCCTGTTTAAGGCCAAGGTTCAAAAAGGGTATAAAATTTTAAACTTCTTGGGTGAAATTTTGGCTAGATAAAGGCTTCCAAACATGGCCTTGATCATATAACATAAGCATGGAAATCAATCAATTATCAAGACTAAGGCAATATCATTCATGATTCCCTGTGAACAATACATATATCAGTAAAAACTCAGGAGCTCAAAACCTCACACACATGCTTTCTCACACATCATTCATTTATCCTGCTTAGAATCACAATCACAATCATGAACCACAATACATCTATTCATATAAGTAGTGAATCATTTAACTGGATATCAACACACATACATTCTCAGTCAACCACATTCAATCATTATCAAATACTTGTCATGCATTTTTAATACTACCATCAGAACCATTGTACAAGCCAAGCATAGACACAAAATAAAAGTTCAACCTATTCTACAAATTCAAAGTACAAAAGAAAAAGAAAAATCCTTGTCTAAGTATTGACATCCATCAGTAGATGCCCTCAACACAAGTCCTCATCTGAGTCCTCCTGGTCTCCATCATCAGCATCTTCAAAATTCTCTTCATTATCATCATCCATATCTGGTGCTTCAGCTGCTCCAGCCCTGCTGCCTTGTGCTTGCTCCTGAGGCCAGGCCATAGCTTCATGGAACTCGTCCATAGTCCATATGTGCGCTGGTGGTTGCTGATACAACCCTACTATCATCTCAGCAGTGGCTATTTATCCTCTACGAAGAGCCTCCATCCTAGCCTCTATCATGGACATATACATGTCCCTCATCTGGAATGGCTCGGCATGATGTGCCGGTGCATCTACAGGTATATGCTCCTGCTGTGCTGCTGTTCTCCTAAGACGTCTTTTAGGTGCTCCGACTGCCTCCTCTTCCTCACAATACTGCTGATAATAAGCAGCATCTATGGCCTTCCTAGGCCTCTCATATGGTGGAACTTCAGTGTCCACCCCAGCCTGCTGACACAAAAAGGTGATCAGGGACGAATGTCCCAACGGTGTCCTGCTACTCACAGTAGTAGCGCAACTCTGAATCTCGTCAACAATGACCTTTCCGATGTTTACATCCAACTGCCTCAGCATGCAGTAAATGAAGATGATCCGATGCATGGTGATGTCGGAAACATGTGAGCATGGCTGAATGTTGGCATGAGTGAATGCCATCCAGTATTTTGCCAAAGGCGTCAAATCTGCTCTTTTTATGTTGATGGGCAATCCATTAGTGTTGTTCTGAAAATGCCTTCCAGGAAGGCACATAACCCTCTCAATATCTGCTATATCTCTAAAGCTCCCAACAAGTGCTACATACTGGCACTGTTCACCTGGCCATTCAGTGCCCAAAAAGTTATTAATAGTGTCAGAGTCATACCTGATAATCTGTCCCCTCACATAGCTCATATATCTCCCAGCATCAACTCCTCCTCTAGGTAAAACATTAGTATAAAATTCCTTTACTAATTCAATGCTGGTAGGTGCAGGATATGCAGCCAACCTCTCTCAATCTCTCGTCATGATTTCTGCTCCAAATTCAGGAGCCAAATTTGGGATAAAAGTGGCTTTCCTCTCCATCAATAATCTCCTCTCCTGCACAGTCACAAAATGTTCCTCATGTTTCCTGGAGAGGAACCTAGGTGAATAAAATCTTCTTTGCCTTTCAGGTTCCTTCCTTTTGTTACCAAGATTTTTCACCTTTCTTGATGATGATGACATTTCTGCATAAAATTCAAAATAACAAAGAGATACATCATTAGAGGTTAGTATATCATCAATTAAATTCCAAACTGATCACATCCCACCACTGAGAGAAAAACAGAGCCCTTAGTGTCCCTGCATCAAAAATCAAGCATCCAACAAAATCTGCAGCAGACCGCCCAGGCGCCATAGTTGGCCGCTCAGCGGTTTGCTTCAAGCTGCACCACCGCTCAGCATCAAAGGAGACCGCTCAGCGGTGGTGACTAGGGATTCCTAAAAACCTTTTTAAGATCACCCTATTCTCCATTCTAACACTAATTTCATCAATCCAGACCAAAATCATGCAGTTCAATCGGTTCAAACAGTTCCTATTTCATCAACTCATGCATAGAAATCAAAAGCCCTAATTTATCATGTTCCTACGCATGTTCTTCATTAAATTCAAATTTAGAAACCCTAAGATTGAAATTGCACAACTTACTTAAATGGAGAAACTAGATGCTTTCTAACTTCCTTTTAATTGATGATGAATGCCTCTTAAGTGTACAATCCCTCAACAAAAACCCCAAACTTTGACAAGACAATGATGGAAAGATGAAATTTTTGAGTGGGTGATGAGAAAAAGTGGGGAAATCCCTTTGGAAAACCTTTGAAAGTGAATTTGGGTGCAAAACGCTTGGGCGAGCTTCAAAGAGAGTTTTTGAAAAGTGCAGAACCCAAAAACACTGAGCTTTTAAAAGCCCAAGCGCAGTCTGCGCCGCCATCGCTCAGCGGTAAATATGCACCGCTCAATGGTGGACAGGAAAAAAAATTCTCTCTTCTTTGCTTACTTTTGCATAATTCCACCCTTTTGCACCTGATTTTAACCTTCAATTTTTTCAATTTCATGCCTTTCCCCTCTCAGATGGTCATGCAAACATATAATGACCTTAGGACAGAGTTTAAAAAAAACAAATAATCAACTAGGTTGCCTCCCAGGTAGCGCTTGTTTAACGTCACGAGCCTGACCCAAACCTGTTTAGCACTTATTAGTAAGTGCGATTCTTACCAACACCTATCAGTAGGTGTACCTTCCTGTATCCTTCAGTGGATACATCAAAATTAGCATCCCTCAGTAGATGCTACCCAAAATTGTTTAAATATCCAACTAATTTACATAAAATAAAACTAATATATTACAACAACTGGGATGATCCCCACCCATCAGTAGGTGTGGATAACCCCCTTGCTTGATATTCTTTTCTTTTTCTTCTTCTGCTGAATTTCTTCATAAAATTGAGAACACCAAGCACATGTTTCCATGTTTCAATCATAGGAGCTTTGATCTCCAATCTCTTGAAGATCTCCATAAAGCACTTCACTTTCTTTTCCTTCCTACGATACTTCTTTGAATGAGGAAGAGATTTTTCATAAGATCTTTTCTTCTTTCCTCTCTTCCTATCTTTCTCAATCTTTCCCTTCAACTTTCTCTTTTTCTCTTTTCTTTCAACTACTTGTTTTTCCTTATCATCATCTCTATCTCCCTCACTCAACCTTTCTGTTTCTATCTCTTCTATCTCTATTTTTTTCTCATTTTTCTCTATCCTTTCCCCCTCAACAACCTTTTCTGTTTCTATTTCTTCTATCTTTTCATCAACATTATCACTTTCAAAACTAGTGGCCTGACATTCCTCCCTAGGGTTAACCTCAGTATTAACCCTAGAATTCAATATTTCATTGGATTGACGAATCTGTATCTCCAACCTTTTATTCCTTGCTTCATTCTCTTCTATAGAGGAGAGAGTAATTTGGGTAAGTCGTTCCAATGTCTCATCTACTTTGTTGATTTGCTCTTTCAAAGCAGAAACCTGTTGCCCTAATAGTAATTGTTGATGTGGATCTCCTGCTTCTCCATTCCAACTTTGATCCATGCTTGAGTAAGGTTCCCACCAGTAGTTGAAATTATTTTGATAGCATTGAGTGCCCTTAGAACCAAATTCTTGTACATACTGCATCCTGTAAACATTAGACACAAAATCCAAGAAATAATTTATTAGAACTAAAATAAAATAAACATAAAAATCAAGTCAAATTTAATCAGTTTACACTACTTGAAAAAGTTAAACCCAGAGTCCCCGGCAACGGTGCCAAAAACTTGTTAAACCCCTGGCAAGTGTACCAGATCGTATCAAGTAATAATAATCGGTAATCCCAATATAGTTCTTCCCAGAGGACTCTTAAGGCCTTATCTTTCGTGTAAACTAATCGTTTAAGACTTGAGTAAAAGAAAATAATTTGAATGGTTTGAATGCAAAACAAAAATAAACATGCAAATGCAAGAATTCAATTGACTAAGAGAAACTATGAATGAATGAGGTTGTTGGGGGTTATAATTTCATCCTATCCGCCCTCATATATCTACTCTTCTTATTTACTTTGCTTATTTATCCTATTGCCATGCAAACTTTCTTGGTCTACCCTTAACCCAATCCCTTGGTGAAAAGAGCCTATTACTAATTACCGGCTTGCTATCCCTAGCCTCCCCTAGTAACTAATAATGCATAATGAGCGGAAGCAAAATACAATTGATCGTCCTACCCCTATCCCTAGGCGGTATTAACATAATCAAGGAATTCTCCCCAATTCATGACATTATTGTACGTTCCCGTATCAATAAAGACAAACAACATCTACCGAATGAGTTAAACTGTAGAAGCATTAAGCAAAGGTAAAGAACCCAACAATTGATAAATCAAGCATATGCAAGCATATAAAGTAAACAAGAATTTCAATACATGAGAGTTTCAAAAGATTACATTGTTCCCCAACAACTAAGGGTTTAGTTCACCATAATCATGGTGAAACTAGATGAACTAAATGGAAGAGTGGAAAAGCAAACCCTAGAATTGATAAAGTGGAGCCTAAGCATCCAAAAATTCTCCTCCAAAGGTGTAGAGCTGCTGTGAACTTGTTCTCTGCCAAAAGAATTACATTTGGATTCGCACAAGGGCTATATATAAGCCAAAAAGATAACAGAAAGATCTCAGAATCCAAAATATAAAAACAGACAACCGCCCAGGTGCCTAAATTGGCCGCTCAGTGGTTTGCCGCAACACACGCCACCGCCCAGGCGCCTAAAATGACCGCTGAGCGGTTTGCCTCTTGTCACTCTGGACGCTCAGCATCACCGCCTAAGCGCCAGACAACAACTTTTCCTTTCACTAGGACGCTTAGCGGTTGAATTTACCGTTGAGCGGTTCACAAACTCTTCTTTTCTTCCTTTTTCTCCTTCATTCTTGAGTCTATGACCTTCCTTCTTCATTGCCATCTTCAATTTTCATCAAAAACCATGCAAAACAATGCAAAACAAGCATAATATCTCTAGAAACAACTTTTGACTCTCATGTGACACAACTTAAGAGTTTTACTTGATTCTAAGCTCATTTTTAGCTACAATGGGTGTGATTTAATATCAAATTTATGCATGAAAATAACGGTTTTGAGACCGTTATCAAGAAACGTTGGGGGAAGCTGAACAACGTTTATGACAGAAACAATTCTCTATACCAAGAGAAACGTTGGGGAAAGCCGAACAACGTCTTTGGCAGCAACAATCATCTTTGCCAAGAGAAACGTTGGGGGAAGCTGAACAATATTTATGGCAGAACCAACTCTCTTGCATAATGAAGTCTATGGATCTTAGGGGTAATACTGAAGTTAACCCTAGGAAGGAATGCCAAACTACTATCTCTGAAAGTTATATGGTTGTTGATGAGAAGAAAATAGAGATAGATGAGGAAAAGATAGGGATAGTTGTAGAAAGAGAAGAAACGGAAATGTTGAGTGAGGGAGAGAAAGATGAAGAGAACGAAAAAATAGTGATTGAAAGAAAAGAAAAAAAGAGAAAAATTGTGAAAATAAAGAAGAAAGAAAAAAATAAGAAGAGAAAGTTGAAAAAGAAAAGGAAAGAGAAAAAGAAGAGTGAGAAAAAGAGGAAGAGAGGAAAGAAGGAAAGATCATATAAAAAAACCGTTCCTCATTCAAAAAAATATCATAGGAGGGAAAAGAAAGTCAAGTGCCTTATGGAGGTCTTCAAGAAATTGGAGATTAAAGTTCCTATGATTGAAACATGGAAACAGGTGCTTGGTTTGATCAACTTTTTGAAGAGATTCAGCAGGAAGAAGAAAAAGAAAAGGATATCAAGTAAGAAGAATATCAACACCTCCTGATGGGTGTTTGTTGGGGTCATCCCAGTTGTTGTAATATATTAGTTTTATTTTATATTGGACATGTAATTCTTTGGATATTTAAACAATTTTTAGGTAGCATCTACTAAGGGATGCTAATTTTTATGTATCTACTAAAGGATACCAGGAAGGTACACCTACTGATGGGTGTTGGTAAGGATTGCACTTACTGATGAGTGCTGGACAGGTTTGGGTCAGGCTCGTGACGTTAAACAAGCGCTACCCGGGAGGCAACCCAGTTGATTGATTTATTATTGTTGCATGTTTTAATACTGTTCTAGTTGCATTTAGGGTTTAATTGTTGCATTTTAGAAAATCCATTCTCTATCACTTTTGCATCATGCATAATCCAAGTTTGGGTTTTTGAGAGAGCACTGCATTTTGGTTTCATCCATCATCAGTTATAAAGAATTTTGCATACATTCAAGGTCTTTCCACCCCAAGGACAGGTTGTTATTGTCGAGATGATCATAGGCATGTACGACACACTTCCTGCTCATAGGTGAACGATGGATGAGTTCAACAATAGAGTGGCTTAGCCAGAGCAGGCACAGGGGAGTGGAGCTGGAGCAGCTGAAGCTCCAGTCAGGAAGGACGATGACAAGGATGATAACTTTGAGAATGCAAAGGCTGGAGAGGATGAGGACTCCGATGACGACATGGAGTTATATGGCATCTACTGATGGATGCCAATGCTTTAGACAGGGTTTTATCTTGCACTTTTGTATTTTGTTTTTTTTAGAATAGGTTGAATTTTGATTGTCAGTGTCTATGCTTGGCTTGAACACTATTTCTAAAAATGTTTGACTGAATGAAATGCATGATGAATCTATTTGATGATGATTGGATGTGGATGATGATTGAGTTGTGTTGCATGTTGATATCCAGGTGAAAAGTTCACTAGCTATGTGGACAAATGTGTGATGATTTATGATTGTGGTTATGATGCTAAGCAGGGTATATGAATAATATGTGAGAAAACATGTTGTGTGAGGTATTGAGCTCCAGAGTATTCATTGCTATATGTACTGTTCACAGGAAAGCATGAATGATATTGCTTGAGTCTTGATAATTGATTGAATTGCATGTTTATGTCATATGATCAAGGCCATTTTTGGAAGCCCTTACTTAGCCAAATTTTCACCTAAATTGATTAGAACCATGTGTTCTACCCTTTTTGAACCATGGCCTTAAACAGGATGAAAACCCTTGCTTTGAAATTATTTACCTTGAGTTGGGTTGAGAATAATTTTTGAAAAGGTTCAAGTTTGGGGTTTTTGGGAAAATTTGAATGGCAAAAAGAAAGGCATTGAGCTCAAGTGTTGAAAAAGAAAAATGCATGAGAATAGAAAAAGAAGAAAAGAAAAAACATGAAAGATGAGCTCAATGTAAAAATAAAAGGAAAGGGAAGAAGTTGGGAATGAGTGACATTGGTTAAAGAAAGAAAGTTTGTGCTTGAACTTTAAATGTTAAAATAGCTCTTTTGACTCAAGGATTTTGTGATCTAGAAAAACCAATTTTTCTTCTTAGCCTAGCCTCATTATAAGCCTTGGAAAAGTCCTTGTGATGGCATTGACATGTAAGAATGTTGATTGTATTAGATGAAGGGCAATTTTGTTTCATGTGACATGTGAATAGTAGAGAGTGGAGTGACTTCTTAAACACTTGAGTGATTGAGTGAAACACTTGCTTGGTGAGAATTGTTGAATTTTATGATTACTTCTATGCTTAGTTGATTGATCATTCATAAATAAAACATCTGTTAGGAAGTATGTGATCATGTGAACTGAATTGAATAGAAAGCGTGTATACATTTTGATTAGATTCCACTAAAAATATGAAATTGAGTAGTTCTTGTCATAAGAAAATGAATTTTGGGATTGTTGAACTATTTGATGAAAAAGTGGAAAGCCAAGTTTTGTTTTGTTTGCTTGAGGACAAACAAAGTTCTAAGTTTGGGGTTCTGATAATGGTCTAAAAACCGTTATTTTCATGCTTAAATTGATATCAAAATACACCCTTTATGGCTTAAAATGAGCTTAGAATTAAGTAAAACACTTAAGTTGAGTCATTTGAGAGTCAAAAGCTATTTTTAGAGATATTATGCTTGTTTTGCAGGGTTTTGATGAGAATTAGGGATGGAATTGAAGAAGGAAGGTCTTAGACTCAAGGAAGAAGAAGAAAAATGAAGAAAAGAAGAGTCTATGCAACGCTCAGCATCAAAATGCACCGCTGAGCGCCATTATTCGAGGGAAAGCCACTGTCTGGCACCCAGGCGGTGACGCTAAGCGTCCAGAGCGATTAGAGGCAAACCGCTCAGCGGTGAAACTGACCATTGAGCGGTGGTGCGGCTTGAGGGAAATCGCTGAGCGGTATAATTGGACGCTGAGCGGTTGTCTGCTGGGCTTGGGCTTAAATTCTGTTACTTTTATGCCATATATATAGCCCCAATGCGATTCAAATATTATTCTTTTGGCAAAAGAAGACGTCCAGAGCTATTCTACACTCCTTGGAGAAGATTTCTTGGATGCTTAGGCGCCATTTTATCATATCTAGGGTTTGCTTGTCCATTCTTTCATTGTAGTTCATCTAGCTTCACCATGTCAATGGTGAACTATACCCTTTGTTGCTGGGGAACAATGTAATATTTTGAAACTCTCTTATATTGAAACTCTTATTTTATTCATATGCTTGCATATGCTATTATTATCAATTGTGGGTTCTTTATCTATGCTCTATGCTATTATCATTTAACTCATTTCATAAATAGATGTTTGCCTTTGTCGATACGGGGACGTACGGGGAAGTCATGAACTGATAAGGAATTCCTTGATCAACAAACACCACCTAGGGATAGGGGGTAGGACGATCAATTGTATTTTGCTTCTGTGGTACTTGCACTGCTAATTACTAGGGGAGACTAGGGATAGTAAGCCAGTAACTAGTAGTAGGCTCTTCTCGCCGAGGGATCGGATTTAGCGTAGACTAAGAAAGTTACATGACAATTAGATAATAAAGAGAATTTAATAAGAAGAGTAGATATAAGAGAGTGGATAAGATGAAATTGTAAACCCCAACATTGATTTACATGAAAGATAAGGCCTTTGAGTCCTTTGGGAGAACGATATCGGGTTTACCAATTATATTACTTGATACGATCTAGTACACTTGCCAGGGGTTTAACATGCAACATGGTTTTCCAAACTCAATCTTCGACAAGGTGATGAGTCGTTATTTCTTGAACCATATTTAGTTTATTGCACTTAAATAAACAAGGGAATTGTGTTTAATTGTTTGTTATTTCCCCGTTTTCCGAATTCTGCTTAATTTGGTCGGAAATTCGTATTTTCGCTAATTTGGATATTTTGAGCTGATTAAGCGTATTTTTGGTTACAGGGAAATTGTGGAAATATCATCTGGAGCATTAGGATATGGTGTGGCACACTCAAAGGCTCAACATTTAGTCATTTAGATTTTAATTAAAGTTGTAATTTCGTTTTTTAGAAGCCCTTGATTAGAATTAGGTGTTTTGGACCCTTTTATGCGCAATTTTGTAAAAAACCCTTGTGTGGGACACTTGGCATAGACTTTAGGGTTTCTTAGAGGTGAACCCCACCATTTTTTTATGGTGTGGGATGGCTTTTTAGGGAGAATGGCCGAGACACACAAGAGGGAGAGACTTAACACTTCATACTTTTGGTTTTCGAACTTTTCTCTCCTAGGGTTTCATGTATGAACATGCCTTAAGGGAGCTTGCTTGGTGTTTTCGGTTTGGAGCCATTTCAATGAACAAGATGCAGATTTTCTTTGTCTCTTAACTCACTCTTGGTTATCTTAGCTCATTGATGGTGAAAAATCATTCATTTCTACTTCCATTTGCTTGTTCTTGATGCTTGAAGCTTGAGTTTTGGAGCTTATCCTTGCATTTCCATGGTGGATGTTGGGTTTGAGTAACTTTATATTTCGTTTTCCTCTCCCTTTGCTGCTGTTCCTCTCGGTTTTCATTTCATTTTGGTTGGTTGGATGATAAAAATGGAGTTTTATGTGAGTTTTGGGTTGAAAAGAGCTTAAGTTGATGTGTGGGTGTTGTGGTTTGGGCTCTTTCTTCTTGTTTTTCGGTTTTAATGTTTGAAGCAAGATTACAACCAGAATTTTGTGTTGTTTATGGTGGCTGGACGTGCTGGACTTGAAGGGTAGGGATTCATTTTCGTTTTTTACTAAAAACTTGAAGAAATGGAAGATTTAGTTGGGTTGAAGTAGCATATGTTTGGGTTTATTGTTCATGACTTGTTTTGAAGCTGATGCTTGGTTCCTTGGGGTGTATTCACGTTAATGTATGGTGAAGAAAAGGTTTTGAAGGGTTGTCTTGGTGGAGAAACCGAAATGGAGCATTGGAAGGGAGAGATAAGGTGCATTTAAGTTTTTGCCATTTTTGGACCAACACAAAAGATGCTTGTTTTTACTCAAGGAAGGTTTCCACTTTTGAACTTTGTCTTTTACTTGCATTGTGGCTGCCGAGAATAGCACAAGAGAATGGAAGTTTATGGTGTTTATTTTCATTGGACCTTGCTTACATGACACATTGGTATGACTATCCAAAGTATCTTCCATTTGCACTTTGGTCTTTGAAGCAACTTTTGTAGAGGCTTTTTTTTTAGCTCACGGCAATTGTGTCTTAGTTTGTGGATTTCATTTTATTTTGCTGCATGGGAGGAGAGAATGGACGATATTGTATGATGTGGAAGGCACATGTTAATTTCCTTGGAAAATGGTGCACATGGGAGAAGAAGTCAACACATTTGGTGGCTTATTGAAGCAAGAAAGGCATGTTTGGATATGGTGTTTGGTGACTCACGGCCATGAGGTTCTATTTGGACAATTGGACTTTTAAAATTGATTGCTAATTATCATTTAGTCAAGTAATTTGCTAGGATTAAATTAGGCTTATTGGTTTCTTTAGTTTTTAATTAATTTAGTTAGTAGGATTAGTTGTTTTTGATTTCCTTAATTTAGTTTTGCATTTAAATTAATTTAACTGTGTTAGATAGTTGATTGAAACAGTGTTGGTGTCTAGTATTTTAATTTGTTTTAATGTTGTCTAATGTGTTTGGTCATGTCACTTTAATTGTCATGATAGCTTAAATTAACTGTGTTGGTCATTAATGATATTGCATTGCTTCTTTGAGATTTCTGGACTGTATTTGTAATTGTGACTCTAACTTGGTTAATATCAAATCCGTATTTGCACTTGCAATTGGGTATACACTTAGTTGCCCAGTTGGTGTTGAGTCGTCTCTTAGTAGATGAAACTGCATGGTGTAAATTAGATTTGACGTTAACATTGCGTTCACTTAGTCCGCTTTTTTGAAAACATAATTAGACTGCGCTTAGTTGATTAATTGTGTTGGATTAGAGGTTTGAGTTGGTTTTATTTTGTTGATCTGTGATAGGAAGCATTGTAATTAAGTTAATGACCAACCGTTTTTAGTCTGTCTTTGAAACCGTTTTTTTAGCTCTATGTCTGTGTTTCTGTTTGCGTCAGTGATTTGATTTTATTCATCCGTATTCACCACAACGTTTTCACAAACCCCCCCCCCCTTCGTGTGTGACTTAATTCTTGAACCGCAAAATTGGTCAATGAGAGACGACCTAGGAGTCATTTCCTAGCTATACTGCATTTCTAAATTGCACATTAAATTTGTGTGGGTTGCGACACCCATCACAAGGCTTTCATTAAATATTGATGAATCATGATGATATTCCTAAGACAACATTTCGTACTCACCAGGGCCATTATGAGTACCGAGTGATGCCCTTTGGTCTTCGTAATGCACCTTCAACGTTCCAAGCTACTATGAATACCCTCCTTGGCCCATTTCTCTGTTGATTTGTTGTTTTTTTCGATGACATTCTTGTTTATAGTTCTTCCCTCTCACAACATGTTTCTCATTTGGAACAAGTCTTTCAATGTTTGTTGGAGAACAAGTTCTACCTCAAACTCTCTAAGTGCTTATTTGCCCAAAGGCAACTGGAATATCTGAGACATATCATTTCTGTTGCAGGGGTTCAACCTGAGCCTTCCAAGATTCAAGCAGTGCTGGCTTGGCCTCCTCCTTCCAACGTCAAGGCTCTCTGTGGCTTCCTCAGCCTTACTGGTTTTTACCGGAAATTTGTCAAAGGTTATACCAATATTGCCTCCCCTCTTACGACTTTACTTCGTAAAGATGCCTTTGCCTGGACTCTGGCAGCTTAACACGCATTTGACGATCTCATGGAAGCCATGACCCGCACACCAGTTCTTGCCTTACCAGACTTCTCTGTCCCTTTCACTGTTGATACGGACGCATCTGGCACAGCTATGGGTGTTGTTCTAATGCAACGCAATCAGCCAATTGCATTTTTCAGTAAAACATTCAGCCCCAAACTCCTCCATTCATCCACTTATGTCTGAGAATTACATGCTATTACTTCGGTTATCAAGAAATGACGCCAATACTTGTTGGGGTACCCATTTGTTATCAATACGGATCATAAGAGCCTCAAAGAGATTTTGTCGCAGGTTATACAAACTCCAGAACAACAACATTACCTCTCTAAGTTACTGGGGTATGAGTACACAGTCCAGTATAAACCAGGATCTCATAACGTTGTTTTAGATGGTCTTTCTAGACTCCCAGATTCCTTTGGCATGTGTTATGCCCTCTCCATGCCTAATTTCATTTTTCTGGATCAGTTGCGACAATTGGTGGATGCCAGTTCTGTTTACACTACATTACTCTTCCGCATCCAAACTGATCTGTTGGGGCAAATGGACAAGTGTACAGAGTCACACAAGTAATATAAAATGGTAAGACCAAGTATGGTATCCCAAAGGACTCTCGGCACTGAACAATTATGTGGAAACAAGATTAATTAAGACTTAAAAATAAAAAGAGATAATTGGGTTTGGGCAAAAAAAATAAAATAAAATAAAATGCAATTGATCAATGGAAAAGGAGCACAGAGATGAACAGAGGTTGATTTATATGAGATGGATATGTTGTTGGGGTTAGATTTCACCAAGTTCCCTCTCATGTATATAAGAATTCTTCTTTATGCATTAATGCCAACGTCCCTCACTAAATCACTTAAACCCGATCCCTCGGTAAATAAGCCTGTCCCTAATTACTAGTTCATACAATTCCTAGCATTCTTGGTAAAAAGATGTGAAGATCAAGAGGTTAAGACGACTAAGACTCATACCCTCATCCCTGAGAAATATAACCCTTAGGAGTAATTCAACAAGAACCTGAATTGAAAGGAACCTCCCGATACTCATGGTATTAGAATTTCCTTAAACGTACACTCATCTACTCAAACATAATTTTTTTTATGCTTTTGTTTTCAATCAATTATATTGACTCTAAACCCGTTGTATTAGGTTTTTTTTTTTTAAATGATCATGTGGAAATACAAGTTTATGTCAACTTTTTGTTATCAATTCATTTAGAAAATTTATTTCTACACTAAGTTACTTCAAAATTTAAACTGATTTTCTTATGAAAATTATATATACAAAATCAAGATTATTTAAAATTTAGTTTGGATTATTTCGCTAACATACGGGCTAAACTGGAGCTGAGTTATAAATGCCTTATTTTTGGGTCTTTTTTCTTTTAGGGTATGAATCAACAAATTCTTCTATAAATATTTACAGAAAAGAAAAATAAGAATGCAATAAAATAATTTTTCTTAACGTTGAAAAAGTAGCTTACGCACTAAATAACAATTTATGAGAAGAAATTTATAAATTAATGCATCATGTAAATTTTGTACATATATTTTCCAACTTTTCTCATATTAACCTTGACACCTTAACATCACTGTTGCACTTTTTTCTTACTACAAGAGGCAGAGGCAATGTAATGCTGAATTGTTTCAACACACTCGTTTTGTTTCTTCTTGTAACCTACACCATCATGACGTTGCCCAAAGCCAAATTATTTGGGATAATTTTTTCTATTCCAAGATATATAGCCTCGAAAATATAATGTTTTATATTTTTAATTGTAATATAAAATTTAAAAAAATGCATTTCGGACCATATTATTTGGGATACGATATTTCTGTTCCGAATTATGTATTTCAAAATATAAAATTTTTTATTTTGAATTATATGAAAATATAAAATAAAAAATGCATTCTATAATATATATTTTAAAATATAAAATTAACATTTTAAATTCCACTATCTAAATTATGTAAAGGAAGGTTAAAATTATGAAGTATAGCAAGAAATTTCATACAAATAGTGGTTTCTTACTACAAGGGCCAATTCAGGACAGGCACATTGTTTTCTACACTCCCATAATTTTGCATCTAGGATGTTTCAATAGGGCTATTATTTTCTACACTCCCATAATTACTACCTGCACCCCACAATAATAGGGAAAGACTCAAACACCTTTCACCACTTCATCTACATCATACCATCACTATCCTGCCTCCACCACTTTCACTTTGTAACATGCAATAACAGGGAGAAGGAAAAAGTAAATCAACATCCAAAAACAACTAACTATAAAAGCACAACTAGTTGTAAATTTAAAATAATGAATAGGAAACCACTATTGATTAATTGATATGGTTATATATCAATTACAAAGAAGACACGAAAATTGCAATCTACGTTTTAGAACCTACTAACATGGAGAATAGTTAGGAAAACATTATCTAAATCCTTAAAAGATAAGATAGATTATTCTAAAGCACTAACTAACAAATTTGAAATATTCAAAGCACTAATTAACAAACTTGAAATCCGATTTAAATTTACACTAAGACTCAAATTAAAGACTTAACAAACTTCAACATCCTCCCTTAAACTAAAAGCTATGGATTTGATCAGTTTACATTTGAATAAGAACAAACTTCCAATGTATCCCAAAGCTTCACATATTAATAAAGCTTTAATGGTTTGGTCATTATGTCTGCAACTTTTTCTTGGGTATGACACTAGACCTATTTTATAGTTCCATCTTTTGTGAGCTCCAGAAAAAAATTAATCTAACATCTATATACTTGTTACAACCATGAAAAATAAGATTTTTTGAGACTTCAATAGCTGAATTACTGTCGTAGAAAATTGTTGTGGATTATCTAAATCCTTAAAAGATAAGATAGATTATTCTAAAGCACTAACTAACAAATTTGAAATATTCAAAGCACTAATTAACAAACTTGAAATCCGATTTAAATTTACACTAAGACTCAAATTAAAGACTTAACAAACTTCAACAGCCTCCCTTAAACTAAAAGCTATGTATTTGATCAATTTACATTTGAATAAGAACAAACTCCTAATGTATCCCAAAGCTTCACATATTGATCAAGCTGTAATGGTTTGGTCATTATGTCTGCAACTTTTTCTTGGGTATGACACCAGACCTATTTTATAGTTCCATCTTTTGTGAGCTCCAGAAAAAAATAAATCTGACATCTATATACTTGTTACAACCATGAAAAATAAGATTTTTTGAGACTTCAACAGCTGAATTACTATCGTAGAAAATTGTTGTGGATTATCTAAATCCTTAAAAGATAAGATAGATTATTCTAAAGCACTAACTAACAAATTTGAAATATTCAAAGCACTAATTAAAAAACTTGAAATCCGATTTAAATTTACACTAAGACTCAAATTAAAGACTTAACAAACTTCAACATCCTCCCTTAAACTAAAAGCTATGTATTTGATCACTTTACATTTGAATAAGAACAAACTCCTAGTGTATCCCAAAGCTTCACATATTGATCAAGCTTTAATGGTTTGGTCATTATGTCTGCAACTTTTTCTTCGGTATGACACTAGACCTATTTTATAGTTCCATCTTTTGTGAGCTCCAGAAAAAAAGAAATCTGACATCTATATACTTCTTACAACCATGAAAAATAAGATTTTTTGAGACTTCAATAACTGAATTACTGTCGTAGAAAATTGTTGTGGATTATCTAAATCCTTAAAAGATAAGATCGATTATTCTAAAGCACTAACTAACAAATTTGAAATATTCAAAGCACTAATTAAAAAATTTGAAATCCGATTTAAATTTACACTAAGACTCAAATTAAAGACTTAACAAACTTCAACAGCCTCCCTTAAACTAAAAGCTATGTATTTGATCAATTTACATTTGAATAAGAACAAACTCCTAATGTATCCCAAAGCTTCACATATTGATCAAGCTTTTAATGGTTTGGTCATTATGTCTGCAACTTTTTCTTGGGTATGACACAAGACCTATTTTATAGTTCCATCTTTTGTGAGCTCTAGAAAAAAATAAATGTGACATCTATATACTTGTTACAACCATGAAAAATAAGATTTTTTGAGACTTCAATAGCTTAATTACTGTCGTAGAAAATTGTTGTGGATTATCTAAATCCTTAAAAGATAAGATAGATTATTCTAAAGCACTAACTAACAAATTTGAAATATACAAAGCACTAATTAACAAACTTGAAATCCGATTTAAATTTACATTAATACTCAAATTAAAGACTTAACAAACTTCAACATCCTCCCTTAAACTAAAAGTTATGTATTTGATCACTTTACATTTGAATAAGAACAAACTCCCAATGTATCCCAAAGCTTCACATATTGATCAAGCTTTAATGTTTTGGTCATTATGTATGCAACTTTTTCTTGGGTATGACTCTAGACCTATTTTATAGTTCCATCTTTTGTGAGCTCCAGAAAAAAATAAATCTGACATCTATATACTTGTTACAACCATGAAAAATAAGATTTTTTGAGACTTCAATAGCTGAATTACTATCGTAGAAAATTGTTGTGGATTATCTAAATCCTTAAAAGATAAGATAGATTATTCTAAAGCACTAACTAACAAATTTGAAATATTCAAAGCACTAATTAAAAAACTTGAAATCCAATTTAAATTTACACTAAGACTCAAATTAAAGACTTAACAAACTTCAACATCCTCCCTTAAACTAAAAGCTATGTATTTGATCACTTTACATTTGAATAAGAACAAACTCCTAGTGTATCCCAAAGCTTCACATATTGATCAAGCTTTAATGGTTTGGTCATTATGTCTGCAACTTTTTCTTCGGTATGACACTAGACCTATTTTATAGTTCCATCTTTTGTGAGCTCCAGAAAAAAAGAAATCTGACATCTATATACTTCTTACAACCATGAAAAATAAGATTTTTTGAGACTTCAATAGCTGAATTACTGTCGTAGAAAATTGTTGTGGATTATCTAAATCCTTAAAAGATAAGATAGATTATTCTAAAGCACTAACTAACAAATTTGAAATATTCAAAGCACTAATTAACAAACTTGAAATCCGATTTAAATTTACACTAAGACTCAAATTAATAACTTAACAAACTTCAACATCCTCCCTGAAACTAAAAGCTATGTATTTGATCAGTTTACATTTGAATAAGAACAAACTCCTAATGTATCCCAAAGCTTCACATATTGATCAAGCTTTTAATGGTTTGGTCATTATGTCTGCAACTTTTTCTTGGGTATGACACAAGACCTATTTTATAGTTCCATCTTTTGTGAGCTCCAGAAAAAAATAAATGTGACATCTATATACTTGTTACAACCATGAAAAATAAGATTTTTTGAGACTTCAATAGCTTAATTACAGTCGTAGAAAATTGTTGTGGATTATCTAAATCCTTAAAAGATAAGATAGATTATTCTAAAGCACTAACTAACAAATTTGAAATATACAAAGCACTAATTAACAAACTTGAAATCCGATTTAAATTTACATTAATACTCAAATTAAAGACTTAACAAACTTCAACATCCTCCCTTAAACTAAAAGCTATGTATTTGATCACTTTACATTTGAATAAGAACAAACTCCCATTGTATCCCAAAGCTTCACATATTGATCAAGCTTTAATGTTTTGGTCATTATGTCTGCAACTTTTTCTTGGGTATGACTCTAGACCTATTTTATAGTTCCATCTTTTGTGAGCTCCAGAATAAAATAAATCTGACATCTATATACTTGTTACAACCATGAAAAATAAGATTTTTTGAGACTTCAATTGCTGAATTATTGTCGTTGAAAATTGTTGTGGATTATCTAAATCCTTAAAAGATAAGATAGATTATTCTAAAGCACTAACTAACAAATTTGAAATATTCAAAGCACTAACAAACAAACTTGAAATCCTATTTAAATTTACACTAAGACTCAAATTAAAGACTTAACAAACTTCAACATCCTCCCTTAAACTAAAAGCAATGTATTTGATCACTTTACATTTGAATAAGAACAAACTCCTAGTGTAACCCAAAGCCTCACATATTGATCAAGCTTTAATGGTTTGGTCATTATGTCTGCAACTTTTTCTTGGGTATGACACTAGACCTATTTTATAGTTCCATCTTTTGTGAGCTCCAGAAAAAAATAAAGCTGACATCTATATACTTGTTACAACCATGAAAAATAAGATTTTTTGAGACTTCAATAGCTTATTTACTATCGTAGAAAATTGTTGTGGATTATCTAAATCCTTAAAAGATAAGATAGATTATTCTAAAGCACTAACTAACAAATTTGAAATATTCAAAGCACTAATTAACAAACTTGAAATCCGATTTAAATTTACACTAAGACTCAAATTAAAGACTTAACAAACTTCAACATCCTTCCTTAAACTAAAAGCTATGTATTTGATCACTTTACATTTGAATAAGAACAAACTCCTAGTGTATCCCAAAGCTTCACATATTGATCAAGCTTTAATGGTTTGGTCATTATGTGTGCAACTTTTTCTTGGGTATGACACTAGACCTATTTTATAGTTCCATCTTTTGTGAGCTCCAGAAAAAAAGAAATCTGACATCTATATACTTCTTACAACCATGAAAAATAAGATTTTTTGAGACTTCAATAGCTGAATTACTGTCGTAGAAAATTGTTGTGGATTATCTAAATCCTTAAAAGATAAGATAGATTATTCTAAAGCACTAACTAACAAATTTGAAATATTCAAAGCACTAATTAACAAACTTGAAATCCGATTTAAATTTACACTAAGACTCAAATTAAAAACTTAACAAAGTTCAACATCCTCCCTTAAACTAAAAGCTATGTATTTGATCAGTTTACATTTGAATAAGAACAAACTCCTAATGTATCCCAAAGCTTCACATATTGATCAAGCTTTAATGGTTTGGTCATTATGTCTGCAACTTTTTCTTGGGTATGACACTAGACCTATTTTATAGTTCCATCTTTTGTGAGCTCCAGAAAAAAATAAATCTGACATCAATATACTTGTTACAACCATGAAAAATAAGATTTGTTGAGACTTCAATAGTTGAATTACTATCGTAGAAAATTGTTGTGGATTATCTAAATCCTTAAAAGATAAGATAGATTATTCTAAAGCACTAACTAACAAATTTGAAATATTCAAAGCACTAGTTAACAAACTTGAAATCCGATTTAAATTTACACTAAGACTCAAATTAAAGACTTAACAAACTTCAACATCCTCCCTTAAACTAAAAGCTATGTATTTGATCACTTTACATTTGTATAAGAACAAACTCCCAATGTATCCCAAAGCTTCACATATTGATCAAGCTTTAATGTTTTGGTCATTATGTCTGCAACTTTTTCTTCGGTATGACTCTAGACCTATTTTATAGTTCCATCTTTTGTGAGCTCCAGAAAAAAATAAATCTGACATCTATATACTTGTTACAACCATGAAAAATAAGATTTTTTGAGACTTCAATTGCTGAATTATTGTCGTAGAAAATTGTTGTAGATTATCTAAATCCTTAAAAGATAAGATAGATTATTCTAAAGCACTAACTAACAAATTTGAAATATTCAAAGCACTAATTAACAAACTTGAAATCCGATTTAAATTTACACTAAGACTCAAATTAAAGACTTAACAAACTTCAACATCCTCCCTTAAACTAAAAGCTATGTATTTGATCACTTTACATTTGAATAAGAACAAACTCGTAGTGTATCCCAAAGCTTCACATATTGATCAAGATTTAATGGTTTGGTCATTATGTCTGCAACTTTTTCTTGGGTATGACTCTAGACCTATTTTATAGTTCCATCTTTTGTGAGCTCCAGAAAAAAAGAAATCTGACATCTATATACTTCTTACAACCATGAAAAATAAGATTTTTTGAGACTTCAATAGCTGAATTACTGTCGTAGAAAATTGTTGTGGATTATCTAAATCCTTAAAAGATAAGATAGATTATTCTAAAGCACTAACTAACAAATTTGAAATATTCAAAGCACTAATTAACAAACTTGAAATCCGATTTAAATTTACACTAAGACTCAAATTAATAACTTAACAAGCTTCAAGATACTCCCTTAAACTAAAAGCTATGTATTTCATCAGTTTACATTTGAATAAGAACAAACTCCTAATGTATCCCAAAGCTTCACATATTGATCAAGCTTTAATGGTTTGGTCATTATGTCTGCAACTTTTTCTTGGGTATGGCACTAGACCTATTTTATAGTTCCATTTGTTGTGAGCTCTAGAAAAAAATAAATCTGACATCAATATACTTGTTACAACCATGAAAAATAAGATTTTTTGAGACTTCAATAGCTTAATTACTGTCGTAGAAAATTGTTGTGGATTATCTAAATCCTTAAAAGATAAGATAGATTATTCTAAAGCACTAACTAACAAATTTGAAATATTCAAAGCACTAATTAAAAAACTTGAAATCCGATTTAAATTTACACTAAGACTCAAATGAAAGACCTAACAAACGTCAACATCCTCCCTTAAACTAAAACCTATGTATTTGATCAGTTTACATTTGAATAAGAACAAACTCCTAATCTATCCCAAAGCTTCACATATTGATCAAGCTTTAATGGTTTGGTCATTATGTCTGCAAGTTTTTCTTGGGTATGACACTCGACCTATTTTATAGTTCCATCTTTTGTGAGCTCTAGAAAAAAATAAATCTGACATCTATATACTTGTTACAACCATGAAAAATAAGATTTTTTGAGACTTCAATAGCTGAATTACTGTCGTAGAAAATTGTTGTGGATTATCTAAATCCTTAAAAGATAAGATAGATTATTCTAAAGCACTAACTAACAAATTTGAAATATTCAAAGCACTAATTAGCAAACTTGAAATCCGATTTAAATTTACACTAAGACTCAAATTAAAGACTTAACAAACTTCAACATCCTCCCTTAAACTAAAAGCTATGTATTTGATCACTTTACATTTGAATAAGAACAAACTCCTAATGTATCCCAAAGCTTCACATATTGATCAAGCTTTAATGGTTTGGTCATTATGTCTGCAACTTTTTCTTGGGTATGACACTAGACCTATTTTATAGTTCCATCTGTTGTGAGCTCTAGAAAAAAATAAATCTGACATCTATATACTTGTTACAACCATGAAAAATAAGATTTTTTGAGACTTCAATAGCTTAATTACTGTCGTAGAAAATTGTTGTGGATTATCTAAATCCTTAAAAGATAAGATAGATTATTCTAAAGCACTAACTAACAAATATGAAATATTCAAAGCACTACTTAACAAACTTGAAATCCGATTTAAATTTACACTAAGACTCAAATTAAAGACTTAACAAACTTCAACATCCTCCCTTAAACTAAAAGCTATGTATTTGATCAGTTTACATTTGAATAAGAACAAACTCCTAATGTATCCCAAAGCTTCACATATTGATCAAGCTTTAATGGTTTGGTCATTATGTCTGCAACTTTTTCTTGGGTATGACACAAGACCTATTTTATAGTTCCATCTTTCGTGAGCTCCAGAAAAAAATAAATGTGACATCTATATACTTGTGACAACCATGAAAAATAAGATTTTTTGAGACTTCAATAGCTTAATTACTATCGTAGAAAATTGTTGTGGATTATCTAAATCCTTAAAAGATAAGATAGATTATTCGAAAGCACTAACTAACAAATTTGAAATATACAAAGCACTAATTAACAAACCTGAAATCCGATTTAAATTTACATTAATACTCAAATTAAAGACTTAACAAACTTCAACATCCTCCCTTAAACTAAAAGCTATGTATTTGACCACTTTACATTTGAATAAGAACAAACTCCTAATGTATCCCAAAGCTTCACATATTGATCATGCTTTAATGGTTTGGTCATTATGTCTGCAACTTTTTCTTGGGTATGACACTAGACCTATTTTATAGTTCCATCTTTTGCGAGCTCCAGAAAAAAATAAATCTGACATCTATATACTTGTTACAACCATGAAAAATAAGATTTTTTGAGACTTCAATAGCTTAATTACTGTCGTAGAAAATTGTTGTGGATTATCTAAATCCTTAAAAGATAAGATAGATTATTCTAAAGCACTAACTAACAAATTTGAAATATTCAAAGCACTAATTAAAAAACTTTAAATCCAATTTAAATTTACACTAAGACTCAAATTAAAGACTTAATAAACTTCAACATCCTCCCTTAAACTAAAAGCTATGTATTTGATCAGTTTACATTTGAATAAGAACAAACTCCTAATGTATCCCAAAGCTTCACATATTGATCAAGCTTTAATGGTTTGGTCATTATGTCTGCAACTTTTTCTTGGGTATGACACAAGACCTATTTTATAGTTCCATCTTTTGTGAGCTCCAGAAAAAAATAAATATGACATCTATATACTTGTTACAACCATGAAAAATAAGATTTTTTGAGACTTCAATAGCTTAATTACTGTCGTAGAAAATTTTTGTGGATTATCTAAATCCTTAAAAGATAAGATAGATTATTCTAAAGCACTAACTAACAAATTTGAAATATACAAAGCACTAACTAACAAACTTGAAATCCGATTTAAATTTACATTAATACTCAAATTAAAGACTTAACAAACTTCAACATCCTCCCTTAAACTAAAAGCTATGTATTTGACCACTTTACATTTGAATAAGAACAAACTCCTAATGTATCCCAAAGCTTCACATATTGATCAAGCTTTAATGGTTTGGTCATTATGTCTGCAACTTTTTCTTGGGTGTGACACTAGACCTATTTTATAGTTCCATCTTTTGCGAGCTCCAGAAAAAAATAAATCTGACATCTATATACTTGTTACAACCATGAAAAATAAGATTTTTTGAGACTTCAATAGCTTAATTACTGTCGTAGAAAATTGTTGTGGATTATCTAAATCCTTAAAAGATAAGATAGATTATTCTAAAGCACTAACTAACAAATTTGAAATATTCAAAGCACTAATTAAAAAACTTTAAATCCAATTTAAATTTACACTAAGACTCAAATTAAAGACTTAATAAACTTCAACATCCTCCCTTAAACTAAAAGCTATGTATTTGATCAGTTTACATTTGAATAAGAACAAACTCCTAATGTATCCCAAAGCTTCACATATTGATCAAGCTTTAATGGTTTGGTCATTATGTCTGCAACTTTTTCTTGGGTATGACACAAGACCTATTTTATAGTTCCATCTTTTGTGAGCTCCAGAAAAAAATAAATATGACATCTATATACTTGTTACAACCATGAAAAATAAGATTTTTTGGAACTTCAATAGCTTAATTACTGTCGTAGAAAATTTTTGTGGATTATCTAAATCCTTAAAAGATAAGATAGATTATTCTAAAGCACTAACTAACAAATTTGAAATATACAAAGCACTAACTAACAAACTTGAAATCCGATTTAAATTTACATTAATACTCAAATTAAAGACTTAACAAACTTCAACATCCTCCCTTAAACTAAAAGCTATGTATTTGACCACTTTACATTTGAATAAGAACAAACTCCTAATGTATCCCAAACCTTCACATATTGATCAAGCTTTAATGGTTTGGTCATTATGTCTGCAACTTTTTCTTGGGTATGACACTAGACCTATTTTATAGTTCCATCTTTTGCGAGCTCCAGAAAAAAATAAATCTGACATCTATATACTTGTTACAACCATGAAAAATAAGATTTTTTGAGACTTCAATAGCTTAATTACTGTCGTAGAAAATTGTTGTGGATTATCTAAATCCTTAAAAGATAAGATAGATTATTCTAAAGCACTAACTAACAAATTTGAAATATTCAAAGCACTAACTAATTAACAAACTTGAAATTTGATTTAAATTTACACTAAGACTCAAATTAAAGACATAACAAACTTAAACATCCTCCCTTAAACTAAAAGCTATGTATTTGATCACTTTACATTTGAATAAGAACAAACTCGTAATGTATCCCAAAGCTTCACATATTTATCAAGCTTTAATGGTTTGGTCATTATGTCTGCAACTTTTTCTTGGGTATGACACAAGACCTATTTTATAGTTCCATCTTTTGAACCGCGGCCTATACCCCCTGAACTTCTGACCAAATTAGCACCTGTATAAAATTTCACAGGGAATGGGCCGCGGTTGCTCTGAGCAACCGCGGCCTATTCCCCCTACAATTTAATACAGGTGCTGACTTGGGGAGAATGTTAGAAGTTGCAGGGAGAATAGGTCGCGGTTGCTCTGAGAACTGCGGCCTATTCTCCCTGCAACTTCTGACATTCCCCAAAAGGCAGTTGGGAGGCAGTTGGGAAGAATCAGAACGTCAGGGAATAGGCCGCGATTGTAAGGGGAACCGTGGCCTATTCCCTGATCTGAATAAATTTTAAATATTTAAGGGAGTAGGCCGCGGTTGGGCGTTGAACCACGACATAAAGGTTTCAAAAAAAATTCAAAAATGCCATTTTGATTTTTTTTTCTGGAGAATAGGTCGCGGTTAAGTGTGGAAGATATATCTTTTGATTGAGTATTCTAGCTGGTGAGATCATTATATCTCTTGGTTTGAAGACATTAACGTTCAATAAAACTTTTTTGCAAGATTAATTTTGAACAATAAATGTTCAAAATCTAAGTTACTTAATAGCTTAATTTTGGTTTAGATAAGTTTTTTTATTATTTTCTTGCGGTTTTTATTATTTTGGATGATGACACTTACGTTTTGTTTTATTTGTGTAGGTATTGTGATTTTGCTGCGTTCCAAAAGTCGGGTAGTCGTATCTTCTCTGTTGTTGGCTCCTTTTTCAAGCTAGCAGGTTCCTATTATTGTGTTTATTAAAAAAAATTTGTAAATTTTTAATTTTTTGTATGTTGAATATATATGTAATTATGTGTGATTGAATGTTTGAATTGATCATTTGGATGCTTATTAATTGTATGATTGTATGATTGAATTGATTTAATATGTAAAATTGTATAATTGTAATTTGTAATATTTAGGAATGGATCGAAATTGGATTAATTTACCATGCATTAGTGTTGAGTACGAGAGAGGGGTAGAGGAATTTATACAATTTGCACAATTTAATGAAGGTACAAGTAATGATGAACTGAAGTTTAGATGTCCTTGTGTGAACTGTTTGAATGGGAGAAAGTTGAACGCAACCCAAATTAGAGAACATCTTATCTGTGATGGTTTCCTAAGATGCTATACAACATGGATATGGCATGGCGAAGAAATGCAGTTTTTGATTGACTCTCAAACTGAAAATGTTATTAATTACACCATGGAAGAAGATTGACCAGATGAAGACAAATTAGAGGACATGATTCGCGATGTTGGCGCAGAAAATTTTGCCAAAGCTCATGTGTATGAGACGATGTCGACTGATGCGGAAACACCTTTCTATGTCGGTTCAACTAAGTTCACACGTTTGTCAGCAGTGTTAAGGCTCATGAATTTGAAGGTGAGCAATGGATGAACTAATAAGAGTTTTACAGAATTGTTGACGTTGTTGAATGAAATGCTGCCAGATGGAAATACACTACCCACTCGTAATTATGATGCAAAGAAAATTCTTTGTCCAATGGGTATGGAGTATAAAAGGATACATGCTTGTCCCAATGACTACATTTTATATACGAAAGAGTTTGAATTTTTGACAAAGTGTCCAAAATGTGGGTTATCACGATACAAGTCAAAAACCAATAGTGAAGATAATGGTCAGATAGAAAAAAATGGATCTGCTTTGAAAGTAATTTGGTACCTTCCAATTGTGCCCAGACTTAAGCGTTTGTTTGCGAATCCCAAAGATGCTAAAAACCATAGATAGCATGCAGATGAGAGAAAAATTGACGGGCTGCTTCGTCATCCAGCTGATTCAAAGTAATGGAAAAATATTGATCAACAATTCCCCCAATTTGGTAAATAGTGTAGAAATCTTAGCCTTGGTTTAGCCACTGATGGAATGAACCCATTTGGTAATCTGAGTACCAATCATAGTTGTTGGCCAGTTATATTGATAATTTACAACTTATCTCCTGCATTGTGCATGAAGAGGAAGTACATGATGTTGTCTAGGATGATATCTGGTCCAAAGCAGTCTGGAAATGACATAGATGTTTATCTAAGCCCACTAGTTGAATACTTGAAGTTTTTGTGGGTTGAAATATTTGATGCATTCACTTCTGAAACTTTTATGATGCATGCAATGTTATTTTGCACCATTAATGACTTTCCAGCTTATGGTAATTTGTCAGGATACAGTGTCAAGGGTCATAAACCATGTCTTATCTGTGAAGAAAATACTGCAGTTCATCAATTGAAACACGGAAGAAAGACAATGTATATGCGTCATCAGAGATTTCTAAAACGTAATCATCCATATCGAAGGTTAAAAAAAGCATTCAATGGATATAAAGAGAGGGACGAAACACCAAATCCACTTACTAGCCTTCAAATTCTTGAAAAAGTTAATAAAATACATCATGTATTTGGGAAAACATCTAAGAAGTCATCTGTAACGACCCCTTGGAAGAAGAAATCAATATTATTTGATCTTCCATACTGGTCAAAGTTAGATGTTAGACAATGCATATATGTGATGCATGTAGAGAAGAATGTGTGTGATAGCTTGATTGGTACACTACTCAACATTCAGGGAAAGAAAAAAGATGGAGTGAATGCTCGTTTGGATTTGGTTGACATGAATATCCGAGAAGAGTTGGCACCCAAGGAGATTTGTAAACGTACTTATTTGCCCCCTGCATGTTACACAATGTCTAGACAAGAGAAGATAAGTTTTTGCCTTTGTTTAAAGAGTATCAAAGTACCACAAGGATACTCTTCAAATATGAAGAGTTTAGTGTCGATGCAGGACTTAAAGCTTGTTGGCATGAAGTCTCACGATTGCCACGTCTTAATGCAACAATTGTTACCGGTGGCTATTCGTGGAATTTTTCCCAAAAATGTTAGGCAGACCATAAACAGGTTGTGTTCATTTTTCTCGTCAATATGTAGTAAACCATTGATCCTACAAAGTTAGATGAACTTCAAGGTGAGATAAATATCATCTTGTGTCAACTAGAGATGTTTTTCCCTCCATCTATTTTTGACATCATGGTACATTTACTTGTTCATTTGGTTAGAGAAATCAAGTTGTGCGAACCGGTATACTTAAGATGGATGTATCCTATTGAGCGTTATATGAAGATTTTGAAAGGGTACGTTAAAAATCCATATCATCCTGAAGGTTCAATGATTGAAAGGTATATTGCTGAAGAAAGTATCGAGTTTTGTTCAGATTACATGACATCAACAAATCCAATAGGAGTTCCTCGCACATCATGGTTGAATAAATTTTCTACAAGTAAAAGCGTCTGAGGTATGAATGTGGTGACAAAAGATCGCGAAGAATTGTTGCAAGCGCATCTTTATATATTAAACAACACAGATGAGGTGATCCCTTTTTTGGAAGTACACAAATCCATTGTTAAGAATAAAAATCCAAGACAATTAGAGAAATGGCAGTTGATGGAGCATAACAAAACATTTATGTCTTGGTTCAAACCTGAAATTGACAAAGAGTCACATTCTTCTCAAACTTTATTGTGGCTTGCAAATGGTTTAAAGTTTGATGTTGTATGTTGTACAGGTTATGAAGTCAATAATTGCACATTCTATACGAAGACTTTGGATGATAAAAGCACAGTACAAAATAGTGGAGTCAGTTTAGAAGCTGAGTCGCTTCAACTTTCCCCATCAAAAGATCAATCTCCTATACTTGGATCAATGAGATATTATGGTATAATAGAAGAGATATGGGAGGTTGATTACACCAAGTTTTTTGTCCATTGTTCAAATGTAAGTGGTTTGACAATAAGAGTGGTGTGAAAATAGATGAAACGGGTATGACACTAGTTGATTTTCGAAAGGTGGGTTATTGAGATGAACCGTTTATCATGGTACATCAAGCATCTCAGGTTTTTTATATCAAAGATCCTGCGTCTGACCATTGGTATTTCGCTCTTCAAGGCAAAAAACAAATTGAAGTTAACGAAGACAATCTGATTAATATTCATATTGTTGACAACCATTCATTTCAAACTACAACAAATTTGGATGAACAATCTCTAGTAGACGACGATGTATATGCAATTCGGTCAGATTATGATGAGGGAATATACATATGATGAATCTATATCTTTATGTATGAATTTCCAATTTCTGTATAAGTATTTCCTATGATTGTTATTACATGTTTTGTTAAATTATATGATATTACATAAGTCTTTTATTAATATTTCATGTTGTTATTTATGTTGACAGATATATAGCTGATCATCCACATTCTTTAGGGGATGAGGCTCCCCCTTCCAAGTCCATTAGAGGACCCACCAGGATGAAACAACTTTTGATCAGAAAGAATAGTGGTGAAAGAACACTGGTGAATGTTAACGTGATCACGGGTGTGGCAACTGGCCCCAATGCCGATGACTTCCGATCATACCTTGGAGTAGTGGCACGTGACAAGATTAGTATTCTTACTCCATCTTTTGACCATGTGTCCGAGGTTGATCAGAACATTATATGGAACGATATATTGGTAAGTTAGTTAATATCATTTCAATTAGAGTTTGTTTATTTTGATAATTTTGTACTGATACAACTTTATTATGTTTTTTTCAAATGACATTTGACACTCCAAATGTCACAACACTTAGAAATAAGTGTTTATCAACTGTTGCTGAAAACTTTAGAAATTTTAAAAGTAAGTTGACCTCAAGATATATTTTTGGAAGCCATAAAAATAAGTCCCATGTACTACATATAAGTCCATTGATGAGGAGACTTTGCGGCTTTTTGTACAGAGTCGGACATCAGAGGAATGACAGGTTAGTATAATTGATATTATTCAATTCCTCATTAACAAATATATATCATATGAACTAATTAATTAAATATATGTGACAGGAAATTAGAAGCAAAGCACAAGAAACAAGTGCTCAAAACAAAAAACCCCACCTATTATCTCGTGGTGGGTATTGTTAAACCCCTGGCAAGTGTACCAGATCGTATCAAGTAAGAATAATCGGAAATCCCAATATCGTTCTTCCTAGAGGACTCTTAAGGCCTTATCTTTCGTGTAAACTAATCGTTTAAGACTTGAGTAAAATAAAATAATTTGAATGGTTTAAATGCAAAACAGAAATAAACATGCAAATGCAAGAATTCAATTGACTAAGAGAAACTATGAATTAATGAGGTTGTTGGGATTTACAATTTCATCTTATCCACCCTCATATATCTACTCTTCTTATTTACTTTACTTATTTATCATATTGCCATGCAAACTTTCTTGGTCTACCCTTAACCCAATCCCTTGGTGAAAAGAGCCTATGACTAATTATCGGCTTGTTATCCCTAGCCTCCCCTAGTAACTAATAATGCATAATGAGCGGAAGCAAAATACAATTGATCATCCTACCCCTATCCTTAGGCGATATTACCATAATCAAGGAATTCTCCCCAGTTTATGACATTATTGTACGTCCCTGTATCAATAAAGACAAACAACATCTATTGAATGAGTTAAATGGTAAAAGCATTAAGCAAAGGTAAAGAACCTAACAATTGATAAATCAAGCATATGCAAGCATATAAAGTAAACAAGAATTTCAATATATGAGAGTTTCAAATCATTACATTGTTCCCCAACAACTAAGGGTTTAGTTCACCATAATCATGGTGAAACTAGATGAACTAAATGGAAGAATGGAAAAGCAAACCCTAGAATTGATAAAGTGAAGCCTAAGCATCCAAGAAATCTCCTTCAAAGGTGTAAAGTTGTTGTGGACTTTGTTCTCTGCCAAAAGAATTACATTTGGATTCGCTCTAGGACTATATATAAGCCAAAAAGATAACAGAAAGATCTCAGAATCCAAAATATAAAAACAGACAACCGCCCAGGCACCTAAATTGGCCGCTCAGCGGTTTGCCTCAACACACGCCACCGCCCAGGCGCCTAAAATGACCACTGAGCGGTTTGCCTCTTGTTGCTCTGGACGCTCAGCGTCACCGCCTGGGCGCCAGACAACAACTTTTCCTTGCACTAGGACGCTTAACGGTGGAATTTACCGCTGAGCGGTTCACAGACTCTTCTTTTCTTCCTTTTTCTCCATTATTCTTTAGTCTATGACCTTCCTACTTCATTGCCATCTTCAATTTTCATCAAAAACCCTGCAAAACAATGCAAAACAAGCATAATATCTCTAAAAACAACTTTTGACTCTCATGTAACACAACTTAAGAGTTTTACTTGATTCTAAGCTCATTTTAAGCTACAAAGGGTGTGATTTAATATCAAATTTATGCATGAAAATAACGGTTTTGAGACCGTTATTAGGTATAGGAAGCTTGAGGAGAAAATCCTCAAGAAAAAGGCAGATGCTAGACCACCATCTGAGGGTGGTAGCCCCCAACCTCCTTCTCCACCTTCTCGGCATGAGAAATGGAAGTTGGCTCGTATGAAACCATCAGGCACCTACTCTTCTGACATTGCACGAGAAATTTCTGAAAGAATTGTAAGTTATCACTGTTCCTAAAATAATAATAATTTCACTATACATACCACATTAAACTTTTTAAAGAATAATGGTGTTTTGTAATGTTACAGGACTCCTTGGTTGAGTAGAGCACCCAAGGTCAATTCACTCCACAGGGTCGCCAGGATATTCTTACCGCTGCAATTGGACGACCTGAGCACCCTGGACAAGTACGTGCTGCTGGAACTGGAGTAGGTATTCGAGATTATTTTGGGACCTCTTCTCGTCAGACTTCATATGCATACAACGAAGCACAAGAACAAAGGTTGATACAAGAGATCACAAAAAAGCTTCGAGCGGACCTTAGGGAGGAGTTTAGAAGAGAGCTCAGGAATGAATTGTATAATGAGGTCTACGCCATGTTCCAACAGCAGTTTCAGAGTTGTGGCATGCACCCGATACCATCTCCTGTACAGGAACAGGAACATGTTGTGCCTTCAACAGGTAAAATTAATAAACATTTATGTGCAATTATTTCTATCTTTTGTATAATCTAACATTTACTCTAACAGGGAGAAGTGAGAAAGGAAGTTTTTTAGCACTAGCCGTCCCAAGGGATGACATGGACGATGCTAGTCCATGTCTGCTATACATTTTAGACGATACCGAGACGGTCCTAGTAGCTTGTGGAACAGTGTTTAAGGCAGCGACTGTTGTTCATGGTATGGGGCTATTAAAGGATGAGGTGAAGGTCTCAGTAGACAAAATCATCATACCAGATGCCTCAGTTCCTCTGCCCACAGATGAGATTTTCACTGTGGAACATGCATTCTAGTCTTTTATCGCTTGGCCTAAACAATTGGTTGGTTCAGTTGCTGACCCCCCGGTATGGAATTCTACTTTACACTTCCCAATTTTAAAGTTTACATGTTATTGATGTCAAAACTTACCTTATTTTTCCATGTAACAACAGACGCATGCACAGGAGAAGATTCCTCTATCTGAGGATGATCCTCTTGGTTCATTGCAGCTACTTGTTGACATCTTGAAAATAAGCCTTTGGAGGTTGAATATGATGCTAATGTATTTGGGAGAGGCTCTGAGGTCCCATTATACCTCCATGGCCAAGATGTCAAAGAGCTTGCGTCGGGAACAGAAGAGTTGAATATTACAATTGATCAGCTATGGATGATGTAAGTCTATGAGCAATTATTTATATATAAAATTGATTTATATATCAAGCATACTTATATCAAAGTTAGTTTTTGATTTCAGGTATATGTTTGGGATCAGTAACAACTTGGGGTACTCTGATGATTATGGATTCATTGATCCCTAATCCATTCACAAAACAAATGATTTTGAACAGATCAACACACATCTCACAAGAAGATTTGCAAGCGGCAAGAAAATATATATTTTACCTTATATATCTGGGTAAGTGAACATTTTTTTAACATAATAAAGTTCCATATGTGATTTTAATATATAATAATTAAGTTATTATGAATTTCAGGCGCCATTAGCAGTTTCTTGTTATTTCTATACAAGAGAGTTATGCTTTGTGGTTCTGCTCATTGTACAAGTCTCCTCCCACACATCTCAGACAAACAGTTGATTGGTAAGAACCTCAATGTTTGGACTTTCTTTGTTATATAAATGAATGCTAAAACCTTTTTTTTTATATAGTTCTATTCCATCAAGTATGATGATGGTTGGGAGATCAATTGCTAATAGTAGAAAGATTGCATGGATTTCTCTCAAGGTTTGACATATGCTAAAGCCATACTTTCTTATAGTTATTTTGTTTTAATGTTTTTCACTAACTATTTACAACTGTGATGATATATTGTAGTGTAACAGACAAAAGGGGTCATATGAGTGCGGATACTATGTAATGTATTGGATGACCCACATTGTTCGTTCCCATATCACAAGAGGCTGGGAAATGGTAATATTTAAATCTAACAAATTTTGATTTTCTCAAAAATTTGGAATTCATATACACTTATTAATATCAATTGTTTTGTGCAGAGATTCAAGACTACTACAGCAATTCCTGAGAAGCCACTTTCATTCATGAGGAAAGCTGCTGCAAAATATTTAGTTAGCTTATATTTTAGGTCATAGTTATTAGATTTATAATAATTTGAACATGTTGATTTATAGTTATTAGACTTTGTACATTAATTATGTGATGTAAACATTGATTATTGTGTTGAATTTGTTGAATCTGTGTGCAGTGTGATTGTTTGATATGCAGGTCTGTTTTTGTGGTAGTGGATATCACAAAAACAGACCTGCCATTAAAAATAATTTCAAGAGAATATGTCGCGGTTGTGACCACAATCGCGGTAGAAAGCTACGTTTTTTATTTTTTTTTAAAAAAAAAGACTTTTGGCCGCGGTTGTAACATGAACCGCGGTCTATTCCTGGCTTTTTACCGCGGTTCGAACTGCAGCCTATAGTTGAACGAATTTTTCTTTTTAAAAAAAGGAGTTTTGGCAGCGGTTGTAGTAGGAACCGCGGTCTATTCCCCAGCTTTTTACAGCGGTTGGAACCGCAGCCTAAAGTCTGAGACTTTCTACCGCGTCTGGATATGCCGCGGTTCATAAACTGCGGCATATAGTGAAAAACAACTACGGTCGTTTCCTTTTGCTGCATTAGTGACATATAATCAAAATTTTACCCCATCTTCCAATTTGACAAATAGGGAATGTTCATAAGGACAATGCCTAAAACCTTTTTTGCCAAAGTATGACTTTATACGATTATAAACTTATTATTTAATATTTTAAATTAAAAATGATATTAATTTTTATATATATAAAACATTCGGATCATTGATATTGTGTTTCTTCTATAAATCTCTATCAAACATCCATCAAATTTTTATATAAATAAAAATAAATTGTTTTTGAATGTGTATTATGTAAAGACTCCAAGGATGCTCCAAACACTTCAAATTGTCAATCTCCAAGATATTCATCTTCTTTCTAAGTACTTGTTCTCTTTGAGTTGGGCAAGAGTTGTGTATGCAAAAATCATTCTAATGCTTTAATCACCTTAATTCGTCAACAAGTAATAAATACAATAACTAATAAATATAATTAACATACTTAATAAGATGTGTTATTTATACTATTATTTATAAATCCTTACTTGAGTAGACTTAAACCCATTAGTCAAATACCTATTAATTTATGAATTATCGTGATTAATCATAAATTATAAGTGTTTTGTGTGATGTAATGGATAAGCCGAACATAAGTGAAATTATTAATCTTACTTATATTCAAATAGGAACTGGCCTTATTCTAGTTTAAAAGAATAGAACTCCATCATAGATAAAGCTTCTCTTTATCCATCATAAAAGCAAACTAGAATCCCTGGAGTTTCATTAATACTAATAGTAAATGATTCTTTTATGGTGAGCCTAGCACACAGTTTTCTCCGAAAGGTCAACTTATATAAAAAAAGTTTGACTGATATGTGTGAGTCTTGGTAGAGATACTCATTTAATGGCTATAACAATGTGCATGTCGACATAACATATCTCATGAGTGTCTACGTAATATTGCTCAACATATATATATATATATATATATATATATATATATATATATATATATATATATAAATCAGATGTGATTTTGGGGACTTGGTCGTACAAAATTGAGGCTTTTTCATAACCCTTTCCAGAAAGAATTATGTTGTTCATAAAGGTTCAAAAAGATACTTACTTAGGGACAAAATGAGAAAGCATCATGTGTTAGTCTTAACTAGGAACTGGTTATTCATAAGAAAGAAATGGACATTGTTGCTAATTTCATTCCCCATGTCTCTGCAACTATAATTAATATCAGAAAATGAGTGTATTCTCCAAATTTTGACCACCAAAAAGTGAGGGAAGACCAAAATTGAAATGAAGCACCATAGTCATTCATTGCACCGGTTGAATAATTTTTGGAAAAATAAATTCAAATCAATAATCTTTTATTAGTGATTTGAATTTATTTAAGTGTATAATTTTCACCATTTATCTCAAGATGAATTTGTTGACAAATAAATTAGTTCACTTTGGATCAGTGGAATCTCATAACATTGTCTGTAAAGTTTTATTTAAATAAAATGAAAATAATACATACGTTTAATCCAAAATTCAATATCGATTATATCTTTTAAAATTGTGAACGAGATATTTATTTCAATATAATTTGATTACATAAATTGAATTATAGTAAAAATAATTTATATTGGATTATGTTATATAAAACTTTACTTTTAATATTTAAAGTTGGATCAATGTTAAAGTTCGCTAAAATAATATCTTAGAGGATTGAAGAAGAAAGTTTATATAAATTATTTTTACTTTCAACTTTTAAGTGATTTTAGATTAAAGAAGTTTTTTTTTTCTGCATACTAACATTAATAGTTTTACTCTCAGTATGTTGAAATACCATTATTATTGTCAAATTATTATATCTGAGATATAGAATATTATACAATATATTTAAAAATTATAAAATGAAAACTTTTTACATTTTCTTTTGAAGTTTTCTAATTTATATAAACTGATCCAAAGTTTCACAAATCGGCAAACTCACATTGTCGCCTACAAATTTAATGTATTAATTTAATTCCAAAAAAATAGAATTAGAAGTATAAAAATTGAGCAACTTTTATAATTTTTTTATTAAAAGGGTAATCTAGCTTATGAACATCTCTTCCTTTGATCAATTGAGATTTGGCAGTTACGTAGATTACATGAGATTGTGACACGTGTCCAAATTGGCCGGTACCGACGGTTAGAACACTCAACGGTGCCCATAGATTAAGGAACAGGAAGGGCATGCTCCCATGTATCTTTGTCCGCTGGTAGGCCCCGTACTTTCTTTTAATGCATGTGCTTTCTGGCTCCTATTTAATTGCTACTACTGTTTATACTGTTCCTGATTGGATTCATTCAAATCTTCTTTCAAACTTTAATATTAATTGCACTTTTTTTTCAATGACTAATATGGTGTGTTTACAATTTTAATTACAAACTTCTAATTTTTCTGCATACCTAAAAATCAACGTTTTTATTTTTACAATTTCGTCACCTCAATTTAATCTTTATAACATCCTTTTATCTTCCGCCCTTTTCTTTTCTTAATTTCAATTCGAGCTGTAGATACATTTAATGATAATGTGACACTCAAATTAGTTTTAGATTACCGATTGGTTATAGTAATTAGGTCTTAAATATGCAATAAATAAAGCGGTGACTCAAAACTGAGTGTTATACCTTTGGGCATGCACCAGTAGAAAAACGTTGTTTAACGTCACCTCTTAGACGTTGGTTAGAGGTTACACTGACGTAAATTAATGACCGGTGGCAAGTTCGTAAATAAGTCAGGCCCATGGACGTCAGGTAGTTGGATAGCCGACGTCTATAATATCGTCGGTGCCACTTCAGCTTGACATCTATAGGTCTGCCAAGTAGGTGAATAGTCGCCATATAGACGTCGCACCCCTCCACAGTGACATTTATAGTCGAATATAGATGTCAGTTACCTCCACACAGACGTCTATAACCTGACAGGTAGGTGGATGTAATTAATGATACGCCGTATAGACGTCGGTGCCCCTTCCTAACAGACGTCTATAGTTTGACAGTTAGATGAACTGTAATTATATTGACACCTTATAGACATCGGTGCCCCGTCTAACGGACGTCTATAGGACTGGAGGTAGCTGAAGAGTTTAATCACACGTCGGTGCCCCATCTAACCGACGTCTATAATCGACGCCAATATTAATTTTTAAATCTTAAAGACGTCAAATTAGTGAGGGCACCGACGTCTATGACATTATAGACGTCGGTGTCCTTGTAAACAGATGTCTATAAGCACTTATACTGCAAAAGCGAGCCCGCGAGCAGTTACATTATTCATCGTCTTCTTCGTGCACTTGTTCTCCGTTGCAGCAATCATTTCTAGGTTAGATTTCAATGTTTTGGACCGTTTAAATTTAGTTTTACTCCGATTAAATTAGCCTTTGATGAAAACTCTTTCATTAGAACCGATTAAAATTACATTCTGTTGCATTTTGTTGCAATTTTTGGCATCTTGTTCGGCTGTGTTTTTTAGTGTTTTTGGACTGCGTTATGGACTATTTTTGGGCGTGCACTACTTGATACGATCTAGTACACTTGCCAGGGTCTTAACAAGCTTTTGGCACCGTTGCCGGGGACTCTTGGTTTAAATTTTTCGAGTAGTGTAAATTGATTAAATTCGACTTGATTTTTTTTTTATGTTTGTTCAAATAAATGTTTTCTAGGGTTATGTGCCTAAAGTTTGCAGGATGTAGTACAGACAAGAATTTGATTATATGGGCACTCAATTCTACCAAAATAATTTCAACCACTGGTGGGGACCTCACTCAGACGTGGATCAAAGCCAATTTGGGCAAGCTGCTGAGCAACAAATCACTCCACTCAAGGAGAACATAAATTCTGATGACGAATTTCTTCAGCGGATCACATGTATGAATATGTCATTCATCAGAAGTATTGAGGAGATATGCCAACGTGAGGAGTTACGAGAACGTAAAAGACAACAATATCGTCCTTCACTAGAAGAAGTAGAACGTCAAAGGCAACAATATTCTCCTACACTTGAAGAAAGAGAGAAGGAAGTTGAACAATGTCTTTGGCAGAAACAATCATCTATGCCAAGAGAAGCATTGTGGGAAGCTGAACAACGTTTACAAAAACAAATCTCTATACCAAGAGAAACATTGGGGGAAGCCGAACAACGTCTTTGGCAGCAACAATCATCTTTGCCAAGAGAAACGTTGGGAGAAGCTGAACAACATTTATGGCAGAACCAACTCTCTTGCATAATGAAGTCTCTGGATCTTAGGGTTAATACTGAAGTTAACCCTAGGAAGTAATGCCAAGCTACTATCTCTGAAAGTGATAAGGTTGTTGATGAGAAGAAAATAGAGATAGAGGAGGAAAAGATAGAGAGAGTTGTAGAGGGAGAAGAAACAGAAAGGTTGAGTGAGGGAGAGAAAGATGAGGAGAAAGAAAAAGCAGTGGTTGAGAAAAAAGAAAAAAAGAAAAAATGTGGAAAAATAAAGAAGAAAAAAAAAAGAAAAAAAAAAGAGAAAGTTGAGGGAGAAGAAGAGTAAGAAAAAGAGGAAGAGAGGAAAGAAGAAAAGATCATATGCAGAGCCCCTTCCTCATCAAAAGAAATATCATAGGGAAGAAAAAAAATTTATGTGCTTTATGGAGATCTTCAAGAAATTGGAGATCAAAGTTCCTATGATGGAGACATCGAAACAGGTGCTTGGTGTTATCAACTTTCTGAAGACATTCAACAGAAAGAAGAAGAAGAAAAGAATATAGACACAAAATAAAAGTTCAACCTATTCTACAAATTCAAAGTACAAAAGAAAAAGATACCTGGGTTGCCTCCCAATAGCGCTTGTTTAACGTCACGAGCCTGACCCAAACCTGTTTAACACTCATCAGTAAGTGCGAATCTTACGAACACCCATCAGTAGGTGTACCTTCCTGTATCCTTCAGTGGACACATAAAATTTAGCATCCCTCAGTAGATGCTACCCAAAATATGTTTAAAAAAACAATTCATCAACTTACATAACCAGAATAAACCTATTCTAAAAATTGTTCTACAACAAATGGGATAAAATTAAATATCTTCAAATCTTTCCATCCCGGTTGGGATCTTCATCCTCCCAACTCATTAGTTGCCTTCTATCCACTCTTTTGATGGCTTTAGTAAATGGTTTTTTGATCTCTACCTTGCCATCTTCTTTGATATTTTCAACAATCCACTTCCTTTTCTTGAATTTTACCTATGAGCCTCGTGGAAGTGGTATATCTTCTGAGTGAATTGTTCCTCCTTTATCAACCTCCTCATTTTTAGGTACCTGTAAAACATTACAACTGTTAGAATTGGTAACTGTCATGCTTTCTTCTGATGCAGCTTCTCTTCTTGACTTTCTGAATCTGGATCTTTTCTTTATTCTAATATTGTTCCCTTTGGAACCAGTATGTAAGAGCACATTCTTCTTATCTCGCATCATGATTCTTCCATCATGGGCACTAATGAACATTTTAGACATAGCCATGAAAGGTCTTCCAAGAATAATTGGAATCCTCTCATCATCTTCTATGCCCATAACTAGAAAGTCAGCCAAAAACTCCAGCTGCTCCACACGCACAACCACATCTTCCACCATACCTAGTGGCTTTTTACTGGAACCATCCGCCACCGTCACAGTAAGAGTAGACGGTTTTAATGTCAACCCTCCAATCTTTCTCAAGAACCGTCCAGGCATCATATTAATGCTGGATCCAGAGTTTATCATGACTCCTTCTACCTCAAAATCATTTATAATACATGAAAGTGTCAAACAACCTGGATCATTTACCTTAGGCGGATAATTCCTTTTTGGAGGTTGAACTTCAAATTCTTGCTCATCTTCATCTGTATCTAAATCTATCATATCTCCGAGATAAAATTTCATCCTTGCAGGAATTTGTTGGATTATCGAAGGCACCACAGTCACTTGGTTTTCTATAAATGGTCTATTGTGGCTGAATTTTTCTTCCTCTTCTTTCTCACCTTCACTGCTGCTTATTTCAATGACTTCTCTTATCTCCTCTTCCTCATCACTACTTCCAATCTCCACAACTTCCCTTTCAACTTTTCGCTTACTTCTTGTAACAACAGCTTTACATTCCTCTTTAGGATTAACATTAGTGTTAGCCCTAAATTGGTGCTTCTCAGTGGTATCTACCCTTTTTGACAACTACCCAACTTGCATCTCTAAAGATCTGATGCTGGCTTGATTACCTGCTTGATTGGACTCATAAACCTTCAAGAATTTATCAAATCTATCATTTAAGTCTCTGACAACCTCTGTCAAATGGGTGACCTGCTGCCACAAAGGTGAAGGTTGCTGCTGCCTGAAACCTCCTGTTTGCCCTGATGGGAAATTCGATGCCTGACTAATACTTGGATGATTCTTCCAACCTTGTTTGGCATTACCTTGGTAGGTATTTTGAAACTGGTTTCCCATAAAATTAGCTTCTTGCTACATCTCTTCAGGCAAAGCACATTGACCATTGATATGGTCACCACCATAGAAATTACACAACTGCTGTGTTTGGGAAACATTACGAATCTCCTTAGTAAGTTGTGAGAGAATCTTTGTTAAATTATCTAGCTTTTGAGTCAGAAGATGGTTCTGAGCTAGCATAGCATCATCTGCAGGCAAGTGCAAAACTCCTCTCTTTTGTGTAGGTATGCCTCTTTCACTGTAATTTTCTTGCTCATTAGCAGCCATATTTTCTATCAATTAATATGCCTCATCTTCATTCTTTTGTTTAACATTGCCTCTAGTTGAGGCATCCAACATCATCTTTGACTGAGTGTTCAATCCTCCAAGGTATGCAAGAACCAAGGTGGTTTTGTCAAAACCATGGGTTGGCGTCTTTCTCAGCAAGCCCTTAAATCTCTCCCATGCTTGACCTAAAGTCTCTTCCATACCCTGCTTGAATGATGAAATTTCCAGCTTCCCTTGAGTAACTTTGGACTGTGGAAAATATTTAGTGACAAACTTTGTAGCCACAGTCTCCCATGTGGTGAATGTTCCTTCAGGAAAAGAATTAAGCCATGCCTTAGCATTGCCCGCTAATGAGAATGGGAACAAGCTAAGCTTTACTCGTTCATTTGATACACCTGCCATCTTCACAGTGTTGTAGATTTCACTAAACGTGGTCAAATGATCATACTGATTCTCATTTGACAAGCCGTGAAACTGGTTGCCTTGTACTAGGTGTATTAGTGTTGGATTCATCACCATGTTGGTCGTTTGATCCGTAGGCATGGCTATGCTGTTAAAGTGAAAAGGACCTACAACGTTAGATTGATCTGCCAATATGCGTCTTGGAGGAAATTGTTCTACCATCTCCCCTGTTCTTCTTTCTGGTGAAGGTGACAATAATCTGCTAGGAGAAGGGAATAAATCCCTAGATGGGCGTCTGACTCTCCTTCTTCCCCTTGTCTCACTTAAGCCGTCAAGAAGAGGTTGGGTATTTCTCTTGCTCCTAGTATGTCTAGCCTCCTATTGCATGTACAAGAAACACAAACCCTAGTAGCACTTTTATTTAAAAAAAGAACAAAATATATACAAATATCAACAATCAAGTCAAAATTAATCAATTTACACTACTAGAAAAAGTTAAACAAAGAGTCCCCGGCAGGCGCCAAAAACTTGTTAAACCCCTGACAAGTGTACTAGATCGTATCAAGTAATAATAATTGGTAAACCCAATATCATTCTTCCCAAAGGACTCTTAAGGCCTCATCTTTCGTGTAAACTAATCGTTTAAGACTTGAGTAAAAGAAAATAATTTGAATAGTTTAAATGCAAAACAGAAATAAACATGCAAATGCAAGAATTCAAATGACTAAGAGAAACTATGAATGAATGAGGTTGTTGGGGTTTACAATTTCATCTTATCCACCCTCATATATCTACTCTTCTTATTTACTTTTCTTATTTATCATATTGCCATGCAAACTTTATTGGTCTACCCTTAACCCAATCCCTTGGTGAAAATAGTCTATTACTAATTACCGGCTTGCTATCCTTAGCCTCCCCTTGTAACTAATACTGCATAATGAGCAGAAGCAAAATACAATTGATCGTCCTACTCATATCCCTAGGCGGTATTAACATAATCAAGGAATTCTCCCCAGTTCAAGACATTATTGTACGTCCCCGTATCAATAAAGACAAACAACATCTACCGAATGAGTTAAACGGTAGAAGCATTAAGCAAAGGTAAAGAACCCAAAAATTGATAAATCAAGCATATGCAAGCATATAAAGTAAACAAGAATTTCAATATATGAGAGTTTCAAAAGATTACATTGTTCCCCAACAACTAAGGTTTTAGTTCACCATAATCATGGTGAAACTAGATGAACTAAATGGAAGAATGGAAAAGCAAACCCTAGAATTGATAAAGAGGAGCCTAAGCATCCAAGAAATCTCCTCCAAGGGTGTAAAGTTGTTATGGACTTTGTTCTCTGCCAAAAGAATTATATTTGGATTCGCACTAGGGCTATATATAAGCCAAAAAGATAACAGAAAGATCTCAAAATCCAAAATATAAAAACAGATAACCGCCCAGGCACCTAAATTGGCCGTTCAGCGGTTTGCCTCAACACACGCCACCGCCCAGGCGCCTAAAATGACCGCTGAGCGGTTTGCCTCTTGTCTCTCTGGACGCTCAGCGTTACCGCCTGGGTGCCAGACAACAACTTTTCCTTGCACTAGGACGCTCAGCGGTGGAATTTACCGCTGAGCAGTTCACAGACTATTCTTTTCTTCCTTTTTCTCCTTCATTCTTGAGTCTATGACCTTCCTACTTCATTGCCATCTTCAATTTTCATCAAAAACCCTGCAAAACAATGCAAAACAAGCATAATATCTCTAAAAACAACTTTTGACTCTCATGTCACACAACTTAAGAGTTTTACTTGATTTTAAGCTCATTTTAAGCTACAAAGGGTGTGATTTAATATCAAATTTATGCATGAAAATAACGGTTTTGAGACCGTTATCATTTGGAAGCCCTTATTTAGCCAAATTTTCACCCAAAAAGTTTAAAATTTTATATTCCTTTTGAACCTTGGCCTTAAACAGGATGAAAACCCTTGATTTGAAATTATTTATCTTGAGTAGGATTGAGAATAATCTTATGTGATGAAAAGGTTCAAGGTTGGGGTTGTATGGGGAAAGTTGAAAGGCAAAAGAGAAGCATTGAGTTCAAGTATTGAAGGAAAAAATGCATGAGTAAAGAAGAAAAGGAAAAATTAAAAGCATGAAAAAGGAACTTAATGCAAAATTGATAAAAAGGGAAGAAGTTGGGAATAAAGGAGATGGGTGATAGAGAAAGTTTAAACTTGAACCTTTTCAATGATGAAATAGCTCTCTTAATTCAAGGATTTTGCGATCCAGAAAAATCAAATTTTCTTGATAGCCCAACCTCATTGCAAGCCTTGGAAAAGTCCTTGTGATGGTATTTACATGTAAGGATTTTGATTGTTTTAGATAAATGGCAATATTGTTATATGTGACATGTGAATAGTAAAGAGTGGAGTGGTTCCTTAAACACTTGAGTGATTAAGTGAAACACTTGCTTGGTAAGAATTGTTGAAATCCATGTTTAAATCTATGCTTAGTGGATTGATCATTCATGAATAAAACATCTGTTGGGAAATATTGAAGTAGGTGAACTAGATTGGATTGAAAGCATGCTTGCATTTTGGTAGGATTCCATTGAAAATCTTAATTGCAAAAATAACTTGTCATGAAGAAAAGGATTTTGAAAAGTGTAGAACTATTTGATGAAAAATTGGAAGGCCAAGTTTTGTTTTGTTTTGCTTGAGGACAAGCAAAGTTTTAAGTTTGGGGTTGTGATAACGGTCTCAAAACCGTTATTTTCATGCATAAATTTGATATTAAATCACACCCTTTGTAGCTTAAAATGAGCTTAAAATCAAGTAAAACTCTTAAGTTGTGTCAGATGAGAGTCAAAAGTTGTTTCTAGAGATAATATGCTTGTTTTTCATTGTTTTGCAGGGTTTTTGATTAAAATTGAAGATGGCAATGAAGTAGGAAGGTCATAGACTCAAGAATGAAGGAGAAAAAGGAAGAAAAGAAGAGTCTGTGAACCGCTCAGCGGTAAATTCCACCGCTGAGCGTCCTAGTTCGAGGAAAAGTACTGTCTGGCGTCCAGGCGGTGACGCTGAGCGTCGAGAGCGACAAGAGGCAAACCGCTCAACGGTTATTTTAGGCGCCTGGGCGGTGGCGTATGTTGAGGCAAACCGCTGAGCGGCCAATTTTGGCGCCTGGGCGGTTGTTTGTTTTTATATTTTGGATTTTGAGATCTTTCTATTATCTTTTTGGCTTATATATAGCCCTAGTGCGAATCCAAATGTAATTCTTTTGGCAGAGAACAACGTCCACAATAGCTTTACACCTTTGGAGGAGATTTCTTGGATGCTTAGGCTTCACTTTATCAAATCTAGGGTTTGCTTTTCCATTCTTCCATTTATTTCATCTAGTTTCACCATGATTATGGTGAACTAAACCCTTTGTTGTTGGGGAACAATGTAATCTTTTGAAACTCTCATATATCCAAATTCTTGTTTACTTTATATGCTTGCATATGTTTGATTTATCAATTGTTGGGTTCTTTACCTATATTTAATGCTTTTACCGTTTAACTCATTTGGTAGATGTTGTTTGTCTTTATTGATACGGGGACGTACAGTAATGTCATGAACTGGGGAGAATTCCTTGATTATTTTAATACCGCCTAGGGATAGGGGTAGGACGATCAATTGTATTTTTCTTCCGCTAATCATGCATTATTAATTACTAGGGGAGGCTAGGGATAGCAAGCCGGTAATTAGTAATAGGCTCTTTTCACCAAGGGATTGGGTTAAGGGTAGACCAAGAAAGTTTGCATGGCAATATGATAAATAAGCAAAGTAAATAAGAAGAGTAGATATATGAGGGTGGATAAGATGAAATTGTAAACCCCAACAACCTCATTCATTCATAGTTTCTTTTAGCCAATTGAATTCTTGCATTTGCATGTTTATTTCTGTTTTGCATTCAAACCATTTAAACTAATTTTCTTTTACTCATGTCTTAAACAATTTGTTTACACGAAAGATAAGGCCTTAAGAGTCCTTTTTGAGGAACGTTATTGGGATTACCAATTTTTATTACTTGATACGATCTGGTACACTTGCCAGGGTCTTAACAGCATCCTGTGAAGAGTGCTAGAATTGACCTGTTGTGATACAGGGGTTACACGTTGATGATTCTTTGACGTGGGTTCAGATTGCAGAAGAGGGGATTCTTGCTGCATGTCTGGTTTTGGTTATTACAGCTATATTTTGGTTTTGGGTTAGAGAGGAGATTTATATTCTTGAATTGAGGTCTTCTATAAATTCCTTGTTGTAAAAACCGCAACCTATATAGTGCTTTGCTTCCTGGGTTGGAAGGACACTGGATGTAGGCATTATTGGCCGAACCAGTATAAAAACCAGTGTTTGCTTTTCTGTATCCCTGCACTCTTTATTTCAGTCGACTATATCTGTTACGCAGTCAACTACGTTTTTCCGCTGCATAGAAATTTTCATTACTTGCATTTCAAGAAAGATAAAAAAGCTTTATACTTTTGATTAAAGATTGCGAAAAGACTTTGTTTTTGAAATAACACCAATTCACCCTCCCTCTTGGTGTAAAGTCGAAGCCTACTTGTTGCCCAACAAAGAATACAAATGAAAAGTCTTGTATTTTTGAAAAATATTTTCTGAAAATTAGTCTTGGAAAAATGGAGAAGTCCATATTCCCAAGTTTTTTTATTTTTATCTAGAGTTACTTGTTTACACAAGGGTAACATTAACTCAAGTTTTGAATTGCCATGTTTTGAAAGAGATTGCAAATAATATGGAATGACAATTGTTTTTGAAGAAAAATTAATAAAGGAAGAGTGCAAAATAATGGGAAAAGAAGTAAAGATGAGAACCCTTCCCTTTAAGTTCCATGGTTATGGTAAGAGTAGGGGATGCCATCAGTAGCAAGAGCTCCTTCTCCTTATTTTCCTCTTCTTTCTTCTTCTCTTCTTCTCTTTTCTTTCCCTCTTCTCTTCTCTCTCTCTCTTTTTTCTTTCTCTCTTCTTCTTCTCTCTCTTTTCTCTTCTTCTCATCTTTGTTTCTCTTGTTGTCTCTCAACATCTAGTCTCTTAACTTTCAACTCTAGTGTTTCAACCTTTAACTCCTTTAGTCTAATTTCAAATTCTAATTCTCTAAGAAGGAAACCATTGTCATTTAAGCTTTCAAGAAATGTTTTTCTATCTTCAATGTAAGCTCTTAGGGATTGTAGGTTTCTCTTAATGGTTGAAGGAACAAATGCTCTTCTCATGCAAGATTTTAGTTCATTCCAATCATGGATGGGGGATTTTCTACCTATCCTAACAAGATATTGCCTTTCATCCCACCACTCTCTTACATGTATTTCAAATCTAGATGTGTAGAGACTAAGAACATGAGATGCATTATTGCTAGAATGAAAATAGGATTCATGTTTACTTTTTCTAGTAATGAATAGATGCAAGTCATCAATGTCCTTTTCCCAAGCTAGGTATGTCAATGCACCAATGTCCTGACAAAAAAATGGAATATTGTGCCTAACTTGTGTATACAACTCATCCTCAATCCTCTCAAATTCATAAAATGAACAAGTTCTTCTTCTAGCTTCATCAAGTTTTCTTTTAATTTCTTTGAAAGTAATTGGTTGATGAAGACTAAAAGACCTAGAGGACCTATATGAAGAAGAAGAGCTAGAGAAATCATAACAAGACATCAAAACTTTTTTATATTTTTGTGAAATATTTCTATAAAGATTCTAAAGGTGAAGAAACCGAATAGCTCCTAGGTAGGAGAGATGAGTCACAATCGACAGGCTTAAAAACCTTGTCCTTCCTTAGCCAGAGTTTCTCCTGACATTTCTTACCCAAGTTTCAATGTAGAAGTCTTTCAAAAGCTTTTTGAATGCAAGATGAAATGCACCTAGAAACCAAATGAAGGTTTATCTAAATGAAACGCGCTCCTAGATATCACGGAGACTTAAAACAAAATTAACAACAAGCAAAAATTTAAGGAAAGGATGCCAAATGAATGGAAGAAGAAACACGGCCCTAAGTGAAAGTGCAAGTGACACTTTGAGCCCCTTGGCACACTTTCACACTAAGATGTGGAAACTAATCTATTACAATGTTTGATTGTGTACTTGGAATTGCTAGAAAAGCATTTTTCCAAGCCACTTTAATTTGCAAATAGAAAAGAAACAAATTAAACACAAAGTTCCGTGATACCAAGTTACAAGTACAATGAAAAATGTCTACAAATGAGCAACCAAGTGTGGCTGCTGGTCTAAAGTGCAGGAAGGCCAAATTTGTTGTGTTTTTCTGCTGAAAAATGGTGCTGAAACTGCTGCTAAACTTGATGCTGGACAATTGTGTTTTAGGTGCTCTCAAAGTCCCAACTTGTGCTTACTTTAACAATGCTTCCACTCCTTAAGATGCTACCCCTTTTGGAGAAGCACTCTGGATGCTAGAATCTGCAGCACCACCTCACCACAAATCACACAAAACCACAAACCGTGAGCATAAAAAATTCTTCCTGCACCAGATTTTAAATCTGCAGACCACTTGACAACACACTTGAAAGTCAAAGAAAATTGATTTCTAGTGAACTTGGGGCTGGAAACAAAGATGGCACTCAAAAGGAACCTAAGAGAGGGTCTATAACAGATTATAAAAGCAATTAAAAGACTCAAAACAGTGAGTAAACCGTGTGCAATGAAACTGTTTGATGAAATTTCCAAACTGTTTGATGAAATGCCACTACGAAGTGCAGACTTTTGGTACTTTCGGTTTTGATGGTCAAAACTGGATTGCTTGGTTTTCTTTTTCTTTTTCTCTTGATGTTTTACACCTTTTTAATCATATCATAGCATTTGGAATCTTGAAACCAGCTTTTGCCAATCCAGAAATGAAAGTTAAAGAGTGCACAAAACCAAACAGCAGTAAAATTAGCAAACTGCACCAGAAAAATGGTAGTTAATATGGTGCTTTCAAACTGAAAATGGTGTGGCAGTGTTTGGAGAGGTTAATTGATGGTGCTAGCAAGTTTAGATCATCAATTTGAACATGTTTAGGCCCTAAAACTGTAAAGAAACGTACTGCACTCGAAAATGAATGGTTCACTTCTAAATTCAAGCAAAATTGATGGTTCAAAAGGTGATTTGGTACATTGGCTGGAAAAAGACCAAATGAACAGTGCAAAAAAGTTTTAAATGATCAAATAAACTTGTTCAAACAGCTACAATGCACAGAAACAGTCAAATGCTCCAAATCACATGTTGAGTTGCTAATTATGCAGCAAAATTGACTAAACAGCAGCAGAAATGAAAAAAATAACAGATTCAAAGCTGGATAGATCAAGAAACGTTTAAGAAAGGCCCTAGGCAACTAGATCTAGCTGGAATATATGAGCTAGCAGATGTTAAATGACCTAAAACATAGCAAGGAACTAAGCACGGTGCAAGCTTTGATTAAAAAACAGTCACAACTTTTGAAACCAGCTTTTAGAGCAACTCAACTACTCTTTTTGAAATTCAGTCTGTAATACAGATTGTTAACACTTGAAACATGTATAAAATCATCAAACTTGTCTCAAGCATTAGAATCAATAAATCTGGACAGAAACAGTTTATGCAAGATCAAACCCGAATTGAAGTTGGATGCAGAGTTGGAAAACTGATTTTGAGAAACTCAACTACTGATTTCGGTTTGCTGTAATGCTTATGAATTGCAAACACTTTAGAGACAATTGAACTCACTATATAAACTTGCACAAATGTTAAAACAGAAAGATCTGGACGAAAATCAGATTGCACCAGATCAATCCGAAAAGAATTGTTATGCAGAATTTTTATTTTCTTTTGAACAGCAAAACGTGTTTTCAATGCTTTAGTTCCATGATCAAAGCTACACAATGTGTCTTGTTGCTTTATATGATCAAAGAGGAGCTATCACTGCACTGACACAATTACAATCAAACAAACACTGGCTGAACAGATTCAACACTTACGGACAGAGTAAAACAGCAAAGCTTTGCACATGACTGTGACAGAAACGGAAATTAAAATTGAAACTGGAATTGAACCAAAATGAATTAATTGCACCGATTAAAATGAAGGAAACATGCTATGGAACAGTGAATGGAATCAAACATCCACAGAAAACTCGAAATCAAAAGTGGAATTCAATGCAACAGTAAAATTGGAACAGCACAACACGGACAGAATTGAAAATTGAAGGAGAACATGACTTATCTCTTGAAGACAAGCGTGGACGTGCTGGCTCTTGATGCCAAATGATGGGAGCGTCCTCCACCTTCAAGAATGGAGAGGCTCCTCGTCTCAGAAGTGGCAGCGGAAAGATGAACTGGTTGATGGAAGGGGATGCACGGAAGGTGTTTGTGATAATGTCTTGTGGTGTTTGGATATGTGTGGAGATAGAATTCTAGCTCAGCAGGCTTTCCAAAGGGGAAAGAAGCTAGAGGAGGCAAAGCTAAAGCAATGCAAGGTTTAAACTTGAGATAATGGCTGGACAATTCAGCAGTATTTCATTACTAAACTCAAGTTACATTTACAATAAGATGAAGCTCTCTTTTATAAGAGAAGGAGAGCTATCAATCTTGTAGTAGAAGCTATCCTAATTTCACGTGATGGAAAACCAAGGTAGCTTGCGGAGGAAGCTGTCCAGTTGACCACATGCTCCACATGAACCATGCTAAACACGTGCTGCAATGAAGAGGATCGCTGTCTCGCCACTGCTGAACGGTGACCATGTAGCGCTGAGCGCCAGCTGGAAAAGAGTCCTCTTTTGTCTCCTTTGTTCCTTCTTGCTTGGCAGCTTCCTAGGATGTGTAGGTATACGTCCCAACCTTTATTAATTCCCTACAAAACAAGGTAAATGCTATTAAGTGAAGAGAATCATGCTAAGACTTTAGAAAGAAAAGATTAAGTCCTTATTCTACTTCCCTTTCTTTAGTCTTAGTTGAAGTTGATACTTCTTTAGATGGGAAGACCCTAAAGGGGTTGCCATCACGTACTCTGGCGGATGCTACAACAGTTGTTGGCCCTCAAAATTTTAACAGCATTACAAGGCTGAGGGTCAATGCTTTGAACATGGAGATGAAGCCGACGTTGATTCAATTGGTGAAGAGCAACCAATTTAGTGGGCTGTCAAACGAAAGTCCATATGATAATCTCACCACATTCAATGAGATTTGCAACACGGTGAAGATCAATGATGTGCCGGACGAGGCGATTAAACTTAGCTTGTTTCCTTTCTCATTGGGAGGCAATGCTAAAGTGTGGTTGAATTCTTTCCTTGAGGATAGCTTTTCGACTTGGGAGGCTGTGGTGGCTAAATTTCTAAATAAATACTTCCCACAGTCTAAAATCAACAAAGGTAAATTGGAAATTTCTTCTTTCAGGAAAGGCATTGAAGAAACCCTAGGCCAGGCGTGGGAAAGATATAAAAGCTTGCTGAGAAAGACGACTATACACGGTTTTGATGATACATCAGTAGTCTTGTCATTCCTTGGAGGTCTTAGCACTCAAACGAAGCTTATGCTAGATGCCTCAACTGGAGGTAACATTAAGCACAAGACTGTAGATGAAGCGTATGATTTGATAGAGAACATGGCTGCTAATGACAGTGAAATGCATAGTGAAAGAGGCGTCTTGCTTCAACAAAAGGGGGTTCTTCAATTGCCTACTCAAGATGCCTTGCTTGCACAGAACAAGTTGATAACTCAACAATTAGAGAATCTGACAAAGACTCTTGCTCAACTGCCTAAGGAGTTGAAGAACGTTTCACAGGTGCACCAACAACTCTATGACCGTTCTAGTGGTGACCATATCAATGCTCAATGTGCTTATCCAGAGGAGGCCCAAGAAGAAGTCAACTACATGGGCAATCAATTCCAGTACCGCCAAGGTAATTATAACCAAGGGTGGAAGCCTCACCCAAGAATAGGTCAAGGCTAGAATGGACAAGCTGGACAAGCATGAGGCCAATTCAATAGACCACAACAGCAGCAACCATCACCACTATGGCAACATGTATCTGCTTTGAATGAAATGAATAACAGGTTGGAAGAGGCGTTTCAACAATTCTTGAAGCGCATGAATCCACTACGAAGAGCTATGAAGCTAATTTCAGAAATCTAAAGATGCAGATCAGTCAGTTAGCTAAAAGGTTGGAGGACAAGGTAGAAAATCAATTTGAGGCTAATACTAAGGTTAACCCCAAGGAAGATTGTAAGGTTGTAGTGAGTGTTGTTGAGGAGAGAGTGAGAGAAGAAAAAAAGAGTGTTGAGTTAGTAAGGGAAGAAGAAAAAGAGGAAGAAATGTGTGAGGGGGAGTTGAAAGAAGAAGAAAAGAAGAGGGGAGAGAAAAAAATTGAAAGAGAGGAAAACAATGAAAAAGATGAGAGAATTCTTCCTTACCAAACATGTGAGAAATAGTAAATAGAAGAAGTGAGCGCTTTAGAGAAATCTTCAATCAAATGGAGATTACTATACCGTTGACTGAAGCACTTCAACCAATTCCTGTCTATGTTAGACGAATAAAGTATTACCTCGGTGAAAAGATAGATTTTGATGAAGGAGCTAATGATGAATAGGTAGGATGTAGTGACTTGTTGAAGAAATCACATCCTCCTAAAGTGAAAGATCCAAGAGGTTTTATAGTACCTTGCACCATTGGGAGTTTGAAGATAGGGAAAGTCTTACTTGATTTAGGGTCAAGCATTAATATATTGCCCCTATCTCTGTTTGAAAAGATTGAGGGCCTTAGAATGAAGCCAACAAAGATATCCTTAATAATGGCGGATGGATCACCAAAGAAACCCTACGGTGTGGTGAAGGAAGTTGTGATGCGCATAGGTGTTCCCCTGGCAAGTGTACCAGATCGTATCAAGTAATAATAGATGGTAAGACCAAATATCGTTCTCCCAAAGAACTCTTAGGCCTTATCTTTCATGTTAATTGATCTTATAAGACTTGAAAAAGAAATAATTTTGTGGTTTTATGCAAAACGAAAATAAACATGCAAATGCAAGTGATTCAATTGGCACAGAAAAGATATGAATGAATGGAGTTGTTGGGGTTTACAATTTCATCTTATCCGCCCTCTTATATCTACTTTTCTTATTTAATTCGCTTTATTATCTAATTGTCATGCAAACTTTCTTTGCCTACCCTAATCTCGATCTCTTGGTGAAAAGAGCCTATTGCTAATTACTAGTTTACTATCTCTAGTCTCCCTAAGTAATTAGAAATGCATATATCACAGAAGCAAATACAATTGATCGTCCTACCCCTATCTCTAGGTAGTATTGCTTAATCAAGGAATTCCCTATCAGTTCACGGCTTCCCCGTACGTCTCCGTATCGACAAAGCAAATATCTTCTACCGAATGAGTTAAACGATAAAAGCATTAAGCATAGATAAGAAACCCAACAATTGATAATATAAGCATATGAATAAAACAAGAATTTCAATATAAGAAAGTTTCAAAAGATTACATTGTTCCCCAATAACAAAGGGTTTAGTTCACCATGGACATGGTGAAACTAGATGGAATTAATGGAAAAGATGGAAGAGTAAACCCTAGATTTGATAAATTGGAGCCTAAGCATCCAAGGAACCGCCTCCAAGGAGTGTAGAAGTGCTCTGGACGTCTTTGTCTGCCAAAAGAATTACTCTGAAGATCACACTAGGGTTATTTATAATGCATAAAAGTAACAGAATTTAAGCTCAAGCCCAACATTACACCGCTCAGCGCCTCATTTGACCGCTCAGCGGTTTCCCTCTAATCGTAGGACCGCTCAGCGATCCATCTCACCGCTTAGCGGTTTACCTTAAAATCGTCTGAACGCTCAGCGGCACCGCTTGGGCGAGAGGCAGTGGTTTTTCCCTCAATTCAGTTCACATAATCGCATACTTTTCCACAGATGCTTTACTTATGAATGATCAATTCACTAAGCAAGATGTAACCATACAATTTATTAATCCTCTCCAAGCAAGTGTTTCACTCAATCACTCAAGTGTTTAAGAGGTCTCTCCATCTCTCTACTATTCACATATCACATGAAACCAAATTGCCCTTCATCTACTAAAATCAACATTCTCACATACAAATGTCATCACAAGGACTTTTCCATGGCTTATAATGAGGTTGGGTTAACAAGAAAAATTATTTTTTCTAGAACACAAACTCCTTGAGTAAAGATAGTTATTTTAGCATCCAAAGTTCAAGCACAAACTCTGTTTTTAACCAATCTCACTCATTCCCAACTTCTTTCCTTTTTCTCTTTACATTGAGCTCATCTTTCATGCTTTTTCTTTTCTTTTCTCATGATTTTCTTTCATTCAACACTTGAGCTCAATGCCTTTCTTTTTCCTTTCAATTTCCCTAACAAGCCCAAACTTGAACTTTGGCAATATCATACAATTATACTCAACCCAACTCAAGGTAAAAATTTTCAAAGCAAGGGTTTTCATCCTGTTTCAAGGCTAGGGTTCAAAAAGAATAGAACACATGGTTCTCTTTTCTTTGGGTTAATATTTGGCTAAGAATGGCTTGCAAAAATGGCCTTGATCATATGACATAAACATGCAATTTAATCAATCATAAAGATTCAGGCAATATCATTCATGCTTCCCTATGAATAGCACATATATCAATGAACACTCTGAAGTTCAAAACCTCACACAACTGTGCTTTTCTCAAACATCATTCATACATCCTGCTTAGCATCATAATCACAATCATAAATCATCACACATCTATTCACATAGCTAGTGAACCATTCACCTGTATATCAGCATGCACACAACTCAATCGTCATCCACATCCAATCATCATCAAATAAACTCATCATGCAATAACATCAAGTCAAACCATAGTCAGAAATATTGTTCAAGCCAAGCACAGACACCTTCAATAAAATTCAACCTATTCTAAAAATACAAAGTACAAAAGTGAAAGATAAAACCCCTATTCTAAGCACTAGCATCCATCAGTAGATGCCATATCACTCCATGTCGTCATCGGAGTCCTCATCCTCTCCAGCCTTTGCATCCTCAAAGTTATCATCCTTGTCATCATCCTCCCTGACTGGAGCTTCAACTGCTCCAGCTCCACTCCCCTATGCCTACTCTGGCCAAGCTACTCTGTTGTTGAACTCATCCATCGTCCACCTATGAGCAGGAGGTGTGTCATACATGCCTATGATCATCTCGGCAATAACAACCTGTCCTTGGGGTGGAGAGACCTTGAATGTATGCAAAATTCTTATAATTGATGATGGATGAAACCAAAATGCAGTGCTCTCTCAAAAACCCCAAACTTGGATTATGAATGATGCAAAAGTGATAGAGAATGGATTTTCTAAAATACACCAATTAAACCCTAAATATAATTCCCAATCACTTTACTCACTTATGCAACAATTAAGTCCTAAATGCAACTAGAACAATATTAAAACATGCAACAATAATAAATCAATCAACTGGGTTGCCTCCCAGGTAGCGCTTGTTTAACGTCACGAGCCTGACCCAAACCTTCTAGCACTCATCAGTAAGTGCCTCCCAACACCTTTCAGTAGGTATAATTACCTGTATCCCTCAGTGGATACATAAAAATTATCATCCCTCAGTAGATGCTACCCAAAAATTGTTTAAAAATCCAAGAATTACATGTCCAAAATAAAATAAAACTAATATATTACAACAACTGGGATGACCCCATCAAACATCCATCAGTAGGTGTTGATATTCTTCTTACTTGATATTCTTTTCTTTTTCTTCTTCCTACTGAATCTCTTCAAAAAGTTGATCGAACCAAGCACCTGTTTCCATGTATCAATCATAGGAACTTTAATCTCCAATTTCTTGAAGATCATAAAGCGCTTAAACTTCGTTTCCTTCCTATGATCTTTTCTTCTTTCCTCTCTTCCTCTTTTTCTTAATCTCCCCCCTCAACTTTCTCTTTTTATCTTTTCTTATTTTCTTCTTTATTTTCCCATATTTTTTCTTTTTTTCTTTTTTCTCAACCACTGCCTTTTCTCCCTCATCATCTTTATCTTCCTCACCTAACTTTTTTGTTTCTTCTTCCTTTAAATATCTCTCTATCTTTTCTTCCTCAATCTTTTCCTCTTTTTTCTCCAATTTTTTCTCCTCTATCTTTTCCTCCTCAACAACCTTATCAATTTGTGTCTCGAAATTCCTGAAGGTAATTTCATAGCTCTTGGAATCGTACTTCTTCAAAAATTTGTCGAACTTTTCATTAAGGCTTTTTACTTGTTCCGTCAAATCAACTATCTGATGATCTAGTTGCTGATCATCCTCCCACGTTTCTGTTGGTAAAGAAAGTTGTTGCTGCCATAAACGTTGTTCAGCTTCCCCCAACGTTTCTTTTCGCAAAGAGGATTGTTTCTGCCAAAGACGTTGTTCGGCTTCCCCCAACGTTTCTCTAGGCAAAGAGGGTTGTTGCCCAAATTGGCTTTGATACATGTTTGAATGAGGATCCCACCAGTGGTTGAAATCATTTTGGTAGAATTGAGTGCCCATATAATCAAATTCTTGTCCGTACTGCATCCTGCAAACATTAGGCACAAAACCCTAGAAAACATTTATTAGAACAAAAATAAAATAAACATAAAATCAAGTCAAATTTAATCAAATTCACACTACTAGAAAAGTTAAACCACGAGTCCCCGACAACGGCGTCAAAAACTTGTTAAACCCCTAGCAAGTGTACTAGATCGTATCAAGTAATAACAGATGGTAAGACCAAATATCATTCTCCCAAAGGACTCTTAGGCCTTATCTTTCATGTAAATTGATCTCATAAGACTTGAAAAAGAAATAATTTTGTGGTTGTATGCAAAATGGAAATAAACATGCAAATGCAAGTGAATCAATTGGCAAAGAGAATATATGAATGAATGGAGTTGTTGGGGTTTACAATTTCATCTTATCCGCCCTCTTATATCAATTTTTCTTATTTAATTCACTTTACTATCTAATTGTCATGCAAACTTTCTTTGCCTACCCTAATCCTGATCTCTCGGCGAAAAGAGCCTATTACTAATTACTACTTTACTATCTCTAGTCTCCCTAAGTAATTAGCAATGCATATATCATAGAAGCAAATACAATTGATCGTCCTACCCCTATCTCTAGGTAGTATTGCTTAATCAAGGAATTCCCTATCAGTTCATGACTTCCCCGTACGTCTCCGTATCGACAAAGGAAAATATCTTCTTACCGAATGAGTTAAACGATAAAAGCATTGAGCATAGATAAGAAACCCAACAATTGATAATATAAGCATATGAATAAAATAAGAATTTCAATATAAGAGAGTTTCAAAAGATTACTTTGTTTCCCAACAACAAAAGGTTTAGTTCACCATGGACATGGTGAAACTAGATGGAATTAAATGAAAGAATGGAAGAGTAAACCCTAGATTTGATAAATTGGAGCCTAAGCATCCAAGAAACCGCCTCCAAGGAGTGTAGAAGTGCTTTGGACGTCTCTTGCCAAAAGATCCACTCTGAAGGTCGCACTGGGGCTATTTATAACGCATAAAAGTAACAAAATTTAAGCCCAAGCCCAGCATTCCACCGCTCAGGGCCTAATTTGACCGCTCAGCAATTTCCCTCTAATCGTAGGACCGCTCAACGGTCCATCTCACCGCTCAACAATTTGTCTCGAAATCGTCTGAACGCTCAACGGCACCGCTCGAGCGAGAGGCAGTGACTGCTCCCTCGAGTCTGGCGCTCAGTGCTAGAAAATAGCGTTGCGCGGTGACTTTGACTCTTCTTTTCTTCCTTTTCCTCCTTCTTTATTGAGTCTAAGTCCTCCCTTCTTCACTTCCATCTTCAAATCTCATCAAAACCCTGCAAAACAATGCAAAACAAGCATAATATCTCTAAAGACAACTTTTGACTCTCATATGACTCAACTAAGTGTTTTACTTGATTCTAAGCTCATTCTAAGCCATAAAGGATGTGTTTTGATATCAAATTCAAGTATAAAAATAACGCTTCTCCAACCGGTATCACTTGTATACTTCTTCAAGTTCTCATGAGAATCTCCCAGACACCTGGCATTAGTATAGAATTCTTTTACCACTACTATATTTGTAGGTGCAGGGTAAGTAGCCAATTTCTCCCAATGTCTGCTTTATATCTCCTCCCCAAGCCAAGTCCAGAATCCACCCTGTGTTGCGTTCCATCAGGAGTCTCCAACCCTGGACAAGGAGATAATGTTGCTCATGTCTCCAGGAGAGGAACTTGTTGGAATAGAACCTTTTTGGTTCTCACCTTTTGTTTCCGTTTTGACCCTCTTTCCAGATGAAGAAGTCATTCCTACATCAAATACAATTCATAAAACCACAGACAGACTCATTAGGTGTTAGTAAACCTCAAAACTTGTCTAAACACATCACTGATCAGCGTTGAGGGCAAAACAAGACCCCTCAGCGTCACCTGCATAGCAAAAACCAGTAAAACCATAGCAAAAACCACTCAACGCTATCAGTAGCAATTTTTCAACATCAACCATTTTCAACTCTATTCTCCACCCACATGCAATTTCTTTCATTCCAAACCTCAATCATACAATTTAATCAGTCCATACATTAATTATTTAACTTACTCATGTATAAAAATCAAAAGCCCTAAAAATCCATTCTTAGATTATCATTCTCATACAAATTCATACTTCAAAAACCCTAGAATGCGGAATGTATGACTTACTTGGGTGGAGAGACTTCAAATGAGTGCAAAGTGCTTTGTGAATGCTGATGAATAAGCCCCAAGTGTTGTGCTCTCACAAAAACTCCAAACTTTGATGATGGAATGGTGCGAAAATGGTGGAAAAGGGATTTTTTAGAAGGTGGGTGTAGGGAAAAGTGAAAAAAGTGCTTAGAAGGTGGGTGTAGGGAAAAGTGAAAAAAGTGCTTTGAAGAGTACTTGACAGTGCCAAATGAGAGCGTGAGGCTGAATGAGAGGCTTGGGCGAGACCTAAGGGGTATTAAAATATGCAATGGGCCAACTAACGTTGAACCCTTCTTAAAAGCCCACATAAGCAATCTGCGATGCCACCGCTCAGCACTGGGAACCGTTGCGAGGTGAGCACGATTTAAATTTTCCCCCTTTTTTTCTTGCCCTAAACGTTATGAACCCTGTACCACTCAAATTCAACTCTCAATTTTTAATTTTCATGCAATTTCCCTTCACTTCACTTAGTCATGCAACAATTAAACCCTAACATGCAACTAGAACAGACTTAAAACATGTAATAGATGTAAAACAATCAACTGGGTTATTGATATTTGTGTGTAATTGCTTGATGATGCTTGTTATTGATGATGTTGAGTATGTGCAATATGCTGATATACAGGTGGTGGTTCACAAGCTTTGTGAACAGATGCATGATGATATTGTGATTGTGATTATGATGCTAAGCAGGATGTTTATCTAGAATACCTGGAATAGTGATTGATCCTATGAGTGAGGTTTTGAACTCCATAGTTTTTGATTGTATGATTGCTATCTACTTGAAAGCATGAATAATTTTGCCCAATTTTATATGATTGACTGAATTGTATGCATGTCATATGATCAAGGCCATTTTTATTAAACCCTTTCTTAGCCAATGCCTAAATTTTCGTCCCAAACAAAAAAAGAGCACCATATGTTCTACCCTTTTTGAACCTAAGCCTTAGACAAAATGAAAACCCTTTTGAAAATCTTTACCTTGAGTTAAGTTGAGAATTATTGTGTGGAATTGATAAAGGTTCAAGTTTGGGGTTGTTGGGAAAGTTGAAAAAGTTGAAAAAGAAAGAAAAAGCATTGAGCTAAGGTATTAAGCAAAGCATGAAAAAAATAGAAAAAGATAAAAAAGATAGAATGAAAGAAAGATAAGCTCAATGCAAAAAGGGGAAATTTGGGAGTAAGATTGATTGGTTAAAAAGAGAATTTGTGCTTGAATTATGAATGTTTGAATAACTCTCTTAACTCATGGGTTTTGTGATCTAGAAAAACCATTTCTTCTTGTTAGCATAAGCCACATTATAAGCTTTGAAAAAGTCCTTGTGATGACATGTGTGTGTGAGTATGTTTGATTGTGGTAAATGAAAGGCAATATTGTTCTATGTGACATGTGGATAGTAGAGGGAAGGAGTGACTTCTAAAAACCTTTGAGTGAAACACTTTTGAGTGTTTGAGTTGAACACTTTTGAGTGTTTGAGTTGAACACTTTTGAGTGCTTGAGTGTAACACTTTATCTGGTGAGAAGGGATTCCATGAATATATGATTGCATCTATGCTTAGTAAACTGATCATTCATGAGAATAACATCTGTTGGATATTATGTGACTATGTGAACACCATGATGAATTATTGTGAATCAAGGCATGTGTACATCTTGACTAAATTCTATTAATGAGCTTATTTGAGTGATTACTTGTCTTGAAAGAAAAAGTTTTGGAAAGAGTTGAACCATTGTGATGATTTGTGGAAGACTAAGTTTCATCTTGTTTGCTTGAGGACAAGAAAAGTTCTAAGTTTGGGGTTGTGATAACGGTTCAAAAACCATTATTTTATACTTAATTTTGATATCAAATGCACCTTTTTGACTTAGAAACTTGCTTAGACTCATGATTTTGCTTTAGTTTTGTGAATAAGAGAGTTGGGGATATACTTGATGATTTTATTACTAAATTCCCTTGATTTTGTAGGTTTTTGGAATGATTTGAAAGAAGGGTTGAAGTATCAAGGAGTTGCAATGCAGAAAAGTCAACCAGAAACCAGAAAAGTCAACCAGAATGCAGAAAAGTCAACTAGAAAAGTCAACCAAAGCGAGTTTTGGGCCAGTTTCTGCGATTTTTATGATTTGTTTTGGGCCTGCACCCATTTTTTGTTATTTTTATGTCCTATTTAAAGATCTGGATACCTTAGGGAATGTATCTTTTGATGGCTTAAGCATCGAAAAACATTTTTCACCCCTTTGGGGGAAGATTTGGGGATGCGGGAGCTCTCCTCTTCTCTTTCTAGGGTTTCTATCTCTTCCATTCCATTGTACACCTAGTTCTTCCATGACGATGGAGAACTAATCTTATTTGTTGTTGGGGAATGATGTAACCTCTAAACTCTCTTGTATTTGAATTTATTCTTGTTATTGATATATGCTTCTTTCATTAATAGTTAGGGTTTTTCCTCTATACTTTATGCATGCTTTGTTTAACTCATTCAATAGCGTGATCTTTGATTTTACTGATATGGACACATATGAGGAAATCTAGAACTGGGGAAATTCTCCTAAAGGTAGTATTACCTAGACATAGGAATATGAGGGTTGGTTGCATATACACTCCTGTGCTTCAAAATTAATTATTAGGGATGCTAGGAATTGTATGAACTCGTAATTAAGGATAGGCTTATTTATCGAGACCTCGGGTTTATGTGTTTTAGAGAGTGGCATTAACATTAATGAAGAAGATGAATTCGTTTATGCATGAGAGTGATTAGGTGAAATCTAAACCCTAACAACATATTCATCTCATATTATCAACATCATCCATTCACTTTTGTGTTTATCCTTAATTGATCAAATTGCATTCATGTTTATTTTTCCGCACTTTGCATTCAAAAACCCCAAAATATTGTTCTTATAGTCTTAATTAGTTAAGCAAAAGCACAATTGTATAGTGTCGTGAGTCTCTTGGGAAAACGATAATTGGTCTTACCATTTTATATTACTTGATACGATTCGGTACAATTGCCGGACCTTTAACACATATACATGCAATTCAATCAATCATAGAAACCTAGGCAAAATCATTGATGCTTTCAAGTAGATAGCAAGCATTCACAACAACAAAAACTCTGGAGTTCAAAACCTCACTAATAAGCTTCACTCAATATTCCATATATCCCAGATAAACACCCTGCTTAGCCTCATAATCACAATCACAACATCATCATGCATCTGTTCACATAGCTTGTGAACACTTCACCTGTATATCATCATATAGTGCAATCTCAACATTTATCAATACCAAGCATCATCAAGCAATACCCATCATGCAAATCAATCAGTCAAAGCATCATATCAGATAAGGTGTCAAACCAAGTACATCAAAACCTACACTACTTAACAGAAGCAAATAAGTTCAAAGTACAAAACCAAAAAGATAAGTTTAGAAAACTGGGTTGCCTCCCAGCAAGCGCTTCTTTAACGTCACTACCTTGACCCAATAAGCTCACGGATCCACCAACTTCATTACTTTGGAAAGACGTTCCACTTCTCCTCCCAAGTAGTGCTTTAGTCTTTGACCATTCACCACTCAACTTCTCTATGGATCACTAGCAGTTGGATCCACCAATTCAATTGCTCCATGAGGATGCACGTTCTTCACTATGAAAGGCCCTAACCATTTTGACTTCAACTTTCTAGGAAATAACTTCAGCCTTGAATTGAACAATAACACCTACTGCCCTGGATTGAAGACCCTCTTTATCAGCTTCCTGTCATGATAGAATTTTACCTCTTCTTTATAACTCCTAGAGGAGTCATAAGCATGCAACCTCATCTCTTCAAGCTCTAGTATCTGCCTCCTACGTTTACTCTGAGTTTCATGAGGATCAAAATTCAGAAATTTCAGAGTCCACAATGCTCTATGCTCTATCTCCACTGGTAGATGACATGCTTTCCCGTACACCAACTAAAAAGGTGATAAACCCATGGATGTCTTCATAGTCGTCCTATAAGCCCAGAGATCATCATCCAGTTTCTGTGACAATTCCTTCCTTGATGAGGCAACTGTTTTCTCCAAAATCCTCTTGATCTCCCTGTTTGAAACTTCAACTTGGCCATTTGTCTGTGGATGATAAGGTGCGGCCACTTTATGTTTCACACCATAATGTTTAAATACCTTTGCAAGATGGGAGTTACAAAAATGAGATCCCCCATCGCTAATGAGTACCTTGGGAATTCCAAAACGTGAGAAGATTTGCCTTTTTAGGAATTTAAGCACCGTGCTAACTTCATTCTTGGGACATGCCAAAGCTTCCACCCATTTACTCGCATAGTTTATTGCCACCAATATATATTCATTGTTGAAAGATGGTGGAAAGGGTCCAACAAAATCAATGCCCCAACAATCAAATACTTCAACCTCTAAAATGCCTTGTAATGGCATCTCATACCGTCTTGAGATAGCCCCAGTCCTTTGACATTTGTCACAATTCCTAGAATGATGAGAATCTTTAAACAAGGTAGGCCAATAAAATCCTGACTGGAGAATCTTTGCAGCAGTTCTTTCTGCATTAAAATCGCCTCCATATGGTGAATCATGACAATGCCAGAGAATTCCTTCTACCTCCTCTCTTGTCACACATCGCCTCAAAAGATTATCTACTCCGATCTTGAACAAGTAAGGATCATCCCATATAAAGTGCTTAGCATCATGCAAAAACTTCTTCCTTTGTTGCCAATTGAACTCTTCCGAAATGACTCCTGTAGCTTTAAAATTAGCCATATCAGCAAACCAGGGCCTCTGTTGAATATACAAGAGTGTCTCGTCTGAAAAGGACTCCCAAATTTACCTTTCCTTACTTGTGACTTCATGATTGACTAACCGGGATAAGTGGTTGGCAATCAAGTTTTCAGTCCCCTTTTTGTCACGAATCTCCACATCAAACTCTTGTAACAAGAGCACCCATCTAATCAATTGTCACTTTGAGTCCGACTTTGTCAACAAATACTTTATAACAGTATGATCAGTGTAGATAATCACCTTAGACCCAGTAAGATAAGGTATAAAATTTTCCAAGGCATAAACTATAGCCAGGAATTCCTTCTCAATAGTAGCATAATTCAACTGAGCTTCATTCAAGACTTTGCTAGCATAGTATATGGTGTGAAATACCTTCTCCTTTCTCTGGCCAAGCACAGCACCTATAGCATAATCACTAGCATCACACATGAGTTCGAAATTTTGATTTCAATCTTGAGCTACAATCATTGGAGCTGAAATCAATCTCTAAGCAATATGTGTATCTGGAGAATGTGGAATACTGAATGAGCTATATGAGAGGTTTTGGACTCTAGATTATTTGTTGTGAATGATTGATATTCTATTGAAAGCATGAATGATTTTGCCCAGGTTTCTATGATTGACTGACTTGCTTGCTTGTGTCATATGATCAAGGCCGTTTTTTATTAGCCCTTTCTTAGCCAATGCATGATTTTCGCCCAAATGAAAAAGAGCATAATGTGTTCTACTCTTTTTGAACCTCAACCTTATACAAAATATGAAAACCCTTTGTGAAAATCTCTATCTTGAGTTGAGTTGAAAATCATTGTATGGTTTTGATAAAGGTTCAAGTTTGGGGTTGATTGGTAAAGTTGAAATTGAAAAGATGAGCATTGAGATAAGTGTTGAGCAAGCATGAAAAGAAAAAGAAAAAGAAAAAATAGAATGCAAAGAAAGAAAAACTCAATGCAAAAAGGGGAAAGTTGGGAATGACTGAGATTGGTTTGGTTAAAGACAATTTAAACTTGAATGATAAAATTTTTGAATGACTCTCTTAACTCAAGGATTTTGTGATCTAGAAAAACCAATTTTTCTTGTTAGCCCAACCACGTTACAAGCCATGGAAAGTCCTTGTGATGACATATGTGTGTGAGTATGTTTGATTATGGTAAATGAAAGGCAATTTTGTTTTATGTGACATTTGGATAGAAGAGGGAAGGATGACCTTTAAAAACACTTGTGTGATTGAGTGAAACACTCTATCTGGTGAGGAATGATTCCATGAGTACATGATTACATCTATGCTTAGTTAATTGATCATTCATGAGAATAACATCTGTTGGATATTATGTAACTATGTGAACACTATGATGAGTTATTTTAAATCAAGGCATGTGTGCATCTTGACTGAATTGTGCTTGATGAGCTGATTTAAGTAATTACTTGTCTTGAAAGAAAGAGTTTGGAATGTGTTGAACCATTGTATGGATTGGTGGAAGACTGAGTTACATCTTGCTTGCTTGAGGATAAGCAAAGTTCTAAGTTTGGGGTTGTGATAACGGTTGAAATACCGTTATTTTTATACTTAATTTTGATACTAAAAACACCCTTTATGATTTAGAAACTAGCTTGAAATCATGCTTTTGCTTTAGTTGAGAGAATAAGAGAGTTGAAGGTGGTATTATTGGTTTTTCTTGTTTTGGCAGGAATTAAGAGGAATTTGATGAAAGAAGTTGAAGTAGCAAGGAGTTGGATGTTAAGGGTCCGGCAAGTGTACCAAATCGTATCAAGTAATAATAAGTGGTAAGACCAAGTATCGTTTCCCTAGAGACTCATAGGCCTAAACTTTCATGTGATTTCTTGATTATTTAAGACTTGAATAACGAAAATTAGGGTTTGTAATGCAAAAAACGAAAATTAAATATACATCCAAAGGTTTGATCAATTGACAAAAAAGATAACGCAGTTGGATGATGTATGAATGAATTATGTTGTTGGGGTTTATGATTTCATCCTATCCACTCTCATATATTTAAGAATTCTACTTTTTCATTAATGTCAATGCCACTTTCTAATTTACCCTAATCCCAATGTATTGGTGAAAAGAGCCTACTCCTAATTACTACTTTACAATGTCTTGTCTCCCTAGCAATTGATCATGCATTACATTCGCATAGAAGCTTAAAGGCAATCGGTCCTCCTATCCCTATATCTAGGTAATATTGCTCCCGAGAGAATTCCCACATTTCTAGATCTATCTATATTTGTCCACAAAGATATAATCAATGATTATGCTACTGAATAATGTCTTAAACAAAGCATGCAAAGATAACGGAGGAAAAATTCTAACAATTAATGAATAAAAACATATGAATAAAGCATCAATTCAATATATGAGAGTTTCAAAGGATTACATCAATTCCCCAACAACAATGGAGGTTTAGTTCACCATAGACATGGTGAAACTAGATGAAAATAATGGAAAGAATGAAAAGATAAACCCTAGATTTGATAGATTGGAGTTCCCGCATCCAAAATCCGCCTCCAAGGGGTGAAGAAGTGTGTTTTTGCGTCCCTTCTGCCAAAAGATCTCTTTTCTGGTTCATGCAGAACTCAGGAAAAATCAGAAAATTCTGGCCCAGGCCCAATAGTCCACCGCCCAGCGGTAGCTTACCGCCCGACGGTAGGTTCGACACTTAAATTCAGCCCTCAATGCTATCGCTTGAGCGTTTAGCAGAGAGTTCTCTGAAGAATCCACCGCCCAGCTATAGCTTCACTGCCCGGCGGTGAGGTCAACATTCAAATTCACCCCTTAGCGCTGGCGCTTGAGCGTATGGCAGAGAATCCTTCTTCGTGGCTGGCTCTCAGCGTTGGGATAGCGCTGAGCGGTGGCTGTGACTCTTCATTTACTAATTTTTCCACCTTCTCTTGTGTCCAATTCCTTTCTACTTCAACATCCTTCATTCAATTCTTGACAAAACCTGCCAAAATAAGGGAAAACCAAGCATAAAACCAAGAAAACCAACTTTGATTCTCTTATTCTCTAACTTAAGCAAAATGCATGATTTCAAGCTAATTCTAAGTCATAAAGGGTGTGTTTAATGTTAAATTTAAGTATGAAAATAATGGTTTTTGAACCGTTATCACAACCCCAAACTTAGAACTTTGCTTGTCCTCAAGCAAGCAAAATGTAACTCATTATTCCACAAATCAACACAATGGTTCAACTCATTCCATAACCAATATTTTAAGACAAGTCATCACTCAAATCAGCTCATCAATAGAATTTAGTCAAGATGCACACATGCCCTGATTTTTAATATTCATCACAATGCTCACACAATCACATAATACTCAACAGATGCTATTATCATGAATGATAAATTAGCTAAGCACAGATATAATCCCAGATTCATGGAGTTATTCCTTACTAGACAAGGTATTTCACTCAATCACTCAAGTGTTTCAAGAGGTTAATCCTTCCCTCTACTATCCACATGTCACATAAAACAACATTGCCTTTCATTTACCACAATCAATTATCATCACACACATATGTCATCACAAGGACTTTTTCAAGGTTTATAATGTGGTTGGGCTAACAAGAAAAAAATGGTCTTTCTAGATCACAAAATCCTTGAGTTAAGAGTCATTCAAACATTCATAGTTCAAGCACAAATTCTCTTTTTACTAATCTCACTCAATCCCAACTTTCCCTTTTCTTTGCATTGAGCTTTCTATTCATTCTATCTTTTCTATTTTTTTTTCATGCTTTGCTCAACAAATTAGGAATTCAAATCTTTTCATTCGAACTCTACAAAACCCACCAATTCACCCCTCTTGATATTAAGACGAAGCCTACTTATTTCTCAACATTTTTTCTAATGACTGACCTGCATGGCATGTTATGAATGTAGTATTATTCTTTAATTTATATGTTGTTTTTCCACTTCTATTTTACCCTTTATTCAGTTGTAAGAGGTTACATAAAAACATTTTGAACACAATTGCTAAAACTAAAAGAAAGAGGTGGCAAAAATGGAAAGAAACAATGGGGGCACCAGCCGTTCAGATTTATATTGATTAAATAATTAAAAAAAAAAAAGACAAGAGATATGAAAAGTTCCTCGGTTGAACCAATATGGGAGGCAATGGCCTTCTTGATTTTTGGTTCATGTTTCACTTTGCATATCCCTATTTATGAGTCTATAATGCCATTTTCCATTCTTAATCTATAATATTTTCATGTCACACACTCTCTCTCTTTTCTCTTTCTCTTGTATATATCTCTGAAGAAGGATCTGTGTTTCTTCTCTTTCCCTCTCTTGGGACCCAACAAATTGACATGTGAGAAGGAAGGGACAAAAGAGAGGAGGCCACCATATCTACATCTTCTCTCATTACTTCTTTCACCCCCTACATCTCCATGTTCTACAACAAAACTCCTTCTTTTTCCTCAAGTTCTTGCATTTAATGCTCATTTATTTCCTTCTTACTACAAATACTTCTCCTACCTCCCTACATTTTCCACACCCCACAACAAAGTTTTTCACACTACATCCATGTCAACTGCATCATACCTTCTCCTCTTCTTTCTGTGCATTTCATTGCATGCATGTTATGCTCGTCATCTTAACCCTCTCAATATCAAGCTCCAAGAGAAATCACACTTCTCCATCAAGGTCTGTCAACTCATTTATGTTATTGTTATAATTTGTTTATTACTGAATACTGACAAAGAAAAATTATATGGTACTTTCAGAATTTTGGTACTGATATTGTGAAACCACTTCACCCTCTCTGCTTAACCTTTAGTACGTCCAAACTTCTTCAATTATTGGCCTTAAGAACAACTATACTAAAACAGCAAGCTCTTAGATTTTTCATATTATTTCCTCTTATCACAGTACTGGCTGAATGCAGAGAAATTATATGCAATAATGCTCCTTGTCTGTTTTTATGTGTCTCATTGTCTGGCTTTTTGCTTTATGCAGCTTAATGAAGGTCCCAACAAGACGGAGACTCGGTTGGTCGGTGATTCTGAGAAGCCAAGAAACCGAAGAAGCACAAACCATAGGGTGCAGCAAGCAGATAAAAATGGCTCAGGTGCTTTAAAAAAGTCTCTTGTTTCAGTTTCTTGGCGTGTGCCTCACAACAACAAGAAACCTCGTCAGAAACACCCAGGTTTTGACTTGGACTATTCTCCACCCAAGACACACCCTCCTCATCACAACTGAGCAACAACAAATGGAAGAATGTGAAGCCCTGACCAACGTTGAAGAGAACAACCAGCAGCATGGAAGACAGGGCCACATTATAGTTCAAATCTATAGCATATATGTATGACTGCAGAAACTTAATACTGTTATGTGCTATGACTTTAAGGTACACTGAGTGTTCCCTTTTCCTTTCTTTCTAATTTTATAAATATGAAATGTACATCAGACATGTTTCTTGCTACATGCATATATATATATATATACACCTGACACAGGAGATATATATATATATATATATATATATATATATATATATATATATATATAGAACTTCATACTTAATATATTATTATAAGAAGAATTACTCATGACTATAATTTATATATCCTTCTAGGTGTGTTCATTGAGTATTAACACCATTGTCCTATCTATAACTCCTCTTACCATTGTAATGAAGAGTTATTCTCTCTCTCTCTCTCTCTATTTGTCACTGACATATGCTGATGTAGTATGCATAGCATGGTTTTATAAAAGGGTCCACCATCATGAATGTAACGTATAAGTTTCTTGATTATATTATGGTTACAGTTGTGGTCGCATTAGTTACAATTTCTTTTGCAATTCAACCTCAATTTATAGTATAAGGGGATATTCTCTTTGTTTTTTCTTACAGTTACTAATGATTTTTGATGCAGTAATATGGTAATGATACTGATATTTAAGTGGTTAATACAATATCAGATTTGTTTTTCTTTTTTGAAGGAATATATATATACTTGAACTTGAAAAGTCAACAAGTGCATTGATTTCTTCATGGTCCTAGAAGTTGGATGAAGAGGTTCTCATAAAATGCTGTTTTACTTCACATCAACCTTTTCATACACTCTAGAGTGCAAAGGTTTTTCTATTTTTATATATTTTCTTTTTTAAAACCAATTATGTTTTAATCACCCTCAGTTCTTTTATGATTAATTACACACACATGTGTTCATATTTGTGTTTATATATTTAGAAATAATTCATTTACTAAAAGATTTTATATCGATACACAAAACTAGTAGCATAAAAAAATCCCTAAAACTAAAGAAAACTTAATTGCCTTGATATCATCCTTAATTAATATACAAGTGTTGGACAAGTTCCTTAAATCTTCATATCTTGTATATATTTATTCATTTTTTCCTTCTTTTTTTTTCATACAATTGATGCATTGAAAGTTACATTGTGGTACGTACTAATATCATTATCATGTGATGTGAAGCTATTTTTTATTCATCTTATAAAATGAAACAAGTAACTGCAAGTTGATTCTAAGAAGTTGGTAGTTGGTGTTCTTAAATGAGGGAAAACGAAAGCAATAGCAACTGGTCCAACAAATCTTCTTTCCCACATGGTTTTTATATTTTTTCCCACTTCTTTTTCTCTTTGTCCCTTTGCCTTATAAACATATTTACAAATATATTCTATGAACAGTAAATAACAAAAAAAAATTATTACAAACAAAAGTATTCTATAATTTAGCATTGATTTTTTTAAAAGTTTATTACTTGAAAAGGCTATATAACTCTACAAGCATTAAATTAAATATATATGTATCTGTACCATAGTAAGAATGTATTGCGATTGGAACCTAACAAGCAACAACAGCAATGACTAATTTATGTAACTGAAATGTTTAATTTTTCATGAATCATGACATGACACTTTCATATTATAAACTAACTAAAAATTATTTTAAATATGGATTATCAAATTAAAAGGTTTTAATTAATTAAAATTTATATTAGAGTAATAATATTTTAATATATTTAACTAAAAATTCAATTTTTAATATATTCTTTGGACAAACGGACATGTGGGTCAAAACTTATGAGATTTACAAATATAGTTAATTAGACGAAACTTTGACGTAAAAGAATGTATTTTCATACGTACGTATAACTCAATATTTACAGGCCAATGAAAACACAAATTAAAGGAACGAAATTGTCTTCATTGAAGTCCTTTTAAATAAATGAAAAAAATAATACACTTTTTAGTTCTAAAAAAAATCCTAAAATAAAATTTGTTTCCAAAAGTGAAGATGTGTATTCATATATTTTGTTTGACTGAAAAACTAATAAACAAATAAAAGAGACAACTAATTGAACCTAAATTAATAAAAATATCAGTGGGGTACACGAAAGAGGCATTCATGACTTTATAACCTTGCATATCCACGAACTTTTCAATGGTTCAACACTTTACTTTGACTAGTCTATTTAATATTTAAAATAGTGTATAATATAAGCTTTAGAACGAAAATTAACTCTTTTATTTATTTAAAGATTATCCTCTGCTTCATTTAAAAAAAATTATCCTCCTTTTGGATTTACAATTTACTCCTTTTAGAAATTAATCTGTTGAAATTGATTCTATTTTAATATTAAATGTTTGTTAAGAACAGTTTCTCTCTCTACATCATATAATGTAATCAATCTCTAATAAACTTTGAGTAAAAATATAAAACAAAAAAAAATGTTAGAGTAAAGCTCCAAACTTAGTAAACAAGGACTAAGGGTTTCTAAAACTTTTTTCATCTTATAAAGTTTTCAAATTCTGAAACGTTTTATTTTTCAAAATGTATATATCCTTCACTGAAATCAATATTTGTTCTAGTTAATAAGCAAGGTTATTATACATAATAGAAAATTTTCTCTTTTCATTAAAGACATGTAATTAATATTAACGTGTGGTTGACTTAAGTAAAATTGGATATTACATTTCTTTAAGAAAAGTTTGTATATGTCAAGCATGATTATAAAAAATATTTTGATAGAGATTAGTGATTGATGAAATCGAAACATACTAGGTAAAAAGCAAGAAAAATATCACACTAACTTGTGCATGAAAACAAGGTTGTAACAAATAGAAAAGTGTTTTGATTTTACATGGAACTTCTTTGTTTATTGGTTTAGTGCAAAGTAACCAAAGCCAGGGTGTTCTGCACCAAACAAGGAACACGAGATGCAACAGTTCCAAGTATGTCTCCTATGGAAGCTAATATTCAACTTTGATTGAATATATAATCTCAATAAAGACAAATTTTGGGATTGAGAAAAGGGAAACTAAACCAGTTTCTTAGAAGTGGCACAAGCAACAACACATTCTGTTCTAGGATTTTCAAGAAGGCAACAACAACAAGAAGGCACATTAATTCCCAACAATGTTATGGAAAATTGCAGAACTTGCTCTCTAAACTATGCTGTTAATATGCCACCAGACAACCCTTTGAAGTGTTTTTGTCTCAACCTCATGGCTACTACTAGCTCACTTCCATTCATACATGTTTGATGAATCCCTAGGAGAAATCCCGTGTCATATACATCAATATTCTCTCTCATGTGCGCTCCATTTTTCTGCCTCTGAATATGCACACAACATACAACAACCCCTTTATGTGCATGTCTCTTCTTTCTTAGATTCGATATTCCATACCTCATATTATGTCTCTTCTTTTAGGATGCTTTAAAAAAATACGGAGAATACAAATGTTTAGTTTAAGTCTCATACTCATATTCCCATAATAAGAAAAACATTTTATAAAGAAGAAAACTTATAATCTTAAAACTTTAGAATGAGAATGGTGTCAAATCTTTTGTGTAGATTTTACTTCGGCTTTACTTGTATCTCTATGATAAATTTCGCCTCAAAACATAAATAAAAAGAAAATATCAAAAGGTTAACTCTTTTAATAGATTTAAATATATTATCAGAAGACTAGTCTTTAACAATACATATCAAAAGATACTAGCCAACTTCAACAACACATTGGACAAATTTGGATAGATGTTGTTTTGGTAACCATAAAGTCTTGCCATATGCATGAGGTCAACAGAAAACTTGAATATACTTTAACCATTCTGCTAAGTGGTCATATAGGGAATATAATTAATACAAAGTAGTAAACAGCCAGCTAACAACGACAAGAGAAAGGGTGTGAAACACAATTTTATTGATTGTGAAAAGATACACAAAACTTATGTGGAAGGTGGTACATAAGGTTATATCCAATAAGAATGTTTAGCACATTTTAAATATTGGTGAGAGTTGCGTGATTACAAGAAAAATCATCATTATTATCAAACAAAATTTGAGATTTCTTATCGGAATATTAGCGTGGACCTTATGACAGGTGGTAGGATATGAGTGGATTGAAGAACCTGACGTATATTTTTTGAGAGCTGAAACAGAGGAGGAGATTTACCTGTAAAGATTTATCGATGTTTAAGTTAGTAAGAAAGTTAAGATCTTTTGAGTTAGAGAGGATTAGTATGATTGAGTGAGTATGTATTTCTTGGAAAATACTAGATGTATTTATACGATTTTTGGGCCTTAGAGTCCATGTGATAAATGGTAATATGATATCAAGTATCAATAAAATAAAAACTTACCTCAACTATGAGATAATGATAATAATAATAATGTGACACCCTTCCATAAATAATAATAATATGATAACAATATTGTGGTATAATACAACTAACAAAATTTGCCATAATTACCATTAATATGCGAGTGTTTGCTCCAATAGATGTTTTAGAATATTTTCTAACTGTTCCAAGACAATAAAGCTTAGTGGGCCCTGCGGAGCCGCATTCCTTAGCACATCTATTGAGCCAGGTAAATACATAAGTCTCCCCAGCCTCAGGAGTTTTATTAATGTATGAGAGGTACTCATTATGGCAATGACTGATTGGTCAAGTTGAGGCTTGTTTTTAGGGTTTGTAGGTGGAATGGTCGGCTTAGGCTAGCTTGGGTAGGCTTTATTGGGTGTTGTCGACTTGGGAAAGCCTTATTTTTTGTTGGCGACTTAGGAAAGCCTTATTTTTTGTTGACGACTTGGGCATGCTCTATTTCGTGTTGCGGTGTCACGACCAGGATCGTGATGGGATGGCGAACCGAAAACAAACGGGTTTAAGAAAAGATTTTGGGAGTCACCACCATAATTTATTCTGGAAAAACTATGGAAAACCATAAAATAAAAGTGTGGTCTATGAAAACTAGATTTTAGGTTCCGGAATCGGTTACGCATAAAGAAGGTATTAGCACCCTACTATGCCTGCCCAAAGGCAATACCTTTAATTAAATTTATAAAGTTGACGTGGTTTTCAAAAATATTTAATTTTCCCCAAAAATAAATAATATAAAGAAATTATTAGGAAACAAAAAAAAATTTGTTTTATGAACCTGACAAGGATTGACCTTGCTCCTACGTATATTCATTTATAATGGAAAATCAAGGATCACGTAGTTCTTTATCTAGAAAAAGGTTTATAAGTTTGTTTAAAAATTATTATGAGTTGTTTGAGATTTTTGAAAAGTGAACCCGACAAGGATTAACCTTGCTCCTACGTATATCCATTTATGATGGAAAATGAGGGATCACGTAGTTATGGTAAAATGGTTTAGTTTAACAAAATTGACCTTTTTTGGTTTTAAATATTTTGTATTTTTTTATTTTAAGAATGGTGGGAAAAAGAAAGAAACCAGCCATAAGCCAACCCATTTGTGTGTAGTAAAAAAAAATACCTTTTAGAAAATATTCAAAGCACAATAAAAAGAGAAAAAAGAATGGTGTAGAGGTGACATACCTTTTTAGCTTTCGGTACTCCCTATTTCTTCCTTGGTGATTGTCGTTGACAGAACCCCTATGTGTGAGAACGTATCTTTCTCTTTCCCTATTTCTCTTTCAATCTCAATTATTTCTAGGTGTCTCCCTCTATTTTTTTTTCGTCCACTTTTTCTATCACAGGGTGTGTATTTATACACACACACACTGTAATATTATGATGATCATGTCATAATTGTGAATTAATTGACAATGAACGAAATAAGGAAAGAAATGGTCTTGGTTACAAGAAAAACAAAATCAAATAATATTCAAGACATTGATTATAATTATTGTCAGAAAATTTTGTCCATTTAAAAAAAAACATATTTTTCTCTTTAGAAAGAAACTGATGCAACAAATTATATCAATATATTATTTTTAATTATTACTTATAATGATTGACATAATATTGATTCAAATTATTACTATATAACTCATATTTCAAAAATATTTTAATGTTTGAAAATTACATATACATATTTTTAAGGAAATTACTTTGTTATTTTCTTTTTCCTTTTTTTTACCATTAATTATTATTTTCTTATTTTTTTTTTTACCTTTACTTTTAATTTTTATTTTATTAACTTACCCAGACGAAATTGGGTGTTGACACCTGTCCCTCTTTATTTAGATTTTGCTAGATAACAGGAGCCTTAGGGCTTTTATGTTATCATAGCAAAAGCCAAAATAAAGATAAAAACACTAATTTCATTCTGGTCTAAAGAGAAGGAAAAAGATTACCTCGAAATGTACCTGGTAGAGAGTGTAGCATCCTTATGGATTTTGCTGAAGAACTGTGACACCTGTGGAAGGTGTGTCATACCCTATGAACTTTGCTGGACAAGCGTATGAATGTTAATCCCCTGGCAAGTGTACCAGATCGTTTCAAGTAATAATAAGTGGTAAGACCAAGTATCGTTTTCCCAAGAGACTCACGACACTAAACTGTTGTGCTTTTGCTTAACCAATCAAGACTATAAGAACAATATTTTGGGGTTTTTGAATATAAAGTACGGAAAAATAAACATGAATGCAATTTGATCAATTGAGGTTAAACACAAAAGTGGATGGATGATGTTGATAATAAGAGATGGATTTGTTGTTTAGGTTTAGATTTCACCTAATCACCCTCACATATGAATGAATTCATCTTCTTCATTAATGTTAATGCAAACTTTCTAGTCTACTCTAAACCCGATCTCTCAGCGAAAAAAGCCTATCACTAATTACTAGTTTACCATCTCTAGTCTCCCTAAGTAATTAGCAATGCAATATATTACAGAAGCAAATACAATTGATCATCCTACCCCTATCTCTGGGCAGTATTGCTTAATCAAGAGAACTCCCCAGATCGTGATTTGTAGATATCTCATGATACCAATCTTAGGGAGAGAAGAGGCGAGATGTCACTACCTTCAAATCCACCTACCCTAAGAGTGCGATATATCCTCATAATATTCACAAATCATAAGATTTATGCCAAATATGAATAAATCATAACAAGCATTTGACCAAAGAAGAATATCTCTAACAATTAATGGAAGAAGCATATATATTCAAGAATAATTCAAATACAAGAGAGTTTAGAGGTTACATCTTTTCCCAACAACAAATATGATTAGTTCTCCGTCGTCATGGAAAAACTAGGTGAACAATGGAATGAAAGAGATAGAAACCCTAAAAGGAGAAAATGAGAGCTATCAATTCCCCAAATTTGGCCCCAAAGGGGTGAAAAGTGTGTTTCTATGCCTATGCCATCAAAAGATACAAAGCCTAAGACGTTCTGGGCTTTAAATAGGGCATAAAAATAACAGAAAACAAGTCCAAGCCCAAACAGATCATAAAAATAACAGAAAACAGGTCCAAGCCCGCGTCCCCAGCGCTCAACGCTAAAAAACGGCGCTCAGCGGTTTGCCTCACTGGCGCTCAGTGCCCAAAACTGCCGCTCAGCGCTCTGGTCAACATTTTGGTTAACTGGTTGACTTTTCTGGTTGATTGGTTGACTTTTCTAGTTTACTGGTTGATTTTTCTGCATTTTATTTGACTTTTTTGCACTGCAACCCTTGGTACTTCAACCATTCTTTCAAATCATTCCAAAAACCTACAAAATCAAGGAAATTTATTGATAAAATCATAAAACATGTCCTCAACTCTCCTATTCACAAAACTAAAGAAAAATCATGATTCCAAGCAAGTTTCTAAGTTAACAAGGGTGCATTTGATATCAAAATTAAGTATGAAAATAACGGTTTTTCAACTGTTATTAATGAACCCCTTTTTTTTGGAGAGGCGCAAGAACCTCATGAACCTAGAGAGGCGTAAAAGCTCGTAAACCTGGAGAAGCACAAAAACCTTGTAAACCTGGGGAGGCGCAAAAACGTCGTAAATTTGGAGAGGCGCAAAAACCTCGTAAACCTGGAGAGGCGCAAAAACCTCGTAAACCTAGAGAGGCGCAATAACCTGGTAAACCTAGAGAGGCGTAAAAACCTCCTAAACCTAGAGAGGTGCATAAACCTTGTAAACCTTGAGAGGCGCGAAAACCTCGTAAACCTGGAGAGGCGCAAAATCCTCATAAACCTAGAGAGGCGCAAAATCCTTGTAAACATGGAGAGGTGCAAAAACCTCGTAAACCTCATAATACTTGTTGGAGAGGCGCATGAACCTCATAACATTTGATGGAGAGGCACACGAACCTCATAATACTTGATGGAGAGGCGCATGAACCTCATAATATTTGATGGAGAGGCGCACGAACCTCATAATACTTGATGGAGAGGCGCACGAACCTCATAATACTTGATGGAAAGGTGCACAAACCTTGTAATATGAACATTTTATTATGACAACTTAATTGAAATTAATTTTCAGCTAAGTTCAAAATCCAAATAGCCAAACCCAATAGTTGTTGTCTGTAGGTTCTTTCCAGCTCCCTCATATTTGCAATATATTGAGCATATTATCTATGCAGACACTAATTCTTCTAATTTTTCCTTTGAACCAATTTCATCTACATATGAAGATCTTGTCGCTCTTTTCGCATGGCCAACTATGAAAACATCTAAAAAGAAAGTTAGAAGGACTAGTCATTCATCTTCTCTTCAAACACGAGGTCACTCAATGTTCAAGACTCATTCCTGTTGACAAAAGCTTTAAACAATGCTAACATGCATTTCCTCGCCATCCACTGTAAATATCTCATTCACTTTGAGAGTGTCTACGTTTGCCTCTATAAGCCACGTTGTTAAATAAACCTGTAAAATCTCAGGATTGGGTTGGTTGTCAAATCTTAAAGAGGTAACGTCAGACTTCCCATCTGTGAAACTTGGTGGAACTGGTCCATGAGTCACTCTGAAGTGTCATAACCAATGGACATAAATTCAAGAAAAAGTAATCGCTTCAAACAAAGTTTCTGCCTAAACATCTGAACCAATTCCTCGACAAATTTCTCATGTGAAGTGATTGAATAAAATGTAAATACTGGAATTCCACCACCATCTCAAGCATCTCCAAAGTCACTTTGGTCATGTCCTTATAACACAACAATAATTTTCTCTTTTGCAGTTCCTTTGGGAGAGATGAGAATTAACGAGAGTAGTTGCATGAGATCTTCCTGCAAACGAAGCAAACAACCATCGATTTATGAACAAGTCATCACATGGAAAATCTTCTCATTTCCTCTTATCCACGATTCTGCTTTGTTTGGGGAGCTTTTCCATTGAATTTTGGGGGATCATGTCTCAAGAAGTCATTTAAACTAGATTGATTCCTTGGTGCTTGAGTCGTATGTTGTCGCTCCATCGCATTGACCATCCGGTCGACAGCTTGAGAGAATACATCAACCCGGGGTGATTGGTTTTGGTTGCTAGTTCAATGCCATGTTCTTTTAAACCAAAAGAAACCACTTAGTATAACCACTCAATACAACTACAATTAATTATTACAATTGTATAGATACACAGTCAAAACTAGAATAACTCACTTCCCCAAGGCCCAAAGAATTTCGAAAAACAAGCTCTGATACCAAAAATGTAACATCCCACTTTATAATGCCACAAGTCAATAAATTTTTTTTAAGCAGATGACTTAAAAGAATTTTCATATAACCTTAGACTAAGAAATTAAATAATAGTCCATTAAAATCCAATAAAGGACTTTTATTACAACCTTGTAACTTCTAATTCAACTTCCAAAAACAAATAAATCAAATTAACTAAAAATTGTTCGAAAGTAAAAAAAGAACTCTTTCCCAGTTTCTCCCAAATTTCCTGCCGCTCTAATCATCAACTGGAATATCTGTATTAATGTCTGCTCCCGTATAACAACAAGAGTTATACGATCATCGCATTCGCATACACAAACAATAAGGGTAAGCTATCATATTCAACGTCTAATAAAACATCAACTCATCAATTGTTAGTCAACAATTAATACTGTTAACATGCACATTCCATCAAGTATACTACAACCAAATAAATTCAAGAAGATATACGTGATTTTGTACTCTACCATATGAAACTTGTTCACCAAAACAGGACACATGTTCACCAAAATAGGAAAGTTCGAGTCATCCTCCACTACAACTTCAGATCTATCTCCCCTGCTCCTCAAGACTTATTAGTAAACAAATCCGCTACTTTCACAATGACACTATACTCAGCTCGACTGGAAACCTACGGGCGAGACATCTAACCCTTTCTACCCCCTCGAAAGAGGAAAGAGTGGCACTCGAACCTTGTCTCTTCTACCGCCTCTTATAGACGAAGAGACCTACCTTTCTACTCCTCAAAAGAGGTTTTACACCGATACGGTAAGAGTACATATTTCAGATACAACAATACTTGTGATACTTCTTGAATATTATTATCACACATTAATAATCATCCTAACATGCATTTATGCCAAATTCCTGGTATTTTATCATCGTTAAGATCATACCGAACGAATAAATCACTAGTAAAAAATTAAGTTTTTATAGCGCACATTATGCTACGGTTCACCAGAAACTGCAGCATAATACTGCACGGTGGCATTTTCGAAAATAAAATGAACTTATAGGCCGCGGTTGCTCTGAGAACCGCGGCTTATTCCCCAGTCAAACTTCTGCCTTTGACGCCACGTCAGAAAAACAATAAATTGCTGGGGGAATAGGCCGCGATTCTCAGGGCAATCGCGGCCTATTCCCCCTACAACCTTCTGACATTCCCCAAATGGCAGTTGGGGGATTCATAACGTTAGGAAATAGACCGCGGGTGCTCTAAGAACCGCGGCCTATTCCCTAATCTGAATAAAATTTAAATATTTAAGGGAATAGACCACGGTTGGGCGCTGTACCGCGGCATATAGTTTGAAAAAAATTTCAAAAATGCCATTTTCAATTTTTTTTTCAGTAGAATAGGTCGCGGTTCTCCACTTAACCGCGACCTATACCCCTTTATTACCGCGGTTAAGTTTTGAACCACAGCATATTCCCCTTTTAGGTTAAAAAAATAAAAAACGCTACAACAATATCGTCTTCTTTGCGAAACAGTTTCAGAAATATTGCATTGCTTCCACCGTCGACGACGTTGCTACTTCCATTGACCATCGTTTTGCACCATTTAAACTCAAATTTGTTCGGTTCATTTGCCATTTTCAATGTTGGGGAAGAGTTTTGACCGATAAGAATCGTCAAACTTCCACTTGGAAATCGTCAAGTTCCGGCCTGCCATTCCTCTCCGCCATCCCAATCGTCTCTGTCGCGCCCATTCTCCTCGTTGCGCCCATTCCAGGTATTGCCTTGATGCCCTTTGTCGTTTTTGTTTTCTTCAACATGATTTTAGTTCGTTTTTGCATTATACCAATTACTATTGTTTTGGTAATCTAGACTTAGAAAATATGTAGACATAGAAAATTTAGACAGAAAATTTAGAGTTATTAGATTATTAGAATTATTAGAATTATTAGTATTATTAGAATAACAAGTTTGAATTGAGTAATCATTATGTGGAATTAATGTTTGAATGATATGTATGAAATTGCAAGTTTGAATTTTAGTGTACCTTATCTTTTTATGTCATATTTAGGAATGGATCGAGATTGAATTAATTTACCACGCATTAGTGCTGAGTACGAGAGAGGGGTAGAGGAATTTATACAATTTGCACAACGAAATGAGGGTACAAGTGATGATGAAGTGAAGTTTAGATGTCCTTGTGTGAACTGTTTGAATGGGAGAAAGTTGAACGCAACCCAAATTAGAGAACATCTTATATGTGATGGTTTCCTAAGATGCTATACAACATGGATATGGCACGGCGAAGAAATGCACTTTTCGATTGACTCCCAAACTGAAAATGTTATTGATTCCACTATGGAAGAAGATGACCGTATGAAGACAATTTAGAGGACATGATCCGCGATGTTGGCGTAGAAAATGTTACCAAAGCTCATGTGTACTAGATTTAAACATTGTATTTTATTAGATTCTATTATATTAGACTTTGTACTTTATGTGATGTTAAAATACATTTGAACATGTGTTTGATCTATTGAAATTGAATTTGAACATGTGTTTGATATGCAGGTCTGTTTTTGTGGTAGTGGATATCATAAAAACAAACTTGTTATTTAAAAAAATTGCAGGAGAATATGCTGCGGTTGTTACCACAATTGCGGTAGAAAATGTGTCGGTTTTTTAATTTTTTTTTTAAAAAAGACTTTTGGCCGCGGTAGTAGCACGAACCGCGGTCTATTCCTGGCCTTTTATCGCAGTTCGAACCGCGGCCTAAAATGGAACGATTTTTTTTTGAAAAAAAAGGGGTTTTGGCTGCGGTTCCTACTACAACCGTGGTCTATTCGTAGACCTTTTTACCGCGGTTCCAACCGCGGCCTATAGTCACCGAATTTTTACCGTGTCTGGATATGCCGCGATTCGTAAACCGCGACGTATAGAAAAAAACAATCGCAAATGTTTTCTTTCGCTGCACTAGTGAATAGTATTCACGTCATGATTAAAGTAAAACCCGATAAGCAACGAGTCGGTACTGTATAAAAATTCATGCATGAATACACACCAGCTAACAAAATTTCCGAAATAGCCAAATTTTTGTTCTCTCTCATCTGCGTACAGCCTTCCAAATTTTTAAGGCACATAACCCCACTCTGTTTGACTACCAATACTAAAGAATTAAAATAAAGAGAACAAAAAACCTAAATTAACATACTCTGCACCACCTACTAAAATATCCTTTATATTTTATTCTAATATAATTTTATTTCTTTACTAACTCAATATAATATTTATATAACCTATAAAACATTAATTATAACCTAACCTACAAATGTCTGAATGTTATAATTTAACCTAATATTATATAATGTCAATCATGTCACATAAATCATAAAATAATCTAATATGCCATCGTCCATAAATGAGCTTAATATAATATAATTTAACAATCTACCTGAGATAATATCATTTCAAATAATAACCTTTCACGTTCATTCACTAGTACACTTAAAGTAACTCATCTTTTACTATTTATCTACTGCACTCAACACCTATAAGACTTAATTTCTAAGATTTTCTTTGCAGCTCCACTTTATCAAGTTAACGCCCATAAACCTTAATTCCCAGATTTACTTGTTAGACCCACTTTTATGCACTAAGCCTCTCAACTCTGCAAGATACAAACAGTATACAATGTCCCTCAGAAGTTGCACATCATTTGAGTTTCAACTCGTTCTGCGTCAGAGCAAAGTTATCATGATTTTTGGAATAAACTCCAACAGAAAAAAAAGACTAATCATATAATTAAGTTAAGGCCTCAAAGCAAACTTTTTCTGTAAGGGGTATATATAATGTTATCGGTCAATACTAGCAAAAAGGAGAATCATGTAAATAGGTCAAACAATGCAGAGAAAAATAGGTGTTCACAGTACGTAAAAATCTTAAAGCAATGCAACTCCTTGAGAAATCTCTAAGCTCTTCTATGAACAAATATTTCTAACCCCGCAACTGCCTAAACTGATTTCCATAATTTTCTATCATCCTCTTACGTCCCTTACTCTAATACCCAACGAAAATACATCTCTAAATAATAACATCCAACCTAAAAAAAAATCTAATCTCATTTTATAGCTTCGTATAGTTAAACCTACTATTTCCACCTTAGGTATCATTCTCTTGTTTCATTTGAATTTCCCATGTCTTACATTCTCCCTAACCCCAAAATTTTCGTCCTCGAAAATTATTCTACCCAACGATAAGGTACGAATACTCCTTCTTCATATAATCTTCCAGTTCCCAAGTTGCACTAGTGCAGTAAGGGGAATAGACACCGGTTGTTTTTGCTCATAGGCATCGGTTCTGCAACCAAGGCATATATGGGCGACATAAAAAGGGTAGGCTTTATGCTTCGGTCACGAACCAGTTTAAAACGAGAAAGGATTATGCCTCGGTTCTTAGATAACCGAGGCAGTAACATATTTTTTTTTTTATTTTTTCAGACTTTAGTTCGTACTGATTCGATGCGGTATGCATGAAGATAACCGAGAACCTCGGCTGCATCATCCAAACTTTCATCATTATCATCATTTTCGTCATTTTCATTTGACTCCTCAAGGTTTTCTTCCTCAGGCTTCTTTCCCATGATTCTATCAAAGTCATTGATTCCCTATTAATTTGTAATAAAATAACAGAAATAACAAAACAAAAATGAGATCAAACAAAAATAAAAATCTGGATCGGGTGAGTTAACAATTGCAGAATACTCCAACCTAAGAAGCACAATCACATAAATTCAAAAATAAAGTGAACTGAAGCAAATTGCGTCCACCTTCACGTGACCTTTCCCTCATCAAACCTTTTTCGGCAAAGGCACCATCCAAACAGGGTTTGCAGAAGTTGTGACCAGTAATGGGGTACTGCATCACCTTGCGACATATTCCGACGCGCCTATGCTGGCAAGAGCCTCTGCCACCAAAGCCGACGCGCCTCCGTGCAACAACTTGAAGGGTTTCACCATGTGCAAAATTAAACCATAAAGTTCCCATCTTTACCATAAAGTTCCCATCTTTACTAAAGGCAAACAAAAAACCAGAACAAATAGCAGCCAAAATGAAACCAGAACAAAGAGAAAGCTTCTGGAACATCGGGGCAAGAATGCGGATCCGGGTCGCTTGGTGGAGTAGTTACGGCAGGCAGAGCATTTCACCCAAACAAGGGAGAAGGAGAAGAAATGGAGGCAGCGACGAAGGTTGAGGCGCGCGAGAAACAGGCAGAGGCACGGAAGGGAGGAGGTGCAACAACGAGTAGTGGCAGGCGCGAACACTGGCAAGAAGGAGGAAGGCGAGACCACTGGAAGAATAGCACATGGGGCGGCGCGACAAGCCAAGGAGTGGCAGTGGTGAACCCGCAAAAGAAGAAGCTACGCAGAGGAAGAATAACACGAGGAAGAAGAAGTTGAGCTAGTACATCGGTTATAGACTAACCCGATGTAATATCCTAATATGGCATCAGTTGCCCAGCTACCCGAGGAAATAAGCCAGCGTATAGGCACCGGTTGCCCAGCAAACCGAGGCACTAGGCCTTTTCAAAAAGTTGTCAGACCTTTCTGTTTGATCAGTAGTGCCCTATGTAGAGGTATAGGCCTCGAGTCTTATGTTAACCGAGGCAATACCTTCATTCTGCAACGGGTCCATGTGTAACTGATGTATATAGCTCTGTATGCTTCAGTTTTTGCATAATATTGCGCGTCAAAAACCATTTTTTCTACTAGTGTTGCCTCCTATGTTTCTTCATCCCAAAGCACCTTCACTATGCAAATGTCCTTTCCACGAAGCTTCTTGGTCTGAACATCCAACACTCGCACTGGTCCCACATCTAAAGTTAAGTCTTCTCTGACTTGGATGTCATCTGCTTCTAGCACATGAGTTGCACTAGGAATATATCTTCTCAATTGAGATACATGAAACTCGTTGTGTAAGTTTGCCAATTGAGGTGATAATGCTACCTCATAAGCTACCAGTCCAATTCTCCTGAGAATATCATACGGTCCAAGAAACTTTGGTGATAACTTCTTTGACTTAATAGCCCTTCCAACTCCTGTTGTTGGTGTTACCCGCAGAAACACATGATCTCCTACTTCAAACTACAATGGTCTTCTCCTTTTATCTGCATAAGATTTTTGTTGGCTCTAAGTTGCCAGTATCTGATCTTGAATTAACCTTACCTTTTCTGTAGTCTGCTGTCACAATTCAGGACCCATTATCACTGCTTCCCCATCTTGATACCAACACAAAGGTGTTCAACATCTCCTTCCATACAAAGCTTCGAAAGGGGCCATCCCTATACTTGAATGATAACTGTTGTTGTACGTGAATTCTACCAAAGGTAATATCTCACTCCAACTTCCCAAGTGATCTAGCACGCAAGTCTTCAACAGATCCTCCAAAGATTGAATAACTCTTTCAGACTGCCCATCTGTCTGAGGATGATAAGCTACACTCATCTTCAATTGTGTACCTAAAGCTTCATGTAATGTTGTTAACACCCTGGCAAGTGTACCAGATCGTATCAAGTAATAGATAGACGGTAAGTCCAGATAACGTTTCCCAAGGCACTCTGTGGCCTAAATGTTCATGTGAATTGATAGCATAAGACTTGAAAGAATAATGATTTGAAGTTATGAAGCTAAAATGAAATTAAACATGCAAATGAAAAAGCTGAATCAATTGACAGATAAAGATATGGACGAATGAAGTTGCTGGGGTCTACGGTTTCATCCTAATCCACCCTCTTATATCTACTATTGTTATTAAATTCCACTCTATTATCAATGTTCAAACAACTTTCTAATTTACTCTAAACCCGACCTCTCGGTGAAGAGAGCCTATTACCATAATTACTAGTTTACTATCTCTAGTCTCCCTAGTAATTACTAATGCATTAATGACAGAAGCTTAAAGCAATTGACCGTCCTATTCCTATCTCTAGGTGATATTTCATAATCAAGAGAATTCTACTCAGTTCTAGATTTCCCCGTACGTCTTCGTAATAACAAAATCAAAGATCATGACACTGAATGAGTTAAAAATGCAAGCTTTAAAGTACAGAGAAGAAAACCCAAACTATTGATAATACAAGTATATGAATAAAATAAGAATTTCGAAATAAGAGAGTTTCAAAAGGATTACATCATTCCCCAACAACAAAGGGTCTAGTTCACCATTGTCATGGTGAATCTAGATGAATTGAATGAAAAGAATGGAAAAATAAACCCTAGAATTGGTAGATTGGAGCTTTCGCATCTAAAAGCCGCCTCCAAGGAGTGAAGAAAGTGTTCTGCCGTCTTTCTCTGCCAAAAGATTCCTATCCGGTTCGCACTGGGTCTATTTATAATACAGAAAAATAACAGAATTTTGGCTCAGGCCCATAAGTGCACTGCTCAACGCTGGTTTCACCGCTCAGCTGTAGGTGCGGCACTCCACTGGACACTCAGCATTCACACCCAAGCGTTAAACAATGTTGTCTCTGAGAAGGCCACCGCTCAGTAGTGGATTCTGGCGCTCAGCGGTAGGCGCAATACTTCATTTTCCCCTCAGCGTTGACGCTTAAGCGTCAGGCAGTGGCTTCTCCTCTGAGGCTGGCGCTCAGCACTGGAATTGGCACTGAGCGGTAGCTGCGATTCTTCTTTTGCACCTTTTTTCATCTCTTCTTGAGTCCAACTTCTTCCTACTTCACTTTCCATCATTCAATTCTCATTAAATCCTGTCAAAACAATGTAAAACTAAGCATAATATCTCTAAAACCACCTTTGACTCTCTTGTAACCTAACTAAAGTGTTTTGCATGATTTTAAGCTCATTCTAAGTCATAAAGGTTGTGTTTTGATAACAATTTCAAGTGTAAAAATAACGGTTTTTAGACCGTTATCACAACCCCAAACTTAGACTTTTGTTTGTCCTCAAGCAAACAAAAAAAAACTTAGCCTTCCACCTATCATCAAAATGGTTCAACACATTCAAAACTCATTCTTTCACAACAAGTGATTACTCAATTCAGCTTTTCAATGGAATCCAATCAAGATGCACACATGCTTTAATTCATCCCAACTCATATAATGTTCACATAATCATATAATCTGCAACAAATGTTATTTTCATGAATGATCAGTTAACTAAGCATAGGTGTAATCATGAATTTCACACATCCTTACCAGGCAAACTGTTTCACTCAATCAGTCATGTGTCTAAAGAGGTCACTCGTTCCCTCTACTATCCACATGTCACATAGAACAAAATTTCCTTTTATCTATCACAATCAACATTCTCACACATAAATGCCATCACAAGGACTTTTTTTAAGGCTTATAATGAGGTTAGGCTAACAAGGAAAATTGGTTTTTCTAGATCATAAAATCTTTGAGTTAAGAGAGTTATTCAACATACATAGTTCAAGCACGAACTCTCTTTCACCAATTTCACTCATTCCCAACTTTTTCCCCTTTTCTTTTTCTTTTTCATTGAGCTTATCTTTCATGCTTTTCTTTTCTTTTCTTTTCTATTCTCATGCTTTTTCATTCATCACATTAGCTCAACACTTTTCTTTTGCCTTTTTAATTCTCCCAACAACCCAAAACTTGAACCTTTATCAATACCATTCAATTATTCTTAACTCAACTCAAGGTAAAGAATTTTCTCAACAGGGTTTTCAAAGTATATCAAGCTTAGGTTCAAAAAGGGTAGAACACATGATTCTCTTGACTTTGGGACGAAAATTTGGCTTAGTAAGGGCTTCCAAAAATGGCTTTGATCATGTGAAACAAACATGTAATTCAATCAATAAAAAGGATTCAGGCAAAATCATCCATGATCTCAAGTAAATAGCAAATATATCAATCAAGCACTCTGGAGCTCAAAAACCTCACACACTATGCTCACTCAACAACTTCAAATATCAATCATACACCCTGCTTAGCATCATAACCACAATCATAATCTCATCTTGCATTTGTTCACACAGATATTGAACAATTCACCTGTATATAAGCATGTAAAGCAAGCTCAATAATCATCCACATCAAGCATCATCAAGCAAACTCATCATGCAATCAATAAGTCAAACCATCATCAGATAAGGTGTTCAAGCAAGTGCAATAAAACCTACACTACTCAACAGAATTCAACCTATTCTAATAGTTTAAATTACAAAGGAAAAAGAAAATAAAACCTTGTTCTACTTCAATCAGCATCCAGCATCCAGCAGTAGATGCCATATCAGCCCATGTTGTCATCTGAGTCCTCATCATTGTCTCCAGTCTCTGCATCCTCAAAATCATCATCTTCTTCATCATTATCCATGACTGGAGCTTCAACTGCTCCAGCTTAGCTGCTCCAGCTTCGCTACCTTGTGCCTACTCCTGTGGCCACGCCATAACACTATAAAACTCATCCATAGTCCACCTGTGTGCAGGGGGTGTATAATACAACTCCACAATCATATCAGTCGTGGCTACCTGCCCTCGACGAATAGCCTCAACTATGGCCTCCATCATGCACATATACATGTCCCTCATCTGGAAAGGCTCTACATGATGTGCAGGTGCATCATCCTGGGCTGCTCCTCTCTTGGGGCCTCTTTGAGGAACTGGTCCGACTGCATCATCTCCACCACAGTACTGCCGGTAATATGATGCATCTATGGCCTTCCTAGGCCTCTCAAATGGTGGAGTGGAGGTATCTACCCCAGCCTGATGGCATAACTGCGTGATCAAAGAAGGATGACCAAGTGGTGCCTTGCTGCTTACAATGGTGGCACAACTTTGAATCTCATTGGCGATGACCTCACCAATGTTCACATTCAGGCCTCTCAGCATGCAATAAATGAACATGATCCTGTGAAGTGTGATATCAGAAACATGAGAGTAGGGTTGGACGTTAGCATGAGTAAATGCCATCCAATATTTGGCCAGGGGTGTCAGGTCAACTCTCTTGATGTTGATGGCTGCACCATTTGGGTTTCTTTGAAAATGCCCTCCAAGCACACAAAGTGTTCGCTCAATGTCTTCAAAATTCATGCCCTCTTTCTCATTCAGTGCATATTGACATTGCTCACCAACCAATTCAGTGCCTAGGAAGCTGTAAATTGTTTCGAGATCATATCTAATGATCTTCTCCCGAACATAGCTCGTAAATCTGTCCATGTTCATCCCCATAGGATTAGCATTTGTATAAAATTGCTTTACCACTAAAATATTTGAAGGTGCAGGGTATGTGGCAAATTTTTCCCAGTTTTTGCTTTCTAACTCCTCACCAAACTGTGGAGCCAATTCTGGGATCCATACCGCTTTCCTTTCCATCAACAACCGCCTTTCTTGGACAGTTGTATAGCGTTGCTCATGCTTCCTGGAAAGGAATATAGGAGCGTAAAACCTCTCAGGATCTTTCCTCTTGTTCCCTTGAGTATTAACTCTTCTTGAAGATGATGATGATGCCATTCTGATAACGGTTGGAAAACCGTTATTTTTATAAATTAATTTGATATCAAAACACAACCTCTATGACTTAGACTGAGCTTAGAATCATGCAAAATACCTTAGTTTGGGTTCAAGTGAGACAAAAGTGGTGTTAGAAGATATTATGCTTGTTTTACATTATTTTGAAAGGATTTGATGAGAATTGAATGATGGACATGAAGAAGGAAGGACTTAGAATCAAGAAAGGACGATAAAAGGTGGAAAAGAGAAGTCACGTCTACCGCTCAGCATCAATTCAGCGCTGAGCGTTGGAGGCGCACACAGCTGACCATCGTTGGGCGGTTGTGAGTGCTAACCGCCTAAATGATGGGCCTTGGGCCGAATTTCTGCTATTTTTCTGCGTTATAAATAGACCCAGTGCGACTCTTAGCGTAATCTTTTGGCAAACAGAGACGTCAGAGCACCTTCTTCACTTTTTGGAGGCGATTTTTGGATGTAGGAGCTCCAAATTACCAATTCTAGGGTTTATTCTTTCATTCTTTCCATTAATTCCATCTAGTTTCACCATGTCTATGGTGAACTAAACCCATTATTGTTAGGTAACAATGTAATCCTTTTGAAACTCTCTTATATTGAAATTCTTATATTTTGATATGCTTGTATTATTAATAGTTTGAGTTTTCTTTTCTGCGGATAGAGCTTGCATCATTTAACTCATGTGGTGTCATGATCTTTGATTTTGTCGATACGGCGACGTACGGGGAAATCTAGAACTGTTAAGAATTCTCTTGATTATGCAATACTACCTAGCGATAGGAGTAGGACGGTCAATTGCTTTTAAGCTTCTGTGATTAATGCATTAGTAATTAATAGGGAGACTAGCGATGGTAAACTAGTAATTATGGTAATAGGCTCTTTTCGCCGAGCGATCGGGTTTAGAGTAATTTAGAAAGTTGCATGACATTGATAATAAAGCGAATTTAATGATATAAGAGAGTGGATTGAAGGAATTTGTAAACCCCAACAACTCCATTCATCCATAGTTTCATTTGCCAATTGATTCAACTTTTGCATTTTGCATGTTTAATTTTATCTTTGCATCAAAATACCAAATTATTCTTCTTTCAAGTCTTATGCGATCAAATCACATGAACGTCTAGGCCACTGAGTCCTTTGGGAAAACGATACTCGGTCTTACCATTTATATTACTTGATAACAATCTGGTACACTTGTCAGGGTTTAACAAGTTTTTGGCACCGTTGTCGAGGACTCTACGGTTTAACATTTCTAGTAGTGTGAATTTGATTGAATTTGACTTGATTTTTTTTATGTTTATTTTTGTTCTAATAAATGTTTCTAGGGTTATGTTCCTAATGTTTGCAGGATGCAATTCGGACAAGAATTTGACTATATGGGCACTCAATTCTACCAAAATGATTTCAACCACTGGTGGGAACCTCACTCATGCATGGATCAAAGCCAATTTGGGCAAGCTGCTGAGCAACAAATTACTCCACTTAAGGAGAACACAAATTTTGACGAACTTTTTCAAGATATCGTGAATAGGGAAGTATACCATTTCAAAGGTGTAGAGGAGAATACAAAGAGTGACGAATTTTTTCCACAGGACATGGATACTAGTGACATAAAAAGAGCGCTTACTGGGAGGCACCCTAGTGATCCAAGAACAATATTTTTGTACTTTAAATTTTTAAATCTTGGTGATGTAATTACGAACAATTTTTAAATTTTTGCATATTGGGTAGCTTCTACTTAGGGAAGCTAATTATTTATGTATCTACTGAAGGATACAGGTAAGTACACTTATTGAAGGGTGTTGGAAAACACTTACTGACAAGTGCTAGAAAGGTTTGGGTCAGGCTCGTGACGTTAAACAAGCGCTACCTGGGAGGCAACCCAGTTGATTATTGTTTTATTTTTAAACTTTGTTTTAGTTGCATGGTAGGATTTGAATGTTGCATGAGAAGGGCAGTGCATAAAATCGAAAAATGAGAGATGAAATTAAGTGTTACAGGTCTTAAAATGTGAAGACAAGACAAAAAGGGGGGAAGAAATTTTTAACGCCCACCGCTCAACGGTAACCAGCGCTGAGCGGTGGCGTCGCAGATTGCCACCATGGGCTTTTAAAAGGCTCAGTGTTGGAGACCCATTTGCACACTTTTAAACCTCCCTAGGGCGCGTCCAAGCATTCTCCATAGACCTTCACTCTTTGCTTTCACTCTCAACAGCTCTCTAAAAGGTTTTCCTTCACTTTTCCCATCACCCACTCACTTAAACTCCATAGTTCTCTACTTTTGCACCATTCCATTGTCAAAGTTTGGGGTTTTTAGTGAGGGCATTGCATTGGGGAAGCATCTATCATCAACCAAAGAGAATTTGCAAGAATTTAGAGTATCTCCACCCAAGTAAGTCATGCAATTTCAGTTTTAGGGTTTCTAAAATTGAAATTTGATGAAAAACATGTGTAGAAGTATGATAAATTAGGGCTTTTGATTTCTATGCATGATTTGATGAAATAGAAACATTTTGCACTGATTAAATTGCATGATTGTGGTCTGGAACTGAGAAATTTTTGATTCGGTGGAGATTATAGGCGATTAGGCAAATTTTTTGCAAAATTCCCGTCACCACCGCTGAGCGTTCAGTGGACGCTGGGCGGTGGGCGACAGATTTTGTTTTTTGCCTTCTTTTGAGATGCAGGTAGCGCTGAGGTGCCCTATTTTGCCCTCAGCGCTAGACAATGCTGGGATGATATATGTTTAATGGTTTACTAACCTTTAATGGTGAATCTTGTGGTCTTTTGAATTGTGTTTGATGTAGGAATGGCATCATCTTCAAGAAGAGTGAAGACCAAGGCAAATAAAAGGAAGGAGCGGAAGGCAAGAAAACATGAGGAGCATTTCCTGGTTGTGCAAGAAAGGAGATTGTTGATGGAGCGGAAGGCAATATTCATTCCAGACTTGACTCCTTAGTTTAGTGTAGAGTTGGAAAGTAGAAACTGGGAAAAGCTAACCACGTATCCTGCACCAGCTAACATTGAGGTGGTGAAGGAGTTTTACACTAATGCCTTGTTCAGGGAAGTGAACATGGAGAGGTACACCACTTATGTTCGAGGGGAGATCATCAGATATGACCCTAAGACCATTAACAAATTCTTGGGTACTGAGTGGGCTAGTGAGCAGTGCCAGTATGCATTGAACATAAGGGAGTGTTTAGACTATGAGGACGTTGAGTTGGCACTCTGTGTACCTGGAGGACATTTTCACTGAAACCTAAATGGTGTGCCCATTAACATTAAGAGGGCGGATCTGACACCCTTGGCAAGATATTGGATGGCATTTACTCATGCCAACGTTCAGCCTTGTTCCCATGTTTCTGACATCACTGTTCACAAGATTATGTTTATCTACTACATGTGGAGGCAAATGAATGTTAATATTGGTGAGGTCATCGCTAATGAGATTGAGAGTTGTGCAGCTACTGTGAGCAGTAGGACATCATTAGGCCATCCTTCTCTTATTACACATTTGTGTCATCAGGCTGGGGTAGATACTTCTATTCCACCATTTGAGAGGCCTAGAAAGGCCATAGATGCTGCTTACTACAGACAACATTGTGGAGGAGATGAGGTGGCTGAACCAGTGCCTAGGAGACGTCCTAGGAGAGGAGTAGCTTAGCGAGATGGGCTAGTGCAACATGCAGAGCCGTTCCAGATGAGGGACATGTACATGTCCATGATGGAGGCTTGATTGGAGGCTATCCGTAGAGGGCAGGTGCCACAGCTGAGATGATAGTAGGCCTATACGACACACCACCGGTGCACAGGTGGACTATCGATGAGTTCCATAGTGCTATGGCATGGCTTTAGGAGCAGGCACAGGGCAACGGATCTGGAGCAGCTGAAGCTCTAATGATGGATGACGATGAGGAGGATGATGCCTTTGAGGATGCAGAGGTTGGAGATGATGAGGATTCTGACCACAGCATGGGCTGATCGGACATTTACTGATGGATATCACATGCAGTAGAATAGGGGTTTTTATTTTTCTTTTTTAGTTGTAATTTGAACTTGTAGTGTAGGTTTGCTTCAGTCTAGTAGTGTAGGTTTGTGTGAACTTGCTTGAACACCTTATCTGATTGTGGTTTGACTTGTTTTATTGCATGATGAGTGTGCTTGATGATGCTTGATGTGGATGATGATTGAGATTGTTATATATGCTTCTATACAGGTGAATTGTTGTTAAACCCCTAGCAAGTGTACCAGATCGTATCAAGTAATAATAATTGGAAAACCCAATATCGTTCTTCCCAAAGGACTCTTAAGGCCTCATCTTTCGTGTAAACTAATTGTTTAAGACTTGAGAAAAGAAATTAATTTGAGTGGTTTGAATGCAAAACAAAAATAAACATGTAAATGCAGGAATTCAATTGACTTAGAGAAAATATGGATTAATGAAGTTGTTGGGGTTTACAATTTCATCTTATCCACCCTCATATATCTACGTTCCTTATTTACATTGCTTATTTATCATATTGCCATGCAAACTTTCTTGGTCTACCCTTAACCCAATTCCTTGGTGAAAAGAGCCTATTACTAATTACCGGCTTGCTATCCCTAGCCTCTCATAGTAATTAATAATGCATGATAAGCAGAAGCAAAATACAATAGCTCGTCCTACCCCTATCCCTAAGCGGTATTAACATAATCAAGGAATTCCAAGAATCAACGAAATTCTCTCATTGGCCTCCATATCCATGACTACAAAATGAACCAAGAATTCAAGATGCTCAACACGAATGACCACATCCTCCACCACACCATAAGGTCTCTTAGAAGATCCATCTGCCACCATCACAGTAAGATTAGATGGTTTTAATGTTAGCCCTCCAATTTTCTTTAGAAAAAATAAAGGCATCATATTAATACTAGACCTAGAATCTAGCATAGCTCTCCCTACATCCACATCTACAATAGTGGATGGAAGAGTAAAAAATTTGCTTTTAACAGCGCACATTATGCCGCAGTTCACCAAAAACCGCAGCATAATAGTGTGCGGTGGCAATTTTGAAAATAACTCGAACTTATAGGCCGCGGTTAAGAGAGGAACCGCGACCTATACCCCAGTCCACTTCTGCCTTTGACGCCACGTCAGAAAAATAATAAATTGGCATGGGAGTAGGCCGCGGTTGCAAACAGAACCGCGGCCTATTCCCCCTGCAACCTTCTGACATTCCTCACGTTTCAGCTCCTGCAATAAATTGGCAGGGGAATAGGCTGCGGTTCTGTTTGCAACTGCGGCCTATTCCCCCTACTACCTTCTGACATTCCCCAAAACGCAGTTGGGAAGGCAATTAGGGGATTCAGAACGTCAGGGAATAGGCCGCAGTTTCTCTGAAAACCGCGGCCTATTCGCTGATCTAAATAAATTTTAATTATTTAAGGGAATAGACTGCGGTTCGGCGCTGAACCGCGGCATATCATTTGAAAAAATTTTCAAAAATGCCATTATGGTTTATTTTTTTAAGGAGAATAGGTCGCGGTTGCCTGCTCAACCGCGGCCTATACTACTATATGACAGTGGTTTTCGTTACAACCGCGGTAATAGGTTTTAAATAGGTTAAAAAATTTTTGAACAGTTTCATCTTCTCCATGCAATTCTGAAACATTGAAGCTTTCTCCTCTGCCTCCACGCGAATTTCCGCTACTGCCGCGCCATCTTTCTCCATCGCAGACTATCCTCTACCGCCGCGCCATTCTCTGCCGTCGCGCGAGCCTCTGCCGCCGCGCCATCTCTGCTACCCCAGGTACGTTCCATTTTCTTCTCTGATGAAATTTTTGTGCTATATTGAAATGCTAGGTTTGAATGTTTGAATGGATTCATTGAACGTATTCATTGAAATGTTAGGTTTGTATGCATTCATTGAAGGTATTCATTGCCGTGATTTCAATCAACAGTCTTAGACCCAATACTCTCATAGTGTGTTTCAACTTTGGGAAACTACTAGTACCCATTTTAGTATGAAATCATCGTGAATTTTTTTTAAACGTATAAATAATTATTTAAAATTTAACTTTATTATTACAACATGCATTTTTTTTAATTAACTTTTTTTGTAAATTTTTAAGTTTTGTATGTTGAATATATGCAATTATGTGTGATTCAATGTTTGTTGTGATCATAAGAATGCTTATTAATTGTATGATTGTATGACTGAATTGATTGTATGATTGAATTGATTTAATATGTAAAATTATATAGGTGAAATATAGTAATATTTAGGAATGGATCGAAATTGGATTAATTTACCACGTATTAGTGTTGAGTACGAGAGAGGTGTAGAGGAATTTATACAATTTGCGCAACGTAATGAGGGGAGAAGTGACGATGAAGTGAAGTTTAGATGTCCTTGTGTGAACTGTTTGAATGGGAGAAAGTTAAACACAACTCAAATTAGAGAACATCTTATCGGTGATGGTTTCCTAAGATGCTATACAACATGGATATGGCACGGCGAAGAAATGCACTTTCCGACTGACTCGCAAACTGAAAATGTTACTGATTCCACCATGGAAGAAGATCGACCGGATGAAGACAAATTAGAGGACATGATCTGCGATGTTGGCGCAGAAAATTTTGCCAAAGCTCATGTGTATGAGATGATGTCGACTGATGCGGAAACACCTTTGTATGTCGATTCAACTAAGTTCACATGTTTGTCAGCTGTGTTAAGGCTCATGAATTTGAAGGCGAGCAATGGATGGACTGATAAGAGTTTTACAGAATTGTTGACATTGTTGAATGAAATGCTGCCAGATGGAAATACACTACCCACTCGTAATTATGATGCGAAGAAAATTCTTTGTCCAACGGGTATGGAGTATAAAAGGATACATGCTTGTCCCAATGATTGCATTTTATATAGGAAAGAGTTTGAATTTTTGACAAAGTGTCCAAAATGTGAGTTATCACGATACAAGTCAAGAAACAATAGTGAAGATAATGGTCAGATAGAAAAAAATGGATCTGCTTTGAAAGTAGTATGGTACCTTCCAATAGTGCCCAGACTTAAGCGTTTGTTTGTGAATCCCAAAGATGCTAAAAACCTTAGATGGCATGCAGATGAGAGAAAAATTGACGGGCTGCTTCGTCATCCAGCTGATTCAAAGTAATGGAAAAATATTGATCAACAATTCCCCCAATTTGGTAAAGGGTGTAGAAATCTTAGGTTTGGTTTAGCCACTGATGGAATGAACCCATTTGGTAATCTGAGTACCAATTACAGTTGTTGGCCAGTTATATTGATAATTTACAACTTATGTCCTGCATTATGCATGAAGAGGAAGTACATGATGTTGTCTATGATGATATCTGGTCCAAAGCAGCCTGGAAATGACATAGATGTTTATCTAAGCCCACTAGTTGAAGACTTGAAGTTTTTGTGGGTTGATGGGGTTGAAATATTTGATGCATTCGCTTCTGAGACTTTTGTGATGCGTGCAATGTTATTTTGCACCATTAATGACCTTCTAGCTTATGGTAATTTGTCAGGATACAGTGTCAAGGATCATAAAGCATGTCCTATCTATGAAGAAAACACTGCAGCTCATCAATTGAAACACGGAAGAAAGATGGTGTATCTGCGTCATCGAAGATTTCTAAAACGTAATCATCCATATCGAAGGTTAAAAAAACCATTCAATGGATATCAAGAGAGGGACGAAGCACCAAATCCACTTACTGGCCTTCAAATTCTTGAAAAAGTTAATAAAATACATCATGTATTTGGGAAAACATCCAAGAAGTCATCTGTAATGACCCCTTGGAAGAAGAAATCAATATTCTTTGATCTTCCATATTGGTCAAAGTTAGATGTTCGACATTGCATAAATGTGATGCATGTAGAGAAGAATGTGTGTGATAGCTTGATTGGTACACTACTCAACATTCAGGGAAAGACAAAAGATGGAGTGAATGCTCGTTTGGATTTGGTTGACATGAATATCCGAGAAGAGTTGGCACCCAAGGAGATTGGTAAACGTACTTATTTGCCCCCTGCATGTTACACAATGTCTAGACAAGAGAAGATAAGTTTTTGCCTTTGTTTAAAGAGTATCAAAGTACCACAAGAATACTCTTCAAATATGAAGAGTTTAGTGTCGATGCAGGACTTAAAGCTTGTTGGCATGAAGTCTCACGATTGCCACGTCTTAATGCAACAGTTGTTACCGGTGGCTATTCGTGGAATTTTGCCCAAAAATTTTAGGCAGACCATAAACATGTTGTGTTCATTTTTCTCGTCAATATGTAGTAAAGTCATCGATCCGACAAAGTTAGATGAACTTCAAGCCGAGATTGTTATCATCTTGTGTCAACTAGAGATGTTTTTCCCTCCATCATTTGGTTATCATGGTACATTTACTTGTTCATTTGGTTAGAGAAATCAAGATGTGCGGACCGGTATACTTAAGATGGATGTATCCTATTGAGCGTTATATGAAGATTTTGAAAGGGTACGTTAAAAATCCATATCGTCCTGAAGGTTCAATGATTGAAAGGTATATTGCTGAAGAAAGTATCGAGTTTTGTTCAGATGACATGACATCAACGAATCCAATAGGAGTTCCTCGCACATCATGGTTGAATAAATTTGCTACAAGTAAAAGCATCTGAGGTGTGCATGTGGTGACAAAAGATCGCTAAGAATTATTGCAAGCGCATCTTTATATATTGAACAACACAGATGAGGTGGTCCTTTTTTTGGAAGCACACAAAGCCATTGTTAAGAATAAAAATCCAAGACAATCAGAGAAATGGCAGTTGATGGAGCATAACAAAACATTTATGTCTTGGTTCAAATCTGAAATTGACAAAGAGCCACATTCTTCTCAAACTTTATTGTGGCTTGCAAATGGTTTAAAGTTTGATGTCGTGTGTTGTACGGTTTATGAAGTCAATAATTGCACATTTTATATGAAAACTTTGGATGATAAAAGCACAGTACAAAATAGTGGAGTTAGTTTAGAAGCTGAGTCGCTTCAATTTTCCACATCAAAAGATCAATCTCCTGTACTTGGATCAATGAGATATTATGGTATAATAGAAGAGATATGGGAGGTTGATTACACCAAGTTTTTTGTTCCATTGTTCAAATGTAAGTGGTTTGACAATAAGAGTGGTGTGAAAATAGATGAATCGGGTATGACACTGGTTGATTTTTCGAAAGGTGGGTTACCGAGACGAACCGTTTATCATGGTACACCAAGCATCTCAGGTTTTTTATGTCAAAGATCCTGCGTCTGACCATTGATATTTCGCTCTTCAAGGCAAAAAACAAATTGAAGTTAACGAAGACAATCTGATTAATATTCATATTGCTGACAACCATTCATTTCAAACTACAACAAATTTGGATGACCAATCTCTAGTTGACAACGATGTACATGCAATTCGGTGAGATCATGATGTGGGAATATACATATGATGTATCCATATCTTTATGTATGAATTTCCAATTTCTGTATAAGTTTTTTATTAATATTTCCTATGATTACTATTACATGTTTTGTTAAATTATATGATATTACATAAGTCTTTTATTAAAATTTCATGTTGTTATTTATTTTGACAGATATATGGCTGATCATTCACATTCTTCAGGGGATGAGGCTCCCCCTACCAGATCCACTAGAGGACCGACCAGGATGAAACAACTTTTGATCAGAAAGAATAGTAGTGAAAGAACTCCAGTGAATGTGAACGTGATCACGGGTGTGGCAACTGGCCCCAATGCTGATGACTTCCGATCATACCTTGGAGTAGTGGCACGTGACAAGATTAGTATTCTGACTCCATCTTTTGACCATGTGTCCGAGGTTGATCGAAACATTATATGGAACGATATATTGGTAAGTTAGTTAATATCATTTGAATTACAGTTTGTTTATATTGATAATTTTGTACTGATACAACTTTATTATGTTTATGTCAGCTGACATTTGACATTCTGATACAAGAAGGCCTAGCACCATAGGACCTATCACAAGAGGGATGATCAAGAAGCTTCAAGATGAGCACTCTCCCAAAGGTCAAGTACTCTTTGCTATTTTTGGATGGAAGATTGGAGACCAAGGAGATGTTATCAAAGTGCCAAAACATGGAGAAGGGTAAAATGGACTTTGGCTACATAAAGATGGGGGTGCACATAGTATCATAGGGGTAGCATTAGCATAGCTATTTCCACTTATGTATAGCTATTAGACCACGTGAATCATAAGGCTTTCTAGAAGCCATTCACACTTTGCACATGATTGATGAGGTGGCATTAGATCCATATTTTGTGGATCTCAGCACATCACATGCTTGGCCTTGAGATTGTGCTATAAAATCTCATTGGCAAGGCTTGTAATTCACTTTTGGTTTAAATAAGAAATTCTGCTGAAGCTAATTTTCCAGCCAGTTTCTCTACACCAGAAGTCAAACCCGTGCTTCTTCTTTCATCACTGCAACTTCCTTCCTTGGGTGGAAGGCCGGCTGAGTTGTAATCACCTCACTTAAAGCACTTCTTCCATTCCAAACAGCCACCGCACAACACCTTCTCCACTGTCAGTTTTCCCTGCTTCCGCTGCCAGAATTCGTTTGGCTTCCGTTGATCTTAGTCATGCGCGTCTGTGTTGATTTCTGCACCTTGACGAAGCTATCAAGTGGTATTCAGAGCTTGGTTCAAGCTGCGGATTGAGAGCTAAGTCCAGTTGCCTTGTTCTTTCCGTACTGTCATTTAATTCCCTTGATCTGTTTGCTTGAAGTTGTACTGTTCTGTCTATTCTGCCACCATTGGATTTTGTGTTTTAGGTTCTGATTGAGTCGTGTTTGTTCCCAGCTTTCTTTGATTTGTTGCTGTTTTTCATTTTTTCAATCGGACCATTTCCATGCTTGAGTCATTTTCTTTTGTTAATCTCTGTTCTGTTAATGTTTAAGTCATGTGATATGCATTGTTTTACTTGTCATTTAAATCTGAGTAATCAGCTGTCTTGTTCTGCTATGCAACAAAGTGAATCTGGAATTGTAATAACTCAATGTCCATCATCAAAAGAGCTATGATATTCGTGGAATGAGCTCGATGGCAAGGTTCAATCAGATTTCAATTTGTGAATTCATTTGCACTGCATCTGTCACACAATAAATTTTGTACTATTTCATTGGTTAATTGTTGTTTAAGCAAATCTGTGAAGTGATTCTGCTGGCAAATTTCACTTGCATACCATTTGAGCAATGAAATGCTTAAGGCATAGCTTGGATGCATTGAATCATTGCAGCAGAATGCCTAAAAGCAGTTGGCCGATCTGCATTTGAATTATCGAGTCATTTTATTTGTGTCAAATCTGGTTTGAACATTTAATTCATTGCAAACCATCCAATACGTATTTCTGCTTCTTTGAGCAACTTTCTAGCGTTGTTTTGGAATCTAAATCATTGTTCAAAGTCTGATTCCAAGTTTGCTTCAAATTTTGGATACTAGAGTTGCTTGTTTTGACTTGCACATGAACTGGATATGCCAAATTGTTATATAGAGTGAATCTGCTAAAGAAAACTGTGCAAACAAGTTTATTTTCATCCATTAAACATGTTTGTGCAAAGCTGAATGGAGTATTAAGTGTTCTGTGCAATTTCACTGTCCAACTCTTCCAATTTTTAAGCCATTTTTTTGAATCAAATTAGGTGCTGCAACAGTTCTGCATAATTGTAATTGTGAAATGAATTTTGAGCAAAGGTTGTAGCAAAAGCTTGGTGCCATATAAAAGAAGTGAAACACATTCAAAAGATTCTGTAATCCAATTAAGAAGCTAACTGGACCAGTGCAACCATTTTCAAAATTTGGAACTCAAAATTCATAAATTCTGCATCAAACTGATATGTCTCTGTGACATTTGCACAAACAGTTTGTAAACATTGCACTGCACCTTTGATTTGAGCTCAATTTCCACTTGTGAATTTTTCTTGCTTTCTTAATCCACTCTAGAACTAATCCTAGGATCATTTTGAGGTGCCTCTTTGATTGCTACCCGATTAATTGCTTGCTTTTTGAGTTCTTGGCTATCTTGCACACAAGCTGTTTGATAAAAGGACTTGTGTTGCTATCATTCTGAGTCACCTTCTGGTAGCGTCACAGCTCGTTTTTTATTTCTTACTGGTGTTACGGCGATCTATTTAAAGTGCTTAATGTAGGTGCAATATAGCCAGACTGCAATACACCTAAGGTAGCATCATAGGAAGAGGAGTGATTGTGGAATAAGGGCGCTGAATCCAACTCTGGTGCAGCAGACTTCTCGGCCAGAAATTGTCCAAATCTGTGAACTTTGTGCAGTAGCAGAATTCACCAGTGGCAGCTGTGAGATTAGTTTAGACAAGCCTAGTCTCTTTGTTTTGAGAAGCCAAAGCTGCACACATGTTTTTTCCTTAGCCAATTTTCATTTCCTTGCCATTTACCAAGTTTTCTTGTAATTTTTTTCTTTGGTTTTTAATTTCAAATCCAAGCAAGTGAGGTGCTAGAGTTCACAAGTGCTCTTCCCTCATTTGTAACTAGACTCAAAGAAGTCTCACAACCTAAAATTGGGTAGTCGGTGAGTGTGTCTTAGATCCAAAGTCTAAGCCTTACCATAGGAGATCTCACCTTTACTTTTCCATCTTTATTTTCAAGTTTCATTGTTTTCATTCAAGGACTAGGAGCGCACCTAGAGTCCGAATTTTAGAGTCCCAATCCTTGTTGTTTTTCTTTACTTTGTGTTTTCTTTGTTGTCTTAAGACTTAAGTGGATTTAAGAGTGATTTTGATCTAAGGACTCTAGTAAGTAGCTAGAAGCATATTTGGCAAGGACAAGGCTTGGTTATTAAGTGACCCTAGTGGTTCACCACCCTTACCTGGAATATTGCTTTCAAGTGAAAATCTTTAGTCTTTATTTTAAGAATAAACATTTAAGTCCACCATAATGTCTAGAAGACATTCTCCTAGGCTTAGTGATAGTGAAAAAGAAATTTTTTCTCTTCAAGCTTTAGTTAATGAATTCAAGGAAATGAGGAGGGAAATAAAAGAAGAGAAAGTCAATAGAGAGCTTCAAAATGCTGTTATTCAAGATGAATTGAGATTGATAAGGGCAAGTAAGTCTAGGGGAAGTCAGAATGAAAATTCTCAAGAGGGAGGGAATTCTTTGAGTATGGGTGATTATTACCCTCATCAACCTTCTACTTCTAGGAGGCATAGGAGAAATTCTCATGCACCCCCACACCCTAAAGAAGTCAATATTGTGTTGCCTCACTTCCATGGGAAGGACAATGTTGAGGCTTATCTTGATTGGGAAATGAAGGTGGAGCAATTATTTGCTTGCCACCAAGTAAGTGAAGAGAGAAAGGTTTCTCTAGCTACCCTAAGCTTTCAAGGGTATGCAATGTATTGGTGGACTGCCTTAGTCCAAGAGAGGCTTAGACATCAAGCTCCTCCCATCCATTATTGGAATGATCTTAAGTCTGCCCTTAGAAGGAGGCACATTCCCTCCTACTACAATAGGGAACTCATGGATAAACTCCAAAGGTTACAACAAAGGTCTATGACAGTTGAGGAATATAGACAAAAGATGGAGTTATATATGATGAGGGCAGGCATAGTGGAGGGTCCAGAAATTACTTTAGCCAGATTTTTTAGTGGGCTCAATTTTGACATAAGAGATAGGGTTGAACTTCTACCTTATAGAGATTTGAATGATCTTGTTCAAATGTGTATAAAGGTAGAACAACAAAACTTGAGAAAATCTTCTTCTAAAAGAATTCAAGTTCAACCTACTTTTGAAAAGAAAGTTTTTAAAGAAAAAGAGCCATTTAAACCTCTAGCCAAAATAGAAGAGAGACCCAAAAAAGAGACACCCTCACACACAAGAACAAGTGAGATCAAGTGCTTCAAATGTCTAGGAAGGGGTCATGTAGCTACTCAATGTCCTACAAAGAGAAACATCATTCTGAAAGGTAAGGACATTTATAGTAGTGAAAGTGACACCCCAACTAGTGAAAGTGAGAGTGAGGAAGAAGAAAAAGAAGAGGAAATATATGCTGATGATGGACAACTTCTCATGGTAAGAAGAATCCTTAGCAACCAAACAAGTCTAGAACACCTATCACAAAGAGAGAACATCTTTCATACAAGGTGTAAAATTCAAGAAAATCATTGTTCTCTCATTGTTGATAGTGGTTCTTGTTGCAATTGTTGTAGTACAAGGTTGGTTGAGAAATTGAAACTTGATATTATACCCCATCCAAAACCTTATAAACTTCATTGGCTAAATGAAGATGGGGATATAGTAGTCAAGAATCAAGTGAAGTTGGCATTTTCCATTGGGAACTTCAAAGATGAAGTTTTATGTGATATAGTTCCCATGGAAGCATGTCATGTGTTATTGGGGAGACCATGGCAATTTGATCATCAAACTATCCATCATGGTCTAACTAATACCATTACTATCCATCAAAAGGACAAAAAGTTTGTGCTTCATCCTTTAACTCCTACCCAAGTGGCTAAGGATCAAGCACAAATGAAGTCTTTAAGAAAGCAAGAACATGATTAAAAGAAAAAGTCAAAAAGAAAGGAGAGTAAAGAGACAAGTGTACCACCTAAGGTCACTCAACATGAAGTTCTTTTAAACAAAAAGACTTTACTCAATACCCTTCAAGTTGAGCAACCTTCATACCTTCTTCTTTGTCAAGGGACACTTACATGCACATCTAGTGATCCAAAGACTTCAATTCTTTCTCCACCCATTCAAAAACTTTTGAAAGAATTTGATGATCTATTTCCAAAAGAAATTCCAAAAGGGCTTCCACCCATAAGAGGAATAGAACATCAAATTGATTTCACTCCAGGGGCAATTCTTCCTAATAGGCCAGCCTATAGGACAAACCCCCAAGAAACTAAGGAGATTGAGACACAAGTCCAAGAGTTGCTAGATAAAGGCTTAATTCAAAAGAGTCTAAGTCCATGCGCTGTACCAGTGTTACTTGTACCAAAAAAAGATGGGAAGTGGCGCATGTGTTGTGATTGTAGAGCAATCAACAACATCACAATCAAGTATAGACATCCCATTCCTAGGCTTGATGATATGTTGGATGAATTGCATGGAGCACAAATATTTTCAAAGGTAGATTTAAAAAGTGGCTATCACCAAATAAGAATTAAAGAGGGTGATGAATGGAAAACTGCCTTTAAGACCAAGTTTGGATTATATGAATGGCTAGTTATGCCTTTTGGTCTTACAAATGCTCCAAGTACATTCATGAGACTTATGAATCATGTTCTTAGGGATTGCATTGGGAAGTTTGTAGTTGTTTACTTTGATGACATCTTGGTATATAGTCAAAATTTGCAAACTCGTGAAAATCATTTAAGAGTTGTTTTAACAATTCTTAGAAAACACAAATTGTTTGCAAACTTTGATAAGTGTACCTTTTGTGTTGATAGTGTCATATTTCTTGGATTTGTGGTCAGCAAAAATGGGGTTCATATGGACCCAGAAAAAATAAAGGCCATCCAAGATTGGCCTCCTCCAAAGAATGTAGGAGAAGTAAGGAGCTTCCATGGGTTGGCAAGCTTTTATAGAAGATTTGTTCCTAACTTCTCTAGTCTTGCTTCACCCCTCAATGAGTTGGTGAAAAAGGATTTTCCATTCCATTGGGGAGAAAAACAACAAAAAGCTTTTGAGCTACTCAAAGAGAAGCTCACACAAGCACCCATTCTAGCTTTACCAAATTTTTCCAAAACTTTTGAGCTAGAATGTGATGCTTCAGGATTTGGCATAGGTGCAGTATTATTACAAGAAGGACACCCAATTGCATACTTTAGTGAAAAACTTCATGGTGCTTCTTGTAATTACCCCACCTATGACAAGGAACTTTATGCACTTGTGAGGGCTCTTCAAACTTGGGAACATTACCTTGTTGCCAAGGAGTTTATCATTCATAGTGATCATGAATCACTTAAGTATTTGAAGAGTCAACACAAGTTACAAAAGAGACATACTAAGTGGTTGGAATTCATATCTTTTTCTACTACTTGCCATCCTCAAACAGATGGTCAAACTAAAGTAGTCAATAGATCTCTTTCCACTTTACTAAGGGTAATTCTTAAAGGAAATCACAAATCTTGGGATGAGTACCTACCTCATGTTGAGTTTGCATACAATAGAGTAGTTCATGGAACTACTAAATTGTCTCCTTTTGAATTGTATTCACAAGATCTTGATTTTGCTCATATCTATGAGGAATGTCTCAATAAACCTCAAGGAGGATTCTATGTGAAAGAAGGGTATCTTTTTAAAGAAGGAAAAATTTGCATTCCTCAAGGTTCACATAGAAAACTCCTTGTTAAAGAGACACATGAGGGAGGATTAATGGGGCATTTTGGGGTAGAAAAGACCCTTGGCATGTTGAAAGAAAAATTCTTTTGGCCTCATATGAGAAGGGATGTTCAAAGGCATTGCTTTAAGTGTATAACTTGTTTAGAAGCTAAATCTAAGTCAATGCCTCATGGACTTTATACTCCTTTGAATGTTGCTTCCACCCCTTGGGAAGAGATAAGTATGGATTTTGTGCTAGGACTTCCTAAGACTTCTAGGGGTTGTGATTCTATCTTTGTGGTGGTGGATAGATTTAGTAAAATGGCTCATTTTATACCTTGCCACAAAGTAGATGATGCAAGCAACATTGCAAAGTTATTCTTTAGAGATGTGGTCAAACTTCATGGGTTACCTAAAGTAATAGTTTCGGATAGAGATACAAAATTTCTTAGTCACTTTTGGAGGACTTTATGGTCTAGATTAGGGACTAAGTTATCTTTTTCTACTACTTGCCATCCTCAAACAGATGGTCAAACTGAAGTAGTCAATAGATCTCTTTCCACTTTACTAAGGGTAATTCTTAAAGGAAATCAAAAATCTTGGGATGAGTACCTACCTCATGTTGAGTTTGCATACAATAGAGTAGTTCATGGAACTACTAAATTGTCTCCTTTTGCGGTTGTCTATGGTTTTAACCCTTTAACTCCTATGGATTTAATACCCCTTCCAAGTTCTATTGATTTTGTTCATCAAGATGGGGTATCTAAATCTAAGTTTATCAAAGAATTACATCAAAGGGTTAGAAATCAAATTCAACAACAAAATAAGAAATATGCCAAGCAACATAATAAGGGCAAGAAAGAGTTAATCTTCAATGAAGGAGATTTAGTTTGGGTTCATCTTAGAAAGCAAAGATTTCCTCAACTAAGAAAATCCAAACTCAATCCTAGAGGAGATGGACCTTTTAGAGTAATAAGGAGGATTAATAACAATGCATATCAAATTGATCTTCCTCCTGAATATAGTGTTCATGCTACCTTCAATGTATCTGACCTTAAACCTTTTGCAGGTTATGAAAGTGAAGATGAAGACCCTATGGATTTGAGGACAAATCCCTCTCAAGAGGGAGGGGATGATACAAGAAGGCCTAGCACCATAGGACCTATCACAAGAGGGATGATCAAGAAGCTTCAAGATGAGCACTCTCCCAAAGGTCAAGTACTCTTTGCTATTTTTGGATGGAAGATTGGAGACCAAGGAGATGTTATCAAAGTGCCAAAACATGGAGAAGGGTAAAATGGACTTTGGCTACATAAAGATGAGGGTGCACATAGTATCATAGGGTAGCATTAGCATAGCTATTTCCACTTATGTATAGCTATTAGACCACGTGAATCATAAGGCTTTCTAGAAGCCATTCACACTTTGCACATGATTGATGAGGTGGTATTAGATCCATATTTTGTGGATCTCAGCACATCACATGCTTGGCCTTGAGATTGTGCTATAAAATCTCATTGGCAAGGCTTGCAATTCACTTTTGGTTTAAATAAGAAATTCTGCTGAAGCTAATTTTCCAGCCAGTTTCTCTACACCAGAAGTCAAACCCGTGCTTCTTCTTTCACCACTGCAACTTCCTTCCTTGGGTGGAAGGTCGGCTGAGTTGTAATCACCTCACTTAAAGCACTTCTTCCATTCCAAACAGCCACCGCACAACACCTTCTCCACTGCCAGTTTTCCCTGCTTCCGCTGCCAGAATTCGTTTGGCTTCCGTTGATCTTAGTCATGCGCGTCTGTGTTGATTTCTGCACCTGGACGAAGCTATCACATTCCAAATGTCGCAACACTTAGAAATAAGTGTTTGTCAACTTTTGTTGAAAACTTCAGAAACTTTAAAAGTAAGTTGACATCAAGATATATTTTTGGAAAGCATAAAAATAAGTCTCCATGTAGTACATATAAGTCCATTGATGAGGAGACTTGGTGGCTCTTTGTAGAGAGTCGGAAAATAGAGGAATGATAGGTTAATATAGTTGATATTATTCAATTCCTCATTAACAAATATATATTATATGAACTAAGTAATTAAAGATATGTGACAGGCAATTAGAAGTAAAGCACAAGGAACAAGTGCTCATAACAAAAACCCCCACCTATTATCTCGTGGTGGGTATAGGAAGCTTGAGGAGAGAATCCTCAAGCAAAAGGCACATGCTAGACCACCATCTCAGGGTGGTAGCCCCCCTCAACCTCCTTCTCCACCTTCTCGACATGAAAAATGGAAGTTTGCTCGTATGAGACCATCGGGCACCTACTCTTCTAACACTACACGGGAAATTTCTGAAAGAATTGTAAGTTATCACTGTTCCTAAAATAATAAGAATTTCATTTTACATACTACATTGAACTTTTTAAAGAATAATGGGGTTTTGTAATGTTACAGGACTCCTTAGTTGAGTAGATCTCCCAAGGTCAATTCACTCCAGAGGGTCGCCAGGATATTCTTATCGCTGCGATTGGACGACCTGAGCACCCTGGACGTGTACGTGCTGCTGGGACTGGAGTAGGAATTCGAGATTATTTTGGGAGCTCTTCTCGTCGGACTTTATATGCATACAGTGAAGAACAACAACAAAGGATGACACAAGAGATCTCAAAAAAGCTTCGAGCAGACCTTACGGAGGCGATTAGGGCACAACTCACGGCACAGCTCACCCCACAGCTCACCACACAGCTCAGATCAGAGCTCAGGACAGAGATCAGAGATGAATTGTATAGTGAGTTCAGCTCCATGTTCCAGCAATAGTTTGAGAACTATGGCATGCGCCCGATGCCATCTCCTGTACAGGAACAGGAACATGTTGTGCCTTCCATAGGTAAACTTCAGAAACATTTATGTGCAACTATTTCTATCTTTTGTATAATCTAACATTTACTTTGACAGGGAGAAGCGGGAAAGGAAGTTGTTCCGCACCAGTCGTCCCATGGGATGACATGGACGATGGTAGTCCATGTTTGCTATACATTTTAGACGATACCGAGACGGTCCTGGTAGCTCGTGGAACAATGTTCAAGGCAACGACTGTTGTTCATGGTATGGAGCTATCAGAGGATGAGGTGCAGGTCTCAGTGGATGAAATGATAGTACCAGATGTCGAATTTCCTCTGCCCACAGATGAGATTTTCACTGTGGCACATGCATTCGAGACTTTTATCGCTTGGCCTAAACATTTGGTTGGTTCAGTTTCTGACCCCAGTATGAAATTCTACTTTACACTTCTCAATTTTAAAGTTTACATGTTATTTATATTAATTATCTTATTTTTCCATGTAACAACAGACGCAAGCACAGGAGAAAATTCCTCTATCTGAGGATGATCCTCTTGGTTCATTGCATCTACTTGCTGACATCCTTGAAGATAAGCCTTTGGAGGTTGAATATGATGCTAATGTATTTGGGAGATAATCTGAGGTCCCATTATACCTTCATAGCCAAGATGTCAGAGAGCTTACGTCGGGAACACAAGAGTTGAATATTTCAATTATTCAGCTATGGATGATGTAAGTCTATGAGCAATTATTTATATATAAAATTGATTTATATATCAAGTATATTTATATCAAAGTTAATTTTTGATTTTAGGTATATGTCTGGGATCAGTAACAACTTGGGACGCTCTGATGATTATGGATTCATTGATCCCCAATCCATTCATCAATCAAATGATTTTGATCACATCAACACAAATCTCATCAGAAGTTTTGCAAGCGGCAAGAAAATATATTTTTTGCCTTATATATCCGGGTAAGTGAACTTTGTTAACATAATAAAGTTTATATGTGATTTTAAAATATAATAGTTAAGATATTATGAATTTCAGGCGCCATTGGCAACTTCTTGTTATTTCTATGCACGAGAGTTATGCTTTATGGTTCTGCTCGTTGCACAGGCCTCCTCCTGCAAATCTCAGACAATTAGGAACCTCAATGTTTGGACTTTCTTTTTTATATAAATGAATGCTAAAACTCTTTTTTTATAATATATAGTTCTATTCCAGCAAGTCTGATGATGGTTGGGAGATCAATAGTTAACAGAGGAAATATTGCATGGATTTCTCTCAAGGTTTGACATATGCTAAAGCCATACTTTCTTATAGTTGTTTTGTTTTAATGTTTTTCACTAACTATTTACAACTGTGATGATATATTGCAGTGTAACAAACAGAATGGGTCATATGAGTGCGGGTACTATGTAATGTATTGGATGACCCATATTATTCGTTCTCATATCACAAGATGCTGGGAAACGGTAATATTTAAATCTAACAAATTTTTATTTTATCCAAAATTTGGAATTCATATACACTAATTAATATCAATTGTCTTGTGTAGAGATTCAAGACTACTACATTAGTTCCTGAGAAGCCACTATCATTCATGAGGAAAGCTGCTGCAAAGTATATAGTTAGATTATATAATAGTTCTTAGTTACTAGATTTAAAATACATTTGAACATGTTGAAATGTTGTTAGTTATTACTTATTAGACTTTGTAATTATGTGATGTTGAAATACATTTGAATTTATATTTGATCTGTTGAAATTGAATCTGTGTACATGTTTTGATATGCAGGTCTGTTTTTGTGGTAGTGGATATCACAAAAACAGACCTGCTATTTAAAAAACGTGCAGGAGAATATGCCGCAGTTGTTACCACAACCGCGGTAGAAAGTGCCACGTTTTTATTTTTTATTTTTTTTAAAATAGACTTTTGGCCGCGGTTGTGGCACAAACCGCGGTCTATTCTGGCCTTTTTACCGCGGTTCCAACCGCGGCATATAATGCTACTATTTCTTTTTTAAAAAAAAAACAGGGGTTTAGGCCGCGGGTGTATTAGGAACCGCGGTCTATTCTCCAGTTTTTTACCGTGGTTGCAACCGCGGCCTAAAGTCCCAAACTTTTTACCCCGGCTGAATATGCCGCGGTTCGTAAACCGCGACGTATAGTAAAAAACAACCGCGGTCGTTTCCCTTTGCTGCACTAGTGTAAGACTTCTTGGATCCTTCATCTTAGGCGGATGCTTCCTCTTCTTAGAACGATTACAACCTCCCTGTTTCTCAGTTTCCTCCTATTCAAGATCTATGACTTCTCCAAGGTAATACTTTATACGCTTGGAATAAACAGGAAGTTGGTGGAGTACTTCAGTTGAAGGCATATTTATTTTCGCCTGATTAAAAATCTCTCTAAATTTCCCACAATCACTCTCATTTTCTCTATTTTTTTATTTTTCAAAATTTTTTTCTCTCATCTCCTCTTCCTCATCCTCATTACTCTCTAGCTTAATAATTTCATTCTTTTCTCTCATCTCCTCTTCCTCCTCACTGCTATCTATCTCAATTATTTCTTCTTCCGCTCTTCTCTCACTCATGCTTACAACAACTTTGCATTCTTCTTTAGGGTTAACATCAATATTATGAGAATCATACACTTTGAAGAATTTATCAAATTTGCATCTGCAAGGTCCTAAAATTAGCTTCATGACTCATATAATGAGAGTCATACACTTTGAAGAATTTATCAAATTTCTCATCCATGCTTTTGACATGGTTAGTCAAACTAGCCACATGTTGCCATAAGGGTGGTTGTTGTGGTTTGTTGAAGAGGCCTCCATTTTGTCCAGACGAATTACTTTGGCTTTGACCAATACTAGGGTGATTCTTCCAACCTTGGTTATAGTTACCTTGGTTAAAGTTACTCTGACGGTACTGGAACTGGTTGCCCATAAAGCTTCTTCTTGTGCCTCATCAGGGACAACACATTGACCATTAATATGGTCACCGCCACAAGCATCACAGAGTTGTTGTGCTAATGAAACATTCCTTATCTCCTTCGAAAGTTGAGTAATAATCTTTGATAAATATTCCAGTTGTTGAGTAAGGAGCTTATTCTGAGCTAGTATTGCATCTTCAGCAGGTAGATGGAGAACTCCCTTCTTTTGAACTATTGCACCCCTTTCACTATGAGTTTCTTGCTCGTTTGCAGCCATACTTTCAATCAAATCATATGCCTCGTCCTCAGTCTTTATCTTAATATCGCCTCTAGTTAAAGCGTCTAACATCATCTTAGACTACTACTACAGAATTGATCATAGATAGCGTTTTTTCCAAAAAACACTATTATGAATGTACGGAATAATAGATAGCGCTTATTTAAAACAACGCTATCTATACATATGACAATAGATAAAACTTTTTTGAAAAAGCACTGCCTATAAATAATTAATATTATTTTTTAATTAATAATTTAAAATAAAGTTATTTAAAAAAGCGTTATCTGTTATAAATAGATAACCTGTTATATAAATAGATAACGTTTATTGAATATTTAAAAAAAAAATTAAAAAAGGTTTTTAATTCTGGGTGTAGTGAGAACGTGGCTTGTAACCGGTTGAGAACAAAATTAATTATATTCTCTGTCCTTATTTCTTTTCTCTTTATTGTTTTTACTTCTTTCTTGGAGCTGGGTCGAGAAATCCAAAGAAATTGGCGAGAGAGAATTCGGGGTCGACGGCATGCTTAAATTCGAAAGCTCGTTCTTCTCTTTTCTTGTCTATTTTCTTCTCCTGTTCTCTCTTTGTTTTCATTTTTTTTTCTTATTTGAAACTGTAGGGCCATAGGGGAAATAGCAGCAGACATTAAACGTTGGGAGAGAGATGAAGGCTTTGTTTTAAAGTGGTAAAGGGAAGATGGAATCAGAGGATGGTGAGCATGATTTTATGGTTTCGGGGATCCGAATTGGGGATTTAGATGAAACCTGAAAAGGGGCTAGAGAAGGAAGGATAGAGACACCTAATCAAGCATTTTGAGAAACCTAAGGGTGAAAGAGAGGACTGAAAAAGTCACGGTGTTCGGTGGGAGTGCGCAGGAATCAAAATCCAGGTATAAATTTGTTGTTATGTTAATATTGAGCGCATGTCCAGTTATAAAATGTGATTTTGGTTAATTTGAAAAAGAAAAGATTTGATAATTTAAATCTGGCAAATATTATTCATGTGAAACTGATTCTGGAAATTATGGGATAAAGAGATAGAGGAATTTACAAATGCTGAAATTTGTTAAGCTTCTATAATCTATTTATTGTCGTTATAGTTTCCTTAGCTGTTCAGGGTAGTTTGAATTTGTGGTTTAAGTTTCTAGGATGTATTGTATGTTTGTATATGGTTGAGAAAATTAACGGTGATGATTGCTAACGGTGAATCTATAATTGAGTGATGCAAACGGTGATGATTGCTAAAATAGTTTTGAGCTAGTAATAAAAGTCTTGTTCCCTGATATTAAGTGTATATAAAGATCACAAATGCATGCTCACTATGTAAATGAATTGGAACTCTGGTGGTCTGTACTGGTGGTCAGCATTGTCAATAATATGTTTTTTTTTTTGAGTTTTGATTTTGTATGGATGGCTTAAGTACACCGATAAAAAGAAAGATTTGGTTATTTTATATAGGGATTGATTTAATACTTGTTCTATTGCAGTTAATCATCTCTAAAGTATCTGTGCATAAAGTAAGTCTCTATATGTTAAGTGAATTTACTTGGAAACACACTGATTTTGTAAAAAAAAAATTACATTGTCATTCATGTCTTAGATTTCCACATAATTGGAAATAGCTGTTTTGTTATAATTGCTTTTACATCCAAGGTGATTTTAATTTACTAATATATATTTCAATTACACCAGTGTTTTTTAAATAGCCACTATAGTGCTATCGCATGTATTTATGCACATTCAAAATTTATATTAATTCTTGTATATAATTCAATTAGGGATTTATTGTTCCAATAATTCCATAGGTTCAATACTATATTCGGTTTTAGTAACATTGAGAAGAAGTGAGGATAAGCGGAATGGTTCTATTTGCCGTCTTTAAAGTATATAATGCTATTATTTTTATTTTTATTTTGATATAGTGCTATTGTTGTTGTCATTGTTGTGGTTGTGAAATGTGTCCTGCATCCTCTTGTCATCTTTGATAATTCAGCTAATTAAACTTGAGTCAATATAATGCCAATTTTTATGTTTTTTTTTTCCTTGTATACTTAATTTTTAGTGCATATAGATTTCATATATACCATACATATAAAGTATTATGTGACTTCTGCCATATGTCTGCAATGTTATCTGCTGTATGATATATTGGATTATCAACTTTCTCTCATTTTTCACAGTCTGCAAGTGATGACATTGGTTTACACTAACAGTGTAACAAATTAAGCTCTATATTTAATTCTTAGTTGCAATGGCATTAATGTTGTTGTTCCAATTCAAGTGTGTGGAAAATACAATGGTGCTGTATTGTTTTTTCCTTGGAAGAATCATTTCATGATAGTTCGTTTTATCATGCTGTTGTGTTGGCACAGAATCAATTTTGGATAGGAGCGTTTGTGATATGTTTTTTCTAATAGAGGAAGACTTGTAGTTACTAGTACAACTACGGTTAGTGCAGAATTTTGATTTTAATACCTAAGGTTATTAATATGATGATTATAGGTTAATTGATATAAGCTTTGAGTGCAAGATTAACTGTTTGATTAGGATAAAACCAGTATTCCCTTCTGATAACTAGTATTGGTCGAAATAGGATTCTGCAGAGTTAAGAATAATATAGTAAAGGGTATGTTTATGGAGTAGTGACAACAATAAGTCAATAGTAACTCTAGCATTACATAAAGACTTAGTTGTATGCATTCTAGGTTCTGTCATGTGAAAATGACTGTTTAGAAAGGATAAATACGTATAGCTTATATTTGAGACATTTTGACGAAGTTATCCTATATTAACAAAAGACAATTTTTATTTATGAAAAGCTATTTCTCTTTTTAGTAATAAACTAATTACAAGATAGATATAAAAATAAAGAAGTTACTGGATTGGATAAATGCTTATATATATACCTATCTACTCTTTCTTTTTCTTTCTTTCTTTCTTTTTTACTTTATGCTCCCTTGAGTACCTTAACACATTCATGAAAACTAGTGCATAAATAAATTCTTTCATGTAAATAAATTACTGTATCATGCGTAAGCCCATCATTCCAAACATTACCTAAGTCATTTGTCAGCGTAAGCCCATCATTTCAAACATTACCTAAGTCATTTGTCAACATAAATGAGGGGATACTCTGCAACTTTTGTAGTCCTTTGAGGTATGGGAAGTAAAAGACAAGAAAAACTGATGCAGAGAAAAACGTGAAAAATTACCCGTTAGGAGCATAGTCATGAACCAGTAAGTTACAATAATAAAGAAATGTTTCCAATCTCTATTACTTTGTTATTCGTGTTTATATTTGTTTCTAAACTGCTATTGCTATTGCTGTTGGAATTTCTTGTTAAAATTTCATGGTGTATATTGGGGAAAAAGTCAACACCTGATACAACTGGTGAACAAGTGATGATGGAAGAAAAGGACACAAGAATACAGGTTCATTTGAAACAGTAGTTTTGTTTTAACTTCAATAATTTTACTTGTGATGAACAACTGATCTTAATTTTACTTGTTATTTCTGATTGTTAGATTATGGAGAACCATCTAGAGAGACTTAGAGATAAATTAAAGAAGGAGAAGGAAGAAAATCATCTAAAGAGAGGAAGACGACTGAAGAGTGAAAAAGGGGGATGAATGAAGAGTGAAAAGGCCACAAAGGACTCTTACATATAGAATATATATGTTATCATTGTATCTATTATTTTATAAAGTAATGTCATGTAATGAAACATATTGAATAACTCAACAATTATATTTTGAAATATTATTGTACCAATGGTTTTTTTAGATTTTTGTCAGTCATATTTTGTCATATAATAGAACCAATAAATAGGATAGGTTTATACATAGTAGAATCAATATTTTATATTTTCTTTTAAAAATATATTTTATATTTTTCAAAATATTTTATTAAAAAGATTATTATTATTTTTTTTAAAAATTAGATAAATAGATAGTTTGTTTTAAATAAGCGTTATCTATTGGTGTTTGACAATAGATAACGCTTATTTAAATAAGTGCTATCTATTGTGTAGATAGCGCTTAGCGCCGCGCTATCTATTGTAAACATCAATAGATAGCGTTGACATAGATAGTGCTTAAAAAGCGCTATCTATGTTAAAAAAAGCGCTATATGCACTTTATTGTAGTAGTACTAAGGCCTCCAAGGAACGCAAGAACCAAAGTTGTTTTATCAAACCCATGATTGACTTTTGAATGTGGAAAGTATTTACTCAAAAATTTAGATGCCACGGCTTCCCACATTGTAAAGCTTCCTTCTTGAAACGAATTCAGCCACATCTTAGCATTGCCCCCTAATGAAAAAGGAAACAAGCTAAGTTTGATCCTATCATCTGGCATTCCATTTATCTTCACTGTGTTGCATATCTCGCTGAATGTTGTAAGATGATCGTATGGATTCTCATTTGACAGCCCATGAAACTGATTTCTCTACACCAGGTGTATTAACGCAGGATTCATCACCATGTTTACTGTGTTGTCCCTTATCATGGCAATACTATTAAAGTGTAGCGGGCCAACAACATTTGACGCGTCTGCAAGAGTTCGCCTAGGAGGAGCTTCCTCTGCCATCTCTTATGTATTTTGAGTAGAAACCTTTGGTGAGGATTGTACAAGACTTTAAGGAGAGGGGAATAATTCATGAGATGGTCTTCTTACTTTCCTCCCCCTCCTGTCACCCAGTCCTTCAAGAAGAGGTTGATTTTTCTTGCTTCTAGTATGGATTGCCTCCTGCATACACAAGAAACAAAAACCCTAAAAAGCACTTTTATATAAACAAAATAAAAACAAAAACTAGAACAAAAAATCAAGTCAAATTCAATCAAATTCACACTACTAGAAAAGTTAAACCAATGAGTCCCCGGCAACGGCACCAAAAACTTGTTAACACCGTTGCAAGTGTACTAGATCGTATCAAGTAATAGATAGACAGTAAGTCCAAATATCGTTTCCCAAGGGACTTTGTGGCCTAAACGTTCATGTGAATTGATAGCATAAGACTTGAAAGAATAATGATTTGAAGTTGTGATGCAAAAATGAAATTAAACATGGAAATGCAAAAGTTGAATCAATTGACAGATAAAGATATGGATGAATGGAGTTGTTGGGGTTTACGGTTTCATCCTAAACCACCCTCTTATATCTACTATTCTTATTAAATTCCAATTTATTATCAATGTTCATGCAACTTTTAATTTACTCTAAACCCGATCTCTCGGTGTAGAGAGTCTATTACCATAATTACTAGTTTACTATCTCTAATCTCCCTAGTAATTACTAATGCATTAATGAAAGAAGCTTAAAGCAATTGACCGTCCTATTCCTATCTCTAGGTAATATTTCATAATCAAGAGAATTCTCCTCAATTCTAGATTTCCCGTACGTCTCCGTATCAACAAAATCAAAGATCATGACACTAAATGAGTTAAACAATGCAAGCTTTAAAGTACAAAGAAGAAAACTCAAACTATTGATAATACAAGTATATGAATAAAATAAGAATTTCGATATAAGAGAGTTTCAAAAGGATTACATCGTTCTCCAACAACAAAGGGTCTAGTTCACTATTGTCATGGTGAATCTAAATGAATTGAATGAAAAGAATGGAAGAATAAATGCTAGAATTGGTAGATTGGAGCTTTCGCATCCAAAAGCCGACTCCAAGGAGTGAAGAAAATGTTATGTCGTCTTTCTCTGCCAAAAGATTCCTCTCTGGTTCGCACTGGGTCTATTTATAATACAGAAAAATAACAGAATTTTGGCTCAGGCCCATAAGTGCACCACTCAGCGCTGGTTTTACCGCTGAGCGGTAGGTGCGACACTCCACTAGACGCTCAGCGTTCACGCCCAAGCGTTAAACAGTGCTATCTCTGACAAGGCCACCGCTCAGCGGTAGGCGTGATACTTCATTTTCCCCTCAGCGTTGATGCTTAAGCGTCAGGCAGTGGCGTCTCCTCTAAGGTTGGCGCTTAGTGCTAGAATTGGCACTCAACGGTAGCTGCGATTCTTCTTTTGCACCTTTTTTCATCTCTTCTTGAGTCCAACTTCTTCCTACTTCACTTTCCATCATTCAATACTCATTAAATCTTGTCAAAACAATGTAAAACCAAGTATAATATCTCTAAAACCACCTTTGACTCTCTTGTAACCTAACTAAAGTGTTTTGCATGATTTTAAGCTCATTCTAAGTCATAAAGGGTGTGTTTTGATAGCAATTTCAAGTGTAAAAATAACAGTTTTTAGACCGTTATCAAATGTTTCCCAAAACTTCGATGTGAACCTTTGGTCTCGATCCGAAACAATAGTCGCAGGCACACCATATAATCTCACTATCTCCTGAACATATAACTCTGCTAACTTTCCCATAGATATTCGTAGATTGATCGGTAAAAAGAGTGTACTCTTACTTAGTCTGTCTACAATCACCCAAATGGAATCATGCCCCCTCAATGATCTTGGTAAGTGAGTTACAAAATCCATCGGGATACTATCCCACTTCTACTGAGGTATCTCTAACTGCTGCAACATTCCTCCTGGCCTCTGGTGTTCCACCTTAGCCTTCTGACATACCAAGCAAGCTGCCACAAACTCAGAAACATCTCTTTTCATTCCATTCCACCAGAATGACTCTTTTAAGTCCTTGTACATCTTTGTCATACCTGGGTGTATACTAAGACGACTTTTATGTCCCTATTCCATAATCATTTTTCTCAATTCAGGCTTTGCTAGTACGCACACTCTACTCCTAAATCGAAGAATACCATTGGTGCCTAGAACAAAGTCTTTGGCCTGGTCAGTACCCTACAACTCCACCGTGTGTTGCAAAATTGATCTACTAACTGCTCTGCCTTGATCTGCTCCAAAAAGGTACTAGAGATTTTTAAATGACTACACCAGATATAATCTTGTTTCAACTGTAATCCCAAATTCATATCTCACAATTTTTCTATCAACTCCAACTCTTTCACCATCAAAGCAGACACTTGAACCCGTCTTCTACTCAAAGCATCTACGACCACATTCGCTTTCCTCGGATGATACAACAACTCAAAGTCGTAATCTTTCAAATACTCCATCCATCTCCTCTGATGCGTGTTCAATTCCTTCTGGTCAAATAACTACTTCAAACTCTTGTGGTCGCTGAAAACTTGGAAATGTGCCCCATAAAGGTAGTGCCTCCATGTCTTCAATGCGAACACTACTACATCCAACTTGATATCATGAGTAGGATAGTTCTTCTCATGCACCTGATATCATGAGTAGGATAGTTCTTCTCATGCACCTTTAACTGATGAGATGCATATGCCATTGGTATCTTACTTTGCATCAAAACACATCCGAGCCCTTGATACGATGCATCGCAATACACCTCAAAAGCTTTATCGGTATCTGGAATAACCAAAATAGGAGCAGTCATCAATCTTCGCTTCATCTCCTCAAAGCTAGCCTCGCACTTATCTGACCAAACAAAAGGTTGATCCTTACGGGTCAACTGAGTTAAAGGCCCTATTATCTTGGAGAATCCCTCCACAAACCTTCGGTAGTAGCCCACCAACCCTATGAAGCTTCTCACTTCTGTCACAGATGTTGGCCGATCCCACTTCAATACTGCCTCCACCTTCGCTAGGACCACCAAGATGCCATGAGCAGATATCACATGCCCAAGAAACTGGACCTCTTCCAACCATAACTCACACTTGGATAACTTACCATAAAGCTGACACTCCCTCATGATCTCCAACACAGTCCTTAAGTTTTCTGCATGTTCTTCCCGATCCTTAGAATAGATAAGAATGTTGTCAATGAAAACTACTACAAACTTATCCAACCAAGACCGAAAAAATTTGAATCATACAATCCATAAAGATCGCCGGAGCATTCGTCACTCCAAAAGGCATTACCATGTACTCATAATGTCCATAGCACGATCTGAACGCAGTCTTCTGAACATCCTCTAGCTTGGCTAAAATTTGATGGAAATGTGACCTTAAGTCAATCTTTGAAAACACGCTAGCACCTCTTAGTTGGTTCAAGAGGTCATCAATCCTAGGCAAAGGATACTTATTCTTGAACGTGACCTTGTTCAACTGTTGGTAGTCAACACACAACCTTGAACAATGGAGCTCCCCACGACGATACACTTGGACGAATGAACTTCTTTTCTAAAAGGTCTTCTATTTGTTTTTTCAGTTCCGCTAACTCAGCGGGAGCCATCCTGTATGGAGTAATAGATATCGGACCAGCTCCTAACACTAAGTCGATTGCAAAATCTACCTCTCGACTTAGTGGCAAACCCGACACCTTGTTAAACCCCTGCAAGTGTACCAGATCGTATCAAGTAATAATAATTGGTAAACCCAATACCCTTAACCCAATCCCTTGGTGAAAAGAGCCTATTACTAATTACCGGCTTGCTATCCCTAGCCTCCCCTAGTAATTAATAATGCATGATAAGCAAAAGCAAAATACAATTGATCGTCCTACCCCTATCCCTAGGTGGTTGATAACGGCTTCAAAACCGTTATTTTCATGCATAAATTTGATATTAAAACACACCCTTTGTAGCTTAAAATGAGCTTAGAATCAAGTAAAACTCTTAAGTTGTGTTACATGAGAGTCAAAAGTTGTTTTTAGAGATATTATGCTTGTTTTGCATTGTTTTGTAGGGTTTTTGATGAAAATGGAAGATGGTAATGAAGTAGAAGGTCATAGACTCAAGAATGAAGGAGAAAAAGGAAGAAAAGAAGAGTTTGTGAACCGCTCAGTGGTAAATTCCACCGCTGAGCAACCTAGTGCAAGGAAAAGTTGTTGTCTGGCGCCCAGGCGGTGACGCTGAGCGTCCAGAGCGACAAGACGCAAACCGCTCAGTGGTCATTTTAGGCGCCTGGGCGGTGGCGTGTGTTGAGGAAAACCGCTGAGCGGCCAATTTAGGCGCCTGGGCGGTTGTCTGTTTTTATATTTTGGATTTTGAGATCTTTCTGTTATCTTTTTGGCTTATATATAGCCCTAGTGCGAATCCAAATGTAATTCTTTTGGCAGAGAACAAGTCCACAACAGCTCTACACCTTTGGAGGAGATTTCTTGGATGCTTAGGCTCCACTTTATCAATTATAGGGTTTGCTTTTCCATTCTTCCATTTATTTCATCTAGTTTCACCATGACTATGGTGAACTAAACCCTTAGTTGTTGGAGAACAATGTAATCTTTTGAAACTCTTATATATTGAAATTCTTGTTTACTTTATATGCTTGCATATGCTTAATTTATCAATTGTTGGGTTCTTTACCTTTGCTTAATGCTTCTACAGTTTAACTCATTCGGTAGATGTTGTTTGTCTTTATTGATACGGGGACATACGGTAATGTCATGAACTGGGGAGAATTCCTTGATTATGTTAGTACTGCCTAGGGATAGGGGTAGGACGATCAATTGGATTTTCCTTCCGCTCATTATGCATTATTTGTGACTAGGGGAGGCTAGGGATAGCAAGCCGGTAATTAGTAATAGGCTCTTTTCACCAAGGGATTGGGTTAAGGGTAGACCAAGAAAGTTTGCATGGCAATATGATAATTAAGAAAAGTAAATAAGAAGAGTAGATATATGAGAGTGGATAAGATGAAATTGTAAACCCCAACAACCTCATTCATTCATAGTTTCTCTTCGCCAACTGAATTCTTGCATTTGCATGTTTATTTTTGTTTTGTATTTAAACAATTCAAATTAATTTCTTTTCTCAAGTCTTAAATGATTAGTTTACACGAAAGATGAGGCCTTAAGAGTCCTTTCGGAAGAACGATATTGGGTTTACCAATTATTATTACTTGATACGATCTGGTACACTTGCTAAAGGTTTAGCAGTGGTATTAACATAATCAAGGAATTCTTCCCAGTTCATGACATTATTGTACGTCCCCGTATCAATAAAGACAAACAACATCTACCGAATGAGTTAAACGGTAAAAGCATTAAATACAGGTAAAGAACCCAACAATTGATAAATCAAGCATATGCAAGCATATAAAGTAAACAACAATTTGGATATATGAGAGTTTCAAAAGATTACATTGTTCCCCAACAACCTAAGGTTTAGTTCACCATAATCATGGTGAATCTAGATGAAAATAATGAAAGAATGGTAAAGCAAACCCTAGATTTGATAAAGTGGAGCCTAAGCATCCAAGAAATCTCCTCCAAGGGGTGTAAAGCTGTTGTGGACGTTTCTCTCTGCCAAAAGAATTACATTTGAATTCGCACTAAGGCTATATATAAGCCAAAAAGATAACAAAAAGATTTCAGAATCCAAAATATAAAAACAGACAACCGCCCAGGCGCCAAAATTAGCTGCTGAGCGGTTTGCCTCAATCCACGCCACCGCCCAGGCATCACAAATGACCGCTAAGCGGTTTGCCTCTTGTTGTTCTGGTCGCTCAGCGTCACCGCCTGGGTGCCAGACAGTAGCTTCTCCTCGAATTAGGACGCTCAGCGTTGGAATTTACCGCTTGAGCGGTTCACAAACTCTTCTTTTCTTCCTTTTTCTCCTTCATTCTTGAGTTTATGTCCTTCCTACTTCATTGCCATCTTAAATTCTCATCAAAAACCCTACAAAACAATGCAAAACAAGCATAATAATGCACCTTGATTTTCTGTAAATTGCCTATTGTGACTAAATTTTTCTTCCTCTTCTTCCTCACCTTCACTACTGCTTAATTCAATGACTTCTCTTTTCTCCTCTTCTTCATCACTGCTTCCAATCTCCACAACTTCCCTTTCAACTTTTCGTTTACTTCTTGTATCAACAACTTTACATTCCTCTTTAGGGTTAACATCAGTGTTAGCCCTAAATTGGTGCTTCTTAGTGGTTTCTACCCTTTTTGAAAACTGTCCAATTTGCATCTCCAAAGATTTGAAGCTGGCTTGACTACTTTCTTGATTGGACTCATAAACCTTCAAGAATTTATCAAATCTATCATTTAGGTCTCTGACAACCTCTGTCAAATGGGTAACCTGCTGCCACAGAGGTGAAGGTTGCTGCTGCCTGAAGCCTCCCGTTTGCCCTGATGGGAAATTCGGTGCCTGACTAATACTCGGATGATTCTTCCATCCTTGTTTGGCATTACCTTGATAGGTATTCTGGAACTGATTTCCCATAAAATTAGCTCCTTTTTGCATCTCTTCAGGCAAAACACATTGACCATTGATATGGTCACCACCACAGAAATCACACAGCTGCTGTGTTTGAGAGACATTACGAATCTCCTTAGGAAGTTGTGAGAGAATCTTTGTCAAATTATCTAGCTTTTGAGTCAGAAGATGGTTCTGAGCTAGCATAGCGTCATCTGTAGGCAAGTGCAAAACTCCTCTCTTTTGTGTAGGTACGCCCCTTTCACTGTAATTTTCTTGCTTATTAGCAGCCATACTTTCTACCAAGTCATAGGCTTCATCTTCAGTCTTCTGTTTAACATTGCCTCCAGTTGAGGCATCCAACATCATCTTCGACTGAGTGTTCAAACCTCCAAGGTATGCAAGAACTAAAGTGGTCTTGTCAAAACAATGGGTTGGCGTCTTTCTCAGCAAACCCTTGAATCTCTCCCATGCTTGACCTAAAGTCTCTTCCATGCCCTGCTTGAATTATGAAATTTCCAGCTTTCCTTGAGTAACTTTAGACTGTGGAAAATATTTAGTGACAAACTTTGTAGCCACAGTCTCCCATGTGGTGGATGTTCCTTCAGGAAAGGAATTAAGCCATGCCTTAGCATTGCCCGCCAATGAGAATGGGAACAAACTAAGCTTTACTCGTTCATCCGATACACCTGCCATCTTCACAGTATTGTAGATTTCACTAAACGTTGTCAAATGATCATATGGATTCTCATTTGATAAGCCGTGAAACTGGTTGCCTTGTACTAGGTGTATAAGTGCTGCATTCATCACCATGTTGGTCGTTTGATCCGTAGGCATGGCTATGTTGTTGAAGTGGAAAGGACCAACAACATTAGATTGATCTGCTAATGTGCGTCTTGGAGGAAGTTGTCCTGCCATCTCCTCTGTTCTTCTATCTGGTGAAGGTGACAATAATCTGCTAGGAGAAGGAAATAAATCCCTAGATGGGCGTCTAACTCTCCTTCTTCCCCTTGTCTCGCTTAAGCCTTCAAGAAGAGGTTGGGTATTTTTCTTGCTTCTAGTATGTGTAGTCTCTTATTGCATGTACAAGAAACACAAACCCTAGTAGCACTTTTATATATAAAAAAATAAAATATATACAAATATCTACAATCAAGTCAAAGTTAATCAATTTACACTACTAGAAAAAGTTAAACCAAGAGTACCCGGCAACGGCGCCAAAAACTTGTTAAACCCCTGGCAAGTGTACCAGATCGTATCAAGTAATAATAATTGGTAAACCCAATATTGTTCTTCCCAAAGGACTCTTAAGGCCTCATCTTTCGTGTAAACTGATTGTTTAAGACTTGAGAAAAGAAATTAATTTGAGTGGTTTGAATGCAAAAAAAAAATAAACATGTAAATGCAGGAATTCAATTGACTTAGAGAAAATATGGATTAATGGAGTTGTTGCGGTTTACAATTTCATCTTATTCACCCTCATATATCTACTTTCCTTATTTACTTTGCTTATTTATCATATTGCCATGCAAAATTTCTTGGTCTACCCTTAACCCAATCCCTTGGTAAAAAGAGCCTATTACTAATTACCAGCTTGCTATCCCTTGCCTCCCCTAGTAATTAATAATGCATGATAAGCAGAAGCAAAATACAATTGATCGTCCTACCCCTATCCCTAGGCAGTATTAACATAATCAAGGAATTCTTCCCAGTTCATGACATTACTGTACGTCCCCGTATTAATAAAGACAAACAACATCTACCGAATGAGTTAAACAGTAAAAGCATTAAATACAGGTAAAGAACCCAACAATTGATAAATCAAGCATATGCAAGCATATAAAGTAAACAAGAATTTGGATATATGAGAGTTTCAAAAGATTACATTGTTCTCCAACAACCTAGGGTTTAGTTCACCATAATCATGGTGAATCGAGATGAAAATAATGAAAGAATGGAAAAGCAAACCCTAGATTTGATAAAGTGGAGCCTAAGCATCCAAGAAATCTCCTTCAAGGGGTGTAAAGCTGTTGTGGACGTTTCTCTCTGCTAAAAGAATTACATTTGGATTGGCACTAAGGCTATATATAAGCCAAAAAGATAACAAAAAGATTTCAGAATCCAAAATATAAAAACAGACAACCGCCCAAGCGCTAAAATTAGTCGCTTAGCGGTTTGCCTCAATCCACGCCACCGCCCAGGGGTCACAAATGACCGTTGAGCGGTTTGCCTATTGTCATTCTGGTCGCTCAGCGTCACCACCTGGGCGCCAGACAATAGCTTTTCCTCGAATTAGGACGCTCAGCGTTGGAATTTACCGCTTGAGCGGTTCACAGACTCTTCTTTTCTTCCTTTTTCTCCTTCATTTTTGAGTCTATGACCTTCCTACTTCATTGCCATCTTCAATTCTCATCAAAAACCCTACAAAACAATACAAAACAAGCATAATATCTCTAAAAACAACTTTTGACTCTCATGTGACACAACTTAAGAGTTTTACTTGATTCTAAGCTCATTTTAAGCTACAAGGGTGTGTTTTAATATCAAATTCAAGCATGAAAATAACGGTTTTTAGACCGTTATCACACCTCCTCTGGAAACACGTCGGCATATTCTTGTACCAAAGGTATGTTAGCAACTTGTTCCTCTGTTATTTTCTTCTTTTCTTGTGCCAACACTACAAAATAAACTGCCCCTTCATTGATGTCTCGGAAAACTTCTCGAGGTGATATCATCTTCACACCATCTTCTTTCAGAAAAACTACCTTTTATTGTTCACAGTAAATAAGAACATGATTTGCGGTGAACCAGTCCATCACGAGGATCACATCTAACCCTTCCAACAACAAACACACTAAATTGACCTTGAACCTGCGTCCAGCTACATCAAGCGGACACCCAACACAAACAGAGTTGGTTGATACTTTCCCCGATGCTGGTGTAGACACCACCAGCTCACACCTAAGATCACACACAGATAACCCAAGATCCCCCAAGCATGCAAAGGATATAAACGAATGCAATGCTCCCGAGTCAAACAAGACATGCACAAAATGTCCATATAGAGAACAAGTGTCGAGAATAAGATTACCTGATCGCACAGCTTCAACTCTTGACATTGCAAACACTTTACCCGTTGCTCGTGGATTTCAACTAGACTGCTTCTGATACGATCCTCCCCCTGATGTCTTTCTCTCAGGGCAAGAAAAAGACATATGTCCCGACTTGCCATAGGTGTAGCACTTCTTCACCTCTGTCTTTTCTCTAATGAGTTTCGGGCAATTTCGCCTGAAACAAGCTCCCCCGCACTCGAAACACTTCAATGCTCCTGGTTTGAATTGTGCAGACCTAACATAAGGTTTATTCTGTTGTTGCTTCCTGAAGAAATTACTCTTCGGGGCCCGCATAACTTGACTAGGATTAGTTTAGAGTAGCTCCACTGTCTTTGTCTTCTCAACACTTTAGACATATTCTACGTGTAAAAATGGGTCAGGTACTCAAATCTATTAACATAAGCTTGTACTGTCATTTCCTTTTGTTGTAGGGTCAAGAATTCAGTCTCCCTCTCGATCCTAGCACTGTTCGGAAAATACTTTTCTAGACACCTGGTCTTGAAACTGTCCCAAGATATGGCCTCGCCACGAGCTCCCTTCAGTTGCTGCATTCCGTTCCACCAGTACTCTACCTCATCTTCCAGGAGAAAATATGCATATGTTAGCTTCTGCTCGTCTAAACAAGTGATCACACAAAAAATCTTCTCATTTCCTCTTATCCACGATTCTAGTTTGTCTAGGGTGGCTTTTGCATTGAATTTTGGGGGATCATGTCTCAAGAAGTCATTTAAACCAGGTTGATTCCTTGGTGCTTGAGTGGTATGTTGTCGCTCCATCGCATTGACCATTCGGTCGACAACTTGAGAGAATACATCAACTCGGGGTGATTGGTTTTGGTCGCTAGTTCGGTGTGCCATGTTCTTTTAAACCAAAAGAAACCGCTTAGTATAACCACTCAATACATTTACCATTAATTATTACAAAGAATGATAATTTTTTTTTTTACGAAGAAACATGTCTACACATTAAATCATGATCACCTTATTTTCAAAAATCTTAACTTAGATAAGTTGCCCCTAGTTTTTTTTTTTTTGTTTTTTTATTCATTTTCAAATTTTTTTATTTTTTTGCTAAAAAGATTGCATGCGATCACTTTAAGATAATGCCCTATGTAAATTGATTTTTTTTATGGATAAAATGGATGATGAAAAATGATGAAGAAGAAAACTATTTTCGCCATTCCATGTCATAAATGCTTCAAAAAAAAGAAAGTTTTATTAATTCAATTGACTAAAAAGTGTTTATTTTGCCTTATTTACTTATTCATTAAAGCATGACATTTTCGTTTTGTTTTTTTTTATTTAAATAAAAACATGACACATTTATTGTTATGTATAAAGAAAATGAAGGAAAAATGATAAAAATGATACTAATGCATATGATGCATGAAGATGCCTGTGCCAAATATGGATTAAAAGACAACATGTTTTATGCTTTTAAGGTAGGTCCAATGTCTTAAGGTTTAAGCATTGTATATCTAGTCTCACATGGAAGGCTTCCTAAACCTAAAATCAAGGCCACCAGAGCTATGGTCCTTTTAACACCATTTTCCACAACAGTTGAACCGCAACTAGGTGTGAAATTACATGTGAAGAGAACATACATTGGTTGCGGTTCTCACAATAGCTAAACTAGAAATAGTCCAGACGTGACACTACTACACAATCCCTCTATTTCTAATGTTACACTCAGACCCGGGTATAGAGTCTCACTCATGATATGCATAGTAATAATAATAATAATAATAATAATAATAATAATAATAAAAGAATATAAATAAATTACCAAAATCAATAAAGACAATCATATATATATATAAATAAAGGGAAAATAAAATAAAATAAAATACAGAAAAACCACATCAATTTATCACATTTAATTGACAAGGCCTGATTCTCTAGTGGAGTCGCTTTCTGTCGCGACTGGGATCGCGACGGGACGGCGAACCAAAAACAAATGGGTTTAAGAAAATATTTTGGAAGTCGCCACCATAATTTATTTTGGAAAAACTATAGAAACCCATAAAATAAAAGTGTGGTCTACGGAAACTAGATTTTAGGTTCGGGAATCGGTTATGCGTAAGGAAGGTATTAACACCCTACCGCGCCTGCCCAAAAGCAGTACCTTTAATTAAATGTATAAAGTTGACGTGGTTTTCCAAAATATATAATTTTCCCTAAAAATAAACAATATAAACAAATTATTAGGAAAAAAATATTTTTTGTTTTATGAACCCGACAAGAATTGACCTTGCTCCTACGTATATCCATTAATAATGGAAAATCAGGGATCACGTAGTTCTTTATTTAGAAAAAGGTTTGTAAGGTTGTTTAAAAATTATTATGAATTGTTTGAGATTTTTGAAAAGTGAACCCGACAAGGATTAACCTCGCTCTTACATATATTCATTTATGATGGAAAATTAGGGATCACGTAGTTCTGGTAAAACGGTTTAGTTTAACAAAATTGACATTTTTTGGTTTTAAATATTTTGTATTATTTTATTTTAAGAATGGTGGGGAAAAGAAAGAAACCAGCCATAGGCCGATCCATTTGTGTGTAATAAAAAAATAATACCTTTTAGAAAAACTTCAAAGCACAATAAAAAGTGAAAAAAGAATGGTGTAGAGGTGACATACCCTTTTAACTTTCAGTACTCCCTATTTCTTCCTTGGTGATTGTCGTTGACAGAACCCCTATGTGTGAGAACTTATCTTTCTCTATCCCTATTTCTCTCTTTCAATCTCTATTATTTCTAGGTGTCTCCCTCTATTTTTTTTTCTTCCTCTTTTTTAATCACAAGGTGTGTATTTATACACACATATTGTAATATTATGATGATCTTCCCATAATTGTGAATTAATTGAAAATGAACAAAAGAGGGAAAGAAATGATTTTGGTTATAAGAAAAACAAATCAAATAATATTCAAGACATTGATTATAATTATTGTTAGAAAATTTTGTCCATTTTAAAAAAAAAATATTTTTCTCTTTAGAAAGAAACTGATGCAGCAAATTATATCAATATATTACTTTTAATTATTGCTTATAATGATTGTCATAATATTGATTCAAATTATTACCATATTAAACTAATATTTCAAAAATATTTTAAAGTTTGAAAATTACATATACATTTCTTTTAAGGAAAATTATTTTCTTGTTTTCTTTTTTCTTTTTTCTACCATTAATTATTATTCTCTTATTTTTGTTTTTCTTTACCTTTACTTTTAATTATTATTTTATTAACTTCCTCGGACGAAATTGGGTGTTGACAGCCGGCTTGGGTAGGATCTTTGCTTGTCTTGTCGCGTTAACGATAACTTTACTAGTGCAGAATTAGCTTTTAACATCACCCATTAGACGTCTGTTAGAGGGGTCCCCGACGTAAATTATTGATCGGTGGCAATTTCGTAAGTAAGTCAGGCTTATAGACGTCTGTTAGGGCGGGGCCCAATGTCTATAATATTATAGACGTCGGGACCCCTAGTAACTGACGTCTATAAGTCTGACAGGTAGGTGAAAAGTCATTTCTTTCGGCCATGTAGACGTCAGTTGATATGATCCTAGATGGGGCAACAATGAAGAGCTTTTAGAGTGACAAAAAGAATAAAAAAGAGTAGAATAGGTTTCAAAGGCTTGTATTTGCCTCTTTGATTTCTTTCATTTAGTTCTAGTGAATAATCATTTATAAACTCTTCTTTCTCATTAAGAACAAGCACTGTGGGACTCTCCATGGCTTGGTCTTAAAAAGAAAAGAAGAGGAAATGGGCGTCCTAGGCATGCAGCATTAGATAGCATAGCTAGTTTTCATGTTTTCAACTATAGGAGAAATAGTTACCTTATAAACCCTTTGGAGTGGAGAGATTTGAGAAATGTGGGAATCAAAAGCCCCTAGAGGACCTGTAGCACCTGTTGGCCGACCTCCACACTCAAAAGCCCCACATCTTTTAGATCTAGCTTCCAAGCTCACTCCAAAGGCTATATAAGAAGGCTTAGGGGTCTCCTTTTGTACACACACCTTGAATCAATTGAATTTTGAGTTGATTTGCACTTTTGCAATCTTCTTTGAGATACTATTCTGTCTCCAAAGTCCATATTTTGGGCAGACCTTATCTTGCTCAAGCAAGTGACGGTCTTCCTTTGATGCTTATCTTGGAGTTTCTTTCAAGTGGCGCATCTTCAAATCATAAGTTTCCTCTTTCTTAATCTCTTCCATTTTTAATTTCTTTTCCATTCTCTTAAATGTCATTTAGAATATTCTCTCTAGGTATGCACTTCCCCATCATCACTGCCCCTCCGACCGTCGTCTATAGTTTGAGTGGTAGGTGAAAGTTATTTTTTTCCGCCATCTAGACGTCTGATCCTACCACCTAACGTCTATATTCAATTATAGACGTCAGTGACCCTCCCGACCAACGTCTATATGTCTGACAAGTATGTCAAAAATCATTTCTTTCTGCCATCTAGACCTCTGATCGCGCCATCCCGATGTCTATAGTTGATTATAGACGTCGGTCCCTACTACATCCGATGTCTATATATACCACAAATATTATTTTTTAAATCGAATGGACGTCATATTAGTGAGGTCCCCGACGTATATTCCATTATAGACGTCAGTCTCCTGGGCAACTAACGTTTCATTTCTTGTTAAATCAGTGATTGCGAACCGAATAAATCAGTTCAGTGCACTTCATCGTCTTCCTTCGCCTTTTCTCTCTGCTGCATTGCATTTTCAAGTGCATTTGATCTCTTTTGAACCCTTTAAACTTGCTTTTAATCCAAATTAAAGTAATCTTTGATGTATTATGTTTCATTTGAACCGATTAAAATGAGTTTTCATTGTGTTTTGGTGTAGTTTTTCTTGTGTCTTTGGGTAGCGTAGTGCAGCTTCTCCCTTTGCTAGTTTCTTCGTAAGAAAAACTTGCGGTTTTTTGGATCTCTTATGGCATTTCAACTTGAAGCCGAACCTGAGTCCTTGCCTAGTTCCATTCCCACCGCCAAAGAAAAAGAATACGGTGACACCACCGTATTCTTTTTCTTTGGGGGTCGGAATGGACCTAGGAAATGACCCAGGTTCGTCTTTGGGTTGAAATGCCATAAGAGATGCAAAAGACGCAATTTTTTCTTACGAAGAAACTAGCAAAGGAAGGAGGTGCTACTACGCTACCCAAAGACACGAGCAGAACTGCACTAAAACACAACGAACGCTTCGTAGACGTCGGTTAATGTCATGTTCGACGTTTATAATGCCCTTAGACGTCGGTTAATGCCACGTCTGACGTCTTTACAAACGCTTTATAGACGTCGGGTCTGGATGTAACGTTAAAAGCCAAAAATAACAAACGTCTAAAGCCCTTTCTGCACTAGTTCTTTATTGGTGTTTGTGGAGCATTAATGAGGGTTTTTTTGGAAATATGGCAATGATTACCCTGTGGTACGAAATGTCATTTCACATTAAATGGCTCTGATTGAGGCTGACGTGCCTGCATCTTAGCAGTTGAAATCGAGAAATGAAATGTCGAGAGTTACGCACGAAAGGGAAACATCGCTTGACTTAATAGTCATTTTGTTGTGAATTCCTTGCTTTTATACCTTGCTTTTGTACCTTGGTTCTTTTTCGTTATTATCCCACCTTAGCATTTTTTGCGCGTGTTCTTTTCTTGAGAAAGTTCGTATTCCTCGTCCTTTCTTCGAGTCTGATCGCTAATGTAGGTATGTCTTCTTCCTATTCTCCTAAGATTGGTTATTCAACCTAGGGAGATTATCCCCATGAGCGATATTTCTTCTTCTAACTCTTCAGATGAGAGAGTTTCCTTACTGGAGGCTCTCGTTACTGCTCCTCTCTAGTAGTTTCCTTAAGGGCCACTTTTGGGGCTTCCCAAGAAAAGTGGAAGAAGGAAAAAAAGCAAGTAGCGTAGGGTAAGAAGGACATCCGTTTGTGATACGGGTCGAGCCACCTACTTCGGTGGCCAAAAGGTGTGACTGGTTTCTGTTGATGCTCCAAAGCAATCAATTTTCCAACAAGTATATTGAGTAATTTTTAGTCCAACAATTGTTGTTCCATAGAGATTTGGTGGAATACAAAAGGTTTTAAAGTAACTTGAATTCGAATAAAACACTAAAGGGTTGCATGAAAGGTGTGGAAATATAGTTGATTTAAGAAAATAATGTTACTTATACAAAATAACACATTGGAAACTAGTGAGATTAAAAGGGCTTAACTTCACGATGATAAAGACATGTTGAAGCTATATTTCACCACTTAGTTCCTCCTTTATAAAGATTCAAATATGATTTATAAAGATTCAATTAATCATGTCCTCAAAGTTCTCTTTGAATGTAACTCTTGGTCCATTCCTAGCACCCAGAGCCTAAGATCACAAGACTTCAATATGATGCCTTTATGACTGCTTGAATGAATCACTTGCATTAAGATCAAGATTTTATAACCAACTAGAACCTTATACTTACTCATAGCATCTAAAAGCAAGAGGAGAATTAGTTGGACCACAACTTGGAACCAGTTCCCACTCAATCCCAAACTAGTGAAATAAGAAGAGTGATAAATTCATCTAACAACAAGCACAAACTAATTCACAAACATGTAACAAAAGCATACTTTGATAAATAAAACAATACCAATACAACAGAGTTTCAAAGGGTTACATTTTTTCTTCAACACTCTAAGGGATTTTAACTCCTCCAAATACATGGAAAAAACACGATACAAAGAAAGTGTTTGAGAAACACTCTAAGATTTTTTCCTTAAAGTATGTCCAAAGTCCTTAACATAGAGAGAAATTATGTTTTTTATAAACCTTCCAGGGCATGGCTTCAACGGTGAAGGTGTGGCTTCAACTACAGAGGTTTCCTTCCATGTTCGGTTTTCCTTGTGGCTCAAACCTCGTGCTTTTAGTGCTGTAGCCCCTAAGATAACGTCTTTAAGAAAGAGCCTTCATGAGTTAGCCTTAGGTTCGGTGCTTGAGGTTTCCTTCCAAGGTGGGTTTTCTTGTGTGGCTCAAGCCTTAAGATTGCTACTTAGATGCACCAATGTTAGTTTTACCCAAAATTACTTAAATTTCCTCCATTTCATTTATTTTTCCTTTTTGGCTCTCTATAATCATCAAAATTTGTAAAACAAATCAAATTGGGGTGATTTCTACAGATATTTGATAGTATCAAAATTGTTGAAAATAGAATGGCTTAGTTTCAACACCAAGAGGGGGGTAAATTGGTGAAACACAAAAATCAGAGTCTTTTTAAAAGCTTTTTCGTAAGAGGATGATCTTTCAAAAGATTTTTGAATTACAAGGAATCAAATTTTTCAAGTGCAGTGGAAATAGTTGACTACGTGAAAAGTAAAGTCGACTTTGAAAGTAAAAGTGCAGAGATAGAGAATTCAAACGCAGGTTTTTATACTGGTTCGGCCAAACTGCCTACATCCAGTGTCCTTCCAATCCCAGGAAGCAAATGCACTATAATGATCAAGGTTTTTACAGCAAGGTTTCTATAGCGACCTCAACGTCAAAATATAAAACACCTCTCTAACCCTCTAACAAAAACATAGGCATATACAAAACAAAGAATAGCAGCAAGATGTCCATTCTCCTACAGTCTTTAATCACTTTGAACAATCCTCAATGTCCAGAATGTCGCACATCCTCTTCCTATAGTCACAACAGAGTAACAACAATCTTTTCAAGATTGAGAGAAACAATTGATCACGTATCAGACACCTCAATGTCAGGTTGATGACACAGTCAATGCACACATATTCTTGCTCGTCAAGCAACCACCAAAGAATGAATACCTTGGTCTTCTTGATGAGTTATTGGAGCTTTGGCACGTTCTACAAGAGATCACAAATCTGAAAAGAATCAACTAACTCGTTAGAATCACTTCTTCTCTTGCAGAAATCAAATTCGCGTCTATATATAGTTTTTCACAAAACTGACGTTCCTAAGTCGACTTTGGTACTAATTGAGTCGATTATACTCAGACAGTTATAACAGTTAGTAGCAGTCAAACCAACTTAATTATTACGCATTTAATACAATTGACTCACATTCAATGCTTGGTCAAAGATATAAAATATAGTTGTTAGACATCACAAGCATTAACAAAATTTCAAAACATAACTAATTAAATTGAGTAGCTTGCGCATACAGTCAACTTCGTAACACTTCAATGCAATTTTGAAAAACTTTCTTTCCAAAAATACTCACACCACACTTTGAAAAAGTTTATGCAAAGCCACGAGTTTTAATCGACTTACTTCATAAAGAAGTCGACTTAAAACTGTTCTTTTGCCACACAATTAAAGTTCAACTAAAGTGCATGTGATTTTCCTTTTTCAAAACATTTGTTATGCAATCACAAATAAGATCTCATGTAAAACACAGTGAATTTGCATGCTTTGACTAAAACAACACAAACATGTTCTGAAATAATCATAAACATGAAAGTAATGAACATGTAACACATAACAACTCATATTATTAATAATGTGTTGTCATCATAAAAAAACCAGAAGTTCTAAGATGGTAGGGTTTGGCTAAACCAATGCTCCCCTTATCAACAATCTCAACAATTTCCCCCTTTTCTGATGATGCACAATCATGATTAATATCAACCAACCATGTTTGTACAAATCATGATGAAATCCTAATTAGGGAAACCATTCAAAGAAGTAGCAACTCAAGCTAAGACTAAGAAAGGGAAGTTAAAGAATGACTTTCTAAAGTTTTCTTGAGTTTCTTTTTCTAAGTCTTAGAAGGATTATCTTTTAATATGTTTTACTTTGTTTTGTAGAGCTAAAATAAAGCTTGAAGACTTTGAGGAGTTTGAAACAACAAAGGGCCCAAAAGCAATTGAAGGTTGGCTTGCGGATGGCCAAAACAGGAGAGAGCCCGGCCTAAACCCCAAAATAGCCCAGCGGTGGATATTAGGATGCTTCCCACGTGAGTAGATGAACTGGACTGTAGCGTGGGAATTGCTGGAGTAAATTGGCGCATCTTTTAGGAATTTCATTTGAATTTAGGAAGCATTTTGATTTCTGAAAAGAGGCCCATCTTCCTTTATAAATAAGAGGGCCTCTCCTTTGTATGATTCACTTTTGAGCTTTAGAGAAATGTTGCAGAATTTTCATTCCAGCCTAATTGTTCTTGAGTCACCTCTTCTTTTCACTTTCTCTACCCTTTCCTCTAGCTTCCTTCCATAGGGGGAAGGCTTTCTGAGCTGAGAGGATATTCCACACATTCCTACCATCACCGAAACACTATAATTCCATTGAACTTCATCCATGTCCGCTGCATCTTCACACATGTCCGCTGCATCACTCTGCACCTCAACTAGCTTGCTGTTTGGAGTTGGTTCTCACTGATTCCAGACCTTGGCAGGTGTCCATCAAGTGGTATCAGAGCTGTGGTCGTCCACGCACCCATAGCTAAGCCATTTCCTCCATTTCTTATTTCAATTCTGTTTTTATTTTAATTCCTGTCATGTGCTTTCTAGATCTCTGTTTTGGTGTTCTTTTCATTTCTGATTTGTGTTTAATTGTATCTCCAGTCACTGATGTTTTGTTTCCATAGTGTGTTCATGTGTATTTTTCATTTTAAACGGTGAATCATTCTTGTTTGAGTCATTTCCAGCTGCAAATTTTAATTTCCGTATTGTCTAGTCTTGTGCACTGTTTAATTGCAGTTTTAAATTCTGTCTTGTTTGGTTTTCAATTCTGCCGGTTGTGTTTTTGTTTTTACTTGAGTTCAAGTGCTATACAATCCATATATCAACCAATGAAGGCAATGAGAACTTGTTCTAGCCTTGGTGATACTAGCTAGTGCACTAGAAATCCATTTTTGGAATTCAAAACCGTGAACTCTGCTGCAGAATTTGCAAATCTGTTTTGAATCATAAATCTGTTTTTCCAGTTGATTTCTTTAATTCTGAAGCTTGGTACAACATTGTTTAATGTTGTTGAATATGTCTTAAGGTGTAGCAAGCCAGAACAAGCAATGAAATGCAATATGCATAGCTTGGTTGCTCAAAATCCTTAGCAATTCACTGTTTCAGTTTTGAATTCTGGTTTTTCACCGTGCCAATTTATTTGAATTGTATAATCTGAGTTTGGTCATACTAAGCACTTTAATTCTAGCTTAGTTCTGTGTAATTACACTTCCTTGAGTTAATTCTTTGCTGTCCAGCCCTTGAATCCTTGGAAAACTGAATTTGGATGGTTTAATGATGCATTTTGCTTCATAAAGTGGTACAGCAGAGGTGATTTTAAAAAATCTGCTGTTTCTTTGCTGTTTTATAGATTGAGCAAGTTTATATTGATGGTTTAAAGTTTCTAGCACTGTTCATTTGGTCAAAAAATAGCTTACATGCAGATTTGAGTTTTAAACCATCAATTTTTGGCAAAAATGGAAGTGGAATGATGATTTTGAGTTGCCAACAGTTTATAAGCTGTTTCAGAGTTTGAACACACTCAAAATCATCAATTAAAGTTTCTTGAACTGTTAATTGTGAGTTTAAGACACTTCCATACAGTTTTGGGTATCAAACCATCAATTCAGCTCATTTTTTTCTGGTGCAGTTCTGTATTTCAAGTGCTGTTTGAAAAATTTCTTTGCATAATTCCAAACTTGGATTGGAAAAAGCTGGTTCTATGATTTAGATTGAAAATAAATGAATAAAAGAACAAATATCAAGTGTTAAAAAGCTTAGAGAACCAATCAATCCAGTTTACAAGTTCCCAAAGTTAAAAACACAATCTGAAACTCTTTGGGACATTTTATCAAACAGTTTGGGAAATTATCAAACAGTTTGCATCTGGAATGAATTCTGAACTGTGCTTGTGTTTTTCTTGCTTTCTTAATCTACTCTAGTGCCATTCTTAGGCTCCTCTTGCGTGCTTGCTGTGTTTCAATTCCTCTTTTCATTTTATTTCACGTTTCTTGGCTTCCAAATCTGTTTTGAACCTTGGTGCAGTGTGATAAAACCAGTGCAGTTTTAAAAACTGTTTGGTGCATTTCTGGTGATTATTTGGAGCTTGTGTGCAATCTGTTTGAAGCATCCAGAGGCAGAAACTTAATCCTACTATGGTATCATTCTAGGAAGTGGTTAGGGAATTGAAAGTGGAGCAAGAAGGAGGACTTAACAGCAGCTAAATTCCACGGTCCAGCAGCTGTAGTTGCTGTTTCAGCGGCATTTCCTACACCAGAAAATTCAACCTTCATACTGATTTTGAGTGACACATTGCAGCAGCCAAAGCTTGGAGTTTACATTAGTTTTAGGCATTATTTTAAGCTTGTTACCACCACATATCACGGAACCTTTGCTGTTTTAAGTTGAATTTTCGTTTCTTTGATTAAGTGACTTGGGAAAATGCTTTAGAAGCAATTCAATGATCACATTTGAACATTGTAATAGTGCCATTTCGTTTTCTTAGTGTGAAAGTGTGTCAAGGGGCTCCAAGTGTCACTTGCACTTTCACCTAGGGCCGTCTAGCATTTACATCTTGCACCTTTATTGCTTCCTTTAAATTGCTTGTTGATTTTCTTTGTTTTAAGTCTCCGTGGTATATAGGTTTACATAGCATATAGATAAGCCTTCTTTTGGTTTTTAGGAGCATTTCATTATCATTTGAAAATATTTTGAAGGATTTCTACTTAGAATTTAAGGTAACTCTAAGGAAACTCTGGCTAAGGAAGAACTTGATTTCTAAGCTTGTCCATTTGTGACTCACCTCTTCTTCCTAGGAGCTACTTGGAAACATTCTTTTACCTCTAGAATCTCTTTGGAAATTCTTCACCAAAAACAAAGAAAGTTTGTGACAACCTTTTCACTCATTACTTGTGCAAGTCTTTGAAAACCTTGTGAAAACTTTTTCCTACTTGACAAGAATGAGTCAATCAAGTGTCCAAGGAAGTATGAAATTTAGTAGTGAGGGCTCACAACTAAGAGAAGAATTTGAACAAAAGTTCCAACAAAGGGACAAAGATATTAGTAAGCTTAAAGGAATGATTGAACAACTTTTGATCAATCAAAACAAAAGGAAAGAAAGGTCTTCACATAGAAGAAGAGAAAACCATGAAGACAAACCCTCTCCCCCTAGTGAGCTTGAGCAATATAGTAGTCATCACAATGATGATCATTATCAATTACCTCCTAGGAGAAATCATAGAGAGAGAGAATATTACCCAAGGGAAACTAGAATAGATCTTCCTCCCCTCCATGGTAGAGATGATATTGAAGAATATTTGGAATGGGAGATGAAAGTTGAGCAATTGTTTGAGTGTCACCAAATAGATGATGAGAGGAGAGTAACAATGGCCTCTTTGAGCTTTCAAGGCTATGCCTTATATTGGTGGACTGCCTTGGTAAAAGACCTAAGATTGAGACACTTACCTTCCATTAGGTATTGGAATGAGTTAAGGTCTGCCTTAAAAAGAAGGCATGTTCCAGCTTACTATGATAGAGAGTTAATGGACAAGCTCCATAAACTCCAACAGAGAAACATGAGTGTTGAGGAATATAGGCAGAAAATGGAGTTACTCATGTTAAGAGCTGGGATAAGAGAGGAACCAAGGATAACAATTGCTAGATTCCAAAGTGGACTCAACTATGACATAAGAGATAAGGTAGAACTTTTACCTTATAATGATCTCAATGATTTAGTCCAACTTTGTGTTAGAGTAGAGCAACAATTAAAGAGGAAAACTCCCTCTAAAAAAGACTATTCTAATTCTTCCTACCCTAGGAAAGAGTCCAAGAGGGAGGGTGAACCCTCCAAATCAAAGGAAGAGGGACCTAGGGAAAAGGAAAAAGAAAAATATCCCTCTAAAGAATCTTCAAAAAATGATAGGGTAAAAGAGACCAAGTGTTTTAGATGTGGTTACAAAGGGCACTATTCTTCTGAGTGTCCTAACAAAAGGTCTACTTATATCCTAGAACATCAAAATGAAGATGAAGATTCTTCTAGTGATTCAAATACTTCCATATCTGAGGAAGAAGCCTTACCTTGTGAAGGAGAGTTGTTATTGGTGAGAAGACTTCTTGGAAGTCAACATATAGAACTAGAACAATCACAAAGGGAGAATCTATTCCACACAAGATGCAAAGTTTTTGAAAATACTTGTTCATTGATTGTGGATAGTGGGTCCTCTTGTAATTGTTGTAGTTCTAGAATGGTGGAAAAGTTGGCCTTAACTACTATTCCTCATCCCAAGCCTTACAAGCTTCAATGGATAAAAGAGGATGAAGAAATAGTAGTCAAAACACAAGTAAACATACCTATCTCCATTGGAAACTATGAAGAAACAATTTTATGTGATGTTGTGCCAATGGATGCTGGGCATGTTCTACTAGGAAGGCCATGGCAATATGATCATAACTCCACTCATGATGGCTACACCAATAAGATAACTTTTCTCCACAAAGGAAGTAAAATAACTTTGATTCCTCTTACACCTCAACAAGTGAAAGAGGATGAAATAAAGATAAAAATTAAAATTGAAAAAGAAAGAAAAGAGGAAGAAAGGTTGGATAAAGAAACTTCTAAAGGAGAAAGGAGAAGAAGGTATGCATGCTTTTAAATTCTTCATCCAAAGGTTAATATACCTTGAATCTTCTTCTAAAAAAAATCACTTTGTTTCATTATATAATGAAGGGGAATGTTCAAAACAAAGTGAAAATAAAATAAAGGCCAATGATACTTCTAAGAAAATCTTTTTCAAAGATAAAAGGCCTTCATTCTGTATTCTTTTCTTTGGATACATCCTTTTAATAATGTTCATTTTTATTTGTTGTGGATTTATTTTTGATCCAGGAGGGAAGAAATAAACCAAGTTGTGCTTCTTTATACCTTCCGATTTGAGGACAAATCATTTTTCAAGAGGGAGGGTATGATGGAATCCTAATTAGGGAAACCATTCAAAAAAGTAACAACTCAAGCTAAGACTAAGAAAGGGAAGTTAAAGAAGGACTTTCTAAAGTTTTCTTCAGTTTCTTTCTCTAAGTCTTAGAAGGATTATCTTTTAATATGTTTTACTTTGTTTTGTAGGGCCTAAAATAAATCTTGGAGACTTTGAGGAGTTTGAAACAACAAAGGGCCCAAAAGCAATTGAAGGTTGGCTTGTAGATGGCCAAAATAGAAGAGTTCCAAGTCTAAACCCCAAAATAGCCCAGCGGTGTATATTAGGATGCTTCGCACGTGAGTAGATGAGCTGGACTATAGCGTGGGAATTGCTGGAGTAAATTGACACATCTTTTAGGAATTTCAGTTGAATTTAGGAAGCATTTTGATTTTAGAAAAGAGACCCATCTTCCCCTATAAATAAGAGGGCCTCTCCTTTGTATGATTCCCTTTTGAGCTTTAGAGAAGTGCTGCAGAATCATTCCAGCCTAATTGCTCTTGAGTCACCTCTTCTTTTCACTTTCTCTACCCTTTCCTCTAGCTTCCTTCCATAGTGGGAAGGCTTTCTGAGCTGAGAGGATATTCCACACATTCCTATCATCCCCGAAACACCATAATTCCATTGAACTTCATCCATGTCCACTACATCTTCACACATGTTTGTTGCATCACTCTGCACCTCAATTAACTTGCTGTTTGGAGTTGGTTCTCACTGATTCCAAACCTTGGCAGGTGTCCATCAAATCAGCTCATATTGTCAATTAAAAAATTCTTATATCAATTTGTATCAGAGCAAATGTTGAAATATTCTCATTTTTTATTCAGAGCAAAAACATATCAGATCATATCAGAACATATCAATAAAATGTATATCAAATCATTCTCTCTCCCAATGTATATCAGAGCATTCTCCCCCTTTGTGCATTAGCAAAAAAGGTATGCCTTATAATAATGAAATGCAGAGAAATAGTTATTCAGAGATGCATCAGTAAATCATATTAATCAAATAATGATGCTCCCCCTGTCACAGATAATCACATGATAAAGATATAATCTCCCCTTAAGTGTAGGCATGTGAAATATCTAACATATCATGCAATGCTCCCCGTACCATTATGCATGTTTTACATTCAAAACCCAAATGCATAATGCAATTTTCACATAACATTTTAGAGCATGTATAAGCATGTGACAATATTGTATCATATTAGAAATTTTGCAAACACATCTATGCAACATAGATACAATATCATTCAACAATCTCAATATAATCTCGCAATTAATATCAATCAATCAAAGAACAGAGATATATTGAATAAAATAGTATATGATTAATAATCAAAATAACCAAATTCAAAGTTATGGAATTTATAACCCCTGTTAAACCGTAATCGATTAATCCACAATTGCAATCGATTTCATTGCTTTCCATTTGAATTGTATCTCCAGTTGTTCATCCAAAAGCAATGTTCCTGCAAAAACTTTCAAGATCTTTTCCAGATCAAGCATTTTAGAATCATTCTAATGCAAGAATTTATACAGGTAAGAAATGAATATGCATAAGTATCAATGTAACAGTAAACAATAGCATAATCAATTTCATCCAACACATAATCGACTTTCATCAGATATAAACAGATTCAATTATAAAGTCAATATTGATTGAATTAAAGCTAAAAATATGATTTCATTAATACGCAAAAGATGTTGCAATCAGATTAACTAGGGATAGTGGCTTCTAGAGCCTATTACAAAAGAAAACTAACTGACAAGCAAACAAGCAAAACAAAACACATGACTCTAGATTGTAAACACAAGACCGCTATTCTGTTTCGGAAGTCTCTACAATCTTTTTGTCAGTGTTGTTCTTCCCACTATCAGAATCATCCACCGAAGTATCTCCAAAAGCATTTATCCTTAGTGCATAGTCCATCTTTCTGTGTAGCTCAGAGAAAAATATCTTTGTAGCATTACCATTTTCTCATCAAGACTTTTGAACCTTTCATCTACAAATTCTTCAAATCTTATTTCAGGTTTGAATTTATATCTTGATGAGTCAACATTTAGAGGATTCATTTTGTTAGTGTTGGGGATATATTCATCCTTGAAGATCCATCCTTCTTTAACTTTTCTGGATCCCGCTGAATCTAAAACAATTTTTCCAACATATTTTTCTTGTTGCAGCTGATAGTTCTTTCATTTGTGAGATCCACATTTTGCATTCTTAAGACTCTACTGATGAACACACCGTATGATAGGTGATCTTCCTTTTGTTTTACAGCCTTTAGCATATAGTCATTTATTACAGAGGACCAATCAATTGGTGTACCAGTTTGTAATGCATACAACAAGTACACATCTTCACTATTTAATATGCTTTGATCTTCACCTCTCAAGAGTAAAATCCAGGTGGTCATATGTGCACAAAGGCTCTCCTTCTTGCTAAGATTCTCAATGTTGAAGGATTCATACTTTCCTACCATGTCAGGATTTCTTAAAAAGTTGTTGTATATTTGAGTTTTGTAGAACCCCGTAATACCTTGATGTGCCTTCAATCCTTCTTGTTAGAATCCCGCAACATACTTCCAAATGGGATAGTCAATGTAGATATTCACCTTCTTTACTCTAGATGTAATACAATTACCTTCCTTTTTCAGGTTTGAATAGAAAACCTTCACGAGGTTTGGATAGTAGTCTCCTTGCAATTCCACGAATTTGGTCAGACCAGCTTTTTCAATCGTTCTTGAAATATGATACCTTCATTGCAAAAGAAAAAAATGCTCATGCATTTATGTCTGATCACTTCTTTGAAACCCCACTTTCATATGAAATCAGTTCTCTAATCATCATCACTGAACCATCCGAAAGAATTAGCTTCTCTCCTGGAAGATACCGATCGTTTCCCTGGGTGAGATGACGAATTGGCCATTTGCAGAATTTGGTAGAGAGTGTAGATATTTCTTTAACAGAAACAAGGGTTTTGCGTACAACACGTATGAAACAGAGTCAAAGCAAGCATAAATATATAAAAGCGCGAACAACACATACTCATTAAAGCCCATTTTAAATTTTCAAATATAGAAAGCCCATGATAGAGATATCTAGTCGATTTCATTAGTTGCAAAGTTGACTTCTATATGACAGAAGGTTTCCATAAAGCAAAACCACACATATAGTAACATGTAATCGACTATGTATTTAATCTAATCGATTAAAATTCTTAAAAATTAATTTTCACAAAAAATAATCACAATCAATCAATCAATCAATCACACAATCATCAAACAATCATTCATATACATATTATTCATGATGCAATAAGAAAATTATTATTACCACTTGTAGATACTCAAGAAATTTGATATAACCATGTTAGATCATCCTTGAGATCTCCACTGCTACAACATCATTTGCTATCCTGCAAAACAGTTGAGATTTTTTATGCTAGTACCCATTTGAAATTTGGGTCCTTGCTTGTTAACAACAGGCAAATCTTCTTTAGGAATCCATCTATATAATCCTCTAGGAACTCCAACCTTTCTATAAAAACAGTTTCTAACATTATGTCCAATGTTTTTTCAATAAAAACATGCATGCGTAACAGGTTTACTTATATCAACAAATTTCCTTGAATTTTTCCTATTTGATTGAGATTTATAACCAATACCCTATCTATATATTGCTCTACCTTAGGACCTTAAAACATCATTCATATTTTTTTTACCCTGTGTAAACTTAGCTAACGTGCTAGTTAAGTAATCAATTTGCTTTAAATGTGCAGGGCATTTTTCACAATCTTTTTCTACTATTACAGTCTTAGTAATCACAGTTTTAGCAATTTCTAATGCAATGTTTAAGTCTCTTTGCAATTTTTCATTGTCATCAACCAAATTGTTAATCCTATATTCATAGTCTTTTCTTTCAGAGTTTAATCCATTGACCTTGTATTGCAGTCACATGGCTTCAGCATGTATCTCCTGAATTGCATCCAACAACATGTCGTGCTTGACCTTGATTGGCTCATTCTCGAATTCTTCATCACTATCATATTCATCTTTCTTTAAGCCAGCCATGAAGCAGACGTTTTATTCTTCTTCACGATCACTATCTTCATTACTTGAAGAATCTGAATCATTATTCTCCCAGGCAATGTAAGCATTTTTCTGCTTTCTGTTCTTGACCTGAGGGAATTTCCTGCTTCCTCCTTGCTTCAGTTTCAGGTCAGGACATTCAAGCTTGATATGTCCTTCTTTGCCACATTCATAACACTAAACTACATTTGATCTTGCAACTTTCTTTCCTTTTTTCATTTCCTGCATGGTTAGTAAGTTGATTTCTATTTTTCATAAACCGATTAAACTTTCTTACCACCATGGACATCAGCTCGTTGTTGTCCAGTTCAACATCAGATTCATCCTCAGATGGTATAATCTTTGAGACTTTCTTTTTCGTGGCCTTCAAGGATATGAACTTCTTTTCTTCCATTTCTTCCTCTTCTTTTAGTCTTCCAAGTTCAAGTTCGTGTTCTCTTAACTTGCCGAACAAGGTAGCCATATTCATGCTTGTAAGATCTCTTGATTCAGAAATTACAGTAACCTTGGGTTGCCAACTTCTATTTAGACTTTTCAATATCTTGATATTGATTCCTTCTTTATCAAACACTTTTCCTAGAGCGATCGGGTAGTTCACTATTTGAGTAAATCTTTGATGTACTTCATATATAGTCTAGTCAGCCTTCATCTTGAAAAGTTCATACTCATGTATCAGCGAGTTATTTCTGGCTCTCTTTACTTCTTTTCTTCCTTCATTTGTGACCTCCAATACTTCCCACATTCCTTCGCAGTCATGCATTATGAGATTCTGAAAAATTCATCAATTGTTAGAGTAGAAGCAATTATATTACATGCTTTAACATCATATTGTGCCTTACCGTTTTCTTCTTGAGATCACTAAAAAAAAAACTTTAAAACAGTTTTTCCATTAATAACATGAGTTGGCTCAAAAGGATCGTTTAGTGTTGCATCCTAAACACCCTTATTCACGGATTCAAGAAAAATTTGCATCCGAATTTTCCAAAAGGCATAATTTTCACCAGCAAACAATGGTGGTCTGTTTGTTGATGCACCTTCACCAAAGGTTTGAGGACTAAAAACCATTTTCCCGGAATAGTCGATTTTAAAGAAAATAGTAATCGACTAGTTTTTCAAATATTTTATGAAAATTGGCTCTGGTGCCAATTGTTGAAAATAGAATGGCTTAGTTTCAACACCAAGAGGTGGGTGAATTGGTGAAACACAAAAATCAGAGTCTTTTTAAAATCTTTTTCGTAAAAGGATGATCTTTCAAAAGTTTCTTGAATCGCAAGGAATCAGATTTTCAAGTGCAGCAGAAATAGTTGACTACGTGAAAAGTAAAGTCGACTTTGAAAGTAAAAGTGCAGGGATAGAGAATTCAAACGCAGGTTTTTATACTGGTTCGGCCAAACTGCCTACATCCAGTGTCCTTCCAATCCCAGGAAGCAAATGCCCTATAATGATCAACGTTTTTACAACAAGGTTTCTATAGCGACCTCCACATCAAAATATAAAACACCTCTCTAACCCTCTAACCAAAATATAGGCATATACAAAACAAAGAATAGCAATAAGATGTCCCCTCTCCTACAGTCTTTAATCACTTTGAACAATCCTCAAAGTCCAGAACATCGCACGTCCTCTTCTTATAGTCACAACAGGGAAACAACAATCTTCACAAGATTGAGAGAAACAGTTGATCACGTATCAGACACCTCAATGTGCAGGTTGATCACACAGTCAATGCGCATAGATTCTTGCTCTTCAAGCAACCACAAAAGAATGAACACCTCGGTCTTCTTGATGAGTTCTTGGAGCTTTGACACATTCTACAAGAGATCACAAATCTGAAAAGAATTAATTAACTCGTTAGAATCGCTTCTACTCTTGCAGAAATCAAATTCACGTCTATATATAGTTTTTCACAAAACTGACGCTCCTAAGTCGACTTTGCTACTAATTGAGTCTATTATACTCAGACAGTTATAACAATTAGTAGTAGTCAAACCAACTTAATTGATTACACATTTAATATAGTTGACTCACAATCAATGCTTGGTTAAAGATATAAAATATAGTCATTAAACATCACAAGCATTAACAGAATTTGAAAACATAATTAACAAAGTCTAGTAGCTTGAGCATACAGTCAACATCGTAACACTTCAATGCAGTTTTGAAAAACTTTCTTTCCAAAAATACTCACACAACACTTTGAAAAAGTTTATGCAAAGCCACGAGTTTTAATCGACTTACTTCATGATGAAGTCGACTTTCCACAAATACTCACAGCACACTTTGGAGGGGCTCACCGTTGTTCCTTGCTATATTACTGATAGGGTATTCTTCCAATCCCATGAGAAGGAAAAAAATTTTGTTTTCATTTATGAGTATTTATGAGAGTTTAATGTTTCTTTTCCCTTGTCTGATTTTGATAGTTATCTCTTGTCCATGCTCTTTGTAGATCCTAGTCAACTCCACCCCAATAATTTGGGTTTTGTAAAATCCTTTCAGATTTTGTATGGTCAACTCGATCTGACCTTTACTCCCTTCAGGTTCATGTTCTTTTATTAGATGAGGCATGAGGCTGAGGTCGATTGGGTATCTCTATATAGTGCCCAACATAGGTCTTTGTTTAAATCTATTAAGAATTTTAAGAATAAATTATTCAAAATAAGGCCTCATATTTTAAGGTTGAGCTAAAGTACTTCTTGTGTCCTGGTACTCGAGCACCTACAGAGGTCATATATCATAACATAAATCACTCAAACAATAAACATCATACCACACCACTTTCCAAAGCTCCTTTCACGACGTTGTCTCCCAAATTTATATTTATCCAATGCAATATTCTAGGAAATTTTTCTATTTGACCTTTTGGAGGTATAAAATTCTCACAAAACCATACCTACACAAATTTCATCTTCATAATTGTTACTCAAAAACATAATTCAAGCATCAACCCAAAATAAGAAATCAATACATTCAAATTACCTACAGCATGTATGTGCAACCATCGACATAAACGTTCCTTGTACCTTTTCCTTTCTTCAAACCCTTTGAAGCTTTGCACAAACTACGTTCCAAATAATGGTAGACTAAACTACCCCAACAATAACTACCCAAACCACTTATTTTATCAACAATTTCAAACAAAATTGGAAACACTCTTCCAACCAATATATACAAGCTACAAAAATGAGAACAAGGTATTTTTGTCTTACGTTTTCTCATCAAACAATTGTATACCAAATCCAAATCTCTCATTCCTTTGCCTACATATTTCACACATGTACTTGTTCTCATTTTTTGATTAAATTTAATATCTTTACCATGTGAACTCAACCCCAAACCTAAACAAAATTCGTTCTCATTCATAGACACAAGTTTATCTCCAATTAAAAAAGAACCACTAGAATCCACCCACTTAACCAATAACTCACTCAATATATTCCTACCTATTTTAACTTTACCACTCAAATCTAAGAACCAACAAAAAGGAGTCTCTGAAATCACTGACTGGTGCTCCTCTGTCAAGCATTCGTTCAAAGTAGAAATATACTTTGTTGAAAATGAGTGACGAACCGTCAACTGCATCAACCACAAAAGTTAAAAACCCTAAAACAAAAACAACTGCGAACTTAACACAAAAAGGAAAAAACGAATGTACGAAGCATGACCCATTTTACCTTGGTCATCGGAGGAACCTCGTTAATGGAACTCGCCATTTCGCACAGCGAAGAGACCGACAACGACAGTGAACCACAACAGCGACAGCCACAGAGACGCGACGGCGAAAGCGAACCACCAACATGCGATTGCCACCAACGATAGTGAGATCGAAGACGACGACAGTGAAATGGAACGAAGATGGAGAAATGGGTAGAGAGAGAGAGTTTAAGTCGAATGAAACAGGACAAGGGCAAACATGGAAATCCAAAATCCAAATATTGTTCTCAATCCTAATGTCTTTTTTTTTAATTTTAAAAAATTAATAAAGAACCAATAGTACGTCGACACGTGACAGTGTCAAAATGGTGTTAAAAAAGTGGTGTCAAAATATAGGGACACTATATTATTTTCCAGTTGTTAGTTTTTAGTTAGGAGAGAGAAATTTTGATTCTTCTCATTTTTTTTGGTTGAAGATTTGTTCCAGGGGATTACTAGCTTTTATTCTCCTTTGTGTTTTATTCAAAACGCAGTTTTAAACGTGTGGTTATTTTAGGAAGTTTTGATGGTTTAAGTAAGGAAATAATAAGTGAGCGGATGCACCGAATATATGGAGATTAGAAGGATATCTTAAGATCTTTTTGGCAGTATGGAAGAGTGGGCCTTGGGCTGTATCTAGAGTAAAAAGGAAGTGTTTAAAATCTGTTTTGTTTTAGGTCAAACTCAGGAGACCTACATCCAGCAGCCACAAGAAAGAGTTGAAGCCAACTATATCCCCACCCTTTTCATTTCTAACCGAGAGAGAGGGTCGAATGAGGGGGAGAGCCTTCACCGTTGCATCATAGCATGAGTGTGGTGGTTAAGAAAGAGATAAAACTGTGAAGCTAGTAGGATGTTAGTTGCTGCTATCGGCAAGGAGAGCTCAAGTGATATGTGAGGAGTCAAAGGAACCGAGCGAAAGCCCTGGAAGCCAGGTAAGGGGAGTGACTATGATATCTTTAATGTTTTGGGTTGTATGATATACTCGTGATGTTATTCTTATTCTTACGTTTTCTTTTCATGATGTGTGTGAGGAAGGGTGATCTTCCATTAGTATGTTAGAATTAGGGTTGGTTTTGAGGTTATATATATAGGTGCATGTTTGTAGGCATTGATGAGAAGAATGGAAGTAGGTTTTGGTCTAGGAAAATATAGTCTCGGTTGAGTGCAGTAAAATATGGTTCTGGAGAGGAGTGAATTCTACCAAGGATTGGAGAAGTATAGATTGATTGGATTATGTAAAAATGGAAGATGAAAAGAAAGTGCGTGGGTGAAAGGGGTGGGTGCAAGTGTTGGGTGTGTGGATGTGTGTGAGTAAGTGTGAGAGTGTACACGTGAGTAGAAAAGGAGTTGGATGGGTATAGTGGGGTTTGGCTGAAGATGCAGGTTGTGGTGTTCACATGGGTAGGTTTTTCCTCTTGAGTTGGTATGAAAAGACGAAAAGAAAGTTTAGGAAAACGTGTTCTGTGAGTCCTACGTAGAGAGGTAATATATGTTGAGTAATGTTTTGGGTAAAGAGAAAGATTATATAAGTTTGAGCGAAATATGGATGAAGATGATAGTGAGTGTGGAGTAGAAGGAAGAGATAAGTATGGTAAGTGTTAAAGAGAGAGGATGGTCTTTGGGTTTCTAGAAAAGGAAAGAGGAGAGTTTTTACATGCAAGGTTAAGCACTTGCAGCGGGAGATGTGAGCAAGGGAGAGTGGGAGATTTTCTTTGACAAGAATGAATGAAAGGAGTTTTGCTGTGCGGTGAGATGAGGAAACGTATTGTGAGATGTGTTAGGGTGTGGAATTAAGGTGAGGGAGAGAAAATGTTGTGCATGCAAGTTACGTACTTGCTGCTTAAGTATGGGAGAGAGAATGTGAAGCGTTGAGTGGTGGTAGTACCAGGTGGGCCCAATAAATGAGATAAGGGATTAAGAGATGCTAAAAAGAAAGGATCCCGTTATTTTAACACATTATTTTTGGCACAGTTTTGACACCGACAGGTGTCAATCTGCCATTGGTCCTCTTTTTTATTTTTTTTTAAAAAAAATCTTGGGACGAAAATGAAAAGGTTTTAAAAAATTTGTCTTTCCAAATTTACCCTTGGCCCTGTTTCATTACATTTTGTCTCCGATTTGGTTCTCTCTGTCGCATTCCGTTGTCCCCCGTCGTTCTCCCCGTATGTTTGGTTTGTGGTTCTCCTTTGTCGCCGTTTGGTGGAAATGGGAAGCCCAGGAAAGGAGCTTCTTTGGAGCAAGGTAAATGCGTTGTTGGGTTTTTGGTTTGGGTTGTCGGGTTCTTGCGTTCTTGCGTTCTTGTTGTTTTGGGTTTTTGGTTTGGGTTCTTGCGTTCTTGCGTTCTTGGTGTTTTGGGTTTTTGGTTTGCGTTCTTGGGTTTTGGGTTTTTGGTTTGCGTTCTTGTGTTCTTGATGTTGTGGGGTACTGTGTTTGTGGTTATTGAGTTATGGGTTTATGGTTTGCGTTCTTGCGTTCTTGGTTTTTGGTTTCTCTGTGGGTTGTTGGACCCCTTCTGGTTTTGTTGTTTATTTGCTGTTGTGTTTACATTAGATTTGTTTTGGTTGAGCAGTTGACGGTTCGTCACCATTTTTCAACGATGTATGTTTGCACGTTGAACGAACACTTGACGGATGATCAACGGTCACTGATTTCGAAGACTCCATTTGGTTGGTTTTTACAATTGAGTGGTAGAGTTACATTGAATACTAAAATTTTGCGGGAGTTAACGTTGAAATGGGTCGATTCGAGCAACAGTTTTCTTATTGGAGAGAAAGTTGTGAATATGAAGGAAAAGGAATTTTGTTTTGGATTAGGGTTGAGTTCAGATAGTGGTAGTATAAACTTAAAGGATACAATGGTTTTAAGTTTTCGTGTGAAATACTTGGGTAAGGGAAGTAAAGATTTGAATTTCATTTACAAATTCTTGTTGAAAATACATAACAAAGAAATACCTTGTGGTTTTGTAGCTTGTACATATTGGTGGGGATATCTGAGATTTTGTTTCCTAGACGTTATGGACGAGTGTTTCCTATCATGTTTGACATTGTTGACAACCTTAGTCGTTTGAGTAATTACTGTTGGGGTAGTTTAGTTTAAGTACGACTTTATTTCACTACTCAAGATTGTGACATATAACAACAGAAACATTGAACACAATTTGCCATGAAACACTGAAATTCCCAAACACAATACATATAATAAAAATAGTACAATATTCAAGAAAGACATAACCGTTCTTAATGAAATCAAATACATGAAAACACCAAATTATAACTACGAGGTAAAATGATAAAAGGGGGTGGGGGGAGACTGTTGCAGTCGGTTCTCAATGTTACGAACTCTTGAATCTAGGACATCCAATCGTGTACCAATGTATGTCTGCAGTTGTTCAATGCGTTCTATGACATCATCCAGTGTTGTGGAAGAACTTGGTTGTTCATTATCATGGTCCGTTGTACGTTCACGCTGTTCATTGGCTGTGTTGTCTTTTGGAACCCAGACTCCCTCTTCATTCTGCACATAGCCAAAGGAGGACACAGTTTCATATCCTACCCTTTGTTTGTCTTCGACTTCTATAATAGGATCAGTATCAATAAGTACATAAAAGTGTTCCATGAATATGGTTATCAAATGAGGATAAGGCATCAGTTGGTTGTCCGATAATGCCTTTTTCATCCTATAGCGGATTACATGTCCCCAGTTAATCTCCTTTGAATTGAAAAGGGCCCATATGAGCCTAATGTCGTCATGCGAAGCCTGACCGATATTCGTTGCACGAGGAATTAAAATTTTTGTTAACACGTAATGCAATATTCTTGGTTGTACCTTCAACCTCCTAGCAAGTACTCTGTTATTGATCACAACATCTTCCTTACAAACAAGATCTCTTGCACTCAGGTAATTGTACTCCTCTTTCCAGTCATCAACAATGCCCCGTTCAAAACGAACTCCAGTACATGGGAGGAAAGTGAGTTGTTGAAAAAGATTAGGGCTGACTCTGATTTTAACCCCCTTAACTTCGCTTCTAATAACACCTGTGCTCGAAATATCGAGGTTGTTGTAGAACACTCTCACTAATTGTGGGTAGAATGGTCTTCTTAAACATGCAAATTGGGTGAGTCCAACGTCTCGCAAAAGGTCGTAAAAATCAAAATTACTTACCTCAAAAAATTCCTCTTCGAGGTATTTGCTTTCCAATATCCCTCGAGTGACAAAATGCGAACAAAATTTTTCATATTGTGCAGTAGAGGAGAATAGTTGATTGTTTAGTGATGGAGGTGGTGGTGATGGAGAGGGTGGTGGGGATGGTGTCGGACTACGACGGCGACGTCCACCACGGGAAGAACTTGCCTTTTGTTTCTTTGTTGCACGATCTGCCATGGAAGGAGGAAATATTTTGAAAGACGACGAGAACTGCAAGAAGGGTACTTTAAAACCTGGAGGAGTAGGCGGTTAAACCTACTATGTGGAATGTGGGGAAAAAAACCCCAACTATTGCTATTTATATGACGCAGGGCATAATGTAAACGATTACAAAGTCATGGTAATCGATTACAATATTTTTTTTCAGCCCATTAAAGGTCCAATTTTTTACTCAACCTACGTCATATCGGGTACTCAACACTGCTCATTAAAACAATTCTTCAACAATAAGTTCGTGTATTCATAAAAGTTCCATTTAACATTTACATAACACTTGAAATTTTACACAACAACATAAAATTGATAGATACAAAACCAACAACACAGTTATATACATCAAAGTATGTTATTGTCCAAATTGTTATGTACAGATGATAACAACGACAAAAATCCCGATGGAACCACTCCGGATTGGTCTGAAAATTGGTAAGATTGGGATTGAAATGGAACGACCTCGGCACTTTGTCTAACATCAGCTAATGTTGTTTCCTGAATCAAAACATTTTCATTTAGAAAACATTTAAAAATGAAGTGACCAAAATGGAAATATAACATAATATAATGACTCACAAAGTATTGTACAAATGGTGTTGAGGACTTATTTGCTGAAGATTTTTTTGCTTTTCTTGTTCTTTTTTCCACGGTAGACTTTAACCTGTTTGTGCGCGGTCACCCTTTTCGCTTCACTGCTAAAGGGTTGCGCACAAGTACGTCATCATTTCCCCCTGCAGTGTCAGAAGTTGGACTGCCGACTTGATTTCCATATCTTAGTTCACCTCCATCACTAATGATCTTAGTACTCATGGATGAACTGCAGCCAAATTTATTGGCAAGTGAACGAAGATCTTTTTCTAAGTCATTTGATAGAACTTCGGACTCACAAGCGACCTCCGCTATGTCATAGAATTTTTTGCACAATAGTTGGTATCTTTCCATGGTAGGTTGAAGCTTTGAAGTACTGTACATTGCTGTAATGAACGTGTGCCTTCTACGAATATTTTTACTCCACCGCCGAAGAATGTATTTGGATGGCACATTGCAAACATCTTCCTGACCAAATACTAACAGCGAATGCCGACAAATGATGCCTCTAAACTCAAATAAGAGGCAAGAACATGTGCTACTGTTAGTCAGTGGATCAAATTCAACTGTATAATATTTATCTGCACATTTCCCCTCGAACATGCGCTCCTCTTTTACTGTGTAGGTATTAAGGAAATTGTCCTTAATAGTGATCTTGATAAAACAATTCATCCTAGAGCGAAACTCTGTTTGGACTTCCTCAAACTTTTCATGTGTGTACTCCAACTGAAATTGTCTCTCGATTGGTGATTGCGAGCCACAACCAACTGTGGTGTTCAGGGAGGAGAAGTCAGCCTATATTTCTTTTTGTGCCTTAACTCTAAGGGCATTGTCAAATTGTACCACGAACTGTTGAAGTGTGGTGCTTGAATTTATAAATCCATCGAAGAAGGCATTCATGCCCTCACTTCTTTGTGTCGTTGACATACCCGCCCAGAAATCATTCCTTAAGTAACAAGGTACCCATTTTCGTCTTCCATCATAAAGATTACATAACAAATCATTCCCCTCTAATGCATGCTTTGTAAGTAGTTCTTCCCATCCATTTTCAAAGTCCGTTTGCGACCCACAGTCATAGACAAGCGTGTGTATATCTGTTTTGATGGCAACATAATTTTTGAATCCTTGAAATTTTTCTGGCAACTTCTTCATTATGTGCCATAAACACCACCTGTGTCTTGTATTTGGAAAAATCTGTTCAATGGCATTCGCCATTTCCCTGCATTGATCCGTTATAATGCAATTAGGGGCCTTATTTCCCATGCATCTCAACCAAGATTCAAACAACCAAACAAATGACGCAATGTCTTTGGAAGAAAGCAATCCACATCCAAGTAAAATGGAGTGACCATGGTGGTTCACTCCAACAAACGGGGCAAAGGGAATGTCATACTTATTTGTCAAATAAGTGGTGTCGAAGGACACCACATCATCGAATTCTGCACACGCAGCTCTAGTTCTTGCATCTGCCCAAAACACACTACATATTCTATTTCCTTCGTCCAATGCTATGTCATAGAAGAAGTCGTTGTTCAAATCTTTCATTGATGAGAAGTGTCTTAAGAGCGCTTGACCATCACCGTCTTTACATAGAGATCTTCTTTGTTGCACAATGTAGTTGCGTGCATCTCGTTCAACGAATTCCATGTTCTCAAATCCACCTGCATCGCTAACGATGCTAAAGAAACTCTTATTTATCTGAACTCCCGCATCGTCATTGACCTCCAACGTGTTCTTTGCTTGCATGCTCAATTTTCTATTCCCAGGAATTAGCTTAGATGCATTCGGGCATAATTCGTGGCTGTGTTCTAGCAAGACGATTTTTATTAACCATTTATCGTACTTCCTTGTAATGGTAATGCCAGCTAGACATTGATTTGTTTGACTTGGAAGTGTTTTCACCTCAGGTTTGATGGAAGATACATATTTGCCTTCCCTTGAACAAACTAATCGCAAGTAGTACACGTTATTGTCCTTATCTTTTTTTGAAGTTATAGTCCTTACAGCAAATCCACATGTAATTGCGTAATTGCTGTAAAATTTCTTTGCATCATGCATTGTATCAAAACACATATTAATCCTAGGCTCGTTGACCAAATAAGTTTCATTGGGGTCAGCAGTAGTTGCATTGGATTGAGGTAGGTCGTTCACATCAGTTGTGGTTGTAGCCATCACAAACAAGTCAACGAAGTCTGATCAAAGTCATAAGGATAACATCTTCTTTACAACTTTCCAAAAATCTTAACTGCACAAAAAATAATATTTATAAAAATTAAAAACAACATAATACTTTAACAAATATCACATATATCATTAAAGAAGATGGAAACATAAACAATAAAATGAAGTGTGTTATTAAATGAAACAGAAGACATTCATACCTACAATGTGCCTTAAATGAAGTTGTAGTGGTCCTCACGAACCTCCTGTGAAACATTTAGCTTCTCCTCCTTAATTGATTTAAAGTCCTCTTCACCAAACTCCACACCTGCACATTAAACACTTAGCCTTCAATGAAGATAGGTGGTTGAATGAAGTTATGGGAGAGAGAGAGAAGACGTTATGAGAGACAAAAGCAGCTTCTTTTGGAGGGAAGAAGTGTATGTTGGAAGGCACGGAGTACAACCAAAGTCCACTTACAAAAGCAAAAGTTGATTTGATTTGATTTCACTAAGGATCTTTGCATTAAATTTTGTCATAACAAAGTTTTTATCTCTCCTTCCACACATTTAATGCACCTTACTTTCCTTTACCCACATTTAATGCAATGTCATTCAAAGATGAAAGGTAAGACACTTTCTCTTTCATCTTTTTTTACAACGAAGAAAGCTAAGACACTTTGTCTTCCATCTTTTTGTGCAATAAAGGAAGTGGCTTGTTAATCAAACAATGTATCCTCATTAATTCCAACATCAATTGGGAAAAAGTCATTATTTAATATTTTATTCATAATTTATTTCATGTCTTGGGTGCAGAGTTCTCTATATATGTCACTCATACCCATCGTTATTCCATCAACGAAAACGGTCTTCTGAGGTATATTTTGTCGACATTTGAATATTTCATTTACAATATTAAAATTCTTGTAGTCTCGTTAACATGGATTTGAAATTGTTGCAGGCACTGAAACAAATTATCATGGATGCATGGGAAGATCTTGTTTATGATAATGACGTCCTAGAATCATTTCTTAAAAAATGTGATGCTTCTTCATCGCTTATACCTGGTCCTGCCGGGAATGTTCAAGCGGCCATTCTGAATAGGACAAATACTGAACAAGAAAAATCCACTCAAGAATTTGCTAATGAAGTTGCTCAAGCTACATATGAAAGAGATTTCAACTCCAATGCATGGAAGTGGGCTGAAATGTATATTGAACACCATGGTACATTATGTGTTGAAATAATATAACTCAACTATCTATTTTAAATATATAATTGGTTATTTAGATTATTTTCACAATTGCAGGTCTGGTTACTGAGGGAAAAATGGAGAACGTCAATCCACTTAAAGAGGCCAAAAAATTCCAGATCCTTCCATGTGTTGCTTGCTTAGTAAAGGAGTGCAAGCCCAATGGTCTGGGAGACATGTTTTTTACTATAAAGGTATTATTTTTTACAATGTACAACTTTTTATCAATATAAAATTAATGATTAACTGAATGTGAGCAGGACCCATCCGCTATAATGAAGGCTTCATTGCACCATAAAGTTCTTCAGGATCCTCAATTTGGAGATAATATTCGAGTTGGCTCAGTCATGATACTCAATCTTGTAAACCAATCATTCAGTACTTCATTTACAATTTTAGTACTAATAACCTTTATTGTGGTTTGTTATATTAATTTCATATATAGAGAGTACTTAAATTTGGTAGTGTTGAATTAGGTTAATTCCTTCAGTGCATTTGGGACGAACCACTACTTGAATATCGTTCACCGCAACGTAGTCAATGTTTTCCCACCAGAAATATGTCCTCCTCAGTTGTCCTCGTCAAGAAAACGCCAAAACCTGTCATTCAACTTCCGATGTGGGCAGAAAATAATGTCAATGTCGATGCCATCCTCCGCAAATTTGTTTCGCCAACTGACCAAGCATCATCATCATCCGAACAACCAGACCATTAATGGAAAATATTACATATGGTTTCATTTATATTTTGTTGTGTAGGACACTATGTGATTGACTTTAATCGATTACTGTAATAGTATGTTATGGAGGACTGTAATAGATAAATTATGTTAAGGAGGTCAAAAATATTACATATGTTATGGGATGAGTGTATTTCTATTAAAGTTATGTTGGACATGTTGTTATTGTAATGAAATCATTCGGAGTTATTTGGTCAATGAAAAAGCAATGTGATTGGCTTAAAAAATTACAAACTTTATCCTTGATGACCTACAACCTAACTCTCACACTTAAACAAGAATTGGACCCAAAACAAAGTGCTCTTGGCCTAAAAAACACAGAATGTAACACATGGTCACCCAGGTTACCACAGGTGGTTCCTTCAGTGCAACAGGATGTGAAGAATTGCAAACAGGCACGCGTAATCGTTTACCAGCCTTTGTAAACGATTACCATGCTGTTTTTTGCCAGCAAATACTGCAGCTCTTGTCCTAAGTTAGTGTTATCAGCATGGGTGGTCACCCACTCCATCATGGGGTTTCCCACACATCACCTACAACCTAACTCTCACACTGAAACAAGAATTGGACCCAAAACCAAGTGCTCTTGGCCTAAAAAACACAGAATGTCACTCGTGGTCACCCAGGTTACCACACGCGGTTCCTTCAATGCAACAGGATGTGCAGAACTGCAAACAGGCACGCGTAATCCTTTACCAGCCTTTGTAAACGATTACCATGCTGTTTTTTGCAGCAAATACTGCAGCTCTTGTCCTAAGTTAGTGTTATCACCATGGGTGGTCACCCACTCCATCATGGGGTTTCCCACACATCACCTACAACCTAACTCTCACACTTAAACAAGAATTGGACCCAAAACCAAGTGCTCTTGGCCTAAAAAACACAAAATGTCACTCGTGGTCACCCAGGTTACTACACGCGGTTCCTTCAGTGCAAAAGGATGTGCAGAACTGCAAACAGGAACGCGTAATCATTTACCAGCCTTTGTAAACGATTACCATGCTGTTTTTTGCAGCAAATACTGCAGCTCTTGTCCTAAGTTAGTGTTATCACCATGGGTGGTCTCCCACTCCATCATGGGGTTTCCCACACATCACCTACAACCTACCTCTCACACTTAAACAAGAATTGGACCCAAAACCAAGTGCTCTTGGCCTAAAAAACACAGAATGTAACACGTGGTCACCAAGGTCACCACAGGTGGTTCCTTAAGTGCAACAGGATGTGTAGAACTGCAAACAGGCACACGTAATCGTTTACCAGCCTTTGTAAACAATTACCAGGCTGTTTTTTGCAGCAAATACAGCAGCTCTTGTCCTAAGTTAGTGTTATCACCTTGGGTGGTCACCCACTCCATCATGGGGTTTCCCACACATCACCTACAACCTAACTCTCACACTTAAACAAGAATTGGACCCAAAACCAAGTGCTCTTGGCCTAAAAAACACATAATGACACACGTGGTCACCCAGGTTACCACAGGTGGTTCCTTTAGTGCAACAGGATGTGCAGAACTGCAAACAGGCACGCGTAATCGTTTACCAGTCTTTGTAAATGATTACTAGGCTGTTTTTTGCAGCAAATACTGCAGCTCTTATCCTAAGTTAGTGTTATCACCATGGGTGGTCACCCACTTCATCATGGGGTTTCCCACACATCACCTACAACCTAACTCTCACACTTAAACAAGAATTGGACCCAAAACAAAGTGCTCTTGACCTAAAAAACACAGAATGTCACACGTGGTTACCCAGGTTACCACACGTGGTTCCTTTAGTGCAACAGGATATGCAAAACTGCACACAGGCACACGTAATCGTTTACCAGCCTTTGTAAACGATTACCAAGCTATTTTTTGCAGCAAATACTGCAACTCTTGTCCTAAGTTAGTGTTATCACCATGGGTGGTGGTCACCCACTCCATCATGGGGCTTCCCACACATCACCTACAACCTAACTCTCACACTTAAATAAGAATTGGACCCAAAACCAAGTGCTTTTGGCCTAAAAAACACAGAATGTCACACGTGGTCACCCAGGTTACCACAGGTGGTTCCTTCAGTGCAACAGGATGTGCAGAACTGCAAACAAGCAAACGTAATCGTTTACCAGCGTTTGTAAAGGATTACCAGGCTAATTTTTGCAGCAAATACTGCAGCTCTTGGCCTAAGTTACTTCTTTTTCCTCCACATATTGCAGTTGTTGGCCTAAGTCATTGTTTTTTACTGCACAGATTGCAGTACTTGGCCTATATTGCTCAATAAGTTTTATAAATTGCACCATTAAGAAAGCTGGACATCAATCATGAATGAACAATCATTTATACATTGTACAATAACAACCTTGAAATCAATAATATTATTCCAATAATCATTTGCACAGTTTATTCATATAAATTATTTTATGTTACTATGTGTACAGAAACCAATTACACCAACCATATTACTATGAAAACAAACTGCCCTACATTTTTACAAAAGAAGAACTGTCCTACAACAATCCGTACACCTCTAGCGCATCCAGTATTCTTATGTTATCGTCGTCCAGGATCCAATCACTTACATATTGCTGTCTAATTGCAAGCAATTCCTCCTGAAATGAAAATATTCCACTTGTCAAATCAACCCAATCATCAAACAATAATGAAAATGATATTCTTCCTTACATTCGAGTATTTTGGCATGCTTTTCCCATTGAATTTATCTTGTCCATCCCAAATTTGCATTGCTTGTAACATTATAACTCCATAGTCATGTCTGAAACATAAAAGAAAAAATAACAAGAACCACTTATGACAAACTACATCACTTACAATAACATATTTATAAAGTGAAGGCTTATAACAACTTACAGGTTTGGTTGGGATGGGATATTTGCTTGTACAACATACAAAGGTCCAATACTGCCTTCCGGTCTGTTGTACAAGATGCAAAAAAATCGAGTAAGGTTTTCAGCCTATAAAGTAAAAATTATAGTAAGATGTTAACAATACATTATTTACTTGGAAGTCAATAACATTATTAAATGGGGTCCCACATACCACAGCAGTGTCTATCCTTTTGCGGTCTTTTACGCCCTTCACCAAAGAGTCAATAACATATATGTCTAATGTGCTAAGTTTGACTACATAGCACCACCAATGATGGTCATGGCAAAATGGAAGAAACAGCTACAAACAAACAAAACAAAAGTCAATACATCAACACCTGCTACCTGTCAAATACCACCACAAACACAACGAAAAATAAACCTCACTCATAAAGTGAGTTATTGCAATGTCTTCAAGGCCAAAGTATCCAGCACGAAAACAGCTGCTGTAATTATGAAGACTGAACACACGACGATTTTTTGGCATTCTCCTATAATCATCGATTATAAGGTCCTGCGGATACGTTCAAACACATCAATCATAAATGCCTAACACATTATTTCTACAATGAACTACACCATGTCAAATTTCTATTACAAAAAATTTACCGCATATAATGAACTGAAAAGGATCCTCCTCACAAACCCGGTCCTCCTTTTCTCAATGTGCATAAATATGGTGGTTGCAAATAGCACCAACTACACATTCACAATTCATCAAATATTTCAAATTAATATGCACAGTATAAATCAACTAATCACAAAAAACACTTACCATGTTATCAACGTATTGGTAAGGAACTAAGGTATAAATAGATTGTGTGCTCAGTGTTTGGCCAATTATCTCACAGACGATCCTGATAAAAAAAATGTACTTCTAAATTCAGAACTATGCCCGTACAAGTACATAAAACCAAAATAATCATTACTTACCTCTATTGTCTATCTCTTACGCTGGCAGCGATGTACAGTTGATTAGTATTGACGCTAGACCTTGGATCACCAACGATAGCACGCAGAGGGACGACAACCAATGCTTCCGGTGCCTGTGCTTCTTCATCTACAAAACCATCATCATTAATTTCAATAATGTCTTGAACATCATTTCCAGCTCTTTCATCCCCTACAACTTGTTCATTGAAGGAACCTGCGAGGTCTTCCTCAACTCCTCCACCAACCTCTTCATCAACTCCACCAACACCTTCATCATTACCTCCACCAACACCTTCTTCATTGAAGACTTCTTCACCAGAGGTATCGTCATTTCTTTATTATTTTTCTTCAATCTCTCATCGACATTTGCTTCGAAAGTGTCGTCATCAGAGGTATCGTCATCTTATTTGTCACCTCTCGATCGTTTCGGCATTCGTCCTAAATCAATCCCTCCATCAAACATTTCAAAAGCCGCAATGATTTCGGGCATGTCACGAACACGCTCCCCAATATACCACTCCAACTTTAACTACAACACATTCAAACACATATTTGTAGGTTAAAAGCATCAATAATTATTATAAACATAAAACGATATGCATGAAATACTTACATCTGCAGTCTTAAACAATTCTTCCATTTTTTCAAATGATCTTGTCTTATAGGGGAACCAACGCAACATGCGAGGAAACCTCCTATGAGTTGGATTACCATCCAAAGAAAGTCTCTCTACCTCCCAAGCCTAAAATATGAAAATAACTTACAGTCAATCATATTTTACAATGCAATAAAAAGGTGTTTAAAGAACTACAAAGCATGTTACCTACAAAACAGCCACATTCCCACTAAGACTGAGTGCGCTGCCGATACCTCCGGACATAATTTTTTTCATACATTTATTCAAATTATCTACAAGGTGTTTATGTACACCGGTCGCCCAATCATATAAACACAAACTATCTAGGTCATCTAACACTTTTGAAGGCATGTTAGCAACAATCTTAGACTTCCTAGGAAAGAAAAAAACAACCAAACACACAAATATATACAACCTACACACAACATCAACCTCAATGTTTTCGTCTGAAACAATCACATTAAACATGTCAACCAAATCCAATAAAGTTGTGGTCTTTGAATTAAACATTTCCCCAACCAAACCAACTATACATTCATCAAATGGAATTTCTAAACCACCTATGTCTAAACCAGTGCTCATGAAAACATCCAAAACAGTAAATGGAACCAATTGATGACTGACCCTAAAGCTAACATCATGCCCAGCCCACCGACATACCATAACCTTCAATAATTCACAGTTAATCTCCACAGCCTTACAAAGCTGCAAACACCAACGAAATGGTGTCATCGAAATTCGTTCTGCATGCACTTCTCTCAGTAACCCATTCATAAGAACAATGATTGATGAATCAAGAGAGATTCGAACCCGCCACTACACAACATTATAAAAAAAATTTATTACTTACCAAAAAAAGTAAAACAACTATATATAATACCAAAACTTTAACTTACCTTAGGGTTTTCAGACGCCATTGCAACTGCACAATAAATCAACGGTGGATTAGGGTTCACAAAACACAGAAATATAAAAAATATAAAAAAATCCAAAACCCTTCGACAAATACAATGCAAAACAGAGCCACAACGCCCAAGATGCCAGAGCCACAACGCCTAAGACGCCAAACGCAAAACAGAGAGCTTATCGGCACAAAGACAGAGTGATTGCGACACAAGCCAATGGAGAGAAGAGGCCGAATGGGAGACATGAATGGAGAGACCAAGGTTTTAGACACATGAAGCCAACGGAGAGAGGACGCCCAATGTGAAAACGAAAGTGAAATAGTTCCCTTCAGAACGAAAACGAAAGTGAAAGAATGAAACCGCCAAATTGAAATTTTATATAATGAGAATCCCTAAATTACCCTACTCAGCATTTTTTAAAAGGGTTTCTTCTTTAACCCAAATAAGCCAATACAAAAGCGCCACGTGTATGGATGTTAAAATTGTGTCAAACGATGGTGTCAAAGAAACATTTTCCAAAAAGAAAAATAATATTGATGTGTTGTTGTCTAGTGCGTTAGAAAATGAGAATGGTTGCAGAGAGAATTTATAGGAAATAAAGAGGACGGGGTTGTTTGGATTCCTAGAACTTTTCCTTTGATAGTTTTGATCGATACTTTAGTTGTATAGTCGTAGCAACTGCTTGGTTAGATTGGTATCCTACAAAGTGATATTGAAGGCATAGTGGGGGAATTAAGTTTTAGAATTCATAGACTATGGGTTGATACGTAAATTGGGTCGGTATAATAGGTAAGATATGATTATAAAGAGAATAGTAAGAAGAAAGGGAGAATAGATAGAGATGGGTAGTTGTTGGTTGGGGTTTGCGTGGAGTAAGAGGTGAGGGAAGTACTGGAAAGAGGTTTGGCTTGTGAATAGGAGAAAGAAATTACAGAGAGGTATATGTTTATATCAGGTGAATGGGAGAGGTAGTAGAATGGATGGTGAGGGGGATGTAAGTTTTTGTCTTAATTACATTCAATAGGATCTTAAGAATTTATGATTCTCACATGAGTAAACATAATAGCATAATTAGGATAAGAAATCACTAACCTTGATCCATGCTAATTGATTCTTGATTTCCTTGCTCTTGATCTTTAACTCCTTAACCCAATCTATCCCTTGATGCAACCTTAATTCTCTCAAGCTTTCTTGATGGTGTTTTTGAATGAGGGAGAGCTTCATACATCAGGGATAGAACCCTTCATCCATTCTTATACAACTTCCATCAAGTTGTAAAATTTGCCATTAAGTCCCTCAATTATTTTAAATTACATTTTGACCCTTATTTATTTTCACATGAGTCACTTAATAGTTGGGTAATTCTAACATTCTCCCACTTGACTCTTGTGATGTCGCAACATTTTGTGATTTATAAATAATCATAATGCGCATTTAAGGACTTTATATAATTGGCTTCATCATTATTCATAATTAAAGATATAGAAATAATAAGAGTCATGGCGGTCGCACATCATTCAACCGATATGTCTCCTTCCATGTACTATTGTATTATCTCTTTCTCTTTAATATGACATTACAAAACTTAAATACATAATGGGTTCAAACATAATGTCATTTTAATAACAATAATATAATTTGTTTCTTTTTCTTCATCATAATTTGTATACATAACCATATAGAAGAGAATACAAATACAAATTTCAGAAACTTATACATTAAAGAATTCAAGTGTCACATAAGCATTAATAACATTAACATTCAACTTTCAATGGTAGACATAATGCCCATATTCTTTACATGATCAACAAATAATTTGGGCGGTAACCCTTTTGTTAAAGGGTCAGAAATCATAAAATCAATGCTAATATGTTCTATTGACACTTTATGTTTCTGAATTTCTTCTTTAACGACAAAGTATTTCAATTCCATATGTTTAGCACCTTTCAAATACTTATCATTTTTAGAAAAGAAGACTGATGCGGAATTGTCACAATAAATTTTCAGCAGCTTAGCAATACTGTCAACTATTCCAAGTCCTGAAATAAAGTTCTGCAACCAATTAGCCTGAATAGTGGCCTCAAAGCATGCCACAAATTCAGCTTCCATAGTGGATGTAGCAATGACAGACTGCTTCGCACTTTTCCATGAGATCGCTCCTCCGGCTAAAAGATACACATAACCATAAGTAGATTTTCTTGTATCTATACAGCCAGCAAAGTCTGAATCTGTATATCCAATCACTTCAAGATGATTAGATCTCTTGTAAGTAAGCATGTGATTCTTTGTTCCTTGTAGGTATCTTAAAACTTTCTTTGCAGCTTTCCAATGATCCATTCCTAGATTACTCTGATATCTACCAAGCATACCAACTGCAAAAGTAATATCTGGTCTTGTACATGTTTGAGCATACATCAAACTCCCAACAACAGATGCATAAGGGATATTTTCCATCTGTTTCCATTCCAAATCATTCTTTGGACATTGCATGAGACAAAACTTGTCTCCTTTATGTATTGGAACGGGAGATGCTGAACATTTATCCATCTTAAATCTCTCTAAAACTTTATTAATATATGCTTTCTGAGACAAACCTAACAATCCTTGTGATCTATCACGGAATATTTCTATTCCTATCACATAATATGCCTCACTCATATCTTTCATTTCAAAGTTGTTAGAGAGAAATTTCTTAGTCTCACTTAATAGACTAAGATCATTAGTTGCAAGCAAGATATCATCAACATATAGAATCAACAATATAAACTTGCTCCCACTGACCTTTAGATATATACACCGATCAACAGTGTTTTCCTTAAATCCAAAGGATATAATAATATCATTGAACTTGAGATACCATTGTCGGGAAGCTTGTTTAAGTCCATATATTGATTTCTTTAGTTTATACACCATGTGTTCCTTTCCTTTTTCAGCGAATCCCACCGGTTGATCCATATAGACATCCTCTTCTAAATCTCCATTCAGAAAAGCAGTTTTAACATCCATTTGATGCAACTCAAGATCATAATCAGCTACTAATGCCATGATAATTCGGAAAGAATCTTTCTTAGAAACAGGTGAAAATGTTTCCTTATAGTCAATGCCATCTTTCTGAGTAAAACCTTTGGCAACAAGTCGGGCCTTGTAGCGTTCGATATTACCATGAGAGTCACGTTTAGTCTTAAAGACCCATTTACACTCAACTCTCTTGCATCCTTTTGGTAATTCCACAAGATCCCATACATCATTATGTACCATCGATTTAAGCTCATCTTTCATAGCATTTAACCACTTATCAGAATTATCACCATTAATGGCTTCTGAAAATGAAACTGGATCGTTATCAATACTTAAGTCATTTTCTGACTCTTGTAGATAAACCACATAATCATTCGAAATAGTAGACTTTCTTTCTCTTTGAGATCTTCTTAATACTATTTCTTGTGATTGTTCTACTACTGGTTCATTGTTAATCACGGCAGTATTGATGTGTTGTTCTTCTTGATTGTTGTGTGTTTCTACAACATGAGGAACAACAACTCTTGAAGAAGAGGTACCAATTACAGGAACTTGTACTTTAATTTCTGTAATTTCAACCTTTCGTGAATCTACAATCCCACTAGTTTCACCATTTTCAATGAACTGAGCATTTCCAGTTTCAACAATTCTTGTACTATGGTTAGGCAGTAAAATATATACCCTTTTGATTTTTCTGGATAACCAATGAAATATCCACTGATTGTTCTTGCATCCAGTTTCTTTTCTTGCAGATTATAAATTCTTATTTCTGCCTGACAACCCCAAACATGCAGGTGTCTCAAACTAGGTTTCCTATTTGTCCATAACTCAAAAGGAGTCTTTTGAACAGCTTTACTGGGAACCCTGTTTAACAAATACATGGCAGTTTTTAAGGAATACATCCACAACGATACAGGTAAACATGAATTACTTAACATACTCCTAACCATATCCATTAAGGTTCGATTACGCCTTTCTGATACACCGTTTTGTTGTGGTGTGCCTGGCATTGTGTATTGAGCACAAATACCACGTTTCTCAAGAAATTTAGCAAATGGACCAGGATGTTGTCCACTTTCATCATATCTTCCATAATACTCACCACCTGTATCAGATCTGACAATTTTCACCTTTCTGTCTAATTGTCTTTCTACTTCATTTACGTAAACTTCTAAGACATTCACTGCTTGAGATTTCTCATGCAGTAGATAGACATATCCATAACGCGAAAAATCATCAATGAAGGTGATGAAGTATTTCTCTTTATTGAAGGAATTCACATCAAACGGACCACATATATCAGTGTGTATAATTTCAAGAAGTTGTGTACTTCTTGTGGTTCCTTTCTTTGTGTGTTTTGTTTGTTTGCCTTTAATACAATCCACACATACATTCAAATCAGTAAAATCTAAATCCGGAAGGATTTCATTCTTTACTGATCTTTGCATTCTTTCTTTGGAAATGTGTCCCAAACGTTTATGCCACAAATAAGCAGATCGTTCATCCACTAAACTGCGTTTAGTGCTAACATTGTGATGCAAGGTCATAAGAGTTTCAGTATATAAGTTATCCAAATTCAATTTATATAAACCATCATAAAGTGTACCGGATCCAATCATACAGGCACGCTTAAACAAAATGAAACAACCATTCCCAAATTTAAAAGAGTATCCAACAACATCAAGCTTAGACAAAGAAATTAAATTTCTAGTGATACTAGGTACATAAAAAGTATCCATCAGGTCTAAGTGATATCCAGTGTCAAGAATCAATCGATAAGTCCCGACAGCTTCCACTGGAACTTTCACTCTATTTCCCATGAAGACGAACTTATCAGTTAGGTTTATGGTTCGGATTGTAAGGAATCCCTGCATCACATTAGAAACATGAGTCGTACATCCAGAATCAATCCACCAAGTATTATGGGGAGCTTCAGTTAAGTTTGATTCAAAACATACGTAAGCATTATGCTCACCTTTCTTTTCGAACCAAGCTTTACGCTTTAAGCAGTCTTTCTGAAAATGTCCAGACTTCTTACAGAAATGACATTTGTCATTTTTCTTCTGGATTTTGGTTGAGGACTCGTCAATCTTTAATGGTCATTTACCCTTTACATGTTTCTTAAATTTCTTTCCAGCTCCTTGATTCTTTAGATAATGAATTGAGTGGTTTCTTAAGTTCTTAAGTCTGGTCTCTTCTTGAACTAACATACTGTGCAATTCATGCACATTCCATTTGTCTTTTAAGGTGTTATAGTTCATCTGAAATGGACCATACTCAGACGGTAGCGAGTTCAAAATGAACTGCACGAGAAAAATTTCATCCACTTTCATTCCCAAAGACTTAAGTCTTGCTGCAATATTTGTCATCTCAATCACATGTTCATGCATAGTACGTGAACCGTCAAATTTCATGGTGGTTAACGTACTCATCAATGTCCCAGCAAGGGACTTATCAGCAGTTTGGGAGCGCTCTTCCACAAATTTCATAAATTCTTTTGCATTTTCAGTTTTCAGAATAGCAGATTTGATGTTACTTGCAATGCTCATTCTCATAAACATTAGACTAAGTATGTTTGATCTTTCGCAAGCTTTGTAATGAGCTTTCTCTTCATTGCTACTAATATCAGTGATAGCAGCCGGTTTCTCAACTTGAAGAGCCAAGTCAAGATCCAATACACCTAAGTGAAATTGGACTTGTTCACTCCAATCAGGGAAATTTAATCAATTAAAGACCGGAACAGACGTAGCGAGCGAGTGTAAGGATACCGAAACGGGGACTGTAATTAATACATGCTAATCATTAGTGCTTTGAGTCATAAATACAGATTTAGACTTTAATCATCATTCTATGTATATTAGTGTTCTCCTTTGGGAGATCCATTAATACACAAACGTAAGCATAATGATGCTAATAACTTTAAATCTTTACTGATAATTAAAATACGCATCAACTAGAATCATTTGTATATAAAAAATCTAGCGAGCATACAAAATTATCTACAATCATATTCATTAATTATAAGAGTAAATAATCACCTTTGGATGATACAAAATATCTTATAATAATGAATTTTCAATTAACCCATAAATTAATTATTCATAATTTAGCATCCATATATACAATGGGTAATTGAAATAAATGATGGGGGAAAGGGCCAAAACAAATATAACAACTTGACAAAGAGTTATAACGCAGCGGAAATTCAATCCCCCTTCTTGCGAGAATCTGCGAGGAGCACCAAACAAATAGAACAAAAATAGGATCCAAAGCACAAAGAGACACCAATAATTTTTAACGTGGAAAACCCCTCAATGCAAGGGTAAAAACCACGAGTCGTCCAGACCAATGAAAAAATCCACTATGATCAATAATAGGGTACAAAAGAGTCTCCAATAATAATACCAAAAGGTATTTTCAATAAGCCAAATTAACTAAGCACAAATGCTTACAAATGAGAACAAAGAAGATGAAAATTCTCCAAAACAGGGCTGCTGGTGCGGGACCAATTTCTCCCAATCTAGACCTCCGATTGACGATCCGAACGGTCAGAATGAAGAACCATATGTCTGGAACCTACTCTCCAAATATCAGCTCGATCCAACGGTGAACGACTTCACAGCGACGAAAACACCAGTGCAGGTTTAGGGTTTTGAGGGAATGGCTTTCTCTCTTTCTTTTTCTCTCCCTTGGCTTTTGTCTCTCTTCAAATGACTCTCTTATCCTCTACTAATCTGACCCATCTCATTTTAACCTAATGAGACATAATGGACCACACTATTTGGGCCTATTCTCCACATAGGAAGGGAGCCCAATAACCCAACAAATCTCCCCCTCACGACTATGTGGAGATATCCGCCAAACCGGCGATCTCTTCCTCCAAATCACCATGAAGGAAAGTTGTCTTCACATCCATCTGCTCAACCTCCAAATCAAGAGTAGCAGCTAAACTTAACACAGTTCTAATGGATGTCATCCTCACCACAGGTGAGAAAATCTCATTGAAGTCAATGCCCTTTCTTTGTCTGAAGCCTTTCACCACTAATCTGGCTTTATATCTGGTAGATGTAGAATTGCTCTCTTGCTTCACCTTGAAAATCCACCTGTTCTCTAAGGCTCTCTTACCCTTAGGCAACTTTACCAAGTCATAAGTGTGATTATCATGCAGAGATTTCATCTCATCCTGCATTGCATCCAACCACTTTTGCTTTTCTTCACTTTTAATGGCCTCCTCATAACATTCAGGTTCTTCCTCATCAGTCAACATCACATACTCATTGGTAGAGTACTTCTTGGGAGGTTGTTTTGGCCTGCCAGATCTTCTGGGCTGAGCTTCAGGTAGCTCAGGTACATCACCAAGACTGTCATCATGTGACACATCATGTTCCTCTTCATCAACATTATCAATAGGAATATTCAAGTTATCTTCAACCTGCTGATTATCAATATCACCATGTTGTTCATCATCATGAGCATCAATATCCAAATCATTAATAGACAACCGAATTGGATCAACATTAGCCACGATACCATCTTCCTTAGGTGTAGACTTCTTCACCTTATCAATATCTTCAATGGTTTGATCTTCCATGAATTGCACATCACGACTTCTAACAACTTTCTTTTCAATGGGGTCATACAACTTGTAACCAAATTCATCTTGACCAAAACCAATGAAGATGCATTGCCTTGTCTTCACATCCAACTTGGATCTTTCATCCTTTGGAACATGAACAAATGCTTTACAACCGAAGACACGCAAATGATCATAAGTAACATTCTTGCCAAACCAAATCTTGTCTGGCACCTCAGAGTTCAAAGCAACTGCAGGACTTAGATTAATAACATGCACTGCTGTAAACAATGCCTCACCCCAGAAATGCTTAGGCAATTTTGCTTCAGAAAGCATACACCTAACTCTTTCAATCAATGTTCTGTTCATCCTCTCCGCTAAACCATTCAGTTGAGGAGTTTTGGGAGGAGTCTTCTCATGTGCAATACCATATTGTCTACAATAAGCATCAAACGGTCCACAATATTCACCACCATTTTCAGTACGAATGCGCTTCAACTTCTTGCCTGACTGCCTCTCAACCAAAGCATGGAATTCTTTAAACTTGTCCAACACTTGGTCCTTTCTCTGTAGTGCATAAACCCAAAGCTTCCTAGAACAATCATCAATAAAAGTAACAAAGTAAAGTGCACCACTAAAAGACTTTACTTTCAACGGGCCACAAACATCAGAATGCACCAATTCAAGCAACTCTGACTTCTTGGAGGGAGGATGCTTCTTGAAGGATACTCTGGTTTGTTTACCAGCCATGCAGTGAGAACATTTCTCCAACTCTACATTCTTCAAACCTGAGAGAACATCCTTTTTAGCTAAGCAGTTAAGCCCATTTTCACTGATGTGCCCAAGCCTTCTGTGCCACAAAGATGACTCCATATACATAGCATTCACACAATCTTTAGCAACCAAAGCTTTTGTCCAGTAAAGCTTAGAGTTTTTCTCCCCTTTAGCGATAATCAAGTTACCTTTGGTGAGTTTCCACTTTCCAGAACCAAAGTGGTTATCATATCCACCATCATCAAGTACCTGCACAGAAATCAAGTTAAAGCGAACATCTGGAGCATGTTTAACTCCTCTAAGCAACAACTGCATCCCCATGTTGGTTTGCAAGTGAACATCACCAACACCAATAACCTTAGACACCCCATCATTACCCATCTTCAATACTCCAAAATCACCAGGTGTATAAGATGTGAAGAACTCCTTCCTGGATGTAACATGCAGTGTAGCACCACTATCAATTATCCACATGCTCTCATCAGATACAAGATTAATAGTGTCATAATCACGAAGACAAACAAGGTCACCACATGTAGTAGTAGTAACACGATCACCATCATCATTATCTCTTTCTCTTTGTTTACCCTTTTTGTCTTTGTTCTCTTTCTTCCACAAAAAACAGTTCTTCTTTATATGCCCTGTTTTATGACAATAGTGACACTCCACATTCTTGTACCGAGACTTGGACTTGCTCCTGCTTTTATCTCTACCACTGTTTTCTTTCTTCTGGCTTCTCCCCCTATTCTCTGTAATAAGAACTTCTGAATGAGATGAAGTACCCTGTGTCTTCCTTCTCATCTCCTCATTAAGAGCACCACTCTTTGCCATTTGCAAAGAAATATCACCATTAGGGGTAGCACTTATCATAGAAACCCGAAATGTCTCCCACGAATCCGGTAAAGAGTTTAATAAGAATAAGCCCAATAGATCATCATCAAATTTTATACCCACTCCTGCTAATTGATCATAGCGTCCTTGAAATTCACTCAAGTGATTTGAAACAGGAGTTCCTTCCTTGTACTTTAACTCCACAAAATTTTTCAGCAAGTACAATTTATTAGTCCCTGACTTAGAGGCATACAAGGACTCAAGCTTATCCCATAGGGTTCTCGCATGTGTCTCATTAGCAACAAAATTATAGACATTGTCATCAACAAACTGCCTTATAAATCCACATACCTGTTGATGTTCAAAATCCCATTCTTCATCTGACTTGGATTCTGGCTTATCGGAAGCAAAGACAGGAAGATGCAAATTTTTCACAAATAGCAAGTCCTTCATCTTGCCTTTCCATAAGTGATAATTTTCTCCATTCAAAGGAATCAATTTTGTATGTGCCTCCATCATTCACGCAAACTAAACAGTCCCTTAACCAAAGAGCTCTGATACCACTCTGATGGGGGAAAGGGCCAAAACAAATATAACAACTTGACAAAGAGTTATAACGCAGCGGAAATTCAATCCCCCTTCTTGCGAGAATCTGCGAGGAGCACCAAACAAATAGAACAAAAATAGGATCCAAAGCACAAAGAGACACCAACAATTTTTAACGTGGAAAACCCCTCAATGCAAGGGTAAAAACCACGAGTCGTCCAGACCAATGAAAAAATCCACTATGATCAATAATAGGGTACAAAAGAGTCTCCAATAATAATACCAAAAGGTATTTTCAATAAGCCAAATTAACTAAGCACAAATGCTTACAAATGAGAACAAAGAAGATGAAAATTCTCCAAAACAGGGCTGCTGGTGCGGGACCAATTTCTCCCAATCTAGACCTCCGATTGACGATCCGAACGGTCAGAATGAAGAACCATATGTCTGGAACCTACTCTCCAAATATCAGCTCGATCCAACGGTGAACGACTTCACAGCGACGAAAACACCAGTGCAGGTTTAGGGTTTTGCGGGAATGGCTTTCTCTCTTTCTTTTTCTCTCCCTTGGCTTTTGTCTCTCTTCAAATGACTCTCTTATCCTCTACTAATCTGACCCATCTCATTTTAACCTAATGAGACATAATGGACCACACTATTTGGGCCTATTCTCCACATAGGAAGGGAGCCCAATAACCCAACAATAAAATCATTAATAATTTGAAATTAAATTAACTTTAAAATTTTGGTCACTTTGGTGACTAACAAAATTTACCATAATTAATTTCAAATAATAATAATAATAATAACTTTAATTTGTTATTAACCATACATAACATCCTTGTTAATTTTAATTTAACAATATACATTATTCACATAAAATTTATTATGTGTCATAATTAAAATTGAAAAACTTAATTTCAATTTAAGTGGGTAAAAATTCATAACGGTGATAAAAACTTCTTCAATTCTAAACATTAGGCTTTAATCCTCTTTAATTTGCACAAATAATTTATTATACATTGTGCTACGGTAGAAACTTTCATTCTCCAAAGTTTGCACCCTTATAATTCATATAAAACAAATAAAGATGCCTTTTATCCATGTTGTGGTAGACCATGTGCATTTCTAATATTTTATTATAATATTCATAATTATAGAGTGTGCTACACGTTGGAAACTTTTATCTTGCAAAGATCAATGCATCATTTTTCATTCATATAAAACAAGGAAAGTAGCCTTTCATGTGTGGCAGACCATGTTTGTCCCATTCTTACAATTGTTTAATACATATATTCATAAAGTTAAACTTTAATAATTAACATTTTGGCATCACTTCAATTTGCATTCCCGTAAGCTTTCAACCATCCAGAATACTATTCATCATCTTCTACCCAAAATACTATTCACATAAACCAAGTTTCATGGCATTTGAAAGACAGCGGCGGAAGGCTTCTAAATTTCAATCAGGTTTGTTTATTTCAATTAGTTCAAGATGTAAAATTCCTATAGTTCATCATTTTTAGGAAAAAACCATGAATCAAATTTCTTCATTCTAGGAGAATCATAAATCTAGTAACCTAATGCTCTGATACCACATGTAAGTTATCAAATTTCTTCATTCTAGGAGAATCATAAATCTAGTAACCTAGTGATCTGATACCACATGTAAGTTTTTGTCTTAATTACATTCAATAGGATCTTAAGAATTTATGATTCTCACATGAGTTAACATAATAGCATAATTAGGATAAGAAATCACTAACCTTGATCCATGCTAATTGATTCTTAATTTCCTTGATCTTGATCTTTAACTCCTTAACCCAATCTATCCCTTGATGCAACCTTAATTCTCTCAAGCTTTCTTGATGGTGTTTTTGAATGAGAGAGAGCTTCTTCATACATCAGGGACAGAACCCTTCATCCATTCTTATACAACTTCCATCAAGTTGTAAAATTTGTCATTAAGTCCCTCAATTATTTTAAATTACATTTTGACCCTTATTTATTTTCACATGAGTCACTTAATAGTTGGATAATTCTAACAGGGAAATCGTACTAGAGTTTACAGTGTAGAATGGAGGGTAGCTTTCAAGTTAATGCAAGAGAAAGGAAATGAAGATGGGTTATATGGAAGTATTTTTTTGTAGGGGGAGAATGAGAGGTAGAGAGGTTTGTGTTGGTGTTAGAGACGAGAAAAATGATGTCGGTGTTGAAGTAGGGGTAAGAGGAAGTGAGGGTTGTGAGGTGTGATGCGTTAGGGGTCATATAAAGAGGCTTGGGATAGAGTCATGGGTGTTGATTCTTGAAACAGGAGCAAGTGTTAGTGGCAAGAACATTTACGAGGAGTATATGTAAGTATATACTTTAGGGTTGTTGAATATGATGGTATATTACACACTTGATGTTGGAAAATGGTAGTTGAAATGTTAGGGTATTATGGATTTGTGCGAACGTCAGCATGTGTTTGGGGTATTGAATATTACACGGGCGAATGTTGTTCTTCTTGTTTTCACGTGAACAGTGATAGAGGGGAAAAGAGAGTGATGCAGAATAAATAATTGCAAAGGGAAAGGAGAAAATAAAAGGTTGGAGGTTTTACGGGAAAGGTGAGAAGAAGAAGAAGAAATAAGTTTTATTGAAAGGATGTGTGGGTTCCGCGGAATGAGAAAAGAATAATGGGAAGGGGGGGCAATTGAAAAGGGAGGCGTTATAATATAGTTAGAATACTCTTCCTTCTTTTATTTTTGGCATGTTACTTTTGAATTTGAACTCGTTGTGAGAGTTGCAATTTTAGCATTCGTAGGGAAATCAAAATAAAAGGGATCCGTGAATGTTAATAGTACCAGTCTATTGGAATGCAGTGACACTGTTGCCCTCTGGCTTGGGAGGTGATGGGTATGGTTGGATTTTATTAAACCAATAGTGTCTAGTTGTAACCTGTGTAAATAATTGATGGTATTCTATTTGAGAATGGTGAAACAAATATTTTGATATATGCAAATTGTGGCAGGTTGTGATGATGTTTATTATGGTGAATGATTACTTAATACATATCATGAATAATGTGTATTGAACTGTGGTGTGAAATATAGAACTATGCGTTGATGAGTTAATGCCTACTATTGAGAATTAGCATGGTGTATTGAGATTGTATTATGAAACTTGAGATTGATGGATTAATGTGTAATATTGAGATCATGCACGAAATGTAATGAGGAGGCGTGATAAACTTTATGATTGGTGAGCAATGCATGCTATAGAAAATATGTATTGATATGTAATGTGGATATGAAGCTATGTTATTTTCTTGTACTGTCGCCGGTCATGGATGAACTTTTCGTACTACAGTACGATAATAATGTATCGTATCCCAGAGGACTCTCGGCGTTGAACAGTTGTGTGAAAACAAGATTAATTAAGACTTAAAATAAAATAGATCATGGGTTTGGGATGCAAAAATAATAAATAAAATAAAAATGCAATTGATCAATGGCAAATGAGCACAAAGATGAACGGAGGTTGATTTATATGAGAAGGATATGTTGTTGGGGTTTGATTTCACCAAGTTCCCTCTCATGTATAAGAATTCTTCTTTATGCATTGATGTCAACGTCCCTTACTAAATCACTTAAACCCAATCCCTCGGTAAATAAGTCTGTCCCTAATTACCAGTTCATACAATTCCTAGCATTCCTGGTAAAAAGATGTGAAGATCAAGAGGTTAAGACGACCAAGACTCATACCCTCATCCCTGAGCAATATAACCCTTAAGAGTAATTCAACAAGAACTTGAATTGAAAGGAACCTCCCGGCACTCATGCAACTCATAGATAATGCTATTGTATAAATAAGAATAAAAACAGATGAATTACTCTAACAATTAATGAAAAAGCATATGGAATTAAAAATCAATTCAAATACATGAGTTTACAAGGTTACATCATTCCCCAACAAAAAATAGAAATTAGTTCCCCATAGACATGGGGGAACTCTATGAATAATTGAAGAAAGAATGAGAATGAAAGCCTAAGAATTGGGAAAGAGTGTATTGCTATGCTCTTCTCTTACAGGGATGCAAAACCTAGAGCCCCAGGGTCCTTTAAATAGTGTTAGAGACGTGCCAAAACAGGGCCTGGTACGAAAGAATTGAAACAGAGCAGAAACAGGGCCCGATCCACGAGAATTCTCGCTCATGCGTCCAAGGAGCTCACTCGGGCGAGAAAAGAGCCTCATGTTTGGCTCGGGCTACGAATATGGTCACCCAAGCTACGAGGCCTCGTCGCCCTGGCGACCAGGATTCTCGCCCAGGCGACTGACGTCGATACAACTTGCTTGATTCTCGCTTCTGGTCGCCCGATGTTAACACTCTGGCAAGTGTACCAGATCGTATCAAGTAATAATAAAACGGTAAGTCCGAGTATCGTTTTCCCAAGAGACTCATGGCACAAAACTGTTGTGCTTTTGCTTAACCAATCAAGACTATAAAAATAATATTTTGGGGTTTTTGAATAGAAAGTGCGGAAAAATAAACATGAATGCAATTTGATCAATTGAGGTTAAACACAAAAGTGGATGGAAGATGTTGATAATATGAGATGAATATGTTATTAGAGTTTAGATTTCACCTAATCAGTCTCATGCATAGACGAATTAATCTTCTTCATTATTGTTAATGCAACTTTCTAAATTACTCTAAACCCGATCCCTCGGCGAAAAGAGCCTATTACCATAATTACTAATTTACTATCCCTAGTCTCCTTAGTAATTACTAATGCATTAACCTCAGAAGCTTAAAGCAATTGACCGTCTTATTCCTACCCCTAGGCAATATTTCATAATCAAGATAATTCCTAGATCGTGATTTGTAAATATCTCATGATACCAATCTTAAGGAGAGAAGAGGAGAGTTGTCACCTTCCCCAATTCCACCTACCCTAAGAGTGCGATATCTCCTCATGATATTTACAAATCATAAGATTTATGCCAAGCATTTGAGTAAAGAAGAATATCTCTAACAATTAATGAAAGAAGCATATATATTCAAGAACAATTCAAATACAAGAGAGTTTAGAGGTTACATCTTTCCCCAACAACAAATAAGATTAGTTCTCCGTCATGGAGAAACTAGGCGTACAATGGAATGGAAGAAATAGAAACCCTAGAAAGAGAAAAGGAGAGTTGTTAATTCCCCAAATCTGCCCCCAAAGGAGTGAAAAGTGTGTTTCTGTGCCTAAGCCATCAAAAGATACAAACCCTAAAACGTTCTAGCCTTTAAACAAGGCATAAAAATAACAGAAAACGGGTCCAGGACCAAAACAGATCATAAAAATAACAGAAAATCTGGCCCAGATCCACGAAACTGGAGCTCAACACTCAACGCTCAAATATCGCTCAACAGTAGGTGTAAGACTCATAATGGCGCCCAGCGGTGTCGCCCAGGCGAAAAACAGTGAAAATTGGTCCCGACCCTGGCGCTCAATGCCCAGTTCACCGCTCAGCGCTGGTTTTTCTGCACTCTAGTCAACTTTTCAGCATTCTGGTCAACTGATTGACTTTTTTGGTTGACTGATTGACCTAAAATTGATATTAAAACACACCCTTTATGACTAAGAATTAGCTTGAAATCATGCAATTTGCTTAAGTTAGAGAATAAGAGAGTCAAAGTGGGTTTTCTTGGTTTTATGTTTGGTTTTCCCTTGTTTTGGCAGGATTTATCAGGAGTTTGATGAAGGAAGTGAAGGAAGAGAAGTGTTGGATGCAAATGAAGGTGGAAAATTGAAGAAAAGAAGAATCACAGCCATCGTCGGGCGGTGTGACCTTCAATGCATACTCTGTCACGCGCTTAAGGGGCACCGCCAAGGGGTGAGATGAGAATCGCACATACCGCCCGGCGGTGCAACCCACCGTCGGGTAATGGACTCTTCAGTGGAATCTCTGGAGGACGCCTAAGCGGCAACGCTGAGGGGTGACACCAAGTTTCGTGCCTACCGCCGAGGGTGCAACTCACCCCCGGGCGGTGTACTACTGGGCCTGGGCCAGAATTCTGTTATTTTTCTGAGTTATAAATAGATCCTAGACGAACCAGAGGGGTCATCTTTTGGCAGAAAGGACGCAGAAACACATTCTACACACCTTGGAGGTAGATTTTGGATGTGGAAGCTCTGATCTATCAATTCTAGGGTTATCTTTTCCATATTTTCCATTCAATTCATCTAGTTTCACCATGATTATGGTGAACTAAACTCCTTTGTTGTTGGGGAACGATGTAATCTTATTTGAAACTCTCTTGTATTGAAATTCTTACTTTATTCATATGCTTTATTTATCAATAGTTTGAGTTTTTCCTCCATTACATTTGCATGCTTTGTTTAAGACATTATTCAATAGCATAATCTTTGATTCTTTATATATGGACACGTATAGTTAGGTCTAGACATGGGGGAATTCTCTTGATAGTAATATTACCTAGACATAGGAATAGGAGGATCAATTGCCTAAAGCTTTTGTCCGAATGTAATGCATGAATAATTGCTAGGGAGATTAGACATAGTAAACTAGTAATTAGGAGTAGACTCTATACGTCAAGATATTGATAGTAGGGGAATTTAGAAAGTGGCATGAACATTGATAAAGAAGTCGAATTCAGTAAGAATAATAGATATTAGAGAGTGGATTAGGATGAAACCGTAAACCCCAACAACACCATTCATCCATATTGTTTAACTGTCAATTGATCAATCTTTGCATGCATGTTTATTTTCAGTTTTGCATTTAAAACCTTAATTTTCGTTCTAACAAGTCTTAAGAAATCAATAGTTCACACGAATGTTTAGGCCTAAGAGTCCTTTGGGAAACGATACATGGACTTACCGTTTTATTATTACTTGATACGATTCGGTACACTTGTCGAAGTGTTAACAAGTTTTTGGCACTGTTGTCGGGGACTCATTGGTTAAACTATTCTAGTAGTGTGATTGTTGATTGAATTTGACTTGATTTTTGTTTTTGTTTTGTTTTTATATAAAAGTGCTTTTTAGGGTTTTGTTTCTTGTGTATGCAGGATACAATTCATACTAGGAGCAAGAAAAATCAGCAACCTCTTCTTGAAGGTCTAACTACAATTCAAAGGAGAGGGAAAGTTCGGAGATCATCTAGAGAATTATTCCCCTCTCCTGAGAGATTATTGCAACGCTCACCAGAAACATCCAACCAGAGCACAAAAGACATGGCTAGGGAGGAAGTTCCTCCTCCTAGACGCACTCTGGCGGATGCATCCCATGTGGTTGGCCCTCAACACTTTAACAACATAGCAAGGCCGAGGGTCAATGCACTAAACATGGAGATGAAGTCGGCATTGATTCAACTTGCTGCAGAGCAACCAGTTTAATGGATTGTCACATGAAAGTCCATATGATCATCTCACCATGTTTAATGAGATCTACAATACAGTGAAGATCAACGGAGTGACTATTGAAGCTATTAAACTTAGCTTGTTTCCTTTCTCATTGGGAGACAATACTAAACTGTGGCTGAATTCTTTTCCAGAAGAAAGCTTTATAACTTGGGAGGATGTGGTGGCAAAATTTCTAAACAAGTATTTTCCACAGTTTAAAATCAACAAAGGTAAGATGGAAATTTCCTCTTTCAGGTAGGGCATGGAGGAAACCCTAGGTCAGGCGTAAAGCTTGCTGAGGATATAAAAGTTTGCTGAGGAAGACGCTTGTTCATGGTTTTGATGAGACAGCTGTAGTTCTCACGTTCCTTGGAGGTCTTGACACACAGTCCAAGCTTATCCTAGATGCCTCATCTGGAGGTAATATCAAGAGAAAGACTGTTGAAGAAGCCTATGAATTGATAGAAAATATGACGGTCAATGACAATGAGATGAACAGTGAAAGTGTTGATTTTCTTCAACAACAGTAAGTTTCACATTTACAGTATCAGGATGTTGTACTTGAGCAACACAAGATGATCATTCAACGGTTTGAAATAGTTATACAAAGACTTTCTCTATTGCCACAGGAAATTAAAAATATTTCAAGAGTTCAAAAGCAGCCACAAGTCACGCCATTAAGGAAGAATGTGCATTCTGAAGAGCTTTTTCAGCAAGTTATGAATATGAGTATGTTTTATGTCAAAAGTATGGAGGAGATGAGAACTAGAATGGAAACACATGGGTGTGAAAGGAGTGTGAGAAGTGTTGCAAGGGAAGAATGTAAGCCCATTGTTACTAGGAGTGGTAGAGTGCTAGAGGAGAAGAAAATTGAGAGAAGAGAGAAAGAAAAATTGAATGAAGAAAAAGAGAGTGACCAGAAGAAGAAAAGAGAGGAAGAAGAAAACGTGGTGAATGAAAAAATGAGAGTTGAGGGAGAAATAAAGAAAGAAGAGGTTGAAAAAGTAAAAAAAGGAGAGTTTGAAAAGCCCCTTCCTTATCCAAAGACATATTCAAGGAAGGAAAAAGAAAAACAGTTTGAGCGATTCATGGAGATTTTTAAGAAGTTGGAGATCACCATACCTTTCTCTGAGGCAATGCAGCAAATGCCATCATATGCAAAGTTTTTGAAAGAGCTTCTCATGAAGAAAGGAAAGTATATTGAGAAGGAGACTATTGAAGTACAAGGTAATTGCAGTGCAATCATACAGAAGATGTTGCCTCCTAAACTGTAAGATCGGGGGAGTTTCACCATTCCATGTACCATAGGAGACTTAGAAGTTGGAAAAGCTTTAATTGAATTGGGAGCTAGTATTAATCTAATGCCTCTCTCTATGTTCAAAAGGATTGAAGGCTTGGAACTTAAACTTACAAGGATGACTCTTCAATTGGCGGATATATCTCTCAAATATCCATATGGAGTGGTTGAAGATGTGTTAGTAAAGGTGGATAAATTTTTATTCCCAGTGGATTTGTCATAATGGAGATGGAGGAGTTATTCCAGAAGAATTGAATTGGGATGATCCTTACTTGTTCAAGATTGAAGCTGATAATCTTTTGAGGAGATGTGTGACAAGAGAAGAGGCAGAAGGAATTCTTTGGCATTGTCATGATTCGCCATATAGAGGCCATTATAATGGAGAAAGAACTGTTGCAAAGATTCTTCAGTCAGGGTTTTATTGGCCTACTGATGAGTCAATATTTTCTTGACTGTATTTAGTTTATTGCACTTAAATAAATCAGGGAATTGTGTTTAATTATCCGGTATTTTTCCGTTTTTCCTAATTATGCTTAATTTGATCGGAAATTCTTATTTTAGTTAATTTGAATTTTCTGAGCTGATTAATTGCATTTTTAGTTGCAGGGAAATTTTAGAGATATCTTTTGGAGCATTTGGATGGAGTCATTGTCATTAAAGACTCAACAATTAGGCATTTCATTTTTAATTAAATTGTAATTTATTGTTTAGAAACTTTAATTAAGCTTTTGTGAAATTGGCCCCTTTTAGTGGCAAAATTGTAAAAGCCCAATTTTGTGACACATGGCCAAACCCTAAGGTTTCTTTTAGAGGTGGACCCAACCCATTTTATAGGGATTCTCGGCAATTTAGAGTGGAGGTCGACCCTAGCATTGGGGGCACACTTCATTTTACACTTTCATTTTGCTTTGCCTTGTATGAACTCTCTCTTGGGAGCTTTGGTGTGCCCTTTCGGTTTTGAGCTATGGAATGACCAAGATCACGTTTTTCTTCTTCTCTTGCTTGCAACCATACTTGTTCTTGCTTAATGGAATGGAGATCTATCATTTCTCTTCTTATATTTTCGTTTTGAAGGTTGAGAGCTTGAGTTTTGAGGTTGTTCCTTGCATTTTCATGGTGTTTCCTTTGGTTGAATGAAGACCCATTTTGTATTTTCGTTTCCTTTTGCTGCACTTTGGATGTTTATGTTCAAGTTTCTTTGTTGAATGAAGAAGAATATGGTTCCCATTGAGTTTTGAAGTGAAGAGAACTTGAGTTGATGTATGGGTGTTTGAAGTTTGAACTATTGTCTTCTTGTGCTTTTGATTTGATGGATGGAAGCATTTTATGAAATGGAACATTGTATTTTATTGGGAGAGCTGGACGGTCTTGCCAAAGGAATTAGGGATTGCATTTTGTTTTTATCAAAAGTTTGAAGAGAAGTGAGTGTTGGGTTGGTTTGTAGAAGTTAGAATTTGGAGTTTGTTGTTCTTGAAATTATTTGGGAATGGAGACTTGGTTTCTTGGGTGTGTTCTCGGTTTTGGAAGGTGAAAGAAAGTTTGGGATGTTTGCTTTGGTGGAAGAAAACCGAATTGATGTGTAGTAAGGAGAGAGAAATAGCACAATTAATTTTTACCTCGTTTGGACAAGCACAATATGAAGCACATTTACCATAGAAAGAATCTTTCCATTTTGGTGTGGAATCCTTGCTAACTTATCACCGAGAATTGTATGAAGAAGAGGATGTGTTGTGTTTGTTTTTATTCCCTTTGACTTGGCTTATGTGGCACCTTGGTAGAAGAGATTAAATCACCTGTTGGAGTGTGGAATATGGAAGGCAACGTTTTGCAACTTTGGAAGAGGAGTGACCTCGGCAATTTTGTATTTGGTGTGTGATTTCCGAACATGGTCTTTTGGGAGAGAGAAGGGCACGGTTTTCATGATAAAAAGTGTGGAAAGCAAGGTTTGTCTTGGAGAATGAAGCACATGGCAAAAAAAAAAGGAAGCAACACATTAATTGGTTTGTTGAAGGAAGAGAATGAAATGGAACTTGGTGCTTGGGAGGTCAAGGCCATGAGGTTTTTAGGCCATTCCAAGAATTGAATTTCTTTAATTGGTGCATGTATTGTCACATATTGATAGATGAAAAAGCATGTTTGATTATTCCTTTGTTTTGAATTAATTTACATAGTAGGATTAGTTGCTTTTTAGTTTCTTTAATTTAGTTTTGCATTTAAATTAATTTAACTGTGTTAGATAGTTGATTGTAACAGTGTTGGTGTCTAGTATTATAATTTGTTTTAATGTTGTCTAATGAGTTTGGTCGTGTTACTTTAATTACCATGATAGCTTAAATTAATTCAGTTGGTCATTAGCTATATTATGATGTTTCCTTGAGATTTCTGAACTGTAACTGTATTTGCACTCTGACTTGGTTAATATTAAATCTGTGTTTGCACTTGCAATTGGGTATACGCTTAGTTGCCCAGTTGGTGTTACATCTTCGCTTAGTTGATGTAACTGCATGGTGTAAATTAGATTTGACATTAACACTGCGTCCGCTTAATTCGCTTTTATGAAAACAGGGTTAACCTTCGCTTAGTTGGTTAACTTTGTTGGATTAGAGGTTTGAGTCACAATCTGTGATTGGAAACATTGTAATTAAGTTAATGACCAACCATTTTTATTCTGTCTCTGAAACCGTTTTTAGATCTGTGTTTGCATTTCTGTTTGCGTCAGTGTTTTGATTTTATTCATCTGTATTCATCACAACGTTTTCACAAACCCCCCCACTTCGTGTCTGACTTAATTCTTGAACTGCAAAATTGGTCCTTGAGAGACGACCTAGGAGTCATTTCCTAGCTATACTGCATTTCTAATTGCACATTAAATTTGTGTGGGTTGCGACACCCATCACCTACTTTGTTTAAAGATGCTCATAATCATGCTAGAAATTGTGACAAATGTCAAAGGACAGTGGCTATTTCAAGATGTCATGAGATGCCCTTACAAGGTATTCTAGAGGTTGAAGTCTTTGACTGCTGGGGTATTGATTTTGTTAGGCCCTTTCCACCATCTTTTAATAATGAGTATATATTGGTGGCAATTGATTATGTGAGTAAATGGGTTGAAGCTTTAGCATGTCCCAAGAATGATGCCAATATGGTGATCAAATTCTTGAAAAGAAAAATTTTCTCACGTTTTGGAACTCCTAGGTTACTCATCAGTGATGGGGGATCTCATTTTTGTAACTCTCAGCTTGCGGAGGTACTTAAACACTATGGAGTAAGGCATAAGGTGGCGGCACCTTACCATCCACAAACAAATGGTTAGGCTGAAGTTTCCAACAGGGAGATAAAGAGGATTTTAGAGAAAACAGTTGTTCCATCAAGGAAAGATTGGTCACATAAACTAGATGATGCTCTCTAGGCATATAGGACGACTATGAAGACTTCCATGGGTCTATCACCTTTTCAGTTGGTGTATGGGAAAGCATGTCATTTGCTAGTGGAGATGGAGCATAAAGCTTTGTAGGCTTTGAATTTTTGAATTTCGATCCTCATGAAACTCAAAGTAAACATAGAAGGCAGATGCTGGAGCTTGAAGAGATGCGGTTGCATGCATATGACTCATCTAAGAGTTATAAAGAAAATGTAAAATTCTATCATGATAAGAAGTTGATAAAGAGGGCATTCAACCCAAGGCAGCAGTATTATTGTTTAATTCAAGGTTGAAGCTATTTCCTAGGAAGCCGAAGTCAAAATGATCAGGGTCTTTTATAATAAAGAATGTACATCCTCATGGAGCAGTTGAATTGATGGATCTGACTACTAGTGATCCAAGTAAAAGTTGGGTGATGAATATATACATATATATATATATATATATATATATATATAAATTTATATATAATGTTTAACAATTTTATTATTTGTAAAAAGTATTAAATATTTTTATAACAATAAAAATATAAAATCAATCTAGACTCCACACTTTTTGTTTTATTTGAATTTGAAGTTAAATTAAAAAAAATGTAATCTAGTTCCATTTTTTTACGTCACTTTGATGACTTTTAATGAAAAATTAAAACAAACTCAATCATTTTAGTTTCCGAGAGATAAACAAACAATTATTGTAGGTTTCAATAATTTTAGTTATGCTTATGCAGAAAATGAAAGCATGCAATATTGTTTAAATAATTAAATAGAATAATTTAAGCAATAATGTTCAATGTGTTTATTTAAAAAATAATGTTTGAATGTGTTTATTTAAATAATTTTTCTTTAAAAGGGATTGTTTTTAGAAAAAAATATTATATTTCAAAATTATTAATATATATATTTTTTCAAAACTATTAAAATTCATTTATGGGATGAAAAAGATAAAATAATGTAAATACAATGAAAACGTTTTTTATTTGGAGTATTTACTTTAATTTTTTTATATGCGTGTATTTTATCTAGATAATCACAAATATTATCTAAATATTTGAAATTTTAAAGTTTTTATGTAGTTTTTTATTGTCTTTGTTTTGGATTGAAAATACTTTTTTATTAATTATTTATTTATAACAATTGATTCAATAATTTTTTATTTATTTATTGTTTTATGTGATTTTTATATTTTTTAAACTATTTTTTTAAATTAATATTAGTAATGTTAATATAATTATATTTGACAATTTTAAAAAGAAAAGTTCATATCATCGTCCTAATTCATAATCTTTTTGGAGATATTTAATAATGTTAACTTTTCTAATAATTTTTTTTAATCTATGAGCTTTTTTTACCCATGCGACCAAATCGCATTATATGAGTTTGATTGAAAGAGGACAAACTCCTAGACAATCTCACATTCTTCAAATAGCGTTACATTGGAATGTGGAGACTTTATAATTTCCGAAAGGGGTCCATTTTGTTTGAAAGGAGGTGCATTTAGCAATTATCCATGGGTTACCCATACATAGCATACCCAAAAAAAACCAAAAGAACTTAGAAGGTTTCATCTGCACTTCAAGCTCTTCATCCTACACCTCCAAACTTTTTCAAAATACCTAACTTACACCGTAATTAAATAATATGAATATTTAAAAAAATTAAAATGGTCAAAGATTCTTTTTGTAGTAATGCTTAAATAAATGTATTTTCTCTCTCATCTCATTTTCTCTTTGTTTAATTTTATTTTTAAGTTATTTTGGATGGTTTTAATTAATTAATTATATTATTAATTAATAATTTTATTTTAAATTTTTTATTATCCTATTTTTGAATTTTATTTTAATTAAATTTTTATATAAAGATTTGAATTAAATTTATTTATTTTTAATGAAATAATAAATTTTATAGAACGTATAGTTATTTATTTCAAATAATATATTGAGGAATTAGTTAAATTCATTAAGTTATTTTGTTTTCAATTGTTTTAAAGTTTTTTATTTTTTTTATATTTTGGTATTTTTTTTCTAAAATATTAAATTTTCTGTTTGAATGATTTGAAATATTTTGTTTTAATATTTGTTTTATAGTTATTTATTTTATATTAAAAGAATAAAAATCAATTAATCAAATTATTAAAAGAATAAAAACCAATTAAGAAAAAATTATATGTTTTATAAATCTTTTAAAAACCGTAAAAAGATTTTTTGCATAAGATTAAGTTAATTGATTCTATTAAATTTTTGTATAAATAATCATAAAAATTATACATGAATTTAAATATAATTATAAAATAATAAAAATTTAAATATAATTATGAAATAATAAAGGTTAAAATTTAAATATAATTATGAAATAATAAAGGTTAAAATTTAAATATAGAGCTTAAATAACAACCACATGTTCAACCTTACAAAAGACAACAAACAGTACGCACTAATTTCGAACCAAAACCACTACACAGAACAAAAAAAATCAACACTAAACAAGTAATTTGGGACCACAACAGAATAAAAGGTATAACAACACAGTTAAAGGGACCACATCACAACATACAAAGGGAACAACAAGACAAGTTCCATAGGGGAAAACAACTACATAAAAAAGGTCGAAAGAAAACATCACCTTCAACTTTTTCGCTTCGAAGAAGGAAAGAGCACATCAACGTCGAAGACCAATGTCTCAAACCTTTTCGCTCAGAAATCCCCTTCGAGAACGACAACCAAAATTCTTCTTCAACGTCAATACTTCCAGCACCTCGTACCTTCCACACACTCAATCACAACGTCAATTGCAAAATCCCTAATTTCCCAATCTAAGACCTAACATAATTGTGTCTTCAGAAACGAAATTGGTTTCACCTTAATTTTTTTCCCCTAATTTAAAATAACTAACTTTGTTTTATTTGCCCTAATTAAAAAAATTCATATATGTAATTTTCCCAAATTTAAAACACCACATATGCTGCCACCTCATTGCCACGACCACATTTCTTGTCACATAACAGACACAGTCACTTAACACTTAACGCTGTTAGCATCTATTTAACGGAAGGGACCGATTGCACTCAAAATTGAAAACATGGGGACCAAAGGGCTTCATTTTTGAAACCAGGGACAAAATGAAAATTCTCACCCCAACTTGAGAACTAAAAAGGTATTTTAACCAATAATAAAAAATATATATAATCAACATGACATATCTAAACGGAAACTTCAGACGTGGATATCCGAACCTGTATGCATCGGATATGCATATCCGATAGGCAATATAATTATATTTTTAATCTAAATTACTTTTATTAGTTTTAATAAATTCATATAAATTAATTTATATTAATTAAAAATTTTATTACTACCTATAAACGTTTAAAAAATTATACATAATTTTAGAAATAAAAACTTATAAAATAATTAAAACTGTAATATAATTAAAGTTTTATATATAATATATTAAAATTGATATCGAAATTTTCGTCGAATTTCCAGATCCGATTTCTAAAATTTTTTGAAATATCGTTAAATTACACTTACTTATTTACATGAGTTGCAAAAGTAAAAAGCTCCAAAACAATATTATAAAAGAGTTGTAGTTTAAAGATGGAAGGAGTGTAGGGTTTTTTTAATAAAGATAAAATGAGGTGCAAAGGTGTAAAATGAGGTGCAAGGATGGAAGGGTATAGCGGGTGCAGGAGTGAAAGGATGTCAAGTGCAGCAGAAATGTATGTTTAGTGATTGGAGGAAAAAATTCTCAATAATAAAAAAATTAAACTTTTAAATCACTTGTTAATAAAGGAGATTTTAGAAAATTGAAAGTGTAGGATGAAATCGGTCGAGGTGTAGGATGAACCACTCAAAAGAAGTTATAAATACGCAAATCAAGATATTGCCGCCTAAATATAGCATTTCAAATACTCATCGTCTCTTTCAAATCGAAACTCCCAATTCAAATACTCATCGCCTAAATATAGCATTTCAAATAATCAAGATTCGTTTTGCTCATTCACCGATTCACTTTGCAGAGTTAGATTTGCCTGTGTGAGAGAGAGCGATGAACGGCAGCAAAGCTGGGGCATCGCTAGATTCCTTGATGTCTTCCTTCAACGCTCGAATAACGCAGCTTCAGGAGCTTGTCATTGCATGGAACAGTGAGTTTCCGTCAATTCATTTCAATTTCATTTCAAACCTTCAGGTTATTACACCTATTTCTGTTTCTATTAACCGAAGATTTTTGTTCGCGCATTAATGTACAGTGTACCCTGCTAGCAGTATCGCGGATCTGTCGGCGGTGGATGCGGCGGTGAGTGCGATGGAGCTTCAGGTGAAGGCCATCAAGGACAGGTTGCGCGAAGAGACGCGAGCCATTCCCAAAACCAAGGCACTCTCATCACACTCTTCTTTTATTGTTTCAATGAGTGCTGTTTTTGTTTTTTTTATTTAATTATTTTTCTTTGAATTAGTGGCTTCTTTAACATTGTCACCTAAATTGAAATTAGAAGATTGTTTGGTTTTATAATTTTAGTTATTCTTTTAGACAAAAATTGCGTAACACTCTTAGAAATTACATTTTCGAGTGATGTCTCTTGAATTTGTTATTTTGGCCTTATTGCAGAAACTAATTGATGCATCACTGAGACAGCAAAAGAAACTGCAGAATATGTCTCTTCATGTTCCCTCCCAAATGGTCGATAGAGTGACAGTGTCACACTTAGAAACTAGTAGATGGTAATGTGTGTCTCTTTCTATATATTTATAAACTTTAATCTGTTATATACTATGATTTAATGAAATTTGAGACGATATTATCTCTGTTTGCACATACATGTAATCGTTGTTAGTGCTCTTCTTCAGTTTGTTTCCTGAATTTTCTGGACAAGACTCTGGATCATTTGAGGCCTTGAAACTTGACGAGGAGCCTGCTACAGTACCTAAGGTAAGTGCGATTTTAGACTTTTAGTGCAAATATAATCTTATTTCACGCCTAATTTGGTCTCTGTCCCCATAATTTCAAGATACAAATCCCACTTATAGAGCTGATGTTGGAAAATAATGGAAAGATAGAGCTCTCCTTAATTTCAATCCCGTACCAATGTAATAAGCTCCCACTGACCGGGAGGAGGAGGCAAGGAGTATAGGAAGGAAGCTGTAGAGCGAGAGAAATTGCTTGAAGTGAATACTTGACCCAATATACCTGAAACAACTACTATTCACGTTACTAGTTATCTCCATTGTTTTCCCTTTTCTTCCGCCATGATTAATGACTGTAGTAAGATTTTCCACATATCTGGAAAAACCTCTAGTCATCGAATATAGCTTGTATCCACTACTTTCTTTGTTTCCACATGGTGCTGCCCCTTTGGACATAATTTTGGTTTTTCCTTTAACCATCTAAGCCTTCATCATTAATTCAGCAAGATGGTTGGGTTCATATATATAACTTCATTCTGCTTTAGTGTCTTGTTTTCAAAGCCATTCAAAAATATTCCTATCAAATAATCTTATTCAATGCCAAGAATCCCGCATATTGTTCAATGTAACTTTCAACAGTACTCGTGTGTGTTAATCCAATCAAGATTTCAAAGCATGTTGAGTCGGAACCTTCTTGCCATTGCAATTTTGAAAGATTCTCATGTTGGATTTGAGTCTCCATCATTGGAACCAGTTTAACGGCTTTCCTTCTAAAGCAATTTTCACTGCTTGCCTTCTTTCCTCTTCTGTTACCTCTTTCAAGCGAAAATACCGCTCCAACCTATTTGTCCAACCCTAAGCTTCTTATCCTGCAAAACCAAGAATATCAAGTTTCAGATGTGAATGAGAGCGTGGTCGCCACCTTTCTTCTCCTTCCCCTTTTCGAATTCTTTCTTCCACCGTGGATGAAGTATCCATTATCCATTGATTTCTTGCCACAAGATATTTTTTTCACAACAACTGGGAGACCTCTTATCTAATTTTCCAATCTTTGTAAATGCTCGTGTTGCTCATTCTCGACTTTCTCTGTCAAGAACATCTTGCAACATCATTTCTAACCCATCCATTCTTGATTTCATTCTTGTATTCACGATACTACTAAAAACGCACCACACTGATAGAACTGATATTTGAAAAGAACGGAAAGATACAACTAGAATTTTATTGCTCTCCTTAATTCCAATCCCTTACGAATGTAGTAGGGGACAGAGTCAAGGAAGGTTATTCGAGACAAACCTACTCTCCGCAATGCTTTTTTTTTTCTGATTCCCCAAAAAAAGTCTCTCGTCCTACTCTCCTAGAACTATTTGTAGTTGTCAGTTACAGCTGTTCAAATACAGCTGTACTAACTATCTTATATTTTCCTTCTTTTATACACTATACTGAACCTATGACCTACATATTTATTAACTATTTGCATCATCACTATCTATTTTCTTGATATGTGCTACAACTTTCTTGTTTTAAATACCTGGATTAAGCTGACTTAGGCTTTCTCTAGTAGCACCAGTTCTCTTAATCCTAATCCTTCTGAAATAATTTAAATAACCACTAGTTGTTTATGTTTATAACTTTTCTATTACCTAGCATTTCATGAAATTTTGTTTTGTTTCTTTTCTTCTTTTTAATATGTTTGACTGGATCCTACTTGAGATTTTTTTGCCCTGAAATTGATAAAGCCATCCCATTTTCTTGTCATTACTAGACACACTGTATAGTTATGGTTTACATTTTCTTTGTTTTACTTTTCAGGAGAAAAACGGTCGTGGTTCTCCACCAACGTGGTATATTACTGGAAGTGAGTTAGATTCTTTGTCATCGTAAGTAACTATTTAGACTTTCATTAATTAAATATTTCTCTGTAAATTAATAATCAGCATTCGGCTAGATCATATATATGTCATATAGCACACTGATGACGTGACGGTGTCGACAAAACATGCATTTGGCTCTTCATTTTATACTAAATGCAATCTAAGTGTTTTCAGCAGTTGTTATTTGAAATATCTCATACATGCCGACTTAGTGAATGACTAGAGTTTTGTAGGAGTGGGCAAAGTATACTGCACTGCACTATACTATAAAAATTTGTAGTTAACTATAAAACAGTTCACCTGAATTGAACTGAACTAAAAACTAGTTCAGGTGAACTGAACTAAACTAATATTAAGTTTATTTATAATACAGTTCAGTTATAAGCAGTGTAGTAAACTAGTTCCACTTTCTTCCAAAACTAAAAAATACTGTTGCACAGTTTATAAATGTTTGTCCCACAAGACTGGGAAGCTTCTCACAGCTTTTAAAAAACAAAGAACTTGTAAGAACTAAATTGAAAAGGTAGAGTTATTGAATACACAATTCAAAAGTAAAATCAATAACTCTGAGATTTAAACATGTATGTCAAGGTTTTACTTTAGCTGTGTCATATGATACAACTCTATTTGCTGCCAGATCACTCTTGTTTCCAACTAAAAGTTTGTAAACATTATCACTGGCATAGCAATCAATTTCACTGAGCCACTGCTTTGCATTATTGAAGAGCTATCTTCATCTGTCACGTCATAAACAATCCGTGAAAGGAACCAGTTAGAGAAGAGTGCAACAGAAGGCAATATCCTTGAATTCAGACAAATCCCAGGGATACAGTTTATGAAAAAAATTCAGACAAATTAAGCTCTGAGTATTATAAAATATATGCGTATGATATATCCTTGAATTAGTGACTAATCCTTGAAATAAACCAGATCCGACAAGAACTGCAAATCGAATAACCAAAAGTGATACCTTTTGAACTGGAAGAGAAATTGTTCGACTGCAGGATGGGAGACGGCGGGATGGACGGTGGCAGGAAGAAAAAGGGTGGCAGGATGAGCGATGGCAGGATGGACAGCGATAAGAAGAAAGAGGGCAGCAGATCTTGACAAAATCTGTGAGCCGTAGTGATAGAAAAAAAAATCTGATGGAGAAAGGATAGAGAGACTCATGTATTAACTAGTTAACTAGTTAACTGCCTTAAGTTTCCGTTAACTGCTTTTAAGTTCTAGTTCTTTTAACCTGAACTATAAAATAGTTAAATAAGATTTTAGTAAAAACAGTTTAGTTTTTTTAAGTATAAAATAATACAGTTAACTGTAGTTTAAGTTCAGTATGATGAACTATGCCCACCCCTAGAGTTTTGATTCAGAAGCATGCACTTTTCTATCCATGATTTATGCCTTGATGGAAGCAACTCCAAGCTCCATGCACAAGCACCTCCACGAACCAGAAGTGACACAACGGATGAAGGATGAATGGAAACAAAAGTGCACGCCAAGTGTTTGATGAATGGATCAACGAAGGTTTGGTGAGTGTGTGAGGTTTCTCAAGCTCAAAAAGCCTTCCAAGAGGGAAGGAAGCTACAGGAGAAGGTGTTGGATAAGCACAAGAAGATGAACTCTACCCTTTTCCTCCAATTCAGCTGCTCCTCTCGGTGTCCACCATTTGGCCTGCTACCATCTCTCTCACCCTCCTCATCCTTTTTTCCGTTGACAGACTCCTGGCTTCTATCCGAATTTCCTTCATGTTGTCGACTTCGCTTCCCATCACCTTCATCAGTTCTTGGACTGCCACCTCCAATCCCCCCATGGAAATTTCTATGACCTCTAATTTCCCTTCGATTGCATTCACTCTTCCCTCCATGATGTCTTTCCTCCCCTCAATAGTATCCGGCTGGCCTTTTACTCCTCCTTATCGGATCTGGCAGGTCGGACCAATTGTTACGTATCCGAGTGGGAAACGTAACTAGAACAATCCCTCACACACTCTCATAGACAATGAACAATAGATAATGGCTGAATAAATCTCCTTTATTGATAGAAATCACTGAATCAAAGAAAACAAACAATAATTGGGAGCATAACCTCCGTCAATTATTCTGGAGCATAATCTCCTTTTCAAAACTCACAAATCAAAAGCATACCTTTAACCCTAGACTCTCCTTTTATTTATACTAATTATTTCCCGCCCAACTTGTACTGAATATTAGAAAATAACCCTATTTGCTATAATTATCCTATACTGAATATATTTAGCCTTATTTACTATAATTATCTTATACTGAATATTATACTAAGATATGACCTTGTTTATTCTAATTATCTTTTACTAAATATCCTCTCAGAATATCGCTCTCATTACTCTAATTAGTTTCCTGCCCAACAATTAGGATGCTTCCTCGCTGCTTCCAACCGTTTGGTTTGGTTGCTCCCTGTTATCTATCGTTCGGTCCGCTCGCTCCCCACCTTCCACTGTCCGGCCTGGTTGCTCCCCGTTGTCTACCGTTCGGCCAACTCGCTCCCCACCTTCTACCGTTTGGCCTAGTCGCTCCCTGTTTTCTAAAGTTCTTTCCCTGTCTTCTACCGTTCGGTCCCCTTCTCTCTCTCCTATACCTACTTCTCTCATATACTTTCCAACCCCTAACAGAATTAAAAACTGCAACACTTTTGCAAAAGACTTGGACAAAACTGGAAATGAAAATTAAAGCTAGAATGAACCAAAAACAATTGCTTTTCACCGTTTAAAATGATCAACAAACACTTAAGGAACAAAGGAAGTACACGAACAACACAGGAAACACGAAAATTAAGCCAAAAAAGTTTCAAAACAGCAACACATTGGACAACACATGACAGAAATTGAAAAAAATGCAAAGTAGAGTGGCTTAGCTCTTGAAGACAAGAGTGGACGAGCTGGCTCTGACTACCAAATGATGGAAGCAGCTTCAAGCTCTATGCACAAGCAACTTCATGAACCATAAGTGACACAGCGGATGGAAGGATGAATGGAAACGAAAGTGCACGCCAAGTGTTTGATGAATGGATCAGCGAAGGTTTGGTGAGTATGTGAGGTTTCTCAAGCTCAGAAAGCCTTCCAAGAGAGAAGGAAGCTAGAGGAAAAGGTGCTGGATAAGCACAAGAAGATGAACTTAGAGAAAATAGATCTGGAGTAATCTCAACAGCACTTCAATATCTTTTCTAAGTTGCTTTTTACAAAGGAGGGAGCCTCTCTTTTATAGATGAAGAGAGGTCTTCATTTCTGACTTTGCTAAGCTTCTAAAATCTTAAATGAAGGGTGCTAGAGACGCTACTAAACTTGACTCGCAAGTTCCACGCAAACCATTTTAAAAACGTGTTTTAAAAGATGAAATCTGGTGCGTAAAGGCTGAGCGCAGGTTGGCTGTGGCTGGGCTCCACTGAATCCGGAAGCCAAATTCCCTTTGAAGATGCAATCCGGAAGCTATGCTGGCCAATCCAGAAACCACTTCATTTCTTCTCTTCTTTGCCTCCTTTGCTTTCTTTAGCTGGCCAAGCCTCCTAGGGTGATTAAGCATGGTCTCCAACCTTTATTTATGGCTTACAAAAGAGTATAAATGTGTTTAGTAAAGAGAAGAAGGATTAATAAGTGATTCTCCATAGGAGTAAAGTGGTGAGTAATCCTTCTAGCCATGGTTCTTGTTAGAGGTCCTATGTGCATCTTAGATGGTCCTCCATCATGCCCACTTCATTAACTGACATCAGGTCTGGCTTTGCAGATATATGAGAGGCAGGCTTACACTGGAGAAGGTGAATGCAGCAATCAATGATATGGTGTCTTATGCTGAAACAAATTCTCAACTTATCGTAGCCCCAAAAAAGAAGGTTAAAACACAATTTTTTGTTTGATTGTAAAGTACATTTGCTACGGTTTACCCTTGTCTTACAATTTTTTCCCTTTTGTTCATGAAGTTGGCGGAAAATCTTTGGGAAAAAGCCCTGGTGAGTGAAACCTTTCATTGCAATTTTTTCACAAGGAATTATTTCCCCTTAGTCATACTTTTTTATGTCATCTATATATCAGTTTATGCAAATGAAAAAGGTTCTCAGTTTTCTTAACAATGCAGGAAATAAGAGATATTGCGACCATGGAAGGGATTAAGGGAAAACACTTTTTTCTTGAAGCTGATATAAAAGGACCATCGCTGAAACTTGACAACACTGGAAAAGCAATATTGACAGTGAGTATTCTTGTCTCAAACATGTGATTTTGGTGAAGTCGAACTATCTCTTGAATTACAGTTAAATTTTTTTGATATTTTAAATTGAATAGTCAACAATATTTAAAGTTCTAAACTGATGTAATGTAATCATGCTGGATGATAACCACATTGTCATTTCTGCCTTCACCCTTTCACCTTTTCATAATGCGGAATGGTTGAAGGATAATCAAAGGAGAGGCTACCTTTCTTGCCAGGACTATACTGTTAAAGTAAAGAATGTAGGTATAATTAGAACTTGTTTCGTTTATGCTTGATCAATACCAACTTCATTGAGGCAATGTACGAATGCTTAATATGGTCCTAATGGACAGTGGCGAAGCAAATGTTGCGAAATCTTAACGTAGTTATGCAATTATCCCCTAGGGAATGTTTCTCTACATTTTTTGACGCAATCCTGTTATAAACCGGATGAGAAGATAACAGAAGAAAAGTCCTTCATGGAATATGTAGTCTGCAATTTGTCTAGACAATTTGGCCTTGCTACCTGAAGAAATTTCACGTCTCCTCTTTGGCTTTCTGCAGGTTCTTCGTCACCTTGGTCGAATCAATGAGACTCGTATTGGACATAATCGGGTTATCATTCTACAGAAGCCCCACTAATTGCCTGGTTATCTCAGTGATTCATGTGTAATTACAGAGTAAAAGGTTTAAAGGGTCACTTGGAATATTAATGTAGTAATAGAGGCAATCAATTTCCTTCAACTTTTTATCTGTGGACGTGTATAGTTGTGAACCGTAATAAATGTATGCTAACTTTTTGTGCATCATTGGTTTATGAACATGGACAATTTTTGGGTGAATTGTATACAACAGCATAAAGACTTAGTAATAGAGTTAGCTTGTTTACTGAACAACCTAAACACCTTGTACAATTTCATCACCTTTTGTCACTTTGCATAAGGCAAAAAGTCGCCTATTGATCTATAATAGAAAAAGAAAAGATCTTGCCCACCTGAATAATGCATTATGCATCTGATGTGAAGCCTGTAACTAGTTGACACCTCTATTGTTGAGACTAATTCTGTTTCTATTTCCCAGAGTTTGTTTCTTGGGCTTAAGCTATTTTTACCTACATTACATTTCCAACCATAGTTTACATCACACTCATTCAGTTTATTTTTCCTTTTTGTCTCTACACATTCATCATGCTCTTGCAAAGATCGAGCTAGGGATGGACATGTATTGGATTTTTAAACATCCTATCAAGGTTTCACCCGCACCTCCAAGGTTTCATTCTCCATCTCCAAATTTTTCGAAAATCACGGTTATTTCCTCAATTAAAACTAATTAAAATATTATTAATTTTTAATAAAACGAAAAGAATCTTTTGACCAGATTCTTTCAATAATTTTCTCTTTCTTCAAAATTCATTTGTGCTGTTTCTCTTTCAAATCTTTTTCTCTCCTCTTTTCATTTGCATTTTTATATTAGATTTATTTTTATGAACTTATTTTTTTATGATGAAAAAAAATTAAACTTAATAAATCATTTAAAAAGTCAATTAAAATTTATTATAATTTGAAAGACTTAATAAATTATTAAAATTTCATAAATATTAAATTAAAAATTTCGAAAGTCAAGTTTAAGGATTTATAATTGATTCAAAACCCTTTCAAATTTAATAAATATTGAGTTAAAAATTTGGAAAGCCATGTTAATAATTTTTGGATAAAAGATTGAAAAACTAATACTATCAAATCAATTAAAAAATTTATAACTTCAATGACTTAATAAATCATTAAAATTTAATAAATATTGAATTATAAATTTTGAAAGCCATGATTCATTAAAAAAAATCCACTCATCCATTGATATTATTATTATAAATGTTTCACAATGTATATAAAACTACAATTCACAATCCACTCATGATTTCATTATTATTATTATCTCAATCTGTATAAAACTACATTTTCAAGAGAATTGTATACAAGAAAAATAGGTTTAAGAAAACCACAGAGATCCGAATTTAACAAAATCGAATATTGATATCCGTTGTTGAGCTTTTCATATTGTCATGCTGCTTAAAACTTGCAATTCCACATTTATATGCTTCACAGTGCAAAAGGCAAAAGATGTGAAGGCCTCGCATAGCTCCGAAAATCTGTGATGGGAATATCACAGAAATGGTGTACCAAGAAAAGGTCTTCATCATTGAAAGATGTGTTAGTAGATTATAACCATTTTTTTTACCCAGACTAAAAAAAAAAATCTACCCACGACTCGAATCTCTCAGTAATGACAAAAAGCCGTCAGTAAACACACTTTACCAACGACCTTCCGACGACCTCAAAACCGTGGGTAATAAGCGTGTCGGAAATATTACCAATGGCTTTTTGGCCTTCGGTATTATCGACGACCAAAAGCCCTCGATATTAATGAGGGGCAAAGGCTCTCGGTAAGTGAAGGCAAAACTCAATCCTTTTAGCGATGACTTTAGGCCATCGGTAATGCACAGGGACACTGATAGGTTTTAGCGACGACTTTAGGCAGTAGATAATGCACAAGGATACTGATAGGTTTTATCTACGACTTTAGGCTGTTGGTAACGTGCATTATTTTTTTTAGTTCAATTTGAATCTGCATTATACCCAAAACATGAACAAACAATAATCATTCAGCCAAACATCAATTCAGCCAGTGAATTCATCCAAGCAATTCAAATGTAATCATTCAACATTCATATTCATTAAGAATACTTCAATCATTCTAATAAGTTTCAAAAGTTCCTAAATGCAAAAAAAAAGTTTGATAAGAAAAAACTAACTGCAATATAACTTGAAAGTTTGAAAAGTTTCTAATGGCAAACAAAGTTTTTAAATAAAAAACCTAACAGAAAATGTTTTCAAAAGTTCCTAAATGTCTAATATCTATCATAATCATCAGAATCATCATGATCTTCTTCTTGTACAAGTGTGGTTTGGGAAGGCTGCTGAGGTGGGCATGGCTGTTGGGATGGGCCTGGCTGTTGGGATGGGCCTGACTGCTGGGATGATGATGGGGCAGACTATCCTTGTTGAGGTATGAATGTCCTGACTAGATTTTCAAGATTATCAAATCTGGCTAGAAGTGAATCATAAGCCTCTTTACTAACGACGTTGTTGTGGTCAAATGTGCCGGAGGTAGATGGTTGATGTCTCAATATGCCTCCTCTTCCAGCACTGTAATGGGAGGCAAGTTGACTTACCCCATACAATCGTCCTTTCTTCTTCCCCCCGACGACATCAACCCAACATTGGGTCCTAATCATTTCTTTGTCTGTGATAACGGTCTAAAAACCGTTATTTTCATACTTAATTTTGATATAAAACACACCCTTTATGACCTAGAAACTAGCTTGAAATCATATATTTTGTCTTAGTTAGGTTATAAGAGAGTCAAAAGTGGTTTTTATAGATATTATGCTTAGTTTTCCTTTTTTTGATAGGATTTAACAAGAATTGGATGAAGGATATTGAAGTAAGAAGGGGTTGGACTTAAAAGAAGACGAAAGGAGGCACTAAAGAAGAGCCGCACTTGCCACTGAGCGGCAGATCCACCGCTGAGTGGTGGCATCGACAGTAGCAACACCGCCATGCATATGGAAGTGAACGCTGAGGGGTGGAATCAAGTGTCGAACGTACCGCTAAGCAGTGTACTTATGGGCCTGGGCCAAAATTTTGTTATTTTTCTAAGTTATAAATAGACCCCAGATGAACCAGAGGGGTTATCTTTTGGCAGAAAGACGGCATAACACTCTCTACACACCTTGGAGGCGGATTTTGGATGCGAAAGCTCCAATCTATCAAGTCTAGGGTTAATTCTTTCATATTTTCCATTCAATTCATCTAGTTTCACCATGATAATGGTGAACTAAACCCTTTGTTGTTGGGGAACGAGGTAATCCTATTTGAAACTCTCTTGTATTGATATTCTTATTTCATTCATATACTTTAGTTATCAATAGTTTTAGTTTTTCCTCTATACTCTATGCTTGCATTGTTTAACTCATTCAATGTCATGATCATTGATTTTGTCGATATGGACACATATGGGGAAATCTAGACTTAAGGGAATTCTCTTGATACTAATATTACCTAGACATAGGGATAGGATGATCAATTGCTTTAAGCTTCTGCACACTAAAATGCATGACTAATTGGTAGGGAGACTATGCATAGTAAACTAGTAATTGGGAGTAGGCTCTCTTCGCCGAGACATCGGGTTTAAGGTAATTTAGAAAGTTGCATGAACATTGATAACAAAGTTGAATTTAATAAGAATAGTAGATATAAGAGAGTGGATTAGGGTGAAACCGTAAACCCCAACAACCCCATTTATTCATACTGTTTATCTGTCAACTGATCAAGGTTTTATGTACATGTTTATTTTCGCCTTTGAATTATAAAATCAAATTATTATTTATTCAAGTCTTATAAAATCAATTCACATGAACGTTTAGGCCTAAGAGTCCCTTGGGAAACGATATTCGGACTTACCGTCTCTTTATTAGTTGATACGATCTGGTACACTTGCCAGAGTGTTAAGAAGTTTTTGGCGCCATTGCCGGGGACTCATTGGTTTAACTTTTCTAGTAGTGTGAATTTGATTAAATCTGACTTGATTTTTCTTTTTGTTTTTATTTTACTTTTATATAAAAGTGCATTTTAAGGTTTTTTTTCTTGTGTATGCATGGGCAATTCACACTAGAAGCAAGAAAAATCAACCTCTTCTCGAAGGATTAAGTGAAAGGAGGGGAAAGAAAGTCAGAAGACCATCTAGAGAACTATTCCCCTCTCCTGAAAGACTTTTACAACCCTCACCAGAGGCATTTACTCAGAACACAGAAGAGATGACATAAGAAGGTCCTAGACGCACTCTAGCAGACACATCTAATGTGGTTGGCCCTCAACATTTTAATAGTATTGCCATGCCGAGGGACAACACATTGAACATGGTGATGAATCCTACGTTGATACACTTGGTGCAAAGCAACCAATTTAATGGACTGTCACATGAAAGTCCATATGATCATCTTACGACATTCAATGAGATATGCAACACAGTGAAGATCAATGGAGTGTCAAATGACAGGAACAAACTTAGCTTGTTTCCTTCTTGTTAAATAAGATAGAAAATGTCAGTAACAAGAATTTGAAAGTGTGAAACAAAAATGAAAAGAGTACAAAATTGAATGTTGTTAAAAAGTTTACTTACAATGGTCTTGCGAGACCTCTCATCAACATATTCGCCAGTCCCCTTGTGAGTCCGTGTAAACACCTCATCAACAAGAACAGCCCGTCCAAGCTCCATTACCTGTAATATTTTAAAACATACAAATGACACATATATTAATTTCAAAGTACATGATGTTATAAAGTTATTGATAAGAAAAGATTCAAGATTTTTACCATATGAATTGCATGTTCATGTGTAGTGATTGATCCTCCAGTATGCAGTACACCACCTTTTTCTGAAGCCCTATTTTTCTGGGTGGTAACATATTTAATGCAGTACTGTGGCGAATTCTAATGTGCCAGCAATGAATTCCACATGTGCTCCCCTACCCAATAAGGGCGTTGTCCTGCGATCCTTGCATCTCAAAACATTTTTGACAATCAGTGAGATGCTTTCATGTTAAAGTTTTCATTAATTTGAGCTTCATGCTCAGTTGCCCACTGCACCTTTTGCTGTTACAATAGATAATGTTAAAATAAAGTAGATCAAATTCCTATTTGAATATGGTGATTCAAGATGATTAAGTAACACGATGTTTTACCTTAAATCTATGCCAGAACAGTTCTTTGTCATCTTTAGGGATTACTCCCCATGATGCTCAGGGCCGAAGAAATTGTTGCTTAATAGACCTAGTGATGGCCTGTGAAGCAACTCTAGAAGGAAGAAACCTGAAATATGAATGTAAGAAAGTTATGAATCTACAACCATAGTAAGACCAACAATTTAATGCAAAATACAACACTAAGAAGAAGATATGGTATTACCCTTTTCCACATGGCTCAATGAATGGTCGATCATGAGGAGGAGGATCACCCAAATTAGTAGCATCAGCAGGATCAGTAGATGGATGGTGTACATCTGGAGATGGAATAGAAGATGGCGTGGGATAAGAGAGGGATGAATATATGGTGTGGGCCCTACAACTGAAGGAGTGGGCACTACAGTAGGAGGTGTGGGCCTTACAACTGAAGGAATGGGCCCTATAGTATGAGGTGTGGGCCCTATAGTAGGAGGTGTCCGCGTCAGGTGTGGGCGCCATAGAAGGGGGTGGTGGACGTGAGGAGCCAACATCTGGTTGAGTACTGGAACTTGCAAATGGTATCGTCGAAGGAACTCTAATAATGTACTTGGCCTTCCTAGCCGTTTTTATCGTCTTGCCCTTGTTAGGGCGTGAAGGCTCCTGTCCTAACATTACTGCAATTTAAAATATATAAATAAATCGACAATTAAATACATAGTACATAATTGGTATTTAATAAATGATTTAATTTTATATAATCGTGAATCGTACACATGTCAAAATACAAACATTTAAATAATTCAATCGTCCTCATCATCCTCATTGTCATCATTGTTTGATGCGTCACTATGATCATCATAATCATCATCATCTTCATCATCGTCTTCTTCATCATCTTCAAGTTCTTCTTCTTCTTCGTCTTGTTCTTCCTCTACTTCTTCTCCTTCTTCTTCATGTTCATGTATTTGTCCTTCTAAATCTTCAGCATCACCATCGAAGTCTTGCAATGCAGATACACCTTCAACTTCAATAATTTCATTTCCATGTGCCATTTCATCAACTTGGAAAGGGATATCGTCTTCGACATCATTTGACTCAATGAGATCCCTAGGCTTGGTTTGTATTGCAACACACCAACCACGTTTGTCAATGTTGCGAAATGCTGGATATGGGACATAATAAACTTGTCTAACATTAAGAGCTAGAATGAATGCATCAAATGGCCGGTATCTTGAAGTCATTTGAATTTCTACAATATTATACCTAGGATCCACTCTTGTTCCATTCCTAGATGGATCAAACCATTGACAATAAAAAAGAACCACCCTCTTTGGAGTACTTGAAGTATTATACTCCAGCTCATAAATTTTTTGAATAAAATCCATAGAAGTCATCATAACCACCCCCTATAAGGCCCTTAACGAACACCCCACAATTAGTTGTCTTTTTTCCTTTCGACCATGCATCAGTGTGGAACTTGTACCCATTTACAAAATATGTGTGTCATTCTTTGACTCATCTAATGGGCCAATTTGACAATTCCCGTAGATCTTGAATTAAGGGACTTAATGGCTGGTTATGAACCTACAAAGAAGTGAAGAAAAATTAAGCTACAACTGTAACATCAATTGTTTTTAAAATTATGAAAAGGATAATCATACTTGAACTCTAAACCACTGAGGGAATTGTGAGTGTATTATAGCAGAAGAGTTCCCTTCTAGAACTTGCATAGCCACAACAAATGAGCTGTATAAAATGAACACAATTAGTGACTATGACAATTTTATGATTGACAACTTAAGAATGAGATAAGAACATACTCAAGGTACACCTTAACTTCAAGGCAATTAATTAATACATGGATGTGAGCAGAGTCGAATTCAGCATCACTTAACCAATGAGTGAACTCTTTGCCCGTGTTACAGCCCACTTGTCGAAGCACTGGCAAGGTTGAATGAGATGTGGCATATTGTGTTTCATTCCTAACATTGATCGACGACAACATGAAGTTGTTGAAATAATGAGAACAAAAGTATGTTGTCTCATGATGCAAGTAAGCTGCACAAATTGATCCTTCCACTCTGGATTTATTTTTGATTGAACGTTTAGACTCTCCCATGAACCTTTCAAACGGATACATCCACCTATATTGCACTGGACCATGTTAAACCCCTGGCAAGTGTACCAGATCGTTATCAAGTAATATAAACGGTAAGACCGAGTATCGTTTTCCCAAAGGACTCAGTGGGCTAGACGTTCATGTGATTTGATCGCATAAGACTTGAAAGAAGAATAATTTGGTATTTTGATGCAAAGATAAAATTAAACATGCAAAATACAAAACTTGAATCAATTGGCAAATGAAACTATGGATGAATGGAGTTGTTGGGGTTTACAAATTCATCCTAATCCACTCTCTTATATCTACTTTTCTTATTAAATTCGCTTTATTATCAATGTCATGCAACTTTCTAATTACTCTAAACCCGATCGCTCAGCGAAAAGAGCCTATTACCATAATTACTAGTTTACTATTGCTAGTCTCCCTAGTAATTAGTAATGCATTAATCACAGAAGCTTAAAAGCAATTGACCTTCCTACTTTTATCGCTAGGTAGTATTGCATAATCAAGAGAATTCTTAAAAGTTCTAGATTTCTCTGTACGTTGCCGTATCGACAAAATCAAAGATCATGACACCAAATGAGTTAAATGATGCAAGCTCTATCCACAGAAAAGAAAACTCAAACTATTGATAATACAAGCATATGAATAAAATAAGAATTTTAATATAAGAGAGTTTCAAAAGGATTACATTGTTCCCCAACAACAATGGGTTTAGTTCACCATAGACATGGTGAAACTAGATGGAATTAATGGAAATAATGAAAGAATAAACCCTAGAATTGGTAATTTGGAGCTCCCGCATCCAAAAGCCGCCTCCAAGGAATGAAGAAGGTGCTATGACGTCTCTGTTTGGCAAAAGATTACCCTAAGAGTCGCACTGGGTCTATTTATAACGCAGAAAAATAACAGAAATTCGGCCCAAGGACCATCATTTAGGCGCTCAGCGCTCACAACCGCCCAATAGTGGTCACGCAGGACGCTCAGCGGTCACTTGGCGCTCAGCAGTGCCCGACTCCAATGCTCAGCGCTGAATTGACGCTGAGTGGTGGACGTGACTTCTCTTTTCCACCTTCTCTCGTCCTTTTTTTGATTCTAAGTCCTTCCTTCTTCATGTTCATCATTCAATTCTCATCAAATCATGTCAAAACAATGTAAAAAAAGCATAATATCTTCTAAAACCACTTTTGTCTCTCTTGAACCCAAACTAAGGTATTTTGCATGATTCTAAGCTTATTCTAAGCCATAGAGGTTGTGTTTTGATATCAAATTAATGTATAAAATTAACGGTTTTCCAACTGTTATCAGACCACCAAGCCATGCTTCATGTGCAAGATGAATTGAAAGATGTTCTATGGAATCAAAGAATGTAGGAGGGAATATTCTTTCTAATTTGCAAAGAATAATTGGAATATTTTCATCCAACTTTCTCAAGGAATCTGCCTTGAGCGTAGTAACGCACAAATCCTTGAAGAAATGATTAATTTCTACAAATGGATTTAACACGTGCATGGGCAAACAACTAATGGCAACAAGGATTAGAGTTTCCATAAATACAGGAAAAGATTTTCTGTAAAGGTCAAGCATCGCTCAACCACAGAAGGTTGACCTTTTTGAGCAAACTCCTCCACATAAACACAAATCATGTTCTTCAACAAAAAGATTGTCTGACTTTACTCCCAAACCAAAACCTAGTGGTTAATTAGGGGTAAAAATTAATTGTGTTAATTACAACATTCGAGAAAACAAACAATCGACATCACACATACAAAACACAAAAATATCAAAAAATGGAAAAAACCCTAAAACCAAACAACCAAAGCACTACAATTAATCAATGAAGATAGTAACCCAGAAAAATATAGTAAACATAGTGTGTGTGACTTGGTCTCATCCCATTCCTGCATGCAATAAAAGTTCAAAATTTAGTAGTTACTGTTCACTGCAGTATCCTGGAAATTTGCCTTCTTTTTTAGCTCTAGCATAAGTGATAAACACATGAAGCTTGGTTTAACAACTTCTTTTAATTTGGCAAAACTAACAAGTTTCATATTTATTGGGTCCAAAATTATTGGTAGTAACTAAGTATCATGAATTGCTTTTCACATTTTTTGGACCAAAAAGTATTTCCATATAAGTGCCCTTTCTAATTTATTAGATTGAACAGAGGTAGATGCATAGTCTAGGTTGCCAAATAACTTTAGTTTGTTATTGTTTGCCGCTTCTTTAAATGAAATGAAGACTTGAGTGATTTCTTTTCTATTAACATACGATGGGATTTATTCCTACCTTGTTACCAATTAAGGAGTGTAGAAAGTGAAAGAATAAAATTAAATATGAAATTAAAGGATTATGTGGATTTTAGAAAGATTTAGTGGTTTTTGATATTTTAAAAAGTTAGTTAAGAGAGAATAAGAGAGGAAATCTTAGTGGTTTTAGAGATAAACCGAGAAATTTTATTAAAGCTAAAAAGATAGAGATAGAATAGAAGAAGATAAAAAGTAGAAGAGTAAAAAGGGGTCTGCATATTGCTACCTTAAAATCAAAACCGAAAACTAGAAAGATAAGGGACAGAAAAGAAGCCTAAAATAAAAAATGAAAATTAGAAAGATAAGGGAGAGAAAAGACGTTTTCTAGGAGAGAAAAGGAAGAGCTACAAAAAACCTTAGTGCAAAGGAGGATTTGTGATGTTTTTGATGAGAATCCAGAGGGGTGGATTCATTTGTTTACGAATCTTTCTAGGTTGGAATGGTAATAAGCAAGAAATTTAGGCATAATTAGTTTTTTTTTTTTTTCCGATTTCTGGTGAAGAAAAGGCAAGAGGTGGATATAAAAGGTGAAAAGAAAGAATCACTCTTTTCAAGGAAGACAACACACAAAGCATGGAAAAATCCTTTGATATAGCCAAGGATTTTGGAATCACTCATGAACTTAGGAGAATCACTCTCATTAAGATAAAAGAGATAAAACTCTAATAAGCTTTTTTATGTAGCGAAAATTAAGGTTTTTAACTCTTTTATCTTAGTGAGAGTAATTCTTCTATGTTCTTGAATGATTCAAGAATCTTTTGCTATATCAAAATATTTTCCCATACTTTGTGTGTTGTCTCCCTTGGAAAGAGTGATTATTTCCTTTTACCTTTCATATTCATCTTTTTCCTTTTCTTCACCAAAATTAAAAAAAAACTAATTTTGCCCAAATTTGTTGCTTTTAACAATCCAACCTAGATAGATCCGTAAACAAATGAATCCACCCCTTTAGATTCTCATCAATTTTGAAGTTAGATAAAGCCTTAGTATTAGTCAAGATATGTGTAACTTATCTTTGTTTGCTTGTTATTGTATGTCATACATGTTCTTGACTATCTTGATTGATAACCCTTGTTTTGATACATGTGTATATGATTATGATTATCTGTGGTTATGTAATATTTGTGATGGGTTTTCCCTATGAATGTATTATGTATAACAAAGCATTTGATGCTAAGGGAGGACAAAGTTATGATGCTTGCAGGTTTCCGTGCAAATACATGTTGTAAGGGTGTGGTAATAATCATATGCAGTATAATTGGGTTTATTGGGGGTATAACATGTCAATGATTGGATTTGGATGATTCAAGTGATGTATTATATGTGTTTGAGTATGTTTACATGGGTATGTGATGCTTGAATGCATGTATAAAGTGTTAAGTATGTTTCCTTGTGATCTAGGGTTGATGTATGTATGTTTGAATGCTTGAATCATGTCTAGGATGTGTTTCGATTAAGCAATAATCGATTACCATTAGTTATAATTGATTATCTACACGTCGCTGTTGAGTATTGTTGTGGGAATAATCGATTATCTGGGATGATAATCGATTATCCTTTCTTGCATGATGTTTCAAGGTAAATTTCGCTGAGATAATCGGTTATCTTAAGTGATAATCAATTATCACAATGCATTTCTGTGAAAAATTGTGAATTTGATGAAGAATGGACGTGGACGAAGCCTAAGGAGCTGTGAAACGTGATGATAATCAGAGATTGAAGTAATGGTTATGTTTAGGGTCAAGTTTTACTTATGGTTGAGGATTTGAGCATGAGTGAGTGTTAGGGTGTACCTGAGTATGTGATTGATGAGCATGAAAGTGAAGGATAAGTCTACTTGTTGTACCTTATAAATCCTGGTGTTATCTGCGGATAGATGCTTCCTTTTGCCTTGTGTGCATTGGAAGGGATTTTCAGGTATTAAGCCTTCCTTGTGTGGGGGTGAAGTGATAACAGTTGATTTCACCAGTATTTGTAATGCAATTTTGATATTAAAACAACTCTCTTTGGCCTTGAAACTTGCTTAAATTCTTGTTTTTAGTTAAATTGTGTGAATAAGAGAATTGAGGTTATACTTGATGATATTTATCACTAATTCCCTTAATTTTGTAAGTTATTGGGATGTTTAGGAAGAGGAGTAAAGTATCAAGGAGTTGGAGAAAATTTCTTGGATGCTTAGGCTCCATTTATCCAATCTAGGGTTTGCTTTTCCATTCCTTCATTGTATTTCATCTAGTTTCACTATGTCAATGGTGAACTAAACCTTTTGTTGTTGGGGAACAATGTAATCTTTTGAAACTCTCTTATATGGAAATTCTTGTTTTATTCATATGCTTGCATATACTGTTATTATCAATTGTTGGGTTCTTTTCACCGAGGGATCGGGTTTAGGGTAGACTAAGAAAGTTTGCATGACAATTAGATAATAAAGCTAATCTAATAAGAAGAGTAAATATAAGAAAGTGGATAAGATGAAATTGTAAACCTCAACAACTCCATTCATCCATACCTTTTTCTAGTCAATTGAATCAATTACATTTGCATGTTTACTTTTTGTTTTTGCATTCAACCACAAGTTAATTTTCTCTACAAGTCTTACGATATTGATTTACACGAAAGATAAGGCCTTTGAGTCCTTTGGGAGAACGATATTGGGTTTACCAATTATATTACTTGATACGATCTGGTACACTTGCCAGGGGTCTTACACTAGTGGAAAAACGCTGTTTAATGTCGATTATTTTGGGCTTTTAACGTCTACTAAACAATCGACGTCATTGCCGGTGACGTCAATGGGACGTCAGTCAGTGCCATGTCCGACGTCACTAAACGTTGGAACTGGACATCTGAAGACATTATATAGACGTCGGTCTGAGCAATAACCGACATCGAAGAGGAACTAAAGACTTCGAAAATGACACTAATAGATGTCTAAAAGGTACTATAGACGTCGGTGTATACATTAACCGACGTCAAATACAGTGGTTGTGTTTTAGTGCAGTTTTGTTCCCGTCTTTGGATAGCCTAGTAGCACAATCTCCTTTTGCTAGTTTCCGCCGAACAAAAGCTTGCGTCTTTTGAATTTCTTTTGGCATTTCAACCCAAAACCGAACCTGGGTTGTTGCTTAGGTCCATTTTCATCCGCAAGAGGGAAAAATCACGGTAAAACGATAACTAGGCAACGACCCAGGGTCGTTTTATGGTTAAAACGACCAAAAGAAATTCACAAGACGCCATTTTTTCTGGGAGGCAACTAGCAAATGGAAAATGTGTTACTACGTTACCCCAAGAAAGGAACAAAACGGCACTAAAACACAACACAAAGAAAGCAAATTTTAATCAGTTGAACCATAAGATAATCGATGAAAGACTAAACAAAGTTTGAACGGTAAGCATAAAAAAAAACCGCTTGGGATGCAATGTCGGAAGAGAGAAAAAGAAGAGGAGGAAGACGATAAAGATATCAGAAACAATAATGCAATGCCGCAAGAGAGAAACAAGAGAGAAAAGAGAAGAGAGGAAGACAATATCAGAAACTGAATGCCGTGAAGAGTCAGCGATTTATTTAAAATGAAATTGAGCATCGGTTGCTTGCGAAACTGACATCTATATGTTAAACCACCGACAAGTGTACCAGATCGTATCAAGTAATAAAAATTGGTAAACCCAATATCGTTCTTCCCAAAGGACTATTAAGGCCTCATCTTTCGTGTAAACTAATCTTTTAAGACTTGAGAAAAGAAATTAATATTAATGATTAAAATGCAAAACAAAAGTAAACATGCAAATGCAGGAATTCAATTGACGAGAGAAACTATGAATGAATGAGGTTGTTGGCGTTTACAATTTCATCTTATCCGCCCTCATATATCTACTTTTCTTATTTACTTTGCTTATTTATCATATTGCCATGCAAACTTTGTTGGTCTACCCTTAACCCAATCCCTTGGTGAAAAGAGCCTATTACTAATTACCGGCTTGCTATCCTTAGCCTCCCCTAGTAACTAATAATGCATAATGAGCGGAAGCAAAATACAATTGATCGTCCTACCCCTATCCCTAGGCGGTATTAACATAATCAAGGAATTCTCCCCAGTTCATGACATTACCGTACGTCCCCGTATCAATAAAGACAAACAACATCTACCGAATAAGTTAAACTGTAGAAGCATTAAGCACAGGTAAAGAACCCAACAATTGATAAATCAAACATATGCAAGCATATAAAGTAAACAATAATTTCAATATATGAGAGTTTCAAAAGATTACATTGTTCCCCAACAACTAAGGGTTTAGTTCACCATAATCATGGTGAAACTAGATGAATTGAATGGAAGAATGGAAATAGCAAACCCTAGAATTGATAAAGTGGAGCCTAAGCATCCAAGAAATCTCCTCCAAAGGTGTAAAGCTGTTGTGGACGTTGTTCTCTGCCAAAAGAATTACATTTGAATTCGTACTAGGGTTATATATAAGCCAAAAAGATAACAGAAAAGATCTCAGAATCCAAAATATAAAAACAGACAACCGCCCAGGCGCCTAAATTGGCCGCTCAGCGGTTTGCCTCAATGCACGCCACCGCCCAGGCGCCAGAAATGACCGCTGAGCGGTTTGCCTCTTGTCATTCTGGACGCTCAGCGTCACCGCCTGGGCGCCAGACAACAACTTTTCCTTGCACTAGGACGCTCAACGGTGGAATTGACCGCTGAGCGGTTCACAGACTCTTCTTTTCTTCCTTTTTCTCCTTCATTCTTGAGTCTATGACCTTCCTACTTTATTGCCATCTTCCATTTTCATCAAAAACCCTGCAAAACAATGCAAAACAAGCATAATATCTCTAAAAACAACTTTTGACTCTCATGTAACACAACTTAAGAGTTTTACTTGATTCTAAGCTCATTTTAAGCTACAAAGGGTGTGTTTTAATATCAAATTTATGCATGAAAATAACGGTTTTAAGATCGTTATCACTATAGTAATCTAGACGTCGGTTATCTAACAAATTCGACGACCAAGTTAACATTTAAACTGACTTTTTGAATGCCCATTAGACGTCGATTGTGAAGGGGCACTGACGTCTAGGGCGCTGAACTGATTGACGTTTCACTTCCTGTCATGGACGTAGACGATAGTTGTGAAGGGGCGCCGACGTCTATAATAATATAGATGTCGATTTTCTGCTGTCGGACGTGGAAGTGCCTCGGAGTTTAATGCACATAATTAATTACAAGCACATAGACGTCGCGCACCCAGAAATGCGACGTCTATTTTGTAGAAAATTTTTGTCTTCTCGCCTTCCGGACAGGCCATAGACGTCGGTTTTTGATAACCTGACGTCTAATAGCCTGGGAATCAGGTGACAACATTAAGTGCACCCAAGTAGATGTTGGCCCCCCATCACAACCGACGTCAAATGCGCAGGAGAAGTCTGTCTTCTCGCCTACCTCATTACATTGGACGTCGGCTTACGGCAAAGCTGATATGTACTGCTTAATAGACATCGTATTACCTTGAAACCGACGTCTAGGTTACCATCTTATTTACGGTAATGCCACTGGTCATCATATGACGTCGGTGGAGCTCTAACAGACGCCTATGAGATGACGTTAAACAATGTTTTTCCACTAGTGTTAACACATATTCATTCCATTGTACACCAAGGTTCTCCATGAAAATGAAGAACTAAACTCATTTGTTGTCGGGGAAGATGTAACCTCTAAACTCTCATGTATTTGAGTATGATCTGAATTATTTTATGCTTCTTTCATTAAATGTTAGTGATTTTCTCCTTTGCTCAATGCTTGTTATGTTCTGATCATTCATAGCATGATGTATGAATTTCTTTGTTATTAGGAAATACCTATAAACCGGGATCTGGGGAATTTCGCCTGAAGGGAATATTGCCTAGACATAGGGATAGGACGTTTGGTTGTCTTAAGCTTCTTTTCTTAAGCTTCTTTTTACGCCGAGACATCGGGTTCTACGTAATTTAGAAAGTGACATCATTAACATACTAATGAAGAAGACAAATTCTTACATGCATGAAAGTAAAGTATGTGAAATCTAAACCCCAACAACATATTCATCTCATATTATCATCATCATCCATTCATTCTTGTGTTAAGCCCCAATTTATCAATTTTACATTATAGTTTTATGTTTACTTTTATTACATTTTAGTTTTAATCATTGAAATCCCTTTTTAGTCTTAATTAGTTAAGGTATTACACGATTGTTTAGTTCCACGAGTCTCTTGGGGCACGATACTTGGTCTTACAATTTATTATTACTTGATACGATTCGGTACACTTGCCGAACCCTTAACATGTTTTTGGCGTCGTTGCCGGAGACACGTGGTTAAACTATACTTTTTGTGTGATTCTTAACTAGTTTTGACTTTATTTTATTGTTTTTAATTTTGTTTATTTTTATTTTTTGGGCTAATAGGGTGCTCTAGTGTTTTGTTTTCTAGTGCATGCAGGGCAAGATTTGCACTAGGAGCACAAAATTATCTGAACCTCTCTTTACAGCTTTGGGCAATAGTAGAATAAGAAGGAAGAACAGGACTTCCAGAGAACTTTTTCCCTTTCTTGAGACTCTTGAACAACCTTCACCTCAAGTATCTAACCAGGAAACAAAAGATATGGCTCACAATCAGAATAATAGACACACCTTGGAAGATTATGCAACAGTCACTTGACCTCTTCATTTTATTAGCATTGCAAGGCCGAGGGTAAATGCAACAAACATGGAGATGAAGCCTGCTCTTATTCATTGTGTGAACAATCACCAATTCAATGGATTAGCTCATGAAAATCCATATGAGTATCTAACCACTTTAATTGAGATCTGTAATACAGTGAAGATTCAGGATGTGCCAGAAGAAGCTATCAAACATAGCTTGTTTCCTTTCTCTTTGGGAGGCAATGCTAAGATGTGGCTTAATTCATTCCCAAAGAATAGTCTCACTGAGTGGGAAGATGTGGCGGCTAAGTTTCTGAATAAATACTTCCCTCAGTCCATGGTCAACAAAGGTAAGCAAGAAATTTCTTCATTTCAATAGGGCATGGACGAGACTCTAGGTCAAGCATGGGACAAATTCAAGAATCTACTGTGGAAAACGCCTACTCATGGATTCGATGTACCAACGATGGTCATTGTTTTTCTTGGAGGATTAAAACCACATACTAAATAGATGTTGGATGCGTCAGCTGGAGGTAACATCAAATGAAAGACTCTAGATGAAGTATGAGTTAATAGAGAATATGGCCGCAAATGATAATGAGACGCATAATGAAAGAGCTCAGTTTCAACATAAAGGAGTTCTTCAATTGCAATCTCAAGATGCTCTGTTCGCTCAGAACAAAATAATGACTCAGCAACTAGAGACTCTTATGAATAGAATCTCTCAACTGCCTAAAAAGCTACAGAATGTCTCTCAAGCTCAACATCAACTTTGTGTGCTATACGGTGGAGATCATATCAATGGATAATGTGCTATGCAAGCCAATACCCAAGAAGAAGTCAATTTTATGGGTAATCAGGGCCGCCTAGGTAATTACAACCAAAGGGTGGAAACCTCACCCAAGAATGGGTCAAGGGCAAGCTGGGCAATTGAATAGACCACCACAATAGCAATGGCAACCACAACCTTCCTTGTTGGAAAAAGGTTGGCTTCGTTTCAACACCAAGAGGGGGGGGGGGGTGAATTGGTGATATTTCAAAATCATGGTCTTTTTAAAATCTTTTTTGTGAAGTAAAAACCTTTACAAAGTTTCTTGAATCACAAGGAATGAAAATTCTAAGTGGAGCGGAAATACAAAGTAGACTACGTAAACAGGTAAGTCGACTGAATGTAAAAGTGTAAGGATAGAGAATTCAAACGCAGGTTTTTATACTGGTTCGGCCTCAATGCCTACATCCATTGTCCTTCCACAATCTGGAAGCAAATGCACTATAATGGTCAAGGTTTTTACAATAAGGCTTTTATTGCGACCTCCACGTCAAAAATATAAAACACCTCTCTAATCCTCTAACCAAAATATAGAAAATACACACAACAAAGATTTGCAGCAAGATATCCCCTCTTCTGCAATCTTTAACCTACTTTGAACAATCCTCAAAGTGTCCAGACTCCACGAGTCCACCCCCTGTAATCACAACAGGAAAAACCAATCTCTAGTAGATTGAATAGTCTTGATCAACATGAATACACCATTTGTGAAAAATCTGATCAAACAGTAAGTTCAGTACAAGTCTCCTTCAATAACCTCCTCAAAGATAGATCACCAGAGTCTTCTTGATGAGTTCTTGGAGCAAATTCTCAGAGATCACAATCTGTAAATCAAAATGAAAGTGTCAGAATATCCAAAGTCCTCGTGATCAACTGAGTCACGTCTATTTATAGTTTTCTATAAATTAGACGCTCCTGTAGTCGACTATGCGACTAATAGAGTCGACTGTCATTAGACAGTTATAACAGTTAAGTCAAATAGTAGCAATCAACAACAACCAAATTGATTTTGCATTTAATACAGTTACTATCAATAAAAGCTTTGACCAAGAGTTAAAATATAGTTGTTATTGTACACAAGCATAACAAAATTTCAAATCAACTAACTAACTAAGTTGGATACACTGTGCATGTAGTCGACTTAGGCACATAAGCTCAGTTAGAAAAACTTTTCAATGCAAAATCACTCACAACATTGATTTTGAAAATCTGTGCATATTCATGAGCTTTAATCAACTTGCTTCATAATGAAGTCGACTTAAAACTTGTAGTTATGCCACACAATATAAGTTCATAAAAGTGCATGTGGTTTTCTCTTCAAAACTTATGTAATGCAATCATAAATGTTGTATCAGATATAAGCTCAGTAAGTGCATTCATATATCAAGATCAATACAAACATGTTCAATAAGATATCATCCATAATGAGGAATAGAACATGTAACACAATACAATACATTTGTTATTAATAATGTGTTGTCATCATAAAAAACTAGAGTGGCTAGAGTACTGTGAGATTAAGGTTAGCTAAATCAATGCTTCCATTATCAACAATCTCAACACTCCTTATCAGACAGGATTGCAAAGCTAGAGGAGACACTCCAACAATTCATGCAAGTTTCTATCTCCAATCAAAAAAGCACTGAAGTTGCCATAAAAAATTTGGAGATATAGGTTGGCCAATTGGCTAAGAAGTTAGAGGACCAGTCTGAAAATAATTTTGGAGCTAATAATGAAGTTAACCCTAAGGAGGAATGTGATGCCATTATGAGTATAAGTGGCAAGATGTTAGCTGAAAGAGAAATTGAGAGAAAAGAGAAGAAAGTTGGTGAGAAAGAAAAGATGAGTAAAGAGAAAAAGGAATTGAGTGAAAAAGAAGAAGAGAATGAAGAGAGAAAAGAATGAGTGAAAGAAAGAAGGAAAGAATGATGAAGGGGAGAAAGAAGTAAAAGAAACAAAGAGAGAAGAGAGAAAAAAAGAAAAAGTAATTGAGAAGCCTCTTCCTTATCCAGAAAGTTATTAAAAGAAGGAAAAAGAGAAGCAATTTGGGCGTTTTATGGATATATTCAAGCAATTGAAGATTACAATACCTTTAACTGAAGCATTGCAACAAATCCCTGCGTAAGCAAAATACTTGAAGCATCCCTATGGTGTAGTGGAGGATGTTGTGGTTCAAATTTTCAAACTTAAATTCCCGGTGGATTTTGTAGTGATGGAGATGGGGGAAGATGTGGAGATTCCTCTCATTCTTGGAAGACCATTCATGAAGACCGCTAAGGATGTCATTAATGTAGATGATGGAGTTTTGACGTTGAAAGACCAAGACGAGGTGGTGAATTTTAGAAAGTGACATTAACATTCTAATGAAGAAGACGAATTCTTACATGCATGAAAGTAAAGTAGGTGAAATCTAAACCCCAACAACATCTTCATCTCATATCATCAACATCATCCATTCATTCTTGTGTTAAGCCCCAAATGATCAATTTTACATTATAGTTTTATGTTTACTTTTATTGCATTTTAGTTTTAAGCTTTGAAATCGCTTAGTCTTAATTAGTTAAGGTATTACACGATTTTTTAGTGCCACGAGTCTCTTGGGACACGATACTTGTCTTACCATATATTATTACTTGATACGATTTGGTACACTTGTCGAACCCTTAACATGAAGGTGTGGTCCTTGTCTTGGTGTGGCAGGATTACATGTTCCTTAGCTTGATTACGAGGCTACTCGAGTAGATCTATAAGGGAGGATATAAAAAAGAGTAGAATAGGTTTTCTTGGCTTGAATTTTCCTTTTTTGTTCTTTCGTTAATTCTAGCTGTAGAGAAGCTTATAAACTCTTCCTTTCTTTATAGTACAAGAAATGTGGGATTTCACATAGCTTGGACTTAAAAGAAAAGAAGAATAAATAGGTTTTCTCCTTTTGTTGCTTGTAGTGCAAGTAAACATGCATAGTTTGTAGGTTTTGAATTCTAGACTTGCTAGGAAGCTTATAAAACCTTTAGGAATGGAAGATTTAAGAGATGTGGGACTAAGACTCCTTGGAGACACTGCTGGTTAGCTTGAGAAGCACGCCAAGTTCCACATCCCTTAAAACTTGCCACTTAATCCATCTTAGAGGTTATATAAGAAGCCTAGGGGTCTCCTTTTGTACACACCTTTGAATGAATCAATTTTTTGAGTGATTTGTATTCTTGCATTTCTTCTTTGAGATAGCAACCTATCTCTTAGTCTTTTTTGAGGATCTTATCTTGAGCCAATAAAGTGATGGTCGAATCATTGACACTTATCTTAGAATCCTTTTCAAGTGGCGTGTCTACATCTCATAAGTTTTCTCTATCCTTTCTCTTGTCCATTTTTAATTCATTCCATTCTTTAATTGTCATTAGAATAGTTCTCTCTAAGCATGCTATTCCATATCATGGGGTATCTAGAGTCATGAGTTTGATCCTTATTAGGAATTGCATGTTAGAGTAGAGTAGAAAAGCATTTTTCATTTCTTGCTCGTGCTCAGCGCAATTCGAAAAGCATTTTTCAATTCTCGCTCGTGCTTAGTGCAATTCTTCCCGCCCAGCGCGGACGTTGGATGATGGTCCAACTTGTTTACTTCATATTTTGCTAATTTCTCATCCAAATTGAGTGCAATTTTTTTTCCTAGTTTCTTTTACATGCTAGGAATAATGTCTAATCATTTTTTTGCTTTAAGTCCAAAGTTTTCTATGCGCATTTGTTGGTAATTGTTCAATACTCATTTTCCTGCTCCCAGAAAAAAAGCTGATTGCAGGTGCAACTTGTTTGCTCCAGTTCTGGTTTATTTCTTATCCGAATTAGGTGCAAGTTTTTTTAAAAGTTTCGTCCAGATGTCTACTAAAATTTCAAACTCTTACTTTTTTTCAGTTCATTCGTTTACTATGTGCAATTAATTGTTTTTCATCTAGTTCATTCCAGTGCTTACTGTTTCTGTACTTCTAATCTGTTTGCTTTGTATGCTTGCTGTTTGGTGTGCTTTGGTGGCTGGATTTCATCTCCTGAACATTATAAAACATCCAAAAACTCTTACGGATGATAAAAAGGCTTCAATCCAGTGCATAGAAGTGGTTAAACGTTGTTGTCCAGAGGCTTCCACCAACATCTTCCATCACAAGCAACACAAATTTTCTTGGAAGTCTTGAACAAGTAGGCTTCTTCTTTCCTTTTGATTGCCATTTCCAGCTTCTATTTCTTATCTTGGTTGGATTGTATGAGTCTTTTTCTTTTGCTTGTTTAGCCTTGTATTGATTCATATGTGTTTCCTGCTGAGGAGTTTTCTAGCACATAATTCTTGAAATTGCACTTCTTAAGAGTTTCTTTGCATCTTGATTCTTGTATGCTGAATTGAGCTTGATCACCATAGGTTTTAAGTGTGTAAACTTTGCTTATATATTCTGTCTTAGTAGAGGCATTAACCAACTCAAATTGTGGTTTTAATCAAACACACTTCATCCATTAAATTCTGTTTGGCCGAGACTAGAATGCTAACCTGCATGCTTCAAAATTTTGATTGAAATCCACATCAAAACTGTTTGATATTGTTTGCTGGTCTGGGCCGAGAGTTGCTACTACCTTGGTGTGTTTGATAAATCATTTTGAGCCTCTCTTCTCATTAAATCACAGAATATATAGGTTTGAAGTTTGCCAAATTAATTCCATTCATTTTAGATCTTTCTCTTCATGTATGCATAAAATTTAGGTGTGAATTTCCTCTTAGTTGTCACCTTTTTTTTTTGCTACTATCTTGTTCATATGTGCCTTTGTTTTTCTTCTTAAATTCCTTGCTATTTTGTATCCTTTAGTCCTCTAGCTTGCTTCCATTTTTTGTGTGCCAATTTTCTTGCTTTCCTAGGTTCTTTTTTGCCATCAATTGTCTAGTAGTTTTCACTTGAATTTTTTGGCCTCTTGTGCATGTTTCTTGATTTGATTCCTTGTGTTGTTGAGGTTGGATTGTACATTTTTCCACTTGATTTTGTCCCTGATTTGGTGCTCTAAAAATCTGACTTGGGAGACACTTTACAATCTTGAGTGAAGAGTGCATTTGAGAGGAGTGATCTTCCTTTTTCACTACAAAAAAAACTGTGATTTTTGAGCCACTTGGTGCTGTTATTTGGAGGGTTTTTGTGGTGCTGTTTTAATTAAATTTTGATTTCTGTCTAACGTGTTTTTTTTGTGAGTATTGCTGCTATTTTCTATTAGAAAATGTCTACATGTTCAAGGAAATCTTCATCCAGTGGAGGTAGCCATCAAGGAAGTGCTTTTAGCCAGTTGGACTTGGTGAAAGCTCTTCAACAAATGCAACATCAACTTGATTCTCTCAGTAGAAGGATGGATAAGGAAGAGAAAGCAAAAGGGAAGCAACATCATGGTCATGGTACATACAAGAAGCATTAAGAAGATAAAGCCATGGACCAAGGCCTTGCTTTGCCCAAGTTGAATTTGCCAACCTTCAAAGGGGAAGCCGAACCTTCAATTTTTTTATATTGTATAACTAAAGTAGAACAAGTTTTTGATTTGTATAGTGTAGATGGTTTTTTGCGTGTAAAGTTAGCTACATTAGCTTTAGAGGGATACAATATGCAATGGCTAATTAGGATGGACATTACCACCAGGGGCTTGTTAACACTCTAGCAAGTGTACCAGATAGTATCAAGTAATAATAGACAGTAAGTCCGAATATTGTTTTCCAAGGGACTCTTAGGCCTAGACGTTCATGTGAATTGATTTCATAAGACTTGAATGAAAGATAATTTGATTTTATGATGCAAAGACGAAAATAAACATGTATGCAAAAGATTGATCAATTGACACATAAAGATATGGATAAATGGTGTTGTTGGGGTTTACAGTTTCATCTTAATCCACTCTCCTATATCTATTATTCTTATTAAATTCAACTTTATTATCAATGTTCATGCAACTTTCTAATTTACTCTAAACCCGATGTCTCGACGAAGAGAGCCTAATCCCAATTACTAGTTTACTATGTCTAGTCTCCCTAGTAATTAATCATGCATTAGTGTACAAAAGCTTAAAATAATTGACCGTCCTATTCCTATATCTAGGTAATATTTCATAATTAAGAGAATTCCCCTCATGTCTAGATTTCCTCGTATGTGTCCATATCGACAAAATCAATGATCATGACATTGAATGAGTTAAACAATGCAAGCATAAAGTATAGAGAAGAAAACCCAAACTATTGATAACAAAAGTATATGAATAAAATAAGAACTGCGATATACGAGAGTTTCAATAGAATTACATCGTTCCCCAACAACAAAGGGTTTTAGTTCACCATTTTCATGGTGGGACTAGATGAATTGAATGGAAAGAATGAAAGAAATAACCCTAGAACTGAAGATTGGAGCTTTCGCATCCAAAATCCACCTCCAAGGTGTGGAAGAGTGTTCTGCCATCTTTCTCTGCCAAAAGATAACCCTAAAGTTCGTCTGGGGTCTATTTATAACTTAGAAAAATAACAGAATTTTGGCCCAGGCCCATAAGTACACCGCTCAGCGGTAGGTGCGGCACTCAAGTGGGATACTCAGCGTCCACGCCCAGGCATCTGGCAGTGCTGTCTTTGAGAAGGCCAGCGCTCAACGCTGGATTTGGCGCTCAGTGGTAGGCGCGACTACATCTTTACCCCTCAGCGTTGACGCTTAGGCGTCAAACAGTGGTTGTCTTCACAAAGCTGACGCTCAGCGCTGAAACTGGCGCTGAGCGGTAGCTGCGATTCTTCCTTTGCACATTTTTTCATCCTTTCTTGTGTCCAACTCCTTCCTACTTCACTCTCCATCATTCAATTCTCTTCTAACCTTGTCAAAACAAGGAAAACCAAGCATAATATCTCTAAAACCACCTTTGAGTGTCTTTTATCCTAACTAAAGCAATTTACATGATTTCAAGCTAATTTCTAAGTCATAATAGGTGTGTTTTGTATCAAAATTAAGTATGAAAATAACTTTTTTAGACTGTTATCAGGGTTCACAAGCGAGCTCTTGGGAATATTTCAGGGACATTTTGTACCAACTTTTCGTACCTCCACACTACCATAGGGACCTCTTGATTAAGCTCCAACAGCTTACTTACGTGCACGGTGTGTGATTGAGAGTGGAGAAATTTCATTTTATTTTGGAGAATGATCTCATGTGTCATGGGCTGGAATGGGGAGCACGTGGTGCAACATATGTTATGGTTGCTGGAATGAAAGTAGCCTTTTTTTTTTATGAAATGAGAAGTAGATTAGGTGGGAGTCTAGGAGGATGGGACGTGCAAAGGGATTTGGCAGCTGGATAGGTGTAGCAATTCATTTCTTTTATTTATTTGGGAATGAAAAAGTGATTAGATGGGAGTAGGTGTGTGTTGTACGCAGGTGATTTTGAGAGAAGAAATTTGATGCATTGCTTGGAGAAAGTGATAGTACGGCCTAAAGCATGCTATTACGTTTTTTTTTATTCCATAAGCACATTTTCATTTCCTTTGATGAAGCGTGATTCATCATAAAACAAGGTGATTAGATAGGATACTTTTCATTCAGCTGGAGGGATGTCACAGCCAAGAGGATTTCTAGAAGCAAAAGAAATTTATTTTCTTTAGGAGAAGGTGCACATAGGTCTTGACTAATGGTAGAAAAGTGTTATGTTTTCTTATTCCTATTTCTTTAGAATATTTTAAATTATATGTTGAGTTGTTTTTCATCTTTTTAATTGAGTGTTGCATTTTAATAGCTTTAATTGTGTTTAGATATTTGTTTGCTGTAGTGTTGGGTTTAGTGTTTTCATTCACTTTAATGTTGTCTATTCTGTTTGATTGTGTTAATTTAATTGTGTTGTTAGCTTAAATTAGTTGGGTTGGTCATTAGCGATATTACATTGTTTCCTTGAGATTTCTTGGACTGTACTTGTGTATATTCTGCTCTACCTGGCCTTTTATGATATCTGACTGTGTTCTAGCAATGGGTATACGCTTAGTTGCCCAATTGGTGATTGTATCTTCCCTTAGTTGATCAATCTGTATAATGTTGGTACCAAGAATGGTATGGTTTGAAGAGTAAAACGCAGCGGAATAAAACTTAGAGTAAGCAGAAAGCGTGTCCGGTCACCTTTTTAAAATCAATTTGGTCCATTTTAGAAAATCAATTTTCTTTCAGAAAATTTGTCGAACAATTGATATACATAAAAGATAAAGAGTGTAGGGAATAGAAAATCACACGAGTAATTTTTATACTGGTTTGATTCAACAGAATCTACGTCCAGTCGTTAATCACTATAAAAGTGATTAACAGTTCCACTAAAAATTTGTTTCACAAATTACAAATATAATGAATAACAACTGATAAAATAAACCTTCCTGCGACGAACAAACCGGAAGAAGAACACTCTGCCAACTCGAAGAGAACCGCTCCGACAATCGACCAACGATTCGCGAGCTTCTCCTATTCACGAGACCAGGCAGAGCACCTTGCTTACTCGAAGAGAGCTTGCTCCGACTATCGACACACGAAACGCGAGCCTCTCCTGTTCACGAGACCAAGCAAGGGAACTTTGAACAAGCTTTTGAGAACTTCCTCTGACAAACAGTATTCTGCAAAGCCTTAGTTCAAAAAAAACGTTATGTTGAATTTCTCAGAATCCCTACATATAGCCATCTACTCTGAATATCAAGGGTCAAGTCCCAACTACCCCATAATCGATTATTGTAAGTGATAATCGATTATTCAAGTCCGTTTTAGGTTTTTCCAAAAGTGATAATTGATTATATGAGGTGATAATCGATTATTCCTGAATGACTTGTGATAATCGATTATTGCAGTTCAAAATGTGAATTTTACAAAGTTTATAAGACTTTCCTACTACACTTAATTTCTACAAGTTGCTTTTAAATAATTTTAGACTCTTCTTCAACTAAGTCTTCTTGCAGCATCATCAAAATAAATGTCTTCAAGATTTACCAATATTCCTTATTGGTAACAATCTCCCCCTTTTTGATGATGATCAAAAATACAATTTTAAAAGCAACTTTGGCTATCCTGTAGGATATACAAGCTAACAAACAACAACATAGTTAGCAATACCTGTATCAATTTTTACTTCTCCCCTTATATTATTCTTCTCCCCCTTTTTGATCATAAGCAAAAAGATTAATGTAAAGAGCTCCCCCTAAATATGATCTCCACCTCAATTAAACAAAGTAAGCATATAATCAAGAGATCATTTTCATTAATGAAAAGAAGGATTACATCATAATAAGAAACATAAAAGACAGAAATTTAACATAGATGAAAGAACAACAACAATCAACAAAGCACACAAACATAAAATCCTATTTCTAAAATTCAGGACTTGGGGATCTCTCGAGAGGTTGAATGTGAAGGTGATTCTCGATGTTAGATAGACGAACATCAAGATCAAGAAATTGATCAACCATATACTCATCAATAGATTGCTGCCACTCATAAATCTCCTCAAAGTGTGTTCTTTGTGCTAGGCTCATATCCTCCAATTGCTTAGATAATCTAGCAAAATGTTCTTCCATAGATAGCATGGAGGATGAGGGCATGGTAGAAGGACCAACATCAGAAGGAGCAGCAGCACTAACTGGTTCTGCCATATGAGTATCAATGTCATCATCTTCATCTTCATCAGGATGGTCATCATCTTTGTGGATGAGAACTCTTCCTCTGGTAATGAATCCCATCTGACAAAAGGTAGTATCTTCAATTTCCGAGCCAACAGCTTGAATGGCTTGGACAAGTTCTCCTTCAACATTTACACCTTTGTACTCCAAAATCCTAGAAATAAGAAGAGCATAGGGAAATTGATAGGAATGAGATTTCTTGGCTTTTACCATTGTGTCAGCAATGAGAGCAGGCCAATCGATGTGTATGTGATTTAAAATCCCATACAGAAGAAGCAGATCCTGCTCAGAGCATTGAGCATGGTTGGTTGCTCTAGGACACAGTATCCAGACGATCAAGTACTGAATCATTCGTTCTTCAACCTTGAAACCCCCAACTAGCAATTGCCTTCGATTTGTGTGTTGTTCAGGGTGACGCAAGAAGGATTGGAAAGTCATCAACCTATTGAAATCTTCAAGTCCTAGATGGACTTTTACAGCATCATCCCAGATGGTAAGTTGGGCAACATTTATCCACACATCATCATCTAAAATTATGCGGACACCCTTAACTTTAGTGGATATAATCCCATCTCTATATCTCAAGTTGAAGTAGAAGACTCTTATGAGATCGGGATAAATGCAACCTTTTTGCTCCACCAGATTCGTGAGTCCTTGACCAGCAAACAGATCTAGAAATTGAAATCCATAGAAACGAAAAAAAATCAAGGCGAATATACTTTACCGCCATGATTCTTCTCTCTTTCCAGGAATTAACATAGTCCGCATGTTTTCCTTGATCTGAAATCCAACCATCGATGGTTGCAGGACGTGGTTGAGAGGAAGAGGATGCGCCAGGAGCTCTGCGGTGATGTCTTCTTGAATCTGCCATGAAAAGATTTGAGGTAGAGAGACTTTGAGAAAGTGAGGATAAATGGAGAGGATTTTAGCTCTAGATTTGATTTTAGCAGTGTATGGGTGCAAAGGAGTGACTAACAATCGATTATGGGAGGCTTTTTATAGGAAAAATGGAAAAACTAGCCGTTTATGGCCGTTTATAGCCGTTAAGGGACGCTCCAACGACTCTATTTTTGAAACTGTTCGCGTGATAATCGATTATTGCTCGAGATAATCGATTATCTGCTCAAGAATCACTACCCAGAAATTGCATGATAATCGATTATGCCTGATGATAATCGATTATCTGTTCATAATTTCTCAGATTTGAGTTTAAGTTTGAATAATCGATTATTACCTTACGGTAATCAATTAAAAACGCTAATTTTTTTATGAAAATTGAAAAATTTTCATAAGCTTTGATCTTAAGACATATCTAACACTCCTAACTCTCTCCTAAGTTCATAGAATCTAGACACTCCCTTAAATGGCTCTCATCCTTAACAAAAGAAAGACGAATTTATAAAGTTTGAACTTTTATAAAATGAGAGGAAAATACATGACGAAATACCGAAGTATAGATGAATAACCAGATATCTAACAGCCTTATATATCTCCCCCTCAAATGGATACCAGGTATCACAAGATCATGTCATAAGATGTCAAACAAAAATTTCTCTTAAACTCAAAAAATAGATTCTGAAAAATATTTTAAGATCTGTTAAGTCCAAAACAATGGAGAGATGCTTATAAGCCAGTTCAGATTTGTATTTGCAATTCCAAACTAGTTTCAGTGATTCTTTAGCAAATCAAATTTGACTTTTATCAAACTTAATTAATTCATTGAAATCAACAATCATTTTTCATACGAATAAGAAATCAATGATTCTGCAATCAATTTATAAACTATAATGAAAGAAATAGTAGCTTAAATGAATGTGATTACATCACAGTTGCTCCAGTTTTAACAGGAAAGCATTTTTTCTAACACAATCAGTTGAAAAACTAATTTTGACAGCATAACTTATAACTTCCCAAACAACAACTATGATTCATGCACTCTCATATCCCAATCTGTTCAACCCCATTAATTCAGTTGTGCATATCAAAATAACATATACAAAAATTCAAACACAAAAGCTGTTTTAGATTTTATCTTTCAATAGTTTTTAAATCAAATAATTTACATCAAAATTATGCAAATTTGATCAGTTCATTTATTGCATCCAAGTTCTCAATGTGTATTATCATAGCTCGTACGGTATGCATTTGAACAAATCTCCACAGAAACAACTTCGAGACAGAATTGTCAATTTAATCATCAATTGTCTTAATCATTCAAAAATGCAGATAGAAACTCTCAGCTAGCTCATTCAAATGAATTTTTCATTGCTTTTGATGCTTGATAGAAATTATACCAAGGCTAACTTCAAAATACTCATGAAATTGAATACCAAACCAGTTAAGCACAAAAGAAAAAATAATCATTGAGATAACAATGCACATGACTAATAATACCAAAAGATTAAATTCAGCACATGAATGTCTCAAATAGATTAATTTCACTGATTAAAGTGTGTAAACAGACAAGAATACACCACAGGATGAATGAATCAGTGATGGACATATCATTCGCTCAAACAGAAATGAATATGATAGTAATCAAATAATGGAAGATCAAGTAAAATCAAGATGCAACAACACAGTTTAAACAATACTTAGCTCAATCACTTTGAGCTCGAACCAAGGCTTTGGATATCACTTGATGGACTCACTTCCTGGCTTGGAGCATCAATTTCAAAAGCAGAATAATTTTAGAGTTCTCTTCTCCTTTTGAAAAACTTAACCTGCAAAGTAAAATAATACAATTTTGGTACCCATAATCTCATTTGGGTCCTTTGAGGTTAGAGACATATTACTTTATGACAGGAATCCAAGCATATTTTCCATTTGGAACTCCAAAATGTTTAATGTTACATTTGTTTGAATTGTGCCCCTCTTTCATGAAATAAAAACAACAAACATCATGCACCTTGTTTTTCACAAAAGTCCCCTTCTCAACCCAAACTCTACGAGTTCTTTTAAATTGAGGTTTCCTATGTTGATGCATGTTCTTGTTTTTAACATTTTTCTTTCTAAAACTATTTTGAACATGTGAAATAGATTTGGTGGCTTTAGCAAGCAAATTTTCAAGAATATCTATGTCAAACATGTGACTCTTACATGAAAGGCATTCAATAGGATGTACAATTTTATTTGATTCAGACAATTTTGTTTCTAGATTACTAACTTTGTTTCTTAAAACAACTTCTTCATCCAATGCACTTTCATATTTAATTTTCAATTCCTTAAACTCATTTTTCAAATTTTTATGATTCGCATCTAATTTCTCAGATTCATTTAACAATTCAGGAAAAGCTTTTTGTAAATCAAACTCACTAGTGTCAAGGCTAGAGCCACTTACTTGGCTTGCAGTGTCTTCAGTAGCAACCGTCAAACATATGTTTGCTTCTTCAAAAGAATCACTTGAACTACATGAGTCATTATCATTCCAAGCAATGTAGGCCTTCTTCTCTTTGTGAGTTTTCTTTTTCTTTCTTTCTTCACTTTTCTTGTTGTTTCGATAATCAACTTTAACATGGCCTCTTTCACCACATTCGTAACATTTAAAGCTTGATGCGGAGCCTTGATTGTTCTTCTTTTTCTTCAAGAATTTTCTTACAGATAATTCATCGTTGACCATCAAACATAATTTTTTTTGGTCATTAGAATCGCTTGAGCTTGAGGAGCTTGATGTAGAGCTTGAGTCAGACACTGTTAACTTATCCACATCTATGACTTCATTATAACTATGTCTTAAAAATTTCCACATTTCCTGTGCAGTTTTATAAACAGAGACTTTGAAAAAATCATCAATGGTTAGTGCAGATAAAATTATATTTCGAGCCTTAATATCAAATTGGGCTTTTCTGTTTTCCTCAACACTCTAGTCAAAATATGATTTTTCTACCTCTACACCATCAACTGTACTTTTAGGAATAAAAGGACCATTTTGTACAGCTTCCCAGATGCCTCTGTCAACAGATCCCATAAAACTTTCCATTCTGACTTTCCAGAACGCATAATTATCACCAATAAAAAGTGGTGGTCTGTTAATAGAAGCACCCTCGACATATACAAGATTTTGAGTGTGATGACCAGCCATTTTCGCAATTTTTGAAAAACTATCAAAGCAAGCTCTGATACCAATTGTTGGTACCAGGAATGGTATGGTTTGAAGAGTAAAACGTAGCGGAATAAAACTTAGAGTAAGCGGAAAGCGTGTTCGGTCACCTTTTTAAAATCAATTTGGTCCTTTTTAGAAAATCAATTTTCTTTCAGAAAATTTGTCGAACAATTGATATACATAAAAGATAAAGAGTGTAGGGAATAGAAAATCACAGGAGTAATTTTTATACTGGTTCGATTCAACAGAATCTACGTCCAGTCGTTAATCACTATAAAAGTGATTAACAGTTCCACTAAAAATTTGTTTCACAGATTACAAATATAATGAATAACAACTGATAAAATAAACCTTCCTTCGACGAACGAACTGGAAGAAGAACACTCTGCCAACTCGAAGAGAACCGCTCCGGCAATCGACCAACGATTCGCGAGCTTCTCCTATTCACGAGACCAGGCAGAGTACCTTGCTAACTCGAAGAGAGCTTGCTCCGACTATCGACACACGAAACGCGAGCCTCTCCTGTTCACGAGACCAAGCAAGGGAACTTTGGACAAGCTTTTGAGAACTTCCTCTGACAAACAGTATTCTACAAAGCCTTAGTTCAAAAAAAACGTTATGTTGAATTTCTCAGAATCCCTACATATAGCCATCTACTCTGAATATCAAGGGTCAAGTCCTAACTGCCACGAATAATCGATTATTGTAAGTTATAATCGATTATTCAAGTCCGTTACAGGTTTTTCAAAAAGTGATAATCGATTATATGAGGTGATAATCGATTATTCCTGAATGACTTGTGATAATCGATTATTTCTTCTTGATAATCGATTATTGCAGTGCAAAATGTGAATTTTACAAAGTTTATAAGACTTTCCTACTACATTTAATTTCTACAAGTTGCTTTTAAATAATTTTAGACTCTTCTTCAACTAAGTCTTCTTGTAGCATCATCAAAATAAATGTCTTCAAGATTTACCAATATTCCTTATTGGTAACATATAAAACATATTGGATGGAATAGATGCATTTGTGTTCGCTTAGTTCGCTTTTATGATAGCATGATTTGCTTTCGCTTAGTCGGTTAGCTGTGCTGGATTAAAGGTTAGAGTAATTTATTCATGAGACCTCTGCACTTTAATTGCCATGCTACTGCCCTGATTTAGCTCAATATTTAATCTGTTTTGTGCTTGCGATTAGGTATACGCTTAGTTGCCTAATCGGTGTTTAATCTTCGCTTATTTAATTACACTACATGGTGCAGAACTGATTGGATTTGTGCATTGTATTCGCTTAGTTTGCAATTCTGAAGATCGGATTAGCCTTCGCTTAGTTGGGTGATTCGTGTTGGATTTGGATCGGAGTAATGTGTACTTGTTGTTAATCTGTGATTGGAAGCATAGTAATTGAGTTAATGACCAACCGTTTTAATTCTGTATTTGATTCCGTGTTTACATTTCTGTTGCATCCGTGTTTTAATTTAATTCATTCGCATTCACAAACCTTTCACCAACCCCCTACTACGTGTTAGACCTGACTCTCGAACCACAGTTTGGTCATTGAGAGACGACCTAGGAGTCACTTCCTAGTCTATACTGCATTCTTTATGCATATTAAATTTGTATGGGTGCGACACCCATCACAGTGGCTTCTGGCACTAAGGGCCCCAGAAAATGGCGCTTAGGCGTCTTTTGATCCTCCTTTCTGATGCTTTTTCAGTTCTTTTTGAGTTCCTGTTTCTTGGTACTTCAACTCCCACTAGTTCAAAAACGGCCTATAATGTCACGCGGTCAACGTCTCACCACACAATATGCAACATTAAAAATGACCGGTGGCATTACTGTAAATAAATTCAATCGCTCCATGTCCTTTATTATAACAGTTCACCGTCTAATATTTATTAACGACAAATAAAGCCCATATAGACGTAATCTAAAATCTGCTAACGTCAAACAAGGGCCAGAACGATGTAAAACAATGACCTTAGAAACACTTTACATCATTTTAAGAAACAATTGAAGTTCAATTTAAAATAATAAAATAAAGAAATACTGGTTTGCTTCTAACAATATTACTCCTTCCCACATTTGACGTCCACCATGCTAAATATTCGACGTTTTATATGACAGAGAGTTAATCTATTTTTTATTCTTTATTTCTTTTCTCTTTTAAACCAAACAAAACATTCCTACTTTATTGTTTCGATGTTTATACCAATGTAGAACGTTGAACAATTTGGGGTCTGACATGATGGTCCTTGGTGTACGAAACCTAGGTAATCACAGAACTTCAGTTAAGGAAACAACTGACGTCCAATATAAAATAAATAAATACTAAATTTTGTTGTAAATACTATGTCGTCAACAATAACAAAAGATGGACGTTGTATATTACAGCTAGTAGTTATTCTTTTATTTTTCTTTTAAATCAACCATTAAAATGTCAGTTTTAAACTGGCAACGACGTTTTATTATTTAGTTATTTTTTATTATTTTTTCTTTTTCTTTTAAACCCACCACAAAGCGCTGAATTCTTCTTCGCATTCAACGTTTTATTTTAAAGATATTATGTTTTTATTTTTTCTTTTAAACCAACCGGTAAAACATCCTTGTAATTGTGGCTGTGACGTTTTGAAGGGCTCCCAACATGTTCGAATTCTGTCTTAACTTTTTCTTTGCTTTTCTATCAAATCTTTCAAGGTGACAAAAACGAATCATTTCTTTGTTGGTTGATTCTTTGTCCTGTTGAAAAGCTTGAAGGAGTGATCAACAGAAACAAAGAAGAGGTTATTACATTTTTTTGTAAAAAACCTATAACACTCCAATTTTACGGAATGTCACGGTGTAAAATTTTTTCAAAACTTTTCTTATAAAACATTTATTTCGAACAATCAAACTGTATTTGATTAAAATGCGGAAGCAAAAACATAATTATAAATATTGTCTGTTCAAAACAAAAATCTGAAATAATTCCTTTTACAAAAAAATACCAATTCTGAAAACTTTTAAACAGAATAAATCAGCATCCCCGAAATATAAGACTCCAACTCTTATGTCAGCTACTTCAATCCAGTCTTATCTGCAATGCCATTACTCCCGTACAAGTACGATCATCGTAGGTAGAAACCACAACCACAACTTTAAGGGTGAGCAACTAGACATATCATAACATACAACAAAACATATTCATTTTAATTACAGAATAATATAATCATATAAACATATTCCATCACAACATTATCATCACAGTCAAGCCATTCATGAACCAATGTCGTTTTCTTTTACTGTGTCGTCATGACCTATTATCACTAACAGGAACCTGTTCTTAACAGGGCAATTCGGGTCGTCTTCCATCGCAACTTCCGACCTATCTCCCCGACTTCTCAAGGACTAACAAGTAAAAACACTGGCACTACGCGCACCAGTGCACTATACTAAGCACGAGCCGAAGTCATTTGGGCGAGAAATCCACCTCCCCGCGTAGAGGGAAGTGACACTCGAATCACTATCTCTTAAACGAGAGTCCAACACATCACATTCTTATCGTAGCGCAGTATGAAAAACTCAAACATGAGCGACGACAGTACAAGGAAATAACATAGTTTCATGTTCACATCACAATTCTACACACATTCTCATTAACCTGCATTCCTCCTCAAATCATAAGATTTATCTCACCATTCTCAAAATATAGAGTGTTCCCTCATCATAATGTTCAACATGTCTTTCTCATCACCTTTCATACATAGTCTCAATACTATACATTAACCCACCAATCACAAACCAATACACATTCTCACTAATATGTATTACAGAACCAATCGTTGATTTAAACACAATCTTAATACTTTTCACTTATAATCTCAATGATAAACATCAACTCATCAAACACAAAATTTTACTACACCATATAAAATACGAGTTCATATACAACAGCACAACATCTTATAGAAATCCTAGTACACCAAATAAATCACCACAAAACATATAAAATTACTACAATAAAATATCACCACAACATGTAAAAATATTCAACCTTTATAATTTATTTTACATACATAATAATTCCTTAATCCCTCAAATTAAATTATGAAAAATCCCTCATACCATCTCTTAACTTATATATACTTATTAACAAGCTACTTTATTATTATATAATTTAATTTTATGAATGCCAAAAGTTTAGTAAGTTAGCTGGATAAACTTTTAAAATTTCTATATGTTATATATCTATTATATACTTAATTATATTATTATATAACATAAAAGGATCACACAAAAAAAATGGCATAAGCGTTTCATGTAATATATAATATAATATAATATAATATTTACCTAGTAATTCTACGTTGAGCTACAACATTCTTAAAGAAGGTTTTCTTAAAATTAGAATCAAGTCTCTGTGTAACATCCCAATAAATCTATAACAAGAGCTATAATTTATTTAAGGAGTTAACATGAATAATAATAAAGAACAATGGAAAAAGAACAAATAAAGAGAAGGGAACGAGAGATAACATATAAAATTGAAACTGCACAAAGTATAGAAGTCTGATACAATTTACAGAACTAGACCGAACGGTCTTGGTACATTTCATGACCGAACGATATTACAAAAAGGGGTATCTAGACTGAACCGTTCTAATAAACGAAAGTAAAATCTAATCTAAGGACCGGACGGTCCTGTACAGCTCTCCGACATCGCGTCTATAGGTAGCTCGGGCCGCAGGGCATCCTCCAAGGTATCTTCGTGATCGCCCTCTGCTCACACCCCAAAGGATGATCATTGCAGTGAAGAGAACAACCGAACGGATAAGACCGAACGACACATGGACAAGCAGGAAAATAAGGGTAAGCTTATGTAAATTTAATTAATCATTTTCAGTATACTTTTAAAACATACACATGAATCACATACATCAATATCTCAACCATAAATCATAAGTCAAGTATATCCATATAAAAACCGAACGGTAGCATCATTATAACCAAATCTCTCTAGACACTGTCCAGACGGTATGAACCATGTATCATCGCCGCTCTCTACACCTGGGTGGACCTGGCTGGGATACACTCAACAGACCGCCACCCGAGGTTAGTCCACTGGAACCACCTCGGTATAGAAATACCCTGAGGCTAAAGGACCTCCTGCCATTCCCACGTATGAATTACTCTTCTCTACCTGAGAAGGTGTACTCACGGAATATCAGGACAGAGCAGAACCTAAGTCTGACCATAGTCATACTTTACCAAATAAATTTCCAATTCATGAGATATTCCTCTTTGGAATACTCTTAAAATCATAAGGAATTCAATAATTGACCAAACAAGGATAAGAAGACCAAGTATCAAATCATAATGTTCAACATGACTTTCTCATCACCTTTCATACATAGTCTCAATACTATACATTAACTCACCAAACAACCAATACATATTCTCACTAATATGTATTACAGAACCAATCGTTGATTTAAACACAATCTCAATACTTTTCACTTATAATCTCAATGATAAACATCAACTCATCAAACACAAAATTTTACTACACCATATAAAATACGAGTTCATATACAACAACACAACATCTTATAAAAATCCTAGTACACCAAATAAATCACCACAAAACATATAAAATTACTACAATAAAATATCACCACAACATGTAAAAATATTTAACCTTTATAATTTATTATACATACATAATAATCCCTTAATCCCTCATATTAAATTATGAAAAATCACTCATACCATCTCTTAATTTATATATACTTATTAAGAAAACAACAAGCTACTTTATTATTATATAATTTAATTTTATAAATGCCAAAAGTTTAATCACATGCTAAACTTAATAATTATCATAATATAATATTAAATAAAACTAAGTTAGCTGGATAAACTTTTAACATTTCTATACGTTATATATCTATTATATACTTAATTATATTATTATATAACATAAAAGATCACAACAACAAAAATGGCATAAGCGTTTCATGGAATATATAATATAATATAATATAATATTTACCTAGTAATTCTACGTTGAGCTACAACATTCTTAAAGAAGGTTTTCTTAAAATTAGAATCAAGTCTCTGCACCCCTTTTTTTTCTTATTGAACTCTTTCTTTTTTCTACCTTGGGTCCCATTATTAATCAAAGAATTTAATGCAACTATCACCCTTCTGTCACCAACTTTTCTTCTTTTCTTTCTTCTAACTTCCAGTACCTCCAACTTTTCAACCATTCTTTCCCATACTTTCACATAAAAACACTACTCTCACACCCACACGCCCATGGAAAACCCTGCACCCACAGTTTTCCAGCTAGCCCGAAGCCTACATTCCATATCTTCCCTAGAATCAACCATAAAGCCCGTGACAAGGAAAACGCTCAACAACAATATACATGCCAATCTTTCTCACGCTATACTCACTTCACAAACGTTAACGTTGCATGAATAAAAACCATAGCTGTAAGAACAACTTCAAGATCATCACCCAACACATATACATATAAGATAAATCTAGCTACTCCCCTTACCTGGTCTCGTACTATTCTTGTTTCCAAAATCACCAAGAAAGCTTCACAACGTCACCGATGATCCTCCTATTTTTGATGTCCTGTTCTTGGTTCTGTTTTCTCTCCCTTGTATTTCTAATTTTCGTTTTTTGCTTTTAGGGTAACAAAATGCCAACCCCTTTTTACTCTTATCCTATTTATCCTCTTATATTCTATCTCTATATTTTTAGTTTTAATAAAATCTCTCAGTTTATATCTAAAACCACTAAAATTTCCTCTCTTATTCTTTCTTAACTACTTTTTAAAATATCATCAACACCAAATCTTTTTATAATCTACAATATCTAAAAATAATTTTCTCTAATAATAATATTTCTTTTAATCTTTAAATCCACCAAGATTATATCTGTTATTCTCATTTAACTAATTTTTAAAATAACAACAACTAAATCTTCTAAAAGATTTACAAAATATTATTTTATTAAATATCCAGATTATTGAATTTTCATATTTTTCCTTTTACACCCTCTCTTAATTAATTTTTACACCAATTAAATAAAAGTAAAAGACCATTTTGCCCCTAGGGAAAAAAATATAAAAATAAAGAAATAACATAAACATTATGTTCTAACTAATATATAAACTCAAGAACACTAATCTCCAAGAAAAATTCAAAGTCTCAAAACTACTTTATTTTTAAAACTCCTATTTTCCAGGATCTTACAAAACTAACGAATATAACGCCACAATAAGAAGAACACATAATAAAACAGAACAAAACAAGGACATCACAACTTAGTACTATGACTCTAAGACCCTATTCTTATTCAGACGTCTTCCTATTAGTACTATGACTCTAAGACCCTATTCTTATTCAGACGTCTTCTTAGAATCTTCTTTAGTAGACTCTTCATCAGAATCCTCTATTTCAGGAGTGTTATTAATATCCTTCTGATAGAGCACATATTTGATGGGAAGAAGAATTTAAACAACATAAATCTGGAGGAAAGAAAAATATTAAGATAACTACTTTTTCAAAATTTGTAGAACCCCTGGAGGTGCAGAACTCCTTTTATAACTTGAAGTTTCTTGATTATATGATTCAATTTTTATGTTTCAGGAAGTTGTTTTCTACCGAATTAGTGGATCTGATTTCTTGAGAAAACAACTTCATGAAACCTTAAAAAATGAGTCATTCAATGACAATCAAACTGTGCAATTGTATAGAGTTAAGCATTATATTTATAGAGTCGATATTAATACTTACAACCACTCTGGTAACTACAAAAATTAATGCTCACAACCACTCAAATTCCTAAGGAAAAAGAAAAAAAAAGAGCGACCTAGGATAATGAATAATACGTCAGATGCACAAGGAATTCGATGTTTATTGTTCGATTAAAAGAAAAAAGAATTAAACCAAAAAGACACTTTGGAAGTCTGAAGAAATTGACGTCAAACTCTTCTTTTCTAGCAGCAAACTGCAATTTACCATACATCATTTAAGTAGACTGCCTTTTATTATTGAAGCCCATATCAGGCCCATATCAGGCCTTTCCCAACAGTAATTAGTTAAGTAGACATCCATTCATAAAATTTCTTGTAACAACAGTAGTGTTAACTTGTAACAACTCCAAGGCTTTTCAAAATGCTACAACTTCAAATAATAAAATTCATAAACTCCTTCTAGGAATAAATAGAGGACGTCGAATATTTTCAAAATCGACGTGTTATTGGAGGTTAAAAAGGAAAAAGAAAAAAAGATAAAAGTAAAAAAAAAAGGAGAGACCTTTTGCCGTAATATTAAATAATACGTCGACTTCCCTTTGTTGACGTTCATATCTTAATAATACGTCGAGTAGCTTTACCATTTGACATAATATTGGTGTTTTAAAAAGAAACAATAACATATACTGCATGCAATGTAATGACGTAACATTAAAATGGACAATTGCAATCATAAAAGTGATTTAGTCATATTTAATCAATTTGAACAATTAAATCACCATTCACTAATGTTTTCCAAAAGATAATTTCATTAATATTCAAAAGATGATTACAACCAGCAAAACAAAAGATGGCTTAAGAAGCCACTGATTACAAAATTAAAATCAAACAACGAAATTCATATTCTCTGTTGCAAAATTATTGTTGATCGGTGAACTAATAATTTGCATGATTGGAAGATAACTAAAACTAAATAGAATAGAATAAAATATTATAAAAAAAGTCTAACTCAACATCCCACCTACAATTTTCACATGAGTTTTTAATATTATCATCATCATCTTCAGTATCCACTATTTCCCAAGAATAAGACTTCTTCATTTTCCAACCATTGCATTGTCTCTGGGAACATAAAGGAGTTGGATTGCGCAACAGTGCTCCATGAGGTTTTCTCCATATATTACCCAACAAAGTTACTACCTTATTTCTACACCTTACAACACACTTGGCATTTCTCAAAAATTGCATATACTCAACCCCTTCTTTTCTTAAATCACTATCGTATGAACATAATAAGATCAAACCATATACATATTTTGCTTCAAGATAACCCTTTTTGGCAGCCATTTTCAAGTCATTAATGCCTTTTTCAATATTTCCCTTATATCTAATTATTTCTCTTAATACCTCTCTATACAAAGCTTCAATATTTCCACCATCTTTACAACTTTGCATGAAAATATGAAATGCCCTTGCTTTTTCTTTACATGACCATGAAATCAACGAAAACTTTTCTAAAGAAATTCGCTGCCACATATAATTGTCTTTTGTGGCATGCAAAAAATCTCTACAACATACTTTCATGTTGTAATGATCAATCCAATATTCAGAACTTACCTTTGCAACCCCATTAAGCAATAAGTCTGTGGGAAGTGATTTGATTGGAAACAATGTATATTTGTTATCTTTTGTGCGTTGTCTTTTGTTATCTCTTTGAACTGATTCTTCCATTACAATGAAATGAGTAGACTCATGGCTTTCATGACATTGTCTCTTGTTGGATTGTGTCTTCTTCATCAATTTTGAAGTTGTCATGTTTACTATGCCGTTAACCAGTTATTGGAGTTAGCCTTTGACAATAATACCTTGAATCTTAAGCATACGACGTACTATTGGTGGTTTTTAAATTGAAATGTTCAAGTATTACAACTCTTCGTTTATTGTTGGATTAAAAATGGAGTAATTCTTCATTTATTGTTTGATTAAAAATAAAATGAATTAAAAAGGGAGAAACTCTTTGGCTTCTGGCTAACATATAATACGTTAATCCCCACGTAATCTTGGTGTTTTGAAAGAAAAAAGAAAAAGGAGTTAAAAAGGGAGAAACTCTTTGGCTTCTAACTGACAAAAAATACGTCAATCCCCAAAAAATTCGACGTAATCTTGGTGGTTTAAAAGAAAAAAGAAAAAATAATTAAAAGGGTAGTAACTCTTTGGCTTCTGGGTCACAATAATACGTCCATGCATGGCTTTAGATATGGACGTACTATTTGTGTTTTAAAAGAAAAAAAAGAATAAAACAATGGCGCGCTGGTTTAAATATTTACCGTCAATGAACGTCGAGTTTTATGGGGCTTCGACGTTTTGATTTAAACTTCCAAGTATTTCAACTATAGAACATGAAGTTGTAATGGTATAGGACGTGTTATGCTGAAGACGTGTTATTCGAAAGTTATATTGAAACTAAATATGTTTCTGAACTTATATTGAAACTGTAACCTTTCCCTAAACCTCTAAATCCTATTCTCAAATGGCATCTTCATCTTCACGGCGTGGAAAGAAGGCTGCACAATTTGTAAGAAATGCTAGTCCAAATGGGTGGATAAGTGATTGCAAAACACGATACAAATTTGGATGTTATAGAAAACTCTTCCACGTGGTCCATCACAAGTACTTGGATCTAGAATTATTCAGAAAGCAAGGGTTTCTTTTTCAAGATTGGCTTGTAGATGTTGGTCTTGCAAAATTTGTAGAAATGGTGTTATATGCTCTTGGGTGAAAGGTATCAATATTAAAATTGATGATGAAATATGGCTATCTTTTACTGGTCTCAAAGCACAAGGCTTTAAGTCTCATGAAAGAAATTTTGAACTCAACCAATGGACCAACAAGAAGAAGATTTATAAGGAATTTCTGAGAAATCCAAAAGGACTAAAGGTATACAAGCCGTATCTACTTGATGGTTTGAAAATGGAAGAAAAATTGTGTGCTTTTGTACTTACTTGGGTAATACTACCTGGAAGATATATACGTGATCGTCTAACTACTGAAGATTTATTTTTGGTTCATGCCATTAAAACACGGATACCAACCAACTGGGTTGCTGTTATGAGTAAGCACATGATTGAAATTGGAAGTAATCATGGACATAATGTTGGAAAATAGGTAGGCTTCTTTTTTACTTCAAGAGGGGGGTGAATTGGTGGTTTATCAAAATCAGAATCTTTTCGCAATCTTTAAAACAAAGTATGAAACTTTTTAAACTTTCTTGAAATGCAAGTGATGAAAATTTTTGTGCAGCGGAAAAACGTAGTTGACTGCGTAAATATTAAAGTAGACTGTAAAGTAAAAGTGCAGGGATAGAGAAAATCAAACACTGGTTTTTAATACAGTTGACCAACCAATCAATGCTCAACTAACGTTTAAAAATATAGCCGTTATAGTGCAAGAGCATAACAAAATTCCAAAACAGATAACAAATATAGTCGAATATGTGGCACACATAGTCAACTTTGACATGTAAAAACATTTTGAAATTATTTCCATCTCAAAATCTCACCAAGCACTGATTCTCAAAATATGTACAGAGATTTTAGCATAGTCGAATCAATTAATAATAGAGTCGACTGTACTACAGCTTTGTCACACAGTTGTAAGTTCATAATAGTGCTTGTGGTTTTCATGCCTTAAAACATGTGCAATGCATCCAAAAATGAAGTAACAAGTACAAGCTTAATATATATGCATTCACACATCAATACAGCACATAAACATGTTCAATAGATATATCAATCAATCAGCATAAGAACATGTAACACAGCAACAACATATGTGTGTTATTAAGCAATGTGTTGTCATCATAAAAAACTAGAGTGATATAGATATTGTGTTGTCAACAATCTCAACCCATCATCAAGTTGATCTTACTAGTGAAAAAAAATTTGGATGCCCCAAATCAAATGAAATAGGAAAAGGGGCATTGACCTTTAATGGTCTAAAGAAAACAAAAGATGGTTGGGTGTTCAAGGATGTTGACGAAACTCCTCCTACCTTCACTCCACAGACTGAGTTTGAAAGTTTTGTTAGGGATCAATTTCGAAGGCTTTCAACAAGAATTTCAAATGTTGAAAATTCTTTAATCATGATGTACAACAAATTACATGAAGACAGTTTAGTTGAAACTACAACAAGTGAATCTGATGATGAAGACGACATGACAGAAGATGAGTCTATGGAGACATCTGACTCAAATTAGGAAGAAGAGTCCATTTTAATTTATTTTTATTAAATTAATCTAATATTTTAATATATTTTAGTATTTTTTTCTATGTTTGAACTCTGTTTGAAATTTTAGTATATACTTTTCGTGGTTATATTTTCATATTTTTCCTATATTTGGTGTTATTATGCTTTTTCTTATGTTTTTGTTTGGTTTAAACCCTCAGTTGCATTATGCATTAAATTCAATGTGATCCACGTGGATTAATAATATTGTTGGTAGCCAGTGTTTTATGTTCGTGTTCGTCTTGGGTAGGAAGGGGTTCTCGAAGCACTGTGCAACTAAGGAAGTGTCTCGTTCATCTTCATCTTGTAAGTGTTTGGGTTTGGACTTCCTACACATTAGTGCCAGTGTTAGGAGGTTGGGTGTAAAACCCAATTGCTTCTGTGGTAACATTGCAGTTTTACGCATTGCGAGAACCCCTAAAAACAAGGGCAAAAAATTCTGGGGTTGCCCTAACTTCAAGGTCAGTTTAATATAAGCATAAATGTTTGTTTATTTTTTTGGGTTTTGACGAGGGAGTGTGCCTATATTCATTCAACAGGGTGGGGGCGAAGATTTCGTTGGTGCAGTATGAAAGTTTGATGATGATGGAACAAAATGTGATGAAGATGGAAGAAGCTGATGATGAAAAGTTAAAAGTAGCTTGTTTAGAGAAAATTGTTGTTATGTTGAAAAAATGGTTGAAGTTGTTACTGGGATGGTCTTTGTTATATGTGTTTCTAATGTAATTGTAATATGTATGTTGATGAAACTTGGTTGAGCTCTCCATACAAGTTGCTGTATTGTAATTTGGTAATGTTAAAGTGTGTTTTATTTATAAAGCTGAGTGATTAGTGTTTAAAACTGTGTCATTTGATTTCTTTTCTTGAAATGGATTTTTTTTTGAAATCCTTGAATCTTTTTACATCAAACTCTACAAATAAATGACGTTTTAAAAGGGGTGAAAAAACCAAAGAAATCCAAAGAAATTAATGTTAACTTTTTATTTTGGTTTTCACCCTATGAAATCATATAGCTCTGAAATCTAACGGTAGAAAACAACTCCAAAACAATTTAAAAAGAGAATCATACATTGCCAAATGATGAAGTTAAACAACTTTTTTTATAAATTGATTTTAGATCTCTAAATTGTTTCAGCATTAAAAATATAGTGAACAATATTTCTTTTTCCTCGACACTTCTCTTTCAGTAAGATAAATGGTCCATTTCTGTACTATTAAAAGCATTTTGTTGACTTCAATTTCAAAGGCCACCTTCATATGAACTTAGGCCTGAATGGGGCACTTTGCAATTGAAGTTAGTAAATTGCAATTTAAAGAACATACATGTTTCGAAATTTAGAGAAAGAAAAGCCCCCAGGAGATAAAAAACATGAATCCTAATATGTTCAATACTTAAACAGGACGAATGGAATAAAAGAAAAGCATATGTATATTTATAGATGAAACGATGCCGTCACACTTCCACAGAATCGTCGTCCAATATCATTTCATCATGAAAAAAGCAGTCCATCTAGTAATTATACTATTAATTTTCACAGTCCACCATCTAGTATGAACGATGAATATTAGCAAAGTTCGACGTTCAAACATCATTCTGAGACAAAGTAAAAAATCTCTTTGGATACTGATATGACCTCATTGCAGACGATAAATACGTCAAAGATCTATGAGCCTTGACGTTAAAGTGAGAGCTTAAAAGAAAAAAAGTAAAATATAAAAAAATTGGAGCGACAATTGGTATCTTGATGAAGTTGAAACGTCGAAGTCCAATATAATTCGACATAATATTGGTGCTTTGGTAAAGGCACACAATTAATTTTCACAGTACACATCTAGTATGAACATCAAATATTTTCCAAATTCGATGTTCAAACATCATTCAAAGAAAAAGTAAAAAATCTCTTTGGATACTGATATGACCTTCTTGCTACTGATATGACCTCCTTGCTAATGAAAAATACAACAAAGAACTAGGAGTTTTGATGTTAAAGTTCGGGTTGAAAAGATAAAAAATATAATAAAAAGAAAATAGAGCGACCTTTGACTTCTTGATGAAGAAGAAAACGTCAAAGACATGTAGAATTCGACGTAGTATTGGTGCTCTGTTAAAAGCACACAATTAATGGTGTCAACCGCTCATATGCCCGTCACGTCAACACTGCCAAATGTTGTGACGTTCTATTGCAAATATATCGTCAAACCGTCGCTTGCATTGGACGTTTAATATTGGATTAAAAGAAAAATGAAATAAAAGGGAGTAACCGAAGAAATAGCTTAACAGATTTGGATTCATTTCAAGTTGTACCATTTGAAAACCTTCCCTAACCAAATTCATGTTAACTTTTTTCCTTTGTTTAGCTGTCATTCCTTCACTAAACGAAGACATTTCTTTGTTATACATGAAGGCAAAGGGCTAAAGCAGAGGAAAATGTTAACACTTATGAATTTCAAGTAGACCCTTTGAAAACTTATACCCTACATAACTTCGGTAATCAAATTCATGTTAACTTTTTTCATTTGTTTTAGTTCTTTCCCTTCACTAAACAAAGACATTTCTTTGTTATCCATGAAGGCAAAGGGTTAAAAGAGAGGAAAATGTTAACACTTATGAATTTCAAGTAGACCCTTTGAAAACCTATACCTTACATAACTTCGGTAATCAAATTCATGTTAAATTTTTTCAACTTTTTTAGTTCTTTCCTTGCACTAAACGAAGACATTTCTTTGTTATCCATGAAGGCAAAGGGCTAAAACAGAGGAAAATGTTAACACTTATGAATTTCAAGTAGACCCTTCAAAAACCTACCGTACATAACTTCGGTAATCAAATTCATGTTAACTTTTTTCATCTGTTTTAGTTCTTTCCCTTCACTAAACGAAGACATTTCTTTGTTATCCACGAAGGCAAAGGGCTAAAACAGAGGAAAATGTTAACACTTATGAATTTTAAGTAGACCCTTTGAAAACCTATCCTACATAACTTCCGCACCCAAATTCATGTTAACTTTTTCCTATGGTTTTCCTTTAATACCTCCTCTAAACGAAGTCATTTCTTTGTTATCCATGAAGGCATGGCGGAAAACTAGAGGAAAATGTTAACTTTTATGAATTTCAAAAACATTCTCTATTATTTTGCTTGTTTTAATTTTTTTTTACTTCCTATTTTTGGTTATAATGTATTTCATCGTCTTTGTTCTTCATTTTAGATGTTGTGATTTGTAAATTGGATTTCATTTTGAAATCCTCTAAGGTACAGGACGTCAGTTATCTCAAAAAAATGACGTCAATCTCAAGGCCTTTGCATCGAATGTACTCATTATTCGACGTCAACTGTATAAATTTAAAATATTTTGAAGTTGTTTCCACCATAGGAAATCAGATAGCTCTGAATTCTAATGGTAGAAAACAACTCCAAGCCATTTAAAAAACGAACGATACATTGTTGAAGGATGAAGTTGAACAACTTTTTTATATCATTATTTTAGTTCTCAAAATTGTTTCAGCATTAAACATATTTTGAACCATATATCTTTTTCCTAAGCACTTCACTTTCAGTAAGATAACTTAATTATTTCTATACTATAAAAAGCATTTTGTTCAGTTGAATGTCAAAGGGCCACCTTCATATGAACTGAGACATGAATGAGGCACTTTGACATTCAACCGGGAAAATTGCAATTTAAAGAACAAACATGTTTCGAAATCTAAGGAAAGGGAAAGGGCTAAGAGATAAAAAAACATGAATCCTAATATGTTCAATACGGAAACAAGAAGCAAATCATTACATGATATTCAAGCCATATTTATAGATGAACGTACCGAATGTCCGATTCGACGTTCAAACATCATTTAGTGAAAAAGTTAATAATAAATCTCGTTTGTTTTAGATAAGTACAAATTGACCCATAACGTCGAATGCCAACGGTTATTAAAAAGGAAAATTAAAAAAACAATACAAAATTGACGACATTTGGCTTCTGGTTGAAGAAGACATCAACTGTAATTATAGATGATGTACATCGTGTAATAATGCTTAGTTATTATATTTATAGATGAATCGATGACGTACATAGTGTAATAATGCTCAGTAACTGACTAATACCATTTCGTATGGACGTCAAAGCCCTGCCGAGTTTGACGTTCATACATCAATCATAGAAAAATTAATATAATTTTGTTTGATTCATACAATAACAAATTGACTACCCGCCCCCAAGAAATTGTGTACTTTTCAATTATCGAGGTGAGATTTGGAGGGATGAAAGTTAAAAATTTTTATGTGCCCCCTGTATTTATATAATTCCACTTTAAATTTTATCTAAGTTAATATAACCGATTCTAAATAATAAAGAATCGATTCAAAGCGTTATAAATTAAGAAATGCAAATGAGCTTTTAATGATTATTTATGGTGACGACGTGGCTGGTTATTGATCACATGTTTGTTAAAATATTAAAAAGCATAGAAATAATGCACGAGAGAGTTCAAATTTTTTTTTCTAATAATGTTAATCATAGTATTTTATTTATATTAATAACTTATTATAACTATTAAATTTTTCAAAGTAATTTATTTGAATGTGACCAAATTTTTGTTCTAAGAGTTCGTTTCAAATTTTATCTTTGTTGTGGACTTTTTATATTTGACTTTTTATAACGGCTTATGTAGTTGTTGGTGATTGGTCTGTTTCAAATATACAGATCAATAAAATAGTGATACATTGTATATTGTCAAAAAGTTGTTAACATATCATGGTCCTTAACAAAATTTTGGTTGTACAATCATAACCTGGCCTGACCGTCTCGACTATTTGCTTGGACTAGAGGTTGATAAGAAAGAGATGGAGATGCCACAATCTAGCATGTTGATAAGTAACGGAAGAATCGCAACAAAGATGTTAATCTTTATAAGAATTAGAGTTCTAAACCAATAACCAAAATGCAAATTCATATTATGACTTCCAAAGTGGGTACATATATATTTGGTGCCATACATACAAGTATAAATTTTTAAGGCACCTAAGAAACCCTAAAAGAAAGTCCAATGACATTCGGTCGACCTTCAACTTATACTTATGTTAGTTTGTCTCGACTTTTAGTCTAAATCACCCATCCCAACATTCATTTATAGGGTGAACCAGTCTCGACCGTTAATCAAACTTAACCTACCTTAATCTTCGACCCAACTCATTCTGTCTTAATTTTTGGCCGAGATAGGTCTATCTTGACCTTTAACTCAGGACGAGTCTTGTACTTCGATAAAACCTTACAAATCTCGATACACATTGTCTCTTCTCGATCTTTGGCTTTTGGTTTGATGCATATCAGTTGTTAACTTGTCTCAATCTTTTCTACTAACTAACCTATCTCAATTTTTCTAAACAATAATCTATCTTCACCTTCAATTTATCACTCAACTAAATCGTTTTTGAAATTTAAAGTACTATTTTTTAAAAATCAATTAAAGTCTTTTAATATAATCATACCTATCTTTTAGTTCGGATTTAAAAAAACATTCATTTCACATAACTTTTAATAATATAATAATATTTATTATGATTTTAATTATTGTGATATATAACTAAATTATTATTATTATTATTATAATTATTAATATGGTATTAAAATAATATTTTAAAGAAATAAATTTTTATTCTCTTTAAATTTCACCGAGAAATCTTTCTTATATTTTATAATATGTAAATATTACAAGATAAATTTACACAAATTCATAAAATAGAAATGTAAAAAAAAAAATATGTAAATCTTATCTTAAAATATAATGGTAACGGGAGGTTATGGGCGATTTAAATGTAAAAAGGAAACAAAAGGACAGGGGTAAGAGGAGGTTATGGGCGGTTTAAATGAAAAAAAGGAAACAAAAGGGTGGGGGTAATAAGAGGTTATGGGCGGTTTAAATGAAAAAAAGGAAACAAAAGGGCGGGAGGCTTAACAAGAAAACGTCGAATATTTTGGATATTCGACGTATAACATGTGTTTTTTGTCAATTTATACATCAAATCCCAATAGAATTTGACGTATCGTTTGTGTTTTTATGCCAGAGAAGTTGAGAAGTTAAAAACTACTATATTGTGAAAGACGTTCTAAGAATTCTATTCAGACATGGCTTCTTCATCATCAAGGTTGCCCAGGTTACAAGAAACGCAAACCCATCTGGATGGATAAGTGATGAAGAGATCCGAGTAAAGTTTTTATACTGGAGACATTTAAAAACTGTAGTTCCTCATAGGTATCTGGAACTGCAATTGTTCAAGAAACAAAGTTTCCTTGTTTAAGAATGGATTGCATATCAAGGGCTTACTCATTTTGTCCAGATGAAAGGAAATTGCTATCCAGATTTGGTAGAGGTTTTCTACACAAACCTAAGGGTTGTAAATGGGGTCATTCACTCAAGGGTCAAAGGTGTTAACATTACTATTGACGATAATGTTTGGTCAAATATTACTAGTCTGAAAGCTGAAGGTTTGGCTTCTCATAACCGTGATTCTGAGTCAAACATGTGGCGAACAAAGAGATCTATATATGTAAACTGCTTAAGATATCCAAGAAGGTACAGGATGGATAAGCAGTACCTACATGATGGCTTAAACAAGAGGAGAAAGTTATTGCTTATGTCCTGACTTGGCTACTGCTGCCTAGAAGATTGAACGAGGACAGAATGTCAACAGAAGATGTATTTCTGTTGAATGCTATCAAGACTAGAATCCCAACAAACTGGGTTGCGATTCTAAAAGACAACATGATTGCTGTAGGAGATGATTACGCACACAATTGCCATATGGAGTATTTATCAGCAAGGTGTTGGAACTCCAAGGAGTGGATGTATCTGAAGAAGAAAGAATTGTATGCAGAAGGTCACAAGAAATTGGTATACCAAGTCTGTTATCTATTGGGCTGAAGAGGACTGAGAATGGATGGTTCTTAACTAATGAGCAAAGTCCACCTACTCGTGGTGAAGATCATACTGAAGATTCTAACGATGAAGATTCAATGGAATCTTCTTGATAATAATAGGGACTAGTTTTCTATGTTTTTTTTTAAATTTTGTAATCATGGCTATTAAGCCCCCGCTGGTCTCTCCATTTCCTTCGATTTTATTTAGAAATGCAATGAAGATTTATTTTAGTAAAAAATGATATGCGAATTGTGAATGATGATTGCAATGTATGTGGACTAACTCTCAATCTGGTTGAGAAGAGAAGATTATGCAATTCTGATATTGATCAAAAACTTATCACTGGTTAAAAGTGAAAATTTCAGTACAATGCTAACTTGAATCAATTAAGGAAGAAGTAAAAAGAAAAAATTTCATGTCTGATTTTAAAGAAAAAAGAATATAAAGTTTGCCACCCTCTTCTATTGAGGAAGAAAACAACTTCGAAGACCTATCAAATACGACATTATATTATTGTGACCACAGCACACCATTAATGCTCGCAGCATACTTCAATTCCCTTAACATCAAATCCCCGCCAGCTTTCGACGTTCTATGAGAGGGGAAATAAAAAAAGATCTTAATGTACGATACTTTTTGATACTTTGGCTTCCAATAGTAGGTCTAAGAAACCTTTACAATTGAAAAGCACGCCATAGAACATCGAAGGCTCTAGGGCTTTGACGTTTTATTTTTATTCTCAAAATTTTTTCATTATTAAACATATTGTGAAACATATTTCTTTTTCCTCAGCACTTCCCTTTTAGTACGATAACTTATTTATGGTGTAGACTATAAAAAGCATTTTGTTATTGACTGAGTCTTGAATGCGTAACTTTATTTAGGGTGTAGACTATGTTAAAGAACATTAATTTCACATAACTTTTAATAATTAAATAAAATTTATTTTTGCATCGAGTCTACTCAACGTTTGACGTCAACAATGTAAATAGATTACAAATTTAAGTTGTCCTTAAGTTGTCTCCTCCCTTAGAAATCAGATAGCTCTGAAATCTAACGAAGGAGTACCATTTATGGACAATTTAAAAAAGGAATGATACATTGTTAAATGATGAAGTTGAACAACTTTTGTAGATAATTATTTTATAGCTTAAAATTGTTTCAGCACTAAACATATTGTGAACCATATTTCTTTTTCGTAAGATATCTTAACCATTTCTGTACTATAAATAAAAATATTTTGTTAACTTGAACTAGAAAGGGCTCCTTCATATGAAATGACGAAGAATGAACCACTTTCAAGTTAAAGTTATCAAATTGCAATATGAAGAACAGAAATGCTTAGAAATCTAATGAAAAGAAAATGCAAAGAAAATAAAAACTATGAATCCTAATATGTTTAATATGGAAACAGGAGGCAAGGCAATACGTGAAATGCAAGCTATATTTATAGATGAATCGATGACGTACATCGTGTGATTATACTTAGTAACTGCCACACTCCACCATCTTGTAAGAACATCAAAGCCCTGCGGAATTTGACGTTCAAACATCATTCATAGAAAAATTAATAAATCTCGTTTGATTCACATACATAGTGTAATTATGCTTAGTAACCGCCAACATGTATGAACTTCGAATCCCAGCCGAAAACGACGTTCAAACATCATTCAGAGAAAAAGTAATAATTGTAGTTTAATTCAGATAAGAACAAATTGATTTCCCACAACCCAAAAATGTCTACCTTCCCATCTCAATAATTTGTCTTAACCTTGGGTTTATCATTCAACTTAATTGTTACTGAAATTTAAAGTATTATTTTTTTAAAATCAATTAAGGTCTTTTAGCATAATCATACATATCTATATCCTAAAATTTAAAAAATGAAGACTTGATTAATGTTTTATAATATCTAACTTAATCATAAAACTTTTAAAGGAGAGGAAAGAAATATAAGGTATGGGAATGTCGTTGAATCTTATAAAAAAATTCATTTACAGTGTACACTATGTTAAAAGAACATTAATTTCACATAACTTTTCTTAATATAATAATATTTATTATGATTTTAATTATTCTGATGTATAAACTTAATTCTCATTTATTATTATTATTATTATTTTCTTTCTGAAATTATATTAATATTTTAAAGAAATTAAGTTTGATTCTCTTTAAATTTGACCCACAAATCATTATTATATTTTATGATAAATTTACACTAATATTTATAAAATGATTTTTTTAAAAAAGTATGTAAATCATATCTTAAAATATAATGGTAATGGGAGGTTATTGGAGGTTTAAAGGAAAGAAGGAAACAAAGGGCGGGAGGCTGAAGAAGAAAACGTTTAATCACATGTGTTTTTATCAAACTCTCAATTAATACGTCGAAGCCCAGTAGAATTCGACGTATAGTTTTTAAGTTGAGGAGTTAAAGACTCTACATTGTGAAAGATGTTCCAAGATTTCTATTCAGACATGGCTTCTTCATCATCATCACCAAGAAGAAAAGAGAAGGTTGCCCGGGTTACAAGAAACGCAAACCCATATGGATCGATAAGTGATGAAGACACCTGAGGAACGTTTTTATACTGGAGGCGATTATGATATTGATCAAAAATTGGTCACTGGTGTAAGAGTGCAAATTTCAGTACACTGCTAACTTGAATCGATTAAGGAAGACGTAAAAAGCAAAGATTTCATGTCTGATTTTAAAGCAAAAAAGAGCGCCACATTTTGATATCGGCAGAAGAAAAAAATGTCAAAGTCCTACCAAATACGACGTTCTATTAAGCATACCATTAATGCTCCCAACATACTTCAATTCCCTTCACGTCCCAACCCCGCAGCCTCCGACGTTTTATGGTAGGGGTGAAAAGAAAAGGCATCGAAAAGTACGGTACTTTTTGATATTGGCGACTAATTAAGAGAAAACGTCAAATTCCCAGACAATAGGACGTTCTATTTAATGCTCTTGTGTTTAAAAGAAAAAAGTAAAAACAGAGGAATGGGAAAAACTTTAGGCGTCCCATACTAAGTCTAAGCCCCTTCAACTTCGACGTAAACTTTGCACTTTATAACAAAGAAAATAAAAAAAAGGTGCCTGTTTTTTACAAGAAATGATGGAATGCAAATCCAGCAGGAACAGTGAAGACGATTGTTCAAAACCAGAAGCAAACAGTGATGGCAGTTGATGCAGCGGAAAGATGATGTAGTGAATTATTTGAAGTGTTTAAATGGAAGAGTGGTGTATGGGTGAGGTGTCATAGCTCAGATGGCCTTCCTACAATGGAAGGAAGCTTGAGGAAGGAAGAAGAAGTAGAGAACAAGAGTGACTTAAGAGCAAGAAAGTTGGAAATAGAATTCTACAACATAACATTCAAGCTCAAAAGTTCCTTTTACAAAAGGGTAGGTCCTCTTATTTATAGGAGAAGGGGGCCTCATATCTGAATTCAAAACAATCCCAAAATTCAAATATACTTCAAAGGAAATGCGACAACTTGCTTCAGCAATTCCCACGCTGCTTCTCCAGCTCAGCTACTCACGTGGAAAAGCACCTCTTCTTTACGTTGGTCTATTTTGGGTTTTTGGCTGAGCGCTCATTTGTTGTCATCCGCAAGCCCTTCTTCAAAATTCCTTTTGGGCTCCTTTGTTGTCTTTTATTAATTCCACTTCTTGGATAGCTCCCTCAAAGTCTCCAAGCTTATTTAGATCCTACAAAACAAAGTAAAACATATTAAAAGATAATCCTTCTAAGAGTTAGAGAAAGAAACTCAAGAAAGCTTTAGAAAGTCCTTCTGTAACTTTCCTTTCTTAGTCTTAGCTTGAGTTGCTACTTCTTTGAATGGTTTCCCTGATTAGGATTCCATCATACCCTCCCTCTTGAAAAACGATTTGTCCTCAAATCGGAAGGTATAAAGAAGACAAATTGGTTTATTTTTTCCCTCCTAGATCAAAAATAAATCTACAACAAACAAAAATGAACATTATTAAAAGGATGTATCCAAAGAAAAAAATACAAAATGAAGGCCTTTTATCTTTGAAAAAAGATTTTGTTAGAAGTATCCTTGGCTTTTATTTTATTTTCACTTTGTTTTGAACATTCCCCTTCATTATATAATGAAACAAAGTGATTTTTTTGAGAAGAAGATTCAAGGTATTTACCTTTGGATGAAGAATTTAAAAGCATGCATACCTTCTTCTCCTTTCTCTTTTCTCCTTTAGACGATTGTTTATCCAACCTTTCTTCCTCTTTTCTTTCTTTATTAATTTTCATTTTTATCTTTATTTCATCCTTTTTCACTTGTTGAGGTGTAAGAGGAATCAAAAGTATTTTACTTCCTTTGTGGAGAAAAGTTATCTTATTGGTGTAGCCATCATGAGCGAAGTTATGATCATATTGCCATGGCCTTCCTAGTAGAACATGCCTAGCATCCATTGGCACAACATCACATAAAATTGTTTCTTCATAGTTTCCAATGGAGATAGGTATGTTTACTTGTGTTTTGACAACTATTTCTTCATCCTTTTTTATCCATTGAAGCTTGTAAGGCTTGGGAGGAGGAATAGTAGTTAAGGCCAACTTTTCCACCATTCTAGAACTACAACAATTACAAGAGGACCCACTATCCACAATCAATGAACAAGTATTTTCAAAAACTTTGTATCTTGTGTGGAATAGATTCTCCCTTTGTGATTGTTATAGTTCTATATGTTGACTTCAAGGAATTCTTCTCACCAATAACAACTTCCTTCACAAGGTAAGGCTTCTTCCTCAGATATGGAAGTATTTGAATCACTAGAAGAATCTTCATCTTCATTTTGATGTTTTAGGATATAAGTAGACCTTTTGTTAGTTCACTCAGAAGAATAGTGCCCTTTGTAACCACATCTAAAACACTTGGTCTCTTTTACCCTTTCATTTTTTGAAGATTCTTTAGAGGTATATTTTTCTTTTTCCTTTTCCCTAGGCCCCTCTGCTTTTGATTTGGAGGGTTCACCCTCCCTCTTGGACTCTTTCCTAGGGTAGGAAGAATCAGAGTAGTCTTTTTTAGAGGGAGTTTTCCTCTTTAATTGTTGCTCTACTCTAACACAAAGTTGGACTAACTCTTTGAGATCATTCTAAGGTAAAATTTCTACCTTATCTCTTATGTCATAGTTGAGTCCACTTTGGAACCTAGCAATTGTTATCATTGGTTCCTTTCTTATCCCAGCTCTTAACATGAGTAACTCCATTTTCTACCTATATTCTTCAACACTCATGTTTCTTTGTTGGAGTTTTGTGGAGCTTGTCCATTAACTCTCTGTCATAGTAAGCTAGAACATGCCTTCTTCTTAAGGCAGACCTTAACTCATTCCAATAATTAATGGAAGGTAGGTGTCTCAATCTTAGGTCTTTTACCAAGGTAGTCCACCAATATAAGGCATAGCCTTGAAAGCTCAAAGAGGCCATTATTACTCTCCTCTCATCATCTATTTGGTGACACTTAAACAATTGCTCAACTTTCATCTCCCATTCCAAATATTCTTTAATATCATCTCTACCATGGAAGGGAGGAAGATCTATTCTAGTTTCCCTTTGTTAATCCCCTGGAAAGTGTACCAGATCATATCAAGTAATAATAAAATGGTAAGTCCAAGTATTGTTTTCCCAAGAGACTCATGGTACTAAACTGTTGTGCTTTTGCTTAACCAATCAAGACTATAAGAACAATATTTTGGGGTTTTTGAATATAAAGTACGGAAAAATAAACATGAATGTAATTTGATCAATTGAGGTTAAACACAAAAGTGGATGGATGATGTTGATAATATGAGATGGATTTGTTGTTTAGGTTTAGATTTCACCTAATCACCCTCATATATGAATGAATTCATCTTCTTCATTAATGTTAATGCAAACTTTCTAGTCTACTCTAAACCCGATCTCTCGGCGAAAAGAGCCTATCACTAATTACTAGTTTACCATCTCTAGTCTCCTTAAGTAATTAGCAATGCAATATATTACAGTAGCAAATACAATTGATCGTCCTACCCCTATCTCTAGGCAGTATTGCTTAATCAAGAGAATTCCCCAGATTGTGATTTGTAGGTATCTCATGATACCAATCTTAGGGAGAGAAGAAGAGAGTTGTCACTATGATAACGGTTGTAAAACCGTTATTTTTATACTTAAATTTGATATTAAATCACATCTTTTATGGCTTAAAATGAGCTTAAGACTCAAGTAAAACACTTAGTTGAGTCACATGAGAGTCAAAAGTTGTTTTTAGAGGTATTATGCTTGCTTTTCATCGTTTTGCAAGGTTTTGATGAGAATTGAAGATGGACGTAAAGAAGGGAGGACAAGGACTCATGAAAGAAGAAGAAAAAGGATGAAAAGAAGAGTCAAGTGCACCACTCAGCGCTAATTCCAACGCTGAGCGCCAGTTTCGTGGGTGAATCACTGCTCCTCGCTTGAGTGGCACCGCTAAGCATCATGTGCGATTAGAGGGCCACCGCTGAGCGGCGTATTGGACTGCTGAGCGGTTTTGCGATTAGAGGCAAACCGTTGAGCGGCCAAATTAGGCGCTGAGCGTCTATCAGATGGGCTTGGGCTTAAATTTTGTTACTTTTATGCGCTATGAATAACCCCAGTTCGATTCTCAAAGTATTCTTTTGGCAGGCAGAGAGGTCCAGAACTGTTCTACACTCCTTGGAGGTGGTTTCTTGGATGCTTAGGCTCCAATCTACCAAATTTAGGGTTTATTCTTCCATTCTTTATGCCGAACTAAACCCTTTGTTGTTGGGGAACAATGTAATCTTTTGAAACTCTCTTATATTGAAATTCTTATTTTATTCATATGCTTGCATATGCTTATATTATCAATTGTTGGGCTCCTTACCTTTGCTTAATGCTTTTATCGTTTAACTCATTCGGTAAATGTTGTTTGTTTTTATTGATACGGAGACGTACAGTAATGTCATGAACTGGGAGGAATTCCTTGATTAAGCTAATACCGCCTAGAGATAGGGGTAGGACGATCAATTGTATTTTTCTTCCGTTTATCATGCATTATTAGTTACTAGGGGAGGCTAGAGATAGCAAGCCAGTAATTAGTAATAGGCTCTATTCGCCAAGAGATTGGGTTTAGGGTAGACCAAGAAAGTTTGCATGACAATATGATAATAAAGCGAATTTAAAAAGAAGAGTAAATATAAGAGGGTGGATAAGATGAAATTGTAAACCCCAACAACTTCATTCATCCATAGTTTCTTCTAGCCAATTGATTCATTGCATTTTGCATGTTTATTTTCGTCTTGCATTAAAAAACCTAAATTTAATTCTTTTCTGAAGTCTTATGCAATCAGTTTACATGGAAGTTAAGGCCTAAGAGTCCTTTGGGAGAACGATATTTGGTCTTACCATCTATTATTACTTGATACGATCCGGTACACTGTGATATCTCCTCATGATATTCACAAATCATAAGATTTATGCTAAATATGAAGAAATCATCACAAGCATTTAAGCAAAGAAGAATATCTCTAACAATTAATGGAAGAAGCATATATATTCAAGAACAATTCAAATGCAAAGAGTTTAGAGGGTACATCTTTTCCCAGCAACAAATAAGATTAGTTCTCCATCGTCATGGAAAAACTAGGTGAACAATGGAATGAATGAGATAGAAACCCTAAAAGGAGAAAAGGAGTTATGATGTTACTGTGTTTGCATGTTCTTTTTCACAGGATGTTATGATGGTTTAAGGAGGTACACAAGTTGTAACCAGGTTTGTTCTTTTAGAATTATTGGCATATCATATTATTTATCACTTTCTCCATTTATTGGGCTTCAACCATTACATGATTAAATTATATATTAAGGTACGGAAAGGTGTTGGATTACACACTCATATATTGGAGACACATATATTGGAGGGACATAGAGATTGATGATTTTTTCGTTCACAATTATTTTTTATTCCCGAGACTGGTTTGATACATTTCTTTCATCACTTTTTCATTCCTAATGAAACTAGGCTGAAAGAAAATAGTGCTGGCCCAACAACTTTCTAACCCAGCAAAAATTGATCCAGCACAGCAAAATAATACTTTCGGTAGAAGCTTCCTGCGTCAGAAGTTAGGTAGATAAAAAAAGAAGTTCGACGCGAGTGAGAAGGGAAGCCCTTGCGATCTCCATGGAGCAGCGATGACGGAGGGAAGAACAATCTCCGGGAAAGAGGAACGTAGAGAAAGAGAAGGAAAAAGGGAGATGAAAGCACCGAACAAAGGTTAGTAAGAAAGACTCATTCTATTTTCTGTGTACTGTATACATTCTTCTTATTTTTCTCTTTTGGTTACAAAGTATCTGAAAAGTACAAGTAAAGGAATGGGAAAAACTCTATTTATAGAGTTCTGAATGGGAAAGGGGAAAATTTTACAAGTAAGGAAAACCTAACTAACTAACAGGAACATGATTACTATGTTAGACAGTAATCCACCGAATAATAAGGTTCAATAGCCTCCCCTCAAGTTGGATAATGTATGGTTACTAATCCAAGCTTAAACGATGAACTTGAACCGAACTCGATGGGGGAACTTGGTAAAAATGTCTGCAAGTTGTTCATCTGAATGGACAGGAAGTAGACGTAGTAGATTTGCCTGTATTTTTCACGAATAACATGATAATCAAGCTCTATATGTTTGTTCCTTTCGTGAAAGCTCTGATTATGAGCTATATGTCTAGCTTATTTGTTGTCATAGTAGATAACTGGAGTTCCAGCTTCCTGAACCTGTAGGTCACTTAGACGATAGTGAATCCATTGTATCTCGCAGGTAGTAGCTGTTAGAGCACGGTACTCTGCCTCAGTGGATGACCGAGAAACAATGCTTTGTTTCTTTGATTTCCACAAAATAAGAGATGATCCAAGAAAGACACAAAACCCTGTAGTAGATCTTCTAGTATTGGGACAGGTTGCCCAATCTGAATCACTGAAGGCCTTTAGTTGTATAGGAGAGTCAACCGAGAAGAATAATCCTTTTGAGGGTTTGGATTTTATGTACCTAATGATAACGGTCTAAAAACCGTTATTTTCATGCTTGAATTTGATATTAAAACACACCCTTTGTAGCTTAAAATGAGCTTAGAATCAAGTAAAACTCTTAAGTTGTGTATCATGAGAGTCAAAAGCTGTTTTTAGAGATATTATGCTTGTTTTGCATTGTTTTGCAGGGTTTTTGATGAGAATTGAAGATGCCAATGAAGTAGGAAGGTCATAAACTCAAGAATGAAGGAGAAAAAGGAAGAAAAGAAGAGTTTGTGAACCGCTCAAGCGTCAAATTCCAACACTAAGCGTCCTAATTCAAGGAGAAGCTACAGTCTGGCGCCCAGGCGGTGACGCTGAGCGTCCAGAACGGCAAGAGGCAATCCACTCAATGGTCATTTGTGACGCCTAGGCGGTGGCGTGGATAGAGGCAAATCGCTGAGCGGCCAATTTTGGCGCCTGGGCGGTTGTCTGTTTTTATATTTTGGATTCTGAAATCTTTCTGTTATCTTTTTGGCTTATATATAGCTTTAGTGCGAATCCAAATGTAATTCTTTTGGCAGAGAGAAACGTCCACAACAGTTTTACACCTTTTGGAGGAGATTTCTTGGATGCTTAGGCTCCACTTTATCAAATCTAGGGTTTGCTTTTCCATTCTTCCATTTATTTCATCTAGTTTTACCATGATTATGGTGAACTAAACCCTATGTTGTTGGGGAACAATGTAATCTTTTTAAACTCTCATATATCCAAATTCTTATTTACTTTATATGCTTGCATATGCTTGATTTATCAATTTTTGGGTTCTTTACCTGTATTTAATGCTTTTACCGTTTAACTCTTTCAGTATATGTTGTTTGTCTTTATTGATACGGGGATGTACAATAATGTCATGAACTGGGGAGAATTCCTTGATTATGTTAATACTGCCTAGGGATAGGGGTAGGATGATCAATTGTATTTTGCTTCCGCTTATCATGCATTATTAATTACTAGGGGAGGCTAGGGATAGCAAGCCGGTAATTAGTAATAGGCTCTTTTCACCAAGGGATTGGGTTAAGGGTAGACCAAGAAAGTTTGCATGGCAATATGATAAATAAGCAAAGTATATAAGAGGAGTAGATATATGAGGGTGGGTAAGATGAAATTGTAAACCCCAACAACTCCATTAATCCATATTTTCTCTAAGTCAGTTGAATTCCTGCATTTGCATGTTTATTTGTGTTTTGCATTTGAAACACTAAAATTAATTTCTTTTCTCAAGTCTTAAATAATTAACACGAAAGATGAGGCCTTAAGAGTCCTTTGGGAAGAACAATATTGGGTTTACCAATTATTATTACTTGATACGATCTGGTACACTTGCTAGGGGTTTAACAAGTTTTTGGGGTCGTTGCCGGGGACTCTTGGTTTAACTTTTTCTAGTAGTGTAAATTGATTAACTTTGATTTGATTGTAGATATTTGTATATATTTTATTTTATTTTTATATAAAAGTGCTACTAGGGTTTGTGTTTCTTGTACATGCAACAGGAGACTAGACATACTAGAAGCAAGAAAAATACCCAACCTCTTCTTGAAGGCTTAAGCGAGACAAGGGGAAGAAGGAGAGGCAGACGCCCATCTAGGGATTTATTTCCTTCTCCTAGCAGATTATTGTCACCTTCACCAGATAGAAGAACAGAGGAGATGGTAGAACAACTTCCTCCAAGACGCACATTAGCAGATCAATCTAATGTTGTTGGTCCTTTCCACTTCAATAGCATAGCCATGCCTACGGATCAAACGACCAACATGGTGATGAATCCAGCATTAATACACCTAGTACAAGGAAACCAGTTTCACGGCTTGTCAAATGAGAATCCATATGATCATTTGACAACGTTTAGTGAAATTTGCAATATTGTGAAGATGGCAGGTGTATCAGATGAACGAGTAAAGCTTAGCTTGTTCCCATTCTCACTGGCGGGCAGTGCTAAGGCGTGGCTTAATTCCTTCCCTGAAGGAACATTCACCACATGGGAGACTATGGCTACAAAGTTTGTCACTAAATATTTTCCACAGTCCAAAGTTACTCAAGGAAAGCTGGAAATTGCATCATTCAAGTAGGGCATGGAAGAGACTTTAGGTCAAGCATGGGAGAGATTTAAGGGTTTGTTGAGAAAGACGCCAACCCATGGTTTTGACAAGACCACCTTGGTTCTTGCATACCTTGGAGGGTTGAACACTCAGTCGAAGATGATGCTGGATGCCTCAGCTGGAGGCAATGTTAAACAGAAGACTGAAGATGAAGCCTGTGACTTGATAGAAAGTATGGCTGCTAATGAGCAAGAAAATTACAGTGAAAGGGTGTTCCTACACAAAAGAGAGGAGTTTTGCACTTGCTTGCAGATGACGCTATGCTAGCTCAGAATCATCTTCTGACTCAAAAGCTAGATAATTTGACAAAGATTCTCTCACAACTTCCTAAGGAGATTCGTAATGTCGCCCAAACACAGCAGCTGTGTGATTTCTATGGTGGTGACCATATCAATGGTCAATGTGCTTTGCCTGAAGAGATGCAGCAAGAAGCTAATTTTATGGGAAATCAGTTCCAGAATACCTATCAAGGTAATGCCAAACAAGGTTGGAAGAATAATCCGAGTATCAGTCAGGCACTGAATTTCCCATCAGGGCAAACAGGAGGCTTCAGGAAGTAGCAACCTTCATCTCTGTGGCAGCAGGTTACCCATTTGACAGAGGTTGTCACAGACTTAAATGATAGATTTGATAAATTCTTGAAGGTTTATGAGTCCAATCAAGCAAGTAGTCAAGCCAGCTTCAGATCTTTGGAGATGCAAATTGGACAGTTATCAAAAAGGGTAGAAACCATTAAGAAACACCAATTTAGGGCTAACACTGATGTTAACCCTAAAGAGGAATGTAAAGCTATTGTTACAAGAAGTAAATGAAAAGTTCAAAGGGAAGTTATGGAGATTGGAAGCAGTGATGAAGAAGATGAGAAAAGAGAAGTCATTGAATTAAGCAGCAGTGAAGGTGAGGAAGAAGAGGAAGAAAAATTCAGGCACAATAGGCAATTTACAGAAAACCAAGTGACTGTGGTGCCTTCTGTAATCCAACAAATTCTTGCAAGGATGAAATATTATCTTGGAGACATGATAGATTTGGATACATATGAAGATGAGCAAGAATTTGAACTTCAACCTCAAAAAAAGAATTATCCGCCTAAGGTAAAAGATCCAGGTTGTTTGACACTTTCATGTGTTGTAAATGATTTTGATGTAGGAGGAGCCATGATAGACTCTGGATCTAGCATTAATATGATGCCTAGACGTTTCTTGAGAATGATTGAAGGGTTAACATTAAAACCATCTAATCTTACTATGACGATGGCAGATGGTTCCAGTAAAAAGCCACTGGTATGGTGGAAGATGTGGTTGTGCGTGTGGAGCAGCTGGAGTTTTTAGCTGATTTTTTAGTCATAGGCATGGAAGATGAGGAGAGGATTCCAATTATTCTTGGAAGACCTTTCATGGCTACTTCTAAGATGTTCATTAGTGCCTATGATGGAAGAATTATGATGCGAAATAAAAAGAATGTGCTCTTATATACTGGTTCTAAAGGGAACAATGTTAGAATAAAGAAAAGATCCAGATTCAGAAAGTCAAGAAGAGAAGCTGCATCAGATGAAAGGACGACAGGTACCAATTCTAACAGTTGTAATGTTTTACAGGTACCTAAAAATGAGGAGGTTGATAAAGGAGGAACAATCCACTCAAAAGACATACCACTTCCACGAGGCTCACAGGTAAGATTTAAGAAAAGGAAGTGGATTTTTGACAATATCAAAGAAGATGGCAAGGTAGAGATCAGAAAACCATATACTAAAGCCATCAGAAGAGTGGATAGAAGGCAATTGATGAGTTGGGAGGATGAAGATTCCAACCGGGATGGAAAGATTTGAAGATATTTAATTTTATCCCATTTGTTGTAGAATAATTTTTAGAATAGGTTTATTTTGGTTATGTAACTTAATGGATGTTTTTTAAACTCTTATGGGGTAGCATCTAATGAGGGATGCTAATTTTTATGTATCCACTGAAGGATACAGGAAGGTACACCTACTGATGGGTGTTGGTAAGAATTTCACTTACTGATGAGTGCTAGGCAGGTCTGGGTCAGGCTCGTGAGATTAAACAAGCGCTATTGGGAGGCAACCTAGGTTTCTTTTACTTTTGCACTTTGAATTTTTAGAATAGGTTGAATTTTGTTGAGTAGTGTAGGTGTCTATGCTTGGCTTGTACAATGGTTCTGATGGTAGTATTATAATGCATGACAAGTATTTGATAATGATTGAATGTGGTTGATGACTGAGAATGTATGTGTGATGATATCTAGTTGAATGGTTCACTAACTATATGGACAGATGTATAGTGATTTATGATTGTGATTATGATGCTGAGTAGGATAAATGAAGATGTGTGAGAAAGCATGTTGTGTAAGGTCTTGAGCTCCAGAGTTTTCACTGATATATGTACTGCTCATAGGGAATCATGAATGATATTGCCTTAGTCTTGATAATTGATTGATTTGCATGCTTATATTATATGATCAAGGCCATGTTTGGAATCCCTTATTTAGCCAATTTTTCACCCAAAAAGTTTAAAATTTTATACCCCTTTTGAACCTTGGCCTTAAACAGGATGAAAACCCTTGATTTGAAATTATTTATCTTGAGTTGGGTCGAGAATAATCTTATGTGATGAAAAGGTTCAAGTTTGGGGTTGTATGGGGAAAATTGAAAGGCAAAAGAAAAGCATTAAGCTCAAGTATTGAAAATAAAAATGCATGAGTAGAGAAAAACAAAAAGTAAAAGCATGAAAAAGGAACTCAATGAAAAATTGATAAAAAGGGAAGAAGTTGGGAGTAAAGGAGATTGGTGATAGAGAGAGTTTAAACTTGAACCTTTTCAATGATGAAATAGCTCTCTTAACTCAATGATGTTGCGATATAAAAAAACCAAATTTTCTTGATAGCCCAGCCTCATTACAAGCCTTGGAAAAGTCCTTGTGATGGCATTTGTATGTAAGGATTTTGATTGTTCTAGATAAATGGCAATATTGTTCTATGTGACATGTGAATAGTAAGGAGTGGAGTGATTCCTTAAACACTTGAGTGATTGAGTGAAACACTTGCTTAATGAGAATTGTTGAAATCCATGTGTATATCTATGCTTAGTGGATTGATCATTCATGAATAAAATATTTGTTGGGAAATATTTAAGTATGTGAACTAGGTTGGATTTAAAGCATGCTTGCATTTTCGTAGGATTCCACTGCAAATCTGAATTGAAAAATAACTTGTTGTGAAGAAAAGGATTTTGAAAAGTATAGAACTACTTGATGAAAAATTAGAAGGCCAAGTTTTCTTTTGTTTGCTTGAGGACAAACAAAGTTTTAAGTTTGGGGTTGTGATAACGGTCTAAAAACCGTTATTTTCATGCTTGAATTTGATATTAAAACACACCCTTTGTAGCTTAAAATGAGCTTAGAATCAAGTAAAACTCTTAAGTTGTGTCACATGAGAGTCAAAAGCTGTTTTTAGAGATATTATGCTTGTTTTGCATTGTTTTGCAGGGTTTTTGATGAGAATTGAAGATGGCAATGAAGTAGGTAGTTCATAGACTCAAGAATGAAGGAGAAAAAAGGAAGAAAAGAAGAGTCTGTGAACCGCTCAAGCATCAAATTCCAATGCTGAGCGTCCTAATTCGAGGAGAAGCTATTGTCTGGTGCCCAGGCAGTGACACTGAGCGTCCAGAACGACAAGAGGCAAACCGCTCAACGGTCATTTGTGACGCCTGGGCGGTGGCGTGGATCGAGGCAAACCGCCGAGCGGCTAATTTTGGCGCCTAGGCGGTTGTCTGTTTTTATATTTTGGATTCTGAAATCTTTCTCTTATCTTTTTGGCAGAGAGAAACGTCCACAGCAGTTTTACACCCTATGGAGGAGATTTCTTGCATGCTTAGGCTCCACTTTATCAAATCTAGGGTTTGCTTTTCCATTCTTCCATTTATTTCATCTAGTTTTACCATGATTATGGTGAACTAAACCTAGGTTGTTGGGGAACAATGTAATCTTTTGAAACTCTCATATATCCAAATTCTTATTTACTTTATATGCTTGCATATGCTTAATTTATCAATTGTTGGGTTCTTTACCTGTATTTAATGCTTTTACCGTTTAACTCATTCGGTAGATGTTGTTTGTCTTTATTGATACGGGGACGTACAGTAATGTCATGAACTGGGGAGAATTCCTTGATTATGTTAATACCGCCTAGGGATAGGGGTAGGACGATCAATTCTATTTTGCTTCCGCTTATCATGCATTATTAATTACTAGGGGAGGCTAGGGATAGCAAGCCAGTAATTAGTAATAGGCTCTTTTCACCAAGGGATTGGGTTAAGGGTAGACCAAGAAAGTTTGCATTGCAATATGATAAATAAGCAAAGTAAATAAGAAGAGTAGATATATGAGGGTGGATAAGATGAAATTGTAACCCCCAACAACTCCATTAATCCATATTTTCTCTAAGTCAATTGAATTCCTGCATTTGCATGTTTATTTTTGTTTTTCATTTGAAACACTCAAATTAATTTCTTTTCTCAAGTCTTAAACAATTAGTTTACACGAAAGATGAGGCCTTAAGAGTCCTTTGGGAAGAACGATATTGGGTTTACCAATTATTATTACTTGATACGATCTGGTACACTTGCCAGGGGTTTAACACCTAAGAACATGTTGATAGTGATAATCAGTTGGTGATTGCATGAATTGACTTAACAAGTTAATGGAATAAAACAAATCGGGTCTAGTGTTAGTAAGATAAAGCAACTTCCCTTTTAGTCTACGATAAGAAGTTGGATCCTTCAAGTAGTTGTCCATTTTATACAGAGAGTTGGTGTCACTTAAGAAGGGGGTTGAGCACGGTTTGCAACCTTCCATTCCAGTCTCATTTAGAATATCTAGGGCGTATTTTCTCTTAGACAAATGGATGCCTTTCTTAGACCTTGCAACTTCTAGACCAAGGAAATACTTGAGCTCTCCTAGGTTCTTTATACGAAATCTGTTGTGTAAGAGGCTCTTTATATGATTGATTTATGTCATGGAGCTTCCTGCCAATATGATGTCATCAACATAAACGAGTAGAGCTGTAAAACTAGTAGGTGTTCCCTTGACAAAGAGTGAATGGTCAGATTTAGATTGTACATAATTAACAGAAGTGAGGAAAGTGGACATCTTTTCAAACCATTGCCTACTAGCTTGCTTTAAGCCGTACAGTGATTTAGTGAGTTTGCAAACCTGACCCTGTTTATGAGTATTAAGCCTAGGTGGTGGCTCCACGTAGACTTCCTCATTTAGATCTCCGTGTAGAAAAGCATTGTCTACATCAAGTTGATGTAGGAACTAGTTTTTAGAAGCTGCCAAGGCAATAAGCAATCTAACTGTAGTAAGTTTGGCTACAGGAGAAAAAGTATCCAAATAGTCAATTCCCTCTTGCTGTTTATATCCTTTTGCTACCAACCGAGCCTTGTATCTCTCAATAATGCCATCAGATCTGTATTTGATCTTATATACCCATCTGCACCCAATGGCAGTCTTCCCTGGAGAAAGCTGTGTTAAGAGCCAAGTGTTGGTATCTTGCAAGGCTTTGATTTCTTTCTGCATTGCTTCTGCCCATTCGTGCACACCTTTGGCCTCATTGTAGGAGTGAGGTTCAGTATTAGCTATGACAGCCATAATGTATTTCAGATGTTTCCCTGTCAGGGACTCACAGGACAATAAATCAGAAATAGGGTAAGGGGTTTTAAAATTTTTTCTTGCAGAAAAGGAATGATTAACCTGGTGGTCATAGTCTTTGAGATATGCTGGAGGTTTCCTGACCCTGTCAGACCTCCTACATTCGTTTCCTTCTCTTCTTCTATCAGCATCACTGTCATGGATGCCTCCACTAGTGATGCCTTATTGTATCTCTTCTTCAACATTCATCTCATCATTATTGGGACCTGAACTCCCAAGAGGATCATCAAGGAAGATACTTTTGTCGGTATCTTGGTCATCCATTGAAGTGTAATTTTGTTGGTTCTTCCAAGGAAAAATGTCTTCATAAAAGACAACATTCCTGCTTATAAACAATTCTCTTGTGTTGATTTCAAGAATAACATAACCTTTGACGCCATTCTTATAGCCGAGAAAAACGCCTTTCCTAGCTCTAGGGTCCAACTTGCTCTTGCCATTCTCAAGTGTGGAGGCAAAACAAAGACATCCAAAAGTTTTCAAATTCAAATAAGTGGGAAGAACATTGTAGATGAGATCATGAGGGGTTTTGTTGTTGATAATGGGAGTAGGAAGCTTATTAATGAGATAGACAACATGGCTAACAACATAAGACCAATAAGCTTTTGGCATATTAGACTGAAACATAAGACTATGGGTCACATTAAGTATGTGTTGATGTTTACGCCCCACAACAGAATTCTGTTGAGGAGTTTCAACACAACTAGTCTGGTGATTAATGCCATATGAATCATACAAGCTAACATGATTGAACTTAGGACCATTGTCAGACCTAACAGATTTAATCTTCTTTCCAAATTGGTTTTTAACTTTGATAATAAAATTCTCTAGTAAACCCCTAGTTTGTCCTTTATTGTTCATTAAAAACACCCATGTATGTCTACTATGATCATCAACAATTGTAAGGAAATATTTGTGACCATGTATAGAAGAAATAGAAAGAGGGCCCCAAATATCACAGTGGATTAATTCAAAGCATTCAGCAGATAAGGAAATACTAGTAGGGAAAGGCAATTTATGTTGCTTAGCATAATGGCAAACATCACAAACAACATTAGTATTGGCCTGTACATAAGGAAAATGATCACAGATTTGTCTTACAACATTGTGTCCAGGATGGCCTAACCTATAATGCCACAAATTTACATCAAGATGTTTAAAAGAAATTGCAGTTTTTGAAACAAAATCCTGATCAGCATTTGGAAAAGCTTGTAGATAATAGAGTCCTTTGTGAGGGTTATCACACCCAATCATCTTCAATGTGGAATTTTCCCTTATCTGACAAATCTTAGATGAAAAAATCATACTGCAATTCAAATATTTTGTAAGGCTTTGAATAGAAATTAAGTTGAAAGAAAAATTAGGGATATACAACACATTAAAAATGACAAAATCTTTAGAGAATTGTACTGTTCCAACATATTTAGCAATAACAACAATGTTATTTGGTAGCCTAACAGTTATGGGACTGATTTTATAAAAAGTAACAAAATTTTCTTTCTCATGAGTCACATGATTTGTGGCTCCTGTATCAATAATCCAGGAAAGAATACCTGGTTTGTCCTCTTCATCATTTCTTTGCATTTGGTTGATTTTGTGTGTAGGCTCATCATTTTGAGAAGCTTTTCAACCTATTCTGGGGTTAAGCTGTTGAAGGCAGTACTAGTGCTTCCTTGATGCACAATTCCCTGTCTAGAATCATTCTGGCAAGCATTAACTGAATTCCAGTTACCCTTTTTCTCTTGATTCCCATCATTCTTTTTGTACCAAGGTGGATAGCCATGCTTGGAATAACATTCATCCACTGTATGATTCATGTTGCAATATGAACATTGTTTTCCATAGTTAGGATTCCTACCTCTTCCTCTTCCTTGACTGTATGATCCAATACTACGATTTTGACTCTTCCAATTTTGGTCAGTCTTTCAGTTATTCCCTCTGTCAGTGACATTAACCAGCACTCTTGTAACTTCAGTAGACTGGTTGTGAATAGCAGTGCCAGCTTCAACTCTTTCTTATCTCTCTTGCTGCATAATGAGGGAGAAAACACGATTGATGTTGGGTAGAGGTTCCATTAGAAGAATTTGGGTTCGTACAGTGTTATAGGTATCATTTAGCCCTTTCAAGAAGCAAATCACGTGCTCTATCTCTTCGTATTTCAGAGAAATCTTTAAAAAATCACAGCTGCAGGGGATTTTACAGGTACAGTTGGGCATAGGCCTAAGGGATTCCAATTCTTCCAAGAGAATCTTTAAATCGGTAAAAAATTGATTAACACTTCTTTCCCCTTGTCTTATTGAGTGGATATCTTGTAAAAGATATGAAATTTTAAAATAGTCCCCTTTGGAAAATCTCTCTTTTAACTCATCCCACAATTGCTTAGCTTCTTCAACATATATAACGCTTTCAGCAATCTGTGGAGAAAGGGTTTTTATGATCCATGAAAGTACCATTAAATTACATCTTTCCCATGCATCAAACAAAGACTCACTACTTTTCGGTGTCTTGATGGACCCATCAATGAACTTTATTTTGTTTTTGGACAAAAGGGCTTTTCTCATACTTCTACTCCAAGAGAAGTAATTGGTCTCATTTAGAACTTGAGAGATAAGGGTTAAGCCAGGATTCTCCCCAGGATGTAAGTAGTAGGGGCTGGCAGGATTAGCAGATGGATCTGTGTTTTCCATCATGGTGTAGGAAGGCAAGAAACAGACCAAGAAAATAACCAAGAAGTATCAAGAAAGAGGTCTGGGCAGCGGAAGCAGAGTGGGTATTGAACCTACTCTTGATACAATAATGAAACTAGGCCAAAAGAAAACAGTGCTGGCCCAAAAACTTTCTAACCCAGCAAAAATTGATCCAGGACAACAAAATAATACTTTCGGTAGAAGCTTCCTACGTCAGAAGTTAGGTAGATAAAAAAAGAAGTTCGACGCGAGTGAGAAGGGAAGCCCTTGCGATCTCCATGGAGCAGCGATGACGGAGGGAAGAACAATCTCCGGGAAAGACGAACGCAGAGAAAGAGAAGGAAAAAGGGAGATGAAAGCACCGAACAAAGGTTAGTAAGAAAGACTCATTCTATTTTCTGTGTACTGTATACATTCTTCTTCTTCTTCTCTTTTGGTTACAAAGTATCTGAAAGTACAAGTAAAGGAATGGGAAAAAGTCTATTTATAGAGTTCTGAATGGGAAAGGGGAAAACTTTACAAGTAAGGAAAACCTAACTAACTAACAGGAACATGATTACTGTGTCAGACAGTAATCCACCGAATAATAAGGTTCAATAATTCCCATATTAAGTTAGTTAAGCTCATATACTTTTTGATATTAAGTTAGTTAAGCTCATATACTTTTTGATAGGATTGAGAATATGGTGTATCAATGTTATTTTACAATGACAATTGAAGAATAGTGTTGCATCCATCTAGTTTCATTTAGAGGATGTTATTTTTTGGTCTTTGAAGAGTTTTTTAAAGAGATGAAAAACATGTGACTAGAGTGTCCTAAATTGTTTTTGTGACTTTTGGATATAATCAGGTATATTCTTGTTAATTTTAGCTTTGATACTAGATTACCATTATACATTCAAGAATAATGATAAACTTCTTGCCATTTGGTTTTACAATTTCGATTCACTTTACTTTCCCATGCAACATGTGAAGCATCGTTCGTGCTTCCATTATGGGGTTCACTTATGGAGAAAAATGTTTATTCCTCGTTAATGATTGGCATGCCAGCCTAGTTCTAGTTTGTGGATATCTAACTTTATCCACCTTTTACCAATCTCTCTTTTCTCCCCTTCCCTTTTGTTTTGTAAATTTAGTTATAATTACGCTTCGTTATGGCATATGACTTTAACATTTTAAAATTTCCTTTGGAGCTTGTTTTGATTTATCTTAAAACATATTTAATTATCTTATTAAGGATAAGACTAGTGAAGACTTTTGATAGCGAAGTATCGTCCACATGGGGGTATACAAGGATGCTCGAAGTATATTAGTGATACCCAATATAGAACACCAGGTAAGCTGTTTAACTTTATTTTATATTACTAGATAGAGATATTATAAGCACAATAACATCAAGCTTATATCTCTCTATTTCTTAAAATTACATTTCAAGCGTCACCAACAAAACAGGGGTCTCTATAAGTTCTATTTTATACTTTCCATCTATATGCCTTCTGTTTGGCTGCCTTTTATTAGTGTTCATTAAGTCACATGCTACAAATTAGAAACATATTCTGAATGGCAAATAATAAAAGTTCTTTGTTAAAAAGTGAGATTATTACTTGTATACAGGGGAAAATATGACCCATTAGAAGCAGTGTAAAAAATGCCAATTTTAGGAAATAATCATAATGAGTTTGGCAGTCACGAAATTTAGATAAGAGCTTTTATTAAAGGGTTCTCAAGTGTTTTTCCTTTTGTAATATTTAATATTTTGCTATTTAATATTTATGTTATTTTATATTTTAACTAGCAATAACGAATATAGAAAAACTGCTTGGGTTAGCACACTGGGTAGAAATTATAGTGAAGCTGGAACACCTCGAGACAGTTTTGCCTATGGTAGCACTACTTCATGCCCTTTCGAAAAAATAGTATGTACATTCTTGTCTCTCTTAAAGATGTTTTTTATTTTCAAAATTGTTTTTTATTTTGTTGATGTTTGATGGGTGTCGCACCCCATACAAATTTAATGTACATAAAGAATACAGTATAGTGCTTGGAAGTGACTCCTAGGTCGTCTCTCAAGGACTAAATGTGGTTCGAGACTTAGGTCTAACACATAGTAGGGGAGTTTGAAGGTGTTTGAGATGATAATTAAATTAAATTAAAGCATGGAAATTAAACATAACTAAACAGAATTGAAAATGCTGGAAGAGATGTGGAAAACATAAATACCGGACGGTCCTACATATGACCGAACGGTTGTACATTGAGACCAAATGGTCTCTAAAGCAAGTGATGAAATTGGAAATACAAAAAAGTAAAGAAGCCGAACCGAATAAACAACATTAAATTGAATGGAAACACTGGAATAAAACATTCAATGCTATTAGCTTGCAACCTATGAGCTCAAAGTGAAATAAAAGAAAGAAAGTAACATTAAAAGGAATGAACACAATTGACGAAAGGTAGTCATGAACATTTAAAGATGCAATGATGAATCAGCGAAGGTAATTTAAAACATTGAAACCATCACTAGTGCAAAAACGTTGTTTAATGTCACCCAATAGACGTCGATTTGTTGGTAACCCGACGTATATGAGTGAACGGTGGCATTATCGTAAATAGCTTGGTAACCTAGACGTCGGTTTTAGGCTAAGGTGACGTCTATTACACTGTAGACGTCTACACTGACGCAAACCGACGTCTAATGGTCTGAGGTAGGTGAGAAGACAGTTTATTGACGTCGGTGTTCACGGGGGGCCGACGTTTATGGGGCTGCAATTAATGCTCTTCACCTAATTCCCAGGCGCTTAGACGTCGCCTAGTTAGAAGGAGACGTCTGCG